>JAUMJJ010000079.1:29555000-31955000 GCA_033556795.1 Tapera naevia | reverse complement strand
ACCCCATGGAGGGTCACTGTAGTTGTCTGTTCACCTTGTCTTTAATATCTCTCTTCTCTGCAGGTATCCATCCAACCCCAATTAGCTATAGCTCTGTCTAGATGCACACCTAACATCCTTAGGAATGAATGTGCACTGGAATGCACCCCAGTTAAGAAGAATCTCGTTCTGTTATGACTTTACAAAAAAAGGCAAGCACTAGAGCTGTGATGAGTTGCAGCATTCAGATAAAACAAAGTTAGAGAGGTAGGAAATTATTAGAATCATCCTTTTATATATAAGTAACTGTAGTGACTCGCTCTATGCTTCAGCATGCTTAAGACTTCCATGTTCCTATGCTTTCTCAAACATGCCCTAGGAATTTTGTTGGAGAAAAAACTATTGACATTAGCTGACGCTGCTTTGGGGAGGGTTTTGGACTTAGACAGTCTCCAGAGGTCCCCTCCAACCTCAGCGATTCTGTGATTCTGTAATTTTCATCATCACTTTGAATCTTTGGAAACTGAGCAGTTGGGTCAAATCAGTCACTCTGGGTGCCCAGACTGCACTGTCAGCTGTGTTGACACCTGGCCATTGATTTGGAAAGCCCAGCACCTCCCACCAGATGGCCATGTGGAATTTCTTAATGGAGGCATGGGAGTCTGATCAAACTGAGAAAGACGTGTTTAAAAGGGCGCATGTCATAAATAAAATTTAAGGGAGGATTATAGGCCTGACAAACCTGTGGCTTCTGATAGGAAAGCCACACTGATTGGAAAGATTGCATCTAAAAGAAGAGCCTTTGGTGAACAGATTTTTGTATATTTTTGCTATATTGGTTGCTACTCCTTGTATTCTAACCCTAATTATTAAGTGTTTAAGAATAATTTGTGACAGTTATTTGCTGCATTGCTAAACCAGATTATGTCAAGGTATGTCGAGCTTCTTTGCTCTCCAATGTATGAAAAACATTACACTTAATTTGATTTGCTTGGCCAGTGTGGACATGGAATAAATAGCCAAGCTATATATGGACCATAAACATTGTCCTGGTTAACACTACGGTTGAGCAAAACCTGAACCTTTCATCTCACTTTTTGCATATATTGGTGGTTTGAATGAAAATGGAACTTGGACTTGAACAGTGCTTTATTTTTGTTTCTCTTTTGAAAAACCAAAACCCAACAATAACACTTTGGAAACCCAACCTCTAGTGTACAGGGATTGAGCGCCTGTGTAGGCCGGGGCTTTGTTTTGGGAAGAAAGCCAATACACAAAGGAAGGAAGGAAGCTGTTTCAAGGAACTTGCAGTAACTTTCCATAAAACTCTCAGGGACATAAGGGTATGCTGAATTTTGTGTCATAAACCCCTCCAACTAACATGTGTGTTTTGTTAGGGAAAACATGGTGGTCCCATGTGGAACAAAGATGGACTTTTGCTGGCTGCTTATCCAGTTTATTTGGTGCTAGAAAAGACAGGGAAATACCTTCATTTGCTTTTGACTCACAGTTTCAGTTTGCTATCTAGAATACCAAACCAACCAGTTATGAAAATTAATTTCTCACATCAGATTTTTTAGATGCCAAAAATAATAATAGTATGGGTTTAACACCTCAGTTCTTGGCTTCCTCTAGGTTGTCTTAACCTAGATATATCTATTAATTCGTGTCTTTCTGTCCATAGCAGTGTCTTACAATTTGCACTTAATTACAGTAAAAGTAGTTTTAAAATCCATCTCTTTTACACTGACCATTCCTGTAGCATCTCACCACCTTCTGTATAACGTGTCCCAATGCTAAAGTAAAGATCTATGGTGTGATACAGTAATTCCACTTATGCAGATCTTCAAAGCTGTTGAAAGTATTACATTTATTATTATATTTCCAGCTTTCAGAATTATTGTAAAAACAGAATAGTCCTTACCATACAGTATTTGCCAACTGAGCACAGCAGGTAGAGCACCTTAGACCATAGCATGGCTCTCCAAATCTTTGCATATTCCCCAGAGGCTGCTCTGTCATTCAACACTCTGCATTCAGGACTCAGTCCAAATGTTTCTAATGAGTTTAGTGGACATTGAATTAGGTCCACTGAACTGCTTGCAGGATGGCATAGGTGTCAAGCCAGGATGCCCAGTGTCAACAATTTATTTCTGTCCCATCTTTTTTCATTTTCATAGCTGAAGCTGCTAAATATCTACAGGTAGGGATCTACATCTAAGTTTAATTGTGTAGAATTCATCATGGTTCCATACAAAAAATAGAATTATTGAAGAGTTCATTGAATTCTCCAACTATCTCTTACTGTTTCTGGTGTTGGCCTGTCCACTCAAACCAGCATGCTGAAAACTGGGATCCTCTATGAAGCGGCAATTAACTGGCTCTGGCAGCAGCCATCCGGCCCTTACATCTCCATGGGAGATCTAAGTCAGTTAGCACATTACTATCGTTCCATGAGTGGCCAGGAAAACATAGTAGGTAATTCACCAGCTAATACATACCTGTGAGATGCCAACCAGAAAAATGTTAAAGCCTGTCCACAGGCTTTATGAAGAGCGAGAGTGGAAGGATAATTTAGATTTATAATGTTAAATTGCATGTTTGCCTACAATAGGTTCTTGTCTTTAAGTAAGTTTGATCTGTTCTAATTGGCCTACAGAGACTATTGCTACCAGCTGATGAAATTCCTCCTTTCATCAAACAGGCCTAGTCCCCCTGAAGTGACAGGACACAACAGTCCATGTGTGTAAGTATGTGTGTGAATCAAGGCTCATGATGTGTCTTCCTTGCAGACTCAAACCCTTGCACACCTGATGCTCCTCCTGCTGCCACTTCACCACCAACCTCTGAAGAACCTGGATGTTTCACAGCTCCAGCATCTCCCTCCTCCTCCTCTGACACTGGTACTGCATCATTTTCACCATCGTTACCTGCCTGTGTTGCAGCCTTACATCCCAAACCGTCCCCTATTCCACCGTCAACATCAGCTTCTGCTGCCACTGTTCACCCTGGACTCCCTTCTCTTCCTGCACCACCCACCTCCACTGCATCCCTGCAGCCTGGACTTTATTTGCCTGTAGTCCCACCTGGATGTGCTACCCACCTCATCAATTGGCTGCCCTTCCTTGCTTCTGCAACACTTGCCACCATTCGAGGGAAGGAGGAAGACCAGTCACCTGTAAGAATGGGCTCCCTGGAAGGCATGAAGAGCTGCAGCAGCACATCCCCACACCCCTCCCATGATGGAAATCCCCAGGTGCCACCCATGGAAAATAGGGCTCCAGGGGCTGCTTCCTCACCGCCAGCTGCGCATGCCATGCCCCCGAACTCCCAGCAGGCATCGACAAACGTGAGTGACATCCTGGCAGAGCTGCGGACAATGAACAACCATCTCTCTGTCATCGCCCGAGCCCTGATGCAGCTCGCATCATCACTGGCACCGCAGCAGGATGCACATAGCACCCCACCTCCTTAAGTGCAGGGCTCTGCACTGGCTTACCCTACTCACAGGGCCTGGCAGCCCGTTGTGGAGGGAGGGTGGGGAAAAGGATGCCTACCCAAGCCTGCCCATACCATCTGTGCCAGTTTGCTGTGCTGTGACACTGACCACGTCTCCCCAGTGGGTTTTTCTGTTTTTGTTTATTTCTTTCTTGTAAGTGGCTGCATATATTAAAAAATGGTTTTGTGGTCTTGTTAATAAAATTGTTTATATTTCTTGCATTCCTTTCAGATGTGCTTGCTCACTTCTTCTCACCTATTAACCACAGAAGCGCTGGTAGGAATTGATGAGGTCTCACACAGAGAATGTGGAGAATCTGAAGTTGTGAGAAGTTATCCATGATGAAACCCTCAGGGAGGTGACAAATCCCTCTGTTTTACATGGTGGGACACAGACAGGAAAGAACACAATAAAACTCTGAAAAATTTCCCTGTTTCTCTCCATCCATGCTGCATGGCAAGGCTCTGTTGAAGTTGGAGCCCTTCCCAGCACACTAAATCTCAAGGGTAATTGTAATTACTGACACAGGTAAAGTCCGTGATAAATTGCTAAAAATACAATGCAGGGTGGTTGTCTAAATAGTACTTGGTTTGAACAGTTACTAAACAGCCTCATCAACCTCTTGTCCTCCAAGAAGGCATGAACCGAAGGCATTGCAGCACTTAACTGGGCTATATCATACCAGTGGTGCTTGGGGTTCTTCAAGGGCATAAATGAGCAAGGCTAATTTACAGCAATTAGCCAGGCACAAGCAGATAATTCTCGACATTTCACCATCTTTTCCATATTGCAAATCTGAAGTGGCTTGCTTAAAGGTGGTGTTGAAGGTGTGGAACCTCGAACAATCCTCTTTGTGGATGGGAAAAGAGCTCTTGAGTATGGGCCCAGGACTTGCCCCTCTGAGATGTATGCACTGAAGAGCAGCTGCTGAGGTACTGTTGGATGCTGTGTGGCCTGGCAGAGGCACCAGACCTGGGAGCCGAAGGTCAGGATATGCTCGACCCTCTGGACAAGCCTCAGGAAAGTGGACTCACAGCTTTTTCAGAGCCATTTTGTACATCCCAACCACAGTCTGCCCATAAAGCAAATAACCATCCGTCAAAATCAGATGTTTTCCCAAAGGTGGGCCAAGCACAGGGCCAGTGGAGACTGAGCCAGGCTACGTGGCTGTTCTGTCTTTCGTCCCAATGAATTAAAATGAAAGAAATGCTCATGGCAAATAAGAGGGAAGAAAGATCTCTGTGAAGTTTGGTATGATGTCACCTTAATTTAGCCGTGCAGCCCTCAGATATCAGGATCTGAAGCCATCTCTAGGAAAAACCCAGACAAACAGACAGATTGATAGATAAGATTAAAGAGGAAGTATTCTGTCTAATTGCAAATATTTCTGTTACAGATGAGCCTAAACCACAAAGTCTGAATGAATATACAAACTTCCCCAAAGCTCAGGTGTATTTGAATTTGAGGTTTTGGTTACTTTATATATATTTATATATAAACCTATCCATATTTTTGAGTCTGTGACTCAAAGACAAAGAAACTGCCCTGTTAGATCATGTTTAGATTTTTTTTTCTAGAGCTGATCAGGCTCTTAAGTATTTAGCAAAAAGAAGTGAAATGGAAGATATTTCATGTATGGCCTTCGCTACCTTTTAGGTTTGTGTATAAACAAAAGGAGATAAAAGGAGTGTCTTTAAAACATTGACTTATGATTTGGCTATTGTAGTTTCCATAGACTAAAAAGCAAGAGTAAATAAAAATTTAATGCTTTTCATCACTTAATTAGGAAATATAGGACAAAAAAGAAAGGGGAAAGCTCTATGGTTAAAAAAATAAAAGGAATATTTTTCATTTTTACCTATCTTCCTCTCTTTCAGTTTAATATGGTAGTAAGTAAATAGCATATTCTCCCACTCTTAATGGTTTTACTTGTTTTTTTTTTAATAGTGACCTTTCATGGCCGAATATTGATGAAAGTCTCAGCAGAGCTGAGCAGGACAACCATATTCCTCTCTACAGATAACTTCAGAAAATACTACTGTGCAGTTGCTGATGTTTTGTCAACTAAGGTTAGAGCTGGCTTAATTCAGGTGTCTAAGGGGTTTGAGAGCATTTTATATAGCCCATCCCTGGAGGTGTTCAAGACCAGGTGAAATGAGGCTTTGAGCAAGCTGATCTACAGAAAGGTGCCCCTGCTTATGGCAGAGGGGATGGAACCAGATGATCTTTAAGGTCCTTTCCAACCCACACCATTCTATGACTCTATGAAATTCAGAAAAAAGATTGAAAATGTTGCCTATAGCATTAGGTATTTAGCAATGCTCATGTTTCTCAAAGACGTCACAAATGTGATACATCTGGCAGGGAAGGAAAAGTGCTATCCCTGAGCATCTTCCTAAAGGAATGAGTTTTCTAAAGGTCTCTCAGCCAAAGACATTAGATGTTAAGCAACTTTACAGTCTAGACTCCCAGCTGTCTGGTCCTGTGGCATCCTGACAACAAAGCAGGACTGGAGCCTATAGCCAAGAACTAGCAACTTTCAGATTTACTTGGTAACCTCTGGCTCTCAGATGGGTGCTGCAACTGGCTCCACAGCCGACCAGACAGACAAAGGCTGTCTGTGGGTAGGGTCTGGCTGAAGCAAGTAGGTCAGTCCTGACCAGCCTGAGCCAGCCTAAGCCTGGCAAATGCTCTGCTAATGCTGTGGCCACAGGGTCCACTTCTGCAAAAGCTCATGCAGAGTTTTTGAGCAGCCCCTGCGGAGATCTGTTAGCAGCACCTGAGCCAGATGGTTAAAACCCAGTTCAGGTATGTCTGGGCAGCCCCACCATGGCATAAAAGGGCTTCACTGCTGTGCAAAGAGGGATCCTGCCCATTGGTGTTTCATTCAATAATATGCATTATTCTCTACTCATTCCATTCTATAGATTCATGTCCATTAGGAGTATTTCACTCCTTCAGCTTAATTGAACCACTTAAGCACTGCAAGAAATAAGTGGCTGCTTAGACTGCATAGCTTGGATGGCACGAACGCTGCCTCTGCTTCAGGTTTTGTTTGCTCTCTTTGGCTTTCATCTGCAATCATCCAAATCTGGTTTGGCGCTGCCAGTCCCGCTGCCTCTTTCTGATTGCTTAGCAGCATTGCTCACATTACTGAGCTGCTGCTGCCCACATGGCATCCTGTCAGTCGAAAGCTGGACCATAGCTCACAAACAAGTCTCCTAAAAAATCTGAAGCTGGCAGCAGAGCAGCTGAAGTACAGAAACCCTGGTGCAGCTGGCACCACCTCTGCACCATGTGCCAGCAGTCTCCCAGCACCTGCAGAGATGGCATATCCAGGCTCCTCCAATGCAACAGAGCTCCATAACCTTTATCAAATAATTCAAGAAACTTTTCTCTGTATATTATTCGTTTTGATTCAGCTCAGAAAGTAAGGGGCTGAAAGTTATAATATCTTGGTGTGTGTTCAAAGTCCTGTGTAGAAATAACCTCCCAGACTCATATTACAGTTACTGTTAAATTATTAAAAATCCCCTGCTGGCCTTCTCTCTCAGGTCATCCTCGGTCTGTCGTTCTTCCTCCTCTTCTACAACCCTGGGGTTTTTTTTGCCAAGGCAGCAATTTCTTGGGCAAGATTAATTTTGTAATTGACAGATCATTCTTTGGATTTCAACTAAAAAAAACTGGAACATTCCTGGCTAGAGGCCAGGTTGTTATTCTTAGAGTCACCATGGGTGATCATCACACCCTTCCACAACTGCTTTATAAACAAATATTGAAGGTGGGTTTCAAGTTACCCCATTTTCATTATCTAAAATTTGGTTTTCTATGTTCCTTTACAGCCATGGGGAAGCAAAGTCTTTAGCGTGTGATTCATCCTATCCCAAGAAAGGTGTTTAAAATAAGTAGGAAGGCAGTTAATTTGGCAGTGTCCATCCCTCTCTCCTAAGTTTAGTTTAAGCCAGACGCTTGACTTCTAGACGGCTGGAGGCAAATGAAATGAAGCCTCTGTTCGGTAATTGCAATTCATTTCAAACTGGTGAAGCCTCGATATATCACATTTATTTGAGCTCTGATAGATGTGTGAGGAGCTGGAAGAGGAGAATGATAGCTCAGGAGAATAGGACTGACAGTAAAATTGGAAACTCCTGTAAAATATCCAGCTCTAGCCCCAGGCCAGGAGTTATCCTGTGCCAGGAGAGCACCCAGAGAGACAGCCAGGTCATTCTCTTCTCCCAGAGATTTAACTCCTCAGGATGTGAAACTGGAAGCTAAATAATTTCATGGGATTTGAGTGATGTACTCAGTGTCTGCTCCTCCAGCAGGAATTATTTAAGGAGGCAGCAGGCTATACAGTATTGTATTAGACTGCAACTCAAGAAGGTGGGAGAAATCACAGGTTTTCCCAGGAGGAATAGGAAGCCAAGTGCTTTTTCATATTTTTTTTTTCCTCTCTAGTCCACATTGTTCTTCCAATATTTGTACACACTTTCTGTAACAACGCTCAAATCCCCCAGTAAAAATAATTTATAAAGAAGCATTTCTAGGGAGTGCATTCCTTCACATTAGGCCAGCTGCAAGCTGGCAGCACGCAGAGCCTGGGAGTGAGCTGCCTCCTGCAGACAAGATGGTTATTCAGCGTATCTCTGTCTGGGAAGCATAAGGCAGGTACCCTCTGCCAGATGTCCCCATGGACACCCATCTCTGCCCACAAAGCCATATGGTTTGCATGCCTCCAGCTTCCTCCCAGACCTTTCACTACAGCATTTTGCAAAGTTCTTTGGGTTTCTGTTCAATTTATTTGAATCCATGAGCAATTAGCCAGGACACCTGTGTCAGGATATTGGTTGCATACATAACCACAAGGCTTTGTCCACAGCTGCCAACTTGGTGAGGATGTCATGGGGCAGAAGATACTAAGCCAGCAGTGTGGACAAGGATATCCTGTGTCCACGACCATCCCATGCTTGGGAGGGGAAAACTGAGTAACGCTGCCAGCACCTGAAGCCCCCTAGTTCATGCCCATCCCATGGGCTGGGAAACCTTCTGCTTACATAGCAGCTACTTACATAGCCCGTGGGATGCAGCAGAAATACAGTCCCTCTGACTCCAACTGGATTTGGAGACTACTGTGCCAGAGAAACATTGGGGCAGGTAGCACTATTCCCAGATTGCACAGCAGCTGAATGATTCTGAATGTAGAGGCCTTCCCAGGCCACGTCTGAGCTGGGATATGTAGCTCTTGCACAACTCCAGGTGAGTTAAAGGCACTGTATTTTGTGCTCACTTGGATGCTTCTGGTCATTTCCCATATGAGATGTTCCTTCTTCTTGAAAGAAACCCTGTTCTTGCCTTAGTCTTGAAGAGTTAGGCTGTAAGATAGCAAGGCAGTTAACACTTGTCTTAAAGGAAATAAAGGTGACATACTCTGGACCAGGTTTTCAAATAGTGTGAATGTATGAGACTTTGTACATTCCCCTGCGTGTGCCGGTAACACTGCACTGAATGATACTGTCCATCTGCTCCCCCATAACCCTGATTGCTCTCTGCCCCCATTTCTTTTACAACTCAGTTGTATATTTTTCACAACACAGACTATGTTTTCATTCTGCTATCATACAAAGTTTAGCATGCAAAGGGATTTTAAAGACCATAAGATCACAAGTAATTATTAATAGCAAACAATATCATGAAACTGAAATCTTCCTCTCAACAAAGAGGAATTCAGTAATGTAGAAGTTGAAGACAGAAAATTATACCACAGCCTCTTGCTGTTTTACTGCAGACTCTCTAAAATAAGCTGGGCAGAAACAGTAACTTCTCACTACTGCTTTTGCTTGTGGAAGTGGTTCCCAGGCGCTTACTGTACGTTGTATAATGTCAACATCTGATTTGATCCACATCATTCCCATCTACCACTCAGTCTGGTTTTCCCATTTATCTTGAACTTTGGCTGAAATCTCATTTTATTCAGAGACTGATCTTATTGGAACAGCCTTCATGAAGACCTTTACTGCTTATAACTGTCATTCAAAACATATTTTGAATGGAAAAATGTGAATTTGCGCCAACTGACACATGTGGTGATTTATGGCGATGGCACCAAATCATTTTTGTCACAAAACAAAAATATGAGGCCCCTAAAAATTCTGAAAAATGCCAAAGACTGTTTCTATTTCCTAATACTTATTTTATTAAAGTTATTAAAGCCACACCAGTAGTTCAAGAATTAATTGAAACATTTTGTTTCCTCTACATTACTACTTTATCCATTTCCTCAAAATTTTTTGACAGTATTTATTCTGGGTCAATAGAAAAGTGACGTTTCTTTTTTTCCATCAGCATAATCAAAACGTCAGACACTTGTGTGGCTCTGCAAGAAGAGTACACCGAATTCTTAGGTTAACTGGGCTATCTGTGAGCTGAAATCCAAACCCCACAGTTTCTTCCAGATTCTCCATAGTAGTGTAGGTGTAGAGGACACCAGTCCGATGTCCCACGGTCCATGAAATATGTCCCCAGTGAAGTGGTACATGGCTCTATTCCCTAATCTTGATTGGAAAGGGAACTCACAAGCCTTTAGAGGGTATAAATTGCCAGGGAACTTGGAGCTTTGATTGACCAGCCAGAGCAATTTGATCCGTTCCAGATGGGACCTGACTCCAGGTGTTTTCGTAAATGGTGGTAGATGTTGGACTTTTCAAGCTATGCCAACCGGCGTGATAAAAGCTTCCAGGGACTTATTCATTTCTTCCATATAAAATGAGGCAATTTACACGTTTTATGTTAATTCTATATTGACTATCACTCTTAGGAGTTAAGGATGTCATTAGTTTTTAAACACAGAGGGCTTTACTTGATCCGACTCATTTGTTTCCTCTGATGGAAGAAAAGGGCCTGAGGTAGAGAAAAGTTAAGAGCTGACTAGGAGGTTTTAACTGAAATAGTGGGATGAATGTGAGCCAAGGAAAATGTAGGCTGCACATCAGGAAAATTTTCCTAACAACGAGGTCTATTACTATGTGGAATAGTCCCCCCCAGGGAAAAAGGGGAAGCTGACTAGACAAAGCAATGAAGAACATATTGTAGGGAGCAACTTTTAAACAGTTGGAGAATGGACCAAGTGACCTAAGTGCATTTTCCATCTCTAATTTCTCTGACTCAACCATTACAAGGCAACACTCTAGTGTATATGACTCCTGTGCTCTGCCACATCAGTACTGCTTTGGGAAGACTTCCACAAAGTCAGTCCTTAGGATGCAAAAGACACTAATGCTCTGACCTCCAGGCATCTTCTCTGGGGTCTACCAGGTGTAGGCTGTTCTTGCTGTAACATCTGGCTATCTATGGCACTCAGCCAGGGGCCGAAGGGCTCAAGAATTCAGGTAATTTCTGTCTGGACCTTTTTCATTCTTCAGCCTTGCTTTTGTTTGCATTTTCTTCCTGACTTCTTGCTTTTGTTTAACATAGTTTTTCGTGCCCAGAAACCACTAAGTTGCTATCACTTGTTTCTCTAAGCTAATCAGATTAAGTTTGCCTGGCCACAGCTTTAGCGGAAAACTCAAGATACACCGAAACCTGACACAGAAGTGAATTTTTCTCAGCACCTGGTAGTGCCCATGTAATAGGAACCCATTAGCAGATACCCAGAATCAAAGCAGGAAACTTCAGAGTAAAAAGCAGAGCTGAAGATGGCAAAACAGTTCACAATAAAACTCTCACATACTCATTTTCCCCACAGAATTTGACTGGACAAGCCAAGGAACAGATAGATGCTATCAATGTTTTTACTCTAATAAAAGTAAATATAACTCCCTAGTAATGAGGAAAAATTACTATTCTGATTCTTGAAGCCTGTGTATTTAAAAAAACAGGGGCCTTTTAATAGCTTTCTTCAAAAGCTTTTTTTTTGAATCTCATGTAAGAAAAGGTGATTCACCAGTAGCCCAAAATTTCTGCAGGAAAGGCCAGTTTCATAACATTTTTCAAGGAAAGTCCATCCAAAATGTTGAAGCGTTCATACTCCAAATGGCATCTTTTGGCATTTTTTTAAAAGTAAACATCATGGATTTGTTCTGTTTTGTTTAAAAGAATATTTTCTTTGCAAATTTTATCTAATGAGAGTAGAATGAAAGGCACTCCCGTTACAATTTAGAGAATTGAAATTTTGCTTTCTTTTCTTTTCTCAGGAAAATGGCTTAGCATGGCCACCTACAGTGAACTGTGTGCCTTGAGTATTTTTATCACCTTTTAAGAAAAGAAACTTTCAACATTTTCATGGAAGAGAAAAACACATCCCTCTTTGGCTTATTTATTGTCAGAGCAGGAACTGCTTGAAAATATAGGCAAAGTAATGAAGGGTCTTTTCTACTGTGCCTGTGCTGGAAAACTTGTATTTATTCCTGGTTTAAATCTGGCCTGAAAGCACATTTTCAAAAAATAATAGATATGTTATAGGACAAATTCAGTGTACCATGAACAAGACCAGAGGAGCTGTGTAAATTTCTGACACATATCTCACTTGTGCAAGTTGGACTCGGTTTTTCTTTTCGGCAGCCCTCAGCAGTGTTTAGATCTGTAGTCTTAATTTACATCTATTTCTAGGTGCATGCATGAATGCACCGACATCTAACAACGAAAGAGGAGCTTCATGGAAGAGAGGCAGTAGACCAGCTGTATATTCAATGAAAGCTGACTGCAGACCATAAAAAATAGATGTGTGAAAAGAAGAAAAGGTTGAAAAACTCTTCCAAAAAAAGCGATTACTTCTACAAGTAAAAGTCAACTCAGCAATTAATAGCTAATGACTTCAGAAAATGCTCTGTGACAAGACACAACAAATATCACTTACAAGAGAAAAATGTCCATCTCAGTAACACCTCCATCACCACTTTTGTTTTACCAGTTCCTGTCTAGTCGGGAACTAATTTCTTTACAGTTACTGAAGCAGAGTAACCACAAATCAAGCAGCAGGAAAATGATAACCTACTGAACTCCACAGAGGCCTCTTGAGTGGGTTTGGTAACATCTGAACTATGCTTCGATAGTTGTGAAATGTCTGATGTGGGTCAGTCAATCAGGCTTTGCCCCTGAACTTGTCATTTTGTAAGACAAAGTGGGAATAAAAAAATACAAAACCCCGAATATTCAGAAAAGTTGAAACTTCTAAAAATTATTTATGAACATAAGTTGGGTGTTTGTTGGAAGGTGAACTTATAAGCCTTTAATATAGTATGAGAACATAAAGTATGAAAGGGATTATAAAGTGCATGGAGACACACTGTACACAGGAGGTTTTCAAAGTTATGTTCCATTGGCTCAGGCTGCACCTTACTAAAATGAAACATAACAGGGCAATAAATATAGCATTGCTGAGCAAAAAGAAGAAATTATACTAAACTCTGATTATGCTGACATCAGCTGGCCTATAAATTATCGCCCAATAAAAACTATCAAGATGTGAAAAAAATATCACAGATCTATATTCTGAGAAGAAAAAAAACTCTTGGAGCTGTTCCAACATAGTAATTTTTTTTCCTTTTAATGATCATGTAAATTTCTATCCATTTGACCAGCTTCAGTCCTGAGTTTCTTTTACACTCACTGCTCTCTAGAAGAAAATTTCTATTTTTAGGAATTTCTTTCTTGAGCATCCATAATTAAAGTTTTGGCCCATAGCCTTAGCCAGTATAAATTATTGCATTAGCACCAAAGTCAAGGTATCCAATCTAATTTAAATTATTTTGATATATTGCCCTGAGTTTCTTTGACTACTTCATTCATTGCTATAGACAGCTATGGTGTAGACCTGTCATGGTTGTACTGATTTCTAGGAAGCTATGAAAATTTTTATTGGCTGAAAACTTGGTCTGCCATTTCACAGCACAGAAAATTATCCGGGAGGATTTTGGTATAACCTGGAAATCCCAGGGGATCCCTATGCCTGTTGCTTATTTTTTTATTTATTTACATTGCTTTAAAGTGGAGATTTCAGTGAAAACAGAAGATTTGTCTTTACAGTAGCAATTACAGAATCATAATTCATAGAATGGTTTGGGTTGGAAGGGACCTCTAAAGCCCATCCAGCAGGAGGGTTGGACTATATCAGCAGTGCCAAACTCACAGCTCCCGACGTTCTCTGCCCCTGCAGTGTAACACGCATCACACGCCAAACACATGACCAGCGCTGGCAGGAGCACAGGGGCAAGGAGATGGGACGCTGCCACCAGGTAGAAACAAGGTGCCATCCCTGTTTAAACAAGGTGAAGGGCTGGATTTGGCCTGCGGGCCGTGAGTTTGACAACTTTGCACTAGATGATCTCCAGAGGCCCCTTCCAACCCCAACCATTCTGTGATTCTGTGACTCTAGCAGCTGAAACCTTTTTTTTTTTGATACTTTAATTTTGTACACAACTTCTCTTAGATTTCAAAATTACTCTCAAGACTACTTCTGCCCATGTCCAGATTGCCAGTCTTCACAAGGCTGAGCAGATTGGTGCTTGTCTCACACCTCAGCCCAAGCTACATGTTCCTGTGTGGATTTGTGCTGGTAGGTGCTCTTAACATAGAGTTGTGGATCCTCACAGTAAAGGGTGTCAGAGATAGCTTTTGATTTAGATAACAGCTTGGTTATTAAAGTGCTTTTCTGGAAAGTAGAAACTAAGCTCCCATCCAGGTTCAGCCTGAAAGATCCAGTCTTTCTAGAGCTTCCAGCAGATTTAGGGTATTGGAGTACACATGATCTCTATGCCATGTGTTAAAGAGAAAAAGGGAAAGATTATCTGGCTTTTGTTTAGCACAATGGACTTGGCATTAATCTGAGAAAGATAATACAGAAGTCTTGAATACCAGTGATATCTTAATAGTGTGGCCTAACCGATTTCTTTAGTTAAATTCATCATGTTTTTTGTCAGTGAAATACTAATCGTAAGAAGTATCAGTTTTCAAACTTTATAGAAAAAATATGTAAAATCATAATTAGAGGAAAATGGATCATCAGGATTCAGGCTATGTTTTGCCTCCCTTGTCTGAAAGATGCTATCTCTGTACCTCTCAAACTCTCCTGTCGTCAGTTTGGGCGATGACTGGGAACAGCACTGGCTCAGACTGAGCATGTGCCACCCATTGAGTCACTGGGTCTGTTTCCTGTTGGCAGGGTCCTCCTTTGGTAGGAGCTATTCTTCTACTGAACCTCCCTCACTTCTTCTTACAAGCAGAAAACAGAAGTAATATGAGTCACCTCACAAGACCACCTGCTAAATTCTCTTGTGGTCTTGACCCAGCTGCCACCTGCTAATAATGAATGTAAAGATACATGTCTTCAGGATATTATTCAGAAGAGGAGACTCTTTCCTCAGGATTAATTTCTCAAGGAGAAGCAATAAATACCAAAAATATGCGCGTTCACTTCACAGGAGCCCCTGGAATTCTGAAAATTTTTGTCTTCATGGAAGATTTAGCACTGATATTATTCATCTGTAGTGGAATACAACCCATTTTAAGGAAGTAAAACATATATTAAATATTTTTGTTTGAATATAAGTTAAATAATTTTAAAATTTGTCTTTAGCAATGTGTGTTTGGACCCATTTCTCGTCTTATGCAGAACCCTCCCAAACATGAAAGACTAAAGTGTCTTGTATTCTGGCTTCTGTTTCCAGTGTTGCTCTAAACTCTGTCTTCATATCATCAATCACTTGCTGGAGCAATGACTGAAGCCATGCAATTTTGCATCCTGCGCACTAGGGAAAGACAGCCAGCATTGGAAGTTGGTAGAGCACAGTTCTTCATCATCCTCATATTTGTAACATCTAACCAAGGATTCACAAAGAAAATGCTCACCTTTTCCACACTTCCATAGCCCATTCGACGCGGGTCTGTTGAGCTGATGTGTCCCCACATCTCTGGGACTTACAAGTGAACTGGGGATTTTTATGGAAATAGTAATCTGAGGGGAAGCAGAAGAAAAGTGGCTTTCACATTTTATACTCATCAAGTGTGGGACAGCTTCCAAATCAATGAGTACATGTTATTCTCTGCCCTCAGTTTTGTCTTGCTTTCTGAGTTACTACCAAGAAATAACCAACTGAGACCCATATATTTTAACAAACCAATGCAAAACACAATGTGGTCTTTGAAATCACTGTTGGATCTATCTGTGTGTTAAACACCAGGAGTTTTTTGCCTTTGAAAACCCTTAAGCAAAGACGCCTTTACCTCTAAGGAATGGCACTTAATGAATGTGCATGCTTGTGTATGCTAGCATGTGCATGAATATATGAATAAAAGTATAGATAACTATTATACAAATATTTCTTATAAATTTATGGAATTCAATACAGTAGCCACAGTGTTGTATCTCTGCACATGTAACGTAAGTCAGAATTTAGTTGATGTGTACCGTTCAATAACACATTTATCATACAAAAGCATTCCTTATTTTACACTCTTACTTCCTGTAAATTATTTCAGGCAATCATAGTTCCATAGACTTTTTATTTTTAGTTTTTGTTTAAGTAGTAAAAGAAAGAACAAAATTAAGATATACTGAGTGGCCAAACTCTGACATCTTTATTTAGATCTTACTCAGATAAAACAACTCAGGACTTCTACCTGCAGAAAGGTGACAGGATTCAGCCCTACAAATGTTTTCCTCTTTTCCAAGCATTAAACATATATCTTTTACCTATTTATTGCCAAGGTGAGTGGCTTATATAGCTTAAAAGTACAAGAGCAAGGCCTTAGGTGTCTCTTTACAATAACCACACACGCAGTTTTGTGTTTGGGTTCATTATTCTATTTTTAGCTTATTCATAACAATGTGCTACTGAAAAATGCCTATTGTCAGCTCCAGGTGTGTTTGCCAACATTAAAGAGCATAATCACAATAAAAGAAAAGCCACAAGCTATTCCACGTCCTACATGCCAAAATTAGCAAACCATAGTGAAAATTAAAATCAACAATATTTTACTCCCCTCCCTCCCTTCTCTCCATCCTTTGTTCTCTCCCTCCCACAAACTCTCTTTCAAAAACGCAGGATACAAGGATAACCTGCAGCAAGGATGTTCCAGTGAAACTACAAAAATCTTATTTTGGCCCTGTTTTCAAATCACTGGCTCACCAACCACAGTGTATCCCAGGTAGATCTCCTTTTTCATGGTTACCCAAAGAGGGAATTCCAAGCCCTCACTCTTCCATACATTTTTGGAAATCTCTGTAATTGTCTCTACACAGTATAGTATCTCTTGGGTTTTTACTCCTCTTTCTAATTCAGATTTGCATTTGAGATAGGGAATTTTCAGGGGAAATAGATACCCAAAAGGTCATATTTTCAGTGAAGATGTTCAGTCACAGGTTATAAAAGCTAATTACACATCATATTTTGTTTTCATGATCTGTTTTATCTGACTTTTATAGCTTCCACTCCCAGTCATTGTTTATTGTAATCTCTTGCTGGTTACACTGATGATTTCTCTGCTATCAAATTCCTCTTTGCCCCATGATCACCACTTGACTGTTGTAAAATGACCCATAAACTTGTCCTTCATAGGTACTGCATTGTGAGGAGCCCTGATCTTTTAACCATTCTCCTGATCTGATCTTTAAACAATCCTCATGGTTCTTGAAATTTCTTCACAATTTTCTGCTTCACTGTGGAAGACTGAAGACCAGACCCAAACACAAATATCCAAGACAACCCAAGAGCAAGCAAGAACACTTTCTATTCTTACTCACAATTTGCTTATTTAAATCCAAATTCTGAATCTTTTTTTTGTGTTACATCTTGGTTAGCTCATATTCAGATGATTCTCCGTGATTTCCACATCTTCTCCGGAAGCAACTCCTGCTAAAGCCAGATCAATGTGTGCATGATACTTGTATTCTTCGGACAGAATTTTGTCAGTCTAAATCCCAGCTGCAGTAGGACTCAGATACTTAAAATCCACTTTCAGACCAAGCCAGTATCCAATCTGCTCATTTTTCATGTCTGCCCTGTACTGTCCTCACCTAGATTCATTAAAACCTCCCTTTTTTTGCCTTAGATTCTTAACTGTCGCTGCTCAGCTATGTTTGTCCCCAGCATCTGTCTCTGGCTGGACGACAATGAAAACTCAGTTTTACACACTGACCTCTAACCTCTGCCTAAACCCTCAGGGAAGCTTTAAAATTTGGATTTGTCTAAATAATAAGGTAATCTTTCACCTTTTCCCTTGCAGAAAATAATGGCGTAGTCTTCACTCCTAGCCATATCAGTTGATGATGTGCATAGATGAGCTATGTGAACTATGTTGGGACAGGGAGTTGAACTGTCAGCAGTTGCTTTGATACCCTAAAACATGTTTACAGATTCATCACATATCTAAAGGTTTCAATTTGGCTTCCTCTCTTCTGCAGAGAGCTGCTGCAAGCCTGTTGGATGGTAGCACAGAAGTATTCAAAAGCCACTGAAGCAAGCATCAGAGTCCTGTGGCTGGCTATAAATGGCAGAGGAAACTGAAAAAGCCTATGTTTTAATTTCTCATAGGCTGCTCACAGTTCTAATCCTATGGAAAATGTGATAATTAAGCATTATTGGACTAAACTCACAGTAGGGTCCACACATCAACAGAAACAACTGGATGTGCAATAACAAGGAATGTGGAAAAGCAACTGCAATGTCCACAGCTTTCTTCTCTCAGCTAAGTGGATGGTTCAAGTGCACTTAAGTCACCTTAAGTATAGCCCCATGCGGTAAAGGGTAGTTCAGCCTTGGCAGTGTTAGGACATGCTGATTCAGTGCATTTTCTCAGTAGCCCATTATCACTGGACCGCCCACAGGACTCAGATGCTAAACTCAGCTGCTTTAGACTGAAAGGAAGACCAGTCCAGCCCTTGTTTCGTTTCCCCTCCGCTCTGCAAACCGTCAGGCTGGAGCATGAAGTTATGAACCAAATTCAGTAAAGCTGGACAAATCCCGTGAGGCCTCAAAAATATCTTTATCTGAGAAGGCTGAGAGTTTTGCCATCTTCCACTGGCGTTCAGCCACATGTGGTGAGCCAAGACAGGTGGTCCACTGGGCTGGAAGACTCACTAAGACAGTCTGGTCTGCTGGACACATTGGCATGAGCAATTCACTGAATGGTACTCTTCTCCTTGCACATGAACAAGTCCAGTGCAATACAATGGGGTACTGTGCTGCTGAAAAAGTTGTTCTTTGGGTGAGACATTACACTCATAAAACTCAGCGGAGGTCCTGACCACTTTGTGGGCATTAAAGATCCCATGACTTCTAGTGATGACTTTGGTGTCCTGGCCACAGCCCAAATTGGAACGCTTTGTCTTGTGGAACGCCCTATACGGCTCCTATTCAGAAATGTCTTCACAAAGCCTACATTTTGATGAGCTCATGTTAAGTTGCCATTCCAAAATTGATGCCAAAATGGAAAAAAAAATGCAAAAACAATTAGGTATGATTACTGATAGTTACCTACATGTGGTTGATGTATCAGACTCAAATAAATACTTCATGTAAAAATGTCATGTAAATATAGGGTGTTACTAGGTCTCTGGCTGGGGTTTAGAAACACTCAGAACTGCACATAAGGAATCACATGTATTTGGTAGCAGAACGAGAAGTGCTGTCGTGGTGCCTAAGATCTTAAATTCAGATTCTGCACTGGGTTACCAATTGTGCTTGCAAGGATACAAGATCCCAATGGAAATGTCTGCCCGACAAATTTAAATGTGGTAGTTGAAGCAGCTCCCTTTGACAAATGGAGATTTAAATTGTGTCTATCCCTGAAGGAGGAGATGCCCACCGCATTTCCCTTCCCCATTTGGAAGAGAATATCAGACAGTGGCAAAACCAGGCCACTAAGTCTGCTGGAGGCAATTTAAATACAACACATCAAGATAACATTTGCCTTAAGCTTTTCATTTTCACAGCCTTATGCTGTGAGACTAACTTATGAAATTTCCCATTTAAAACCTGATTTCTGATTTATAGCAACATTAAAACTTCCCACAAAAGACAAATTAATAATCAGATGCTTTTTCAGCACCTCCTTTGTGAAAAAAATTTGAGCCAGTGCCAAGAAGCAGGAGGCAAGTATTCGACTGAAATACAAATGGGTGGCCATCTTGGGAATAATATTTTGGCATGAAATACACACTACATTTTTTGAGAGTTTTCTCTTTAAGGATTCTGAGAATTTCAATTTAACAAATTAAGCGTTCCCTGATACAATGAGTTGGTCAAGGTCTGGGGTATGGAAGAATTTAAATTAAGGATATGCCTCCTTAGATGTTTTTGCACATTTCTGTTTGAAGTCCACTCCCTGATCTGACTCTCAGCTCATGGTAGTTCCAAAATACACAGTATTTTTTTTGGCTTTAGGCTTAATATTACATTACAATTAAGATTCAAACTGAATCCTCTAGGTTTGTAATTAGAACTATGGAGAGACCCAGGAGTTGAAAACACAGGGTGATGAACTTCAGCAGAGCAAATAACTGCATGATTTGAAGCAAGAGCTGTTGGAAATTTAATGGAACAAATTAGTGAAGCATATGGGGGAAGGAGTCTATGTGCAAAGATCAATTAATGCATGCCCGAGTGTTAAGATCACTGCCAAGCAGCAGTGCATTAAGATTAAATTGGGAGTCTAGCAAACACAAAAGGAAGTTCAAAACCATACGAAGGATAAAGTAAGACTGATGGATTCATTCTATACAAGACCAGTGAGTCAAAAACTCTGGTTGGAATAATAAAAAAGTAGGATTATTTGATGACCAGTTAGAGAAAAATGGTAATCAAATTTCATGCTTCGAGGTATAAGCTGGTAACCACAGGGCTGAGTAAATAACTTTTTCCTTCTCTGGAACATTGCAAAATTGGATGACAATTTCTTTACAAGGGCTGTTCGCACTCTCTCTCTCCCTCAGTCTTCTGGCTTTAATTGGAACATCGGATGCCAATCTCAGACCTAGACAGGAGCTGATACTCAAATGGTTAAGTAAATTTTATTTTCTCTCAAAAGGGAAGGAAAAAAAAAACGCACAAGAAAAGATGAGCATGGACAAAGTAAGAGCCATTCATAAAAGGGATTCATAGTGCCTTGAACGGGAATTTTGCCTCAGCGTGGACTGCAGAATTGACTTTTACTGATGACAGACGAGTTTTTCTGTATATGTAACCAGGCTGTCAGGTGTTGTTGGCTACTGTGAAGGTTCTAGTGAGTATCTAAATTTTCTTTTTAAATTACAATATTAAATTGCTCAGAAAAAAATAGCCCAGGAACCTTAAGAATTCCCATAGGCATCCTAGCCAATATTTCCCATTCATAAATTGAATCTAGTAAATAAATGGCATTCAGGAAAAAAAAAGACTAGCGGTGAGTTGGCAGTCCTTTCATAATAAAGAAAAATTTGAATGCTCCTGTGTCTTGGCCAAGAGCCCTCAGAATGGTTTAGAGTCATCTCTAGTGGACAAATATCTCCACAGGATGACACTTGCCCCCTTTCTCCCCATCTTGGCTTATTGTTGGTATCACACATTTTGCTGCTTCTGTTCCACATGTAAGCCAGGCACAAGGGTAGCAATCCATATGACCATGTGTATTTAGGTCCATCTGAGTGAATTGTCTAGGCTATCTATCAACAGAGGATAAAACAGATACTTCTAGAGCACAGTTGACTTAATCTTAAAGTAAATGTTTAAAGCAGTTCAGATTATTCGTGCTGTAGCAAGTATCTATTTCCTTCTCCTGATTGCGAAAAGCTCTAAGACAGAAATGTCTGGACTGCAGACATTAAAAGCTTGGTGAGAGGATTTGCACTCACAGTGCTGCCACTTTGTCATTAATCATTACAGCATTGGGGATATCTTGCAACTATTATGCCCATCTTTCACTCTGGGTTTTCTTCAAGACAAATGGGGATGTTTGGGGCTTTGAAGACTGTCCTGAGTCCACAGGGACTTCAGACTTGGTGACTGGAGGCAGGAACTGGAGACTGAAAAGTAGACCATTCTCCTCAATCTTTTGCTGGCCTAAGAAGGAGCCGCTTACTGCATACGCACTCCACAGAGTAGGACCCTTCATAGCTGAGTTGAGGCACATAGGTATTGCCCTCTCTCCTACTGTTGCTAAGAAATGAGGACGGATGTAAGGCTAGGACCAGAGGCTAGGACCGTGTCAGTGCTTTTAAAAGAGCCAGGGAATGGACACAACTCTTGGCACTTGACTGTCCAGGCTGCTAAATTGTTAGTGTGTAATCCAAAATTACTTTTGTCTGGGCCAACTAGCATTGTACCAGATAGCATTTAGGTCTCAATATCTGATCAAATCAAGGATCTTTCCCAAGAGACTGTTTGGACGTGACTACCCTGCTCTGGAGATGAAATGACCTGTGCCATTGTGGGATGGTCCCTGATCACTGAATATGAGCCTTAGCCTGTTTAATTTATTCATGTAGCAACCAGAGGCTTCCTTTAATAATTTTAAAACCTCTTCTGCTTCTTTTTGATAGCAGAACATGCAAAATAATATCTGATATTAATGCTTGTTACAAGCAAAAGCATTCATATGAGTATACAGTGTGTAACACATGTGAATGAAGCTTGATCGATTCTTTTTTTTTTCATTTCACCAAGAGATGCTACAGAGGTATGTACTTCCCAGATACCTAGACTGCAGTTTGGTCCAAGAAAAGGACAATTAAAGTAAAAGAAGATGAAAGATGAAGCAAAGCTTCTTATGCTCATATGATGAGGTATCTTTAGATCACCTCCAAGCAGCAAAAATAACTTTGCTGACATGCAATGTAGTGTATTCAGCTGATGGAAGGGTCTACAGCTGGTCCTGAATCAGGTTTGTAATCCTCATTCTGTTTTAACAAGAGGAAAACTTTGGCAGACAGTTCCTACAAAGCTCTTCCCTTATCACTTACAGAGGAAAGAGATAAACATTATGGATCTATGGAATAAGGGTACTTGCCAGAATAGGCAACAAAAAACTAAAACCCTGAAAAATCTTTATGACCAAGTGATATTAATGTCCCAATTCAACCAGAAAGGGCATGAAGCAAAGAGGTTATTTTCTTTTGATGTTCAAGGTCCTTTACAAAAGAGGCTACAGTGCTGTACTGGTGATAGAGAAGGAAGGGACAGGCTTCACACTTTAGATGGCAACAAATACGGTAGCAGAAATCTCAGCTAATCTGTGCATCCCAGGAAGTTTTATCATTACTGTTCTACATTGTTCAGTGGCATAAAATGAGTGTGCACTGAAAGCAGAATTTGACTTCACATTTAAGACGGGACTTGGGAAAGAGTAGCAATTTCTATGCTTGTGAACATTATTTCAGGAGCTGGTAATATGACTGGAAGACAGCCACACACGTAGTAGAGGAATAACCACAATATCATCATTGTTGAAAGGGTGGCTTGATAAAAGGAAGCTGCAGACATCATCATCATTAATTAAACATTGAAACTGAGGAGAGGAGGGTTTTGTGGTTACAGTGTTGGACTCAAACTCAAGAGATCTGGGCAACATTCCTGGCAGCATAAACGTGGACAAGTACCTTAACATCTTTTTTTACCAGGTCTCCACCTGTAAAATGGGAGCAAACCACCCTCTTTGCCTGTTTAGAGAGTGATTTTCCCCTGCATTAGCCCACAGCAACCAAAAATGTGAAAGCCTCATCATGGATGGAAGTTCCAGGTGCTAAAGCCATACAAACCAATAGGAAGAAATAATGGTACTGCTGATAGAAATCTTTTCTACCTTGAAAATTAGTTTTCAATTCACTTCTCCTAAGGAAGAAATTCTATATCCTTACAGGCTAAAGAATTTTTTTTCTTTCCTCTTCCAGTGCTCACAATGTGGGAGGTGAAAATAGAGTTCATTACGAGAACTTGATTCTGTGGGCTCCCAGTGGAGCATACATGGTGCAGGGTAAGTGTCCTGCCTTGTAACAACTTTTCCTGCTACCACAGGTATAGCTAAATTGGAGCACAAAAAATGTACAGGCACAATAAGAAACAAGGGTGTTCTTTACCTTTATTTTTAAGACCGCTGAATCAATAAGAAAATAACCTGGAGTTACATGAGTTACATCTACTAAATCAGCATGAGATACTATGGATTTCATTCATGGATTTAATGGAAAAGCTTTATTCCACATATTTTCTGGAAAGTCTAAAACAAAGATTATTTTCCTCAAGTGCCATCTCTTTGCAGTAATTTCACCTCTTTCTCAAACACCTCAAGCACCGGGAGACTCTTTACCATCCCAGGAAGCATGTTTCCCCCAAATCTTCCCCCAAGAGTGATCTTTCGTTGTTTACGACCTTGCTCTATTTTATTGACCCTAAATATCTAAAGATAGTCCCTCAGCTGAAGAGCCACATCTGTGTAATACCTCCCTCTACTGGATTTATGCAGCTGGCTAAGACAGCTAATAAATGGTTGTGGGTCACTAAGCGTTGGGAAAAGATGCATTTCTGTGCACTTTCAAATATGATAACTGGTTTGCCTTGATTTTACAAGGATTAAAAGAATGTCGTGTATGCAGCTTGGCTAAACAGTGGCTAAAGGGGATGTGATAACCATCTACAGAAAGTTGTGAACATGCTGGAGTTTGCAGTTAAGCAGAGTTTACATGATTAAATTAGGAAGCGCTGAACTTTGTAGAGTCTGGGGCAACCAAACCGCTTGAATACTTTTGTGAGGGAGAGCTGATTGTTGGAGTCACAGAACTGGCCTCACTTTGTAAACTCCTTTTTTTTTTTTCCACTTGTAATTTAAACCTTTACTGGTTCCTTTTCCACTTTAAATCTGATTAAAAGAACACATGTTTTTGGCTGAAGACAAATCCATGATGTACAGTGAGGAGGGAAGAGCCATTTAAAAATTATGTAGTAACTTCACCATGGTATTGACTGTTCTGTTCACTGCAAGTGGTAGAAATTCTGTCAAAAGACACAGACCATTGCAGATGGGAGTTCAGAGCTGATAGCATGCTTGTAGTCCACCTGTGTGTAATAACATGAATCTTTGATTCCTCCTGAAGCTCTGTGTTGCATCATGATATAGGCATACCACTGCCTAAATCTTTCACTTTATTCACTTTTTCAAAATTCCTCTTTATTTGGAGAATTTATCAGTGTGTCTGTAAAACTCTCTACACCCTGCACAGTCAATGGGACTGAGTTCCTCAGATCATATGACTGCTAGAGGGGATTTTCCAGCCAGCTTTCACCAGCATCACCTGTGCATGCCTAAAGAGAACTGGGAATGTTATAATTGCCATCAGAATTAGAGCAGAGTATCTATTGCCCAAAATTGAGCCATTTTTGTAAATTATGACTTTCAGAGCAGAACTGTTCTTCACAAATGCAGAGATGTGATTTGGTGCTGTTTTAATCATTGAATAATGTTCACAGGGAAATTACGCTTTACTTGAAGTCAAATAATCCAGGATGCATCTGGCTGCATTGGTAATCTAAAGTAAGATCATACTGCAAAAGGAATGTAATGATGAAGAAGAATACAATTGTGTGAGAGAAGTTAATAAAGGTTGCACTTAATCAAGAAACTACTTCTGTATGTGATGATAACCACAAAATATGAAACAACTCCTACACAACAGGCATTTTGTCAATGTCCTTTAAAAACTGCTTTCAGAAATGTTGCGTTTCCACAAACAGGAAAACAAACTAGAGAGGGCTGCTGGCTACTGCATTGGATTGGTAAAACAGACCATTGACTGCCTGCAGCCACAATCCCCCCAGGTCTCACAACTTGCAGACACCAAAGGGTTTCAGCAGTCGAAACTGTGGTAGCTTTAGGATCTTGATCTTATTTTTTTCATTTCAGCTATTTCAGGGAACAGCTAGGGGGCCTGTGGGGATATCCTTTTTCTTACCTTACATAACGTCCTTGCTTCAGTTCCTTTGAAGCACAGTCACATCCTCACAAGATCTATTCTTCAGGCTACAGAAGGAAATGCCTCTGAAGGACTGATGTCTTCCTAATACCTTTAGGGCTCATCTTCGCTTTTTTAGGCTGAGGATCCAGGAAAAGACAATAACATTGACAAAAGTAGCAGTATCTGCAGGGGCCCATTTTGCCAGGGGAAGGCACTGCTATCTGTGTCTTGTGATCAGACAGATGTTATTAGATGATTTGAGTGTGGAGATGGTCTGATGGGGTGGAGCTGGAGCAGGACACAAGCTGAGGGTGTGGAGGAGAAAGGAAAAGGCAACAAAATGGGAGTTTATTTCTGTGTTTGTGAGAGGTGGCTTCGTTAGTTCATTTTCAGTAAATGCTTACTTTATATAGATATATGAGCAAATAGTAGTAAAAGTCACAGCTGAAGAGATCTTCTTGATGCTTCTACATACAGTTTTTTTAATTTCTCTCTGGAATTAACCTCCTACTCATCTCACCAAAGCAGCTGCAGGTGACAGCAGCATCCATTGATGCTGTTTCCCAGGATACCCCTCTGCTTTGACTGTATTCCCAGTCCTGTTGTGTCAAGCTATCCTACTCTGCAGAGCTGAAGGTCTCCTTCAGTTTCGCAAAAGACTTCCCTCACTCCAGCCATAGAAAAAAGCCTTAATTTCAGCCCCTTGACAAATTATGATTAAAAGATTCATTGATATTCTTGGAAGCTACTCTCCACTGTCCCTTTTCCCTCTCCACTGTCAGTAAAGTATATTCATTGTGGACATTGGTTCTTTGGGAAAAGGTTTGTATTTTTAGCTGTTTCTGTAAAGTACTTCTCACGTAGTAGCACGGGCAGTTTTTTGCCTATGTCATTGTCTGTCAATGACAAATACCTTCACTGGCACCTGAAATCACCTGTGCTCTGTATTTATGAGGTGTTCTCATCTCTGTTTTAGCTGCCTTTTAAGTCTAATGCAATGTGAACCAACTGAGAATACAGGTGATTCAGATGAACTGAAGTATTAAAATAGGTTTTGGGAAGTCAACATAGAGCAGAAGCATGTTCTTCCATGGATATCTCATACTGATTATTTGCATCATGGTTCCACATAAAAGAAATTTAGAATAAGATATGTAGACACAGAGATGAAGCTGTGTTTAGCACTGGGAATTTTGGAATGAACTTATAGTGAGCTCAAATCGTGTTTAAATTACTGTATATTTATAGATAACCCAATGACTCCCATAATTGAAAAAATCCATTCGGTCTGAAAACAGAGTTAGGGTGGAGAACATCTTTTTGTACTATAAACTTGCTTCAAAAGGATTACTTAATGACCATATACCAAGCATTCAAATGAGATAAAAAGACAGATATTGTTGTGCTTTTGGGGTATCTGTGTTTGTTTTTATCTAACTTTCTGTCATCTACATCGGAGCAAATAACAGAGTCAGTACAGAACATTACAGGATTTCTCTTTGTGCAAATAACAGTCATTTACTGGCAGTGTCTGATGTTTTATCTCATGTTTGCTGAAGTGGGAGAAACCAAGAGGAAAATTGATGCAGTTGACATGAGAGCTTTGTTAGTTACTCATGACTGCAGGTACAGGCATCCTGGCTGTTCCCAGATAACATTGTAGCTTTCTCCTACACAGAAGGTCTGAACTTCCTAAGTCTAATTTAGGAATGTAATTTTTGATGCACTAATGCACAAGGTAGAATTAGTCCTAGTTTGGTCTTCCAAGGAGGTGTTTATTCTGTAATATATGAGTCAATAAATCTTGCTTTATCAATACAGCTGAAGTGATTACAACTTCCCAGCTAGGCAGGAATATCTGTGCTGGCAGCGGTGCAGGCACATTGATGTAGAAGGTGCCACCTCTCCATAAAAGTTACCGCAAATTGAAGTTGGAAAAGACCTTCCCATTGACTGTAGGAACCCAATCCACAAACCTTTTTCTGATGGCAGACAACCTTTAGTCTGCCTTTGCTCTGTTTGGCCATGATTTGTAATGTGATTATAATGTATATTTACACACATCCTCTTAGCATTAGCTGCCTAATAAAGCTAGAAAACGTTGCTGAAATAATAACAGCAGTTGATCCCCTTCCTACTTGAAGGTTGATGCTGTGTGGTGAGTGAAAGGCTTCTTAAAATTGTTTTATGAAAGGAATAATTGAGAACCAGGAAGTGTTTTAGTCAGAGATGATCAACTAACATTTTTTTTTCTTTAGAAAAAGTCCTTGTTAAGATGTTTTTGTGAAGAGAAATAATTCCTTTCTAAACCATGAGGTTTAGAAACCCGTTGGTTTCCCTTTGATGATAAGAAGGCAGTTGTATTAGTGGGGAAATGGACACCCAGAGCTTTTCCAGCATCACTGCTCCTTGGGTAACCAGGCAGCAGTTCAAATCCACGGCAGGACAGCTTTAGCACTAAGACCTGAAGGTTATAAGTCACCAAAACCAATGAGGTGCTAGAGGAGCAGCAATGTGAGGTTTTTCTCCCCAGGGCGGATTCTGGGCCCAGCGGTTGTGGGAGCCCCTGGCTGTCTTTTGTGCAGGTGCAAGGACAGATTGCTGGTGATGATGACATCCAGGGACCTCTGTTCAGATTCCCAATAGGCTAAGGACACCTTCATGACAGAGCTGGGTGATATAGGCACAGTTCTGCAAAAGTAAAGAAATAACCAATTTCGGGATTCCGAAAGTCACTTAATTCGGTTTGACTCAACACTTCCTCAGCATTCAGTGGGAATTAAGTACTTAACTCTTCCTTAAGAAATGCTCCCCTCCCCTTAAAATGTGGTCACTGTGTTTCCTGGGCTAGAGTTAGACCATCTAAAGTAAGGCACATAAATAATTGTGACAGCTCTCAATCAGCCTCAGGAGACAGCTGAGGTCTCCATGGCCTCCTTTCTGCACCGGCTGCAGGGGATGTTCAAGCCAGGTGGTCTCATCTGCTCTCTAAGATGGTGTGCAAAGCTAAGCAGGAAGAACTAGGACCTCTTTTTCTGTAAAATAGCATCATTCCACCTTCCAAAGGCAAAGTGATGATCTACAACATGAAATGCTGCTGTCCTAGGGCGATGGAGACTGCAAAAGCACACAAGATGAAGTCACTGCTTAGGACTGAGCTGGCCTAACCCACTTTTCCTCATCTTGTAAGGTCCCTGGAATGCCGCTGGGTGAGCAGCCTCAGCACTTTTTGACATGGGCAGGGTCCTTGATGCTCTTTTGATGCCGGAGGGGGTTTTGTGGCACTTTGCAGCATCCAGCTGCTGAGATCCTGGGCACTGTGGAGACAAGGATTATGGCTTTAATACACTCTCATGCTTACCGCCATGTAAATCAGAAGCAATTCCACTGATTTCTTTGGCATCGTGCCAGCTCAGTTCCTAACGGAGCCATTCATAAGAATCTGACTTTCCGTGAGGGAGCATGGATACAGCCCTTGCCTTGGGAGGTCGCAGTCAGCCCGGTGGGGTTATCCTGTGAACAGGAGGGAAGAATCAGCCCTCAGGCTTTTCCTTTCTAATTCTGAGCATGCTGCCCGCGCTTAACTGTGTTAATAATTAACCCGCAAGCCTGGAATTCCCTTCTCAGTCTGCATGGCAGCCACCACTGACCAAAAACGGCTGCAAAATTGTGGAAGACTTGAGCTGGCTCTCCGTGGGTTTGCCTGAGAGCGTGGTACAATCTGTGGGATCTAAACAAAGGGGGGAGACTAATTTCCTGAAGAAAGCTGCAGGAAATCGTCTCCTCAGCACAAACTTTCTGTTGCAGGTGAGAAAAGGGGAAGTTTTCAAAACAACTGCATATTTGGATTTTATACTCTGCACACAAATTAACCTCTTTGAATGGGGTCACTCGGTTGTTATTATTATTTTTTAGATACATAGTTAAAGTTATGGTTAGCTTTATCCCCTCCTGTGTTATTGTTGTTATACCACATATTAATGTAGTGCTTCTGTAGCTGGGATAAGTACGGTTGAATTACAGTAACACACTACAAGCAGGAGGGAAGTGCTGTGGTTTGGCTGGTCCACTACTAGATATACACCAGCACATCTGGACAGGGGATCATGTGACAAGTAGGAAAGCCAGAAACATATCCTCGATACTATAAAAAATGGGTCCTGTTAAATTAAAAAGGCTTTAAATATTGGCTCAGCTGGTTTCTGTATAGCATTTTTAGTAGTTTTGGAATGTGTTGCAAGATTTGTGATCATCAAGAACTTGATTAAATTTTGCAAATCCATTGTGTTTCTAGTTTGTTCTCATGGGCTCCGTGCATTTTGCCAGTTCCCCTGTACTCTTGTAACACAAGCCACAACTTCTGATTCTGGATGAGAACTTTGTGTCCTCAGAAAAACTTCTGTGCAAAAAAAAAAGAAAAAAGAAACCAAACACACACAGAGCAACAACAACAAATCTCTGCTTTTGCATAACGTTTTGGACACTTCCAAAGCTATAGCAGATTTTCAACTGCTAGACATGACTCCTTCTGGTTAAAAGCCAGTCTGTTGACTCATAGAAATTTTAATACCCAGCCAGACCAGTTGCTAAATTTCACTCATGTCTATTCATGACCTGCTCTGAAGTGCTGATCTGCAAACATAACTTTGTGGCTGTGCAGGCCATCCTACTTTCTTCCTGAGTGACCTGATTATCCTGGACAGTCTTTGGTTCAGGTCTGGACACAGGTCATGTTCTTCTTGCTCTCTGGCACATGTAAGCAACAGCCTTACTGGAACAGATATTTATTCTCCAAGGAACAATATACCAGCAATATTAATAAATTATTGCTGTGATATAACAAAGAAAATCATTACAGCATCATGTAAATAAAGTGTAGGAAGGGATCGTAAGTGATCATTGCTAGAGCATGAGCTCTTGGTAGACTTCAAGAACAAGCAGCATACCGGGAGTGGGTGTGAGGGCAGATTACCAGGATCAGTATATGAGAAGAGCAGAAATATATTAGGAATACAGTCAGAGAGGCCAAAACACAAAATCTGATTAAAGTAGCAGTAAATTTACAACATACTAAGAAATCATTCCATAGATATGCTAGCAGTAAGCAGAACCAAGGAAAGTTGGTCTGTTACCCAAAAGAGAGGAAGAACTACTGTCAGATGATGCTGATAACACGGTTATGCTTAACTCTTTTTCAATAAGTTTTCATTTAAAGGTCTGAGATAATGAACATTATGAATAATGAGAAGTTCCATGATTTATTTCTTCTCAAACTGGTTGAGACCAACCTATTCCTGACTGGGATGCTGAGAGTGCCGCTCTACATCCCCTGAGTTTGGATGGGGAATGCATAGAGGACCTAATCATCTCCGTTTACTGTGCTCCAGTTTGCTTTCCAGACAGGCTTGGACTTCACAATTAAACTGCACAGGAAGACACACTTTGAGAGTGCTAATTAGTAGTTGTTGATGGGCATAAAGTCCCTGGGACCAAACTAGAACTATTCTGAGGAAAAAACAAACAAGCAGAGTGTGGTCATCAGGACTTGCCGTTTTTTACAATGGATATGTTCCTATTGCATCACAATGCTTACACAAACAGATGTAGCCTGAAAGAGTAGGGTAGTGCAGTCTTAAAATTATCTTTGACAAGCCTTTTGTGGAAAGGTGAAAAACTAAAATTGGGCATAGTGCTCATTATGAAAAGAGGAGACCAGAGGAGCCAAGGAATCACAGGACAATCAGTTTACGTTTTAGCCCCAGAAATATTATGGAATAAGCAAACAAACCAATTATAACATGTGTAAAATACTAACTAAGGACATGAGTAACAGGGAGTAAGGATTTGCCAAGAATAAACCAATCTACTACTCTTTCAAAACAGGAAAACATGTACTTTTGATTGGAGAAAGTTAAAGTGTTTCATAATCAATTTTGCTTCACTCGCCATTCCCATAACCAAACCAAAGACATAGATCAAGTCAAATTGGTTTAAGTGTAAAACTGACCAATTTGATATATCTGTTGAGTAAGTAAAAATCTGCCAAAATCAGAAGATATCATTTGTCAAGAGAATTCCACACATGTCAGTACAGATCATGAAATGAAGAGTAGATACATTAAATTTGCAGAGAGCATAAGGCTGGAAGAGATTGCAAAGGACTTTTAGAAAGAACATTCAGCACTACTATGACTTTGTCTTTCTTGTCCTTCTGTGGGAATGACCAACCCAGAAAATATCTGGGGAGCAATTCTTTATTTGCTCCCGCTACTCTCCTTTAGCACAAACTAGAAGTTCAAAGATTCTTAGTTTTCTCCAGCCTCAAGATTGTGCTCAGACAAGCCCTCATAGTCCACAGAGAGCTATCAAGAGAAAAAGTCATGACTTAATAATCCTGAAACCTTTGCTCCATCTGCAGGAGTACTTAGATCACAGTGAAGTCCTGAGTCAATAAGCTTACATCATTTTTTTCTGATTCAAAAATAATTCAATCCTACTCTCATAAAAACAACAGCAGAGCTCCTGAGGGCTGTGGATGACCAAGGTGCCAGCTGAAAAAGACAGTGAATGTCAATGCCCTGTCTTATTCCTCTGTGGGCTTATTTGAAATGTAAGTGGGGCATGGAAGAATGTACCGAACAACACAACTATCTGTCAAGGGATTCCTACACACAGGGTGTCTGAGACATTGCTGTTACACACTCTGAGCAACAATCTCACTCAGTGTATACGTTACGGTTTCTTTTAGAGAAGCTTATGGGAATCATTGAAATCCACGTATTAGTCACTAAAATGATTAATAAGGACTTAAAGTTTCACATGCACATACTTCCATGTTAATGAAGCCCTCATGCTTTATGCATGAAGCAGAACACAAAGCTCCGGAAATAGTTCTCAATATTCTTTCCAATGCCGCCATTCTTTATGCTGTAATAGACAATGATTTATTTGAAATCAGCATAAAATATGTACCAGCTCAATAAACCCCAAAGAGGTTCTCAGACTTTCTTGAGTGTCCTCATCAGGAAATAAATCACAGAAGCAATAAATTATGTTAAATAGCTTAACCAATCATGAAGTGCCGAGCCGTCAAATGATTCATTTAAATACTTGTAGGACATTAACCAAATAAGAGATACTGGAGTCTTCAAGTAGATATTTCTTTCTCACACTTATACAATAAATACGGAGATAGGACAGTGGAATTCTGGGCCATATATTAAAAAATAACAAAAAATCTTTTTCTTATCTTTCTAAATACGACCTGTTATATGCTATATTTGCTTAGCATATATCCACTTCACTTTGACCTATAGTATTTCGAATTTTAAAAACCTTTACTATATTTATCTTCACTATATCCCTATCCCTTAGTGCAAAGTAAGTAAACTTGTCACCTTCTTAAAATAGGGTACTTAAAGGGACATATATTCCCTTCAGAAATGCAGGTTCTCACATTTCAGCCACCAGAAGCCAGGATGGGAGCCAGTTTACAGGTTAAGACACTTAGATTCAGTCAGCTGAATCACTCCTTGGACCTCACTAACAGTGTTAGCTATATCTCCATCAACTCTACCTGGAGTTCACACATCAGCTTGCCCGTAGTCATCTGCATTTACAAGTCTTAATCTGAACTTCTACCATATCCCAGCAGATATCATAGCTTCTAGACAAGCATCAAGGCCTTTGGGATGTGAAATGGGTTCATCTGGCAGCCTGAGACTTGCATCTTGCCAGCTTAATGACTCCCTCTGATTTACAGCTTTCTAAGAGAAGCCTGCACCAGAACCATAGCCTGTCTGCAGGAAAAAGGACTGTGTCCAGAACTATGATCTTCTTGTGCCTTTATTGGAGCCTTCGAATGTTGAGCCAAGTCAGCATGGGAAAAAGAAATAAGGCTTAAGTTCTGCTTCTCAGTGCGGCTGTTTACATTTTAGTCTCATTTTACAGAGTCCATAGTCCAAAGCTGAAAGATGACCTTTTGCTGGAGAAAAGTTCTACAGAATATTCAGATATAGAGTTTCTCACACTTGCTCTCCCTCAGGCTTATTACTCTCCTCATTAGATGCATAATACACTTAATAAATAATATATAATACAAATATTTCTCATGTGTATGTTATGTGTGTATTATAGGAAAATAAACCTGTGTGTATATATGTGGCAAGATCTGGCAAGTAGGTATTCAAGTGCTTGTGCTAACCATTAGGCAACATCATCTCTCCCCTGCTCTCCTGCTCCTGGATTCCTGAATTTCCTCTACCTGGAGAGCCAGTTAGCTCATTGCAGACATGAGTCAGAGAATGAGCCTAACACTGGCACAGGTGATCAGAGAGTTCAGGGTTGAACACATAATTGAGGCATGAGCTGACATGACAGTGTAGATGTACTCAGGGCCTTATGGCTTAGAAAACACACAGCACTCTGCAGGGGAAAAAAATTAGAAGGCCTGATTTGAAAGCCAAGGAACCAATTCAGGTGTGGGACTTTCCACACTAACCCTGCGTGTGCTAACCCGGGAGAAATTATATTAAAGAGGTCCTTCTCCTATCACTTCTGTGATAGAGCAATGATAAAATTCAGGTGAAAATAGAGGGATTCTTATTAGTGTACCCACTCATAGTCCGGCAGACTGTTTAGCAGAGATTTTTCTGAGTTAAAGGCTACAGCCTTTTCACTAGTACACCTATTATTCCTGGAAATTTTAAGGTCATGTTAGGCCCATTAACACCTCTGGCTTCTGTATAAGCCTGCAACGAGTGCCCTTGTTTAATTACAATTTTGATGAAAAAAATACTACTTTTTGTTCTAAACATGCAGGCTGATGATTTCCTATGATGTTCTCTACTTCTCTCATCTGCAAAACAAAAAACAATTGTCTCCTATTTGGTTTCTCCATAACACTCACATTTCTACAATCCTTTATCAGCTGCTTCTTTTCCAGTCTCTCTTTTGCAGATACCGTATCACACATACAGCTGATCATAATTGATCACAGTTTCTTTACTTTTCTGGATTAACCTTTTTATTCTGTTGAGATGAGATCTGCCCACAGTTTCAAGATCAGACCAGATCTGCCCACAGTTTTCAAGAAATGAGAGCAAGAGGCATGCATATAGTTAAATAATGATATTTCCTGCTTTATAGTTTAGTATTTGCAAACAAGTTCTCTCTCGCTATTTGCTTTTTAGATTGCTGACACTTGTACTCCTATTTTCAAAGAGCTGCAGTGACTCCAGGATTTCTTTCCTGCATTGGCACTAATTCATCTAGAGCCTCTAATTGATTATAAACACTACGAATTTTTTTTCACCATGTGCCCTACTTCAACTTTGAAATCAGATTTTCAGATAATGATCTTAAGCCTCTTCCTTACCTAATAATTTCTTATTTGCTTGTTGGGGCTACAGTGTTTGGTTGGAAGCTCACCTGAGCAGAGGTGATCACTCACTCACTGCACATTTTGCATCCTGTGACCTCAGACAGGAGTGCTCTGTTGGTGATAAGAGACCTGTAACACCTAGCTCGAACTAATCATTATGTTAGAACACTATCTAGTGCACACTGGATATGTTCAACTGATGAAAGGCTATGCTGGCACATGAAATGGAAGGGGGTCGTTGTGTGTGAGAGGATGGAGATATGTTGGGGTGGTAGATCTTGAGTGCAAGTTTAAGTTTAGTTAGAAGTATCCAGGCAGCAAGGGAGATGGAGAGATGTCATGTAGTGAACCTCTGATCTGTTCCTTATCTTGCACTCATTGCTCTTGCCCCACAACAGTGCTTCTTTTCCTTCCTTCCCTACAAAGCAAAATCCACTGCCCTTTCACAGCCACACACAGGCAGCTGCATCCTCAATCACTGCCAACTCTCCGCCTGCCTAAAGGACCTCTCCTCTGAACCCTCTGCTTGCCCACCCACCCCAAACTCGAGAGGCACTTTCACAGGTCTGATCAAAATTAAATACAGCTACGATTTGCTTGAGTATAAGGTGGTCGCTAAATCTACTACTGTACACTTGCCTAGCAACAATTTTCCCTAGACCCTTGACCTCAGTTAACCCCTTTCCAGCCCTGCTGCTGCCCCAGAGCTGCCTCCTGTATTTCTTGCTAAGTTTGAAGTTATGTGCTCTAACCTCAAGCTGTCAGTGCCCCTAGGGGTGAGCCCCTAGGCCCTGAGGCACTGTGATTGATGACACCACAACCATTCTTCTTGCCCTGGGTCTCTCTGTTGAAAAAAGAAATCACTCTTCTCCACATTGTGATGTTCTGGATAGCCTCGTCAAGACTGCTCCTATCAAAAATCCTCCTGGAAGAGTTAGAGGTAGGAGAAAAAAAAAGGAATGTGTCTGAAAGGAGGTCTACAGGAGCCTCAGGACCAAACCCTTGGCTGCAGGAGTGTGCATCACCTGGTGAGATCAATGGTAGTGTCTCACAGTGCAAGGTTCTGCTCTTGACTACCTCACAAATTCTTTGTGTTTAAGGTGGGCTGACTTAAAGTTAGGAGTTGATACTTACTAAGGGGGTTTTGCAGTTGGACAAGATGGTTGTTGTGGGCCTATTCTATTCTATTCTATTCTATTCTATTCTATTCTATTCTATTCTATTCTATTCTATTCTATTCTATTCTATTCTATTCTATTCTACTCATGTTCCATGAAAGGGATGAAGGCTTTATCTAAATTCAGCAAAAATCAGCAGTCATTTCACCACCAATTCCAGTCAAGCTGGTAAACCTCAACAAGCAAAGCAGTATGACTGATTCTCAGCTTCGGGAAAATTTTCTTGGCACTCACTGTTCTCCTGTCCTTCCAACTGTCTCTGATGCTGTTGGCTGAAGAATTATTTTCTTCCAAACACAGTTTTTTCTCTGTGTGTATGAGCGTACAGGCTTGTGTGTGTAGGGAACAGTTAACTTAGCCAGATCACCAGCTCCATTTGCACAATCACCACACAAGTTTTCACAGGATTATACAACACATTGGTCATTCCAACCTTGGTTGCATAATTTGGCATGTTTGTTGACGGTTGACTCCTCCTTCTCCCTAACCCTCCCAGAGGCTGGCTTCTCTCCATTGAAGTCAGTGGAACTGCAATAAAATAAAATCAGTGTTGTGAAGCAAAATAATCAAACCCATCTGACAATATTTCTTTAACAACCCACTAATCTGGTAAAGTTCAGATTCTGGAAAGTGGCATCCTATAGATGGACTCATTACTACCACAACAGGACAAGCCAATGTCCACTTTGGCCAGATTCTTGATAGAAGCAATGGGACTTGAAGTCTATTTGCTTTTGGTTTTTTACCTAATGTATTTAATTTAGCATGCTAACAAGCCCAGAGGAAAATAAAAATGCATAGTTAACATAAATATTACATTATCTAACCAAAATACTTATATTGCACATATATGTGAGAAGATAAGCACAAACATAATCACCAAGCTCTATTCAAACCACCACGTTGCTGCAACATACGAGATTTTCCACCCACTGAAACCTCTGGGCATGAGATAGAGCACAGGAGAACTCATCCTGAGCTGGGAGAGCGTGGCCTCTCCTCTCCTCTCCTCTCCTCTCCTCTCCTCTCCTCTCCTCTCCTCTCCTCTCCTCTCCTCTCCTCTCCTCTCCTCTCCTCTCCTCTCCTCTCCTCTCCTCTCCTCTCCTCTCCTCTCCTCTCCTCTCCTCTCCTCTCCTCTCCTCTCCTCTCCTCTCCTCTCCTCTCCTCTCCTCTCCTCTCCTCTCCTCTCCTCTCCTCTCCTCTCCTCTCCTCTCCTCTCCTCTCCCCTTCTCCTCCCTTCCCCTCCATGCAGTCCTCATCTGTCCACAAGAGAATGAATGTAACTTTACTGAGGGGTTTTAGCTGAGCAAACAGCCAGAGCTTCAGCGTGGTTTTGTTGAATTTACCAATGCCAGGGCAATTTTCAAAACAACAGGATGAGCCTCAGGTCAATGCAGCTGATTTCTGATAGATTATTTTTTTCTCTTCCCTTTCTAGGGGGAGGAGATGAAGAAGGAGCCAATGACAAAGAGCCAAGGTCTGTAAGATTTTCCCGAGAGCATGTAACGAATATAGGAAACCGTGAAGGAGTAGACTATAAATCAAGACCCAAAAGGATGCACTGTCTGCAGCAGCAGCTCTGAACCTTCAACAAGACATTTTTTGAGCAAGTTTTTGGAATTTTGGTGGGCTCTGACCTGCAGTTTTCACTTCCAAAATAACTTGACTTTTCTAAAGTGGTAATTTCATTTTCATGATAATGCTAAACTCAAGCCACATGTGCTTTAATTTAAAGCAGGGCCCAGGCAGTGGACCCTGCCAAGAAACAGTAGAGAAACATGCTTATTCTACTAGTTTGCTTGAGGCATTCAGCATTTTTGAATGCCTAGGCAGAAATGTAGTTTTTAAATAAGCCAATCCCAGAGAGAGAGAGAGAGAGAAAGAGATGGAGGGAGGGAGATAGAGGACAGAAGAGGGAGGGAAGGGTACAGAAGGTTGCAGCACATTTTTGCATTAAGCTTTCATTGCACTGGCTGGTTAAATAAGAACTGATGAACTGGCAACAGAGGGAATATTATTTATTGCTTTCACTGGCTATTTTCTTTCTTTTTGACAGCAAAGGTGTTGTCCAGACCCTTCTCTTTTTCAGTCACAAACTTGCGTGTTAGACTTCATTGTGGCAAAGGCTATTAAACTGCTTTAAATATACACTTGGTTGCACAGCTCTGTCTACTAATTAAATCCCAGGGAGAGATATGTTTACAGCCCTTTTGGAGGCATTTTTAGGATTATTCTAAACTCTCCTGGGAGGCACAGGAAATCAACCTTGTCTTTTTATTTAGCGAGAGGAAAAGAGAGATACAGAAACGGAGGAGAGAAGAGACAAGAATGAATGTACAGAAAGGAAAATTTTTTCTCTCCTCCTACAGAAAACCAGAGGACAATATTCCTGGATTTTGGGTACTTTTTATCTAGCGAGAAGCCATCTTCTTCCTCCTGTCAAAGTGCTTTCTTACTGCGTTTATCTGGCAGTAGAAAATGAAATACAGACACAGTTTTCAAACTGCATCACTAAGCCAGGAGAGTGTTACCTTCCTTGTGAAGGAAATTATACGGCCATGAGTGGTAGAAGTCAAATGTTGCAAGGTCGGATCTTGATTTTCAGGGACTTGTGTAGGACCAGCAGGGGGTCAGTGACGTTCTTCATTAGGCTACTCTAATTGTAGATGTTCACAAAGCAGATGTAGGTGCTTGACAGAAGGCACTAATTTAAAAAAAAAAAAAAGAAGAAATTCATTGATTGCTTATAAGTGAAGGTGTCTTTCATTTGATTGGCTTCCAGGTACTTAGACTACAGATGATATTAACTTGTACCTCTTGGGAATTTTCCTCATCTAAATGTGCACGGTTGACTGCAAGAGTTGGGAACAGAAATACCCACTTCTTTCTTATATACCTGAGACTGCAGCTGCCCGAGCTGTGTGTGTCTATCCTCATAATGGTTTGGCACTACGTATATGATACTGGGCAAATTGTAGCCACAGACCCATGTTTTTAGATTCTAGTCAAGTTATCTCATAGTTGAGCTGAAGGTTGGACTTGATGGTCTTTTCCAACCTTAATGGTTCTATGATTCCATGATTTCAAGCCATTCCATTCTGGTTACTTGTATCTGACACTTTCTCGCCCATGACACACGTGTGCAGGACAGTAATGCTTCATTTAGGGTTTCCTCCTCTGCATTCTCCAGCTCTGTCCCTAAGTGTTCCCAATGCTTAATTCATGTGCTCAGTGTCACAGTCCCAGGCACCTACAAGATTCCGTAGACTGGGGCCTAGCCATTCCAGCCAGGAAATCTACTCGGCGCACCAGCTTCATGGTGCAGCATTGATTTTCTCTTTCCATAATGTCAGACCATATTTGAAGCTGGAAGAGGGATCAGCTTGAAGGATGCAGCTGGGTTCAGGAAAAAGTCCTAAAAGACTCCAGGTGCCTGCTGTCATAATTAAAAAATATCCTCATAGGTAAAACCCCAGTGATCTACACTGGTCTATCCAGAACAAGTTTTTTTAAATCCCTTGAAATAATAACTTGGGTTCTCAAACAAGCTTTAGGTTTTGATCTTAAAGAAAATAGAGAGTCTTTTAGCAAAGAATTTCTAATTTTGAAAGGCTGAAAGTTGCCTTTCAAACAATTCTTCCCTGACCCTGGAACTGGCAGCCCTAAGACTGGTTGTTTTACGGTGAAATACCTTCAGTAAGAAGTATTTAGAAAAGGAACCACAATGCCTCAAGACAGACATGATTCAATGATTTCCCAAAACAAGGATTTTAAATAAATATTGCATTACATCTTTCTGGGTTTGTTTTGTTTTCATAAGCCATCAGTAACACACATGTAGCTGCTTCCAGGAAGGATGTGCAGGTAGTGAATTATCCATAAGAAATGACCAGGGGCTGAAAGCTCAAAGCTTCCTTCTTTCCCTGAATTACCTGGCTGGCAGGCTATAACAAACACACATGCCACCCACACACTGTTCTAAAAGAACATTATTAAAGCTGCAAATCAATTCTTAACTAAAAAATGAACCTTAAATCATTTACCTTATGTGTGGGAATTATATATCTTTAAATAAATGAACATCTAGTGTATTTTCCACCACCTCATTCCAAATGGATGGTGCTCTCCTAATTCAATATTTTTTCTCTGCTTATTATCTGAAGTGTGACCCCAGGCCTTATTTACAGTACAAATGTCATTCTGAAGACAGAATTATTAATTTCCTTGTGGTTCCTCCTCTGGGGTTCACCACTGCAGGATCTGAGATCTTCACAAACATTCACATATCAGTCTTTCCTAAACAGAGAGTAGGAGATGCTGTCACCCCTGTTGGTCTGTCAGAGAAGCAAAATAGAAGGAGGCTGTTGAAAAGTGAGATCTAAGAGGACACAGGGTGAGACACATGATTGGATCTTGCACGCTGAGTTCAGTTGCAGTTGGGAGTGATAGCTGTTTCTGCAAATCAGATTTTATGATCTTATCAGATATCTAGAAGATGAGAAATGCACACCTAATGACTTGTGGGAAAAGTTTCATTTCAGTACCCAAAGATGGGCTTAACAGACACCAGGACAAAAGTAAATCCAACTCAACTAATTTAATCAAGAGACCATCCTTTCTTTTCCTTCAGCCTTCATTTTCTATTTTTTCTTACCCTTTCCAGACTTCGAAAGCACTGAGATAGGAGTACTGAAAATAAATCTCCTTCCTTCAAAGCATCAGTCCCCAAAGCAGAGCCTTGTTGCACTGAATGAGGCAGAGATCAGTGGGAAATGTAGGAAGCCATCAAGTCACTAAAACCTGCATGAACACCATTTAGACACAAGATACCAATTTGAAGTGGCCCAAGCACTCTTAAATGTAGTGATTCCTAACCTTTGTGTCATACTGTAGTTAATATTTTCCATGTGATTTCTTAGGTTTTTAAATGGCAGCCTGAAAAAGAAGAATTTCCCATAGGAGTTATGGTCCTGACACCCACATGAGTCATCAGCTGGGCTGGATACTTTGTATCACCCTCTCAAACGTCTGCCACTTGATTAAGAGAATAACTGGACAAAGGAAAGCTTTGGGGAGGTTGCCTAAGATCTTAAAAATGTGTGAATTGTGGTTTTTCAAAAGGCTGAAATATTGCCAATTCTAGGGAGATTCTCACAGGGAATGCAAAAGACTCATCCCACCCATGGCAGCCAGCCAGCTGTAAAAATTGAAGTTCCCTTTAGAAATCAAAGGATATACCCTCAAAATTTAACATCAGAAATAACTTTGTCTTTCTTCTTGGAAACAGTAAATCATTTGACCCTCAATTTCCCTCCTCACAAAAAAGAAGGGAAAAAAAGTGTTATAAACTAGCAACAGAAGTGGAAAATCTCAGCTCAACACAGAATCTTAGGAAAGTCAGAGTGAACTGAAGATGAGAGTGGTTTAATAGTTTTTATTGGGTATTCTTGAAATTTATCGTAACAAAGGATGTTTACATGTTTTTCTTTCACTTGGAGCCAGGACATAATCCTAGAGCTGACATGCCACCAGAAGCTACCTTTGGCCCATGATTTCTCACTGTTTGCTTGCAGGAATGCAGGTGGATCAGAAAACATGACCCATTTCTCAGGTGGCTTAGTATGCCTGCTTGACTTTGTAGTACTTTGGTTAAAATAGTGACAGAAATATGCACAATGAAAACCTCAGATCATTAATACATTTATTCCCACTCCCACTCCTAGATCAGATCTTGAGTCAGCCAATTCCTTCATGGTATGTAGATAATTGGCCTGATTTTCAAGGGTGTGAAAAGATTACAAATCCTTATTTCTGACTGGCACAACTGGAAAATTGCACATCTTTGCTGTGCAAATAGAAACTGAATTACTGAACTGGAAAACCTGTGATTGAAAGTGTCTAATATTGCTATCAAAGTGTTCAAGTCTAAGCAGTACAAAAGCCGATGAGAAATTTGAGGGCTTTTTGATGTCAATGTACAGATAGCTGTGTGGAAGGTCAGGAGGTAATTTATTGCTGGTTGTTGACACTAGGATGAGTGTCACGAGCAAATGTGACCTGCCACAGGACACAGAGGAAGGATCGGTCCATGCACAACCAGGCAGTGCCCCTCCCCAGTGCTGTGAGCTACTTGCCAAAACCATCACACAAATGAGACCTGCCCCACGCAAAGCAGATACTGAAGGAGTGCTGGGAGGCATTCACAGGTGGAAAAGGTTAACATCTCCCTGTGGGGTCCTATTAGTCATTCCTGAACATGGTGCTCAATCCTAACACAGGTTGAGATCCCTCGCTGGATGGCTTCCTCAGCAGCTGGAGGGGTGGCTTTCCCAGCAGGTCCCAACCTGTATGCAGTGCCAGCACGAGAGTCACATGTGAACAGCTTTAGACCAAGTAGCTGGAGAGTCCCTGATTGACTATCCAGATATTATTTTCATATACATTCCTCTCATATGCCAGCTAATTATTATCTGCTCTGTAAAACACGGTGATGCCTGCAGTTTTTTTAACTAATAATTGAGTGGGGTTCAGACAGTTTTTTAATGAACTAGTTTGGTATTTTTGTTGCAGAAATGACAATTTGGCACAAAATCTCTTTTTTAATCTCAATGGAAAATTAGATGCTCTCAAATCCAGATTAAACGTATAAAACATTCTAAATCTTTTCCCTAAGGTACAGTTTTAATTTTGATCAGTAGTTGTGTGTCGTCCTGCCCCCCATCTTCAAATTATCAGCAAAACAAAAAAAATATTGATTTTGCCCAGTATGAGCTGGAAGATCATTTAGATAGATGCTCTGTTGTCAACATCCATAGAATTTAGCCTCTAGGGTGTTGTATCTCTGTTTCTCAAGTTCTACTCTATCATAGCTTGCCATATACTTTGGAAAAATTGTAGGTAGACCATTGAATCAATCAGGTTAACTTGATTTTTGCACACTGAAACTGAAATAAACAAAACAAATGCTAATGTCTAAACCAGAACAACTGCACGTCTCTGATGAATTAAGAAAGCTAGGAAGCATGTATTTTTTTTAAGCAAGAACAATGGAGAGCTGACATTGCAGAAGGCCTGATAAATGATACTATATTGTTTTCTTTTCAGTGCTTTCCATCATTGCCTGCTTGTTTCAAACCCAAAAGGCAAGGTTTGGAAAAGGAAATCTTGATTTTAGTGAATGCAACAATTCCCAGTCAATCTTGATGATTTATTTGTTCACTGTATCATTAAAACCCCTCAATCTGGATACCACATTCTGTGAAAAGCCTTACCAGACATGTTAGGTTATTTGGAAGGATACTCATTCATGGTAGTTAAAGGAAACTTGTGCTAGCAGTGGAATATTTAAGTCATCTAGGCACCCAAGAATTTGTTTCCCGGTCATCTGAACTGGACCTGCCAGAATATGTTCTTGGAACCTGATGGAATAAAAAGAGATCACTATTTTGATACATGGTTGCAAGAAACCAATAAGATAGTCCATTTTCTCTCCTTCTGAAACACTTTCAAGTTTAGCTCTGTAAAGGTTAAATAATTGGTTTAACCTGATCCCTCTATGACTCTCCTCTACCTTGTGGGAAAACTCCTGTAAGCTTATTGTAAACATAATTATGCTGTGTGGGCTTTTCATTAATCTAGCAAAAAACCACAAGATGACATGCATCAGACTATTTTTTCCCTTTCTGGAACTTGCCTCTACTTGCAGTTGCTGCAAGATGCTTATTTGAATAGTCTGAGATATTTTTTTGCCAATGTACTGTGGACTAAATTTTCTCTGTTTTTTACATTCCGAGAATTAAACACGAGATGTCCCAGGGTTAATAATAAGAAGTTTAAGGCAAACCCACTTCTTTAGCCCTTACATGACAGACATCTCTCACTCTCCTATTCCTGGACTATGGTGGCGAGTCAAGTGTGTGAAATACAAAGACTGGAAGTTACTTTCAGCAATGATGCCGAGCCAAGGGACACATTGTACATTGCCTTGGTGGCAGTGTAGCCTCCTGAATTCCACACAGTTTCCACGTTGTAAAGGTATGAATCCTCCACCTCACCTATAGCAGGCAGCTGCTTGCTCCTCTGGTGCCTACAGACTGAAATTATTCATATAGATGGAAGCAGATGAGGTAAAGCCAACTCTGTTGGGCTACCCCACAGTCAGCTGAGCACCCAGTTGAAGTTAATCTGCAGGGAAGCAGTGGGGCATCTGGGGGCCATCACCTCCTCCTAAGGTCTTTGAGAGAGTATTTTCTGCTTTCTAAAGTATGTGATAAGTATCTGGTGGCTCTTTGGGGATTTTGCGCCAAAGTATTTGGAAAACAGTGCCTTATTGTGCTGGGTTTGTGGTGGGTAACACGAACTTTTAAGGCCTGTTCATTAAAAAAAGGTCAAATCCAAGGATATCCCAATTAGCACAGATCTGCAGGCTAGTTTAGTTGTCATACTCTGCTTTCTCATTCTCTTTGGAACCACATAGGAGTATCCCAATAGCTGAATCTCTCCCACGATCCAGCAGTTGGATGCTGTAAGGCAACTGACTGAGACCATGCTGGAAACCACCCTGCAACATAAGACCCATTACCCCTCATTGTCTTCATCTACTAGGAAAACAAACAAACAAACAAACAAACAAAATATGATAGTAACACTTGGCTGGCTGTCTATATAAAAGGACATTTAGGGATATGAGAGAAAAATACTTGTAAATTGTTTTAAATAGTCCTGTTAGATATACTGAAATAACAGATACGGATTATTCTTCTCTCCAAAAAGGAAGGTGTAGCCAGTGCTTCAGCATACACTCCAAAGTGAATTTGTTACCATGGCCTTTCACACACATTAGACCTACACTTGCATCATCTAGACTGCAGCGTGGCTGCAGATGAAGTATCTCTAATCCAAAAGCAGCAAGCAGCTCTCTGGGAGCAGCCCAGGGCTTTCCACAGGATTTATGAATCTGTTTAGGCACAGCGCTGCACTAAGGAAGCTGTTTCAGCTCTCAAAACAGAGTTGGCTCTTGTCCAGCTGAGCAACTGCAGGTCTGTCTGCAGAGGCTGGTGCAGAAAGCCCAACAGCTGGTGCTCCTGGGGTGGGAGCAGGGACAGTAGCCCCCTTCTTAGCAGGGACCTAATACATAATCCAGGTCGGCTGCTGGGCTAAGAGTAGCACAACTGCTAATCCCAACTTTACATAACTGAGGTCTAACTGAAAAGCATAAAAATGCTTTAAAAAATTGCATATATATATATACATTAATCCTATTTTGGGGAGCCAAAGATTGGGCTGCAGCTGATATTGAAAAATAACATGTACAACAGGATTTCAGTCTGCTTACACTGTTAAAGTCAAAGTGGACAGTTTGAGGGGTAGGAAGCAAAGAAATACTGTGCTCAGGGAAATACAGCTCAGGGAGCTGTTCTACAAATCGAGCTATTAAGGTCTCTCATCACAATCCCAAAGCCAGGTGAATCTGTGGTAAAGAGGTGATAAGTAAGAATTGCAGTGCCTGCAAAACATCACAAGAGGAAAAATTACTATTGTGGAGTTGTTTTCTTTTAATAGGAAATCTTGCCAAAGCAAACTAACCTTGTTTTCTGGCACAGCAACAGACCTTTTGGGTAGGGAGAACCGTAGATGTTTTATCTTGCCTCTAATAAGCTTTTGATAGTGTTTTAGCATTCTTAGGAGCAAGTCAAAGTAACAATAAATGGAAGAATCACTAATGGTTGCCCAACCTGCACTGTCTACCAGGAAATACGTCATGAACAGAGTTTTGTAGTAGTCTTCCGTGGTAGCATTTAGTGCCCTTGTGAATCAATTGATGATAGAGGAGAGAGAAAGCTTACTAGTCAGATCATGAATTATGCAGGCATCCAAAAGTGAATTCTGAAAGTATATCCAGGGACCAGAGTAGAATTAAGCTAATTTTCACAAAATAAAGAAATAGTAAAATAGAGAATTCTATTTGACAATGAATAATATTAATAAAACATGGAATATGCTGTACTTGGTTTGGCTAAATTTAAATTGAGTTACTGTGCTCAATTCAAGAAATATGTATGCCAGTGGCAGAAGACACATGAAAGTTCAACAAGAATGGTAAGAAGTCTTGCATGACTTGCAAACTGAAGGAATTATGATCCTTTAGTCTCTTTTTTGTTTTAAAGAACTTTGCAAGGAGATTTGGTAAAAGTGTTCAGATATGTGAAATTAGCAGTAAAGAGGAAAGGAGTAAACTATCCTCACATCTAGTGCAGGCAGAAGAAGTAATAGATTTAAATTACAGCAAGAAATATTTAGGATAGCCTGTGGGGAAAAATGTAAACATAAATGTAATTAAGTACTGGGATGTATTGCTTTGCATGGCTGAGGAATTTCCAGCACAGGAGGTGTTTAAGAACAAGTAGAACAAGCATCTGCTGGGAATAATTTAGTTATCATTTACCTAAGATTTGTTTCCCACAACAGACCAGATGACCTTTCAAGGCTCTTTCCATCCTTTTCTTTTACAATTTTGAGCAGCGGAGAGGGTGTAGCATGTTAATTAGAACAGTGTGTATATGGAGTAGAGCTGTAAGAATATTCTTATTACTGCTATTAATATGTAATATTAATCTGATTAGAATACTCAATTTTCTACCATAATCTTCCTTAACTTTTAACTTTTAATTTTTAATGCCTGCATGTTGAGTTATTGTATTGTTCTTCTAAGTAACTTTGATTGTACATCAGTTTCTTAGGGATATGGTTTAGTCATGGACAGGTACACTTAGACTTGATGATCTCAGATGTCTTTTCCAATTTCATAATTCTGTGATTCTGTGATTCTAAGATTTCTTCTATGCAGGCATTCATTTAGCATATAGTCCCTTATTCTTGGAACAGTAAGACATCAGGTATGGTATGAAATAACATATCATAGAATCACAGAGTAATTTGAGTTGGAAAGGACCTGAAAGATCATTCAGTTCCATGATCTTGACAAGCACAGATGTGAAGCTGACTGGCGTGTAGTCAGAAGATAATCCTTGTTCCTTAAAATCCTCACTATCCTGAATAATGATTTCATGTGAAAACGAATGACTTCTCTATTTCTGAAGATAATTATTTCATTAAAAATCCCAGTTGTAGAAAAATGGATTAAGTTATCTCAACAGTACTGTTTGTATTTTAGGCTACACAACTTGGTTCTTCAGTTTCCATTCTTGAAAATGAAACACGACAGTATTACAATAGAAAATTTTGTAGTATTTTATTGTACTATGGCAACAAAGTAAATATAATAAGTACAGTGACAGAAGATGCAGGCCACAACCCAGGACAAACCCATAGTCTCTCTGTAGGCATAGTATCCTAGGACTGTTGTAGACATTGGCAGAAGCACAGAATGCAAATATCTAGCAGTTTTGCAATATTAAACACGACGTGAGTTTAGAACTGGATATAAATATATAAATGCCTTATCTTATCATTGGTATCTATCCATGCTCCTTAGATGAACTGAATATGGTCCTTCTCTATGTGACGTGAAGGATTGATTGCATATTTTAGTGACTGATTACTGTGAAAACACAAAGAGAGGTCATAGAAAATCCTGCCCTGAACAGTTATGAAGAGTGACTCCAAGAAGCAGAGTGGATGCCAAACACATTGCTCTGCAGACCTTTTCTGTGCTTTCTTTTCATTTTGGTTGTAGTACTGGTACATCGTACTCAGCATTTATTTTGAAACTAATCGAGTTTGACTGTTTATTATGTATCTAAAAAGGCAAATGTCTAATTTCCACTTTTTAATAGTCTGATTTCATATTTTCCTTAGCAGATTTCTAGTGAAAGCATTTTAACTAGAAATACTAGGACACATTATCTCAAAAAAATAAAGACAAGAGTGACTTTTTCCTCCACATTTGCAGAACTTTTTCCATGCACTGTTTTGAATTGAAAAGCCTCATCTTTGGGACATGTACCACAAGACACCAGGATAAACCAAAATATTCCTTGGCTGTTCTCACAGCATGTTGCAAGAATCCCCTATATCCTTCAGGACAGAGGAAAAAAACACTGAAACAACATTTAAAAAAATTAAATCTTTCAGAATGTACTACCTCAAAATGAACCCCTCCTAGAGTATATCCCTAGACTGTAGAGATGATCAGTCTCAGTTTTTCATAGCTACTACTTTGAAGTCCCTTTTTTGCTTTAGGTATGACCTGTAGGTACTGCTGCATTTTTGATTTTTCTTTTAAGTCAATGTAAGTATTTTCCACTGACTTTGCTGGTCGCTAGATCCAGTTCTATAAGAACAGATACAATTTGTAAGAGTTTCATTAAACCAATGCAGTTGGGTTGAGACCTTCACAGTAGAACCTAAGGCTCGTGAAGGTAAAGTGTATAAGTAGTTAGATCAGACTCCCTAATGCAGTCAACAGCTTATGTTGTTTTTATTGATGGTATTGGAAGCATTGAAGGACAACGCTTCCATGGAACATCTCACTTAGGTGGGATGAATCTACCTGTACAGTACTTGTGCAGCTGAAACCACAACTAGGATATTAGAGACATGGTTTACAACACTGATCACTGCTTGCGCTACTGTCTCTCTGAAGCAGTCTGGGAAGAATGCTCTGGAGGAACTTAAAGTTGCTTTGTAATACTTTTGTTAGTCATGCAATATTTTATCACAGAAATAAAGTTTTCCCTAGTGTTGATTCCCTTGTAGACCCTCTGATTTACTAAAATTACTATTTTGATTAGTTTAATACTTCAACAGATACAAGAAGGGCTGAGGGCAACGACGTCCAGATGGAAGATGCTGTAATTTAAAATAAGAAATATAAACTCAGACACATTGCATTTACCTTTGGCATTGCTTCTTAAGGCTTATCCTTTTGTGAAACCTTCACCGTGAATGAAATACCTTTGGCACCAACTGTAAGAAGCAAAAGATAATTTTGAAAGGTCTTTTCCGCTGTAAGTAATGCAGAAATTGTGTACTCAAGCTGGATACAAGCTTGTGTAGGACCAGGACCAGGAGCTTTGGACTTGCAATACGTGCTTCAAACATTTTGTGCTAGAAAAGGTCAACCCATTTTTGCAAAATGTAAGTGCTTGAAAATTAACTGTCATTTATAATACTGACCCAGCAGAGTTTTCTGGTTAATAAAAAAGTCCTGTCTTCTTCTAACGTATTAATTTCTCTCAAGAGTAAAACTATTGAATACTCCCTTATCATCAACAGTGAAGTCATCTAAATTTTGCTTAAGGATGTTCATGATATTTGCCTCCAGTTCCTTAGAACCAAAATCCTTTCTGGCTATTTATGCTTTCTCTAAAACAATGTTCCCTTCACTTCTTATGCTGACATCATCTGAGGAATTCAGGATGTGCTTACATAAATTGATGGATTAATCCTCATAATGACCCTTAAAAAAAGAATTATTATATTTCTGATTTGGTAGAGCGGGGAATATGGGTATAGCAAAAAAACCCTCCATACCCAAAAGACAGATCATTACAGTCTTAGCAGTGCAAAGCTTTAGCAAACTGAATCATGATTTCTTTTCTGGACTTCAAGTCTATGTTCTAACAGTAATAAAACGCTTTCCCTCCCCTATGTAATACATTCCTACTTCCTTCAAACATCTGTTCTTGAAACTCCTGTTTTATAATCCTTAGTTTCAATATTTCATTTAAGTCATCCCATAAACAGACACTTTCAAGAGTAAATAAGTCCATTTTGAATCAACCTCTTCTGTATGTGAGTCATTCTTCCCATGTATTATATTTGCAGTCCGATGCTTTGTGCTTTCCAGTTGAAACATACTTCTTGCCTCAGTAATTATTTAGGAATCAGTACCTACGTTCTATATATTACTGAGGGAAGAGCTTCCAAATACTCTCAAAAGCTTTCTTGCATTTTCATCACAACCAATTCAATGGCAAATCTGATTCTTATTCACCTAGGATAAGCAGGTCAAGTTTCTAATCCCAGTACAGTCTTTACTGCAGTTCTGTGTTATTTATTCAGTTTATCCTGTGTTTCCATTGTCTTCAAAAAACACTAAATCAGACAGGGATGGAGCTGAGATTTTTGGAACACATTTTCATTGGCATAAGTAACAGTCAGGTGCCTAACTCCCAGGCAGTTTACATGGGCAAGTGATATGGCTTTTCAAAGCCTTCGGGGATTCGAAAATCTCTTCTCAATGCCTCAAATTGCGGTAAAACAACCTACTTCACACTTACTTGTGGAAAGTTGTCTGGATGAGATGGCAATGCAAATGAAAATGTGTGCTGTAAACTCACACCTGCATTTACTTCATAACATTTTTTTTCTCTGCAGACAAATCTCTAAAATATAGAAAAGTCAAATAAATTCAGTGTGTTCAGCAGTCTGCTGTTTGTTATGCTCACACTAGATTAGAGATTAGAATTCAAATTTAAGTTCTTGCCATCCTGTTGGCAAAGGCTGTGTATCAAAGCGATGTTTTCAGAGTCTATGCGAAACAGTGTATCATAATCCTTGTAATATCTTGTAAAATGACTTCCCCTTGTCTCATCTGTGCCCAGGTTTTTCTTTTCTTTGTTTTTAAATGTGAGGAACAAAATTGACTTAAAGCTTGAAGTTTTGGAAAAAGCATAAGAAAGGTTCATCAAATTCAGTGGATTAACAGGATCCTTTTCTTGCAAACTGATCATTTATACAGCTAGAGGGAGATTATTTTTCTTATCTTTTAAGCCTGATCTCAGACTCATTGAAGCTTTGAGCGCTTCAAGCAGCCAAATTTTGTCACAGTCTTTTGCAGGAGCAATCTGCAGTGACTGAAAGGGCACTTGGCACAGTTTTGCCTCCTTCCCCATTGACTTTAATGGAGTATCCTCAGCTCAGATTGGCCTCAGTGACGCAGCCCTACAAAATCCCTTTCCCTACTGATACCTGTGGGCAGATATGGCTGACTGTGTAAGTCATAGTTAAATAATTCTGAGATGCCATTTGCCAGGTCTTTTTGGAACAAATGAAAAAGAAAGAAGCCTCCGAGTTTTCCTGAAATAAGAACAGCAAAGTTCAGTATTTGGTACTCATTTGGAGGGAGTGGAAAGTGAAACAAGATAGTAGAAACAGATATGCAAAAAGTAGCCTTTGGCATCAGCATCTTGTATCAGGAGAAGAGTAGGCAGAGGGAATTCACTTTAGCTTAGATCTGATGTTAATTTTTGTTGTCGCCGTATGTGTGCATCTGATCCCACTTGATGATACTCTACGTCTTTCAGTGCCTCAGTTGTAACTACACAGAGCCATGCAAACCTGAAGGTATAAGCAAGGTTATAATGGTCCAGTTGCGTATTGCTAGAGCCTGTTGCTGGTGTGTTACTTGTTTGGTACCTGGAGCTACCATGTGGAGTTGATACCACTTTATTTCAGGTGGGATGAGCACTGTGTAGGTTGAATAAGGTGTGTGAATAGGTGAATAAGTGTGGGACACTCCTTGTCCCACAAGCAAGCAGAGGTTGGGTTGAGAATTTGATTGATCAGCCAGGATTTCGGTTGATCCATTTTCAACAAGTATCTTTTCCATCAGCAAATGCTGTCTCTTCAAAACTGGAATTGCTGTGCAAATGCGTGTCCCTTTTGATGACAAACAGGTGAGGCCAACTTACATCTGTCCAGTGCTCACAGCTACTGCTTGTGTTGTGCAAAAGCCATGTTGAGAGCTGTCCTCTACCCACTTCACAGTCAGGATTTGAACCTGCACTTTGCTATTCCTCCAGCAAATTTCTTAACTTTTTACTTGTTTTTCTTGAAAGCTCGAGTTGCAAGGGCCTGGGGGTGCCCTGTTGTCCAAGTAACTGTGTGGAAGTCGGTTCTGCTACAAGCCAACAGCTTTATGATTTCATAAAAGTGACCCAAGTCTGAGCAAGTTCTAGTCACTTCTTCAAGGCTGGAGGGGAACTGACATTTGCGGATGAATCGCTAGCATGACAGCTGGGATATCCCTGCAGATGGAGCACATAGGTGTGATGTATGGATCTCATCAAAGACAGACACAATCAGGAGCCTCTTTGGTCTGTATTCGTTCATGCCTTACCAGTTCTGCTCACTTTGATGATAAAATTCCTCCTTGCTGCAATTTCAAGGAAATAGAGAGAAAACACACAAAATAGTTTGGAAAATTTGACTGAGGCTTTTAGAGTAATTTTCCGTTAAGGACTCAGTGCTTTGTCTCTAATGGGGATTTGCAGTGTTTCAACCAATACTAAATAGGAAACTAAACCAACCTGTTACTAAAAGTAAAATGTTGACTCATGTTGACATTTGAACCCAAACTCATAATAAGCCCTAGGAAGAACGGCTAAGATCTCTTGCATCTACTTGCTATCTAGAGGTAGGATAATAACATTTGCTCTGCTTTTGACTAAGAAAAAAAAAACCCCATGAATTAACATCACAAAGATGACCTTGAATTAAAAATAGCAAGTCTCTTCATATTTATTGTATCTTTCACAGAGAAGTATAAGTATTTCCACAGAATCACAGTGCTCATTTTTAAAAACCTTATTAATCCCATCTGTAAGTAACTAAAGCATTCACAGTGTTAAGAGTGATGAACTGGGTGAATTTTGTCCCAGTAATAGTCACTATTTGCAACAGTTAAAATACCAACATCCAAATTCATTGACAAATCTGATATAGAGAGAATTTTCCTGGCCCTGTAATTGATGATGCAACTTCTGATAATTACAGATGATGCACGTTTGCTGTTTTGAGGATATAACCTAGTAAAAATAAGTACTAAAATATACATGACAAGTGGCAATCTGGTCACTCTTCCGTGAAACACAACATATCTTTCCAAGTAAGACTTCCATCCTTTTACAAAAACAACCTTCTAAAACATCTGGTAGGAAAAAAAACAAAACAAAAAACCCCAAACCAACAAAGCAATCATTTCCATCAGATCTTAAAGGTTAAGAAGTACAGCAGATAGAAACACTGAATCCTGAAGTACATGACCAGCTGATGGCAACAAACTGTCAGTCTCCACTCCTTAATTTCCCAGACTCCATTGGAGTTCGCTGAGATTTTCATCTGGGATGGTTTTTTTTAATGGGTTTTGTTGTGTGGGAACTGATTAAATGAATGATATGATAAGATCTGCCACTTAATTGGTAAATGGTTTGACTTAATAAATTTGAGCTCAGCCACTGCCAAGTGTTATCAGAGGGAGAAATCAATGTATCAAAAAAACCCCTGACCCAATCTTATGGGTGGTAGGATCTGGCAGGATCAGAGTCTGATGGACCTCATGTGAGAATCACACGCTGAGGTTTTGTGGTCAGCATTATGCAGAGTCAGTCTAGGTGATCTGAATGATGTCTCTTGGCCCTGGAAGGTATTAAACTGATGTTTTGATCTCTTTTCTGAGTAAGTTGTTTCAAATTACATTTCTCGTGTCTTTTTTTCACACTCTAAGTTCAAGGTATTCACTTGCACTCACATTAGTGAGATTTTAGCACCTCTAATCAGGATACTGCAAATGTTGTCTTTGGGAATGGGGCTAAATATCTTCATAAACTTTTGCAGGAACAGGCATTAATCAGAGCAACTCTTCTTAAAAGGGCTGCATTTAATTATATTAATTATGTTTCTTTGTATTTAATTAATTCCATGCTTCAGGGTTTCCACTGGATGCCTAGAGAGGCTAGGAAGACTTTTTTTCCCACCTTTGATGAACAACTTGGCTGCTGATTTTTTGTGTTTATTTTTCCCTATTTTTCTCAGATTCATCAGAGATTGGCGGCAGTCTGGCATGGGACATTTAGTTAGACTCACTGTTGCTTCCCTCTTGATTTCTCTTTGCTCCTGTGCTCATGTTTAAACCACTCATTAGTTATAGAGACAGGAAAATATTCACCCTATTAGATTTGCAGTAATTCTGTGCATTGTTTAGATTCCCTGGACTTTTTCACCTGGCCAATGTCCTGCAATTGAAGGTGCCTAGACCACTGGTGATGACTTGAGTCTCTCCTGGCTCATCCTGTGCCACACTATGGTTTTGAGGTTGTTTTGGCTTCTTGAGCAATGGACCTGGGTTTTTTTTTTGCTGCATGTTGGGGAATGTAGCCAGTGATGTTTGGATTTGTACATAGAAAAGGCCCTTGGGGGAGCTCCAAGGCTTAGCATCTGTTATATCTTTACTGACAAAGGAATAGATTAGGTTATCCAAGTGATGTCCTCCAATCTGACATCCCTGAGATTGGCTCAGCATTGTCAGAGCTTGAAATTACTTTATGCTTGTAATTCTTGGGCAACATGTACATAAAAAAGAGAAACCACACAAAAGACAACCAGTCACAAGTTTTAAGCAGATTCAAATGCAGGCCTCAATCAAGATAGATACTATATTTATGCAACAATAGGCTCCCATTACAACCATCATCCTATTAACAACTTTAACACTGCATGGTGCAGAGCTTTGCTTGGCTGTCGGGCTCCCAAGGGAGAGCTTGGGCCAGAGGCCAACTCCAGGACTAAGACTGGAGCCAGGGATAGAAGGTGGGATCTCCTCACAGCTGGCATGAAAACAAACTGGAGACCAATGCTTGTCTTCCCTCCAGGCAGCAGGGCTGCAGTTAAGTGCTCACCTTGAGAGAAAGACTTGTGATGATAAGTGGGATAACAGGGTCCCTGGACATGAACAGGGATTTGTGGTGATAAAAGTTAATTAGGATCATGACAAACTACTTTGTTCAGAAGGTACCCAAAATCCACTTTTGCAATGGATCTAATATACATATAAATCACAGGCTGTTTGTTTTTTTTTTTAATAAGAAGTTATTGATCTGAGGGTTTAAGTGTGGGGTTTCTACCTTTTTTTTTTTACGTACATCAACACAGAGACTGATTCTTCAGAAAACTCTGGAGGAAAAGTCAGCATCCAAGATCACATTGGTCACAAGGAATGAGATTGCAGAAATGATTTAAAACCTTTCTGGATCTTCAGAGGACAAGGATTTATTTAGACTGGGGCAACTAAGACTAGAACGAGGGTCCTTACACAGGTGCTTATCAGAGCCTCAAGGTCCAAGTCTGTGTTCTGATTGTGTTCGTAAGAGAAATAATGACAGAGTGTTATAGCTCCTCAGTGGTCCATCTTTCTTGGTTCTTCTCTATGGAGACCATTATTCTAGAAGGCAGGTCTTGCTTTGAGATGAGCTCAGGAGCAGGTTTACTAATGCTTCCTTCTGAAAATCCTCCAGTACAAATGACCACAGAAATGCCGTTGACACAAGTGCTCTTTGGTTCGGATCGCAAACTGGGTTTTCCTTTAAGTCTGGGTTTACATTCTGATTGCAAATGCTGTGCTGGGGCTAAATGTGGAGTGTTATGTTATGTTATGTTATGTTATGTTATGTTATGTTATGTTATGTTATGTTATGTTATGTTATGTTATGTTATGTTATGTTATGTTATGTTATGTTATGTTATGGGACTTCAGATCAAAGGTTGTGTCTCCTTTCTGCCAGAAAGTCTGATCTGGAGAGGAAGGAAGGTGGTTGCTGTTAGTGCCTTGTATCAGATGTGACCTGCTACAGTGCAGGACTTTGATGTTCCTCGAGTTCCCTATCCTGAAAAAAATGTCCAGGATGAAGAACATAACCAATCACTTCTCTGACTCAAATGAATTTTCTACAATAAAGGTAAGGCCAAATATTTCTCAATGCTTGGTCTGAGTGTAGAATTAAATTCCCCAGAAATTAATAAACATCACAAAACTCATTGTCTTCTGCTAAAATGCAAGACATCTACCTCTAAACTGCCTCCCCTGACATGGGACAAACAGCAAGCACTTAGAAATATTCCTTTGGAAAATAAAATCTGCTATTGCACCCACTTGTCTCCTGGGAAAGGATGAGAACAAGCAGTCAGCAGATGACAAACGCTGGTCATGTCTCTGAATGGGCTTTTAGAGTTTCCTGCCAAGGAAGGATGTGTTTGAGAAAGAGAATGCCAGCTTCTTAGGAAAGGTTTTCCTAAACATGAAAAAGAAACAAACAAACAAAAACCCCCACCAAACACAAAACCCAAGCCACAGGCAAACAGTCCAACACAACAAATCAGAATCTAAACAATAATGTCAGTCAAACCAAAGAAAGAGTCATCAGATTCTGAAGTAAAGACTACAGATAGAGCAAGCCAGACGCCAAACTGATTTTATTATGCCTCCACTTTAGCATAAATAGGCAACTGTCAAAATACAGCATCTTGTCATTCGACAAAGTGAAATTCTACCAAATTGGATCAAGTTGAACAGAGAGACGACTGTAGTTTAGACAGGCTCTCCCTCCCCTTCTGACACTGTGGGCCTGCTTGGCAGAGCGCTCAGGTTTCAAATGAAAGAAATGTGTTGGAATAGAGCAAGTGATGAAAAAAATGTCTTTAACAGGAACTTCATTAATTAAAACCCAAGAGGCTGACAAGCCTAGAGCTAATATCTTGCAGTCTTGGGGTGAGGGATATATATTATTCAGAGATACAATCCAGGTTTATCCCTCACCCCTATTATCAGGACTGGTGGAAGATTCTTCTGGAATTTAAACAGTATTCAGTGTTGGAAAAGAAAAGAAAAGAAGAGAAAAGAAAAGAAGAAAAGAAAAGAAAAGAAAAGAAAAGAAAAGAAAAGAAAAGAAAAGAAAAGAAAAGAAAAGAAAAGAAAAGAAAAGAAAAGAAAAGAAAAGAAAAGAAAAGAAAAGAAAAGAAAAGAAAAGAAAAGAAAAGAAAAGAAAAGAAAAGAAAAGAAAAGAAAAGAAAAAAGAAAAGAAACATCAATAAAAATGAGTATGTCACACTTCTGCTAATCTTAGGGCAGTGGTGCAGCTCTCACATTTATAAAAATTGAGGCTATCAATTTTAGGGTGTTTTACTGGCGCCCATCACCAGAGTATCTCTCACAGCACCTAAAGCAGATCAGCTCCAGAGTGGCTTCAAAGCAGTATTCATGGTCTCGGTGACTTCTTCTGACATTTGAAAATCCATCTTGGGCAGGACAGTGTCTTGGTTTGTTTTTTCAACATTTTAGAGTTGTTCTTAGCTTTCTGCAACTAGATTTTACTTTAGGTTGACCGAGAAGGCAGGTAGAGGGGGACTGTCCAGGGGCTTTGCAACATTTTTCTTGCAGAAGTAGAAAAGATAGTAAAGAAGATGGTGTGCAGCATTTCCTGGAGATCAGACATACCTTACCTCCTGTAGGACTTACAACGCAGATTTTAATTTCAGATTTCTAGAGTAGTTCTGCCTGCCTTAATGCTGCATGATATTTTTCTTCATAGAATTCTTCTTTCATTTGTCTCTTTCAGAAGGTTTGTCTGATTTTTTCCACATCAGGCACTCCTTTCAGGCTGAATTTCTCCTAAAGTCCCATCAAATTATTCAGTTCTTTGTAAGTATAGAGCAAATATACTTACTTCTGTCATACCAAATACAAAGAGAGTAAGTTGAGGGGAGCTAAAATCAGACAATGAGCTGCAGGTCTGATTAAAAAGAAAAACAACAATAACTAAAAGAGGAGCTCTGGAGTGCAGTGGCTCCAACCACAGCCTGATGGATCCTGAAAAAAAGAAGACAGAAGAGAGATTGGTAGAAAGTCACATTCCTGGACATTATGTAGCTGCATGAACCAGGCCACATGTCTCCTTCTGCAACCTTCATCAGTTTTATCTAATTTCATCATGTGATGATAATGATTTTTTGTGGTAAAGAAGAAAGGACAACCATCCTTTTCATCAGGGAGTATTTATTTGACCCTGTGAATGCCGGTCCTGTACACTGACAGAGGCAATGATCCAAAAGCAGTGAAATATCACATCTGATCGGGAAATATGAAATGGAGGGTTTTCCCTGAGGACAATGGAAAAGAGAGGGCAGAAATTAGGATTACCACCTAGCTCTCTATGCCTTCCTTTGCAATAAAGGAAAAGAAAGGATCAATAGACCTTGCTATGTCTCTCCCAATCTCCTGGGCATCTGTGGGATTAGTATGAGAAGAAAACAAAGAGTAAAAATGGCAATATTGAAAAGGTGTTTATACCAGAAACTGATCTGTCATCTTTCCTTTTTTTACTTTGGTCTTAAATTAGAATATTTCTCTTATAGGAGGGAACATATTTTCAGACAAAATCCTCAACATCTGTAGATTTCATCCTTTCATTGTGAACTGGAGAGATCTTCCTTCATTTTCTTTTTCTGGTCAGCCCCAGCCAAAAGCCAGAGTCTAACACCATGGAATAAAACACTACTCATGCTACACTACCAAACAACTGGTAGTAGTCAGGCTATTGAAATTAGGAGAGTAGAAGAAAAGGAGTCTGACCTATTCACCAATGTGACAGGAAAATGTACCCAAGACTGTAAAAAAAAAAAAAGAAGAAAAAATATAATGAGAAAAATTTATTTTGTTAAACAGAAATTACTTACTAATATCAAGCTTTGCTCAGGAAAGAGGAAATAGCCAGATGTCTCACTCAGGCTAATAGTTCTTTTGTAGACATATTTATCTCATAGACATTCACCTTCAGCTGTATGGCAGTTTAAGAAGTCTTAATGCAAGTGGATTGGCCATCAAATATCTCCAAGTAAATTCTCCATCCATTACTTCAGGCCGTGCAAAGATTTGCAACCAAATCTAAATGCCGGCTTATAACCTATGCTTATCTCTATTTAAAACTTTTCTTTCCAGCAGAGAGGATTTTTTTTTTACTTTTAGAAAACAGAGAAGTCTCCAGTTTCATTTGACAGGTGAAGTGAATGGCTTCTGCATGGTATTAGGTCAACAAAACTCTCATTCAGTCAGTCCTCATTTTTCCACAGACTTTTCACACAAAGATTAACTTAATGTCTCAAATTTAGTATAAGTTAACACAAAAATGTCTCCCTAGCATCAAAGAGCTGACCTAGAATCAGAATCAGACACTCTCTTCTTGAAAGTAATGTATCAGGAAACGAGGCACTTCACAGCTACTCCCAGGAAGACACTATTGGATAAGGACAAAGTTGAAATATGAGAAGCTGGCAAGTGGGAAGACCATTTTATATAAGTATTGATGAAACCAATACTGGATTATTGCATAAATACATTCCCAGTGGTTCCACATTTAAAGAAATTTTCAAAAAATGGAAGGCAAATCTCAATTACTGGAAATGCCTTTCACAATAAGAAACTCAATCTGAGTTAAAATCGTTCAGTTCATTGAGTTTATCAGGAAGATAACTGAGCAGTGATGAAATTAGATTCTACGAAAATGTTCTCACAAAGGAAAGACCCATCAAAAGATGGCTCTTAAATCAATCAGAGAAAGGGATAATGGAGTGGAACCTCTAAAAATTAAAAATAATAGTATGTCAATGTAAATGACTAATCATAACCACAAACTACGAAGCAAGCAATGAAATATTTACCTGTGGTTCTTTTCAAGGGTCTATAAAAATGTTTTATCCAAATTATTGGAATCTATATCTAGTTTACTGTGGATAATCTGATATGTGCACCACCACATTAAATGTCTTTTCATTGCCTTACTGGCCTTAAATTCGCTGAATTGGTTAATGTACTGTACTGTCCCCATTCCACTCTTGAGTATCTACAAAGCCACTGATGAAACCTTTGCAAAATCAGCACATGGTTGCAGTGCTTTGGCAAAACTGAAGGATTATGGTGTTCATATTGGAAAAAAGTTTCCTGGGTCTAGTTTAAAAGTTGTTGCAGGCTATGTGTAGCTTGTGAATGTGGTGCCTTGAATGAGCTGAAAGGGGTTTGACTACTCCAGGAGAAGGCTGTAACTGTTGTCAGCCTGTGCAGTTCTTTTGTCCTAACTGAAACATTCAGAGCAAACTGCTATTTATCAGCATAAAGGAACTGCCAAGAGAGAAATGAAGATCCTCCCAGTCTCTCACATGAAGCCTTTGAATTCAGGCTGTCTTCACAGAAGCAATATTCAGCAATCTGGGGAGACTACCCTATAGTCATTCCCAGGCTTCTTTGTGGAGGAGCTGGCAGAAAAGACAGGAGGGGAAGAGCAGAGAAAGGTGGAAGATAAAAGGAAAAGTCTGAAGTTTAATGTTCTACTTATTTAGCAGACTAAAGTTCACCATCTGTGTCAAGCTGTGTCGAGAGCCAAGGAATTTGCATGTTACAGTCAACCGTTTATGAAATACACAAATATGTATATAAATATATTATACAAAGTTTTCATGTATTTGGGGTTTTTTCTACTAGTAAAAGACTCTATTACACTACTGTTCATAACTTTACATAAATCACTTGCCATAAGGATTCAATAGATTTCTAAAAAGTTCTGAGTTTCCATAGGCAGGTTTTCAGTATTACATGTAACTTACTCTTCAACATTTACTTGAAGCTTTTATTTCACTTCCAAAATGGAGCTGTTTTTTTTTTCCTCTCCAAATGCTCCCATTATCACTTTTACCAGTCTGAATTTGATTAGTTTTTTATTGGAATGTACAATATATGTATTAGTATCATCCTGGGAAGAATGTCAATAGATAAAAGCTTTCCTCTTTATTATGCAAAGAGACACTTTTAATACAGCAAAAACATTATTAACACCAAAAGAACAAATCCTCCAGAGTGCCAGGGCACACTGACACTTCTGTGGATTTTAGTGAAGAAACTCACTCTCCAGCTTGATTTTGTGTGTGTGAAAGGCTTTGGATTTGCAGCTCTGGAAACAAGAAGCTGGAGGCTCGGCTGGTGTAACCTAGTAGAGATTTGAACAAGATGAAGATTTGGACCCATCTGGTCACTTAATGACACTCTGTATGGGTAGAGGGGACTTGCTCAGTGGTATCTTGCTCATGGTCCTTCTTTTGCAGTAATTGTCAGTCTATCAGCAGGTACAGTTGTAAGTTATTCTGTACCCTGAACACCCACTCCAATCCTCAGTTAAGTTTTCTGCGTTTCTTTAAGGAGATCATCATGGTTGTTCAATGCTATTGAACTCAGAATTTTTTCTACCTCCTCCATGAAAACCAAGCTCAGGCTTTGGCAAATCAAATATATGGAAGGGTCTGCCCTGGTCTGGAACTTTCAGTATTTCATAAGTGACTTTCATGATGAACAGAATGTATGTAAAAGTATCAACAGCATGGGAGAGGCTACTTGGAAGAATGGATTGGAATCAGGATGAGTTGAACAAAGTGGAGAAAAGGTTTGAAAGAACAGGGTGTAATCTAATAACAGCGTGTGAAAATACTGATTGGAACACTAATAATCAACTGCACAAATACAAGAGGAGGATGACAGTCAGTTTTGTTGAAAAAGGTCAAAGCATTACAGTGAATCAGAAATTGAATGAACGTACATCAACACTGTCAGGATGTATTGGAAGAAAAGGCAAAACCAACAAAGAGTAAGGTGGTCCACAAGACCATGATGCACCCCTCCTGCTGTCTCCGTATCAGTATGTCCCCAGCTGAGATACAGCACCAGTTCTGGCACCTCTCTTAAGGAAAGGTATGCACTGATCAGAAAGAAGACAGGAGACAACAGTGAAGTTCACATTAGGATGGTAGAACAGCTAGAAAATCAGGACTGGGAGGAAAAATCGAAAGAGAAATATTTAAGAAGACAATAAACCTGCAACTTCTACTGAAGCTGTCTTCAATATATTCCTGTTTGCATACAGCGTCCATGAAACACGTTCTCTTTATTTGTTTAGCAAACACACGTAAGTACATTTCCCTGTGCCCACTGTTAGGGATGACTTCCAGGCATCTATGAAGACCCCTGGGTCTCCTCACTTGGATTCCTCCAAATCCAGGAGAGAGCTCTTCATCTCAAAATTTTAGACAGCTCCAAACCTGTCAGCCAGCACGCTGGGACTCTCCATAGCCAGCTGCCTTACAGCTTCTGGATGGGGAGTTGTCTGGTCCCTGGCTGCTGTGTACAAAATAACCTGGGTTTAGGCATCAACTTCTAGATTATTTCTTCCCTCTGTGGAGCAGTGCCTTCCCAGCTAAATTGCAAGAGCTCTTACTTGCCTTTAACTAGGATTGCAGTAAAGCAGTCAACTATGAACTGTTAGTGCAGACCCATTGCCTGTTTAGCTCCAGGAAATGGCAACTACTCATCTTCAGGGCCATAAAATCAACCAGAATAAAGCATATACTTTTCTAAAAGGGTCTGTGTAGGTAGCAGAGCTGAATACACAAAAGCACAGGTACTGGGATCCGGTGCCTGCCACAGGTATGTCATTTGAACTGGATTGGTCCTTTATGTTCACTGGCTGTGATTAGTATCTGTGATTTACTGAATTTCCTCAGTGTAGTTCAAAGTGAGCCACTACCTAAATTGCCCACAGTAAAACCTGAAATTCTTACAGGGTACAATCTGTGAAGTTTGTAGGACCATGTGCCCTTCCGTTGCATCGCTTACTATTGTACTGAACTAAGGTATTAACAATAAAAGCTTAAAAAAAACAACCCCAAAAAAAGGGTGTATTTTCATAACAGAATATTTTATGTAGTAAAAAATTAGCTTCTGAAGTCTCAGTCAAATCTCTAACAAAGCAGAAATGTTAGCTTTTAAAAATGCTTGATTGAGGCATTCATTAGAAAGACACATAAAAACATACCCACACAGAGGAACGCACACTTCGTATAAATAAGACTTGAACAAATAGAATTTATATTCTGACAACATCCGTCTATGTACACAATTCATCTACAGATGAAATTTTATTTGCTTGTGTTCTGTTTGTTTCTTTTTTTTTATTTATTAATCCAAAATATTTCAGCAAAAAAATCATTGCTGGGGATTTTCTCCAGTGCCATGAATTACAAAGAATCCTTCTAAGAGACTTCAGAGAAAGTAATATGCATCATCAGTTCTGAGTATTCATAGTTGTATCTATTGTTTAAATAACTTTGCTTAAACCAGTGAGTGTTAAAGCATCTCATGTGAACAGATATTCTGAACTGTTGTGGATGCTCCAATTTTAAAGCTTGGCCATGACTGATTGCCGAGTTCACAATCTTTTGCAAAAAAATATTTAATAAATAATGATGAATATGAAATAAATTGAAGGGAATCATGGAATCCAAAAATGAGATAATACTTTTGTGAATTACTAGCCCGCAGTCTGAGCGTAGCCCACACATTTTATAAAATAATTTTCCTAGAAAAGAAGTCTCAGGATAGGCTTGAGCTACAGTGACTCTTCCAGCTGTTCAAATCAATTATATCTCCATGAAAACAATTCAAGCCTCTGTTTCTTTATATTTTTCAATTATGATCAGTTCACAATAAATGAAAGAGCCATGACTCCAGGTTTCATGTATGTGCACCCGTTTAACAATCAGATTACTGACATTCCAGTCCTCTAAGTCTTTAGGCCCTATCTCCAATGGAAAACTCTTTGAGGTGAAAGAATATTAGATCAGACCTTCAATTTGTTGTGGTCATGATCAATCCATGCAATGAAGCCAAACCCAAAAGTATCACTTTAAAACATATGTTGAATGAATCATCTGAGAGCATTGAAAGAAATGAATAAAAGTGTAATTTGGAGAAGAAAATACATTGTCTTGTCTCAAACATATTCATCAATCCACTTTATTAACAGCTGTGTGCATCTACTCCCACCCAGGTGCACAGACAGGTACATACATACACACACCTACATGCATATAAATGCTTCTATGGCAGGTGTTTCCAAATGGCAGTGTTCCCACAGAATCTCCATTTCGGTTTCTTGGCACACAAGCAGGTATTTCTGCCAGGTAAAGACACGCTGCTACGCTGTTATGAGTTTTAATTTTCTGGCTAATTGTTGATAGAAGATCATAAAATCTCAGGGCACCACGACAACTCTGAGACTGAAAAGGAAAGCAAAGAGCCTAGACACACTTAAGAGTCCTTAATAAGTTCTTGAACTGAACTTTTCTTGGCTCTGACCTTTAGGCTCTCCCTGAATCTGTGACTGGAGTTGTTTTCTGTGCTGAGACATCTTAGGAGCCAACAACCAGCTTGAAAACAGGAATTGCTCTGCCCATCCTTGTAATTCACTCTGAACAGGAGAGATGCAGACATCTAAATAAAGCAAATTGCACTTTGTATATCACCAGACTTCTCATCCATCATGCTACTTAGTCAAATGTATGTCTGTATATGCCTCCGTGAGCTATCTTTGGTGGAAGACATGAGAGAACGGGAAGGATTGCACAGTCTGCCTGGTTTCTAAGAAAGCAGTGATCTTCCAGCCTAGCAAAAGAACGTGTTCAAGATTAGCACACCACATTTTTTCTGATTCATTGCCATGGAGAAGTAAGAGCAGCTTTGGCATGCGCCCCTGTTATTGTGTGCCAGCTATGAGAGAAGCCACATGGAGAAGCCTGGGGCCTTACACCGTAAGCAAAAAAAAAAAGCCACCACAGCAATTGCTTCTTGTTAGCACAGCTCAAACCCACAGACTGCAAAAGGTTAAGCTTTTGCTGTAAAACCTAAATAGAGTTTGTCATGTTGGTCCCACTTAAATACAGTACTTCACTGTTTAGTTTGTTGTTCATATCCTTCTCTTGCCAGTGCCCAGGCCTTTCGCAGATGTCTGAACATGGGAGAAGCCTTCTGGTGCCAAATTTGCTTTGAGACTGGACATTTATTTTGCTTAGGATTTTCTTCATCTGTTGTTTTGTTCTTGATTTTTTTTTTTTTTAAGTTCTTATTCTCTTCACTGGTCTTCTTTCTACATTTAACATGTAGAAACACAGGCAGACACATGTTCATGAAAGAACATCATGGCCCCGTGCTAAGGAGAAGGTCAGGTCCTCAGGACATGAGCCGGTGGGTTTGAATAAGTGCACTTGTCTATGATGTAAACACGTTCACCATGGGACCACACTGGAAAGTGCTATGACAGGGCTCTGGGCCCTCACCAGGGCTGCCATAGAAAAGCCACAATGCCAGCATTGCCTGAGTTTGAAACAAAAGCAGATTTCTCAAGTATTGCTAACACCTTCTCAAAAGCCTTTATGCACAATTGACTTTGGGAACTCATGGTCACTAGGTAGAACTGAAACCAAGGTTTTACCAATATTCAAACATGAATGTTGAGGTACACCACAGAAACATACAGAATTACTTTAGCTAACAAAAAAAGATAAGTACATAGGGAAAACAACACCGAATTTACATCCTTAACAGGCAAATTTTCTTGAAAGACAGTGAAACAGTTAACCCAGGCAACATCTCCCTGCAGAAACTGTGCATAAAAATGTTGTTTTCTTTCTCTGTATCAACTTGTGTCCCAATGAACTGCTATAAATTATTCTGCAATACAGATTCTGAGTAGTACAGTTAAGCTCATCTCAGATAAGAAAGGTTTGTTGTTTGCAAAGATGTCATGGTTATACCCACAGTAATAATACATCTCTAGACACAGGAATCTCAGCCTGCTTGTGTGAATACTCATGACTTGCTGCAGTGGGAAAATATCGGATTTAAAGATGCATCAGAAGACGCTGAGTTAGTGATCAGCAATGCATTCTCCTGAACTAGCCTTGAAAACCATTGTACCAAACTCAGAGGTGAAACAATAGTTTGGCTTGAGACACTTCAGCACAGCCTAAACTGTGCTATTCAAGCTGTACAGACAGAGGGAAAGCACTTCATAGCAGCTTCTGTAAGTAAAAGTATTTACAAGTAACAGGCTTTAAACATATTCCATTTTCCAACGACAATTAATTTTTGTGAAGCACCTAATTTAAACTCTTACCAGTATGACAATTAGGATATAAAACCAACTTGGGAGTGAATGAGCAATTATTTTGCTAATGGTTAAGACAAGAATTTCCCTAATCATTTTAATTAAAAATACATTGTAAAAAAGTGAAATAAAACTAGTAATATTGGCAATTGTAGACCCACAAAAACGTATCAGATGATTTAACCTTCTTTAAAGTACATGATTTGAAGAAATTTGTTCCCCTCCTCTATTCTTTTGCTTGAAGTTATTAAATATTCAGTTACACTGATTTCAGATTGTGATTTTCTTGTGTGATGAAAGAAAAAAAATGTATTAGATTGGATTTACTCTGACTGTGGAGCCTAGGTCACAGCTCGTTTCTATTCACTTTAGAATGACTATGAAGCAATTCCATTAAAAAACCTTTTGTGAACCTCAAACCTAATTCAAGTCTCATCTATAGAGCTCTTTACAAAGACATATCTTCATATCTACTTGCTGACCTGACATCCCTTCTCAAATTCATGGCTTGCCACCTCTACCACTATACCAGCTGCCTGCCCATTAGACCTGGTTTCATCGTCATGTCCCGTACTTTCTAGCATCCCTGTTGCTGGTCTCTGCTTTGGTAGAGGCTCTGCCTCTACTTCCCCACTCCTGCTCTTCCCTCTTGTGTTTCCTTCCCCTTGTCATGTCTGCTCTGCCTCCCATGTATTGGGCTTGCCTATAGCTGCTTCTCACTCACCCTCTCTTGGATGCAAAGATTCCTGTGGCAAGTCCAAGACTTGGCTTGATTTCCTTCTTACCCAGCACTTCTTCCCGTAACTTTGCTGACCTTATTGTTAAATATTTTTTAGCTATTTCCAGACAACTCTATGTCCTAATATTACCAAACCCTTCAGTCCAGTTTTCCCCTGCCTCATATTTGACTCATAGTCATCCCATTTGCCTCCCTTTCTTCTTGAATATTCTCCAAGTCAGATCTCACCAGTGCTTTCAAAGATAAAATGTAACTTTCCTCATTTCTTGTGTGCCTTTCTCTTGCATGCTTTCTATCTCACAGCACTCTCCTCTCTTCTGAAACAAACAGGGGCATTGGTTTCATCCTTTAACCTTTGTCACCCTACTCCACATGACGTCTTCACAGATCCTATCCCTCTTTCCTCTGATTTTTTTCAATTTCTTCTCATTTTTACTGCCTTTTCCTCTTCCATTTTCCTCTTTAAAACATTTTTCTCCCACTGTACCTTCAAAGATGCTGGTCAGGATTTGGGGTGTCAAAAGACTTTGACTGCTGGTTATCACATAAAATAGCAGTCGTCACCTTCCCTTGCCATTGCAGTCCACAGCCATCTGCTGTATCTTGCCTCACACTTACCATTGCAGTACAGGATCTCATTACTGCTACTTGGAGAATCACTGCGACCAGCTGAGTCACCAGTACGACCTGTGTAAGCCATTAGGCCTCAGCAAGCAAAATGTAAGACGGCTTAGGTGGTAACTTTATTAACACACGGTCTGTATTTATACAGCTCCTTGTTGAGGACCTGACCCTAGAGTTCAGGTCTCCCAGGGGCTAGGATACCATGACTAATAATAATACTAATCCCACAAATATCAGCAAGGGAATGTTTTTTATTACAATACAGATGCTGATGTTTGAACACGGGGTTTCAAAAATCTGCTTGCATTGTAATTTAGAAGAAATGGTTATGCTGTGAAAAGACCTTTGACCCATCTATACTTGCTCCCAAAGTGATGTGAAATTCATTCTCTGCAGAAAGGGAGTGCAATGAGCCAATTAGACCCCCAAGACCCCCAAACCGTGAGTTATGCCCAAAGAGTGCCTACATGCTACGAGAGTATATTGCTGCAAAAAAGACCCTAACTCTGTAACAGCCTCTTTGAACACAATATAAATGCTACTGTGGACCACAGGGGTTAATCCATTACAACAAGGCAATTAGATTTAGTGACTGTTTGGAAGATAAAAGCAGCGAGTCACAATCAATCCTGAGAACCCAGACATGATAAATTTCTATAATTTCCTCTTACTTCATAGATCTGAGCATGACAAAGCGAGTTAGGGTGGAGTGGTTACAGTCCCATGTCAGAAATGCAAGAGGAATTTTATTTTGATTAAACAAGTTACTTGTGAAAAAGGAGTCTTTCTCTCGCTCTATTTCTGGCAATCTCATTCCAGATGGTGATACGTTTAGCACTCAAACGTCTTGTATATGCCTCTTGCTAAGCTTTGAACGTTAGCTTCTGGAAGGAGATGGAAATAAAGGGGGTTATGCCTGATTCTGCCACCCTGATTCTGGGTGACTTCAAGTTGAAGGCCTCATTCCTGATCTTCTGGCTAAATCCCACCCGGGATAGTTATGCTCTGCTTACTGCTAATTTCACCCACAGTGGCTGGTGGGAAAATGTATTTTCAGTGTTTTCTAGGGGTGTTATGTAAAGTTATACACAGCCAGATGCTTCCCAAGCTGAATTTCAGTAGTGGATCATATGATTTCTCGAGCAGACAGAGGCAAGACCCCAGTCTTTAGCTGCTAGGCTGTCCATAAAGCCAAAACTCCAGCCAGTACAACAGACTTGTCAAAAGAAAGCCTCCACAGTAGTTTGAATTGAAGGCATGTTGGTCCACTCTGCAGCACAAGCTATCCAAACTAGCTGGAGAAGCATTGTGGCTCTCTGACAATGTCATTCAGCAACCTGTGCATTGGCATAAATTAGATACATGAATTTAGATACCTGCTTGGCATAACTCCACTGATCTCACTGCATTGTGATATTCCTACAAAGAAAAGATCTTGTTCTCATAGGGTATGAGTATCAAGGCGATGCCCTTGAAATGTGGATCTCATTGCAGTCACTGCTCGAGATTTCCCCAGAGACTTGAGTTAGAGAAAAGGAATGTAAGTGCAAGGTATTGTCACCCCACGCAGCATAGAAACTCTTGGCATGTGCTATCACGGCCTGATAGCAGCTGGGAGGGCTGAGATTCAGTCACAGATAGTGAGACTGATCTCACCTACTTTTGGCTTTCCAGAATTAGTGATCTAACCCAGGCTTGTTATTGAGATTCCTTGTGCACTCAGGAGGAAAAGATCAGGGAGGGATAAATATTGGAAGTAGGGAATGATTATCGAGGGCTAAAATATCCCTAAACAGAGGGGAATGAATGCCCTCTGAAGGTGCCCAAAGCACACATAATGAAACAATTTGTTTAGACAAGATGTTTTGCTTTTAGGGAACTAAAGTTAGGTGAGGTTAACCTGACTCTTCAAATCTACACAAAGCTGGAGGTTAAAAATAATTTAATGTACTTGAAATGGTCTGATATTCCCATCAGCTATTAATCAGTCTCATGCTTCCTTTTTTTCCCTTTTTCCAAGAAAATGCCTCAAAGTAAGCAGGCTGGCCAGCACCCAGGTGTTATTCAGGCCCTTTGCAGAGAACACAACATGGGAATTAAAAGGAAGAAAATCTGTCACTAGTGGGGTAACCCTACCTTTTCCTAGAAGAATATTGGCGAGTTGTCTTACTTAGTGAGCACACAGCTGAGTGTCAACCTAAAAAGATGACACAACTCTAGGAGTAAATAAACTGAACTTCACTCTACTTCCCACCCTCCCGTTCCTCCTATCCAGTGATGTGTGTCTGCCAGTGGCATTTGGGTCAGAGGAACTGGGCTTGAGGCACCTCGCTTGCTGTGCTGTTAGTGCCTTAAGTGACACAAAATCCCCCATTTGACAACTGGCCTGCATATCTGTGGTGATGTGACCTGCTAACTGCAGTTCAAGCATTCTTCTTCTGTGTGCAGTTTATTAGGACTTTCAGCTTTTTTTCTTGTTAATGTGAGAATATGTGAGGAGGAATAACATGGTAGCAATTAAGTGCAGCCATGGATTTTATGAACAGTTTGCTAGAAACCACATTAATGACTTCATCAAGCCTAAGTGCACCCATCAGCCCAGGAATATTTACTTTTAAAAATAAATTTAGTGCTCAGTAAAGATGCCCAGCTGACTGCCCTGAGGACCAAAGCCTTCTCCTGGCCACAGAAAAGATATAGTGAAAGCAGCAGTGGGATACACCTCACCACGCCATGCACATGTGGGCCTCAAGCCTGTTTCACCAGGGTCACCTCTAGACTTGCAGAAAAATTCAATATAACATCCTTTGCTGCTTATCTGTATTTGGAAGAGGTTCCCGTTGACGCCAGCAGTAACAGTATCTCTAGTGCTACAGTAACCAGAGTCTGGACTCTTTTCCAAACTTCAGCTGAAGAAATCAAATTACAGTTCTCCAAGAGTCAGCATCATTTTTGTGTATCTCTTTGCCTAGTAAGAACTACAGTCTCTGAGCTGCCTGTGAAGCTAACCTTTGTTGTCTATTCACTATTTTTTTCTGAGATATATCTTCACTGCCTTTTTCCAGCCTGCCCCCCTCAGTCTGAAAGAAGTTTCACACAGATACCTATAAAGCTAAACTGTTTTCATTATTTTGATTCCCTTCTTAAACATCACCTTTCCATATTGTTTAAAGATGATAAACTTGGGAAAAAAATCTTACCCAAGTCCCTCTCATAATGATCAGCAAAGGCTCAATGACTTTTACTTCACGAGTATCTGTTGGTTTATTCTTGCTCAGCTGCTGGGTCCTGGTCAGCTCTGTCCAGCTAGACAATTTACTCCAATTCCCAGACACTTCCCACTGCATTGGTAAACCTAAAATGTGCACAGTCTCAGACTACTCTGCCGAATGTTTGGCTTTTGAATGCAGAAAATTTAGATTTTTTTAGACTATCGGCTTTTTAATGGAAGAAGCCACTTTTAACAGAGTTTGCGTAGAGCACAGAAGGGTCTGTGTCTCCTCTAACAATAACAACAATTTCAGACAATTACAGCCACAAAATCCATATCCAGTTTGGGATTTAAACACCCATAAATTTTGTTCCTGGTTATGAAATTCAGCTCAGCTTCTCATCACAAATGATCTCTAAGGCCGTTCTCTGCTAGGAACTGAACTGTTGCATGCAGAAAACAGGAACGTTCTCAAGTGGGAAGAAAAACATGACCGAAAAATGTGAGTAGATAACACTTTCTGCAAAAGGCTGAGTACTCTGTTCATAGTACTTAAGGCTTACTTAAGGCTGCTTAACCCTAATTTTTCATACTTTTATTCTACTGCTGTAAAAATTTAGTACATATTGGTTTTGCACAGCTACTATGTCATGCAAAGATGTTTAAGGTTAAAGGCAAAATCACGTTTTCCTGTTTCCTCCCCTGACAGGGTAAGAACTACAAGAATAAAGAAAATTGAAAGGAAGATCTTTCATATAAGCAAATGAGGCCATCATTCTTCAGATAGATCCAAACAATTGTGTTTTACAACAAAATTGAAAAATCTCAGAACTGCTGAGTGGAAAACAACCCTGGACATCACCTAATCGAAGCCTCAGATAAGGGTCACCTACATCAAGTTGTTCAGGACTGTGTTCAGTTAGGTTTTGAGTATGTCTAAACACAGAGACTCCACAACCTTCCTGGGCAACCTGTTCCAGCGTCTGAGCCCTTGTCCAGTGAAAAAACTTTCTTACATTTAAGTGGAATTTACTGTATGTCAGTTTGTGCTCACATTGCCTTTTCTTCTTTTATTTGCCTCCACAGAGAAGAATATGGCTCCATCTTCCTTCCCCCTGCCCCTCAAACCAAGCTTTTATACACAGTGGTAAGATGCCCTTGAACCTTCTCTTCCTCAGGCTGAAAAATCTCAGGTCTCTCAGCCCCTCCTTCTGTGAAAGATGCTGCAGCATGCCCAGGACTTTGGAACAGCACTCCAAGTGTGCCCTCACCTTCTGGCAACACTCTTCCTAATGCAGCCCAGGGTGCTGTTGAACTCAGACTCATATTTCTGACTCATGTTCAACTCAGTGTCAACCAAGAGTCCAGATCTGCATAGTTGCTTTCCAACCAGGTGGCCCCAGGCTGTGCTGCTGCATGGGGTTTTCCTCCCCAGGGATAGGACTTGGCATTTCCCTTTCCTGAAGTTCATGAGGTTCCTCTTGGCTTATTTCTCTGTCAGCCATTCATCCTGGGTTTGTATCATCTACAGACTTGCTGAGGATCCACCCTGTTTCATCAACCAAGTCATTAACAAAGATGATAAACACTGTTGGTCTCAGTATAAACCTCTGTTGAAAACCAGAATGACTGACTTTCAAATGTATTCATGCCACTGGTCACAACTCTTTAAGCCTGACATATTACATATGCATTATTGTTTTCTCGTCTAGATACTGTATCACATCATCCTGCAAAGACTTGTAAATACATATAGATACCCACGTATATACATATATCATAGCATCATAGAATCAGTCGAGTTGGAAGGTACCCAAAATGATCAACAAGTCCAAATCCTACACCTACACAGGACACTCCCAACATTCACAGCATGTGACTGATGGCATTGTCCCAATGCTTCTTGAATGCTGGCAGACTCCATGCCATGGCTGCTTCCCTAGGCAGCTGTTCCAGTGCTCCACCACATGCTGGGTGAAGAACCTCTTCCTAATGTCCAATCTAAACGTCCCCTGGCACATTTTCCTACCGTTCCCTCTGGTCCTATCGTAGGTCACAAGAGAGAAGAGATCAGCACCTGTTTCACCTTCCTCCCTTGTGAGAAAGCAGTAAAGAGCTATGAGATCCCCTCTCAGTCTCCTCTTCTCCAGGCCTAATAGACCAGGAGACTTCAGCTGTTCCTCAGAGTCCTCATCATTTTAGATTTACTCTTGTGTGCAGTACAGGATCAGAACCTTTAAAATAACCTGTTTGGGTCCAAACAAGAAATATGCATCTGATCTCAGAATGCTGGGCATCTCTCAAACATAGCTGAGAGTTACGTGTGTCAGGAAACTCATGGGGGGGAGTTAGAAATGGAAACTCTGAATATTTAAGTGTCTCCTTGTTTTTTTTAATGTAAATTTCACTGAGGCCAAACTCTTCAGTCCATGTTTTTTTCAAACATTTCCATACCTCTCAAAGTATCTAAGGTATGTTAATAGACAGCTTTTATGCAACGCAAGCAAAACTACAGTGTTTCAAGTCATCAGAGTTCCTGCTTTGAAAAAAATGTCACCTTCCCAAGGTTTTGGACTTATTTTTGTTGAGAAGCAAGATTTCTTCCTGTCTTTTTTTCCGAATTATAAAGGGAGGGCAAAGGTGGGTGATGAAATGTGCTGTGAAACACAGTTATGTATGAGGAACCATGCATATAATGTGTATTTTCATAACTTTCCCAGCAGCAGCTGAACTTCCACTTCAGAAGAGCTAGCCTTTCACATTTCTTTTTTTTACAAGAAGGAAGATTTCCAGCATTTCTGTGTTTAGTTTCCATATAATGCTTTTGCTGGAAATGTCCTCTTTCCCTACAGTACCTCTGAGTCATGGCTCAATGGGAACGCTGACTTTAATCTCCTCTTGACATGAAGACATTTCTAAGCTACAGGAGGATATTTCAAGCAGTGGAATTCATGTTCAGCCACATGTTTGGGCTGACAACCAGTTAAACCTTGCTAGAGCAATATTTTTCTATGCTGTTAGTTTTTATACCAAACAAGGCCTGTAGTAACTGGATGCCCCAATTGAGCAAAACTATTTACAAGAAATAAATCACTCTTGGCGTTAAGAAAACACAAAGCCCATGACTTGCAAGCACAGCATCATTCAGATCTTTATTTCTCATAAACCTAACCCCCAAACATGTGTATTCTCATACTCTGCGACTTGCATTTTGAGATGTGGTCAGTGCATTTCCCTAACCCTGTATTATCATACTTACCTAATCTTGTAGCCATATTTAGCTGCAAATGCATAAAACACAATTTAACTGCTCAAAAAGAACAAAAAATGCAGCTGAAGACCTGACACAAAGCAGGGATTTTTTTTGCTTAACACCAAAACTTAATTTTAGTGCAAAGCTCCCAGTGATGCCTGAGGACCAAAATCTTGCCCCGAGAGTAGTGTGTGGCTTGTGGAAGCCACGGATGCGCCTGAGTTTCAGGTCCTCATTCTACCCACCCACAGCGGATATCAGTTATCACAACTTCTAGCTTGGCTTTCCTGTCTGGAGGTTCCTGAGTTGCACCATGACGTGTCAGGTAAGCAGAGCTCGTCTATCACTTGTGAGGCTGTCAGACCTCGGTGCTGCAGATGAGCTTCCCCTCAGTGGAAGAGGAGCGTAACCCCCCAGTGGTTTGGAGCTCTAGTTATCGGACAAATTTCAGACCAGAAGGTAGTCGTTGCATTTCGTTTATGGAGTGTGGTGCCCCCAGTTTTGCAAGGCCCAGAGGGCAGCTGCTGAAAGCAGAGAGCCTTGAGCAAACATTTTAGAAGGAAAAAAGGAAACAGAGCTCAGCACCTTGCTTGCTTCCCCCTGTGTCACAGAAAGCTGCACATAGAGCATTGAACCAGAACTGGCTCTAGACCTCAAAGCCACACGATCACATCCCTGACAGTGTTCATTTTTGCATCAGACTGTCCAAGCTACAGTGACCAGACACAAACACAAGGCCATCTAGACCCCTCTAACTTCAGACCCTGCTGGGGAGGCTACAGAAACAATTTTTTGAAACAGTTCTTTTTCTAAGCTGCAAGTTTCTCATCTTGGATAAAACTGATATTCAGTCCTCTACGTGATGTGTAGTTGCTAGTTCCTCTTTTATACCATAAGGAAAATAGTTCTTGCGTTTTAATGCCCATAATCTCATCTCTCCAGACAGTTATCTCTTTGCACCAGAGCCTGCTTCTTCCTCTCTTACTGTAAAACATGCAGTGTAAGATCTTGATTTTTGACTCAGATGTCTCATTTCCTCACCATAGAAGAGAAAAAAAAATTATTTTGAGATCCTAATTAAGTTCCCACGCCACAGGGCTTCAAAATTTTTTCTCATATATTATTAAAATGCTATAAAAAACAGATAATTACTGCTCAAATGCAAAGTGTTTTACTTAAACTATATATGTTACGTGGTTGATTGTTTTCAGTGCATTACCTCTGTTTTGAAATTTTGTCAAATATCCTAATGGTTCTCAGCCCATTTTTACTAACCCTGTGGGCACGCATTAAAATCAGCAAAAAAATGTTTTCTTACCTTTTAATAGAAATAATTTTGAAAATTCTAAATTCTGCAGACAAGTTATCAAACATTTGACAGTCAATCTCAAGACAGTGCAGAAACTGTTGTTACTATACCAAAGGTGATTGGCTAGATTGTTCTCAAAGCATGACTTCTATCCATGAGAGACAATTTCCTGTATCATTTTCAGTTACTTTGTTAAATCTTTTTGCTAATTTACCTATCCCAAAAATGTCTTTTTAAGGATGTGCTTTACTGGAGAGGCCAAAGGATGCTGCTCAGAACAGATACATTTATAAAAATAAATGAAGTGGGCTCAGGCCTATTTCTCTTGTCGTGAGGGCAAATGTCACAGATTCACATCTTCTTCTCCCTCATTCCACAAAAACCCAGTGTGTCATTGTCTGCACTATTTACAAGGAACACGATGCAGTTGCCAACCAGCACTGACCAGGTGAGGGCTTATTGGCATCCATCAAAAAGGTGCATTTTGATCATACAATCCTAGTTCTGATAGGGTGGAGTTTAAATCAGCCTCACAATATTCACTACTTTGTTTTCTCATCTTCATAATATTTTTTATGGACAGAATTTTAAGGAAGATTTGCTCATCATATTTCCATTAAGCTGTGTTTACTGTTTTTTAAAAATGCCCTATCTAATCTAATATTTGCAGCGATGCACGCCCGACACAGGCTGAGTTTGAGTGCAGAAGTTTAGCAGAGGTTAGTTTTCCAGCTTTTGGAGATTTGTGCTTGTTTATGTTATTGAATAAAATGCAATCCTAGAGAGATAATCTAAATATCTTCTTTTTTTGTACTTTGGCTATGGAACATCCCCTGTCCATTTCTGTACAGAGCCAAAAAAAACCCTATTTTTGATGCAAAGGTGAATATTGCTGTCCTAGGCTTGCTCCCATAAATGCAGGAGGCAGACTACCTGTGTGGGCACAGGTTTCAGCTTGGTGGACAGATTTTCAGATTTAGTAATGAACGCAGCAGATAGATCTCATGAGATTCATGATAGGAAATTCTATGGCTATCAAGTGCTTCAAGATGTCTTTGAAGTCTCAGCTGTGAATGATCATTACATTTCCACAAAATTGACAGAAATTCTATGGTGATTATACTTTCTTCACCTTCAATGTGGAGTCAGAGGTATAAAGTTGTGGCACCAAATAGCAAATGTGTTCATGAAACTGGAGAGACCACACTGTAATTTGTAAAACTAGAGCATGTGTTTGGTTGTTGAATAAACTTGGAATAGCTTAACTTTGTGTCATCAGTCCTAATAATATTAATAACAATTTTTTCCTAGATGGTCATTTTTACCAATAACCCTCAAAGTATTCTACAAAGCTGACAAATATAATTAAATCCAGTTTACAGGATAATAATTTAAGGCATAGAGAAATTAAATTTCTGGCATTAGAACTCTCAATTGAGTTTTGCACACTCTGCAAACTAGACTTGGTGATGTTAAATCCATATTTTGGACCAGCAGATTCTGAACGCCTGCCTTTTTCTACCTTAATCTCCTTTCAATACGGTATGTATGATATCTGCCTGTAAAGGTCTTTGGTTAGTTGCTAAAAATATCCCAATTTGTTGTTATTGGAATACTGGTTTACTTCCAAAGCCCTGTGAGAAATGCAAGCAGGTGAAAGTAAAGCAGGGTAGCTTTTGAGTGCAGCAATATCACTTGTGAGGTTGATTTGCCTTTTCTAAATTGCCAACTGTCTCAAGAACTGTTGTTCTTTAGAAACAGTGAAATAGTAAAACACAACACATTGATGTAAACCCCTTACACAGAGAAATTAACAAAAGCAATTAGCAGGTCTGATGCACTCAACAAGCTCTACTTTTCCTCTAAACTCAAGTTTGCCTTCCCCCTCTCACACAGCAGTAAGCAGGAACACAGCCAGATGCACTGGGTTTAAAGGTTCAGACACTTCCTCCTCCCCTGCCCAACAAAGAAGAGAGACATCCAAAATATTTCCAAAACAAATTATAATGGAGCCAACCACAAGAATGTCCTGCCATTTCACAGTGGCTTCTACCAAGCTGGTCTCACTGTTTCCCCACTGGAGTGGAGCAGAAAAGTCACAGCATGCTGCACTTCAACCTCAGCCCTGTCAGCCCTTTCCAGCCTCAGGAATCTCAGGGTAATTTATGACCTGCTGCCCTCCGCCTCTGTGGTCATCTAGGTAATTGTCAGTGTACTGGAGAGGACTTGCTAAAGGGTGAGAGCTGTGCACTTTGAATAACCCTCCATCAAGGATGCACGGATCTCTTGGAGTGTTTGGTGCCGAGTTTGCGGGTGGACATGCCATCTGCATGGCACAGCTCCATCTTTGAAATGCACCACTAGAAATCCAGGAGGACTACACCAGTGTCTGTTCTTCCTTTCCGACAGCTTGGCTTTCTCTGGAGTTTTTCAAGACCTTTCTCTTGGCTTTGTTAAAAGTGGTTTCCAGTCCAAACATCCCATTTTTAACAATATCCTTCATCGCACAGCTGTTGGAGGATTAGTGGAGATCAGACAGGAAGGGCATGAGCCACAAAAGGTCTTCAATGTTTAACTTGTCCTCACTATCCCTCTAAGCTATTATGAAACCCAAATCCATGCCTTACCTCACACACAACCTTAGAGATGCTTCCAAGGCACCACCAGCTGCATGCCCTAGGTTTGCCACAAATCCTTGTTGCTCATACTGCTAAAGAGCAAAGAGTCTAACCCGTGTTACATCTCTAAATCTTTCTAATCCTCGTTTAACTGTATGCCTGCCTCTACCTAGGAATATACATACCAGTGGGGAAGAGCAAATACTAATGAAAATCTATCCCTCCTTTACCACTGCTTGGTGTGGCACAAATCCTTGGTGACAGGGACGAAGTTGGCTGGAGCACAGGTCCTCACTTGCAGAATAAATGTGTGAACCCTTATGTCTATTCCATTATTTATAAAACACTGTCCTACCGCATATACACAGTTTTCATATCCTGCCTTATAGTAAAGAAAGTCTGCCCTTCCTCCCACTATGACACTCTATATATTTCTTCATGTAGCTTTTGTAAATTTAACAATTTAGGCTGAAAATTTACAAATGTGGTTCACCTGTTTGCAAAACAGACCCCAAGAAAAAAATCCATTGTTTTACAGTATAAAACACAAGAAAACCCAAATAGGTGTTTCATTAAAAAATTCTACTATCCCGCTTCTCTAGAGTGGAGATTTGAAATTCAGCAAGGGGCTTATCCTACTGTCAGAGACGTGCCTTTTCCTGTGAAAACCTTCTCTGGTGAAATTACTCAGTGAAATTATCCCACGAAATGAGCCTTTGGGAACTCTGACGTTGCACACTCCACAGAGACTTTTTTTTTCAAGTTTAACAGCTTTGGAGTTTCCTCCAGCACTGAGCCAAATACGAGTTTCCAGATAATTTGTGCTCTTGGCTGTGGAAGGGATGCTGGTAATTCTGGGGGAGATGGGAAATGGGGGATGCCTCTCATGCTCCCATTGCTCCTCCTGCTGGAGTCAAGCAGCAAGAGGGAGGCTGTTGGGGAGGGTGGTGGGTGACATGGCAGTAGGGCAGGAGATGGGTATAAGAAGGGGAAGGGCAAAGACAGACCCTCAAATATGGGATCTGACCCGTTTGTTGCTGTTGGGGCTGCCTGTTAAGCCTTTTCCCACAATTACTGGAGTCGGCAATTTATATATTTTTTAAATTAAAAATGAACATTCTGTACAAATTTTATGTGCTGTCATCTGGAGGAAAGAAGTAATCCTAATTACCAGGGGAAATATAAGCACAAGTGTTCACAGCACCAAGAGCAAGAATCACAGCGAGAAAGCAGGTGGGGCCTCTTACACCCCTGTTTTCTCCTACTCCATTTTCCCACATCCTCACATGAGGTACAGTACTGCCATATGGTAGATCCTGGGTCTCTATGCTTCTTGTTCACCCCCAAGACTACTGATCCTGAGCACTGGATGAGATCGAGATTGTTTGAAAAAGATAGGATGTGGTCATTTAATTTGAGCCGCTATCATGGACCTTCTGCACATGGAAAGAATACTGAGGTTGCAAAGGCTATCTAAACTGTGGCATTTCCTAATTTCTTGCTTGCCTTTGTGACCTAGAGCCCCTGAAACACAGAGGGATGATTGTATGCATAGGTATGCAATATATATATATTTTCCCAGCTAATTCATGTCTGAATTAACACAGCGATCAGCCTGTCTAGTGTGAAAATATACAAAACACTTGGTAAAAGTGCAGTCAGAAACTGCCATTTTGCTATGGTTTGCAAAGTTGACAGACACCACAAATAGGATAACAAGGAGAGTTTCATGAATCCAGTTGCTCAATAACCTAATACAGCTTTTTCAAAGCCTCAGTGGTGGATTCCTGTCTCCAGGCTCTCTTGTGGTCAAGGAAGTGTGAGGAGCCACAAATGACAGCGTATTCTTGGCGGCAGCATGCTGGCTTTACAAGTCTTATAGGACTCTGCTACTTCAGGACCTTCTGTTTATATTCATTGCAGAAATAAAAAGGCATGTGGCTTAATTTTCTGGAGTTTTTGCCTCCTCCGCTTTGTGCACACCCTCTAGTTTGGATGTGTGTGAGTCTAAGAATGAAAGAGGAAACTGACAGATTTATCTATTTCACATCACTTTTCAGTAATGTTATTAGATTGAAAATGAAAAAAAAATGAACAACCATCAAGCAATATAGAAGTATTTTTAGAAATGGAGACAGCAGACAGAACTGAAAATAGCTGTGGGAGGGTATCCAGCTTGATATGGACATATCTCAGTGAATATGAAAAGGAACAGAAATTATAAAACAAAGTTGTGACAGGTGGTGGTAGGTGTTGGAATTCACTTTGGATTTCATTGGTTTTCTGGGCCAATATCTCTCACTAGAAGAAGTAGTCAATGTCTGAAATCTTTTGTAACACTTTTACTGAGATCCTTGGTGAAAGAGTGTAAATGGCAAAGGGAGAGGACTGACGAGATGTTCCCTGACCACAAGAGCAGCTCTTCATTGTGCTGTGAGTGGCTGCTCTATGAGATGCTGGGGAGAACAAGCTCCTCTAGCACAGAACACCAGAGCTTCCTCTAGAGCTGGCTCAAACCAAGAAAAACAAGTTAAAGGAAGATAAAAAGTAATGACCTTATAATTCAACAAGATTAAATTTGTTTTAATGAAAGGACAAAATTTTAAAGCTAAAACAAAATATCACTTGGGAATTTCAATTTGTCATTGCAGAGTATTTTTTAGAACAGGCATTTGTGTCAAGAGCAACATGGATGACTTTCAGCATTCTTGAAGCCTTTTCTAGACTGCCAGACTTATAAGCCTCTAATTATGAGATGTCACACGGACACATGTAAAACCGTATCAGTAAGATTACAAAGCAGGCTTCAAAATGTTCATTAAAACAGTAGACTTTATGCTTCTCTGTGTAATTTTCCTACATTTAGCCCCTGCACACATGGGTGATGAGAAAGTCAGCAGCACTATTATTGCCCATCTGCCATTTTCAGTAGTAGCAGTAGCATCTGGGCTAGTCTGTATCCAGATGTTTTACTTTTAAGTCTTTTTTTCTGTCCTTTACTAATATTCATCAGCTGGACTAACAAGGATGGACTCAGTGTGTCCTGAATGCCCATATTTTGGCCTCAGACATCCTTCTGCAGCAAGCAGGTCTGCTTAGACAGCCCAGCATCACCTGTCCCAGCAGCGTGCCAGGCTTAGAGAAGACCTGATTAGGAGTATTTCACAGCTGGGGAGGCTGATATAGGTTATAGCCTGACATTTCCTATACAGAACTACCAATTCACACCCACAATCTGACGCAGGTAACAGTGGTGGAGACATCCAAACTGTTTGTCTTTGACAATATGCAAGTGTCTGAAATTCAATCCACACAGGGAGAGAAAGAACTACAATAGCACAGTGTACAGACATAGGGTCTAATATCGAGGCTCTTTCTATTGCATACTTAAGCAATAATCACAGGGCAAACTGACTTTTGCAATGCATTGTCAATGACTGATCTGAGTCTGCTACCAAAACAGATTAATTTGTCCACCAGTCTCAAGCTTGTTCTGCTCGCTGTTGCATTAGGATGGGTTTAAGACCAGTTTTGGAGTCGATGCAAATATTTCACCTCTTTTCTTCTTATGCTGAGACAAAAGGTGTTTGATTGATACAAAGAGACTGAAGTCTCCTTCTGCAGAACTTGGACAAAATCCACCAGTTCTATCATGAATGTGCTTGCCTTGTGACAAGTCAAGAAAACTACATGTCCATGACTTGCATGCGTAAGCACACAGCTTTGCTTGATTGTCTGTAACAAAAATGCACACTGAAATAGAACTCTTAACTACCAGTGAGAGGAATGAATGAGATTACAGAAACTAGAAGGACTGCTCAGTTTGCTGAGGAAAACCTTTGAAAGTTTTGATCATATTTCAGTATAGTTTCAGTCAAAACAGTAAAGGTGCTCTAGCAATTCTTGTAGGTCTCTATAAGTGTTCTAATTGTGTATAGATGTGAAGATCCTGTACATGGTTTCACAACCAGCTAGAAGCTGCAATGTTTCAGAGGAAACACTGTCAAAGTGAAGACTGCTTAGGTGATTGGTTACAGTCTGAATCAACGCTCCCCAGATACAGAGATGAAGAATGCACTATAATAATTTTCAAAAATATATCATCTCAGAATCAGTAGTTTAACTCCCTTTTGCAGCTATTTGCTCCTTTTTTTCAGCGCTATTTTGACACTGAGCTCTGTTTCATGTGATGCAAACTTAAAAGACAACTCTTTCATTTCTTTTTCTGCTCCTCATTGTTGCATGTGCATTAATAGACAGAAACCTTGAGGAAAAAGCAGTATGTGATGAGATAACTAAAGACTGTATCATAATTTACAATGCCAGAAGGCAATGTTTTGAAGTTGATTGACATTCTTAATCCTGGCGTTTGTCAGCTTTTAAGTGCTCCATTCTACAACTACAAAAATGTGCTTTCAAGTAGGTTGGATTATATATTTATTTATTTTAAAATGTAATATCTCAGCTCTCAAAAAAAAAACAGTCTCCCCTCCCCCTGCATGGTACATCAGGTGCCATCATGCTGACATTGACCTCTGTCAACGAAAGGACTGTACTCTATTGATGTAGGCTCTGTACTATTAAAGCTAAAAGAGAAATCAGCAGTGGGAGTAAACTGTCATCTTCTACTGGAGCTCAGTAAAGGTGAGAAAGCTTCACCAGCAATTTTCACAGACGTTTACTGACTTCAAAGGAATAATGAGCAATAGAAGTGCTGGGAGCCATCCAGTTTACAATGGGCACAAAACCAGGGCTCATTCCTTCTTCCCCCTCCTCTGACTTCTCCCAGCCTCTTTCCCACTTCTGACACTTTACCTAATCCCATCCTTCTCCCCTAGACACTCCTGAATATAGCTACTCAACACACAACAGAAAAATATCTGGTGTCAAATTATGTTTGTGGGTGTTTAATAAGTCTCAGGGTGGACAGACTGAAGAACAGCAAAACAGAGAGAACACCAGATAAAATCTCCTAACTAGGCAGCCAAGCACAAGCAGAGGTATAGTTCTCTTCAACCTGCTAAATATCTGATATCAGTTTTCATGTTCTTGTTATGTTTAAAAACTTCAGAAAAAATATTTAGGGACATGTTATACTAGATTTACAAAATCTGGAGTCAGCATTTGTTCACACACATCAAAGCCCCAAATAAACATAGGCACATTTGATTCTGTAGTACAGATGCTAATGACATTTTTTCTGTAGAGGTTTTCTTTTTGGTCACTTATGTGGTGGAGAAGATAATTTTCAAGAAGCACAGTAAGTAAATTCAGTAAGGCCCAAGGAAGTAGGTATTATCATCTGTTAACTACCACGTTGAGCTTTGAAGCCAGGAGAAGCCACAAGTGCTCACCACACCGCCATGGTCAATTTTTGAGTGGTAATGTCTTCCTCCAGATGTCATTATGTCAACCACTGTAATAATGCGCTCTCTCTCTAGCTTTGAAGGTTTTTTTCCGATCAGTGTCTAGGATTTTATAGGAAGATCCATGGACCTTAAGGGAACAACTGCCAAAAAATCATTGTGTAATTTTGCAGGATCAAATTACTGTGGTGAAGAGACAGTGAGAGTCCGAGACAACTTCAGACAATTCTGTCGAACTCAGTTTATTTGATACAGGTTGTCTGATTGCACAAAGCCTTATTTCCCTGTCAATAAGAAAATACTGCTGCTTAATAGCAAGATGATTATATGGATGTATTCTAGCTGAACAGAATGGACTTTGTAGAAAAATCATTTTTTTCCCTTAAGATAATAATTTGCTATAAATATTAATGTACAGCATAAAAAAATCTTTGTAAGAATGATGGTACTTTATGACTGACCATGAATGTTCAATAACTATTTCTTACTCAGTTATCATGTACTGACAAAACATGATGCCTTTTGCTCTAATGCTTTTTATCCTTTATATCTTTAACCATTTTACCCTTTGAGTAACTTCCTTTTTGCTTGGAAAGAAATACTCTTTCAGGTCTGTTATGGTTGTGAAATGAAAATCAGCTTGCTTAGATACTCATTGTCTCAACTAAAATATGATCCACAGCTAACCAAAACTCCTGTATAGCATCCATTGGTATATTACCCTTACAGCGCTGCTTACCCGTGGTCAATCAGAAGAACCATGAGACGATCAGAAATTGGGTTTATGTATCCTGTATCCGACACTACTGCCTTGACCACAGCACCATATACCTCTTAAATCAGTCACATTTGGTTTCGGTTATCCAGAATCTCATTGATGAGGTTTCACATAAGCAGAAAAGCAGCAGTGTTGGGTGAAAAGTAGCAGTTAGCTGGACAATCCCAATACTGATGGCTTCTGTGGCTTGAATTGGTATTAATTAGGGCAGGATTTGCCCTTTTACTACTTTGCCTACAAAATAATTTCAACACACGATACTTGAAAGATATGGATAAGGGGGAAAAGATGGTCGCTGTATGGATTTGTGCAAGTCAGTTGCTTGGTCTTTTTGTTCAGGATTTTTCTCATAGGAAAATCTCATGGTCATTCCTCAAAAATATTGATTTTGCATCAATTATTTTTAGGATAAGAAGTCAGTGAAGGCTTGTATGAAGCCCATATAAAGAGGTTCTCCTTGAATCCAGGTAACAGCGGTCAATTTAATAAATTCAATAAATCTCAGTAATTTGGCTACTTGATACCTGTTTTTAATAACTATAAAATCTCAGAAAACTTCCAGAAGTAAGATCAAAATTGAAGTGGAAGTTTTCAAGGCAGATAAGTGAGATGATTGCAGATAGATCATCAGATAGCTAAGACTGATACAGTTTCACTCCACGGCAAAATTAAAGGAATGCAGAAAAGTAATTGAATAAGTAAAGAATTTAGAAATAAGGTGTAATTTGGGCCAGTCAGTATTTTCAAATTAATCTGATTCTCTTTTGAAATAACATATTTGATCTATAACCATATCTTTTGAGGTATATGAGGTATACATGTTTTTGTAAGGTAAATTAACTACACCACCATTCTCCTTCAACTGTGAGCACTGCACAGTCTCAATAGCACATATGTTAAATGGATTAAGAAATTATTACCTACCGGATCTCAGAAACAAGAATGTCAACAGGAAATTAGTTTTGAACATGGTGCATCCACTGTGCTCCTACAGGGATTGGTGTAATGTGTTGTGTCATTCAGTGCTTTGATCACCGCTATGAAAACAAGTAGAAAAATTGCTGCTCATAAAATTTTCTGGTTACACAAAGTTTTCCAGGTGGTTAAATAATAAACGAAGACAGAGCCTCAATACCAAAAGATTTGGGTCATACCAGAGAAACAAAAGATTGTTTAGCAGATCCAGATGTAAATATACCTCTAGAAGTAAGTAGTGCAACTGTGCACAAGATCATCAGACCAGTAACAGACACCTTTTGGGAAAATATGGGTAGTCACATGAAAGTTGTGATTTGGCCAGGCAAGATGCGACCCAGGATAGTGACAATGAAGAAAACTGTAACAAACTGTGATGCACAGTGGGTCAGATTGCATCATTTTCAGTTTTAGACCACAAGAACCAAGTAAACATGAATACAGGTAGACACTTAAAACATGCACCTCCACATAGGACTAGGACTCGCTTTATAGTCATAGATTCATAGAATGGTTTGGATTGGAAAGGACATTTAAAGATTGTCTGGTCCAACTAACCTGCTGTAGACAGGAACATTTGTCAAGAGATCAGGTTGCTCAAAGCCCCATCCCTCCTGATTTTGAACACTTCCAGTTCTGGGGCATCCGCATCTTTTCTCTGGGGAAGCTGTTCCAGTGTTCCACCACCCTCATCATGAAAAAAATCTTCCTTATGTACTTTCTAAATCTACCTTCTTTCAGTTTGAAACAGTTGACCCTTGTCCTGTCACAGGCTCCGGTAAAAACTCTCTTTCCATCTTTCTTCTAAGGCCCCTTTAAGTACTGAAAGGCCACAACAATGTTGCCCTGGAGCCTTCTATTCTCCAGGATGAACAACCCCAACCCTCCCAACAATCAGTCAGGGGTGATCCATTCTAAAGTCATGACATATCTCTTCCAAATATAAATAACAAAAATAAGCTAGGTGAAACAATCCCCGAGAGATCCTATTTCTTTCCTTTCCTTATAGGAGAAGCCTGAGGTGACTATCCTGGATGTAGATATCCTCACTGTAGCTTTCTAAAGCTATGCAAGATGAATCCCTCCTCAAGTGACAACAAAGGAAAAAATTCTCCTGAAGTCAGGAGACATTAACATATATTCTACTTAATTTTACTTTCAGAACAACCTACATTAGGAATATATTAATTCATTGTTAAAGAATCAAATTCAACTGACAACGTATTTTGTAAGATATTATGAAATTATGAAAGGGACCAGTTTTCAGAAACTTTTTATCCTCATTTCACAGTGCACTTCTTGAATTAGATTGTGTACCCCTCAGAAGGGGTTTACTTAATCAGTAGCCACCTTCAAAGTCTCATATTTCATTTATATAATGATACTGCAGATTTAGTGAAATTGTGTTTTCATGGTATTAATGCTATCAGTTTTCCCTTAAAATTTGTTCTTCGAAGTAAAATTCAAAAATAACATCAATATATTTGGATTGGTGGAGACTTCAGGGTGTCTTTGTCACAAACAACTGCATCTGTCCTTCAAGCAAGTCTGCTGACATTTCCAATGATGAGGAAAGGAGAATGGCAGGTCTGTTCACCCCTATGTGTCTGGCTTTCCTCCCTGACGTGACATCACTGCTCATGCCCTACTCCAGCATAATCGAGCAGGTCAGTGGTTATTTCAAGCTTCACCCTTTCCAGATTCCACCCTTAACCCTCCAAAATGAGTCTTTTATAGTTAAATGATTCACTTATTAGGTAAAATAAACATGAAAATAATGTCAAATTAAAATAAAACAAAGTAGCATGAACTTAAATTCAGACTGACACTGAGCAAACAGTCTGGCTGGAATCATTATACCCTTTTGGAAACAGGCACGGATATCAGAGCATGGATCCAATTAGCTTCATCTGAGAGGAACCTTCCTGTTCCTGGCTCCCTGAGCTTAAATCTCACAGTTTAGATGGTAATTTAGAGTTAGGGACAACTCTCCTGCCCTTGTCGTCTACAGGAACTCAAGAAACTTGCAAGCTGTTTTCTGAGGCCAAGACAACAAAAGGAAAGTATTGAAAAGAATGTAGTTTATCATTTTCAAAGATCTATAAGACCTTGGTCATGTAAATGCTCAACAAGCCTTGTCTCCTGTGAAAGCCTTGAGAACCAAACCCAAACCAGGTTCATGAAGTCCAAGCACTGGTCTTCAAATCTGGAGCCAACAGGAAGGTCAACGTACACAGAAGAAAAGCAAGAGGGAAGGGATTGCGAGGGCTGTACTGCAACTGCTTAAAAGAACATCTAGACCATTCTTTCAGGCTTGCTGTTATTAATTTGGCTTCACAAGTGATATAGTTAGATGCACCAACAAACCTTCAGCCAGTCATTGGCTTTTCCTGCTACTGCTCCATACGTCAGTCCAGCAGATACAAAACATTAGGTGAAGTGGTAGGAGAGAGCAATTAAGCAGTATGGAGTAAACTTTTGGCAACTCCCTGCCTTTCAGACATAAGTTCTCTTCTTGATGTTGCGGTATCATACAGGGAAAACAGAAAAACACAACATTAACTCAGTGATGCCACTTCAGGAGCCATATGGACATGGAATCTGTCACTGGGCACAGCTGCTATTAGAGTCAACAAAATACAAATGCCAGAACAGCTCAGTGAGGAGAAGACATGTTTCAGACTCTCTTGGAAGAACAATTCTCAGCAAATCTTGTAGATTTCAAGCCACTGTTTCAACCATATCCAAAGTGTGTATAATATGAGGTACATTCCTACTTGTTCACAAATCTACAACCATCCTGAGAACTGGCAGTGCTCCTTAGTTGCATGATGAGAGGTGACATTTTAATACCCTGACCTGAGAGAATTCAACATCATCTAAGCAGCTACCTCTCATGAGGCAACCTTGAGTACCACAGATGAGATTTATGCAGTTCTTCATATTGCACACAGTAGAAATCAAGAAGAGTGTCAGGATGTTATTTCAAATATTTGGCTCTTTATTTATAATTTTGGGGTGAATTATGGGCTTGAAACAATTTTTGCTTTAAATTTCTTTGAAAAATCTCAAAGCAAATGTTTTCATAGTATTTTTACTGGTACACCCACGCTGCTCTTCTCAATTCTGTCTATTTGGTGCTAAGCAGTTTTCAGTTCACCCTCTCTGCTTCACCTTAAATCATCAGTGCACATATGGATATTATGCATTCATGTAAATTCTCTTGCAGCTCAATGAAATCCATACATATATTTTTAATTATCAAACTGTTGACTTTGAAAATTGGGCAACAGTGATTTAAAAAAGTCAAAGCTGATATCACCATCTCTGCCAAATGAGAGTGATCCAATAAAAACTTGGCATAATCAAGAGGTATGAATTCTTCCAAGCATTTGTTGCAATCTTTAAAACAATCCTTCATCCAAACAGCTGATACAGCTTCCGTCATCACTCCAAGGAAGGATTAACAAAATAGGTAAGGGAAAAGAAAAGGCAAAAGAAAAAAGTTCTTATTAAAAATCATGCAGATTGGGCAAGGAATGTCTTAACTTTGTTTTTATTACACTTGGCTATCAAATATGACAGCCTATGTTGTCTGCTTTTGCATGCCATCTGTATAGATTGAGTTCTCTCTGGACGGGGACATCAGCTTTTGTGCAGAACACTTTTATGTCCTAGCAGTGTGTCACAGGCTATAGACACACACACGCACAAAAAGACTGTGTCTAAATTATTCTTGAGAAAATAAGCCCAACAAAATAGTATCCCTGTAGAATTTCTCCCTTACTGCCCCAGGGAGGCTAAAGATCTCTGCCAAATGCAGGTAGCTGTAGGCCAAAACCACAAACACAAAAAAAGAAAAGGTGGAGGTTATACTTGACTGCTGAGATCCTCTGTAGCTTCAGCCACTAGGAGGGAAAGGCATCTTCAGTGCCAGCCTCACCCTCCCAACTTGCCTTTCTGGAAGGCAAGCCACCTCCCAGCACACTCTTTGGTGTCAGCCAGGCCCTGTGGTTGATACGGCCACAGATGCCAACAGAAAAATGAACCTCAACCTACTCATGCACCCTAAGCAAAGCCATCAGCCTGGGCCTTCTCCCAGACTACAAATGGTCACAGTTACCCTTGTTTTCTCCAATACACCTTTCTTCTACCCCACTAATCTTTCATGATGATCCTTCCCTGGCACAATGCATTATGATCCCCCTGTCCTCTCATCATAGTCTTCAAGGATCAAAATATCCATTATCAAGAAGACATTATACATATATTATAAATATAACATATTTAGCCTGTTGGAGTATTCTGCTTTGGAAAAGTTGCCAATAAACCAACAACAAATGTCCACTTGCCCACTAAATGAAGAAGTTTTTTGTGGGTTTATGCACATAGATATCTTGTTTATTTTACTGGGCAAGAGAGGTAGCTGGAGTAAACTACAGGCCCCAGAACCACAGCTGTTGATGACTGGAGCCTACGCATTGCATCCAAGTCATTCCTCTGAGTCCAGTTTGATCCATTTATATCTTCAAAACAACAAAGTGAGGTAGAAAACCAGAGGCCAGCTGCTACTTTAGGATGTCTTTACCCAATTCACTCTCCCTGTCATCTAAATGAAGTGCTCAATCTCTTGAAATTCCATAGGATTAATTATTTGTTCTCCAACACGAGCCATGTCTTCCAACCAAGTCCACAGTTGGCAAGCACAACTGGGAATAAAGACCAATGTCCCTCATCAGCCTAGACCAAGGGGAGAAAGCACAGTCCTTTACCTTTTCTTGTTCTCTGTGGAACTGAAAATCTTATCGTGATTATCTTATTTTCACCCCTAAAAATCCAGCAGAGAGACTACAGAGAGCACTCAGGTTTTTCCAATAAAAAAGCACATAGAGTTGTTATGAATTGATAGGTTCAAGGAAGTGGCACTGTAATGTAGATTAAGTATCATAGAGTAGTAGTCATTAGAATAGTGCTGGCTCCCAAATCCGTTTCCAAGCAGATTTCAGACAAACCTTTGAACCGGGCAGGTGTGAAGCATAATGTAATAAGTCATTGAAGAAATGTTGACAAAGAGAAATGTTTTGCTGATTTCCAATGTAATACCATCATTTTATTACATTTCAGACCAGAAACGTGAAAATCTTGTATGCAGCAGAAGATTCAGCATCTCAGCACAAGATTAAAATCCTGTCAGAGGGATGTAGTTAAACAGGAGGCATTTAGCAAGGAAATGACTGATGATTGAATGGATTGCCCTCATGGTCTCCTAATGCTGGATGGTCTATGGACATTCATCCCAGGAGACCAAAGATTATCTCCTGTCAACCCAGATGAATGAGTTTATACATGCAAAGCAATATGTGTCTGTATGATTCCTCCTCTTCATTTTCATCTCACAGCAACATTGGAGAAACTTCAGAGCCAGTTTCATTTTTTTTCAGCACAATATAGCATTTCATCTATTTTGGTACTACGAATGTCTTCTAATTAAATATATGACTTCTTTTCAGTGTCCAGATATTGTCAGCTAGCTGAGCAGATGCTACAGAAGTGTATAGTAATGCTCCCATTGACCTCACAGAAATCAGAGTAAGGCTAATATGAAATGATTCTGGAAATACCATCTTGAAGAGACCCATGAAGAAAAAAGGTCACTCATCTTGATCTCAGTAATGCATTTTCATAGCTTGCCCTCTTGCAAGGCAAATGGTACAAATCACAGTACCTCCTGACGTCTGCTTTACAGTAAGCAATTGTGGCCACTCTCGCTCCTTGAATTTTATAAACAGTGCAGTCCAAGTACACTGGCTACTGGGTTTGTACATTAAATGGTTGGGGGTGGTATCAATAAACAGCTGCACAGTCAAATTAGTACTGTTTACTGTGAAATTAACAAGGAAAGTGATACTTTCTGCTCTTTGTTTATAACTCTGCACAGTTGGGCCCTGGCACCAGAAGAATAAATGAAAATGGACAGCTCTCAATGGTAGATGCTCTTCTAGATCAAACAGAAGGGAAATTTTGTTTGTCTTCTAAAATAAACAGTATCTTTTCAGGTTCATGTGCTCAGAATAACAGCTATTCAGTTACACCAGCTGTTCTTTATTTCATTGCTAATTGTATGTCTCATTTCTCAACCGACTTGCAGGTCATTGTTTGCTTGCTGCTCTTCACTCATGGAAAGGGAACAGGAGTCCAGTGCACACATGTGTACACAAAGTAGAACAGTGTGGGGATGTTTAAATGGCTGGACAAAATTTGTATAGATTTTTAGGCCTGTGATGTACTGAGCTTTAGAAGACACACCCTTGGCCTTTCAGAATGTTCCCTCATCTTTATTCTTGGAGAGGTGATAGGGAAGGGATGTCAAACACTTGTGAGAGCTGTTGAAATCAAGCCCACACTGAGGGTGCTTTTTTTTCCCCTAAACTGCCCGTGTGTACAAACAGTCCTTAAAGAAATATTTTGAGCTCTTCAGTCAAAATATAAATTTTGAACAGAACTTAATCACTATTTTTATTAATGTCTACTTTAATAGGGAAAACTTAATTTATTCCAACTGAGCCTCATTTTTATGTGTGTTCTATGCTAATTCCATTGGGAAAATATTATCTCTGCACACTGTGCTTCTTGCCATTCACTCGCTTGTCTGACTTTCTTCCTTCACCTCGCCATTCACTGAGATTTCTCTTACACTCACTTATTTGCTAAAATCAGACAGAAAGATAGGAAGGTTGTAACCACACGACCAAATAAAAAAAAATTGCTTACCAAAACTGTGTCCAGGCTTTGCTTATTGTAGATTTCCCTTTGATTTTACAGTATTTGCACTACAGTCATTTCAAAAGAGGGTTTTGCAAGGCACTTCATGTTGGTGCATCTTTCTCCTTAAACCCAATAATAATTTTACTATTGATTTACAAAAGTATACTCAGGAGACCTGTGTGGAGAGCTTCTAGAACTGTATTTCTTATCAGAGAAAGTAAAAATTTGAGGAGGTAAATACACAGACTATTGCAGTTCACTGTTTGCACCCTTACTAAATGCTCAGTCACCATGTGAATGAGAGTGGCAAAAATGCTTGGATGCATTAAAACCAAAACCCAGCTTTTCTCTGTCTCCAGTTAAAAGGCTTTAGTGGTGATATCATGTTGATAAGAACTTTGAAATGTTATAGTAGGTAGATATGATTTCTAAAGAATGCGTTTGAGGTCATTCTAACTCATCCATCTCAAGAAAATGTTCACTGCAGGAAACTTTTGCAGATTACATAAAGTTTGGTAGACAGTTGTAACAGTGAGAATTGGCCCTCCAGAGTGGCTTGATAGCTTACAGAACAGTATTACAGTTGGAAGTCCTCACCTAAATCGTTTATTTATATGTTAGACATGAGAGATGAATCGTGCCCAAAGTTATTTCATTAACTGTATCTGTAAGATTTTACCTATAATGGGAGTCACAACAACTAGTTCACTGGTAGGTATCTACATCTATAAACACCTGAAGTTATGAATTAAGGTGATATCTAAGCTACTTGCCTAGGTTCCCTGTATAAATAAAGGAAAGGAGTGGAAACACTCACAATGTTCCTAAATTCATCCTAAGAGCCAACTCTAAAACAATGGGCGGGGTATCATGCTCCATCAGCTTCTAAGGAACCCTAGATGATGGATGAGCTACCCACATAGCTTTAGAACACTGAAATTGAATGACATGAGAGAAAGAGAACGATAAAGAGAGAAAGCAAGATGGGACAAGGGGAGGGGGAAGAGCTAGAGAAAGAAAAACTAGGAAAGAACAAAAAAAAAGAAGAGTGGTTTCTCTTATTTGTTAGAAAATAACATCATGTATTGAGAAAATATATGGTCATCTTTACTGGCATTTTTAAAAAACAAATCCTAACTTACTATAAAGCAAGATATCAAATCAGGATCCTACCAACCATAATTTTCACTATGCTTTCATCTACATGTTTAATGATATGCTTCTGATCCAAAAGCCTCTGTAATATTATACGACACTTCACAAATGACTAAACTTCAAAGACAAATGAAGTTTTTTCTGAACCTTCTGGAGGTTTGCTGGCTGAGGAAAATAACATCAGAATAACGCAACAGTAAAAGGTGCCCGAGTAACGTACAACACAGCTCTGCTAAATCATAAACATTTATTTAGCAGCTTTTCTGTTGTGTGATGCCAACTAATGCAGGGCAACTCTAAAGCCACAAAGGGTAAAGAAATCAGTTTTTACAAATCTGTGCCAGACCCTTTCAAAAGACAACTAGGAATGTAGCAAGACTGATCAAAGACAAAAAAGTCTGCCAGGCTTTATTTACTCTCTACTCCCTGTCCACTGGGGATTGACATTTTTTATATTTTTATTTCTTTTTTAAAAACAATAGTTTAGACAAATGTGTCTAGACTGATGGTAGAGCAAATGTGACATTAATTACAGATTCCTACACAGTGGCTGAGTGTATGTGGGCAGTTGCCAGTTCCCAGAGAAACAAAAATTGCCAGGCTGCCAAAATGGAAATAGCTGCTCATCTTACCATGGTCACGTCTCTGAACGTGACTGCTATCAGATGCTTCAGAAAAGTTTACTGGCAGATCAAAGTGGATGTGTAGAGTAGAAGCACTGGAAAGGTGCTGCTGCATTTGCAGAAAAAGATGATAATGCGGACAAGCCTATGAGGAGATTTATTTTCACAGCTCTCCAGGAGGTACTTCAGATCCAGTCACACGTCAGGTAAAAGCTAATTTGGCTTGAAGAAAATTTTCTGCAACAGGGGTGACGCTGTTTCTGCACCCCAGCTTAGCCCATGAGTACCCAGAAAGTAGGCAAAATTATAGATTTTTTACAACCGTTTAGAACTCCTTGCTCAGATTGTCTTCTATCCTGAGAATACTTTTGTGTTGTTCTGGTCCCACTACATTGGTGGGTCTAAATAAATATGTTATCAGTTAATAAATTGATATTTTCCCATTTCAGTTGCTTCTAGTTGACGTTTCTGATACTCCAGTAAAATTCCTGTTATTAATTCTAAAGTGAAAGCCTTCATTCTATTAAATATCATCCTGTTTCTGCTTTTCTCGACCTCAGTTCTGTCTCCATGAAACCCTAGTGATTCTCTTCATGTGTCATCAGCAAATCTCATCAGTCTTTTGTACTAAAGTAACTAATGGCCATGTTCATTATACTTATTCTTAAGAAATGGTTAAGGACAAGCAAATTTCTTTTAAAAACTGATCTAGTAACCTCCTTCCAGCCAAATACATAATTTTGTTTATCACATGCCTTTTTGCTTTCTATTGAGTTGATTCCTTACACACCTTCTATTTAATACATTTGTTTGCTGATGGGCTACCACATGTACTCTGATATCTTGTGCGGCTTTTGAAGGGCAGAGTAAAATATAAATACACAGGAATCACAGAGCAATGTCACCTACTGTAGAATGCACCGCTGACCATACCTTTCTCAATTTATATATGTAAGTCTGTATTGTACCACTGTCCCAGACCGAGTTGTCAGCTTCTGCACAAGTTTATAGGTAATGTCTTTAGCATGAAAAGTTCTTTTTAATATTTATGGGCATGGCTGAACCTAAAAAAAAATTTTAAAATCATAGAATCGTAGAATGTTTTAGGTAGGAAGGGACCTTAAAGTTCATCCACTTCCAACTGCCCTGCCATAAGCGGGGACATCTTCCACTGGATCAGGTTGCTCAAAGTCCCATCCAACCTGGCCTTGAATACATCCAGGGGTGGGGCATCCACAGCTTCTCTGGACAACCTGTGCCTGTGCCTCACTAACCTCACAGTAAAATTTGATTCTTAATGTTTAATCTAAATCTACCCTCTTTCAGCTTAAGAGAGCAGGCAAAATGTTTTTAATGTTTTTTAATACAAACTCAGCAGTATAATTTGTAGAACTTGCCAGTGACAAAACCTGTTACTGGTTTGTCCATATTAAAATCTTCCTCTTTTTTAAAAACAAAATTAGAAATAGCTCTGCCTGGCAGAAGTGCTGAAGGTTGTAACCTCCTGGTTATCCACAGAACTAGAATAACAAGGGCAACAGGGCAACCTTTCTTCATGCTGCCTCTTCACACTGTCTCTGTTCTCCCAAAGGGTTTAATTCTTCCTACTTAGTCTAGGGCTGTTTTGCTGAGTTTAATACCAAAGCTGCAGAGCTGAATTTCCTGTAGGGATGCCAGGAACAAAACCAGAGTCAATGTTTAGCTACAAAAAAAAAAATCACTTAAAACTTAAGCCTCAGAAAATTACTCAGACTGCCCAAAGAAGCCGATTCATACAGATAAACACTCCCTATAGCACAGGCTAGGGTGAAAGAGCTAGGTGAAAACTCCTGCCCTGTTATTAAAAAAAAGTTTCCCTGAATTCTCCCTGAACTGAATTGTGCATCACCTTGAGGGATCCACTGATGAAAGCACGGCAGTCAACTCTATTGGTTCCAGAACCACAGCCAAAAAGTATTGCTAGAGCATCACACGTTCTCTCTGGAAGCAATGCATCTCCCCAATTTGTAGTTCTCCACTTTTTTGACAGGTGTGAATATGGAGCACCTCAGAGGTGAGTGGGTGAGGGTGGACTGTACATGTCTCTGCTGCTCCTGTTCCATCAAGGACGTGAGTCAAATTGTTATGACATATTCGTAGATAGATTTAATGACCCATACAGTGGCCAAGAGGAAACCAGCTGCTTGCATGTAGCTTGGCTGTGTCCTCCTGACCTGAATGAATGATTTGGGCATGTTTTGACTCTTCACTAGTGCAAGTGGGCAAAACAAGGCAGAAAGAGTTGAAAATCTAAGGCTCCAAGAGACATGTCAGTGAAAACACCACCTCCTGTGGTCTGTATCACCTCCACTTTAGCCTCCACCTAACAGCTAATGCCTCCTCAGCTTACCTCCTGCTCAACTTTATGACATCCATATGTATGAAGTGGTGCTGCAGCTGAAAGTTGGTCATGTGAAGACACCAGACAATGAGTAGAAGAACAGGGTTGTGATCCCAGGAGAGGGGCAGAGATGGACATCTGGACCAACATTGCAAATTCCACCAGCTCTTTTTATCAAACTCCTGCCTCTCCGCACTGCTTAATTTTCATCTGCTTTGGCTTTGAAGGCAGAACATTCTTATTCCAATCAACTTCTTGATACCAGCAGAGTGAAAAAATGTCTCTTTTAACTCAGACTTTGCCAATGATATAGTTCCTTTCTAGAAAAAATAGATCAGTCCTTGAAAGAGCTGCTCCTAGCAAAGATGCACCCTGAAGAAAACTTCTACAGATAGATACAACACACAGAAGAAACTGGAAAGCCTTTGAAATTATACATTAAAAAGGGGATTTCTAAAGGATGATTCAAAACGAGGGTTTATTTTACCTAAAGTAGTTCTGCCAAACTTGACCATGTCCAGGAAGAGCAGCGGGAGCAGAGAAGGGGAGAGAAGTAGCATATGGGGCCAGGGACTTTGTTCCCAGCATAAACATAAACTCATGGTTCCTGTTTCCCTCAAAACACACAGAGAAAATCAAGATGCACCACCTTCTTCTGCTGGGTTCATGTTGTAAATGCAATAAGCTCATTTATTTCATAAAAATCAGGTGAACACAACAGATGTAATAGAAACTATCAGTCTGGGGTAGAGTAAGATCTATCAGGAAAGACTGAATGACATTGTCAGCTTCCTGAGCCACCAAGTCCCCCTAAGATGTTTCTCCACATCTGGACTGATAGCTCTGAGATTGTGCACATTTCAAATTTAAAAAAAAAAACAAATCTAGAAGATTATTCGGTTTCTATTAAATCTGGAACAAAGATAAATACCTCTTTCTTTTAACTGAATCCACAAGTGACGACAATGCATGTATTATGGAAACAAATGCAGTGCTTTGCTGTACCTGCTGTGCACAGTTGTAATAGTTTATTTAAACTTGTACAGCTTCTGCCAGTACTCAACTCTTTAACACCAGTGCACAACAGGACACCACTGACTTTTGATCCACTTCCATTTTCATGATGTATCTTTAAATGCAGACTAAATTTAAGTAGGTGGTATTGCCCCATAAATAACTCATTAGTGAAGAAGCTGGAGACATATTCTAGATATTCTAGATTCCAGTACTTATCTTATTAATGTCTCCTTGTGCCTCACTTCCTTTATCCTTAAAATTCCACTAATACATCCTAAAGTACTATGCATGCAACGTACAACAGTAAAACTAACCAGTCTTATTTATTTAGAGGAAATTTTGAAACACAAGTGATTTATTTATTAGTAAATATGCGTGGAAGTCTAATTTTAGTTTTCAGATGTGTCCCAAAAGAGTAAACTTCCACAAAATAGTTGACAGCGGGTTGCTCAAAAAGGAATTAAAGAAAACTATATTCTTCTTTTCCTTTTGTTCTTTAACTATCTTTTTCTAAATATTTATGATTTTCTAGTAATTTTCCAGGGTTTCTTTGTTCTTATTGTTTTGTGTTGCATATTTCCCACATGTTAAGTCAACTTTTTATGGTTTGGTTTAGTCTTTCTTTTCTAATATTTTTTGTTAAGCTAGTCATTTCTCATGGAAAGCACTGGTCTTTTCCTATCTTTGTTGTGATAAAAAATGTCTATGAATCTACTGAAAACAAGTATTTGAATCTACTGGAAACAAGGATTTTTTTCCTATGTTTTTTCATAGTTTGATTTTTGGAACAGAAAATCTCTTAAAATAAGTGGATGTATCATCAGTATAGGGTTTTTTTCTTGTATGAAAACATTTCTTCACGTGGGCTAATCTGAGGCTGTTTCAATATATTATATGTTCCCAGCATTGAAAAATTTTGAATGCTTACTGCCAAATGCCAGGTGTTGCTGTTATTAATAAGTTTTTGACTACTTCCTACCCCATAAATGACAGTTTCTGATATAGAATGGTCTCATACTTGGTATGAGCAACATAGGTACAAGACTGCACATTCATGAAATATACGTGTTCCCTATGAACGTATGGGTCAAGAGAACAATACAGAAAGGGGAAATGGGAATATTTTATAGGCTGTGTGAGGAGAGAGAAAAGGCAAGACACAACAAATAGATCTGGTGAATGGGGAGCCCTGGGTGAGGAAGGTGTGTGACCCTGTTTGCAGAATCTCACCAGCATCAAGGAGGTATTAACGGACCCATCTCAAATTCCACAGAGACCCTTGGAGATTCCTCTCATTACCTTTTGTAGTGTTGGATCCTTGGTCCCTCTCCTTGTCTCTTGCCCTCACGACTCTTTCCCCAAGCCTCTTTTGTCAACCACTTGCTGAGTTAATTCAACTCATTAGAGTGATAAAAGTTTTATCCTGTAAAAATAAGTGTGGAATTCAGTCGTTTGCTGCCACTTTGCAGAGGCGCCTCAACTCATATGGTGGTCAGACATGCATTAGAGCCAGCCCAGGACTGCAGGAACCCTGGTGTTCAGCTGTCCAGTGAATTCCCACCCCAACACCTTCCAGCAATCTGCTTCTTGTTTTTTATGATACGTATATATTTAAATATTTTACTTTATTTTGACTATAAACACACAATTTAAGTCTATACCAATACATTAAATACAGCAACAACCCTTCACTGGCTGTCCATATCCACACTGCTAAATACTCCCACACAAGTGGCAGCTATATCTGCACTGCTGTTGGGAATGGTCCCCATTCTCTGCTAACTCCTAGCTGGTGACTGGGCCATGCTGAACATGCTTCTAGGCAATGTTTAATCCATCAGCATAGGTGAAGATGTGTATCTGGTAAAAAAAAATGAAAAAAACAAACCAAACCAAACCAAAAAGCCAAACAGGGCAGCAACAGCAACATAAAGACACAGATCAACCAAAGAAGTTAAAACCACTATTGCTCTCCCAAGACACTGTATTTCCATTCATATTTCTCTTTCAAAGCCCCTCCTAACAACATGCCTTGAGTCACCAAGGTATTTACTTACTTATTTTAAATTTATCCCAGCATTGAGTAACAAGTCTTTTATTGATTTCCTTCCTTCCTTCATAGCTTTATTCCCTTCCTCCATATCCTCTTCTCTGTCTTAAATGATGATCCTGTCATCTAAATGTTTCTCAAACACTCCCAGCATGTGGACCTCAAGTTGTGACTTCTTCATAACAGGGCTCAGGACTCATTTTTAATGCATATTCAGGAGGTGGGAGAAGGAGAGAGGAGAAATGTAAAGAATTAATTTAGGGGGTTTTTTTTTACTAGAACAAATACAGATTAATTCCAGTTGTGCTGATGAACGATAAACGTGTCTTTGAGCTGCCCATTAGGGATCTTGTAGGCTACAGAATATTCTCCTCCTTGATTGTAGAACAACACAGTCTTTCAGCACACGGAGCTCTCTCTTCACAGTCCTGGCTCAGCCCCATTTTGCAGACATGTCAATAGGAGCTTTTCACCTATCTTAAATGCTGGATGTCTGTGACTCTTGCCTAGTTTGCTTCCCACTCATCACATTTTGCTGGCAGCTACCTCTACTGTTTTAGGGACAAAATGTGTTCTCAGTTATATATCTCCTAATTGCTAACCCACGGCACTGCAATGAGAGGAGCCTTTCCTGGGCTGGAGCAGAATTTGTCCCTTTCAGAGGTATGGTTCAGTGAATGCAGCTGCAGACAATTGTGGGTGTTGATTATAGCAGCTGCTGATTGCCCAGTCCAGCAAAGCATGCAAGCCTAGTTCTTCAGTTCATGCCACCTGTAGTCCCATTCATCTCCACATGAGATTATTCTCAACAGTCTTCAATCATCCTAAAGCCAAATGTGTAGTCTGAGATGGTCCTTGGGAAGAGAATGTGGTTCCTCCCATCGTAAGAGAGGCGTCAGCAAGATAAACAGCTTTGTGGAGGTGCTCACCTTTGGTCACTGGTGGCAGAGAAACCTTGGACTGAGGTGGGTGGTCAAAGTTAGCTGAGGTCAAGTTCACCTAAAGGGTTTGGTGTGAGCACCTGACTTTGCACTGGGCTCTCCAGAGGCAATATTCAGCCCTTACTGATACAACAGCTTCTCAAGATAAACAGATATCTCTGCTTTTCCACATCACTGTCAGCTAATTGAGCCTTGTGATTCTCACTATGACAAATTAATAAACATGCATGTGATTCACAGCAGCCAGATTTCTAAGAAATTTAGTGTCTTTGTGGGTGAAACTTTTTGCAGAGTGGGCTACCAGTGCCCTGGTTGGAGTCACTAAGGGCTGCTGGCTAAATTAACTGGAAAATCTGTCCCAACTTGTAGATACCTAGTGGGAAGAAATCCAGATCCAGGCTTTTTTGAAAATCTGTCCCCTTGTATTTCTAATAGTTCCTTGTTTATATCCTCCATAGCTGTGGCTTCTTGTAGTCCTACAAGGAGACAGAAAAAATTCAGTGCTAGAAAGCAATGAAAAAAAAATAGAGAGAATTGCAGAGAAAGTACCTGCAGGCCTGATTTCCAGAGTTCATCTTCACAGATACCATTCATAAGGTAGGAATTTGTAGTTTTCTGGGACCCTTTCTGAAAACTTGCTGTTGGCAAAGTAACCATCTGATGCCCCCAAACAATGCATATGTGTAACCTACATGCCTGGGAGGCTTTTAGTACAAACTGCAAACACTCATGGTTGATCATCTCCAGGCTCTTCTCATTTCAGAAGCCTCGCAGGTCCTCCCAATGCTTCTGGCAAACATCAGGAAGAAGTTGGCCACCTGGGTGCAACTGCAAAGCTTAGCTGAAGAGGTAGCTGCAGAAAACCAACTTCAGCTCAGGTGGTGTTTGACACGCGAGGTCACATGTCTGGTCTGAACCAGGACCTTGGTTTCTCTCTGCATAGAGAGCACGTGGCATGTACCACATTTGAACGACTGAGCAGATGCTTAAAATAAGGAGAAAATGCTTTGAAAATGTCATCTCTTCCACTGCTTCGGTGCCCGCAACTATGCTTGCACAAATATATCAGGGGTATCAAGAATTTTATAATGATACTCCCTCACTCATGGTTCTAGTTAAAACCACTGTAATAAACAAAACATACAGAGCACATCACTGGCACCAGAGGCTGTAATTTTCTCTGAGCAGAAATACTACCAAAAAAAAGGGGGGGGGAAAAAAAGAAAAAAGACAGGATTTCATCCAATTTAGGAAGAAATCTATGCAGATCTTTCCTTTCTTTAAACTTCTCAGCTATTATTAAAGGAAAGTCAGTAGCCAAAAATTCTTTGATGATGACATTGAATCATTTGATGATAGAGTGTTTTGGGAAAGACTACAGATGCAGATCACTGGTAAAAACCTTGAGCCCCAGGAAAAATAATCTTTCAAATGCCACAATACTTTCTCTTTTTCAGAAGAATGCATTCAAACCTCTTTTTCAAGTCAGCTCCACATTTTCTCTTAAATACTTTGGGTTTGCAGCTATAGGGAAAGTAATATACAATGCCTTTTCTCCTGGAGCTGCAAAAGATCTTGACTAATGGCAAAGAGAAAGCAAGTACTAAGGCAAGAAATCCCGGTTCTGCAGAATATGAAACAAGAATATGTTCAACCATGCTGGGAGCAAAAGTGCTTATTTTCTGATTTTCCTTCTTAACTCACTTTATAATGCCATAAGGAAAACATGGGCTATGTAGTGAAGAGTTCATCAGTGTGTAAGTCCTCCAAATTCTATTCTCTGCATATCTTTATGTTCCAGATGTCCCTAATGATTTACGTTTTGCTAGTTTTTAGCTCCCAGCTGTGGACACTTTAATGAAGACCTGACTTTTAAAGGTGCCTACCAATACTGTTGAGAGGCTGGAGCTCTCTGAAGGTGCTTCTCTTGCTGTGTCACCCCAGTGACACTGATTTTCTCCCATATCTTGGCTTTCATTTAATCAATCACTCTCTCTTTAAACTAAAATGCTCCCACTCAGTAAACCAAATAAGCGCGTCTTCAAGCACATGCTAAACTCTATCCCAGATCAACAGACCATATAATCCCCTTGACTTCAACCCTGGATTTAAGGACAAGTATGTGACCATGAATTTTTTCCAAGTGGGAGTTAAAGAAACAAAAGATCCCATCCAAGCTGAATCTGGCCAGCCTTAAGCACTCACAAAAAAAAGCCATGGGTTACCTGCACCTGAGACCGACACAGAAATCATTTATTCCTCCTCTCCATTTCATCAGTAGTTAAATGTGAGGCCTCCATGTTATGTGCCACAGTATGCACAAATGAAAATATTCACCCAGCCCACGTGTCACAGGAGAGCAAATAAGTAAAGCATTGCCACCAAAAGGTGGCAATGACTGTTAGCCAAAAATTGCCCATTTTGGTGCACTAGAAGGAAAAATTAATTTCAAGCAGCCATCTTACTTAAAAATATAATTTCATTTCCAATGTGTGTCCAAACCAGTAATTTTATATGGAAAATCTTGACTAGATTACATTTGCTATTAAGAATTTCCTTTGGCTGAAAAATGGTTTTTATTTGGGATAGACATTGCTCTGAGGTGTCAAATGCAGAAAATCTATGAGCTGTGCCTTCAAATTTTCCAAAACACACAATAAAAATGAGCTGTGCCCCTGGGACCCCAAGTCATCAGCACAGCAAGAGGTTCCTGGCCAGGTCCCTGCAGGTGAAGAGCCACCCTCATGGCTCTCAGGATGCTCTGGGGAGACATCATGATTTCATCAGTCTCACAAAGGAGTGGATAAAGGCTGGAGAAGATCTGTGATGTCCATTTCTTTATCTCATACAGTGGTGTTAGCACTGAGGAGAAAAGGGATCGTTGGTCAGCATTATTTATTAAATCACATTATTTAACAGAATGCTGAACATGGTGAACCTCAACCCTCTACACAATATGAGAGGTCAAGAGCTAACATGGGGCATGGGACAGATACACGTGGCAAACAGGGCAGGGAGGAAGAAACAGCAATGAGACTGTTACGGTTATGCAGTCCTACATGGTCCCAGAAATATATGAACAAAGGGAAACTTGGGAACTCAGAGGGGTGATTTTCAGAGCATGGTCTGGCTATACTTTTTTGTAGACACAGGAGATGGCAAAAAGTTCCTAAGGAAACATCACTCCTTCTTGGCTCTGGCTTTCTCTCCCCAACCCACTTTCTCTAGGTTTCTCTTGCAACTCACCTTCATCTAATTCCTCTGCCCTTCCTTTCCATGGAGGAAAAAAATCCTTCTGCAAACCCCTCTATTTATTCCAGGAATGGGAAGGCATTGATGATCCTGTGCTTCATACATTACTACCCAGGATGTGAGAGCTGAGTTATTAACCTGGACATTTGAGTGCTGAATGAATATCTTTGGGCCATCATTTTTCTGCAAATGAAGTCTTCAGTTAAGACATCTTCATCCCATTTGGATTTCAAATTTGTGAGAGTAGTGCAGTGACTTCGAGCATTTATTGTAGTATTGGCAGAGATTGTCATATATTTTCCTTATTATTTCGCTACGTAATTATGATAGGATGTCAGCCTGCATGGAAAACCTCTTTCAAAGTTTCCTGTGCCAATTGGTGCTGGTATTACCCATTCACTGTTTGTCACCATCCCTTAGGCTTCCCTGTAGTTTTTCCAGAGGATGGGAATAACCAAGTGATCTGCTGTCACCTCCTGACAGAGCCAGGCAGGCTTGTGGACAACCATCATTACTGCTCATTTAAACTACCCCAATCAACCACCCTCATCAGCTCTAGGGAGTGCTCAGGCAAGGCCCTGCCTGTGGAGGTTGTGGAAAATACCTGGAACAAAGACATTTTCCAGGATGTCCTTGTCATCTTTGCTTAGCAAAGTGCCATTTATGGTGTTAGTTACAGCACTCAGGAGCTACGCAGATAAACCGAGCCTGAGGTACTGGGCATAGAAAGAAAGATTTATGAAGGAGAATCTCAGCCCTCTGCTCTGCCTGGGATGGTTGGTACCACCACAGTCCCACTTGGCCCCTGTGGCTTGTGGCTGCTGGGCGCTGCAGCCCTTCCCCACTCAATTTAAATCAGGTTATGTCTCTCCTCAAAAAGTGAACAGTAAAAGCACTTTAAAATGTGATTTTTTTTTAATGGAAACCAAGAGAAAAAATGCTCCCCAGACAGCTGCTTTTCTTAAGCATGCCCTTTCGGACAGGCAGCTGGAACTGATAAAGTCATAATTGCCCCTTCCACTTCAGAGAGCATCATGGGGAGGGGTGCACAGAAAGCAGCCTTTGTCTTACCTGGTGGGCACAAGAGTCTCATGTGAAGCAGAACTTTGAGCGGAACTGGTGCAGGGATGCAAAGAAAACATTTACCTTTTCTTTTTTTTACAACAACAAATACCACATCACCTAATTCCCTTGGTCTCTCTCCATCTTTCCAGCCCTAGTCCTGCTGGTCATTCCTGTACATTCCGTGTGTGTGGGAGGAAGCAGAAACCCCTGTTGTTCCTCCATGCATGGCACAGATGCTCAGCAGCAGTCAGTGGTTTGGCTGCCAGAGGAGACCCAGGATCAGGCTGATCTCTGTAGAAAACAATGGCGTTTTTGCCACTGGAATAAACATCCTGGTGGCCCATTTGTGTTTATCTGGTGTTTCCATTCTCTGCTGATTAGCCCAGCCAAGCGAGGTCTTCATGTGGTAATTACAGCACAGCTCATTTGTGTGTGTTTTACAATGGTGTTGATATAATCCCACTAGAGCACCCCAAGCATGTGCAAGGAGTTCCCACCAGAAATCTAAATAACGCCCCTGCGCTGCTGACAGCTTAATAACATGACAAAGTTCAGTCTCACTGGATGTCAGGGACAGGAATGCAGCTCCGGCTGCTCTGACCTGGAGCTTTCAAAATACCGTACAGTTGAGGCTGAGTGTTTGACAAATAACCTTTTCTTTGCCTGCTCAAATCCATCAGACGTTACCAGGTGCCATGGAGAGGCCACATGCCACTGTTAAAATGTTAAATTGAGTGGCACGGCCATCGAAAGCTCTGGGGAGGGACATTTATCTTTATTATTATTGTTATTAATAATGCTGATATTGCTGTGCGTTGCATTCCAAGGTATTTTTTCTGCACTAAATCATCCAAACGCCCATCGACGGCCCTGATAAATCACACAATAAACCAGAATTCAATACAGCTGTCAGCCCAGACCTTAAGCAAAATCTCAGTGAGCTTAATTATAAAGTTCAGGCAGGGACTAAGCCTGTTTGCAAGGGGACGAGCAGCAGCACAGCACTGCCATTTCAAGCACTCAGGAAAGCCCTCTCCTCTCACTCCTCAGTATCTCAGTGCTGTCACAAGCAGCATGATGGAGACAGTTGCCCGTGACCATATTTCTCATTGTTTTCCTCTTTCTGCTTTTTCTCACACTGTTTCTTTATTTCTTCGTATTTCTTTTGAGCTGGCTTTCTCTTTTTGTATTATTTTTATTTTTCCTTTTGCCCCTCTCTTTCTCTCTCATTCTTTCTCTCTTCCCATCACTTACCTTCTCTATATATCTTTTTCACTCTTTCCTTCTTCTTCCCCTCCCGATCCCCCCCATCAAAGCAAGGAAAACATTACCCAAAGGAAGAACAGGACTTGAACTTGAGCCAATGCAATGGGCCAAGAGGCTACATATGGAACCAGCAAATCACAGAGCCGTGAAGGATGTTAGTGATTTAAAGTTATGTATATTGAAGTCTGGATCTTAAAATGAATCCATAATGGTAGAGGTAACTAATGGAGAGACTTAACTGACAGCAAGCAGAGTTTTTTCTTTAATGTTGTTATGTTCCCACAAACTCCTCTTTTCCGCTCCCCACCCTTCCCCTGCTCTACTTTCTGATTAGTTCAACATCCACGTTGACAATGAAAAACTAAGACTGCTGCTTTATGTATAAAGATTTAAGCCCATACACCATAAATATGAGTGCTACTCTGGCTGGATGCAGAGCAAGGCATCTGACTGGCTCTGACAGCTGTGGGACTCCCCCTAGAGAATCATGCCCTGTGGCAAGGGGTAGTGAATTTTCCCAGCTGAATGGGCCTGGCAGCATGACTCTTGATGCAGAGAGATAAACAACCTCCTTATGACTTGGGCTTTAGAGGAGATAGAGTGCAAAAGCCAGCCAGTCCCCTGTGGTGGCTCCAAAATGAACCGCACTGATTTTCTGTGGTCATCACCAGATACTCAGCATTAAAATGCTACTCGTAGGGAAGGATCACACCATACCTGTACACATACACAGGTGTAAATAAATGTAGGTATGTGTTTATGCATTCATATAAAAACACAAAAACATTATGCAACACTAAAACATTGCTACACTTGCAAAGTCAAATGCTCTGAACTTAGGAAAGACCAAGTACTGTTCACCTGAGCCAAATTTGCTACTTTTTATGGTGGCACCAAGACTTGAGGTGGCAACAGCTGAGGTGTGGGAGTTCTAAGCACTCCCAGTTGCCCTTAAAACAGTGGGAATACTTATACTATATACTTAGTGTATATATGTATGTATACACTATATATACACATATAAGTATGCACAACTAGACTGTGAGACCCCTCTTGGCTCAGGCCAGCTAGCACCCTCCCACACTAACCTGTCCCCAGGAAGCTCATTTGTCCAGGGCCTGTTTCTAATAAGCATTTTGCAGACAGCCATCCAGTTTAGGGGGGTAAAACCAGTACAGACAAGAGTCATTTTGTGCCAGTTTGTCAAAGAGATTGGAGCTTTCCCCAAATATTGAATTTATTTACCCTGAAATCGCTCTGCAGCGCAATGTCATAAATAGGTGAGACAGTATCTAAAACGAAGAGAGAACTCATAACTCAAATTCTCAGTCTTGGTTCCCATGCTGTGAAGAATCTTTCTCCCTTAGGGATGCATGAAATGATGTAATGAATGTTTGTGAGGCAGTTACAAACAATGCTGCTGTAGAAAGCACATGATACCACGACTATTTTAAAGAGCTTCCTCAGAGGCTGAGTAACAAGGAGCAAAAAAAGCCAAGCACCACATATTGCTGAGAAAAACAATTGCATCACCCATCCAGGGTGCCAAATGGGGCAGGACCAGTGCAGGATGTGGTACATGAGCAGATGAAAGTTGGTATCACAACCCATCTGCACAAAGGGTGAATGAGGATTGCATGGGTGACCTGAACTTCTGTAGGTTTTTTAAAAAAATCCTTCCCGTGGCAATAAAAATGTTCTTCCATATTGTTTTAACAAGGTGTTAAGGGAAAGAGGAATTCTTGCACTAAATTCTTTCTCACACTTCTCAATGGATACACTTCCATCCATCTTTTCCCAAAACCCGTGACTTTCCTATGCAAGGAAACTAAAATAAATGCCCACTGTTACTTCTGCTCTAGAATCAGGACTGTTAGTTACTAAGCACTAAAGAAAACACCATTTCTTTTTCTTTTTGGCCATTCAGGATTTCTAGACTGCTGCACCTTCTACCCTATGGCATGAGATTTCCCTTCAAGTTCCTCAGTGCTGATTTAAAGAGAAACTTAGATGGATAAAGTCCCCGGAGCGTAAACACAACACACTGGAGGGCAGAGCTGTGTTTCCTTCTAGTTGTTGAAAAATAGGGTGCATTGGATACTGGCCACCAGCTCCTGGCATTGCCACTTTCAGCCCTGGGGTGGTGGTGCTGGAGGAGCCAGTTGCAATCGTGCTGCGGAGTGACTAGACTGTGAGTTTTTCCTTTTCCTCCAGGCATCACTAGAGAAAGGTTAGATATTGTTACCAGTGGTTGAATACTGGCCAGATTATGGGGCATGTGGGTATAGCCTGTATTTATTTTTTTTTAAGTATGTATTTGTTTGATGTTTTGCAAGCATCTGCTTAAGATTTCTGTGCTTATCTAACGGGAGGAAAGAGCCCATTCTTCCCAAAGCCAAGTCAGTGCAAGAAAATGTCATAACACTGCTGGGCCCCTTTGTTTCATCCTTCGCCAGAGGGGACTTCATAGTTCCTTTGCTTCTTCTTGGAAAGCCAAGTGCAGGGGTTGGCAATTAAAGGCATCTGCTGGGCTCATGAAAAGAAAGGCATGCATGAGATATGAAGGATGGATGACACCTGAAATGTCTAAACCCTTGCCTGCTGCAGACTGGACTGATTGCAGCACATCTAGCAGGATGTGTAGAGTGTTATAGCAGGTATTGAGATAAAAAAGTAAAGCTGAATTAAACCCTCCTTGACAAGGCTCCCCCCTACACCATCCCTGAAAGAAGAGGTGCCAGGAGTTCCCTGGAGCCTACAAAGGACTTTATTTTTTGCTTGGCAAGCAGGGACATATAGCAGTACAAACCCCCTCAGATAGAGCTATGAGCTGGATAGAAGTGAACCTTCAGAGAATGAATGACCAAAACAATGACCAGCAGCATAGAGACATGGCTGCAGAAAGGGAATGATAAAATAAAGGCAGGAAAAATGAGTGATCCAGGTTGTTACTCACCCCATTTTTCATCATTCAGGTCTGCAATCACAATCATTTAGGCACAGAAACTTCTTATTTTACACAGTGCCTGATGGATCCGATGCACTTACTAACACAAAAATATCACATAGACCAGTGTCCTGTGAGCCTGAGACCAGCATCAGATTTTTTTGCATAAGGAGTGGAGCCAAAGCTATACGTAACTATTTTTCATTTAAATAAACACTAAAAAAATCACCACCAGTGGGAAACAAATTTTTTTTATCTGTTCAGTATGTTAAACTCCAAGTGCTGGGGCTTCCGGCACCATCCTCTCAGAGATGCTCATCAGGATGATGCAGTCTCATGCGTGTGGTTCTGGGAACACAATGACTTGATGGAGTAGTGCAAGATGTGGGATTTTACAAGAAAATGCATGGCAGTGTTACCAATCACCCATAGCAGTTCTGGCCACAGTCAGTTCTCAAGCAGTTGAGCAACTGAACACCGAAGCTGTATTTCCATCCAGGATTGGTTCCAAATTAGGCAAAAAAATGATTGAACTACCTTATTTATTGATTCTTTGATATGCTTGATGGTGAATTTTGCAGATGCCGTGGTTTTTCTCCATGCTGCCATAATCAGAGAGAAAGGGAAAGACCATGTCTGCTATGAAGATGTACCTGGGTGCTTGCACATGGAGGAAATTGTGCAAAAACAATGAGGCAAGGCCCTGGACTTACACAATTCTGCACAACTGAACACCTCTTCCAGCACTAGTTAAAGCAGAAATATCAGCCAGACACTTACCAGCCTGGGTTTTAAGAGTTCGAAAAAAATTCTCATTTTTATGTCCCACATCCCATTATGAGAGATGTTACACTCTTTGGTGACCAGAAGAAAAGCTGAAACGTATGTAAACCAGGAGAAATTCTATTTGTTCCTCACCAGTTGCAGCCATTGGTGAACTGTTGTTATTTCAGATGTCATTGCTGTGAGAGGGACTCAGAGCCTCTGTCTCTAATGCCTCTCTGGAAGTGGTTTGCTTTGGGGAAGCTAAATACAAAGGCTTGTGCCGCAATAAAATTTACATTATTTCACATTTGTGTAATCATAATATCAGAAAAGCCATCCTGGAGCCAGACCACCCAGCCCTACCTCTATTGAGTCTAACCTCTCAGCAGAAGCAATATAAGAAATAAGGAAAGTGGAAACCTACTTCTCTCTGGACCCTCTCCCAGGCCTGGTATGTAGGGACTTCTTGACCTGGAAATTGCATCCAAACTTTCATGTTTAATAGTATTAATGGATCTGTTCTTCATGAAGTTATCATATCCACAGCTGAACCCCATATTCATTTTGATGTGTACAGCATCCTCCAGTAAAGGGATCCAAAGTTTAATTACGCACTGTGTAAAAAGGCATTTCTTCCTGTTTGCTTTACCCTTGCTGCTTGATTATTTCATTAGGAACCTGTGATACAAGAAATACTGAATAATCATCCCCCGTTCTACCTCATCCATTATTTTATAGACCTGTGTTATGACCCCACCAGTACTCATGCCCTCTGCTGTGTTTGGACACTGCCTTGGAGAGTACCACCAGCTGCACTAACTGTATGGCACCAGCACCTGGGGAACAAAGCATAAGTTATAACCTGACCACGTTCTCTCTTCTTTTAGCACAGTTATATCTTACTTCTCCTTGTTAAATATCCCTTCATTTGTATTAAATTGATTCTTAGATCCAGTGATGAGCACAGTTGCATTCAGGATGTAAGTGTATGGGGTTTTTTTGCAGCCAAGAGAATGTTACTGCTCAATAAAACACTCTTAAAAAAATTAAACAAAAGTTCAGGAATAACCCAATGAGAAAATAAACCATTTTATTCAAATTATAAGATGTTAATCACTACTGGAATATAAGATTATAAACAGCTCCACTTCAGGAAGGTGGATTTCTTCATTTAACACATACTCATTTGAAGGATACAAAAGAAATGTTTGTTCATTTATCCAAAAACTTGAAATGAAACAATGAGCAGATGCTTTTTTTGGATTTCACAATTAAATTTAACTGTTTCTTCCATAATAAAATATACTACTATTATACAAAAGGACATTAATTTTATTCACTGTTGACAGAGTACAGGTGCACAACCATAATATTAAAGGTGAACTGTGATAATATTTTAATTATATTTTTACTGTTATTATATTACAGGGGTTAGAGCAGCACACAAAGGCTTTAATCAGACTCCTGTTGTGTTAGGAGCTGCACATACAGAAAAGCAATATACCGTTCCTACTCAAAAGTTTACAGTCTGATCTAAAATTACCCATTTAGAGAGGATGTGCCTCAACTGAAAATCATAAGTATATGAAGGGTTTTATCTTTCTTAACCTGACAGTGGTGCACACTTACTTTTCACTGTCAACCACTATAAAACAGTTGTTTACAAACAAATGACTTTTCTTTGACACTTACCAGGTCTGAATCTAAAGAACATTCTGGCTTTCTCCTTAAGAGTTACTGTTTTTGCTTTTTCCCCAGCTGATTAAGGGGATGGCAATCCCAACAGCCATTAGGTGTTTCTGAGATTAATGACATTTTGGTGGAGAAAATCCAGCCCTGCACCTGGGTCTGGGCCAGTACCTAAAAACTTGAGTGTCCTTTCAAATGAGATCCGTTTTGCCAGTATAACACCCTGAAGAGATACGGTGCCTGATCATGTCATTGTTCATATCATGCATTTTCCTTTATAAAGTCATTGCAATTTTTAAGCAACTGTGGGTCATTTTAGGGCCATTCAGGTCTCCGTATAGGTCACTTTCACACTGAAGATGGAAAACTTCTCCGTATATCTCTTAGGAATTCCAGACTGGTTCCTGCTATCCTCTCTCAGTGGAAGGAGAGTAGGATGCACAGTGGGCTCCCGTTGCTCTCCTTCAACCTCAGAACCCACTTTAAGTAACCAGGATTGTGCTCCAAATGGCTCAGGATTTGAAAATGAGTAGATTTTTGAGGAAAAATACCAAATATTTCCATTCACGCCCAAATCTCACTTTGCAACTCTGTTTTGATCTTCAGGATTTAGAACTTAAAATTGTCACACTACAAAAATAATAATTCATAAATTTCTAGGCAAAACAAAGCAGGACTCTTAAACTTAAAAAAAAAGGGGGGTGGAGGGGAGGGGGTGTTTTCATAACTACAAAGATTTGCAGAGATGAGGACCTGTTCTCCAAAAACCAAAACAAGCAACTATTGGGAATTGATTCACAGCCTCTGAAAACACTGTTGCATGCATAAGCAGTCAGCTTTGCGCTAGGAAAGACGGTTGAACTGGGGTTTGGGGTTTTTCACCCTGATTTCTTATGCTTAATAATACCAAGTAATTTCCAGAACTAAACAACACAATATAATCCTGGTTTATTTGAAACGCAGGGCTTAGACAAAAAATCACATTGGAAATGAGAAGTAAGGCAGCGTGGCAGCTCAGCACACTTAAGGGAATGTTTTTAAGCCATTTAGCAGGAGTTTATTCGTTCAGTGCAGGAACCTTTGAGCATTCAAGCACGACAGGGTGTGCATTGTTGTGCCAGGACTGCCCGCCTTGGGTGTGTGTGGTGTGCAGCCTGGGGCCAAAGGCTGGGTTTAAACGCATCCGCACGAGAAATGCGATTTAGGCAGAACAAAGCACACTCCTGTTGTGCCTCCCCGTGATTATCAAATAGATCTGTGTCATTATAAATAGAAAATGACTGGTGACAAAGATGCTGCTTTGACTCACTTTGGAGGCCGAGCTCTTACACTGCGGTTCCTGATGTCAGCCCAATTTAGCGGCTGCGCTGCAGGCAAATGTGTCTGGTGCAGGATAAGCCAGTCCACATCTCATGATGGCTTAATCTCATTTTATAACAGCAGGGGATTCACTGTGGTCTTTCACAGGCAAAGCTATCTGTTCGCCCAAGGACGGTCCTGGACGCCCTCTGAAATGCACTGTGCCCACTGCAAGACTCAGATGGCTAAACAGCAAATTACCCCATCCTCCACAGAGGCTGCCAAACTACATCTGTGAAGCTGAGATCTTGCTTCTACACAACTAAAAGTGCAGCTCTTGTTTATTCCAGCAGGAACAAAATCAGAGACTCCATAATAATAGTGCTGTTCCCAGGGTATGAGTTTTCCCCTTCGTGCCACCTTTCATCCCAACACGCCTTAGAGCATTATTGAAATAAATAAGTGAAATAAATGTAGTTTGTTGTACAATCAATAATAAAAAGCCCAAAACAATGGAGACTGGAACTGAATCTTAAATCCCTATTGAAACTTCTGGAGTATTCTGTTCATTTGGTCCTAAGCATGCTCCTTAATAAACCATAAACTTCTTGCTTAAATTATTTAATAAGAATAACACTTTTCTATATATTTTATATCACAGCTTATTCCTAAAGCTGGTGATAACCTCTCATTTCCTGGAAGCTCTTAAAAACTTCCTTATTGAAAAAGCAGAGAAATTTCCTGTTTGCAAATTCTATTTACTTAGTGCTTACTTCCAAACTAAAGTAGTTAATTTAATGATGGAGAGGGGAGTGAAAAAAAGATTAATGTGGTGCTTGTAGCCATTTCCCAAATTCTTCAGAGTTCATAGACCAAGGGAGACAGGGAAAGAGCAACTTCTCAGCAGTGCAGCAGAATATGCTGAAATGACCCTGTGTGATTCTGAGAATTAAAGGATGTTCACTCCTGTTACAGTTCTACACTGCAAACTGCTTTTAGGGCTCCCAGTAGTACCCATTAGCAATAGCCAAGCTTTTCTGTTTTAATTTAATTTAATTTAATTTTCACCAACAAATTCCACCCTGTGGTGAGAATTGACAGTATCATGTTGAGAACCATTAAAGCATATTTGGATTGTTTTTACTCCATGTATACATATATAAAAAAAAATTCCCTCACCCTCCTTAGTTTTCTTTAGACAAGCCACTTCATAATAAGAGTGAGGCTGACACAATAGAGGCATGGTTATACTGTGGGATCCCACCATAGGAAGTGTGGTTGGAGATACAGTAGAATATGCCTCGGCATTACACTGCCAGCATGATCTGGTCCCAGCTCTGCTCTCAACCTCCTCGTGATAAACCAGAACACAGTCTGACAGCGCCGGTGGTGCCCCTCCTGTTACCACCAGGACAGGGCTGGGTCCCCTCTCCTGCTGTGGTAGGAAGACTCCATATATCACTGCTGCTTTCTTTTCTTCCTGCGTTTTTTTCTGTTCTCCAAGGACATCTTCACACTTGAAACATCTTCGTGCTTATGTAGCTTTGGGCTCTACTGGGAATTCCTATTGGGAATTCCCCCACTGGGAATTCTGCCACTGGCTTTCAAAGGAAAGAGAATAATAATGCTCTTCATTAATATAGGCTTTTCTGTCATGTCTTTTAGGCCCTTATCCAGGCAGGCAGGCAAGCACATGTTTAACATTAAACACATGAGTAGTCTCTATTCACATGCTGCAAGCTAGAAATGCTCATTAGCGCTGGATCATGGCCCTAGCTGAGCTGCTAACACACTTCAGCTAGAGAGCTGGTCTGGAGAAAAGGTGGCACTGACACTTTTCATCATGTTTGCACCATCACTGGCTGAGCAGCTTCAGCATTTCCCACCTGAGGTACTCCAATGGTGATGGGTTGTCTGTTTGGCAGCAGAGGCACGACCTGCTGAGCTGCGACAATGTCATCATTCAGAGCTGGTTAGTTGATGAGCACAGCTCAAAATACACCACATTCAAGTGCATCCTCTGGAGTATTTTCAGCTTTTGCATTTTTCCAATAAATGGTGAAAGGCGAATGATTTGGGGCAACAGGGGAATAACATGGTTGCTGCCATCTCTGAGATGCTGCTGAGCTCTATAATGCTGCATGGTGAGTGCCTGAGGAGGTACGGGGGGCTCTTCAGACCTTTAAGTCACACATTAAAACATGGACCCATCAGGCTTTGAAAACCTGGGGTTTCTGTGCTGTTCCAGGGCTGGATTGTTGTTCCAGATGTGTGGTAAGGAAATAACACAGATTAATGCTTTCTGCTTTCCTTGTATGTGAGCTACAAAGAGAGAGGAGGGGATAGAACCCCTCTTTTTCACTGCCTAGAACTGAGTTAGTAGCCTGTCATAATTTAGTGCCAATACAAACCGTCAGATCCCTCCTGTCAAAGAAAACGGGAGGTTTTGTGAGTCAGAGGGAACACCTCTATGTATCCTGTGGAAACCCCTAGGCAAAGCCACCTTAACCACGGTGGCTTGCCCAGGTCTGTGCTGAAAATCACAGTCCAGACTAAGTCTATCGCTCTCGGTTAAAGTATCCCAGATGAAAGAGACACATTTAAAAAAAAAAATAATACTGTTTTCTACAAAAATATCTTTACGTCCTTCAACTTCTCAGCAAGCATAAACCTCACAGGTTTCTTGTCTTCTCTGGAATTATTAGGTCATTGTAGACATCAAAATTAATGAAGAGATGAAAGATCCAGCAGAAAGGCAAAATCTTACTGGAAAAATTATTTCTTAATATCAAAAGCAATTCAAGAATAATAAATATATCTAGCAGAATAATAAACAAAAGCAAACTTTCTGATGTTTAAAAGAATAAACATGAAGGAGGATGCAAGACTTCGGGGTTATTTTATTCTTTAAAACATTAATTCATTTCAAAAAGTGAACGTTTCTATGTTCTTCTGGGTAATCCATGGGATTTTCACTGCCTAAATTTTTGCGATGCTTTAAAATGAGATAATTAGCCAAACTCAGAAAGGGAGCCCTCTTTGTTTCTGCCTTTTACAGCTGGCACAGTGGTGGCAGCAGCGATGCAAGCAGTGGCCTTTGGACTTCATCCCACAAGACAAATAAAACACTTCCCAGTGTGCCCATCCATGAGCACCCTGACAGCACTGAGGAAATATTGGAATGGTTATAGCTTGCTTGGAGTTGACTCTGAGCAGGAATGAGAGAGGAGGAAAGGTGGCTGGGGGTTAAGATAATGTATTTTTTTTAAAAAAATGTGCTACGTGCAATTCAGCTGAACTTTTAGGAAACAAAGATGTCTAGTTTCTCTGTGATATAGAATGCCATTTCTCCATGGCAGTGGCTTTTCAGATTATGCAAACATTGGAGCAATCTGTAGCTCTATACTCCACACCAGACCTAATAAAACAATATCAATGTATGATTATTTCTATTGGAAAAAAATGTTTATCAGAAGCCCACGTTTACATAATCTTGAGACAGATACTTCTTTAGTCTTACCTGTTCAGCAAGATGACCTCTTGGCAATTCAAACAGTCTAACAGAAAATATGAGTAACAACCGTATGGGATCCTCTAGCACTCCCATACCACCACTAATAGAAGAAAAATCAATATTTCAATATGAATGGAGTGTCAGATTGACAGAACAAGGAGCTTTGAAATAAATATCTAAGAAATGTTTGGATGAAATGGACATCTTTACAGACATTTGGTCTGCATTTCTGAAATGCAGATGATTAAATCCACATTGTTGGCTTCTTCCCCCTCTGCACTATGTCTTTCTTTACATCTTGCAAACAATTTACGAACAAAGTTATTGTAAATCTGCAATGTCTCTCTTGTCACTTAGATTCTTTTCACAAATGCTGTCTTGCCAACGTAGATATACAATCCTGTGTGATTAATATTTATTACTTATAATACTAAATACAATGGAAGGTCACCAAAACAATCCCGCTTAAAGAAGTCTGGAGCCCTTTAAAATCTCACTGGTGATGGATCCTGAGTCTTGAGAATTGAGCTCAAAAATCTTTGCAAAACACTTTACTGTGTAGGCTTTCCAGTATTTCCTGCTTCTGACTATGTCTAAAGCCAAAAAGTACAAAGGTGAATAAAAGTTAGAGATCTGAAAACATGAGCTTGGATTTCAAACCCAAACAAAGGTCAGGGAATGCCTGAACCTGTCCATAATCTTGGATCAGCCTATAATAGAGCTATGAGCAAAATACAAAGTTAGAACACAGAGCGAGACTTGAATTTAGACAGAACTGGCACTGTTTCGTTTTCTTCTTATTCTTTCTCATATGCCTCAAAACAATTTATTGAGATGGTTTGGGGGTGTTAGAAAAATGAAAAAATGAGATATTTAGGGATTCTTTTTATTGTTAATTAGAAGGAAGGTAGCTAGGGGTTTTTTAGATTTTATAATGAAATAGTAAAAAGATTTTGATAAGAGCAATGCAAATCATCTTAGAAAAAATATTATTGCACTAACAGCAACCATTTTTAAACGTATTTTTTAAAAATAGATGCAATTTAAAGTTGCTGAGACCAACCATGTTATGGTCCTCTTCTAACAAAACTTAAGTTAGAACAATTTAGGACTCCAGGATTCACAAAACTGATTTCTTAAAAGACTCTTCCTTTTTATGTGCCTGAAAGGGACATTACTATTAATGGTTTGTAAAAGGAAGACACCAGTGTATTTAAGATGTCTTGAAGATATTAGGTAACATGAAAAAGCCATCTGAAGATTCAAGTATGCCTGGAAGAAATGAGAAGAGCTGATTTACAGAGATGGAAGAAATCATGACAGACCCTGAACTGCTTCACTTATCCTGCCTGAGATCTGCTGCGTTTTAGAACAATCTTCTTTAACGAGCTAAATATAATGAACACAGACCAGGAATCTGTATCTGCCTCTGCAGCTTCATTCGAAGACTCACTGCAAGTGCAATTAAGCAAGTACAAACCTGGAAAAAAAATAAGACTGAGAAAAATGTAGGTTCTGCTGATCAGCATGCTCCTAGCCAAATCATACTGGAAGTAAAAAAAATCCCAGTGACCATTAACCAGCCAGGAGACTTTTCACTAGAAGCGAACTTGCTGAGAGTTGCTAACAACACTTTTTTAAACACAGAGAGCCAGCTTGACCAGCGTGTTGAGTGAAAACAAAACCAGAGAGACAGACAGAAATGGCTGAGTCAATTAAAATAAATAAATAAGTGCCTTAATTTAAAAAAAAATATCACAAGTAACTCCAGTCTCATGAAGAAATGTTTTTTAAACAAGCCACATGTGCTTGTGCAGACACTTCTAATCTCATTAGGTTTTTCTGGCTGCTATCAGTGTTCTCTGAGCCAGCTGATTTCTCAGCAATATTTTAAAGACTGCAAGCCTTTGCCCTCCAGTCTAGCCATTGTTAAAATAGCCCATTCTAGGGGAAGATTTGGGAGTTCATGAATTTTCTTCCAATGTTTTGGAAAGTTCACAACGAATTGCCCATTGCATATGAAACAATAGCCAACCACAAACTATCTCCACAGTTAACGGGCAACATTCTGTTCCCAGTTGGGTTAGCATGAAAAGTGGAACAAACCCACCAAAGCAACGAGTTGGCTCCAGGTTGTCATCAGCATCAGACAGCAGAGGCTGGTTTGCAGTGCTGTCTCCACTCCTCCAGCTCTTTGCCTGCAAATAAGCCTGCTGTAAGGTTCACCTTAGTCGCAGCTCACCAGGATGGAGTTCCCCTCAAACCAGTGCAGCTCTAGCAGCTCTGATCAGAAGGAGAGCCACATCAGGTTACAGCTCAGCTTTATTTTATCTTTGAAAGCAATGATAAGTCCCCCCAAATTGAAAATCAAGAGCCATAGGCACTGTTGTACATATCAGGGCACGTGTTTCATGCAAAAGACCTGTCATTCTGATTTTGCTACAGTAATGTGCAAATAATCACTCGTATAAAGCAGATTGTGTCTCACAGATGCTAAAGATAGAACAAAATAACCAGTTTTAGAAAACAATCCTTATTCAGAATCGTGTAACCTGTATTGATAAATCCTGGAGGAGCGGGACTAAGGCATCCCACATGGATTTCTGCTAGCATACTTGCCAAATTTCTGGCTGCAATTGTTCCTCTCTCTGTTTTAGCCTACTCTTCTTGAGGTTCTCAGAGAAAACTTCTCCTGGGGTGAGATGATGAGTACTCAAAAATGACCCATCTAGATCTGAATGCAAAGAAAGCGCTTCCCCTTGTGTGCAGAGACAGCTTTCTCCTGCCTACTCAAGTTTCCCAAGATAGCCATTATAGAAGAACTGGCAACCATACAGTCAAGATGACAATATTCTACGTGGTTTAGTTAGCTGTGCCAATTCCCTCTATAGTTGCTGGAGTCAATATGCTGCTCCCATTATTGCTGTGTCTGTGTGTGTCTACCAACTAGCAGATCCACTGGGCATTTTGGCACTAGCCCTGCTCTTCCATGTGCTGCCTGCTCAATTGCTCATTCATTCCTTCACGTTAAACATTCAGATCCAACAGCATCATGCAAATTTTATGCAAAGTAGCATCTGCAAGTCTGACATATTCATTCAGGCTTTCCCCTCTTGCGCCAAGTTAAAAATAAATACCCTATAAACTCTTGGGTCTGCTAAGACAGAATATGCATTGAGAGAGGTTTTTTTTTTACAATATAACTTTTAAGATCATTTCTTCTCTAGGGTCAAACTCCTTTTTCTCCCCTCTCTCATTTTGCTCCGGCCTCAAGGATCTCAGTAGCATAGGTTGAAATAACCTACAGAAAAAAAACTGTTCTAATTTTCTGACTTGAAATTTCAGCTAATTTCCTGTTTTTAAAACTCCAAAGAATACAGGTTGTGATATACCTCCAATATAAAACAAGAAATTAGTGAAGTAGACTCATTTCCAATACTGATTGTGAATAATACTAGTTGAGCCAGAACTTAGATTCAGATTTCAAAGGGTCTCCACCACCCACACTAGAGCTGCCTTCTGTTTTCTCCAGGGAGAAGCAGATTTATCCCTGACCAATACACTTGAATGGGTGAAGTCGTAGGGATGCCAACCAGTAAGCCTAATGACAAAAGTATATCTTAAGGCAACAAGGAGAAGAGTCTGTAAAAGGGGATACTGAGTCACCACTGAGGTCAGTTAGGACTTGCTGAGCCGCTTGGCCACATCTGCATAGGCTTGCTCAATTTCTTTGTCTGCTGCACAGGTGTTGGTGAATTCATCCCTGGCGTACGCGTTCTTCAGGTACCGCCACAGCCCCGTCATCTCTGTTGGGAACTCAAAGTTGCGGTATTTCTTTGCAACAATCTATATTAGAGATAAAAGAAAGGAAAAAAGCATCTTGCTGGTGATATAACTCCAGATTCCTTTATAGAGAGTTTCTTACTCTTTCTTGTCACATAATTAATAGCAAAGGAGAGAAATGCTTGGAAACTCAAGGGTTTATTATAGAAAAGCTTGAAAAATGACTGTTGATTGTCCCATATCTAGCAAGGTGTTAGTTGGCCTGATCACTGTCAACAAATTATGAATTATCATAAATGAATTTCATTATATTTACCATATTTTTTTGGTATTTTTTTATTGGTACATGACTTAAAGCTGAGACATTGCATAAGAGAGAGCTAATTAGTTGAATCATAAAAAGCAAGATGGATTTAAAGGAAAGGCATTAGTAACAATTACACATAACACACTTTCATATTAACTATTGCATTTATACTTAACATTATATTCTATTTTATATATACACTATTTATTTTTAAATACATTTTACCTGACCAATGGTGTCAGAGCATGTAAACATCTACAACTGTTGGAAGGCTGTATCTGTGTTCATGCAAAGGAAAAATTCAAGGAGTACGGGCACCATGATTGAAAAACCAAGATGAATTAGCAGACACTAGAAACAGGAGTATTAGGATAAACTGGGGAAGAAAATATTTATTTCAAGACTTGTTAGATTAGGAAATTGTCTATCAAGGGAAATTTTCCATTTCTAATAATACTCATGCCCTTATTTAGAAAAATACTTAAGTGTATACTTAATTTTAAGCACTTGTACAGTCCCATTGAAGTCAATGGGACTAATCTGTGCTTAAATCTAGTTGGTTGGTTAAGTAGCTTGCTGGATTGGGATATTTCAGTTTTCCTGTAAGAATATAGTATACATAATAATCCTGTGGTGACAGAAAGAACTAGCTGATAGGAAGGGATGGATTAGCTGATTTAATGAGTGCTTCCAATCTCTAATATTTCTGACAGTATAAAATTGTTCCTGGGCATAAATTACATACATATGTGCCACAGTGTTCCTCTATTTTTAAAGCACATGGTAGAGCTATTTTCCATCTCAGATTTCTTAGGACAGCCATGTTCTCAGAAATTACTGTGATTTGGTTTTATTGCCAAGATCCACTTGGTATTTGCAAGTCCAAATCCTGTCCTGAACAGCATTTAATTAAGCATTCTTGCCTTCAATGATGCTTTACAAACACCTGGGGAAGATAAAACCTGCTGGGCAACTTAAGTCAAGGGTCTCACAATTTCCAGTGCACGTCTTCCACCAAATGAAAAATAATTTACCTTTTTTCTCCCATCTGTAAAATGCTTTTCAGGTAATATCCTATGGCTATGCTTGACTGAGAAAGATTTTAATTGTCTATTCCTCTTTTCACATCTTTCATTTCATCTCTAGGAGACAGGAACCAGTAACAGGCCACGCATTCATCATTTTGCATTGTCCGACCCCAGCATCACTAATAAAGGTAAGTCAAATAAAGAGCTAAACTTTGTGTGTGTGCGCAGTCAGCTCCCAGGCTCAGTTTATATTTTGGCTCACAGAGGCAAATTAAATGCATGACTTGGCATTAATTCTTAGCTTTATGCTTGCCAAGGTCTGCTAGGTACCTGCTTTATTCTAAAGAAACATAGAATCTGATAAATTAAACAAAAATGAAACATTTAGAATCAAGATTATGTACATTATAATGTTGACTGCTGTACATCTTAAATCCTGGACCTCAGTGGTGACTTTGATTCCTTAACTTCTCTGTAAGAAATACCAGATGGAAAAAATATTCCCCAGAAAGATAGACTGTGGCTCTTAAGTTACAAATGAGTGGGAACTGATTAAAATTTTGACATCCGTCTTAAGAATAATGGGAGCATATTAATGTGAAATATGCTGTTACTTGCAGTAGGGTGAAAATAAAGAGGCAGGATACCTAGATTTTAATATTGTCTTTGCCAGTAGCTAGTGATGAGACAGTTTCCCCATGTACTAAGTACAAAGATGCTTAAGTTAACCTATAGAAAACACTGAGGAGCAAAATTGTGTTTCAAACTGCTCTTCTACAACTGTTTCTGCTGAAATATATGTTGGCTTTATCATTCAGCTGTTGAATCAGGGCCCTTCACTGTCAGACAAGGCTTCTTTGCCAATTGCATGACATTTTTTACCTTGACAACATGGAGTTTGGGCAGAAGGTTGCAGTCAGCAAGAGTCAGGTCATCTCCGTCCAGAAACTTGCGTTTAGACACTTTCTCTTCTTCAGTGCTGTCTGCATCAATCTCCTCTGGCAAAGGGGTTCTCAAATAGTCATCCAGTTTCTTCAGAGCCTTCACCAAGCCTTTTTCAAGGGCTTTGCCAAAAAACAATGAATAACTGATTAGGGCAGAGTAAGAATTATTTAGAAACACTCATCATCAATGGCTATGGTAGTATCTAGAAAAAAGCCAATAACTATTTTTGTTTTCTTATTTGTTGTTAATTTGTGCTCCAGTGCCTAAACAAGCTGACATCAAAGTAGCCCAGCAAGGTCTGCCTGAGGGTAAAGCCCACCTGCAATTGAAAAAGTGGACAAATAGTTGTGCCGTATCTTCTCCTGACTAGCAAATATGACCAGTGCAAGAGATCACGGAAAGAAAGAACAACCTTTCAGTACCACAGTCCAATAAAACTCATTAACCTTATGATATTTTCCTGGACTATTGAGACCATCACACAGTAAATTGGAGCCCTGTGTGCTGATACATTATTTTACTAAGCAGACAGGTAGGACTGAAATTAAGGGGAATTTTCTAGCATTACTTCAGTTCTAAAATGATGTTGCACTTAGGGACATGGTTTAGTGGTGGACTTGGCAGTGTTAGGTTTACGGTTGGACTCGATGATCTTAAAGGTCTTTTCCAACTTAAACAATTCAATTATTCTAATGTCACATAGACATAATATACAGCAGGATGCACTTTTTTTACTTAAAAATACTAACACAGGCACAGAATTTGTGTTCTTATGCTTTCATGTAAAGATAATAGAAAAACTTGATTATAATAATGCACTTACAGAAAGATGAATGACTGTATGCAGGTTTGCATGTTATTTAAACTGCAAACACTCTGGGGCAAGAAGGATCTTTTGCATCTCTGTTTGAAGGGTGACAAGCACAATGGGATCTTGGCCCCTGACATGTGCCCCAAAGTGCTAAAGCAATATAAATAAGAAACAGCAAGAATTTACAATGTGAAAAAATAACAACATGACTCATGGGCTTAGGGTGAGAATTTCAGCTGGTGAAAATTACCTGCAGTGATTTATACCTGCTGCAGATCTGGCCTGGAGTCAGTATTTAAGGCCTAATCCTGTAAAATCTTATATCTCTGAGTAACTTACTGCCATTTAAGTTAGAGGAGACTACTCAATGCATCTAGTTACTCAGGCGGTGTAGCACTACAAGGCTTAAGGAGATAAATATATTTATGGAACAGAGTGCAAGCTTCAAAAGGCTGCAGGGATCACCCTGCACGGAGCAGCTTGCTGGCACAGGTAGCTCTGCTGGCTCTGCTGTCAGCCACCCCTCTGTTCTTGGCACCGAGAGAAAGGCGGCGCGTACAGGGCCATTGAGAGGGCAGGAGCTGAACACCACAGAACATGATTTCTCTGCTGCCCTAACATCCATTAAACTTTGTGCCAGTGGTGGAAGTAAGATTAAGCTGCCTGATGTCTTGCTCCCACTGAAGCCTCTTGGCCAGGTACCAGGGAAGCATACCAGCTCTTTTGTGGCTGACTCTTAGACACAGTGGCAAATCCTGGATTAATTGATTGACTGGAGAAATGACTGCGATCCAACTGAAAACACCCCAACAAACATAGCAGGGAGGGAAAGAATTTCGTTTCTGAAAGCAGAGGCATCTAAAGTGACTGAAGTACTGCCATCCATAAAACAAAAGTGTTGCCATCCCTTATTTAATCAATTCAAATTGAATTTTGACACTGACATTCTGCTGTCGGATCCTGGCAGTGGTATATTTAATTGCCTGCAGCTGTGCTCTGCTGCACAACTTCCACTAAGGGTAATAACTACACAGCACGTAATATATACTCATGTGGCAGCACTCAAAAGATTTAGCAATCTCTTTTTGGTTTGACCCATAACACCTGTTGAATAAATGGTTCTCTTGATCAGCCTCAGATTGTGTTTTCTTACAATTAATTAATTTAGAAACAATGGAATTTAATTAATGTGATTTAAGACAATTTTGTTCATTCAGATTTTAAAGAACTGGCATAATGATGAGCATTTTCCAGTATCCCCTTCACCCAGTAGGATCATCCATTGTCTGAGACATCTTGTGCAATACTTCCAGTATCAGTATTAAATGAGATCCTTCATGCTGGCCCATGGGGTCAGTTAAGTGTGTGTAAGGAGACAGGGCATCAGGTGAGATGTGTTTATGTAACTTTTCTGGAACTTATTAGGGTTGGGGTTATTTTTCTCTTATTGATACAGCAAAGTGCGTCATGGCTCTCTCAAAAACAATGCCTGGAGTGAAGCCTGTTTGTGACAGTGGGAAAAACATCTATCTGAATTCATACTTGGCACTTGCACATGACAGCTTTCAGCCAGAAATAAGTGTATGTTCAGAGTTCAATGCATCTGTGACCTAATTCACAGGCTCTACTGGAACCCCCAAGATCCTGAGATCTCCCAGTGAATTCATGACACGGACTATCTCGTATCCTGATAGTTAAGAACTGGTGACTTGTGACTCCAATGACCCTTCTTAATTAATCAAAATTTTTCTAATCCTAGTATATCTCTGAACAGCCATGAAAATAGAAGAGTAGTGAACAAGGGAGAATTGTCATTCTTCCAACTGAAGAGTGACAGAGTTTTAAAAAGCTAAGAGAATTAATATCCTGTAACTGCCATTTCAAATCGAGTTTAGGTGCATAGTCAGGTTTTATAAACCTGTTGATTGTTTTCAAGGTATTTTTTTAAATCCAAATGCAAATACACACGTTGAAAATCCTAATTCCGAGATGCTGTGTAACATTCAGATTTATCTATATGATGGAAAGCAAAAGGCTTTTAAGCCTCACTCCTCAGAGAGAGGTAGTGTAAAACCCTGACATGGCTGTGAGAACCCACCTTATGTTTGAAATCACTAGTGATCCTCAAGAAGAGAGAGGTATTAAACCTAGGTCATTTTTTTCTTTTTTACAAAAAATTTTGACGGAAGTGCATTGATTTTACCAGTAGTATAGAAAAAGCGTTTTCCTGGAAAGTCAAAGACTGAGTTTCAAATGCCTTTTCATTAGCCCAGATCTGCCAGATGACACCCTACCAGTGGAGGATCAGATATTCTGTACAGCTCTTCTTTTGAACTGTGTCATTGTCCGTAAATAACTCATCATTCAGTTGTTGACGATCAAAAGCTGACACTACAGGTAAAGGCCAGGAAAATTCTCTCATTTTCTCTCTTATCTGATCAATGTATATGCAGAGACCAAGAAATAACCTCCTCAGAATATCCTACAGCTTCTGAAGGTTTTGAGACTTTTGCTGAGGAAAACAGTTGTCATAGTTCACATTACTAAGCAAACTCAGCAGAAGACCGATTTCATTCTAATCCTCCCAAACTACTGCTATTTTGGGAAAATCTGGATGACTCTACATGTTGTCTCCACTGAGAACATAGGGGATAGTAGACATTCACCAGGGCAGTGGTCTCGTGAATACCAGTCACGGCACTAGACTGAATAAAGCCATTTAAGGCAATGTGAGTAACTAAAAAGTGACTAATTCCCCATTTGTGAACATACTACCCACAATGAATTTCACAAGTGGCTAAACAGCAAATTCCCTTGGCAACTTATCCTCTTGGTAACATCATTAAATAACTAAACAGGTTTGCTGATAACAGCTGAGGCTTCACTGCAAGTCTACCAGTGAGATTAATCTTCCATGAAGTGAGTAAATGAAATTAATAGGTTTGAATTAAACTCCCTGAGCTTCCTCTGTAGTCAGTGGAGTCTTCTCTTCCATGCTTGATTTGGACAATCTCTAACTCAGCTGTGTAGAGAACTTTTCCTGAAGCATCTAATCTCAGCCTTGCATTGTCTAGTTAATGTCAGGGTGGAGGATTCAATATTACAAGACCGAGTGGAACTGTGCTTGAGAATGTGGCTCTGTGCTGCTTTTGAAATTTCTACACCCAATTGTTTCCCCACCCTTTAGACTTTCAGAATGAACTTAGACATCCCAAATAGGACCAGCTCTGTGAAAGGAGCCCTGCCATTAGGTTACTCTCACAAAAACTGCAACATGTAAACTCCTGGAAACCATTTTTCTGGGCAGTGAAATCACCAAGCACAAAGGCACCAGCATTGTATTGTCTCCAGAGTGAAGTAAATAATATAAATTCAAATTCCAGGAAGTATTACCTGGTTGTATAAAAGCTCCATGGTGGAACCATCTCTCTTACCCTTCACTACTGTGCTCAGGGCTACTTATGCAGTCAAAGAAAACTTAGAGCAACCACAGTCCTGCCATGTCATCCTCACAATAGTAAACAACAATATTAATGTTATAAAAAACCTCATGAGCTCTGTGTGATTTTCTTTCTCCCTTCAAAACTATGCTTTTATACAACTTTACTTAAGAATCCTGAGTTAGAAGCCAGAAAAATAGCACTTTCCAACCTCAAAGCAACCACAGAAAACTTAATGAATGTATTACCATCTGTCAAATGCACAGGGTGAGGTTCAATTTAGCTGATGATACCTAATTCACAATGACGCTCTGTTTTCAGCAAAAGGTTACTTGATGTTGAATATTGAGATTAACAAATCCTGGCATGCTCAGAAATACAAATAAAGTAACAAAGTTAATAATTGGCAAAATTGTGCTCTCAGTTACACTGACATAAAAGACAAGTAACTCTGCATTGTCAACAAGCTATTCCGTATTTTCTCCAGTTCAACCAAGAACAGACTTTGGCTCTGATACTCAACTCTTCAAGCAAAAACTTCCTTAAACTATTAGCCTGTGCAACTATTTCCAAGGGACAAAGAGAAATCTTTGTGTTTTGAAGTATTTCTACCACAAGTGAACAAAACATTGGAAAATGGAATGCATGGAGCAATCCTTCAATTCAAGGGGAAGACCAGATTATAAAGATTCATTATTAGGTACTCAGGGTTAAGTTTTGGCCATATTGAAGCCCATGGAAGTTTTGCCGTTGATTTCAGTGGAGTTAGGATTTCTCCAGCAGTTTTTTAAAGCCAAAAGGGACTATTGCAATCAGTTAATCTGAACTCCTAAATAATAGCGGTCATAAAACTTCCAGCGTCATTGGTCGTTTCCCTCTCTGTTTTCTGCGGGTCAAATAAGGCTGAAGCAAAATGGAAAGTAACTAGAAAGTAGTAAAAGGAAAACAATTCGGAAAAAGTAAAGCTGATTCAGACTGCCCACACCCACAGCATCTGCAGAGGTCAGACAAGGACTCTTCTTCCTTCCTTGAACTCCAAATATTTCCTTCCTTTTTTAATGCTGGTACAACAAGAAACACTAAAGCAGACAAAGCACATAAATGTCAATCTTTGTGGCCTAAAGTAGCCACTGGAAGGCAAATCATTCCGTCCTAATATAGTAGCCTAGGAAAAACTGAATTACCACCAGAGGAGCTCTCTCTCGCTCTCTTTTGAGAATAGGCAGACTGGCTACCTGAATTTCTAACAGCTAAAATTAGATATGACTCGTATTTTATGTGTCTGAGTGGAACCATTTGTAGGATGAGGATTTTACTTGATAGTTATTATAGGAAAAGATGCAAAGCACTGAGGGCACAATAAGAGCAATAAGAACAATTGATTCTTTGGCCAAAATGAACATAAACCCCATTTAATTTATATTAAAAGAGAGTAAAACTATTTCAATTTTTTAAACAAACTTAAAGCAAAATAGCAAAAGATTCCCAATCAAAGACGACAACAAAAACAAAGTGTGGGTTTTGGTTGGTTGGTTAAGTAAGTCATGGGTAGACATTCAATCATTTTCACATCCCTTTTAAAATGTCGGTAATCTTCAAAACTAACATGCCATTTCTCAATTAATAAAGAATAAGGTTTGGTTTAAAAAAGTTTAAGAGAAAATATTTTTATTTTTCAGAAGAAGTCATTATTCACCAAATTCAACAGACATTTGCCACTAATTCAGCTTACTCACACCCCCCACGGCATTTTTTGTCAGATAAACATTTTGTTGCAAAGTAGTTTCTGCAAGCTGAAGTAAAATATATGTGGCCCTCTTCATAAGGGAATACCACTGGAAGCACAGAGATAGAAAGGCTTCAAACTCGTTGAAGACCAGGAACATTATGGCTTTTGTAGTCATCATCTGCAACCACCTGAGACTGACCTCAGCAGAACTGCAAGTTTCCTAATTGTCAAGCCCAGTCAAGTTCAACAAACAACGACCCATGTACAAAAACGAACAACAGTTCCTGCTCCTACCCTGGATCACTGATTGATGCTTTTCCTTTTTACTACTTTCTTCCACTGCCCTCCAGTAAGATTTATCCTGTTACACACGCAAATGAACTTGGTGAAATACGCAATGAGGGAAAAGGGGAACAGTACATAAATATTCACAGTCTCACACAAACAATCTGAGATTTATTTTTCCTTTAAAAAAACAAACCACCTTTCCTGATCACTTCCAGATTCACAAAGTTTGATATTATATGAGACCCAACACTGTTTTCTAGAAGGAGAGAGAAACTGGCTAAACCCAGCAATTTAAGGTAAGAAAATAATATCATTCTGCTAGTATGACAGTCTGATTAAAGACCAAGGATTAATATTTTTACTTCCTTTTTTCTCCATCCTGCTCATTTTTTTTCCGGTAGGCTCAACAGACTATTGTGACTTTAACCTGTATAGATTAATTCTTCTCACATGGAGCAGTGACTGCAATATGCACACCACTGTATTATGTATTGAACAGTTTATCTTCCCCTCCTCCATGATTTCAATATAACTCTGGAGGTTTAAGTGCTGGCTTGATTTCTTCTGTTTAGTCATTTAAAAGTCATGTGTCTTGTCTAAGCTGGTTATGTAGGTTCCCTCTCTGCTCACAGGTACCAAGAATCTCCAGAGGGCAATTCCTTCCAACTGCCTGAGACACTCAATTTAAAGTTGTTGTGACTCACTCTACACATGCTCTTCTTGCTGCTTGAATTACAGACAAAGCCTAAAGGATTAGTCCAGACTAGACACCTAACTTTCAGTGAGGTAAAGTTAGGCAAGATGTATCCTACTCTTTGAACATAATTTCACAGTTCACCTAAGTGATATAGGATAGTATCTCCTAATTTTTAAAAAAGTTACTTAAATATTAGGGTTTACTCCCTAAAGGGCAAATTGCCAATCTGAGCATTGCAACATCCTTTACAGGCAAGTTTCTGCTCTGTAAAATCCCCAGCTCTGTGCAGTGTCTACATTGAGAGACAAATGAGGGGACAGTCATTGGAAATGCAGAGGAGAAGTATGGAGGTTGCATGCTCCCATGCCTCCAAGGCTTTTAGATGCTTAACTCTGGGCCAAGGGGAGTTTCTGGGGTGAGTCACCTCTCCTATTAAAGATGTTCCACTCTAGATAAATAATTCAATATTCACTGAAATAGAGACTTGAGCATGTTCCCACAGTGAAGGCAAATGCCCATACAAACCTGCTGAAAAGTTGTGATCTCTTTCTATTCACTTAATGAATGAACGAATGCCTAGTTGTGTACACAGAGAGAAATAGAATAGTGCCCCTCATTCCTCAACTGTACTTTCCTAGTTAGGGACTTCTCTTAGAGGACAGGGATTCATATTCATTCTCCAGATGGAGAAGAAAACAGATTTTCAGTGTTGGTCAGTGTTCGGGTGAGCACTCACGAGGAGTGGGAGAAGTCACATGGACACAGACACACACATGTGAAGAGCCACACAACTTTGATCATAGCCTGCCTTTCAGACATGGTCTAAACCAGGCATAAATAGGTACATCTTTTCCCTATATGTCGGTGCACATTTTTGTACATCCAGTGAGAGAAACAGAGGTTCTAAATCCCAGGAGCATTTCAGACAGGACTCAGGAACACAGAAGTGAAATACAGACATTAGACACCCAAAGGAACCTTAGGAACTCAGACCTATCAAAAAAAAAATCTATTGATTTACTTATGCATAAGATACATCTTGTCTAATTTTAGCCACCTAAGTTTTAGGTAACTAGTCCAACTTAGTTGTCCAAGTCTCCTTTATATATACCAGTGAAAAACAAGTACCTCTAAAGGAAGTTCTGCCAAATTTTAATCCACATTTTAAGGTAAATTAAACTGCCCTTCAGAAATGGATCATACCCTTCTCCATTGATCAGAAAGAAACCAGGATTATTGAATGAGTGGTGTGTGACTTTCAGACAAATTTAAGGGAAGTGATCCCTCCCTTATCACCCTTCTTCCTTTCCTTCCCCACCTCACCTACAAACCCTCGATGATGTGCAAAGTCTGGGATACTTTGACAGACCTGTCTCATAAATTCCACTGAAAGTATATGTTAGAGAGACTGAGTATTTGATTCCCAGTTACCCTTTCCTAAGCCAGAGCATGATGATTCAAGGGTTGAGCAGCCTGGTCTAGTGGAAGGTGTCCCTGCCCATGGCGGAGGGGTTGGAACTGGATGGTCTTTAAGGTCCCTTCCAGCCTAAACCATTCTATGATTCTATGAGTCTAAAGGTTAAGAAGTTACCTGGCTTTAGGAGATCTCAGTCTCTTCTTCCCAAGCTTTTCTATGTGACCTTATATAAATGATTTAAATTCTCTACCTTCGAACATCCTATGTACAAAATAAGGATAAGAGCACTCTTTGGTCGCAAACTTTACATTGATAAAAGCAGTAATTCATCCACTGAGGACGTATGTTTCTGGTTGAGGGAGACAAACTGTAAATACAGCAAAAAAAGAGACATCACCCTACTTTTGTGCTACCATCTGTCCTACTCTCAAATTAAACCTAGTGAAACATGTAAACTGATAGTCTTTAATATTCAAGCATCTAGAAAATTTATTTTGACTTGTTTCTAGTTTTAGACTAAAAACTTGGGTTTCTTCCTTCCCTTTCTAATCTGCTTCTACAGTGGAGGCAAGAAATAAATGCAATATTTGTAACATTATCATGAAGAATACAATTGGAGCATCTTCAAATTCTGTTTTTTAAGAAGAAAACCCAGGTGTTCAAATGCACCAAAAGAAAGGTTCATTTCCAAGTCTCTAGGTATTCCAAGCAATCCCAAAGGCAGGAAACAAGTGAATGTAAAACTACCGGCCTACAAGTACCCCAGGAAGAACAGTACCTAACTTGCATTTCACAAACCATAACTCTGTAGCAGCACATAAGCAACAAGCATCGTTTCTAGAGCACATCCCTGGGGGCATTATCCTGGCCTCTGTGATGCTAGTCTTGTGCAGGTGTCCCTAAACCCACTGCAGACAAGCAGCAGCTGATTTGCTTCTGAAACCTGAAAAAGCCCTATCAAGCTCTGGAGATTACAAACCCACATATTCATAGTATGAGATTGCTACTCTAGGATCTTGATTTTTAAGATGCTGTGTGTTTACTCAGAGTGTAAACTTCTGTTTTATTACCAAAGAGCAAACAAGATTATTTTGGTAATAACAAAGGAAAACTAACTACACGTTTCTGCATTAAAAGAAGAGCAAAGTTAGCTTCTGGTAGAGAGTGCAGCTGGGCTTTAGTGACAGTGCTGTGGGGACCCCTTGTGTTCTAATATTTAAGGAAAGATGTTCCTTTACAGGCTATTGTTGCTTACTCTTAAAATACCAATTTTTTTCAATCCTAGGCATACAGAGGAAAAAGTTTGCTTTTGTTTAAACCAGAATAATCCCAATTGCACTCCACTGATTTCAATTGTGTTATTTAACTTCAACAGCAGTGAAGATACACAAGAGGAAAATGCAGTGATGCTTAGGTAGCAGCACCTAAGGATGAAGTTTTAAATCTTATTGGGTTCCCAAATCCCTCGGTTCACTTACAAAAATCATTTCATTTTAATGCTTCCAGTACTTTCTGTCATTTGTGTTTAAAAAATTGTTACTGAGATACCAAAAAACACGAGATGATGAGATTTACAAATGACTCACATCTCAATTCTTTTCCATTGTTTCTTTGATTTTGAGATTTTTTTCTTTTCAAACTCCATGAAATGACTAAGAAATCATCAAAATTATGCCTCAACTTAGCCCCTCTGAATGGAGCAGAAGAAAAACAATTATAATTATGTTTGTAGACATGAAAAATATTCAAGCACTAGCATGAAGGTCATACTCTCTCTGTTGGAACTATACTGTGGAGACAAGTATTAAGAAAATTTTTTTTCCCATTTCTGGTGTCCAGTTAGAAAAGGCTTTGAAAATTCAAACAAGTAGTCAAAGGAGAACAATAATACAGTGCTCAAGGACTAGAAATAAGACTTAAAATAATGGATTTGAAGAGTCTATTTGTTCGGCTTATCAGAAAGCTGAGAGGACAACATGCACAGATGCTCACTAAAGGATAAAACATCTGGGAAGTATGAGGGGGCTCTTCAGACTTCTAGAAAAAACTGTGCAAAGGTCCACTGGTTAGAAGTTGGACAAAAATTTCTTTCCCCAATGCCAAAGCAATGAAGTTTTTAAGAAATAAACAGAAAGGGAGTGAAAGTGGACTTACTTCTTGGATGTATCTAATGAGACTAAAAAAAAGGCAGGCTTTATTCCAGCTCTGGCAGAAATGGTAGAAACTGAGCTGGAGGAAGATAGAATCACATGGGCAGGTCATGCCACTTAAAAATTCCTAATCTTACTTATAGTCTTGGAAGAAGGACTGAGGTAGGTTGATTGTGCCACCATCAGTGTCACAGAGAATTTGATAGTCAACATTAAGACAACAGCTGTAACTAAACCGCATTCTTCAAGACTTAAGATGCTTTCAAAGATCACAGTATCTTTTCTCCAAAATGCAATTAATGTCATGGGGCTTATCCATGGCTGTCTGGTCATTTTCTTGCTAGAGATAGGGATGGTTGCACCAACACCTTCGAGTGATACAGAAAGTCTTGCTGACTAGATGCCTTCCTCACACATGAAGAGTAATATTGATTGCAAGAATATTTGGTTTTAAGCTTTGACTGGCTGAATCACCATGATTCATATTCCTCTGCAGTGCAGAATATGGACCAACTATTGCCATCAGCTGGGCATCTGTCATCCAGCAAATTCAGCTCCCCCATGCCCCACTTTACAGAAGTGTTGTGCATTGAAGACCCTTCAGTTTCTTCCCAGTCTATGCTCTGATGTAAAATAATTTATTCTCTAAAGGCTGAAATAATAACATGTTTTTTCAATGGGCAAAACTGACTGGGATGCGACTTGCAGAAGATTATAATAAATAACACAAAGTTCATCCTGACATCAAACTTTATGAAATTCTGATTCCCCCCCCCCCCCCCCCCCCGAAATCAGAAGAATCAGGATATCTAGAAAAGAATTATGTCTCCAATTTAGTCATCTTATTCCCACCACTGTTTTGAAGATAAAGGTCAACTATCTAAGATATGATCTAATAAAGAAAATTAGCAACATTGATTTTCAGTTACGTCTCATTCTCTTCTCTGTTATTTTATGAAGAATGTTGCATGCATAAAACAAAAAATCTGTTTTCGGAAAAACAGATTCTGGGCCAATTCTTCTCCCTTTGAAGTCACCAAGTTTGGCAAACTGATTTCCAGGAGCCAGTCACTGGGCTCTCTGTCATGTGATAGCTTGCTCTACTATTGCTAAATATAAGCCTGTGAGCAATCCTCTTGGGAAAATAAGATCAGCTGGGTGCTTAAATCTGGACATTTTCTTATATAAGATTCGGATACTTTACTGATTAAGGCCATAACTTAATCTAAGTCCTTGCTGTGGGGAACATAGTTAAGATGCACTAAGTATATTGCAATGAGGGAAGTTACCCACCAGTGCAAAACCATAGAGAAATGAAGTTAAAACTCCATTCTAAATAATAATGTGATTTAGGCCTCCCATTCCAGCAGCGAGCGCTTAATTCCTCCCAGGACTGCTGCTGCCAGATTGCTCTAATCCACTTCCAGCTGTGCAACTGCTCCTGTGTGCGAGCATGGGAGCTCAGCTGGGAAACAGAACAAAGCATCCCAGTAAAGCCAGCAGCACTTGGAGGAATATTCAAACACACAGGGGAAATAATTCCCTCTTAAAGAAGAGCATCTGCCAACTACTGTTTCCATTACAAGTATTTTAGTCTAAGCTTGGCCTGTGTATATAGGCCCTGATTCAGCAAACCCTTGAAAACATGCCTTAATTAGAGCAAATCATTAATGTTTTTGACTGCAGTAACTGTTTTTTAGGGTTTTGCGTATTCTCTGTCTTGAACTTATACAAATATACATAGTTTCATTTTATTTCTCTCCCTCTCCATGGTGTGCTATGATTTCAAAGTTACTTCAGCACAGATGTGAGAAGACTATGTCTGCTAGTACATTAATTGCAAATATTTATTGTCCCCAGAATGGCTGCATCTAAGACTGCTATTCAGGCAGACCAAGTCCTGCCTTGGAGGGCCTGCAGTTTGAATATGTTTGGGCTTACACAGACTTTTAGTTTTAGAGTTTTTTTTGTTTTCAAATAGCATTTTCCATATTTCTAGCAGGAAATCTTTACACCTTAACTAGTAAAGTCTTAGAAGAAGGAAAGAAACTAAATGATAGGAAAATTCAGAAACACTCCCTAGCAAGGTACATATTTTGAAGGTTAAGATCATCATTTGTTATCATTTGAGAAAACTGAAAACCTCTTCCTTCCCCTAGCATAAAATTTCAGTTCTTAGTTTTGACAGGTGAAAAGATATTGGTCCTTAAAACTGTCACTAGTACCAGACAAAGTATTGATGGCCCTGGGCATCCAGCCAGTATGATTTTGAGGATAAGTTTTAAAAAGTTATTTCTCAAGCAAGTTCATTTTGCAAACTGCATTTTAGAATCAGTCTTTGATTACTGGGCAGAAAGCAGATAAAACAATTCAGGACAGATGATAAATGCAGCTTGTGGCACTACTTAAGAAGTTAGCACACAGCTATCACCACTGTTTTAGTGTTCTTTATGTGTGTTTTTATAAAGAGACAGAGTGGAGAACAGTTTTATTAACATATCATGAGTGAGTTATATGGGTCATCCCAAATGAATGGCAATAAAAGCTTTATATCACACTCACCAACATGTATTTGGTACTTTATGTGCCGCAAATGTTGCAGAAAAGCTATTTTACATATGTTTTAAAGACTGGGTATTTTTTATATTAGGGCTGGTTTTGTAAAGCTGCCAGGCACTTCAGCTACTGCGAGCCCAACAGTATTCAGCTCAGAGGGAGCCATAAAAACTTGTTTAAAATGGTCTGGAATAGCTTTTGTGTGCTTCAAAATACCAAAGTTAAAGATCTGTCATCCTGATGTGTTCCATCACAAAGCAAGTCCTTTTCTCTGAAACAATTGTAAAAGCTATTTCTAGTTCTTCCTGGTAACATGAGAGAGAAAATTTAATATTGTCACAGCATAGGACAAATCGTGGCTCATGCTGGGCCTTGGACAGGTGTGGGATTTTGTAGTGGAAAAGGGAAATTCTGTAGCTAAAGAGGAAGAAGGAAAGCATGTAATGGCAAGTTGATACGCAGACATCACCCACACATATGTGTATATATATATACACTTTTATATTTATATGGCACTTAAAAAATCTGTGTAAAAAAAGCATAAAGCATTAATGTTAGTCCTGAATTAGAGCCTGATCCAAGATCCCTTTTCACAAGAAACTCCCCATCAATTCAAGGGCATCCAAACTTGCTCCATTAAAGTCAAGAGGAGCTCTGCCAAGAACTTTGCTGAGCGTAGGACGAAGCCTTCAGGCACAGAATAGGCCAGAAGGATCAAAGATTCAGGACAAGCTGTGTCACTTTTACTGTTATAATCTGACGCGCTTTGGATATGAGAAGCCAAGCTGGAAGGAAGTGAGGTGACCTCCAGCCCTTCTCTACCAAGCATGGTGATGCATTGAGGACAGATATTTTGCTCTCCTGCACCAACCATCTGCTGGAGACTGGACCAGACAAAGGCTGATCCACAGTATCAGAGAAGGGCGACAAGGCTGGTGAAGGGGCTGGAGAACAAGTCCTACAGGGAGGGGATGAGGGAACTGGAGTTGTTTAGCCTGGAGAAAAGGAGGCTGAGGGGAGACCTCATCGCTGTCTATGGCTGCCTGAAAGGAGGCTGTGGCAGAGCAAGTGTTGATCTCTTCTCTCAAGTGACAGGTGAGAGGACAAGGGGAAATGGCCATAAGTTGTGCCAGGGGAGGTTCAGACTGGATATTAGGAAGAATTTCTTTACTGAAAGGGTGGTCAGGCACTGGCACAGCTGCCCAGGGAGGTGGTTGTGTCACCATACCTGGAGGTATTTAAAAAATGAGTAGATAGTATTTGAGGGACATGGTTTAGCAGAGGATGGGTACGGTTGGACTCAACGATCTCAAAGATCTTTTCCAACCAGAAGACTCTATGATTCTACGATATCAAGAAGCTTCTATCCCAGCTACATACATCAGCTCAGCTCCCACAACAGGTCTGCAACACAGAGCTGTTATTACTAAAAATATTTTACACAGGTTTTTGGAGTGAACATATTTTCTGCTTATTTAAGGAGGTATATGATGATTTCTAGAAAGGATCAGAGACTTACAGCCTGTGCATGCACTGATACCTTGGGTCTGACTCTCTTCCCTGTAGGAGTAACTTTACCTAAAACTGATGTAGGGCAGTTTCAATTCCAGTCCTATCTGTGTCTGTGCATATCTACTGTATACACAGATACACAGCACATGAAGAGAGACATTTTCCACCTCACGCACTTAGCCACAAAGTGTGATGTAACTACTGAAAGAGGTGAACAGTATTTAATCACATGTAAGTTAATGATTTAAATGCGCTTTTATTTTTGGCCTCTTGATGTAAATCCAAACCAGACAAGTGGAGTCCTCTGGTCAGACGGCTGGAAATTCCTCTGTGTGAAATAATGTTGGTGGTCTCTCAGCTCAGCGCCTTCTGAAGAGCCCTACAGTGAAATATCCTTCCGTACCACTAATGAATGCGCCCACCCACACTGGAACTGGTGCCCCCTAAGAACTCAAGTCAAGAACAACTTTTTAAACTCATAAATGAAATCAAAGGGCTCATTCTATGAGCCAAGTAACTTACAATTTTAGGTGAAACGGTTAATGGGTGGTTACTATAAGTTGTTCTCTTAGTTTGCAATATACAGTCTCACAAGAAAAAATAGTAAGCTGGATAAGGAATATGCACACAGCATTCCAATTAATTAAATTTCCTCCTCCTCCAGTGAATACTGAAATTATTGCTACCCTGATTGCTGCACAGAGCTTGAGTGACTCACTTAGCATCAATCAAAGGAACCAGAGTAATCTCACAGGATCTTGGTTCACTTTCCCGTGCCCAGACAAGATCTCCTTCTAGATGTTAAACAATCACTAAGAAACCAAAACCTCTCAAATTGGCCACAAAAACCTTAAGCAAGAGCATCCAGGAAATAATTTTTAAGACTACTGCCACTCCACTCTCCCAAGGACTGTTGTTCTTGTGCGAATGAGCTCTTGCCATTTCAAGGACAAGAGGCGAAGCTTGGTGGCAATGGCCAGAGGCGTGAATAACCCAGTTCTGTTGTCGAAGCGAGGCACGGATCTAATCCCACAATGAGGAGATGACTCCTTCAGAGAGGTCTGTTATAAAATTATCAAGTGACACAGGGGGTGGAAAGAATCAAGTCCATTGTAATTGAACTGACTTGAAATAATAAATGCACACACTTTCTTTAAACACAGCTTGCCACATCCTGAGAATCTGGAATCAATTCCTTTTCTTTCAATAAGCTTAAAAGTGGTGGGACTTTGATATGGCATAAGCATGTTTGCTTCTGGGCTTACAGCCCTTGCCAACCCATTCCAAACCTTTCAATGTTTTTATATTATAAGACAGAAAAGTTAGGAAAACAAAGATGGAAAGAAAGAATCAGAAATTCAGGGAACTATTAAATCAGGGAAACTTAGCTGCCAAATACCTTTGGTAAGTAAATGAATCATGATCAATAACATATTGCCATACAGACTTACAGAAGAAGGTTATCACCTGCTTCTGTGCCAGGCATAACGGTGTGTGGCTAATGAAGTACTGCACGAACGCAGAAAAAAAAGTACTATTTTTCTCTGTAATATTAAAGCATTTTACTTCAAAGCAATTTTTACTCATCCAGAAAAAACATGAATTTTTCCATGAAAACTTTGTCAAAATCAATAGGCTACTATGAAACATTACTCTTTTGATGATGCTGCGTTTGTAAGAGGACAGGAAACATTCTGTTAAGGGGATATTTCAGCTCTGATTGTAAAGTTGCTCGCTTTATATATTCATATTTTTGCCAGCAGAGGGTATCACAATCTTAGAAACAAACAGACATATGTATCATTTTGTCTATTCTTTTACATGCAAGAATTCAGACAAACACTAAATGAAGGAATTACAAATCTTGCTTTCTTCAGTAACTTTACAACTATCAGAAAAAGAAAACCAACATTTATCTACTTAAAGGCTACAGATTTTGTTATCTGGGCTATCTTATCCCCTCTCTCAGGACAGGAAATACTGCAATGACATAGCAAAGGGATGGCATTACTTGAAATCTGAAATTGTTGCATGACCCTGGTTTTAAACCCTCCTGGGAGAAACAGCATCTTGGGATTATCTTTGGTGTGCATTAGCTTCTCATTAATTCTTACATCCAGTATTCTCATACTGCATAAATCCTATTAATTATACTAACCACTTCACACCATTTTTCCACAAAGATGTAATAGCCACAGGCTGTAGCGAGAGCTCATGTTACACAAACCGCATGATCTCTGCTAAACCAGTATGCTATGAGGAATGATCATATATAATTACACCTAACCCACACTTCTCACAGCTAGAGACAGGCTGATGCTATAGATTCCCAGCCTGATATCCTACACATTCATGAATTCACCTCCCTGACTCCCAAATCAAGAGAACATAAATTAAACAGCCTGATATATTAGGCTTTAGCTTGTATTCAGCACTCCCCTATTCCAAACTAAAAAAAAAATATAATTATTTTTTATGTAACAGTCTGGGGTTTCCACCCTGTTTGGATTGATTAACAAGCCTTTTCCTATCTGTCTATTTTAATCATGTGCAACTGATGTCCCAGCCACTGGTGTACCTTTCCAGATGAACCCAAGCACTTGAGTCAGCCAGAGCTAGTAGTCAATATAGAGGATGACTATGAGAAATGTATTACCTTTATCTGAGAGCTGGAATGTGTAGGAATCGTTTAAGATAAAAACAAGCAATAATCTGTTATTTTCAGATCTCACCTGCTCATATCGAGACAGGGAAAGGGGTATTCTCTGAAGTGATTATATTTTATGTTTAAAAAATGCTTTCTAATATTTTTACAGAGCTATACACAACTACTTCTGCTGTTGTACAGAAAAGATAATACATTAAAACAGGGATGTCAGATTCAAGGCTCCCACCTTTCTCCCACTCCTGCAGTGTAACGCGTGTCACATGCTGCACACGTGACCAGTGCCCTGGATGGAGAGTAGGGGCAAGGAACTCAGTGCCAGGCTGGGTAAAACAAGGTGGAGAGCCAGATTCAGCCCCCGGCCGTGAGTTCAGCATTCCTGCATTAGAATCTGCTGCAAAATGGCATGTATTAGATCAGGGCTGGAGTCCAAGATCCTCTTTTGAGTGGTGTTGCAATTTTTTAAAACACCAATCAAAAAGAAATAGGTTTATTAGAAAATCTGTGTTCAGTGGTGCTGTCCTTTCCTTTTTGCATAGTCTTTTCACTGCTCCAGTGATCTAAGATAATTACCTTTTGATTTACTTATTATTTGCCATCCAAATTAGCTTTCAGAATAACTGCTGTAGGTTTAGTTGAACTGGATAGGAAAGTGGGTAAAATGTCCCTGGGATAAGGGAAGAGTTTTTCTTGCTTACCCCTTGCAAATTGAAAAGCAATATTCTGCTGAAATTAAGGTCCACTTCCCAAATGGCATAAGTCTGCAGGGATTCTGAGGTCCTCAGGTAAATAACAGAATAACTGACAGAAATAACATGTAGGTACTACTTATACTCTGTTCTTTTCTGTTTTAGTCTCCTCGCATTGCAGCACTCCAGCTGTAAACAATTAAGCTAAAATCATTTTTCTACTTCGGAGAGGAAAATTGAGTATCCATATGTTCAGAGATTGCAGTTTGTCTGGATATCACAGGACCACGATCCAATTAACAAAATGGAGTGAGAACAAGGAGAATAAAGATCGTTGCTCTCTCTATAATCTTGGTGTGCTCAATTACCAAAACCTTTCCTTTTATTTTCAAAAGTACCTACACCAACTGTTTGTTGGGGAAAACTAGGGAAAGTTCCCATTAATCACGCTGCAGCTTGGAAAAATGTGGAGAAGCAGTCATGAGCACTTTGCCGGGTTATCTTTGTCATGTCACAGTAGCAAATATCCAACCTTGAATTCCAGCTCTGGTTATGGCCAGATGCAGATGCCTCTAGGACAACCATTTATGACTGATGAGAGCTGCCAGTCTTTATGAGTCCAGATTTGCATATTGCAGAGTCACTGAGAAGTGACACATTGGGATTATGCATGTGGACAGAGACCCATGCTAGTGTTAGAATGCAAGGGGCAGCACAGATGAATTTAAGATTTACAGTTGTGGAGCAGACCATAAAAATTCTTCGTACATAACCAAGATATTTTATTTTTACTGCAACATCTATTTAGTCTAAATCTTAACTTATCTTGCTTTTACAACTTCTTACAGAGGTTAACTGAGCATCCCATTAGCGCTAGACAAAAATATAACTTTTATGTATCCCTAAGAAATGAAGCACTGTAATTATTTCCTTCTGTTAACAACGTAAAAATATTATGGAGCAGATTCTTATCGGCCATAAATCATTATTTACCCATTCTCATCGCATTGGTCAGCCCCAGGCAATGAAATATAATTGCACAGATGAAATCTGGGGCAGAGTTGGAACCTGAAAAAAAACTCTAGTTTTCTCTGAATTATATGATATGAGCACATGGTGCTTAACATGCCTTAGGTCTCTGTCTGTGAAATTAGCAATAGAAGGTAAGGTGTATATCAGTGAGTGACTGCAAGTATTCTACTAGATCATCTCAACGGATAAAGCAGTGTAAATTCATTAGCTTTCATAGAGCAACAAGAGCTTAGAGCTTAGAAATCTTGCCTTTCTGAGAGGATAGGAATGTGGAGAAGGAAAGCATTTTCATTATAAAATCAATGTAGGATGTGTGTAAATATACATGGCATCCAGCTTCTGTGGTGGGTATTTCTTTTGACACACAAACGTGAGGGAAAGTCTGGAGCTTAAAGAGTGCAATTACATTTCTTAAAGCCACTTCTTTCACTTAATTACTTTATGTTTAACGTCTTGATATAACTCATTTCACATAGCTACAGCAATGTAACAGAATCATGAGATAAGCAAGCCAAGAGTCTGATGGCTACACCTAACAAATTATGAAGGGTCAGGGCATAGGCTGCTCTCACCCTGTCATTTACTGCTACATTTCCATTACTCCAACGGGTCTGGCTCCTCTCAACACACACTTCTCTAAGCAGTGCCTGGGCAGAGCAGAGGATGTAGCACGTGCCATCAGCCACCTCTAGTAAGCAGCATGGGATACTGTTCTGGTGAGGAAGCTGAGCTGTGTGGACAGGAGCCACATCATGGCAATTGGTATAGGCACTACTGAATGCTCTGCAGCCTGTTTTATTTACTAGCATAAATGTTGTCATTTCAACTGTGCACATCTGAATTGAGTCCACCAAACCTGCCATCTCAAGCTGATCCACAGCAGAACCCGGTGTTGTGTGAACCTTGAGAGAATGACAAAATGATTCCCTTTCTAAGCACACAAACTCACTGGTGCATTTGGCAATGATCCTACTCACTCGCATTATCCTGTTGCTTGGTATTTTTGATGTATGCAGAAAATTTGGAGAAGATATCAATTCCAGCAGTGTTTGATTCCCGGTGCTTAGCTGCCAGCTTGGGGTACCTGTAAAAGGAGAAGCATGGACATAACATCTTGTTAACAGCGACATAATGAAGATTACAAATGCAATGTACAAGAAGAAAGAAAAAGGCCCTGTACACGGAAATACCATTAATGCTGTCATTTATCTCAAAACAACAGCTTGGCAAGTATCTCTTAATAGTATCTGTCTCTGTCGAGGCAGCTGTTTGGATAGTTACAGAAGGGTGGCTTCATGACAAAGGTAATTGTAGTGGTGTTTTATGTGACCGTGATCCAAGATACAGTGGCCTTAAACCAGAAGGAAGCATAAATTTCCAGAAAGGTGCAGGGAGTTTGGCAGCCAGCTCACTCTGTTATGAATGGCAGTCGTGTCTAATTCCCTACGCTCAAAATGTACTCCAGGATGTAATAGCAGGGCATGTTAGTACTACCCACGTGAAGGAACATAAAATTTTCAGTTTCTGAATTGTGCAAAGCAATATAACGATTTGAAAGACCAACACAAACAACTCCTACCGATTTCAGTGCTCTTGGTCCAGAGTATAGAAAATTTAAATATCTGACTCTTGCCTCAAGACGGGCCTACAGCTGCTGATTCAGTTGGAGGTAAAACACTCCATAAGGAACCAAGCCAATGTTCATTGATTCACAGATTTTAAAGCCCAAAACCCAGGCCAACATTTTTTTTTCCCATTATCCTTGTATTAAGTCCAAAATGTTTGACTAACTAAGGCATATCTGGTGAAAACAAAGTTTCCTTTGGTAGCTTGTTCCAATGGTTAATCATCAATATTGAAAAAAATCTGTGCCTGGTTTCTAATCTGAATTAGTTTGGTCATGGGCTCTTGTCATTTCTTGACTGCAATAATGAGCACTTTTCTGCCTCCAGAGCCTCTCGTATTGTATAATCAATTCCCTTTCCAGCCTTTCTAATACACCATACAGCTTAGAAACCTCCAGGTTTTTTCTGTAAAATGTTTTTCCTGGCACAGATTTTTTGGGTGGCAATTCTCAACATCTATTCCAAGTTATTTTTAGCTTTGTAAAATGTGGACTCCAGACCCCTACAAAATTTTTCTAGTATTGGTCTCCTTAATTCTGCATACAAGGGCATCTGAAATGTGTACAGAGAAAACATTCTGTAGTTATTAGTCATACAAGTAACCTTCACACATGGAAGTCATCTCACTGAAGCCAGCAAGTTTCATAAATAAATATCACTCCTGCAAGTAAAGATTGTAGGAGGCAATGCTTTTTAGGAACTCCTCTTAGAACATCTTTCATTCCTAGGAAATGGAATATTGACTGAAAAAATTCCAAGTTCTTACTTTGGGGGTGCAAGAGTCTCTTCCAAGAATTCCTCAATTTTGTTAACATCTGTCTTGACTTCTCCATTAAAAGTCAAGAAAGGTGGGTGGGTCCCGGGAGCCAGATTGTGTAGGTCAGCTGGCTTTCTGCAGAAAGAGAACAACAGTCATGAAATCACTAATCCTCACAGTCAGGTAGTTGCACAGTTATTTATATTTCCTACAAAATCAGTTTGCCCTTCTTTTTTTTTTCCTGTAGTTTGTGGTTCGAAGATTTGAAACTACCCCAAACACCCTGTTTAATATAAAAACTTTCCACAAGTAAAAAAATAACCAAACCTGAATCCTAACTATTTCATTGTGCATCACAGACTCTCTAGGCTAGATACAACGGTGACTGAACTTGGTGGGGCCATTCTATAGGACAGACACTGGATTACATCACTATTTTCAACAAAACTGAACAATTTTTACCTTTTCAGGTCAACAGTCGTGACATTGAACACAACTCCTTTGAGCCACAGGATCATGAAGAGCCGCTGGGAGAACGGGCAGTTCCCAATGCTTTCTCCATCTATACCAGCCTGAAGAAAAATAGATTTCAGATGTGAGCTGGTTTGAGTCACCTACCTCCCTCAAGATGGAAAACTGGAGGGTAAAAGAAAAATAACCAATTTAAAAATAACCAACAGTGCCTGTTATTTAATCTAGTTTATCATCAACACAAGAATGAAGTTAGTCCAGGATTCAGTCTTGATTAGGAGCTTGAAAAAGCAACCTGGTGCATCTCCTCAGGGCAGTTTTGAGTAAAGGAGATGTGCCCTTTGTTGATGGCAAGCAACAGCCAGGAGGCCATATATTCTTTCAATTACTCTCATCCCTACAAGACTGCCTGCTTCATGACCATGCTTTCTGCTCTATTTAACTCTATGGACTGCAGCTCAAGATATGCTTCACTGTTTTACTATACAAAATGTGGAACTCCAGATCTAGATTTAAATCCAAGCACTCCAAACATTCACTTTTTCTTGTTCACATGCAGTAAAGAAACAGCTTTAGGAACAACTGACCAGATACAGAAAGAAATCTGCATCCGAACCCTTCCAAAGTTCAAGGCAGGTTTCAGCCAATGCATTCAGGCCCTTCCTATCTCTAGTACCTAATGAGTTGCCTACAAACCACTCCAAAATAATAAAAATCTGCTAGTGTTAGCATTGAGGAAACAGTCTATTTTTTCCTCTAAAAATTTATGAACCTTAGCCATGCAAATTCTGACTTTGAGCCATGGAGGGATACAAATAACAGTAGTTGAAATGAGCCAAAGCTGCATCCAAGGACAACATCTTTCTACAATAATTATGCTTGTGGCCAAAGCTTTCAGGACAATAATAGTTTTGATAGATTTCCATTTTAATTTGTGGTACCATTGTATTTAAAATATTCTTATAATCCTGGTGAAGCAACCAACCTTCCGTTGTTGACCCACATGGGTTGCATAACTGTATTTTATGCACACAGTATGTGTCTGAAAATGGCTGATGAAAGAGCTAAGTAAATACATGCTCTTTCCCTTGGAGAAAATATTATATTACTCTATTTTCTCTCATAAATTTTATCATATTAACATTCAAGTTGTGAGGTAGCATTTCTCTGTCTTAAATAAGGAATCAATTCTAGTTATTGCAGTTCTACGAAATGTTCACAGCACAACCAGAAACATTTTGAGACATCTCCAGTTGCTATACATTCAGGTCTTGCATATGAAATGTTTAGCTGAAAGATTTTCTGGTAGGTGTTATGAATCTTTCTCACAGATTGAATGCACTTTTTGAAGATCCTGGGTTTAAAATCAAACCAGATTTTCCATCCACCAAAATGTGGAGCGAGTATAGATTCAAGGTTTGGAAGCAACACATCATAAAGTTTAGGGCTACACAAAGGGTTTTTCTCTGGGTTCAGATTTGGTTTCTGACACTCAGACTGGAGAGGTATTGTGATATGGGTTTTGGTTTTTATGGGGTTTGGTTTATGGATATACAGCTTGGCTGCCATTTTACGTGAAATTACTGATCTGCAGTATGCTTGGCACATGCAAGAATCAGCAAACAATGTCCATGAAAGAGTGGAATGGCATGAGGATGAGCAAGCAAAGATGCACTTTCCCATCTGCCTGAGGTATGAGTAACCTAGTTCTGCAAAATGTGGTTAATTAAATAGTTACTGTTGTGCCTATTTCATGGCAGAAGAATGACAACGTTACCACAGGAATACCAGGCACCAACGTATTGCTTGCAATAATTACTGCAAACGTGTTGTTTTGGCTTTGGCTTTTTAAACCATTGCCAGGAACTAACTTCTTACCCTTCTTGAAAAGAGGCAAATGCTATAGGAGAAAACAGCAATATGACATCAAATTTCCCCTTGGCTTTTTCACCATCTCAATCACAAAAAATTTGAACTAAAAACAGATCAATGACTGAATTAGAGGGGAAATGAGTGGAGACAGAAGGGATGATTCTCATCTTACCTTCTCTGGATTTACTTTGGCTTATAACTCCATTGAGCCTGATTCACTCTTCACCTGGTTCCCTGCAAAATGTGTGTAAAACCCTGATTTGCCAAGTCCTGCAAACACCTTCTGAGCAAAGGGGTCTTGTCTCAAAACAACATGCAAACCACCAACCCTCCCACATCGAGACAATCTCCTGTCTGTCCTCATCACCCACTTCTTGTGCTGCAAGTAACGATTTCACCTTTTTCAGGAAAGAAGCACCTTTTCCCTGCTCTCTCTCTCCAATTATATATTCACATATGAAGGTTAAGGGTTAACCACATCTGCATCTTTTTACAAGACTAGAGAGGATTATCGGGGGAACGAAGCAGATGAATGGCAACAAAGACATGGAAGTGATGGGTCATGTGAGGTTAAAGGATGCAGAAGTCATTGGTGATGGGAGAAAGATGCAGAGTCTGGAAGAAATGAGATTCACTTAGACATCAAAAATAAAATGAATTGTGGAGGTCAAATGAGGCTTTCAATCACCACAAATGGTCAAAATATTTTCCCAACACTTTCAAAAGAGCGGGAAACATTAATTGCTAGAGACACATTGGGAATAGACAGAGGAAATTCCAGAAATGGAAGATAAACTAAAGAAAAAGTATGGTATGATCTCTGTTCAAAGCTCCTGGATCTGGAAACCGGGCTCATGATTTGGGTGGAGTCTGACTCATGGGTTTTGATCTCATGTGACTGGCATAACTGAAAACTCTACCACAAATCACAAGGCAAACTGGTGACAGAGGAGGAAATAGAATCAAAATCTCCCCAGCAACACAATTTATCCATTAAATTCAGCTCTTTTTCTACAGAAATTATAGGCAAAGCTCTGTCGGTTTTGTGACTCCTTTCTCATTACTTCTAACAACAGTCAGTAATTCAATGTTCAGCACTCAGAAAGAGCAAAATCTTAGTAGGAAATAACTTCAAAGGCTTGTCAGAGTATCTCAAGATCCCTTGTGAAGTCTATTAACTAACAGGGGGAGATGAGGAAGGACAGAGCTTAGTCACTCTTCGCTTCAAAGAAAACAGCTTGCTTAAAGCACCCTGGTAGTGCCTAAATACAAACCTATTATGTATCTGTCCAAAGTTAATGTCTCAAAAATGCAGGAATTAAATAATACCTTCATCAAGATCAAGAAATCAAACAGCGGATGCAAAGAAAAGAACAAATAATTGGCAAGCTGGAGAAACACCATTTATCCCTGCTGTTATTCACAAGTGAGTACAAAAGTTTTCTCATGTAGCTTCCCTGAGGCACAGCAAAAGTGATCAACCACTTATAAAAAGACCAAGTTATGATATGTGCACTCTCCCTGCCAGTAACACTGGATATTTCTGATCTAATTGCACCTAGAGATAGACTTGAGGCTATGTGGGCACTAGGATCAAGGAAGAGGGGTTTTTAAAGTGGTCTGTAACTCCCAAAGTTGTGAAAAGGTTTCAGAGCCAATTTCTCCCTGCAGATGGGCAGTCTCTCCAGTTCCCTGTGGAGAAGGTCTTCACCTGAAAAGGAATGACTGTGGAAGAGTAAAATGGGTGCAAGGATTTGTCGGGTGAAACTCTTCAGCCAGTGCTCATCCCACTGAAGTTTAACAGGGAAGGTGTCCTGTGCAGGAAGGCAGGGATGCACATCCAAAACATCAATCTGGCCACCTTTTAGTTTGAATCTGATGAATGTCTGAATTCAAGTGGGATGAATGTGGACCCCAGCAATAGATAAGACTGCAATACTTGGACACGTAATTCCCAGAGTATAAATTTGCTATATCCTGGAAACATCCCTTTCTGCTCCTGCTGCTTCACACAAACTTATTCTTAATAGATTAATAGATTAGTTACTGAAAAAAAAAGATGCTTTTCTATATAACCTCCAGCCATTTAGGTACTTCACACCAACTATTGCAAGGTCCTGCCCTGGAACTTGATATAATTACATCAGGAAAACCCCACCATCATCCCAGCTGCTTGCCTCTATCTAAGTAATGGCAAGAATGAACAAAATGTTCTCCTTTATTATTTATCAGGCCCATCCTCCTTAAATAATTCAGCTATTTTTAATGAATTAATTAAACTTTAAATATATTTTTGTGCATGGGGGCTGTACTGCCATATTACCAAGAGACAAAATTAAAAGGGTTTTGGGGGATGATAAAATAGAGTCTAGTGATTTTATGAGCTTGTGCCAAATATTTTTGTAAAGTAGCAGTAGTACTGAGAGCCTCCAAACATTGGACAGCACAGCTGAATGACCCGAATAGGGAGATCTTCTCAAGTTCAAGCTACTACTTTGCTATAAATGAAATAACTGGAATAAACTTCCTCACTTGTTCCAAAAATATCCCAACTGGTACATGCACAGAGACTGCAGTGCACACAGATAACTGTATATTATTTTAACTAACCTTAGGAGGGAGAAAAAAAGCAAGTTTCAGTTCCAGTTATTCCCAAAATATAGCAGCTTTAAAGAAATATACAGTCATTAATAATGACTAAGCATCTAGCTTAAAAATGGCAGTGCTGGAAAGAGTTGCACATCGGAAAGCACTGTGATTTTTCCAGGAAAATAATACATTTGGTTTCATGTATTCTCCTTCTCTTTTCATTTTCTGTTTCATTGAGGTCATTCTGCACAATGGTCCAGTGCTCTCTTGGACTTTGGGGTAAAGTAGGCAGATAGTTTTGATGACACTAAAATACACATAGTTTTCAAAAGGATTTTAACAAGTTAGCAAAAGCAGGCAGGGCAGGGTAATTCACTTCAGTGTTTCCCAATAAGGATTAAGGAGGGATTTGATTTCATCATCCCTACAATCAAAATCTAGACTCACATTACACATGATTACACCCTCTCTGCTTTAAAATTGGGAAAGCGCCTGCCTTTTGACACTTACTCTCCTTACGCTCAAAACCCAAAGGGGAAGTGAAAATCCTATTGGAAACACAGAGCTGGCCAGGAAATATTCTATTTATTGTCCCATTAAAAGAAAAAAAATCTGTCTTAGTAATTATACCACACACACAATAGCACAAATCTCCATTGTAGGGAAAAATCATTGGCTGCAACATGAGATCGGACATGCCAAGGTATTGCTTTAGTAAGGATCATTTTTTTCCAGTTCCTCGTCTCTTTTCTTTCACAACTTCTGGTCCAAATGTAAAAGCCAGTGAGCTATTTGGAGTGCCACCAACGGAGAGACAAGCTACGAAGTGTATATTCAGAGAGCAGCACCGGTAGGTCTCAAGTAGGAAGTAAATCTTGTAGCACAAGTCCTGTGTATCACAGGACACTTGTTGACTGTGGCTCTGATTCAGGAAAGCATTTAAGCATGTGCTGAAATACGTCCCAATTCAGAGGAAGTGTATGCTTGACATTAAGCATGTTCTTAAGTCCTGATGATTTCAATGGGACTTAAGCACATACTTAAGTACTTTCCTGAATGGGGGCCTACAACAACAATAATAAATTTGCTATGCAGTATCTTAACTTCATTGGACCTTTTCTGAGATTTCATTTTGCTAGGAGAAACTCTTAGCAGCAGCCATCCAAGCAAAGGCAAGATAGAGCAGGAATATATTCCTAAGTACACACACATGGAAATAGACTATGTGCATATACGTCAAATTAAAATAGAGCATTTGCTAGAAAGACTGTCGAGGTAGTAACAAAAACAAAAAGGAAGTGGTGAAATGCTTTAGCCAGCTCCCCAAAAGCCAGCCAAAATGTTGTCCAAGTTTGGCATCCATACAGACATATATTATAGATGTACATAGGCTTAACTTGGTGTTTGCTGTTGGCCAATTTGAACGGAGCTGGCTCGTTACACTGGGTTCAAAACGGCTGAGCAGCACATCAGCAGTATTGAGGATCTCCAAGCAGCTGCTGTTGCACTTCTCAGATCTTTGGAGATCTGGGAGACATGCATTTGTACCCTTGAGATATTCAGGATTTTCAGGAGATGGGATTGCAGGTTGGAGACCCTGTGGGGACCAGTAGTTTGGACACAATGAATATTTTCTTTAGGTTTAGTAAATCATTATTTTCCAAATTTTATATTCACAGGATGGGCAGGAAGGGATCAGTCATATGTGTCAGCTTCTTCCTGGGGATCCTTTCATGATGGCTTAGGGTGGTCATGGTTAAAGAACAGTTGACTGAAGCTCATCCATGCATCTCATGCAGAGCAGATTCATCTGCCACATCAGCTGAGGTCCTGGTGGCAGAATAGCTACATGCACATTTATCAACCTGTACTAATAAGTCTTGATCTTCCTTAAAGGCTTCTTTAGAGCCACTGGCCACTGTATATGTTCTGCATGAAATATATTTTGCCTTGAAATAAATTTTGCTTTGAAATAGACTTTGAAATGCCTGAGAAATCTAATCAGATATGCACAATTTGGATTTCAGAAATTACAGCTACAGGTAGACCGACTCAGCATGTGAAAATGATTCATGCGATTCCATACCTCTTCTGCTTTCTTTAAAGATCTAAAGTCCCCTGTTGATGGATAACAACAAAGTAAAAAAGCAGAGACTGCTCTGATACCCTGGACTGAGAAATTATTTATATTATTTATATTTGCAGATCCCTTAATCCTCGTTGCATGCATTCAACTACATGAGATATTGATAGTTAATAATCAAAGAAAATATGAACTATAACGCAGCTTTCCACACCAAAATATATCCAAAATATATCCAGCAATTCCTGAATTAAGGATGGGACCAAAATATTTTTTTTTCTAGGAGATCATATTCCATTTTGCTTTACTGTGAGGAATTTCTACATGCCAGATCTGACTTTCATATGGTGCTGTATAAGGGGAAAACCGCCAGAATAGTGAGAGTCTTTAAATAACATCAGTAGTGTCACAGACGCAAACCACATACAGCATGTCCTTCCTTTATAAGGACTAATGTTAGCAAAATACTGGCTAAAGGATGGGCAATAAATGCAGGCTGACTTTTTCAAAATGGCTAGCAGTTTTAGATCCTATGAGGCGATTTTAGGGTGGCTGGCTGACTTCTCAAAAGTATCGTCTCTTCACACTTGGATAATTAGGTCAGGAGCCACCCAGAAGAAATAACCATTTTTAAGTCTAAATAAGAGTTTTTTAGATCTGCTTTGGGACTGTTCCTGTCTGCGAACTTCTTGAGCAACAAGGCAAAAAAATTAACATAAAAGTGTTCAAAAACAATCTCCATTAGAAGAAAATTCCTTTTGAGGATCACACTTGGAATTTCACAAATACCTGGTGGAGACTGCAATGGCTATAGCCCTATCACCTTGGAAATATGCCTGGAGTCCTGTTCTTTGGCTGCCACAGTCCAGCTGGAGGATGGGCCACGCAAAACTATAACAGCATGTAGTTCCAATGTGCAGCTCAGGCAGGACTCACAGGGCTTCTGGCTGCCCAGCAGCCCACCCACCAGCCAAAATTTCCTTTTAAAATTACTGAGACTATTTCAGTTTCCCTCCTTGCAAAAACCCACAGCTTCTGTTCAATAATACTGAATGTTTTAGAATGTATTTTTTAAACTTAAAGTAATTTAGAGCAAAATCTTGAAATTCTTCAAAACCCCAAACTGCCATTCATCACAGCTCTCATTAGCTATATATGCACAATGTTTATGTTCTTCTGCACACAGTAGACTGGAAATGTACATTTCTTTCTCAGCTTGATGGACAAATAACAAACATCTTTTACACTTCTTCCTGAGCCTTTTCCAACCTAACAAAGCAACAGTCCTTCCCGTCACTTACCAGTATCATGGCACAGGATTCTGTGTACTCATGTTAGCCACAGGACGCAACCATAGCAAACAGCTTTTAAAAGCTTTGCTTTTTGAAGATCCATCTTCAACAATTCATTGTAAATGAAACTCCATAGAAACAAGAAAAGAACTCAAGAAATTACATGTAAGCTTAACATGTAGAAAGATACTCGAATAAATGATTAAACAGTAAGCTTACATGTGGAGATAAAGTAAAGTTGATGAAAGAAAACAATAGGACTTATCAGGAGCAAATTTTGGGCTTTGATGGGGCATCCAGTCCAGTGCATAGGAAGGAAGCATTGGGTATCTAGAAGTTGACTTCTATAAAGTTTCTAATATAAGTTCCAGCTCATATTTTCACAAACAAAGTAGGGAAATAGGGCCTGTGTGAGTGGTTGAAAAGACACTTACGGAGTGGTAGTAATCAAGATTTCTGTTAGTCTGGAAACACATAACAAATAAAGGTACCATAAATGTCTATGACAAGATGAGTCATACTTAATGTTTCCATTAGCGAAATGGAGGAAGGAATAAACAGAATAGTACAAAATTTCCTGACAGCAACAAGCATAGACAGGTTATTAGTATTTCCCAGGAGAGGAGTAGTCTCAAAAGTGATGCTAAGAAGTTGGAACAAAGTGTCTGAAATCACTTAAATGGAATTTAGGAAAATAAATCTCAAGGTATAAGATGTCAGAAGAACAAAATCAAAGGTACAAACACAGGATGGGGAATAGCTGGTGAGGCTGTGAGGATGAGGAGAAGGAGGTTTTACGTAAATCACAAACAATATGAATCATCAGCCTATGCGTCTACAAGAAACAGCAGCAAGATAATATGATGTACATCCAATGTTCTATCACTACCTAACAGTCCTCAAGCCTGTAGAAGACTGTTTTACAAGGAGGATGATGATCCATTGTTGTTCATGCCCACAGAGAATAGGATTAAGTACTTTGCTTAATCTGCAACAATAAAGTATTAGGGGAAAAAAAATCCAGCATAATTATAGGATTAAGAAACACAAAGCAGACTTTCTAAGGAGGTTGTGTAATCTGCGTTAGTGGAGGCTTTGAAGAAATCAAAAGAAAAACAAGTCGGTAAAATTGGTCTCGATTTATTTCATCCAGAGTGGAGAGGGTGCAGTATATAATAGTGACTCTGTTCTTGCTGTCAGTGCTAGACACTTGGTGGCACAGACCTTTTCTTTCTCTGACCTGCAGAGGATGAATTCTGGCCCTGATGAAGTCAATGGGAATTTTGCCCATGACTTTGACGGGACCAGAATTTCACTTATAGGTTTAATGGCCAGAAGGGACAATTATAGTAATCTTTCCTGACCTTTTGCTTAACACAAACCATAGATTTCACTCAGCCTGTAGCCAACATCTTGTGGTTGAACTAGGAACATATGTTTTGAAAGGATTTTCAGGATAGACATATGCTAGACATAGAGTGGTAGTCAAATCCCCTCTAGTGGTGCGTGTTTGCATTGCAGGGAGAAGTTCTCCCATGGAAGTCGACCATAAACGTCACATTCGTAGAATTTTGCTAAAGGTAGCTGACTTACCCCAGTGCTTATATATGTTGGGGTTTTTTTTTCTACAAGTTGCATCACTGTATGTGAGTTAAACTGGTGGAAGGAATCTCAGTCACTGGATTTGAGGAGTCAGGCCCCAGCTGTGCTCAGAAAAAGTCACCATTTTAGTAAAAGTCAATAACACCTGCTTGGTTATCTTGGCTACACCAGTGTATCTCATAGGAAGAGGTAATGATGTTGAACAAGAAAGCTACAAAACCTTTTTCAAGACAAATTAAATTGTCCCATAACATATGCACACTGGATGGCTGTCCATGCTCTGCACACAGCGTAGCTTCTATGTTCTTCTATAGCCTATGTCTATAGGGTCATATTCTGATTTTGGCCTTCTGGTGCCACTTCTGTTAATAGATTGTACTCTAATACATTTGATCAAATACCATCAAAGTCACTATTTGTACAAAATATTCCAAATAATAGCAATGAGCACAACCATATTTTGGATTCATTGATATCTTTCTAATAAGTGATTAAATCCTCAAGTGGTTTTATGGGCTCTGGAGAAAGAATCTGGGAATGGTTTAGGTATTCACAAAGCACCGATTATAGTAGTTTCAAATATTGATGATTCTGTATCCTGAGAGCTGATTAGATATGCAAAAATTCATTCCCCGGGAATGCTGCAGAAAATAAAATGAGAGATAGATCCATGTCAAAAGATGTCACAGGCAATGCAAATTATAGTCAGATTTTTCCTGTTTCTAGAAGAGATCAGGTGCAAATAAATGAGTTCTTTCTTCAAAGCAAGCAGCTCACATTACATTACGAGAATCATGCATGCACTTTTTCTTGTACAAATTAAATCTGTGCACATCTGGAATTGGAATGTCTGTTAAAAATCTCTGAGCCAAGGACAGTAATCTGTTCATATTGTATATTCTGCAAATGTTGATGAATTGCAGCCAAATTTCCATGCCTCTAAGCAGCGTTTCAGACTAACAAATAATAACAGCGGCCAGGTGCTGAAAGTTAATGCTGAACCTGAAATCAGATCCAGGGCTGAATTATTTATTGAAATTCCATGACTTTATTTCAGTATTAGAAGAGAGAGTCACTTGCAGGCATTGCAAATAAAGGCCTGAATGGTGGGGTGACGCTGACAAGGGCATCTACCACCACATCAGCTGACCCCAGCACAGGCCATAATCTGTCCTCGATGGATTCCTTTTATATCTTATTAAATACCATACATATGTTGTTCGTCAGTGACTTCTATTGATTTAGGATTAGTGACTCTTAGGAGCTGACCTGCAGTGGGCAGTACTTGGTATTTCTGTTTTTGCATCTCTGAAGGTAACGGTGCTGCAGAGGGCATGAGAGAAGCTTCACCCCGAGACGCGATGAATGTTTATGACTTTCATTGAAAGCAGATCAAGTTGCATTGCAAAGCAGTAGCGTATCGCGGGCTCAAACTAGTCTTTGGTTTGATGTCTTCATCTCAGTATGAAATCCTAGTTTAATCCATAGTATCTTTGGTAAACTCATTATTTATCAATACCATCATTTGGGCCAAGCCTTACTGCCCTGAGAATACAAATGCAATATAAGCACATGTTCTGGTTCCCAGCTACTCACAGAAAAGACATTACAGAGTTTAATGCTTAAAGGTTATTGGTTCACCTTTAATATTTTCTTTACCTGCTAAAACTGCTGCATTTAGTGATCTGATAATTTACACAGACATACAGCCAAATTTAGCTCTTAAAGGGGATGTTACAAGGTAGTCTTTCCTGATAGCCATCTGCTAATAATGAGAATGTGACTCACTCTCAATATTTCATTAAATAAGAAACAGAGAGCAAGTTCTTAGTTTGTAAAAGTAAATACCTGCAATGAAAACGAGTCTAATGATGTACACACAAACAGCAAGCAAATCTGACTCATCTAAAAGCAAAAAAATTTGCTTTTTAAATATCAAATGCTCAAGAAAAGACACAGTGATGCCTTCCAGTGTGGTTTTGGAAAAAGTTCTTGTACTATAAGCATATGTACTTGTACTAAAGGTACAGTATAAGTAGAATTTACAAGTATTTTACAGTATGGACCTCTGAAATTAATTTATGATAAATGTTGTAAATAAAAAAAAAATAGTTAGATTTGTGAGTGGAGTTTGGATCACATTTCTTGTCTACTTGCCGTCTCAGTGCAGGACAATGTCTTCAATCTCTGTGTCTATAGTGTTTGCATCAGTTTGAAATGCTCCAGTGGTGCTGCTTCACAAACTTCCTATAGGAAACATTTTTGCCAATATTCTCAATAACCATTTTGACTTGATGCTCAGACTGAATTTCCTCTGATTTCATTTTATCCTGTTACCCAGCATTAAAAAAACCCTTGAATTACATTTAATTCAATGCTATTTGTTAAAATAATTCTTCGTTTTCTTCTCTTTATACAAAATCTTAATTATGCCACTAAAATTCTCCTAGCAGCTCTTTACCTCCTACTGTCCTTTTGCTTCTGCAATCCTTGACCATGCTCTCTATTCCCAATATCATCTTTTTTTAATAATTCTCATCACCTCGACTCTTTCTCTCACCCAGGCCCCTCGTGCTCCAATTGAAACATTCTCCAGGAAGACCAACAATGATCCCAGCATGGTCATGCAGCAAAACCTTTCTCCAGTCTATCGTTTCTTATCCTGCCTGTCTCAGAAGGGATCAGGAACCTCCTCCTCCCAAATCTCTCTTGCTCACTCTCTTCTCCCCCAACAAAAATCACTTTCTTGTTTTTCTTTCTTTTTATTCCAATCCCCTTTCAACCATGTACTCTGCTCACTGGTTTTATCCGCCAAGCTGGTGACAGCAACATTAAAATCTGCCCCCACCTTACATCCCCTCCCCTGCCTGTCTTCTCTTCTTCTCTGACATTCTCTGCCTTCTTAAAATTGGACAAATTCCATTCAATATGATTCCCACGTCATGCCCTATACATCCCCTCATCCATTTATTATTAAGTTACTGAGAAGGTGCCACCTTCTCCTCTGAAGACAGTCTCCAACCATACTCTAAGTCATATCTTTATTCTGTTTTCCTCCGGTTGCCTCATTTTCATGATCCTTTCCTGACCTGAAGACTGCAGACCTAATCAATGTTTGGCACTCTTAAAAGTCCTTTCTCAGAGATTTTTCTGTCATCTCAAGCTTAACAGAACAGATGCCAAGTCTTGTCTGTTGCCATCCCTGGAGGTGTTGAAAAGTAGATGAATTTCTGAAGGACACGGTTTAGTAAGTGGACAGGTACGGTTAGACTCAATCATCTCAGAGGTCTTTTCCAACCAGATGATTCTTCCTATTGACAGTTGTATAGGGAAAATTTGTCTCTACAGTTTAACTGGGCTGACAGAGCTGGATATTTGAAGCAGTGCAAGTGGGACATCATACTTCCTATGCTTTGCTTGTGCTTCGGACCTGGATTTCATTCTAGATGGATTAAACAGAGATGTCATGCTATCAATCTACAGTCTTTATAGTCATACACAAAATTTCTATATATCTTATATTTACAGTTTTATATTTTTAGAAATTGTTATATATATAATTTTATGTTGTATATCTTTCATATTTATTTTTATTATATATTGTATTATGTATTTTCCATTATATACGTTTATTATGTTGTTTATTTAATATTTAGAGTTTGTTGTGCAATCTGTTAACAGCCTTTGTCGATCTGTTTCCCAGTAGAGTTAATCAAATATAATTCATACCTTACCACTTTCTGGTGCTATGCTCTTAGACAGGAGATTGAGCGTAACCATTGTAATTGGAGAATCTCACCCTCCTTCATTTAAGCAGCTTCTCCAATAGCTTTTTGCTTTATCCTGTGCTCCTGCTTGGTCCAGGCAGGAGAAGGCAGCAGTTTCCCTTTTGCAGGCTGGTGGAGAGCCGTTAGCCTAATTATCAGCTGCAATCTGCAGAATGCCATTTGAACTACATAAGGTAACCACCTACCAAAAAAGCTTATTAGAACAGCCAAGTTAATGGGGTAATTGAGAAATGAGCATTTGACAAGAGAGTTTCTGAGTATTTTATACACAGTTGCGTACAGTTAAGCCCGATTCACCGAAGCACCTGAATGACCTCTGAATAATTAGTTATTTTTATGTTTACATGTCTCTGAAACAGATTTTTATTACTGCTGTGAAGCACCAAGTGCACAGGTGGTTCTTGAAAATTAACAAAAATAGAAAAACCTTATAAATTCACACTTCTAACAAATAGCCAGGTATCAGTCAATCCAAAAAAAACCTCTGACTGACAGCAGGGCACAATGTGATTACTGCTAACTGCAGTCAGTCTCAAAGATCCTGGATAAGGCTTTAAAGATATTTTAAATAACAATTTAAAAAATGAATTTAAATAGGAGATTTAAATATTTAAATAAATAAATAAATAAATGAGATTTCCTGGTGCCCAGTGTGGAAGAGTTGCCCAGTGCCTAACTATGGAAAAGCCTTCTTGGGAGCTGCAGCAAGGCACTGCCACATGTGCAGATGGAGCTGGGAGCAGTGGCCAAGGTCAGGGAGGAGAGGCTTTTCCTTCCCCTGGAGAAGAAAAATCACTATTTCAAGGTCTGTCTCTTTGTCAGAGGCATGGGACAGCACTTCCTCTGAATTCACCTCCTGGTCATATCCCTCCCAGGCACTCCAAGGTTTAACCTGAGTTGCTGTCCTACAATCAGCAACTTTTAAAATTATTATTCCTGCAGAATGATCTCATGTGAGATAAACAACAAAACACCAGGCCTTGAGGCAGAGGTCTTGCTCAGCCCAGCGAGATGATGACATCCCCCACTGTAGACACATATCATAGGGATACTGGTTTTAGCATACTAGGATGGACAGGTAGAAACGTCCCAATCTGAAACAAGATTTCCCACATGCATGTTCAAGTGCCTTTTTTAGAGACTGAATAGTGAGGAGTAAGACTTACAGGGTGTTTAGAGAAGTACTTTGAGATGAGCTAAAGCCCAAAAGACATTCATGAAATCACCCTAAGGAGATCCTCGTGGTTCCATTTCAGAGCAGGATGATCACTTAACGCAGAGGAAGAAACCAATCATTTTTGAATCTCAAACAAGACCCAGCACTAGAACTGGATCTACAGCCTAACTGGGAGTCTCAGATATACTGACTTTAAAAAGAAAACAAAACCAAAAATGCCAAGATAGAGCATCTGGGTGGAAGAAAGGGCAACTCCGTAAATCAAGGCACAAAATATTATTCCTTGCCAAATTGCACGAGTAAGCCAACAGTCAGAGAAGAAAATTAAAATAATACTAATGCTAGTGGAAGTCTAAAAAATCCCCTTAAGAACATTGGAGGACTGGATCCTCTTGGCGTATCCTGAATACTTGAAAGAACTGGGCCCAGAAACTGTTATTCTGAGAGTTCCTATAACGTGCAAGAACATTCCACGAATCAGCTCCTCTTCACCCAGGAACAGCTTTTAAAAACACTATAAATAAAATAAACAAATGAAACAGGTCTCCAGTTGCATACTGAATCAGCAGCAATGGCTCATCAGAAAGCACGGGGCAGTGAAAGAAAATCATTTCCTCCCATGATGTGCATTCGTATCTGTTTGAAGCTGCCCATTCAGCAGCTAAAATTAAAAGGAAAGCAGTAACACAACACGCCTGTTGACCCACACAAATTGAATCACAATCTAGAAAAACACCGGCAACAATAGCGATGAACCATCGGGGCCAGTTTCTCTGAATTCCACTTGTTTTGGACAATACACAGGTACAGACAGGCACCAGCACCCGAAACAACAATAGCTGTACGTGGTGGGTGGCAAGTTTCAGGGTGCTTATGTGGGTGTGAAAATGTCATGCGGAGGACAATGATGTGAGTCTCTTAAAGCAAGTCTAGAAGAGGGCCACGAAGAAGATCAGAGGGCTGGAGCACCTTCCCTGTGAGCACAGGCTGTGAGATCTGGGGTTGCTCGGTCTGGAGAAAAGAAGGCTCCAGGGAGAACCTACAGCAGCCTTCCAGCACCTGAAGGGGGTTACAGGAAAGTTAGGGCTTTATCAGGAATTGCAGTGATAGAACAGGAGGAAACCATTATAAGCTGAATGAGGGGAGATTCAGATTAGGTATGAGGAAGAAATTTTTGACTGTGAGGGTGGTGAGGCACTGGCACAGGTTGCCCAGAGGAGTCATGGATGCCCCATCCCTGGAGGTGTTCAAGGCCAGGCTGGATGAGGCTATGAGCATTCTGATCCAGTGGAAGATGTCCCTGCCCATGGCAGGGGAGTTTCAAATAGATGATATTTAAGGTCCCTTCCAATCTAAACCATTCTATGACAAGTTTGGCAATTGAAGCACCTGCCCAACCTGAGAATTAATTCAGTATTTTGTGCAGAGTTAAACCTCAATACCTGAGTAGTGTTTACAGTCATTCTTGTATGTAAAGAGACAAGAAGGGAAACAATTTTAACTGGAGAAGGTAATGGGCTGCACACAGATGAAAATTAATGTTAGTAAAATGTTTCATGGGAAATGAATCCAAGGCATAAGAATGTGGCATGACTCAGGCTATGGCTCTATGATTGACAGAAAAGGAATTCAGGTCTGATATCTCCCAGTTTAGCTCTTCTTTCATCCCAGCTACAAGGTCCAACTCGTACTGACACAGAATTCAGAGCTCCAGCCAAGCCAGTGTCTGCTTATACTTTGGAGGCCTTTTCAAAGCCTGGCCCTTGCATATCCAAAGATAAGCAATCTCATATTTAAGCACCACCTGAACTAATCTCATTCCATCATTACACCCAGGACACTATTTTAAGACCTGTAAGCAGCCTCTGAACAATATTTCTATCAATTAGACTGGTTTCGACCAAATTTTCAGAGACAGGGAAATCAGATTTCTTCTGTGTGTGAACCAAGCCCTATTCTGGTTTGCCAGAAATATCCTCCACTGCAATGAATTCCCAGTTTGTAGATTTTATAGCTTGTTTATTGACTCTGTCTGTAAGCTTTTCATTACAGCATATCATAGAATCATACAAACAGAATGGTTTTGGTTTGAAAGGACCTTAAAGATTATCCAGTTCCAGCCCACCCTGCCATGGGCAGGCAAACCTCACACTAGACTAGGCTGCTCAAGACTCTGTTTAACCTGTCCTTGAACACTTACAGGGATGGAGTATCCACAACTTCCCTGGGCAACCTCTTCTATTGTCTCACAACCTTCATTGTGAGGAATTTCTACCCAATGTTTAATCGAAATCTTCCCCCTTCCAATTTAAAGGCATTTTCCCTAGCCCTTGTAAAAAGTCCCTCCCCAGCTTTCCTGTAGCCCTCTTCAGGTACTGGGAGGCCGCTATGAGGTCTCTCATGCAGCCTTCTCTTCTCCAGGCTGAACAACCCCAACTCTCTCAGCCTGTCCTCATAGCAGAGGGGCTCCAGCCCTTTGATGATCTTCATATCCCTCCTCTGGACCCGCTCCAACAGTTCCATATCTTTCTTATGTTGGAAACTCCAGAACTGGACACAATACTCCAGGTGCAGTCTCACAAGAGTGGAGTAGAGGGGGAGAATCACCTCCCTTGACCTGCTGGCAATGATTCTTTTGATGGAGCCCAGGATACCTTTGGCCTTCTGGGCTGTGAGCACACATTGCCAGCTCATGTCGAGCTTCTCATCAATCAGCACCCCCAGGTCCTTCTCCTCAGGGCTGCTCTCGATCATGTTGTCCCCCATCCTGTATTAATACTGGGGGTTGCCCTGACCCAAGTTTAGGACCTTGCGCTTAGCCTTGTTGAACGTCATGAAGTTCACACAGGCCCAATTCTCCAGCTTGTCCAGGCTTCTCTGGATGACATCCCATCCTTCTGGTGTGACCACTGCCCCACTCAGCTTGGCATCATCCACAAACTTGCTGAGGGTGCACTTGATACCACTGTCTATATCATCAATAAAAATATTAACAGAACTAGTCTAGTCTTGATCTGACCCAGAAGAAGAAGGAAGGGCATGACTTCTTTGGTGGTTCATTCCAATGGTTCATCAGCTTTACAGTTACAATTATTTCTAACTTGAATATATCTGGCCTTAATTACTTGTTAATATTTCTCATTATATTTGTTGTCACTATATTAAAAAGCCCCCTATGGCTACATTTAATATTGCACTCAAGTGGTATTTGGTCTTTTACTTAAATGAGAAAGACTGCCTTAAGGATGGTAATCTTCAGCATTTTAAGCCTTAAATTTTTTCTTCTCCACATCTTTTCAAATGTCACAACACACGTTAGCTCTGTGTGCTTGTGAAAAAGCCAGCCAAAAGAAAATCTAAACCTTGACCCCTCCCTACTATTAGCAAAGGGAAAAAAATTCAGAAAACATAGTTGTGACTAGTATCATCTGTGTGTTTATTATTGGAATATTTACTGTGAATTACTAAGCAGGTGTGGCACATGAGCACTGAATCAGCCGTGCAAAATACTGTACAAAGAAACACAGACAGAAGAGCTACGCCTGGAGGATGGAGCACAGGAGCAGGGTGGTGCTCTTTCTGGGCATGCTTGCACAGTGCCACCACTTCTCAGCTTCTGCACCTGTGAAGTGTTGCCCATGGTTGAAAATGCTTCTGTGGCTCTGAAAAGAATGGCTCTGAAAAGGGCCTCTATAATTTTCATCTAAGGAACTGTGTTTTGCAAAGAGAATCATGGTCAGAGACAGCTGCCAAAGCACGGAGCAGCCTGCACAGCCTCTGCTGAACTGGGGTCTTAAGTAGGCTTAAGAAGTAACAGCATTCAGGAAGGTTATGAATCTTCCCTTTTCACCCTGTGTTTTACTACTATTTTTTTCTTTAAAAAAAAAGCAACAGTTGAACACTTAAAACCAGTTCCAAAATATATCTTTTCTGAAATGCAGACAGTTGAGCTTACCTGTTGGATCTGGAGCATCGGCATGGACTAGCTCATCATACTTTGAACTCTAGTGCTAACCTGGAGCAGCACACACTCTTCAGAGGTGCCTTGTCCTTTCTCAGACAGTAGAACATTATATTCATATGTCCTTACTAGCAGCAGAAATAATGAGAAAATTTTATATCTGCTTTGGCATCTGGTTAACAGAAAGGGAAACAAAAGCAATACCTAAATGAAGCAAACTTCCTCTGTGTATAAACTCCATTCCCAGTTTCATGAACAGATGTTAACACCTAAAATATCGGTGAATGGAGAACTGACTCATGACTTTTTTCTTGGTGCAAAGGAAACAAACAAATGTAAGAGAAGCAACAAAAATAGTCCAGAAATGCCTTTTTTTACAGCCTGACTTATATAAAAAGTGGGGAAAAAATATTATTCCCATATACAATCTTTGCAAGTTTTAAAGAAGTGATATTCAAGTTTTATAGAGTTTAAAACAAAAGATAATAATCTTCAGCCTTGAATTTAGGCTTTGAACATTCTCATTATGTTTTGCATCAAGCACATAAAGGTAGATGCCATGTTGTTCACCTGCTCTGTACACAAAATCAGTGATTATGGAGAATGAAGACTTTGAAGAGCAAACTATCATTATCTGGGCAACTTCATCCTTAATATAATATTTTATATGCCAAAGCAAAACCAGAAGGAATAGGTTAGAATCCTACTGTCCTACAGGTGCATGAATGAGTTATTACAACATAGCTCTCATGAAATATGTTTCAAACAGTGATTTACATCAGTTTGGTGTAGGTTTGCCAGAAACACATATAAAGGAGCTGTTTCAAATTCTTTTGGAAATCAGGTGCATGGAAAAAAAAAATTGAGAACGACCTGAGCTCCAGGTATACAATGCTCGTGTCCAGACACTTTGTACAAGGATGCAGGTACTTATCTGTATCTGAGAGCAGCCAAATGTTCAGTTTCCTCTGGTTTGGTTTCTTTTATGTCCAGGAAATCAAGATTTTTTTCAATATACTTTGTTAAGAGACAGTTCTACATCACAGAACTGATCCCATACACATTTATCTTCTATTTTAAGTGGTCATTCAGGATGCCGTGCTGAGGATAAGGGTAAAGAATGTTCCCTGTTCCCACAATGTGTCTACATCTGGTGGAGAAGGACTAGTATCAGCATTTTAATAAGGTGAGGAGAGCCTGAATAGCTTGCCTGAGGTCACTGAAGGAGGCAGAGGAGCGAAAAAAGTAAATAAAACCTCCCAAGAACTTGGGTGGCGACCCAGCAATATTACTGAACTTAACATGTTGCAGAATTTGCAATTTGACCTTTTAATATTTTAATTAGATCTAATTAATTAATTAAATTTAATCTGGACAAAGAAAACAGGTAAGTTTCCACCTGGTAGGAGCTGTGGCTGTTGTTCTGTATTAAGATAATGCACTGAAACACTGAGTGGAAAGTAAAAAATGTGTTTGTTTGGATCTTGACAGCGCTTGGGGTCATTTTAACATGGTAAAACTTTGCTATGGGGTGTTACAGAGCGTTATCTCAGGTGCTTCGTGTCCCAGTCTCTTTTCTGAGCACATCTTTTATGACACTGTAACTATACAATTCCTGTGGTGCACGAGATCGATGAACCGGAGAGGAATCAGTGTTATGTAATGGAAGACATACTTCAGGCAGTAAACACTGCCTCTAAGAAAGGATATATATAGAAGGCTAAAATCACAAAGACTCTACAAGACAGGTTATGAAATTATTATTGAGAAAGACAGAATAATACTCATTTACAATCATTTAATTTAACCCAGTCAGATAAAACACCCTATGGATCCGCCCTACATTTATGGGTGAAATTTGCAACCAAGTTGCATAGCAAACAGCAATGACAAGCTGTAAATGTGATCAGTTACAGGAAGTTCTAGGTACTATTAGATAAAATTACAGGGTCTGGATCTTCAAAACACAGCTGAGTACATTTTGAATGACTTTTGCTCCACTGTAATAATTTCCAACTCTTAAGTCTGATATAAAAAATCATGCCAGAAATATATGATGCTGATTAAATAAATCGGATGCACAAAAATCAAGGATTTTTTTAACTCCTAGCTACAGATGTACATATATATCATTATCATTTCATCTAGATGAGTTTTAGTGCATGTCACCAATACAGAAGGAGTGCAAACAAACGGGGAGAGCAAGGGGCAAGGAAGGAAAGGGAATAAGGATCTATTTTGGACTTTGACAGTGTTAAACTTTACTGCATCAAGCAGACCACTTGAAGCTATTTTTCAAAGCATCTACTACAGCATTTTGGGTACCTGCTAATTTCTTGTTCAAGTAAGATGTACAAATTTGAATGTAATATGAATCCTGCACAAAATCAAACCTTTCCTTGCACCAGCTGATTCTCCCCAACACTTGGACTCAGCCTTTGCTGGAAAATAAAAAAGTATCTTCGTTTTTCACGTACAATTTGAAAAATCTTCTACCAGATCTCTTAGCAGCAAAATGGAAATACTGGTGTTACCTCTTTGCAGCATTGCTGGGATAAATTTGCTGGATATCTGCCAGATTTTGAAGAGTTATGTGGCACAAGAACTGAGCAATATTGTTGTTGTAATGATCAGTGGGTTATTCTAAACAATTGTTACAGAGCTTTCCATCAAAATATATTTGACATAGCCAGGTGAACATTAAACTCTGGAGCACAGGCAAATGTACTTTCTTCTGGCTCTCTTGGAAAGGATCCCTGTATATTTTTGGAATGTTATGTCAAATGATCTCAGTGACATTTGCTGTTCTGGAATAGCCGCAGCAGAGTCATATATTGCCGATAAAAGTTTCCTGGGGACTCTTACTGGAGCTTCACTGCCATTGCTGAACCATGACACAACAACCTGTGAGTCTAATGAGAAGTGTGCTGCCAGAGATGGAAAAAGAGCTATCTGCAGCTAAACATAGAGCACCCAGAGCACACTGATGGCTGTGTCTAAGTGCAAGGAATAATAATTACAAATATCATCAGTTCTTTATTGTAGAATTAAAACACTATTTACCTGATTTGGGTATGCAGCTCAGCAAAGCTGGAATAAAGGAATGAGTTAGTAAGGGCAGTTTAAACTAGACCTCAAATATAGCCAAGCTGGCCTAACTCTGCTGCCACTCAGCTCAGCAGTACAAACCTCACTGACTTTTATGGCCATGGCATAAAACCCATCCTGAATGTTTCTGCAGTCTTATCCATTTGTATCTTGGATCAAAGTTTTTAAAGGTATTTAAAGAAATAATAAAGTCTATGTATATCTAACAAAGCATTTGAATAAGTTTGATTTTAATCAGATGGTTTGGTCACAATTAACATATCTATTGATGCCATCAAGCTGAATAAAAAATTCAGCCATAAACAAATTATTAGATCATGAAATTAGGCAGAAGGAGTATAGTGGAATATCCCTCCTTGACTTGCGATCCAGTTTCCCAGTCGATCATAAAGACATTCCAGACTAGGTTCAAGGTGGCAGGGATAGTGATTATATCCCTGCCACGTCCTCTTATAAACTTCGCCTGCTTAAACTCTTCACTGCCCATCTGTAATAATCCCACCAATGAGGCACTTGTCTTGAGGCAAAACAAAATCTGAGAATGCTCAGAGAGAAAACAGACACACAGACATACAGACTCTGGGTTGTATAACTCAGGCTAAAGCTTCTTTAAAGTAAAGTGAAAACAACTTGTTATTTTAAAACATTTCCTGAAAGGCTATTTGTATTCATTTATTGAATCATTTTCTTTTAACAATTTAAAGCAAAAACAGAACCTGCCAAGATGGATGTTATTCCCTTGACTTTTCTTTCTATTATTTTACTGAAAATGCTTAATAAAAAAGACCAGAGAAGTAGTTATCAGTACTGGCAGCAAGTCTCCTATTTAACTAGGTCTGTAGTGGGTTTCTATTAAGTTGCTTGTTAAAACATTATAATTCAAATTTAGAAGGCCTGCCTCTCTTTTTGTACCCATTTTATACACATATAAACGCCATGGGTTTCAACAGTCACTTCTGATTTGAAAAGATCTGAGCAAGATAGGAACTGAGCCAGAAATACACTGAAACACTTGAGTCCCCCTGCACAGAGCTTACGAAGGACTTTTATAGATGTTTAAGCACACTTTGTAAAACTGTTTCCTTCCCAGTTTATATGATGGTGACCAGGTTATCAGCAAAACTTGTAAATTTGGTAACCTTAAAAGCCATGCACTAGGCTAGGAGACTGAAAGGAGAGACTTAGGCTGTTGATCGTGCACTGCTTCACCCAAAGAAGTTTTCCTGGAAGAGACATGAACCATGGTACTTAACATCTGCTTCACAGCTTTGCAGTGTGGATACGTCTCTCTCAAAACATGAAAGGCTTGGCCAATCACATGAATAAGGATCCAAAATAATGTTGTTGTTGGTCTTGGAGCACCAGACAGGTTGAATGAGATGTTTCAGCATCATTATTCTAACCTTGTTCTTTTCTGTCTTTACGATTTTCTCTTTACCTAGAAGGTTTTGCTGAACTTAGAAATGATTTTAAATGGAAGCCAAAAGCTGAGTTTGTAAAACCCAGTGAAATACCCACACTTCAAGAAACGGAAAGGAACTTTGTGACTGTGATTTCTACTCATTATCAAAATACTTCTCGAGGGCAGTCTCCGAATCAGATAAATTACAGAGCCTGTATTGTTGCTATGGATTAAAGGTTGCCATCAAGTTCTCTCTCCCAGTTTATAAAATCATTAATGGTTTTGATAAGCCTGAAATCCTGAAACTGAAATCAATTTCTTGTTAAAGTACATCTCTTACCTAAAAAAAAACCCAAACACCTTAATAGTGGGGAATAATTGTTGTAATTGTTGTACCACATTTTTATTTATAACTTCCTTCAAGGCTACGTTTCAGCAGTTCACCAAACTCCAGACCAGGCTTAGTTTGAAATCACCATTCAACAGAGATGACTTTTAAAATCAAAAATCCAGAAAATGCACAAAAATAAATCCCAGTGTGCATGAAAATTTTGAAACTCCCTGGGATACTTTCTGGGATAATTCAGGACAAGGGCAGCTACGCCTTCCCAAGAGCAGAATCTCCTGAGTTTTTGATGGAGCAGACCAAATCAGCAGGATGACTGCTCTGTCCTGGACAGCCAAGCTCTCTGACAGGCTGATTCATTCAGGGATAATAAGTTCAGTGCTGAATCTTGCAATTGCTTTTAAGTATACTCCTAACAGACACCTAAAACTCCTGAAACAAATTGGTTGGAGATGAAAAAAGGGCTCACGGGTTCCTTCTGTTTGCTGCACCAGGAGACCGTCAGTGTACCAGTTCTAGCGTCTTCTCTCTGTGATAATCCTCTAACAGGAAATAACCGCAATACTCAGATGCTGTTAGTGCTTGAACCTTACCTTGGCTGGTATTGTATCCCTGAGACACTGCAAATACACCATCACCATGCCTGGCTGGGCACAAAGCTCAGCTCCTCATGGAGGAAAAGGCTGAGAGTGTTTGGTGCAGTTTATGCCTTTATGCCTTCAGCTGGCAGTTGGGAATATATTCAATACCTGAATCAGTGAGCATGGAAGAACAAGGCCTTCAAGAAGTCTTTCTTGCTTCTTAGATTTGTAAGAGCCTTCATGCCAATGTGTTAGTGTGACTGCAGTTGAACACTTGTGAAGGAAAGCCTTACACCTGTGCTTTTGCACATCTGAGCAGATGAACATATCCCAAATGTTAATTACTCAATACCACAACGACTTCTTGCAGACATGACTTTCTGCCAGGTTACTACTCATTCTCCTACTGCTATGAATATAGTATCACCTTTTGATTGTCAGAAATAGGGATTAACTCATATCTTGTTAAAGAGTATATCTAAAGCAGGAAGATTTTTAAAATGCAATGTACTTTGTACCACTCCTGTGGTTTGTTTGCTTTCTAGATTGCGCTCATCCTGACCAACATGAAAAGACAAGACTCTCAAGTCTTCTTTGTATCATGCTTTGTTTTCCATGTTTATGATATATCTTGTTTCAAATTACTTTCTAGATATTAGGCACTTCTCTAATTCTGAAATGCAAGGTGTGTACATCCAAACATCTGTTTCCACTGCAAACAAAAATAAACCATAACAGTTCTGTGATCCTCCCATGTGTATTTTAATAGTCTGTATGTAAAAAGGGCACCATTTCAGTTTAGGCATTTTGTCCAAGTATACAGGTTCAGAAAAAGCTAAGTATACCTTCCATCAGGGTATCATTTATACAGCAGCACTTTGCTTCTCTAGCACACAAAGAATTTAAATTAACCTGGGGTACAACAAGCTGGGTTAAGTATAGAGCAAGTGGTTGCTACCTCCCAAAGCTTGCTTCCCAAAGCTGCTGCTTGCCAGCGTCTTGCACTACCGCATATCAAGCCTTTTTCTCTGGCAGTCTCCTCCAATTCCTTGTCAAACAAGTTCAGAGAGGGAATTGCTGCTGGAGAGTTTCAATGTCCACAAAAGGCCTGCTTACAAAACCCCTGGATCTGATAGAGGTGGCACCATCTCCCCAGCGGACCTCACCGCTCCTTAGCGCATCCTGACCACACCATCAATCCACTTATATCCTGCTCAAGTTTACTCTCAGTCCAGCATCTTGCAAGAATAAACACTTGCTCACAGAAAAACCCATCTCACAGATCCAGGTTAGGGCACTGTTAAAAAGAGAGTAAAATCAATGGGGATGATAACAAATAGGTGTGATAACGGTGTAACCCGTCACTGCCACAGCGGTTCAGCTACTGGGTGTCCTGGTGGTGCCCAGCCTATCTGCATAACTCAGGAGATAGGTACCCTGCATTAGGTTACAGCACAGCTCTTTTGTTTACAATCGTCTCTCTCTACTTGGCTTTCTAAGGCTCCTGCTCTCCTGGTTGTTAAATAGAATAAAAGAAATAGAGCAATTGTGTAACACCTTTCTTTTTTTAACCTGAGACAGAAACTGCTTTTATTAGAGACTCAATGACTGGAGAAAAGCAGTCCTTTCTGGTTTAGTTGTGCTTGTGGAAGATACAGTTTTATCCTGGCCACATCTACTGTCCTACATTTTTCTCACTGGTCTCTGCATTTTCTGGCAGTGCGTTCATTCAAGGATGCAGGACAGAACTCTTATCCTCGAGTGAAGTATTAGCTCCACAAAAATGAAATGATGAAATGCTCATTGACTCCAACATCCCCTGTATAACTTGCCTCAAGTATACTTAGATTTGCCCATTGTCCCAATGTCTCATAGTCATCCAGAAGTTGCCACCTCTCTGTTCTTCTTTCCAGCCTTGAAACAGACAGAACAAGTGCCTTCTTTGCAGATTCTCTCCTGGATCAGTCTTCCTGTTAATCATCCCTTACTAATATGCTATTCTTTTCAATTTCAGGCTCCAGCAAAATTTTCACCTGTTCACATTTCTCTTATATGTTCCTGTCTTTCAGCTTTTAGCTCATCTCTTGTTTGAATATTTTTCTGAGCTGTATAATTTAATACTCTGGTTACATACTTTACTATACAACTTTTCAGACTTCTAATTATATCAATGGCACCTTCCCCAAACATCAAGAACTGCAGTTTCCCAACCTAAATGGGAATTCTGCAGGAAGATATAAATTAATTCTTTTGTTCTATTTCTGCAAATTATCAGTTTTGTCTGAGAGCCTCTGCGCAATTCTGCAACATGCATTATGCAGGAGGTCACACTACTAAAAATGTTCTTTCTGGAGCTATAAATCTTCAGGTGATGGGATGGCTCAACTAAATGCAGTGCAAACTTTTTCCAGTAACTTATGGATCCAGAACTTCTCACAATGAATCTGGGCAATGACCTTCACTTTAACAGCCAATGCTGTCAAAGAACCATACATCACAAACATCCACATCAGCCTCAATAAAACAGTGCTGCACTACATCAAAACACTTGTTAGAAGCTGGCATTCCAGAATAAACTTGCGATGACAAAATGCCAAAAAAATCCCATTAATCTGTTTTTTAGCCCACAAACATCTCCATTAAACTCACTTTGGTAGAAAAAAAAGAGGAAAGATATGAGGATGTATGGACCCATCCATGTCCATTTTAATACATTAAGCTCTGTTGGGAAGTTACAAACCACGAATCCTTGAAAAATCAGTTTGCTATGGAAAAGACCTCAGTAGTGGGAAAGGCTGCACCTGAACTGACTGGTTTTGGAAGATACACGAAGAAGCCATACGTATACATCATGGATGCAGCTGACATTTCAACTTACAGCCCAAAATATCCACCAGGGAGCACAAAGCAATTGTATACCTTCAACTTGACAGAAAGGAGGGGCTGGAATTTGCTTTCCCAATCATTCAGTACTATGTTTGCAGAAGAACTGATATAGCTCTCGCATAGTAATAATAATCCTATTAATTTACAATGATGGTTTAGCCTCTGGGAGACCAAACACCTGCGTTTTATATGGCCATAATGGATTTCACTCTTAACCCATGTAGAGGCTTTGAATCATGCTTTGAATATCAAGAAGTCTGAGCTGGAATAGAGTTTGCATGAAGTTTGCTAGTGAGCTTACATGTGTAAGGGAATTGAATTATCATAGAATCATAGCATGGTTTGGGTTGGAAGTGACCTTAAGTATCATCCAGTTCCAGCTCCCCTGCCATAGGCAGGGACATCCTCCACTGGATCAGGTTGCTCAAACCCTCATCCAGCCTTGCCTTGAACATCTCCAGGTATGGGACATTCATGAAGTTTCTGGGCACGTTCACATTAAAAAATTTGTTCCTTATACTTAATATAAATCTCCCCTCATTCAGCTTAAAACCATAAGTCCTTGTCCTATCCCTGCACTCCTCGATAAAGAGACGCTCTCCAACTTTCCTGTAGCCCCCTTTAAGTAATTTTTCTTTTTTACCCTTTAAGAACTGTGCCACTGATTTTAATCACAAGATTAAGATCACAGATCAAGACCAACAGATGCACTCAATTTGAAACATTCTGAATTCCTACCACACAACAGGTGCACTTATTTTTCTGTATTTCCATTAAATCAGTTTCCGTTCTCAGTAACCCTTATATAAATCAGAATAAGATTCGGGATGAGGAAACTGAGAGTAAAAACTGATTTAGCTTTCATTTTTTTAGAGAAAAAAAAGAAATGTTGCAGGAAATAATCAGAAAACTGCCAGCATATCTCAGTCTTTTTTTTGGTTTATAATTTATTAGTGTTTCAGACCTGACAGCCTCTGCTGAGGTACTAAATCATGCGACCCCTCAGCTCTTCATGTGCCCTTCCTGCATAAAAGAGAAAGAAGTCAGCTTTCTTAGTGAAAAACCTGGCAGTCTAAAGTTAGGACATAGCACATTGCAGGCAGCAGGCTAAGAAAAACAGGACAAACTCACAAGGAGAGAAATAACAACAAAATACAGGAATTCTGACTCTCCTCTCCCTCCACAACATTACCTAATTTTAATGTCACGTAGAAGAAAGCAGCGTGAACCTGTGTGCAAGAGATAACAAGCTGTCAAAGCACCCCTTCCACTTAGTGCCACAAAATTAAACTTTGATTATTCAGTAGAAGCTGAGCTGATCCGAGAGTCACACCAGTGTCCAGTTCATGGTGCAACTTACCTTCACAAAGAGCTCGATTTCAGGGTCCTTTCCTTCCCCATTGGCAGGAACAGAGTCTGTCATTTTTCACTCCCAAGGGTACCAGCTGATCTCTTGTTATTAAGTGGCAAAAGGAGGTTTCCAATGCACAGCAGGTAGGTTTCCCTTCCACACAGCTCTCGCAAAGCTTTTAAAACATCATTTGTAATGATAAAGCTCGAAACTAGGAGAGCAAATAAGTTTGCAGCTTAATAAATAAATAATAAAAAGAAAGCAGGCAGCAGAGAAGCAGTCCCTGTTAGGGCTGTGTAGTTCTTCAGAGCAACAAGTGCTGCTGTGCTCTGGTACAGTATCCTCATCTGTCAGAGCTGCAGTTCTCACTGCCTGCCCAAAATAGCCTAGAGCATAAAAAAAGAGGGTGGGGTTAACTCACAGGGGAGGAGACAAGCTCCTGGTACCTAGGGCAGGATCAGTCTCTGAGCAAACAATTCTGCTCTTCCCCATTTTCAGCGTATCTGTTGTTCCCTTCCTTACCCTATGGCTGGGAGCACCAGTAGCAGGGGAAGAGGAGAGGTTTGCAGCAGGCTGATTTCATTGCTTTAAGCAGCAGTGATGTTTTTTCCTTCTTTTCTGAAGGGTGTTTGTCCTGCTTCTAGCTGTTCGAAAACCTAATATTGTTACTGCTAAGAACGGTAGGGAAAAAAGAGCCTAATTTCTTCCCCCTGTGCATTAGCTGTTGCATCAGTGTAAGAAGTGTGCAGAAAACAGAGCTCTGCCTCAGTGAAAACCCCTGCGTGTGGAAAAAAGCAATAGAGAAGCCAAAACTGAATACTTTTAGGTGAGAAAAGCACCCATGATGCCACCACTCCTGGTAGAGTTCAGGAGCAGAGGAGTGTGAATGGGGTTACACAGGAAAACAAAGAATTGCAGGACCCTGGAAAAATAAAAATTTGCTTCCCATAACTATTTCTCAGTGTGTCCTTTGGATGCTGGGATGCCATGGGAAGGGACACCTCTGACCAGACCAAGCTGCTCAGGGCCCCAAGGCTTCAGCCTGCTATTGATGCACTGCAGTCATCTATACTCCCCGCACCCTGCATTCCTTGTGTGGCTCAGAGGCCACCACACAGCAACTCTAAGCACGAGGTGGCACAGGAAAGGCCTGACACAGCTAAAAGGCATGGAGGAAGGGAGTGCTGGCACAGAAGAGAGGAGTGGACAGAAGCAGAGTCGAGTGGGACCTCCTCCTTGCCATCATTGCCGGAGGGACTGGCTGCCTTCATGTCCTTCTGCTCTTGGAAAGCCCCTTCCTTCACTCCTGCCCCTTGCCTGTCTGCTCCTGGTTTCAGGACCACCACAGGTCTGGCTTGCAGGCTGCTGGCATATGGTATTGCCAGACACGAACAGTTTTCCCTTCCCCTTCTTACACAGAGAGGCCTTTTTAGTATGGCTTTGACATGATCAAACACTCATCTTTCCTGAAAGTACTCTTAGCTGTGTGTTTTCACGATGATCTTTAATTCCCTCCCCTGACCTCTAGGCATTTGACACAGGTCCAGAGCAGCAGCAGCCAACATCTCCGTGGCTTTTTGGGTAAGCTCTATGGGAGTTTCCCACAACAGCTGCTTCATGTGCACTCCATGAAATGGTTAACAAGTAAACCTCGTTATGCTGTTGCAACTGTAATTACAACATAATCAACATTATAATTAGAGTAAAAGTGTGCTTATGGTTTTTAGATCTAATTAGCGCTCATTCAAATAACTGGAAGGTTAACTGTAAGACAATTAAGTGTTATTACTCCTTTGATTTCAGATTTTACATGTAATTTTTGGACTAGGTACATTAATTACCAAACATTTATAGTATAATTATTCTTAGTCGTACAGGCAAATTTCCAAGGACATGGGCTAAGCATACTTACATGTAGCAAAAAGAATCAGTGCACTGTAATTATATATTACAGTTATAAAACTGTGCCAAAAACATAAGTCTAGTCACTGTACCTCTAAAAAGCATCCCTAAATAATATATTATCAACTGCATAATTCTAAGCTTTTGGTTTTTCTGAAAAAATGTTTTGCTTTAGCACTTCATGCAATGATGTAATTTCCCTTTAATAAAAGTTCCTGGAAACAACGGGAAGTGGGTCATCTCGACTGAGGTTACCTGTAGCTCCAGCCTCATTCCAAACACTGTTTTGGCAGACACAAGTGCTTTAAACGATTTATATCACAAGAGCACGTATATCAGCTCTGGAAGAGAAAATACTGCCAGCTATAAGAACAATGAGAAGGTAATACTGCTAAGGCTAAACCAAAGTGTTTAAATAAAATCAGCATTCAAGATACCAATACTTACAAGCTGTGATGCATGTGACCTATTTAGATGTTTATTTTAGAATGAAAATTGTGCCCTAGAAGTGCCTACTTTTTTTCACTAGTAAAAAAGGGAGCCCGGAGTAACAAGCTCAGATAAAGACATTAAAATGGTCAGACAAGTCCTGCTGTAATTATTAAATAGAAGAAATCTGTGGGTTTAGTGCCTGATTTTATGCACGTGTCATCTCCCACTTCAGATTTGTGTATGCCTTGCGCTTCTGGAAGTTAAACTCCAGATGCAGGAATTCCAGTAGATACTCAACATGTCAAGACTCTTAAATCCTTCCTTCCCAACTACTGTTTAGGTTTACTGATGTAGTACAATTAGTTTGCAAGAAAAAAATTATTCTGCTGAGCCTCAGCAAAGCAGAATGGAAACTGTGCAATACAAAGAAATGGAACCAAGATGTCCTGGAGACATTTCCATCCTGACTCAGATATAAACTACTGCAGGAACAGGCCAGATGCCATCTGGTTGAAGAGGCTTCTGGGCAGCACTGCCCCTGGATGGGGGCTTTCACCCATGGGGTACCACCTTGCACTTATCCCCTGCCATAGGACTTGATATGGGGTGCTCAGAGGCTACAGAAGCTGTGGTATGAATACCACACATCTGGCATTCCAGCTGTGCTTTGAGGTATCCACAGAGAGAATGACCCAGACCACCTCAAAACCACTCTGATTTTCAAAAATCTCACTATGAAGTCCTAGAAAAGACCAAGTAAAGAAGATCCTTGTGGATATAAATGCTGTGGGGTTTTTTAAATAGGTTCTGAAAGCTGGATTTAAGATAAACATTGTAGGAGGTAGTGAGTAGGAGGAAAAATATAACTTTATATATGCACTAATTCAGGAATCTATGCATTTACTGCTTTGCTATCATATAAAACTGACTTATCACTTACATCTGGGTGGAAATTTTTTGACTATAATGGTTATTATTGCCTACTTAGCTCTGTTTTGTGTTATGGAATCAGTTCTTTCTTCAGCCAAAGTAAGGGTAAGATACTGATAAATAATTAGTACACTCTCATTTCACTGCAAAGAATGAGTCGCTCAGTTTAACCTATCATTTTCTCACAAGTCAGAAGTAGCAGAGGCTTTGAGTTACATACAAGAACATTAGACACTGAATTATGAACTCGTCATAAGCCAAGTCATTATAGTTTGAAGTTTACGAAATATATAAATGAACATGAGCACCTCAACCCATTAATAAAAGAAGAGGACAGCTTCAGAAAAGGAACCGCCACGTCTCCACATAAGACCTCTATTGTAGGTGAACTCTGATGCCCTATCAGCTTTCACAGGCCTGATCCAAGCTTCACTTCCAGCAAAGATTTGTCCCGAGGGGGTGAATCAGAGGCTAAGCATCCCGAACGTAATTCTATCATAGAGTTCTCCATCAGACTGCTAAGTTACTAAGAAAGATCAGGACACAGGGTGCTTTCATCCCCCAATGCTGGCACCCAGCTCCTTCTATGAGAGGAAGATTTATACGACACAGGTAACATTTTTAATATTGCGAATAAACTTTCATTATGGATGAAAAGTAGTAAAATCTTAATGCAGCAGCAGTAAATTGTATTTGGGGCTATGGTTTTACCTGGAAATTATTTAACAGCTTAGTTGCCTAAAAAAACACAACTAAGTAGCAACCAGGTACCAAACCAACATATCTGAACAGGTTATGAAAATACATCTTCCAGGGACAGTTCTGAGTCACTTGTAGTTTGCAACTGCATTTATTGCATGCTGGTAGCTTCAACATGCTACTCATTTAACAAGTTAAAAAATATGAGGCATCGGTCATAGAACCATAGAGTTACCTGAGTTGGAAGGGACCCAAAATTTTAATTTCCTTTTGGATTACAATGTGTCACTATCAACTTCTTGTTTGCTCTTCTGAAAAATCAAAAGGGAATTCTCTCAGATATTTGGGGTCAGACTGCATGTTCCCCTCCCCAGATGCATAAAACGTACAAACAGCCTCATGCCACCTTTGAGTGAGCAGATATTTTCCCTCAAATCCAGAGATGTACTGTACCTCAAAACTGGTTTGTTGGGTAAGGGGCTTATAAGAAAGATGGGGGAAAACATTTTATCAAGGCTTGTGGCAATAGGACAAGTGGTAATTATTTTAAACTAAAAAGAAGGGAAGTTTAGACTAGATATGTGGAAGAAATTTCTCACACTGAGGTTAGTGAAACACTGGAACAGGTTGCCCAGAGAGGTGGTAGATGCCACATCCCTGGAAACATCCAAAGTCAGGTTGGGTGAGGCTCTGAGCAACCTGATCTAGTTGAAGATGTCCATGCCTGCTGCAGGGGGGTTGGACTGGATGACCTGTAAAGGCCCTTTACAATCCAAACCACTCTATGATTCTGTGAACAAGGTTGAACTATGATGTTGTTCCTTCTAAATTTTCCCACACTCAGGGGCATGGATCAAAAGACAACAAGTGATACAACACGTGTACAGCCTGAATGTCCCAAGAAATGGAATGGGATGGCAAAACCTAGGCCAGATAACTTTGCACTCCATTAACTGGCAAATTTCAGATAGCCCTCTATATTTATCCCCCAGATAGTATGAATTTATCACAGCTATGAGCTGCACAAGGTCTCCTTTACCTTATGATGAAAATTAATTAATTTAGCTCCAAAGATCTCTGGATGAAACTCAGCAGATCACTAGAAGCAGCCCAGACAGGAGTTTTGCAAAGTAAGTTCCAATCAAAAACCATAACATTATTTTTATAGATAATTGCTTCCACATGGATGCAGTATCAAACTTTGCTGTAACATTAATAAGCATTAACAACTTCAAGAGAAAATCCCACTGCTGTTAAGTATGAAGAGGGGTTTCATTATAAATAATTATCTCATCACTTGTATTGAGACAGTAACAGCTAATCATTCACAGGGAAGTGGCACTTAAAAGGTACAAAATCATCTCTTAATGCTGCATTCAGTAGAGAGGCTTCTAGAGGGCAGCAGTTTATTCCTTTATTTCTTTATTTTACTATCATTCCAAAACCGTCATTTCAATTAAAAACAAAAGATACTTCCAAATGGGACTGAGATTGCTCTGGAAAGTGGTATTGTAGGGAATACAATGGAGAGCATTACAGATTGGCCTGAACTGTGGGCTATATGGATAATGTAGCTGATGAACGGAGGAATGTGGATATCCTCAGCCCTTGCTTTTCAAAATAAATCCTCCATACTTTTAAGTATGATGAAGAAAAACAACACCAGGTAAATGTACCCGTTGTTGTTGACCCACTGTCACAGAAGTAAAATTACAGGATTTTAATTACAAGTCTGCAACAGAGTAAGTACTGCATAGTCCTGTCTTCATTTATAGAGGTCTTAGTGCTAGTCCCAACTTAGATTATTTGTGTTCATATATTGGTATGTTTCTTGTCATAAATTTAGTCTAAATCAATCAGGATTTGAAGCATGTACATGCAAAGTAGGATTAATCCCAGCCAAAAGCAAAAGACCAGCACATAGCACACTCTTCCAATGCCAATTTATGAATTACTATTTACAGAAAGTGTTCAAAATGTCACGTACAACCAATGGAGTGTTAGGCCAGGTTTCAATTCCCCCCAATAAATAAGGCTAAAAGAAAGAACAATTGATGCTGATTTTGTTGGATACATTTGTGTTTCACTCTGTTGTTTAGCAAACAATTTGGCTGAAAGCAGAAATTACTTTCTACGTTCTGAAACACATTATTTCTAAAAGATGAAGCCTTCAGCAACACAGTTTGAAATTACTCATGACTCAGACTATTTCCCATGGGTCCAAATGTTGGCATCACTGACATTTGCTGTGCCAGATGAAGCCATAAAGTACCTGCACAGCAGGTTATGTGCATGGATCTGCACAGCCGATTACAGGTTCCTCTGTGGCATATGTACTATTTGGCTTAAGAAAAGGCCCCTTGGCTTTTGGCTCCATGACAAACCCATGTTTGTGCAGCGTGAAATATCAGGAATCAACATCTTCACATCTCTCTCCATGGCAGCAAAGTTTAACCTCTGCATACATCATGGGCCACCTCACCAATGATGGTGCTGTACGCCTGGGTTAATGCAGATGGCTGACCTTGAGCCTGACAGTGAACTCATTTTTCCTCATTCATTTTCCATTTCAACTTTCAGTAGTTCTGTGAGAAAGTTTTCCACAAAGTTTGGCAGTGAACAAACTCACTTTCCTTAATGCATCACCTCAGGTTGTTATTAAATGAAGGGTGGGTTGTTTGGATTTCCTCCCCTTCTTTCTTCAGTATCTTGAAGTTCAACACCTTGTCACCTAGTCAGCATCAGGTGCTTCATCTTAGTTTTTCTTTGCTTTAAGACCACTTTCTCTGCAGAGTTAATGCAGACAACCAGGATGAATTGGAGCAATGGGGTTAGTTAAGCACAGATGTGAACCTCTCTGCAGCAACTATACTTTCAAGTTAGATTTTCCATGTTGACCACCATTTGCAGTTTATTAGGACTTCAGAGAGCACATCCCACATCATTAAGTGAAAGACAGTGGTGGTAATTCTTAAAGAAGAGCTTAGTTTAAGATTGAAAGTAAATCTTAGTGTGAAATTCAGCTCTGAGCTCAGGTATTTCATAATGTTGACAGAAAGTCTAAATCTCCCTGATGGACTCTCAGATTGTCTCTTGGTTACATGTTATCACAGAAAATTGGCTTTCAGTGAGGAAGGCAAAGAGCTAAGGAGGGTGAAGTTAGGTGTGCTGTAAGGATTGCCCTCTCTCAGCTAGATGAAAGCCCCTGTGGAGGAATTCTCTACCACTTCTGCTCATTCTGGGTCTCCTGACCAGAAAAAGACAACTTTAGTCTACAGAACTACCAAAGCAACAACCTCTGCAATGACCTCATTCACCATGAGAGATCTCTTGATTGAAACAATAAATTAAAAGGTAATTGAATGTTCTTATTAAAGGGAGAAAGGCCTTGGGACTTACAAGCGACATTTTCAAAAAATTAAATATAACAAATCAAAACATGTCAAATTAGCCAGGTCATCTGTCAATCTGCAGGAGATGACAAAACTTGCTGTGTATTATTATAAACCAGAAACAATTGATACATTACAACTAAAATGAAAGGGAATCCACCCATGCAAACTTCATTGTGCAGAGCTTCACAAAATCAGAGGAGGACAGAAGAACTGGATTTAATAAATGAGGGAATAATTTACTGTTGATAGGGCTGATACTGCCACCTATTTTTAAGACTTCTTATTGCTTTCTCTGATTACCCCGTTTTCAATGCACTGTAACTTTTGCTAGATTTTAACAGGGGACCTCTTCGACCCCGATTTCTCTGCCTTCTTTAATCATTCAGACACCTAAGGTTTATTTTCCAGTGCAATCAGCCATTTAAGTCACTGTTCCCCAAAGTCTACAGTTTAAAACTGAAGACAGTCAAAGCTTGAAAGGGAACAGAAATGCAAGGAAGTGACCCAATTTCCCTGGAATCAACAGCAAGGCTAAGAATAGATTCCTGAACTCCTCAATGCAAGCTTAGTCAAACCATTGTCAAACTCAAACACGCTTGTTTTTCCAAATCTTCTGAAATCCACTGTGATGGAGTATGATCTCCGTAAGGGTGATTATGTGAGAATAGATACAACATTCTTGCAGAAAACCCACAGATATTCCAAAGACAAGTTCTACCTGTCATGCACTGCTCAGAAAACCTGCTTGGAAAATCTAGCCTTCAGTTCGTGTCTTCTTTTGTTCTAAAGTAGAACTTGGTAACTTCCCCCATGAGTCACAGAGTCCAGTGTGTCTTTATTTGACAAGTTAATTGTTAAGTGGAAATAAGCAGCAGAATGTTCTTTGGCTGCATATTTGGAGGGACTCGGAGAACATCGTCTCCTCCCTTGCTGGCAGTCAAGGAAGGAATGCCAGGGCAGCTGTGCTGCTGGCTGGGCTTTTATACTGGTGCTATTTTTAGCTGTTATCAGCTGTGGTGCACAGGGCCAATCAGCACCCAGTGCCTGGAAGAAACTCTGCTCTGGTCTAAACTTCATTCTCTGCAATCTCAAAGGGAGGAGCCACATCCCTGTGAATTTACTGCTCTAAACTTCTGCTGTTTGTTTATATGGGCTCATTAACACACACACGAGGCACTCACACACCAAAGGATGGGAATAGGTAGGACCACGATGAAGTTACTGATTCAACAGATAAGCACCCTGGCTACATTAGGTGAAAATAAGTAAATTTAAAATGCCTCATAAAGTGCAATAAAGGATGCAATCCTGCAGTATGATATATGTAGATTAAAAGAAATTTGTGTGCTTTTACAAAGGTGTTATTTTTTATGTCATATCATAGAACCGTTTGGGTTGGAAGGGACAACAAAGATCATCCAGTTCCAATCCCCCTGCCATGGGATCAGATTTCTCAAAGCCTCATCCAACCTGACCTTGAACACATTCATGGAAGGGGCATCCCATCCATGACTTCTCATGGTAACCTGTTGCAGTGTCTCACCACCCTCACAGGAATATTATATCTAATCTAAATCTCCCCTCATTCAGCTTAAAACTGCATTCCCTGATAAGACCCTCTCCCCAGCTTTCTTGTAGCCTCTTCTAAATACTGGAAGGCTCCTATAAGGTGTCCCTGGAGCCTTCTATTATCCAGGCTGAACAACCACACCTCTCTCAGCCTGTCCTCATATAGGAGGTTATCCAGCCCTCTGATCATCTTTGTGGCTCTCCTCTGGACTTGCTCTAACAGGTCCATGTCCTTCCGGTGCCAAGGACTCCAGAAATGCACACAATACTCCAGGTGAGACAAGAGCAGAGCACAGGAGCAGAAACACTTCCCTCACCCTGCTGGTCAAACTTCTTTTGATGCAGCCCAGGACATGGTTGGCTTTCTAGGATGCCAGCACACATTGCCAGCCAATGTTGAACTTCTCATCCACCAGTACCCCAAGTCCTTCTCTTCAGGGCTACTCTCAATCTGTTCTCCACCCACCCTGTAACGTCACCTCGTAACTACGCACTGTGTAAACAGAAACTACTTATTGCTGATTATTTACAAATCCATGTGGTCACCAAGGAAAGAGAGGAAGGACTGGTGCCTCTTCAAAATAGACCACATGCCATATAATAAATTTTTGATACTGGATATTTGTCGAGTATATTTGTTAAGTATCTTTTCACAGAAATATGACCTTGTAGTAAAATTAGGCTTTGCGAAATCGATAGTGGGGTTAGTCTGCTCAGATATTAACCTCCAGGGCCATGTCAGACACCCTGAAGTATCCTCTGGCTGTTGCTTTTCGCAGGAACAGACTTCTTATATGTTAAGGCAGCTGAACCATTCCGCTAACGGAGAAAGTTGCTCTGTCTTAGATGGTACCCGGTCATTTTAATCAAGTGATCACAGTTCCCCATTAGTTGATCTACAACTTAATGACTAATCTCCAAATTTAGACTGGACAAGTTCCTTAAAACAGTCTATGTTAGGCCCTGGAGTGTTTAATTCAAAGAGATGATCTCTGACATTTGTGGCTTGCCATGATGATGTTTAAAGTCCCTTCCAATCCAAACCATTCTATGATTCTATGCCATTTCTAGCCAAAGAATTTGTCCTTCCCCTATCCAACATAGAAACAAAAAATAAGTAATTCAAACCAAAGCTCAAGAAATTTTCTGACTGATATAGAATGAGTAAAAAAAGACTTGATAAATTTTTCACAGACAAATCCCAAAATACAAATAATCTTCAGGGTGTACAGAAGTATCTCGAGAAATATCCTGTCTGTACCGAATCAGTGCAATATTCTCATTAGGTCTATACTCTCATGAGGTCTTTTCCAACCAGATGATTCTATGATTAATTTCAGCATGGCTGACATTTTCAGCCCGAGCATGCTACTGGCCCTGAAATCTCACAGAGGCTCCCTGAACAGACAGTGTATTAACTGCGATTGACGTTTTATCACTCCCTTAAAAATACTTGCCCTATAGCCCTTTATCATTTTCATCTGAACTGACAAGTTTAATTTTACTTAGTCCCCAAAATTATAAACAAGTCTGAAACATTACATAGTTAAACTAAATGGAGCAACTGGGTTCTTGTATTTTCATACCTTGTAACTAAATTTATCCATGTTTTCCCTATGTATATGATAGAATTTAAATTAGTTAACCTCTCCATTGTCATAAAGCAAAGGTTGGTGTTTTAGTATTTTCCATTGTACTTCCTGTTTTTCAAACTTTTTAATCCTTCTCTAAAGGTTCATCAGCTTTTTAAAAACTTTATGCTTTCTTTTCTTCCTTTTCCCAAACCACCAAAGTATTTAAGTAGAAAGATAATTAAAATTATTAAGAAAAATGTGGATGAAAGTTTATGTATCATAAAACATAAGACATGTATTTTATACATTTTATGGATAAGTATCAGAGCATTCAGCATGTCACAGCACTGAGCTCTTGGATATCTTTTCTAAACTGGGATATAAGTGCAGTCTTTGTTCTTAATGGGCCTTATTGATGGCCCATTGTGAAAAAGCCCATAATACGTACAAGTAAGGTTACCTTCCATGCCTGAATCACAGTGTGACATAAAAACAAACACAAACAAACAAATGAAAAACCCCAGAAAACAAAGCTAGAAAAAGGACTCTTAGATCAAAAAGTCTACTCTACGATATTCAGGATTCCCAAATTATTTTCTCTGGTACTTATTTGGAAAAGTTCTAGCTGATAGACATTAAAATCAGGAAAAATGCCTCGAGACATCAAGAAATAAAGCTTTATAAGTTTAAACTGTTTCCCCCAGTGCTCCTATTTAATGAGGACTTGCAAGTGTTATTTAGGCACCTCACTGACAAGTCACGTGACATTTCTGGCTATTAACGAGCCTCTTGGAATGAGAAGACACCAAAGTATTGGTGTTACAGATAAGGATGCACATATTTATAGAGCAAGTGTAAGTCATTCATCTGGGGCAAGTATAACACCCTTCTACTGGCCACATTTTTAATGAAATACATTTTAAAATATATAAAAAAAGGTACAAATACATGTGAGCAGAGGTCAAAAGAGAAATTAAATACCTACATGTTCAGATGCAAACCTTCCACTTCTTACATTTGCTTCTCAACCAGTTTTTATGCTAGAGGAATGCAGTGTTGAGCTCCAAGTGCTGAGATTTCCCAAAGAGCAGTAACAGAGACAAGGGAACAACCCCATGTAAACATCAATTAAGGATCCAGAGACAAGGCTTTTCAAGCTGTGAATTTAAGATTCATGACGTGTACCTTTGAGCCCTCTTAACACCAATGACAGTGGGAATTACACTCTGCTGGTGCTCTACAGGCAGAGTGGAGAAACTTACAGTGATGTTAGAAAGATATCACTGTTGCTAAAGGGAAAACAGGTGTCAGCATAAGTGAAAACCTGTGAAAGGCACCAAGAAATTAATGAAGCCTTTTCTGACTGACTCTAACATGTGCTTACATCGAGACATTTCACTCCAAATCTATTTTGAGTTGTGTTTACTTAAACAGTCACAGGTATCGTAAACGAAGACGTTGTTAAAAGAATCTTTTTTACTGGTTGTTTAGTCTAGCTAGAAAACTAGAAGCAACATGAGACAGGACACAGTTGTGAAAAAAGGTACCTTTTTGGAAAGAAGGTATGTGCAGAAGGGAATAACTATGATGACTGGAAGAAACGAAGACAGAAAAGGGTTGATTGGTTTAGTCCCAAAACATCTGAGGATGCCTAGGCCTAAACTGATCTAAAAATGCTAAATGAAAGGATTAATGCCAATGGAACATGCTGGCAGAAGAACAAGGATGTGTTAGCTGCACACGAATAAAAGTCATTTGGAAATTCAAATAAGGTGTCACACCATCAGATAGGGACATTCTGAAGGAGATTTCCAAAATGAATAACAGCCACTTCATTTTTAGATTGACCTTCATCAGCTGATGAATTATGTATTACACGATGAGGCTGTCTGTGATAGAAAAGGACTCTACTTCATGTCGTAGAATGTCACCTCCAGTCCCATGATTTTTTTTAAATTACCAGGAACTAAAAAAAAAAAAAATCTTTTTGAGTGTGCAAGTATTTTTACCTATCTGTGCCTCATTCACTAAAACATAAGCAAGAACACATCATTTTTCCCTTAGAATATGTGTTCCTGTGTTTTATTCATTAACAATTGTAGACTGCTTTGTAGCAACAGAGAATCATTTAACTTGCAAATCAAAATCCTGGTTTTGAACACTTCTTGCCTGTACTGAAACCAAACCTGTGCACTAACCAGTTCACTTCTCGTCTATTCTTATATCATCATAACATCATGAAGGTCACCGACATCCTAAGACATTTCAGTTATGAACCAACAGTAAAACATCAAGCATAGTTTTATAATTAATCAATATGAAAAGGATCACATAGAGGACTAAAACCAGAAGTCACACCTGTAGATTACAAATCAATGACTCATTTTGGAATGACTTGCTGCCTCCTATTTTCTTTCTCCAGAAAGTTTCATACAGGTTTCTAACATTTACCATTAAGCAGTTGTAAGTATTTAAAAAAATAACTCTGATAAAGAAAAATAGTCAGGTGTTCCTTTTCAGCCACAATCACAGTGTGTGAGAGGACACTGAAAATATTTCTAAATGGACGAGCAAACACAGCTGCAGAACAGTGGGTCTTATGACCCAATGAAACAAAGCAAATTTTCTTTTCACTATTAAAATCTTAAGCTGTGTTTGAACTGGTACCTAAGAATTCAAATCTAGTATATTCAGTTGGCTTTTCTCTTCTACTGTGGTGTCTAAACAAAAAAAAAACCCTACAAAACAAGTGCAGTTGAAACAAACATCTATGGGTGTTGCTGTTATAGAAAGGGTAAAGGTGGACTGACGTTAAAGAAAGAGAGCTGGTTCTCAGTCTTGGGAAGATGCTAAGATGCATCAGGTGATTTTATCTGATTAAGTTAGACTGTCCAGTGAACAGCTGAACTGTATCCTTCTGCAGAGGCAGCAGGAGGCCAAGAGGGAAACCTCAAGGCATCTAAAACGGCACTGGCTGCCTGTAGTCAGAAAACTGAATTAGGCCCCTACTTGGCATAACTCATAGAGTCTACAGAACAACTAACCTCACTCTACAGCTGATGCCTACACTTAGTCACACAAATTAACATCCCATTGCACTATTTCAGATACGTTTTTTGTTGCAAAAGGAGCCTGGGCATCCTGTAGAGATGTAGCTAATAACTTAGTTTACAGATACACCTTGCATCAGATGTGCCAAATCCAACCCTTCATATCTAAAGAAAACAAAGAGCAGAGCCAAAAATCAGCTTTCTCCTTGCAGGTTCCAAAATAATTTACACATATCATTACCAGTTGCTTTGCAGGGACTATCTATTACGTCGTGTTTGTAAAATACCAGTCTCAGTAGAGCTGCTCTTTAGGTTCTTCTGCAACAAACAATGAAAAAATAATACAAATCCCTCTGTATTGGACAGAAACCATTTAACAGCTGCCAGTACTGCAACATAGATAAGTTGTCAGGGACACCAAAAACCTAATCAATCCACAAATCCAAACATTTTCCTCTCCTAAAATGTAACAAAAGGAACTGAGATGTTTCAAAAGGAAAGAAAAAAAAAAAAAAACCAAGCTGAGATGGCAGTCTTATTTCCAGAACATCAAAGAGAGTCACAAAAAGAAAATCATAAGAAAAAGAAACTTGCAAATAAATCCCATTTAAATTTTCTCTCAGCATGACCTACATATTTACGTTGTATTTGCTGTTGGTGCAATCACTGTGCAGTAACAATTTCCTAGACAATGCAGGTCTGTATTTTGTTGCTATGCTACGTGCTATACCCAGCCACAGTCACTGCTGGAGCCAAAACCTCAAGGTGGCACAGCAGCCTCAGCTGAAAATTGATTCATGGACCTTTCCAGAGACAAAAAAGAGATGCACAAGCAAGGCACAGACACAGCCAAGATGAAAGACCTTTTAGCCTTTGTGTCCAAAAGATTAAGCAAAGTGCCATGCCCTGCTGCTAAAGCACCCGTTCTGTTTGTGATTGATAGTCAAGGACCTGGATGTTATCTGTAACGGAACTGCCATTCGCTAATCTTTTCATATACAGAGAAAGTAATTCAGATAAGCATAAATCAAGATACAAAGCAACCCACAACATGGTTTTCCTCTTCAGAAATACGGGTTACACAGCTACTAGGTTTACAAGTCAAGATCTAAGAGATTACCAGTCTCCTATCCATGACAGGGGGTGGGAGGCGACCATAAAGCCACATTATGTCTACATAGGTGGTGCAGAGATATTACAGGTGTATCTCTATTTTCTGAATTAGTAGAGCAAAAGCATTTGTAAAACTGTGCTCCACATAGTATTTATACCAGAGCAAGTCTCTGGCTTCAAAGCCATATTGTTTGCAGTGACAGGTGACCAGTCTGATCACATAGAATCATAGAATGGCTCAAAGATCATCCAGTTCCAACCCCCCTGCCTTGGGCAGAGACACCTCCCACTAGATCAACTGTTCAAAGCCTCATCCAACCTTGCCCTGAACACCTCCAGTGATGAGGCACCCACAGCTTCTCTGGGTAACCTGTTCCAACACCTCACCACTCTCACAGCACATGAAGAGTCACGACTAGAGAGTTGCACAGATAATGAACTAAAAATTACCTTGCTGTGGTAATTTTTTATTGGCGCTGCTCAATACACTACACATACCTGTAAACCAGAGTTTAAGAAATACATAAATTATCATGGGAGAGACTGGAAAAGGTAAAAAAAACCCTAAACAACAACAACAAAAAAATCCCTGAAAAGACGCCAAGCCACTCAAAGTTTAGAAAGGATGACTCAAGCTTGAAGGCAGACTGGAGGAATTGAATTTGATTAGTCTAGGAAAGCAAAGGCTGAAGAAAACTTGATAGCTGTCTTCTAATACATAAAGGACTATCTATTAAAAAGAAAACCAGTATAATTCAGAGCAACAGAATTTTAATTAATGAAAGTATTTATCTCAGGAAAGTAATTAAGCATTGACAGAGACTAATTAGTGTAAGTTCTGAATCTGCAGCACTGAATGTTTTCAAAGAAGCATCTGTTAAGGATGGTCTAGATAAGACTAACAGCAGGACACATCACTTGATTTTCCACACTTGTATTTCTATACATAACTTACTCGCACACTATCTTAAATAAGACTATTTGTACCAAAAAATCCATTTATTTCATTAAAATTATCAAAAAAATTATCATTTTACGATATTGGCTCCCTATTAGTCATTTGTTGTTGTGCATATGCTCACTTCAGCATGTTGCATTTGTTCTGTAAATCTGCCATAAGTGGAATACTCTGAAAATACTTTTTGGATATTTTCCTTGCTAAAGTTGCTCAGTTAATGCTATTTAAAAAGTGGATTATGAACAATTTAATCTTTTTTTATGATCATTCATGAGACCAATATAGTAATTGCTTACTTCCATTAGCTATATTACAAAAATGTTCTTAAAAACAAAAATTACACAAAAAGACATATTTCTCTATTTTCCTGTATGTATAGAGAGCTCCACCTGCCACCTATCCCCAGTCAGAACTCCTTTTACTACCTGCAAACCTCTGTGAAGATATGGTTTAATACCTGCTGCATATGTTCAGTATTGGAGTCAATTAAAAGACTATCAAGCTTGCACTGCTAGAAGATATTGGGACATTTCTTGCAAATACCCACCTCCCCAAAACTGCATGTACAATGATTTTACTTTGTAGCCTATGAGTGTAGTAAGAAATTAGTGGCTGAAGATTTGAAAAACTGATATTCTCATTAATGTTGATATCCAGCCCATTATTTTACACACACACACAAACATACATCCTTGCTCCCCTGCAGGACTTCCTACTGAAAGCTACACATGTTCATCTATGCTGGGTATGCTTTTACTTCTCATCAGCTTCTACAAAATGCTCGGGTCTACTCAACAAAGCACTAGCATAACCTCTAACAAGACTGGGCATCCACTTGGTTCTGGTCTTTTCAAATAATATATGCCAAAAATTATTTATACCCTGTAACTTCATGTTCTAAATCATTAATACACATTTTAAAGCAAAACTTTCTCAACAGATAAAAATCTACTTCATAAACCAACAGAAAATCCAACTCAAAAGTAAGGAGCATGATTTTTGTAGTGATATAAGTGTTTAATCTCACTATCCCTGTTAAGAATATGGTCTATCACTCATAAGGGTTCAGCCCAACTTTCTGTGTCAGTAGGAAGCAAGCAAGGGTTGCACCATCAAGTTAGAGCCCTCAGACCTTCCCAACTTGTTTCCAAGTGAGTGGGAAGCAACTTGAGGGAAAAAAATCAGGAATGTCCTTTCTTTCCCAGCTACTGACTTAAGGAAATTTTACTATAGGATGCAATATTCCCAGTGGAAACAGCGAAAAGTTTAAGTTTTGATGTACAGAGAAGTTAAAAGCAGTATAATTCTTAAAACAGCATTCTTGAATATAAGCACTGGTATCCAGTGAAAGGATAGGAGAAAGTTGCATAAACTGAGATACACAAAATTCCTTTTAAACATAGGAAAACACATTTTAACTATGAGGGTAGGACACTGGAATGTGTTGGACAGGGAAGCAGTGGATTCTTCATCTTTGGAAATACTCAAAACCTCACCAGACACTGCCCTGAGCATCCTACTCGACTAAGGACTTGGACTTGATAATCTCCAGAGATGCTTTTCAACATCCATAACTGTGTTACCTCAGTGCAATGATCCAACGTGCGTGTTCACAATGCTAAACCACTGTATTAAACTTGTATTGATTGCACAACACAAGGTGTTTGTTGCTTGGGGTAAAGAATCACCTTCCTTCTTTTGGGAACTGTGCTCCTATGGCACAAATGGGTACAGAGAGGGTATAATCAGTAACCAGTCTCAATAAACCAGAAAGGCAATAATTTTCTTCTCAAAGGAAAATAGAGGGACTATTCTTTAAACAACAATTCAAGCTTCAGGAAAACAGAAAGTCAATATTTTTGAAGAAAGACAGCTTTCAGAATAAATACACTGCTCAACAGGGAAACACATCACACAGGCAACAAGGCTGGACCTCTGAGCAAGAGGTGCAATTAGGTCAAGCTGTCCTGTGCACTCAGTAACACAGCCCGTACGTCTGTCATATTTCTGTTCCAATTTCAAAGGCTTTTGTTTGAAGAAATTACAATGTTACTGAAAGGAGGCTGTGACAAGCCTCAACATGCCGAATTCATACAAACATCTCCTATATTCTGCTATTAAAGGTACAGGGAATTCCTTGATGAAAGCCAGATTTTTTTTACCTTATGGCACATCCTGAAATACTCCACTGGTGAGGATGTAGTTACCAAGTACTATGATCCAGTGAAAGGTGAGTTAGTGTGATTTAAACATTTTCTTGGTGTCTAATAACACAAAACAGGGTACAGAAAAATACGAGTTTGACTGACAGTATGGTCCCAATGCAAAAGCACTTCCAGGATGCTGATAAAGTTAAATTTCTGTTCTAGGCAGTGCACTGCAACTAAGCCAGCCAGGCTGTAGATACCATTTAGCGCTCTCACTTTCTCTGGTTTTCAGTCATCAGTGATCTCTGTCTCAGACTTAAGTTTCCAGCCTCTCCCGAGATATTCAGTGCTATAAAGGAAGGTGTAAATAATGGCAGAATAGTCATTATGACTATTGTCCCACAGCAGAAGTTCCTGCTGTCACTGTTCAAGTCTGCAGAAAAAAAAGAGCAAATCCAGATGATGAACCCAGTTTCAGAGCAACAGTGGCCTCGGGTGGACTAGAGTCCATAGGAGAAAGGCATTGTCTATGAACAACAGTCGTTGACACAACTCAGAGATTTTGTTCCTACATGCAAGAAGCAATAGGTCTGTTATCTCACAATTCTTGTTATACATTACTCTATGACCTCCCATTTTATAGGGTGACTTTTGCTATCTAGATAATTAAAGATAGCAAAGCTGGCTCTGCACTCTCTGAAGTTAGTGCTTTATTACCTCGATACCAGAAAGAAAGAAAAACAAAAATCCAAAAATGAAGTGTCATCAATTTCTCAGAGAACAAAACGCTGTCACAGCCACCCACACAGAAGTATACAGTGCCCTGCCCATCTGGATCCCAGCATGGATCACCTGGAAGCTTCATGCCTCATCTTCCAGCCAGGTAGTGATCTCCTGAGGCTCAAGGTCATCTCAAAGGCACTGGGCACTTATGTTTTGGCAAGTGAACAGAGTGCAAAGTTTGTGCTTCTCTCCAGACTAGCTGATAAGCCCTTTTATGGGATACTCAGCTACTATGCACATCAAAAACAAGGAAAAGGACTTCCTCAGTCCTTCTCCATGACTTCTTTTAAAAATGCCCCTCTTCTCACTTTTCAAGAATTCAAATTACCACTCTCCTCTCTGCTTGAATGGGAGCCTTTGCACACATCAGCTTTTTCTATGCATGGAAAGAGAAGACACCATTATTTTGAACTAAGAGAAACATGAAAGAATAAGGAATAGAAATTATTTGAAAGGCAAAATACAACATTCATGTAGCTAACAAACCTGTACTCAATTGCTGCAACTGGGACCACAAGCAGAGATATGAACTAGAACCACACCATAGATCTTACTTCATCCATATAGTAACACAGTTTCAGTAAAACCCATGGTGCAGTCATAGAAATTGGATAGCTGCTGCTTCAGTCATACAGTGCAAGTACTATGAAGGCAAAAAAACCACCAAGCGCCCTCACACATGGCTCTCATAGCCCACTTCTACAGAAATCTGTAGAAAAATACCTCTTGCTGCAGTACACGTGGATCCAGAACAATTCACAGCACAGCAATTAGTAGGTACTCCCTATCCTGAAGGATACACATCTTTTGAGAAAAGTAGCTGTAGTTACACTGAAATTCAAGAGAAATGGCTGAAGTTTCATGGTTTGTCTTACGCAGCGTAAGAGTAAATAATCCAACAGCTATTTCTATTTTCTTTGTTTGTTTCATTGGGTTTTATTTGATTTAGTAATAATTTAAATGATCTACCTTCATGCAAAAGAATTACAAAAGCAAATCACAAAGAATCGTCACACAGAGAAGTGAAAGTGACATCAATTTTGCATCTACCTAAAGACATAACACAAAGGGAAAATATTTAAATCATAATCCAATTCTTAATACATTCAAAAGAATCTCAAGATTCTGCTGACACTTTATGGAAACACTGTCCTTTATCCTGCAATTAAATGTAGGATAACTTGTTAACTAAACCTGTTTTCCAAGAAATTCAATATTTATAACAGAAAACAAAATTAAGTTTCAGGAGAATTCACCCAGCCATCTCATATCTCCTATCTCACACAAGATAATCAGCATCTCACACCAATGCAAAGGTTATAATGTGTTCTTTCTGAAATAAACTAAACTAACCCAATACAGACATTGCTGAAAGCACTTCTGACTTTGTGTTGTAACAAAAGTTCTTATTCTGCTTCTGAGGGACAGATTCTGATAACCTTATTTATGTTGAAACTGACAAACTTCACAAGATTTCTGTTGAAAGAAGAGAGTATTAGACCCATGATATATGGTCCTGTTCAAGGGAAACAAGAACCTGAAAATTTTTCTCTTATGTAGTCAAAAAGGAGAAACTGTCATTTCTGTGTTATTGCCTAATATTGAGAATGCTTTAATGCAAGACCCTTTATGAAGGGAATTCTAGTGTTTATTTAAGATCACAGATGTTTATGGTTTAGAAATTTAAGAAATACTTTGAGGTTAGAAAAGTCTGAAAGACCCCTCAGTAATATACTCCTAACTTGAAATTAACAAAAAATACATTTCAAATGTCACACTAATCTGAATATTGAAATAAACAAAAGACCTTTTTCAGAGAGGGGTATTTCTGGAAATTTTATTTGCATTATTTAAATCATATATTTAATGTTCTTCATAGCATTAATAACTATCATTTTTGAGCTAATAGCTACTACACAGATAATGAAACATAGGGATAGCTGAACTAGCTTAACTAAACTAGTTCAAGCAGTAGTAGGCTAGCTGTAAGAGCAGAGAGATTCTATAGAATTGCAGCAACAATCAGAATATTTTCACCATACTCATACTCCCACTTGAAGTGAAGAAATCCCAGGCATCTCCACACAACACAAGCCTTCTCTTTCTGTGCCTTAAGAGGTAAGCAAAAGTGTGCCGTAAAAGGTAAGCAAATGGATTGACCCCTTGCAGCACACAGGCAGCAGAGTTGGGAACAAAGCAGTGGGTAGCTGTATTTTACAAATACGGATGACACATCTGTTGATTTGGGGTTTAAAACTAGTGTTTTCTTAGGAGCACCCAAGCTCTTACCTTTACAAACATGAAAATCTCACAATCTTCCTGGAAGTTGTCAGTTTCTCCAAAGTTGTTGTTGAGGGGGAACTTAAGGGAAGTTGAAGAGTTGGAAGAAATGCTCTGGCTCCGATGCAACTTGAAATCTGGAGGAAAATTCATGTTGCTCTCAAACATCATACCCTCTGTGTGTTTATCTTCCAGAGCTGGGCTCATTAGATCCATCTCCTGGTATGGGTTGTCTTCTCCAGCACCATGGTGAGATGAAGAAGAACCCTCCTCCCTATCTGCCCCATGCTGAGAGACCACAGAATTACTACAGCTATCCTCTGAGCTCTCTTGACTCACAAGTTCCATGCTCTCTGGAAGAGTAGTGGTGGAAGGAGGAGATGCTGGATCGTCACGGACATGATCATAAGGATTATCCCTTTTGTCTTCCTCAGAGTCTGGAATCTTATAGGCATTAGTGTCATTAGCACTTTGATAAACATTGGTAAAGACCTGATCTTCCATGACTGCTGGCTAGTGGGTTTTGCCTGTCTTCTGGTACCTTAAAAGACTACAGCTGAAGTGAGATGTTGATAGACAAATGCTCTTTAGGAGGAAGCAGAGTCTGTGGTGTGATTTCTGAATGCTCTGCTACACATGGCAGATCTCCAACAATCATTTACTGAGAGCTTTAAATCAACAGCTACACTTCCACTGAAGAAAAAGACAGGGCTGTCTTACTTTTAACCCCTTTATTGATCTGATTGCCGGTAACTGTACCTTAGGAGCTCTAATGAGTTTTTATTCTTCCAGATATAGTCTGGTCTATAGTGAAAAAACAGCTAAAGCACCTATCAGTACTAGAAAACTATGGTAAAAAATACTTAATCTTTCATGAGAAATCAAAAATAGTTTTACTGGAAATCTTAAGTACATTTTGTGTAAAGAGGTAGAAATGCAGACTTCACCCATTTAGTCATGTTTTCAACATACAAAAGCCTAGCTTCAATGAAAAGCAAGGCAAAATTTGCTCAAGAATACAGGCAGTCTGCAGTGTTCCTTCACCATCAACAAATAATCATTTATTAAAAAAAACAAATAAAGAAAAAATCATAAAATTATATATCCATGAGAAAAAGGCATCAGATTTGAACTCTTTCCTGTTTTGCCACTGGTTCACTTTAGGACCTTGAACCAACCACTTCACAGTCAGCGACTCCATCCTCTCATCTATAAACTGGGGCCAAAACTGTAGTAAGTCTTGTTAGCTGCCTTGGAATCTAGGAAAAGAAAGCACTGAATAGTTTTATCTATTATTAAGTGTACTTAATGTATTCATTACTCTTAATCACATTGAGGTTATATATTTCCAAGTCATAAGACATAGACCCAAGTTTCCAAAGTTGTGTTAATGTCACTTGACTTTAGCAATCTAGTTAGCCACCTTGTCAATACAGTTCCCTTTCCCTAAATAATGGAGAGACCCACAAACCTCCACAGAATCTAAAGCAGATGAATACTTCCAGCATTAGCATAAAATGCCCTCTTAAAGAAAGATACACATTCAAGAGCATTTGAATTAATGAAACTGAAATTCATTAAAGATCCAAAACTGAATTTATCAGTTATGTGACCTTCAGACTTTATGACTAAAGACTTTTTATCTCTATATTTACTGCATCTAGATTATGTAGATTATTATGAGAATTCTTGGAATATAATAATATTTAATTGCTGGGAGTTGAGACAAAATGAAAAATAAAGGTGTTTGGAACATCCTGAGAGGTAACAGCCACAGCCAGGTTGGATTTCCAAAATAAACATAAAAGAGAGGAGAGGCTAGAGAAAAAGATTGTAATACCAGCCATCTCCAAACAGAATGACCAGGGTAATACGTGCTGTTTCACATGATAGAATAGCAGGTGCTCACTGTCTGAAATGTACGATTGCAGTTTACTGACATTATTCTTATATTGAACATTTTAGACTACTAATAAAGTTAAATATCAAAAGCAAGCCAGTACTTCAATTTATTAAACTTGGATTCACTTTCTAAGGCTCCTAGATAACCCCATAAGTGCCAAAATCATAGTCACAACCAAGTGTAATCACAGTAACAGTGAGGAAAAGCACCAGAGCAGACTTTCAATTCCTTGCATGGAATCAGCAGTACAGTAAAAAAACACAGGTAAGTATCAGAGATCAATGAGATCTCTTAGCTCATAAATGTATTTCTGGCCTGACGCATCTCAAGACTTTAGGGGCATGTAACCCATATCACTGCCTAATTTCAGCTGTTACTACTACGAATTCCTGCCTGGCATACATGGTCCATCAGCAAACAGAATGAAGCACATCACCTCTTTACATTTTCTTTGTATAACCTGGCACAAATCTTTGCATGGAAATCCTACATAAGAGGTTCTGAAAGTGTACTGTGTAATCTGCATTGTGCACTTCTAGCATGCACAACCAGCTATTAGGATAATAATAAGACTGATTTAAAACCATGAGCTTAAATTACTAAAGCTCAAGAAACACAGGAAAAAACAGTAAGCTAACCAGAAACTTTTGTAACTAACTTTTTAAATTAATATTTATTGCTTTCAGGAAAACACTTGCATTTATTCACCCTTTTGTAGAAATACAAATATATTTCTATCTGCATCTGTTCAGCTTGCTCTGAGCATGCCCTTGATAAGCAACTCCTGCTGATTTGAAGCCTTTCTACAAAGAGCACTTCCAGGATTAAATATGCTGGGATCATAAAACTTCCCTCCTTAGACACTCTGCTGACAAATATCTTGAAGAAGCAAAGAGAACAAGGACACATTCGTGACACAAAACAAAGTGCAAAGTCCAGTTGCACAGCATTAAATTAAATGTTTTTTTTTTCCCTCCACGAAGACATTAGTAGGATGCAGCAGCACCTGCTGGAGGGTATAAAATATCACAGGTAAAACAAGGAATAACAGCAAAACATACAAGTATTATTTTAAAATAAATAAATACAGTTGATGTGGATTTCATTAGTCAGAAATGTGAGTTACCCAAGTTCTCCTTTCCTCTGCCCCCCCTCCAAGAGCAAAAAGTACCATTCAGCTTCAAGATCCAGACTTCACCCTTGTGAAAGAGTAAAAAAGCCAAAGAGTAAACTTGACCACACTTTGAGAATTTATCCAGGTGAAAATCAGGTGCATTTCATTCTATGAACTCTCCGCTGTTTTACAACCCTTACATTTCATCTTCACGGAAGACAGAAACAACTTTAGGATCACAGTTCAAAAGCTGTGTGATAACAAATGAGATCAAAACTGAGGTGCCCATATTGTGACTTGGACAGCAGTGTCCTGGCCTGCTCTCCTGTGTCCTGTGCTGCTCCCTCCCTAATCCCCAGCCAAAAATACCCTGCTCCGACAGATGAACAGGGCAGAGTAGCTGTGCTTAAGGCTGACCAGCAAAATGGGACTTCCCTCCTGAAGAGGAGTGAGAAGAAAGAAGTAGTATGAAGCAGGAGAGTAGAAAAAGGTCTCGGCACCACCTTGCACTCCATTCTCCAAAACCAGAACCCTACGAGCAACAGTCCCAAGCCCACAGCCACAAGAATGGAAGATTACAAAAAAGAGAGACTGCCAGTTTAATCCATTCCTTAAATTCCTCTGCTCCCCAAAGTAGAAGGTTGAATTAATGTGGTAGTTAGTTATAGCAATACTTTCTGCAGTTGGTTCTGTGATTCGAATTGTGTCACTATTTTGTGTACTATCCATACCCATGTGAGCCATCTGACAACACTGGTCACTTGCTTGCCAGAAACACAAATAACCACATACATCATAAGCAACAAAATTCATATAAGCACAAATAACACAAGCAATGGAACTCCTCATTTTCCATGTTTATTTTTTATTTCATTTTCCTTGTTCACTCTAACCTTATTTTCTTCAAGCAAAAAATACCAGAATTAACATGACCATAACTGCAGTTAGTATACATAACACAATAGCTATAGTCAATCAGTCAGATCTCTTCAGTCTCATTTTTAGAGACCTTGTTTACACAGAGTTTATCTGTCTATTGTTCAGCATTTAGATGAAACTAATCACTAATTCCTCCTCCAGTCCAATGGACAGCGATGGGCATCATGGAGTATGTGACAAAAGAGATAGAAAGAATTCTCTTGGGAGCAGATGAAATATATTCTGGAGATGGTCTTCATTACTCTAAAACGCAGTTATCTGAGCTCCCTAAAACATATATCTTTTTGGACAGCAAGGCTGGAACTCACTGACATTTAGAAGCCTACAAACCAGCATCAAAACTCTCACTAGGAACCTAGATAATTGCCTAGTTCCCTCTACAGAGATACACAGAGGTCAGTTCAGTAGCCCAAACACACACAGACACTTACTGGTATTTAAGCTGTTTACTTAGATCAACATGATTTTATCTGAAGGACAGCAAATTGCAAGGGCCTCAACAGACTTAAAATAGTATGTTAAAATCAGACCACTGAATCTACTACTGAAACTTTTACCTGGGTACCCTTTTATCAAAGATAATAACTTGCATGTTTTCTAGATATTCCATGCCATGATTATCTTCATTAGTTAATAGCCTTGTTTAGAAATAGCAACCAATTTCTATTGGAAATTTCCTGGTAGTCATCTCCAGTTGTTTATTGCTATGATTTAAATACTTTATTTGAAAGGGTCCTTCAGTTTCATTTGTTCTCCATGAAGATACTTGCATACTCTAAGGAACGAACCCATAAATCTTTCTTCATAAACTAAACAAATTGAGATCCTTCAGTTGCTTGCTCAGAAGTATTTTTTCCAGTCATAAGAGGAGCAATAAAATTGAACGGTTAAAATTAAACACTGAGGTCTTGGAAACAGCTGAATCTGAAATTGAATGATGGTAAACAATGTGTTTTGCTGTCAGTAGAAACCAAGAGATCTTAGCATTGCGGAGGGTCAGACTCTTTATTTGCACTTTAGAGCACTCATTGCAAAAATCATTACTATTCCTGGCAATTCAGGAAGCTGGTTTTACTAAATCACTTCTTTTCTTTGTAAAGCTCAAACTTTTCCACTGCTTCGAAATATGCAGTTCAAATACATTATCAAAACTGCACTGTGGGCTGTGGTTTACAGACATATTACAAGGCAGTTGCAATAAAATTCACTTCATTTTTACTCTTGACTGCACTAAATAGCTGGATGAAATCAACAGCAAACAAAACATCTTGTATTGTTTCCAGTCTCAGCTTTTATTTATATGGTTAGCAATGCCTCATCACTTTATAGTACATCAACAGTAATAGAATCATAGAATCGTTTAGGAAAAGACAAGTCCAAGTCCACCACTAAACCATGTCCCTAAGCATCACATCTTCATGTCTTTCAAATACCTCCAGCAGCCTGTTCCAGTGCCTGATAACCCTTTTGCTGAAGAAGTTTTTCCTAACATTTAGTCTATTGCATTATTCTCTCCTGATTTCACACTAAACAGCATGAGAAAGACACATTTATCCTACATTCAGATCTTTTAGGAAGTCTCTGTGTAAAGTACTTTTCTATTTTGGCTCTGTGCTCTCTACAAGAATGAGAGACTCAAGACTCCTCTACACGGTTACTCCTACAGCTGTTAACACCCACAGACCTGTACTGCAGGAACAAACTCTGAAGAACAGCATTCTTAACAGAGGTCCAAGCATCTTCAACTCCTCATAGAAGCTGCATAGGTGTGCTAAACGTTTTATCTGTATTGCATGTGTGCATATGGAGTTAGTCTATCTTCTGAAACACATGCCTTAGATCAGCTTCATATTAACTGCTGCCATATGCTGCTATAGCAGTTTCTGTATTCTATTTAAGATACAGTAAGTAAAACAAAGCGCACAGAAACATTTTTGTTTGGTACAAGCCTCTGATCATCATCATTTCATAATAGAATCAGCACACCCTTGAAGCAAATCTCCAGAAATCTATTTGTTGCTCAGCTAACACTAACCTGGATTCTGCAGTCTTGAGGGGCTGTCTCATGAACTCAGGACTCCACTGCAATAACAGTGATTCACCTTCACCCAAATTTTGCTTTGCTACCGACACTGCATAAAAGGCATATTTGAATGGTAACACACCAGTAAATTTGACTGCAAAAGACAGACACTTCTCCACCGGGAACTAGACAAACAATAGAAAACTATTTTGCACAAGACACTCAACTCTCGTGTTCTCTACAGTTTTTAGTTGTTATAAACACCAGGAGTAGTCACCATCAACTGACATTTGAAAACCTGCTTTACCTGCTGCAGGGCCTAAACAATTATTCCCGATTTGGATGTTTCAAAGCCCTTTATTTGCAGCCTTCCTGTTCCTTCTGTAACACTTTGTTTGGTTTGCTCTCCAACTCCATGGTTGGAAACTCCATTAGAATACCTGGAGGCCTAAGAAATATTGACTTTTTATTTGCCCAACTGCTCCAAGGAAAACATTTTTTTGTTTGCCTTTAAAATCTGGCATCATTTCAACGTCCTTGTTTATCTCTGAAACCAACCACACTCGGAAATCCCAGCAACCAGGCTTCAGGCTTGTTTACAGCAGAGGCTCTAGTAACAGAGAAGGCAGAGACACCACAGCACTCTGTATCACCCTGTACTGCAGCCTTAGGGATACTGCTCCATAGAGTTTGAGAAATAGCATGGTTAAGCACCACATTTTGTTTATAGTCTCCATATACAACATATTCTTCAGATGAAATGGGCACTAAAAGCTTAAAGTCTTCATTTTAGCAGCTTTTAGTCACCTAGCCCTTTAATGGTTTTATGAATTGTTTTCCTATTTTTCTTCATCTCGAATATATTAAGATGCATCAAAACACAGTAAATGATGGATTAAAAAAATACTCAGAAAAAAACGATCACAGAGGCCTATTAAGTGGATAAAATGCAGAAAAAAATGTTTCACTTTCAATATTCAGTTAACTCTAAGTAATTCTTTTAAGTATTTCAAGACACATACCTAAACTATATATGTGGAACATCCAGTTTTCACCCAAATGAATAAGGAGTTGCTTCCCTTCCACAACACTGCCAACAGGAGGGGATAGTTTCCCATGTAGAAATTAAGTGCTTTTCTAAAGCTAGCCTAGAATATTTTGAGGGTGCCTACCCTTTACTTCCTTTCATTCTCTGAATTGCACTAACACAAATGCCTGAACTGGTTTTGGAGCTGCAGATGCTCGATTCCAGTACAGCAGTAAATCTATACAACTTCTGGCAAGATATAGTACGGACTAGTGCTTAGAAGAACTGCAGTCTATACAGACAATTCTGGGGTGAAATGCAACATTGAGATTAAAGTAAGGAAAGGCAAACATCTTGTTAGTTCCCAGTTTTACTTGTTTTAGTGTAACTCACCCATTTCTCATAAGCATATGCTGTAAATGACACCATGAGCTGTACTAAATACGTGATACATGTTGGCCAGCCTAGTTCAAAGTCTGGAGCTGGTATGGTTGCCTTTATAATGTGTCAACCTGGACACATTATAATAAGCTGGACTCATGAATTATTGAATGCTGCGAATGAGTGGCAAAGCACACAGGTAAACAGGAGATTACTCACATTTTAGGACTGAATAGCTGAGAAAGTATGTTGCCAAACTAGGTTAGCAAAAGGGCTGTGATGCTTAAAATTTATCTGTATCTCTGCATAAAGTTTGTAACAAGACTCCAATGGTAATTTGATGAAATTGGCTAACAGCCTGCATCTGTTATGTATTCCCTTGACCTCTAATTCACTCTGCATAATAAATATTTTGAAGTAAACACAGTAATTCATAAAACACACTTCCCCCTGCACGTGATAAACTCTCATGTGCATATTTACAAAGCTGAATTAACATAACCAAGAAAAAAAAATCACAAAAAGACCTTGACTTGAACTTGACATATAACATGCAAATATCTGCAAGAGGGCTTATCTAACTCACCGGGAATTAGTTTTTTTCCTCTTTTACAACCCTGTGCTTTGCCACACCTTCCACATTCCACAAATCAAAGTGTATCAGAGGTGTGCCACTTTATTCAGCCTATCACACCACTTCTTTAGAGCCACTCCAGAGCCAGCATGCACAGGTAGCACAACCTGCCAAACTCATACATATGTGAAAGCCATTAGAAAGAAACTCAAATCTATGTGGCATTCAGATTAAGCACACCATCAGGATAAAGAGAATAAGATTCAGATCCTATACTTAAAACAATCATGAAGCTTTAAACATTTCATTTGCTTAGTTTTTATGATGAAATATAAATTGGAGTGATGATTTCTGCTCTGTGCTGTTAAACAATGCTTATTTTCTCTATTTACACAGAGCTGATTTCATTGTTATTCAGCACCACTAACTTAACAGGTTTGGCAGAATTACTAATTCCTTCTCATAACAAAAAGTAAGACCAAGGGAATGGAAACTATTTGCCTCAATCTATAAAGAAAACCTAGGGCCTAGAACAGCCCTCAATCCATCATACCACACACTGCCTTCCTAAAAGCAACACTGGTATTCAGAGTACTTGCACTCAAGAAAAATTTCCTGCATATATTCTGAGTTTTAGGGTAAATCAGTCACGAGAGCACAGAAAGGTCATACACACGAAAGAATATGTAGTCAACTTCCAGAGCTGTGTGGCCAAAAGGGAGCAGGAGTCATGGAAAACAGGAGATTTGTAGTCACACTAACTACCAGCATTGCCTTGTGAAAGCCTCAGCAGGTTACAGGCATCATAGAGAAACTCAGGACAACTCCCACTAACACATCCTGTCACATCTTCCCCTCGCTCCACGATGTCCTTCTGCAGCCAAGGGGTGCTCCAGCAGATACAGCACACACCCTGTGCCCCAACTGAACTCTGACCCCCTACCAGCAGCTCTAACCGTCCCACCTTGAACTCACGTCTCAGCCTGGGGGGACTAACATGCCTCTTCTAAAAACCTGTGCTCCTCTGCAATCTGCCACATCTCTCCGCTCGTGTCAGCCACCTCCCACAGCTCCCCTCAGACCCGCTGCCATCAGCCCTCTGCCTCTCAGCCTCCAATGGCTCCCTACACCTCATCCCACCCCAGTGCCCCTCACCTCAGTTCTCTTCAGCGTCACCTCAGCTCCCCCCACCTTTGCTCCCCTCAGTCTCCCATAGTTTCTTTCCAGCTCTGCTCCCTTCAGTCCCTCCTAACCTCCCTCAGTCCCCCTTTATATCATCTTCCTCCTTTTCTGCTCCCCTCAATGACCCATGACTCCCTCCAGCTCTGTTCCTCTCAATCCCCCTTCACTCCTTCAGCTCTGTTTCCTTCAACCCTCCTTGACTCCCCCCAGCTCTGCTCCCCTTGGTCCCCCATGGCTTCCCCTTCACCTCAATTCCCCCCACTCTGCCCCCCTCAATCCCCCATGGCTCCCTCTTCAGCCATCCCTCACCTCAACTCCCCCCACTCTGCCCCCCTCAATCCCCCATGGCTCCCTCTTCAGCCATCCCTCACCTCAACTCCCCCAACTCTGCTCCTCTTCAGCCTCCCCTCAGCTGTGCTCCTCCCAATCCCCCATGGCTCTCTCCTCAGCTCCCCACACTCTGCTCCCCTCAATCCCCCATGGCTTCCTCTTCAGCTACCCCTCACCTCAACTCCCCCAACTCTGCTCCTCTTCAGCCACCCCTCACCTCAACTCAGCTCAGCTCCCCCCACTCTGCTCTCCTAAATCCCCCATGGCTCCCTCTTCAGCCACCCCTCACCTCAACTCCCCCCAACTCTGCTCCTCTTCAGCCTCCCCCCAGCTGTGCTCCCCTCAATCCCCCATGGCTCTCACCTCAGCTCCCCCGACTCAGCTCCCCTCAATCCCCCATGGCTCCCTCTTCAGCCACCCCTCACCTCAACTCCCCCCAACTCTGCTCCTCTTCAGCTTCGCCTCAGCTCAGCTCCCCTCAATCCCCCATGGCTCTCACCTCAGTTCCCCCCCCTCTGCTCCCCTCAATCCCTCATGGCTCCCTCTTCAGCCACCCCTCACCTCAACTCCCCCAACTCTGCTCCTCTTCAGCCACCCCTCACCTCAACTCCCCCAACTCTGCTCCTCTTCAGCCACCCCTCACCTCAACTCCCCCAACTCTGCTCCTCTTCAGCCTCCCCTCACCTCAACTCCCCCAACTCTGCTCCTCTTCAGCCTCCCCTCAGCTGTGCTCCCCTCAATCCCCCATGGCTCTCACCTCAGTTCCCCCCCCTCTGCTCCCCTCAATCCCCCATGGCTCCCTCTTCATCCCCCCCTCACCTCAGCTCCCCCAACTCAGCTCCCCTCAATCCCCCATGGCTCCCTCTTCAGCCACCCCTCACCTCAACTCCCCCAACTCTGCTCCTCTTCAGCCACCCCTCCCCTCAACTCCCCCCAACTCTGCTCCTCTTCAGCCTCCCCTCAGCTCCCCTCAATCCCCCATGGCTCTCAGCTCCCCCCACTCTGCCCCCCTCAATCCCCCATTGCTCCCTGTTCAGCCACCCCTCACCTCAGCTCCCCCCACTCTGCTCCCCTCAATCCCCCATTGCTCCCTCTTCAGCCACCCCTCACCTCAACTCCCCCCAACTCTGCTCCTCTTCAGCCTCCCCTCAGCCTCCCCCCAGCTGTGCTCCCCTCAATCCCCCATGGCTCTCTCCTCAGTTCCCCCCCTCAGCTCCCCTCAATCCCCCATGGCTCTCTCCTCAGTTCCCCCCCTCAGCTCCCCTCAATCCCCCATGGCTCCCTCTTCAGCCACCCCTCACCTCAACTCCCCCCAACTCTGCTCCTCTTCAGCCTCCCCTCAGCCTCCCCCCAGCTGTGCTCCCCTCAATCCCCCATGGCTCTCACCTCAGCTCCCCCCCCTCAGCTCCCCTCAATCCCCCATGGCTCCCTCTTCAGCCACCCCTCACCTCAACTCCCCCAACTCTGCTCCTCTTCAGCCACCCCTCCCCTCAACTCCCCCCAACTCTGCTCCTCTTCAGCCTCCCCTCAGCTCCCCTCAATCCCCCATGGCTCTCAGCTCCCCCCACTCTGCCCCCCTCAATCCCCCATTGCTCCCTGTTCAGCCACCCCTCACCTCAGCTCCCCCCACTCTGCTCCCCTCAATCCCCCACTGCTCCCTCTTCAGCCACCCCTCACCTCAACTCCCCCCAACTCTGCTCCTCTTCAGCCTCCCCTCAGCCTCCCCCCAGCTGTGCTCCCCTCAATCCCCCATGGCTCTCTCCTCAGTTCCCCCCCTCAGCTCCCCTCAATCCCCCATGGCTCTCTCCTCAGTTCCCCCCCTCAGCTCCCCTCAATCCCCCATGGCTCCCTCTTCAGCCACCCCTCACCTCAACTCCCCCCAACTCTGCTCCTCTTCAGCCTCCCCTCAGCCTCCCCCCAGCTGTGCTCCCCTCAATCCCCCATGGCTCTCACCTCAGCTCCCCCCCCTCAGCTCCCCTCAATCCCCCATGGCTCCCTCTTCAGCCACCCCTCACCTCAACTCCCCCAACTCTGCTCCTCTTCAGCCACCCCTCCCCTCAACTCCCCCCAACTCTGCTCCTCTTCAGCCTCCCCCCAGCTGTGCTCCCCTCAATCCCCCATGGCTCTCTCCTCAGTTCCCCCCCTCAGCTCCCCTCAATCCCCCATGGCTCTCTCCTCAGTTCCTCCCCTCAATCCCCCATGGCTCTCAGCTCCCCCCACTCTGCCCCCCTCAATCCCCCTCGGCCTCTCTCGGCCCCCTGCCCCGCCCACTCCGCGAGAGCCAATCACCGCGGCCGCCAGCGGGCGCCCAGCCAATCGCGTCCCGCGGCACCGCCCCCCCCCGCCGCGGCCTCCCCGCCCCGCCGCCGCTGGCGACAGCCGGGGCCGTGCGGGCGGCGCGCGCAGGCGCCGAGCACCCCCCCCCCGCCCCGCGCCGCGGTCACCTCCAGCCCCGCAGAAGCAGGCGGGCACGGTGCGGACTGCGGGACTTCTCCCGCGGGGCTCGGGCTTCGTTCGGCCGGGCGGGGTTTTGAGGGGAGGGGGAGGAAGCGGGCGCAGCCGGTGTCCCCTGGACGAGGCAGGTTCGTGCGCGGAGCAGCCGGTCCCGGGGCTCCGGTCCCGGTGCAGTGAGAGGCGGCGGTTCCGTGTCCGGCTCTGCTGGAGCTTCGGAGCCTGGGAGAGCTCGTTTGTCACAGCTGGAGGCTACAGCATCTGGCTGGGAGGTGAGGAGTGTCGGGGAGATCGCGGCGGTGTCCCTGGTGTTTTTGCGATGAGTGTGTGAAGACGCAGGCATTTGGCACTTTTGGGGTGTTTCGAAGCTGATGTCGTGGTTTGGGGTCTTCCTGCTCTGTGAAAAACTCTTGGTTCTGCTTTTTAAACACCTGGCGGCACGAAAGCGGCGATCGCCTGCTGCGTGCTCTGCTCCGTCGCGCATCCCGTTCTGCTTCCCTCTGTCAAGGGGCTGCGTTATCAATCCTCCGCCAGGAGATGCCTCAGCGATGGTTGCTGTGTTGCGAAGTGACAAACTTTAAAACCCACTGGATCCGAAAAGACTTGTAAAACTGTAGCCTGGTGTTAAATTAGAGGTGGAAGAAACAAACTTGCATGATGCTGTTGTCTCTTGACAGCAGAAATTAAGGCTTTATTAGAGAGGGCTGGGAGTGAGGCTTTTTTGTTGAGGATACAAGAAAGGAGACCAACGGGATGAGATTCAACAAGGCCAAGTGCCGGGTCCTGCACTTGGGGCACAACAACTCCATGTAGTGTTGCAGACTTGGGGAAGAGTGGCTGGAAAGCTGCCAGGTGGAGAAGGACCTGGGGGTGTTGGTTGACAATGGGCTGAATATGAGCCAGCAGTGTGCCCAGGTGGCCAAGAAGGCTCAATGGCATCTTGGCCTGTATCAGAATCAGTGTGGCCAGCAGGAGCAGGTAAGTGATTGTGCCCCTGTACTCAGCATTGGTGAGGCTGCACCTTGAATCCTGGGATCTGTTTTGAGACCCTCACTAAAAGAAGGACATTGAGGTGCTGGAGCGTGTCCAGAGAAGGGTGACAAAGCTGGTGAAGGGGCTGGAGAACAAGTCCTGCAAGGGGTGGCTGAGGGGACTGGGGTTATTTAGCCTAGAGAAAAGGAGGCTGAGGGGAGACCTCATCACTGTCTACAACTGCCTGAAAGGGGGTTGTGGCGAAGTGAGTGTTGGTCTCTTCTCCCAAGTGACAGGCAATACGACAAGAGGAAGTGGCCTCAGTCTGCATCAGGGGAGTTTCAGATAGACATCAGGACAAAATTCTTCACTGAAAGTCTTATTGTGCACTGGAACAGCTGTCCAGGGATGTGGTTGAGTCACCATCCGTGGAGATCTTCAAAAGACGGGTAGCCGAGTTTCTAAGGGATCTGGTTTAGTAGTGGACAGGTACAGTTGGAGCCAGTGATCTCAAAGGTCTTTTCCAACAAAGCAATTCTATGGTTCTATGAAAGCTACTTGCATTTCCCTTCTTTGATTCAACTTAAACTCTTGCAGTTTTTTAGATTCTGAGAGCAATCAGTAAGTCGGAGTAGCAGAAATCCTCATTTCCATTGCCATTTCCATATATAGATCTGGACTCGTATGAAGCAGACTTACAGGAAAAGGTTCTTCACCTGAAGGGTGGTGGAGCACTGGAACAGCTCCCCAGGGAAGCAGTCACGGCACCAACCCTAACAATATTCAAGAGGCATTTGGACAATGCACTCATAAACATGGTGTAAAGTTTGGGTATGTCTTCTGCAGAGATAGAAGTTCGTCTTGATGATCCTTGTGTGTCCCTTCCAACTCAGATGATTCTGTGATTCAGTGAAATTCTTATACACTGAGGGTGGTGAAACACTGCAACAAGTTGCCCAGAGGGGTGCTCAATGCCCCATCCCTCAAAACATTCAAGGTCGGGTTGGATGAAGCTCTGAGCAACCTGATCTAGTTGAAGATGTCCCTGCTCACTGCAGGGGGGGTGGTCTGGATGACCCTCATGGTCCCTTCCAGCCGAAACCATTCTATGATTCTGTGGTAGCTATCTGAAGAACCCCAATATAAAGTATGTTCAATTGAAGAGCTATTTTAAACCCACTTCTGTGGTCCAAGAAATTCAGTGCTAATAATCAGGAAACTCAGGAGCAGGAGAGCCAATTTATCTTCACTGTTCTAAAATGGAGAAAAAAACATACAAGCAGTGTGCACGTTTGTGTTTGTCTGTGTGTGAGTAAAGACATTTTTGTAGTCCTAGAACAGACAGAAAAACACAGCAAGGCTGGGACTTGATTTTACCTTCGTATCCAAATCTTGTCATCATTTGCTTTCCAAAACACACACTTCCTATTCCTGTGCCCTAATGTTGGTAGCACTGATTTAAAATTTGTAGCATGGTGGTGTGGGCCTGACAGTTGGCCTGGATGATCTTAAAGATCATTTCCAACCTTAATGAATCTATGAGTCTTCTAAATTTTATATCTTATAAAGACATTTTAACTGTTGATTGCGGAGGGGATCATTTCCCGTGCTTTCGGTTCCTCTCACAGCTAAAGCTTAGCTACCCCTAAAGCTACTGACACTTTTACAGTAATACTCTCTATTTTAAAGAGGTTTGGGGAAAGGGTTCAGATCAGCTCAAAGACATTACGAGAGTTTGGAAGATACCCACTGTTCTTTCTGGGATCTCCCTCCTTCGTGCGAGTGAGGTAAAGGAGAAGTTTGTTGGAGTGGGGCTGCTCTTGAGAAGTAGATATGCTCTCTTAACTGTGTTGCAAATGTTTTTGTAAAACATAGAGCTTCCCTTCCTCTTTCTTCAAGGCTCCTAGAATAATTCTGGACCTTCCTGAACAAAGTGCTCCTGTGACACGTAATAAGTTTAGGTGGAGAAAAAAAAAGCTTACCTTGCTTTCATAATAGTCATGATCTTTGGTGAGAAATCCTTGCCTCAGATCTGAGGTTACTAAAGATTTGTAATTTGTTAAATTTGTAGGTTTGTTTTTTTAGAGAGAGAAGAATCTGATAGGTAAAGAACAGATTTAAATACTGTTATGGTAGATGTACAACAGCTTAGAAGGAAAGCAGAAGTTAGTCCTGGCAATTCCATGTATAGAGTAAGCCATATGAGCAATAGGAATGCGGAAAGGCTCAGAAGTCTTCCAGCAACTCAAGAGGGCGGAAACTCAAAAAGGAAAGGTGGGATGAAAAAGAAAAAATATAATTATGGTAGAAAACAGTGCAATGTGCCCAGGTGGCTGAGAACGCCAATGGCATCTTGGCCTGTGTCAAAACCAGCATGGCCAGCAAGACCAGGGAGGTGATTGTGCCCCTGTATTCCGCACTGGTGAGATCGCATCTCAAGTACTGTGTGCAGTTCTGGGCCCCTCAGTACAAGAAGGGCATTGAGGGGCTGGAGCTTAACTGGAGAAGGGCGACAAGGCTGGTGTGGGGACTGGAGAACAAGTCCTACAAGGAGGGGATGAGGGAACTGGGGTTGTTTAGCTTAGAAAAAAGGAGGCTGAGGGGAGACCTCGTCACTGTCTACAGCTGCCTTGAAAGGGGGCTGTGGGAGAGTGAGTGTTGATCTCTTCTCTCAAGTGACAGGTGATAGGACAAGGAGAAATGGCCAGGGAAGGTTCAGACTGGATATTGGGAAGAATTTCTTTACCAAAAGGGTGGTCAGGCACTGGAATAGGCTGCCCAGGGAGGTGGTTGAGTCACCATCCCTGGAGGTGTTTAAAAAACGGGTATGAGTTTTTGAAGGACATGGTTTGGGAGAAGATGGGTGCGGTTGGACTCGATGATCTCCAACGTCTTTTCCAACCAGAAGATTCTATGATTCTATGAAAACAAGCTTTTGGTTTGAACAGTGATGTGTAAGCAGGATTTGGAGCTGCACAAGACTCTTAAATATGAAAGCAGAGATGTTCAGGGGCAGGGCTTAAACATGAGGAAGAATACCGATTGTTTTGGAATTTAGAGTTGTAATAGGACACTGAACAATGGAATATTGGCTTGAAATAGAGAAAACAATTCTTCCTTTCATTTAGACTGGAATGAAAAAAATCTCATTGCTCATCTGTTTTAAAATATGAAAAACTATGACAATATATGAGAAGTCTGAAGCTGATAGGCAAATACATTGTTGACTTCAGTGGTTGTTTAGACCGGTTATTTTGCAATGATACTCTATAGGGAAGATGTACATAATGTATAGCTAGTTAAACTGGTTCCCATACAATTATTTTGAGTTACATGCTTTATCTTTTTAAAATTTTCAGGTGCATCTGATTATCTGCTGGAAATACTTCTAAGCATCAATGATGAACTTGATGTTAATGATATTTTTTTCTGGAATGGTTGCCTGTCATGGGAACTCTGCTGGTGATTCGGTATCCAGGTTACTACTCGTGTCATTTGATGGTTTCAGGGCTGATTACTTGGAAACCTACAAACTTCCTCATCTTCAGGAGTTCATTGAGAGTGGTGTGCTTGTAAAACAAGTTAAAAATGCTTTTATCACCAAGACTTTTCCAAACCATTATAGCATAGTGACAGGTTTATATGAAGAAAGCCATGGCATCGTGGCTAATGACATGTACGATGCAGATGCCAAGAAGAAGTTTTCACAGTTCAATGATTCAGATCCCTTCTGGTGGAATGAGGCAATTCCAATTTGGGTAACAAATCAACAGCAAGGAAATGGAGCAAGTGCTGCTGCAATGTGGCCTGGTACTGATGTAAAAATTAATGATACGACACCTCAATTTTTTATGAAGTATAACTTTTCAGTAACGTTTGAAGAGAGAGTGGAGAAAATTGTTGCGTGGCTGAACAGCTCTAATCCAGTGGTCAGTTTTGCTACATTATACTGGGAAGAACCAGATGCAAGCGGGCACAAATACGGACCAGATGACACTGAGAACATGCGCAAAGTATTAGAAGAAGTGGATAACCATGTTGGCTTCCTTACTGATAAATTGAAGGCATTTGGTTTGTGGGACACTATTAACATCATCATAACAAGTGACCATGGAATGGCCTCGTGTTCTGAAAAGAAGCTGATCATCCTGGATAGCTGCATTGGTCGCAATAACTATACCCTGATAGACAGGAGTCCAGTTGCTGCAGTGCTGCCGAGGCAGAGTATGTTTTGGGCTTTTTTTAAGTCATACATTGAGAATTAAATCTTATCTTACTACCAAAAAGTACACAGTATGGTAGGCCGTTCACACCTTTTGCAAAACCAGTGTAGTTCATGTTGCACATATAATTTAATATAATAATAATATAATTTAATATAATTTGATATAATTTAATGACTAAGCTAAAGAACATTTGTTTAGAAACTATTTTATTTTGGTAATCAAGGGGAGTTTATGGTCAGATTGCTGTGGGTGGTACAGACAGTCCTGGTACAGGTTGTTGAGAAAGCAGGTAGGCAATTAGTGTGCCTGCTCTCTTGTTGCTCACGTAGTCTATATGTTTGTAATTCACAGCATGAAATAAACCCTAGTGTTTATTCAGAATAAAAAGTGTCATTTTCTAAACTTCCAAGTAAAAATCTAAACCAAACTTTGATCACTTTACCGCTTCTGTTTCTGTGAATGAAACTTTGGTTTTCATACTGTGAATTCCATTTTTGTATCTTGGAGCAGTTACTGACAGACATGTTGTGAATCATGAAACTGATGGTCTCAGTTTCCACAACCGTGGCCAGACTGAAGCAGTTGTAATGAACAAAATTATTTGTACAGTAACCAAATTTAATAGTTACTGCTTTGGATAAAATATTGACAACTTTGGTGTGTCAGTGCTTTCTCTTGATTTCTCTGCTTGAATTTTGCCCTCCTCCCCTGCAAGCCCAAGCAGACAAGTTGAACTGTAGGTCCAAAAACACAGCCTTGAGGTGCCTGATTGAAAATGAGAGCAACTTGTGAAATCCTCTTGATACATTTGGCATTTCGTTAGGGACATGAAAAAATCCTTTTCTATTTGCCTTTTAAAGAATAGTTGTTTTGGAAAACTGTGTCTTGGGCTTAATGACAGATAATTGCAGTAAACGGGATGTAATTTCCAGCTGTTTCACATGCTGTTTTTTTCTTGGCAGACAAAGGAGATGTGTATAACTTACTGAAAAAATGCAACAGTCACATGAAAGTCTATCTCAAAGAAGAAATTCCAGAGAGATTTCATTATCGTCATAATAAGAGAATTCAACCCATAATTCTGGTGGCAGATGAAGGCTGGACAATTGTACAAAACGAGTCACTTTCAAAATGTAAGTGTGTTTTCTTCATTTGTACTTCTGTTGGTAAACTGGTGTCTTTTTATTCCAGCCATCTGTAGGGTGGTTCTAGTTTAGCGAGTGGAGTTCTGGCACTGTGCATCTTTAGGAACAGCTCAGCCTTTTCTAGAACAGTCTCAGCCTGAGCCTGGAGTGTTTTAACAGGTGAGAAAGAGATGGCTAAAACACTCGGTCATGTTCAATTTAATAGCCTGAGGTACATTTTTAAGAGTTCTCTTAGGCAAGTCTGTCTCAAGCTTCCAACAGAGTGGGATTTAACTTTTTGTTTATAAACTGTATATATAGGGGAGCATAAATTGAACAGTGCAAGACATAAAATTTAATGTTACAGTGCATATACTAGGAAACAAAAATAAATGGGAGGAAATACTAAAAATAATAGGAACACCACAATAATGGTCAAAGAAGCCAGAGTTCTTCCTGTGAAGGCATCAACTAGCATGTTTTAAAGATAAAATCCAAAACAGATGTTACTTCACACAGTGCCTTGCTAAGCTGTGAGCGTTCTTCCTGCTACATGCTATGAATGTCAAATTACATACACGTATATATACGTACACACACACACATTTACTTATATATATATATGTATTTCCAGGTGTTTCACATGTGGAGAGTGAGGGCTTGGCAGACAAACCAGGAATGTATAACTTAGACTTTCATGTGACTGTTGTATTTTTTCGCTATCTCAAATTAAAAATTCCTAGTGAATTTCATTATCATTGTAATAAGAGAATTCAACCAGTAATTCTGGTTGCAGATGAAGGCTACACATATAGATATGTATGTATGTGTGCATTCAGAAAGTGATTGGAGAAACTTTTGGAAGAAAAGTTAATTAATAGAAATTAAATGCAAAGGCACCAACTTCCAGGAAGTTTCTGAGCAGCCAGCAGCTGGAGGCTGGTTGGTGTTTCAGGGCTGAACCCTCTTAGAGACTTCCCAGGTGAGCTGTTATGACTGCTGCCAGAGACAGGGTGCTGGGTGCTGTAAACACCCAGTTTGGCTGTTCTTATTGTCTGCCCTTTGCACATTTAAGTTCAAGTTTTCTCATTATTAGTACGAAAGTGCTGCTTATAATGTAGGATATATTTTTAATTAAAATTACCTTCAAATTGACAAGACTTAGCACACGTGGTCTCTTTCTTGTTTATGCTTAGATTCAATTACATGTACCTAAAAATAGTCAATAAATGTATATTTAGAAGTAACAGCATTGTTGTCAGTTGAAGTGAATCACTTTTCAAAACAATTCTGTGAGCCAGGGCTTCCCAGAAGCAGAAGGGGGAGGGTTTAGTCTAAGAGGCTATATAAGTGTTTATTGAACTTGTTTCAAAGTGGCAGTGTAATGGTCAGCAAGTGTACCAATGCCCCAACCATTCCTAGGAATGCTAGCACACACTAGCCCTCCTTCTCCAGAGGTGAACGATGGGAAATGTCATTGGAGAGGGGACTTGGAACAGCTCAGTTCAAAACAAGCAAGTAGGATAAGGAAAAAAAATGTAATGATACAAACAAGCAAGATGTGGCGCAGTAGTATCTTTGTGGTAACAAACATAATGGTTGAAAACATAAAAAGGAGTATTGAAAGTACACTGAAGTGGTGAGTGACCTAAACAATAGGAATCTTGACATGAGCAATGTAAATACAACAGCCAAGGAGACAGTTCTTGGGGAGACTTGTTAAAGAGTTACGAAGAAATGAAAGCAAAACTTAATCGCGGTCACTGAAATACTGTGCTGCGTGGGCTGTGAGAAATATTTTGGCATCTTGGACCGATTTTCAGGCATGTTATTAGGAAATTTGGCTATGGCTGCTTTTTAGCTGTTTATATTCCACCAAAAATGAGAGTATTTCTTAAAAACCCACCAAGTGATCCAGTGCCGGTGACCTTGTAGCCATGAAGTTTTGTTTGCCTGTCACAGGCATCATGGTACTTGGACTGTTTTTTTCGTGTTGACTATTTGGGTATCCCTTCACCTAAAGTTCCCAATCCTATGAGCACGATTTGAGGGTACTTAACATGCTTGAACTGAACAGTATCAAGGGGAAAGTGCTTGGCTTTTAAGAAGTAATTAAAGTGTCTGCTTTGCAAGGGGAAGATGTCTTTCCAAAATTTGAGAAGTAGAAATTTGCATTCCAGCTACTGACGCGTTATCAAGTGGCAAACATCCTTTTCAGCTTTGGCATGAGAAGTGGGAAGGGGAAGATGGGAAAAGTTGATGACTGAAAGTAAAGGATCCTGGGGCAGAACCACAGTTTAAGACCAGTGTGAGAAAAGACTTCTGGAGAAGAGGGAGGGAACTCTGGGTTTCTCCAGTGTTTGATTCAACAGCTGCTTATATGTTCTGCATTAGTCTTTGATTAAAACATGCCTTTTGCAGCGGGAGAGACATAGGGAGGGGAATATTCCATATAGAAACAGAAACAGTGATGTTAACTCTTTGTGTTTCTCCAGTAGGTGACCATGGCTATGACAATGCACTCCCAAGCATGCATCCGTTCCTGGCTGCTCGCGGGCCAGCTTTTCATCGAGGATACAAGCAGAGCACGATGAACAACGTTGACATTTACCCCATGATGTGCCACATCCTGGGACTGACGCCACAGCCACACAACGGCACTTTAAGTAACGCCAAGTGCTTGCTCGCTGACCAGTGGTGCATAAATCTCCCAGAAGCGATTGGGATAGTTATTGGGGCTTTTATGATACTGATTACCTTCACCTGCATTATAATAATCTCCAAGAATAGAGTAGCTTCCCCACGGCCATTTTCCCGACTCCAGCTACAACCTGATGATGATGATCCTCTAATTGGATAGCACGTAGGGAGCCTCACCTTGCTTGCTAAGTAGGGATTTCAGGAGGAGAGTCTGAACTTGCACTGGATGGCATTTTTGATGCACTTTAACGGTATCTGTATAAAATACTGTACAGCCAGATCTTGCTGACTTGTTTGTGTGTTCTACCTGACAAGTAGTTCGGCAAAAATATGTTCAGAACAAAATGGTGAACAGGTGGATTTCTGCTGGAAGAGCTGCTTAACAAAATAAAGATGCTTAGTTTTTCATTCAAGCCTGTGAAAGCTTTCAAAATGAAATTCCAGAGTATGGACTAGCCATGACAGACTAAGTGAATTTTAACACTTGTAAATTATAGTTGTTTTTTGTATTAAATTTAAATTAATGTTGACTTCTTTTAATGTTCTTCTACCTGTATTGGAAAGAAGATATTTTTTTAGGAGAGTTAGAAGTTAGTTTTGTTAGGACAGTATATTCTGAATTGTTCTTAAATTTGGGGATAGAGGGTGTAGCAAATATCCAGTACCTCTGTTTCCACCCCAAGCCAGCAATATGACCATAAACTGGTGACACAGAAAATGAGAATCAGTGAGGAAAGAACTGGTGCCTTTCACCATCTATTTTCAGCAATAAAGTATGTGGGTCTGCGGTCACCACGCTGGGCAGATGGTGCAGACTTGTCTAGATGTGTGTCCATGGATGACTTGGGTCCACAGCTCCTGCAGCTGGAGAATTGGGATGGTACTACTTGCTTATCTCAGGGATGTTGATTTAATCTGAGAACCCTTGGATTACTCAGTTTAATGGGCTGTGGTAGTAAAATTACTGCTTCTAAACCCTGTAAAGTTTTTCAGGTGTAAACTCTGAAGGTACTTTGTAATAAAGGTGGCTCTGCCCTGGGTACCTGCGGATCATTATCTTTTGAAGGCTGTCACATACTAAAAAGCAAGAACTGAAAGTCTGACATGCAGTCATCATGCAAGGATTCCAAACTCTTGTTTTAAACTCTGGAAATTTAAAGGGAAAAAAATAATTTCTTGTTTGAGATGAGATCTGTTGTCTTTAGTGTCCTAAATTGTATAGATATCAAGTTCTGGTAAAGACCAGTGCTAATGGTTCCCTAAACTGAAACTCTTGATTTCTTGTTAATGCCATAAAAAAATTCTGATTTAGAAAGCCTTAGTAGTACCTCATCTTTTACTGAGAAAAGAATGTGAGGTTAAATTTGTAATGCTAATCCAAAAAGTGAACTACAGGTACCGAGTCATTTTTCCTACAAGGCTAATGGTGTTAAGAACTGGTAATTTAAAGTGGGAGAGCAGAGCTACCTGGTACCATGCAATGTCGCTTCTTATTCACATGCCGGAAGTCGGATATCAGTCACAGACTACCTTTATTGATCCAGCTTGGGAGGAAGGACAGACTTTAGAGGGAAAGGACTGCTTTTATTTGCTCACTGAAAAATACATTTGAGTTTTAAAAATGATGTGAGGAAGTTTTACTAGATTGTATGTTTCTCTCTGAGGATTCTGTTCTACTGATTAAAACAGAACACAAAACCTAACCCGTTCTGCTTTCCCCCCCTTCTTCAACTCTAGTTTCTGCTACTGGTTAATGCTTTACTCTGGATTAATCTGAACTTCAGAAAGGCTCAGGCCTCTTGAAAAATCCATATTGTTGCTGACAGTGTACTGGCTTTTAGACTTAATATAATAGTGATAACTGGACTGAACACCGAAGTCATGTTCTCATCCTTCTGAAAGACCTAAATTAATTAATTACAAACAATAAGAGGTCAGGTTAATCAGTAACTACGAAGTGAATGTTTTTCTGGGTAGAACCAGGCTTAGAGATGCTGTAAAAGGGATGATGCGTGAATTCCTGCACTGGAGAGGGCTGTTTGTTAGGTTCTTGTAATTTTGCTAATACAGGCTACCAGGCTCCAAGGGAGGCAGACTTGCTGGGAGGTGCTTTCCATCATTTATATATGGAAATGTCTGACTCAGCTGAGCTATCTTTATCTTTCTGGCAAACTTCGTATGACCAAACTGTAGTATCCTCTGCCCGTGAGAGATTTTCTTCTGGCTGCTAAAACTGATCAGCACAATATTTGCTCCAACTCTATTCTTGCTTTCCTCCTCATTTCTCTGAATAGTCGTCATGCAGTGTGTGACTGATGTGCTTTCTGTTCCTCTGTCCGTCACCACCCCAGGCCAGGTGTCAAGGTTACCACCCAGATTTTAGTTAATTAATTTAGGTGTAATAGCAGCATTCTAATCTGAAACAGGCATATTGCTACAGATGGGAATATCTAGGTCTAAATGCATTTCCCCTTCTAGCTTTAGGTAGCCCCTTCTGCTAAGAGCTGCTGCACGCAACTGAGTTCTTCTGAAACCAGAAACTGAGGGGTAGTATCTGGCAGAAATCCTTATGGCCCTCTACTTTTCCTCTCTTTAGCATTGAGACTGGACAGTGCTATTGTGGGAAGGTGTTAAACAGAAAGCTTAAGTATTAATAAATTTTAAAAATCAGCATTGCTAATTATTATCAATTCCAAAGCTATGATATTGTCTATAGGAATGCTGAGTATTCTTCCTGCCACAGTTCTTCGCTGCTGGTAGGGAGGGTTTCAGAGTAGCTCTTGTACATCCAGGATTTCATACAGATCACATACAAATCAAGGGAATCTAGAAAAACACCTCTTTCTCCTGAGAGACAAAGTTGATGTATTTAAAGATGATTATTTTTAGAAGTGTTAGTGCCTTAAACACGCTGAAGTGCTTCCGCTACCGAATTAGGGTTTGTAGGAATTACTGCTTGTGAAAGTCAGCTGCTGGTTTCCTTTTGAATAGCTAATTCAAAACAAGAACATGAGAAGCTGTGGCTTTCCCCTTCCTCATAGCTGCGATAAAGGAGACATCCTCCAACTGCCTGCGGCAACATTTAATGACTTGCTAAATACAGGCAACTCTGCAACATCCATGTAGGGCACTTAATTTAGGGAAGTTTTTAAAACAGTAACTAGCACTGAAACTCAGAAGGGAATAGGGGAAGTCCCTCGCAGTACTTCCCAGCAGTAACGACTGTTGTTTCATTATCTTGACTGCCTCCATAAAGGAGCTCTTAACACTGAGAAGCCTGAAAACATCCACCCCTCTGGGTTCCCATGCTTTTTATCCCTTAGCACCATGGAAAGCGTTCCATAATTGAGCTGATTTTAACTAACCGTAGGTCCAAACCACTTGTTTCAGGGGGAAGTTTAACTTGCCATAAATTGAAAAGAACATATTGCCTATGAAAATAAACCAGCATCATCGTGCGCCTCCAAGGATCAGCCCACAGGGACAGATGCTTGTTTTAATACGAACGGTACCACCTTTTATTGCAAAACCCAGTAACAGAGATTTGCTAATTTAATACAATTCAGATTTCATTACGGGAGGGCTGTCCATTTGCAGTGCTGCAGATACCACTATTGGACTTACATTTCATGTGCTTGCCATCATTTTTGTAGTCCAGCATCTAATAAATGACTACTGTAGTACAAACATGCCATTTCTTGATAGGTACACAAAGCAGCACAGTAGGTGTGCTCAAGACAGCAACCATGGACATTATTTAGATTGGGAAAATTCACAAGTGAGCCTGCTATCTTTGCATTCTGCAAAGCAGCAGGACTCCACAGTTGCACGTTTGTCATTCTTCCCACACACAGCTCAAGACTATGTTGTTCCACACTTCTGAAAAGTCATGCTTCATCTTGAAATAAGTATTTTTGCACTTTTTTTTTTGCAAACCACATTTATGGTAAATACCATTTCTGCAGCTCTTCACCAAGAAAGTCTGGAAGATGTTTTTGATAAAATAACCTGTCCTGTTAGTAACAGATAGCTGTTATTTCCATGTACAGAAGCAAGACGAGAAATAAGGGGTCTTTTATAAAAAGAAATTTGACCTAAAATTCTGAAGTTCTATTATCACACTTTGAGTTATTTTTAAAGCCATACACGATGCAGAGTACAAGAAATACTTTGGATATGTATGAGTTAAGAACATCTCCCCAGTCATGCCCCCACAATTCAAGTTTTGTTCTAGAAATGTTTTTAAATGAAGCAAGCACTCAATGCTTGGTAGCTCTATAGCAAAGATGTATTTCAACTTCAATGTTTCCAAACAGGAAGAAACAAAGAAAACGTTTGACATCTCAAAGTGTGCTTCACAGGTCAATAATAAAAGACAAAATCATGCAAGCTTCTCAGTTTCAAAGCTTAGGTTACAAGTATTAGATGATGTTCTCAAATCCACTTTTCAATAAACTTGTTTGTACATCATAAAAAGTATCATACACACAGAAACCACATCCCACATCCTACCCAACCAAAACAGGTGAAAAAAATCTCACATCACTTCAGACAAAAAGTTGCTATTTTTCTCCAATGGCATTGTTTGTGCTTTCAATTTCATTATTTCATTAAGTGTACACCCATCCACTTAAAACAGTGTTTTAACACTAGCAAGGCAAATATCCTGTCAAGGTAACCACCCAAGCGGTACCTGCAAACACACCAAGCAATAAAGGAAACGTGTCGAAACCTAAACTGAAATACCTGAATGCTGAAAGATTCCCTTCAGCTTTCTACAAAGTTTCATTTTACCCTCCTGAAAGAAGGGCCTTACAGTGCAATACAGAATAATGGCATTGACAAGAATTCTCATGTTTGCATTCCCAATCTATTTTGAATATTATCATCACCGAACCCTCAGTAAGGGGCACTTACTGCTCTTCCTTTATTGTATGTTTGGGCACGTAAGCCCAAACCCCAGGATTACTGAACAACACCGACCAATGGTGCTCCCTCCTTGAAATCAAGGGTCACTTTGGCTGATGATAGAACTACACCTGCCATAACTGAAAAAGTGGGAACTTAATTAATGCTTCTGAGATTGCAATCCAGTTATCTTCACAGAATGATCTGGGTTGGAAGGGACCTTGAAGATCATCCAGTTCCACCCCTGCTGCCATGGGCAGGGACACCTTCCACTGGATCAGACTGCTCAAAGTCTCATTCAACTTGGTCTTGAAAACCTCCACAGATGGGAAACCCACAACTTCTCTGGACAACCTGTTCCATTACTGCAATAAGATTTTCACATCTCCAATGAGCATTGCTGTGAAATTACTGCAATTAGTGAAAAACTGATATTACTGAAATTTCTATTAAAGCAGCACATTCCAAAGTGAGAAAGTGTAACCAAAGGAGCTACGGGTAAGGATTATGGAAGCTACAATTCCTTTAACCAAGCCAGTAGATCTTTCTTGAAACACAGACTAATTTTGTGCTACAAATTGGGTTTAATTTGCAAATAAGCAAGAAAAGGTGGATTCAATCCATCAACTTGCTATGTGCCATCCACTTTGTGGAAGTTCACTAGGGAAGTGCTTAGTAACATTTTAGAGGTTTTATGACTTCCCCAGCCTCTCCAGAAACTACAGTGAACACCATCACTGCCTTCATCTTTCAATTTGTTAAGCCCCTGCAGCACTCAGTTTCAGCTGGTGTCAGCAAATTAGAGACATACCTAATGGCCAGCTCTACCAAGAACCAGCTTTACAGTGACAGGCACACCTATCCCAGAAGTCTTCAGTGTTTTCTTAAGAAAACGGCAACATAAGGAAACAAGGCAGTACACAGAATAACAGTACAATTGAAGCAATGAGTCAAATTAAGCAAGACTTCATAAATGAGGCTTTGAACAAGGTGTCCCTGCCCATAGCAAGGGGTTTGGAACTGGATGATCATTAAGGTCCCATCCAACCCAAACCATTCTATGATTCGATGCTATCCTCCAAATTAAGGGTCTGTCCTCCCACAGATCTGTCCTTGTGCTGTCTTACTACAGCTACTGTTACAGCTAGACTTTCAGCGTGCACCTTCGACTGGAATACTTCACTGCCTTCCCTCTCAAGAAATCGTTACACCTAGCTGTGGTCTTGGGAAGCCTTCCCCTTCTGCTTGCAAGACAGCTTAATGCTAAGCAAGTGCCCCTGCCACCACGGAGGAATCCAATGGATGACTTCGTAAGTAAGGACCAGACTGTTCCTAACATAGCTCTGTAGAATCATCACTGAGGCAGCAAGAAGTAAGCTCACTTCTGAACTCACCTAGATGCTATTAATTAAGCCTGGAACTAAGTTTAGCAAAATGAGTTTTGAACTTTAGGTAGTCAGCTTGTTGCAGCTCCTCGCTACATCTATTCACAACTCTCCCAACTGCAGGATCAGACATTAGTCACTCCACTATTTGACAGGGCATAGTCAAGGCCAAGGTGTTCCCATCTTTGCACTCTGCTGGGTTCTGTGGACAAAGCAATAAACTGCACTTACAGAAATTGCAGACTCAGTATTTGTGTGAATTTTGAAAGCATTTGCTTCTCCTTCAGGCACTGTACTCAGAAGCAAAACACAGAGAAATACTAACTCACACAGGGAGGGGAAAAAATACAGCTTTTAAACAAGTCTGACAACTAGACAACTTCCCCCACTTTGTACCATGTTTTTCATACAAACCTTAGTCAGCAGCTTCTCAGACACCATTTAAGACAGCTCATCAAAAAATTAAAACCACAATAGCAAGATTTATTGCCCCACACAAAAGAATGAGTATTAATTTTTTTGACTCAAAATTAATAATTTTCCCTGACAGAGACTTTTGTCTGAAAGAACAAACTCCATTCTTATAGCTTTTTTCACATTAAAGTGTGCTTTTTCAGATTTAAGATACATATAGCTTAAGATTTACATGGTTGATCCTTAAATTGTGTGTCTAATCCTACTCATCAAATTCTAAGGTCACTCAGACGTATCAGATAAAACACCAGACAGCAAGCCATGCTCACACCTGAGAAGAGTCTCCTGTAACAGATCTGATGTTACACCCAGTGACAAGCTTGACAGCACTCTGTAACCAGCTTGTACATGTATGTTCCTTAACTGATTCATCGGCCTTATTCTGAAAGAACCCTCTTACCACAGAAATATAAAAGACTCCATTTGGATATAAGAATAGTGTGCTTCTACATGTCTTTAAACTGCCAGCCTAATTTAGTCCAGAAAATTTAGTCCAGTGTATAGGAAACAATAGAAAAAATAAAGACATACATTTACCTAAAATCATACCTAAAATTGTGAAGACTTATATCTACCTAAACTAAGAAAAATAAAAATGAAGTGCTTTAATGCTGATTGCTCAAGGCAATACTGCCTAGATTCACATTTTGGGACTACAATTAAAACAGCAGTTAAAAGAAAGATGCCTAAGTCTAAATTTAGACATTTAACACTGCATGACCTAGTTTAATAACAATGTTGTTTTCTGTAGGATTTAATCCACCAAGAAATCTGTAATGGTGATCCAAGCAAAAGCTTTCTTGGGCAGGGACGAGAAAAACCCTAAGCAGCCTAGTCAGAGTCAGTGATTTGTTAGAATCTAAGACACTTAAAAAAAACTCTCGAAGAAAAAAGAGGGGTGAGACATTAAATCACAATGTTAGCAGTTTCTTAAGTGCACCTCAGTTGACATTATTTAGCTCAGATGAGGTATTCAACATCTATTATCACTATGTGTCTACACACATATACAGCTCCCCAGGTTTACCTAGAATGTTTTCAACCTCTGAAAGATTAAGCGGTTGTAGGGTGAAACAGAAACATGCTTTTCCTTTGCATACCTGGTATGTATGTACTCCAGTGTACCAACAGATCTGCATCAGTTCCCTTTTACTCCTCATATTTATGCTGATACACTTCTATTAATTTTATTCTATAGGCTTATTTTAAGCATCAAATGGGAAATATTCTAGTACCAAGTGTTATTAATCTTGCAGCAGTGGCTGGGCAACTTCAGTATGGTGAATTTGCATGGTATTTGCTTGCGTGAGGATAAAATGCTTAACAAAAATTGCAATAAAAACCATAACAATGACAGTGCCCAGAAAGACTCCTATAACAGTAGCATAGATGTCTGCTCCAAAGGCTACAGGAACTTCTTCAGCCAGTATATCTTTCACAGCGCTGAATGAACCATTGTTTGGCAGTGCACTGATACCAAGTAGATGGCACAATAAGGGGTACAAGTCTGTGGAGTTCATGGCTTCTTTGGTGGCATTCTTTCTGAAAGCAGGCCCAACTGCCAGAAAAATCGGATGCATTTCTGGTAAGATGTTGTCATATCCATGATTACCAACTAGAAATACAAGACAGAGAAAGGTCAATATTCTGAAGCTGCAAATAAAGTAATGAACTGTTTCCTAGAATTAGCATAGTACAGAAAAGAAACAGCCATCATTTGTTCTTGCAGAGGTTTAGAAGAACCATTTTGTTCAACAGCACAAATGTCTCCTAGCAAATACCAAGTCACAAAAGTACAAAAAGAAGATGCCTTAAGAAAATTACAGAGAACAGTATTTAAAAAAAAAAATAAAAAGAAGAAAAAGGAAAGGCAAGCTCACATGGCGTTCGCTGCACCCAAGTTTCCTTGATTATCCCCAAGGAAACACTTCCAACTTTACAACTGAACCAGATCTCTTAGAAAAATAAAAACCCACGTAGAGACAGACTGTCTGACTCCTAGCAGCAGACAGACCATAAGCTCTGACTGCTTTGACACCTGGTCCAATTTTGTGTGCTACAAACACATCAACAAGGAAAAAGTTCACAGGTTAGCAGCTCTGCTGTGCCTCATTCTTAACAGGGGCACTAAAAACTCTGAACAAGTAAATGAACATGCAGGCACAAAAAGCTGCTCTCATCAGCTATCAACAACTGAAAAACTTGTTAAGTCTTCAAAGTAATGCTCTTCAGCTTCACAACCAGCAGCAAGGGCTTTCAACTAAAAAACTTAAGAATTTAAAGAATCATAAAATGTTTTGGGTTAGAACACACCTTTGCAGGTCATCTAACCAATCCCCTCTGCAGAAGCAGGGACTTCTTTAACCAGATCAAGTTGCTCAGAGCCACATCCAACCTGAACTTAATTGTTCCCAGGGAAGGGGCCTCCACTACTGCCCCGGGGCAACGTGTTCCAGTGTTTCATCTCCATCATTGTAAAAAATTTCTTCCTTATATCTAGTCTAAATCTACTCTCCTGTAGTCTAAAACAAAACTATGTACAAAACTACATAAACTTACTGTATGACACCTATATTTTTTCCTCCTAGCTAACCAAAAGTTAGTTCTCTGTCTCTGTTCTACCTGTAATAAATCTCAAAATCCCAAGGTGAGGAAATTAAAAGTGTAGTTTTTTTCCCCTAGAAGGGGAAATGCAAGGCAAATGAAAATCACTGGTGTACAGGAAGACAATATTCAAAGACTCTTTCTGGCAACAGAATAAGGTGACTCTAAGTGTAGGCATTCACAGAAGCTGAGGACTTTCAGAAAGCATTCTTGTATTTCCAACCCAACCCTTCTCCAGTAAATGAACAGTACATGATAAAGCAACGCTATTCGTTCTCCACTCAACAAGTTCAGTTATAACTTTTTTTCTTTAATCTTTCAGGAAGTGCTTGTCAGTTTGCGAGATCTTGCAAGAACACCTCAAGTACATGGCCACTAAAACATGTGAATGATCTTATCTCAGTAAGTTTAATTTTCAGAAATGGTAAGTCCAGTTCCCGCTCCTCTAATAGCAGAGTGCTTCCCATCTCATCAGGAAAAAAAAAAATATCAGTTTTACATACCCAGCTTCAGAGTTTTCCCTCCCAGTCTTAAAAACAGATAAAATAAAAACTAACACTTGTTAAGACTGGAAGAGAAACTGCCATGTAAGGTCTCCGACCTGGAAGGCACAGCAGAACACTGTAAAGACAGAATACTTACGTAGAAAATGGTCAGATTTATTATATACGATTTCCCATCCTTTATCAGCGACTGCTAGGACTGGCTGAATTCTACTGTTGTGTTTGTAATGCAGTCTACCTGGAATCTGCTCCTTTTTATATACAGTCATGTTGGGATGAGCATTGGCCAGGGCTTCATATACTTCATCCAGTTTGCCTTTAAACAAACGAACAAACAGAACTTAAACACACTAATATCTTTACTGAACTCCTCAGTAGTTTAAATACAACTGAAAGCAGAGGGTAAAACACATTTCCCTAAAAGTCATTAATAGCTGTAAGAGACAGCAGCAGATAACAATGAGCACAGAAGTTACTGTGAGAAATCCAGAGCATCAGTCACAGTAAATCACATCTAACATCAGACTTCACTGCCTATTCCTAAGCAGCAAGTACCTTGCTAATTTTAGGAAAACCCTTCATTTCAGAGCTATCGGGATGCAAGCTTTCACAAGAAAGAGTCAGGAGGCATTGAATTAAGTCTCACAGAAAAAAAATCAACTCCTCCCAGCCCCACGTAAAGCTTGAAAGTCAGAAGACAGCTCCTAGACCTGTTTATGAGGTAACGTGTGCATTAAGGCCATATTCCGTCTTTCTGACAGTTGGCAATGATGACAAGTGATACCTTTTCTTTATTTTCAAACAGTTTGTTAGTTGCTTTCCTTTAAAAGGCCAAAGAGCAGCCACTTTGTTTCTTGGCATCTCTGCAAACACATTTCTGAGTGAGCCCAACTATTTATTCCTCCTTCTATGAGATGCTCCAATGAGCCCTAACATTTTAGTCTAGAGTATTCTTCAAACTAAATATAAAAAGAGACATTTGTTTACACATTTAAATGTCACTTAAGTCTGCAAAATACTCTCCCGGCTGGAGAGTGCTACCATTAATGATGCAAAAGTTGCAACAATCTTAAAAAACACCTTTTCTGAAGGCCACCTGAAAACTCAACTTCCAAATTAGCACCACCGCACACAAAAAAAAATTGCTATATTTCAGGTTAACACATTCACACCAAATAGTCAGAGCTTTTGATGATAAAGAGCAGCACCTCTGCATCGTTGACATTAATCACACATCTGAAACTTAAGCAACCCTCCAATTACTCCAACCACACTTCACATTTCAATTCCTGCAGTATTTTTGCCCATATTTATCATAATAAAAATGGTACAAACATAACTGGCTGGCTGTTCAGCATGATGGGGGAAAAAACTTCAAGTGAACCACAATACTGGCAGTTAATCAAATAGCCAACATGGGCTTTCTTTTTATCAAAGATCCCCATCTGGTTTCAGTTTACTCTTTGAGTCGGAAATCTAATTCTGCCACTGTGGCTTTAGCATCTTGACGAAAGGCAAGATATGTTATATTAAGTTGTTATCTATCTGGAACGCCACTCATCCGTGATAATGTTGTTAGATTATCTTATTTCTCATAAGGACTAAAAGATATTTGGCAATATTAGTCAACAACTGGTAGATCTGCTCACTTTTTGTTTCAGAAAGTTGATCCAGGGTTTTGACAGAGCTAGCAAAAAGAACAAAGAAGCGATCCTGCAAGTACTCCTTGTTCAGGGCTGATGTCCTACATGCACAAGTGTTGCTATCACCACCTCAGTTAAGGAATGAAGTCTATAAAGTTTTCATACTCATTTATTTTCTTCAGAAAATTTTACTGCTAGAGCTCCTACCTTCTTTTGGCAAAATAGCTACTGCAGGAGAATTGTCAATGACTGTATAGAGCTCTCTCTTCACATACTGATCGAGCTCAATGAGCCTTTCTGAGGAAGACTGTGACATTCCATGATCGCTTGTGATTATGACGTTTATCACATCCCACAGCTTTGCTTTCTTCAGTTCAGCCACCAGATATCCCAGCTTTTTGTCAACATCACTAATTATCGGTCCCATAAGCGGGTTTTCTGGGCCCAGAATGTGGCCCATCTCATCAGGCTCTTCCCAATATAAGAGACCAAAGTTTATGGGTTCTTCTGACGTAAACCAGTCAATAAGCCTAGCGACTCTGTCTTCAAAGGACACGGATTCACTGTAGTGCATATAATATGTAGGAAATACTCCATGTATTTTCACATCTGTTCCAGGCCACATAGCTGCTCCAGTTTTATGTCCTTCCCTCTGGTTTGTTACCCATATTGGGATGGCTTCTTCCCAGAATTTGGAGTTATAAATATCCATGCTGTTCATTGAGAAAGTTTTATTCAGAATAGGATCATACATCTCGTTAGCCACTATGCCGTGGCTTTCTGCATAAAGACCAGTCACCATTGTATAATGATTAGGATAAGTTTTCGTCAGGAACACGTTAGTGACCTGTTTGACATGAACACCGTTCTCCATGGCATAGTGAAAATTGGGAGTTGGGACTTTATAGATGTAATCCCATCGGAATCCATCAAAAGATACCAGCAACACTCTGGGCTGGGCTGGCTGCAGAGACAGTGCCCTGGGAAGAAACGGTAAGAGAATTGCCAGGACTCTCCAGTAACAGTTCATGGCTTTTCTGGAAGGTATTCTTCCCCTCTTCTGAGGCAACATGGCATCTGTTGAGCAGAGAGAGATTTGTTTGTGTTAACCTGTCTGTCAAAGTCATAACTTAGTTTTAAAAATGAGAAGCTAAAATATTACTGTGTTTATACAGCTTGCCTTACTAACGCTGAGCTCTCCAAACATAGGAACACAACCTTTTACTATCAGTTATATTGAATCCAAATTTCATAGATGGGAAGTGAGACACTACAATTTGTTGAATGAAATGCAGTTCACAAAGCAACATGTTTACCCAACACCACTGCCCATCCTTTTTCTTCCTGCTCCCAACACACAGGAACTCTTGCAATTTGGCCAAGTTTTCAAGTGTTTTGTGCACTGGAAGTTGGAGGAAACTGTCCTGCGGAAAAGCTTCTCCTTGTTAAGATGTAAACCAGGGCAGTTCTCGCCTTGAGAGTAACAAGGTCCATCTCCACTAGAACTTTATAGCTTTATTAAAGTCTCTGGAGCATCACTCCTTTCTGTGCAAGCCTGGCAGCAGACACACTAGCACCACATGGCAGTGCAGCTGATGGGAGCAGGAAGGAAACACTGGAACTGGAGGACTCTGTGCCTGTACAGTTTCCATCAGGGAGCGGGGACCAGCTGGAAACCATCACAGCTTCTGAGTCCCCACACTCCGTACGGGATTACCAAATGTGCTCAGGAAAATTTCTAATGGAGAGATCACAAAATAAGCTTTGAATTTCAGATAGAGCAGTACATCCATTACAAGGTTTCACTGCTTAAGAGGTATCAGATTGAGAGTTAGAGAAACAAACAGCGTGAATATCAGTTACCCAACACTTCATCTCATCTCTAACGTGATCACAGCTTCCCTACATAACGGAATTCTTACTGATTAACTAATTGTGATGCTTACTACCAGAGGTCATTGACAGTGTACAGGCAGCTTTACAAACAAGAATATATACAAATCAGGGGGCACTTGAAGATCTTCTAACTAAATGCTTTGGTCTCTGAATGAATTGGAAAGAGATGGTTGAAAAATTCAGCAGTGTTTCCAGTGGCTCACAACCATACCACATCTCTCAGACACATATAACTGCATCATTTGTCCCTTCTAGTCAAATACTGCTGCTACCTGAGTGTAATCAGCATGAAGTATGGCAGAAACAAGAAATACGATGCCAACCTTGTCCATGAGCTGCATGACCATTAGAGACTGTACCCTAAAGCATTTGCACAACTAGGTAAAAATTCAGCACTAAATCTTATCACACGACTATTCCCAGCTATGACCGGCATTCCTTGTCTATAGCATGAGATAATATGATGCAGAACTTTATACCAGGTTGCATTCCCCTGCCCCAGTTTCTGTCTGCCCTTTCCAAACACTTCCTTGTTCAAAACTCAGTTACTCAACACAAAATGAGTTCCCTGTAAAAACACTGTAATTTCCCTGTCTGTAACTGACCTAAAATTCCATGCTACTATTGCTCACTTGTTGCTCAACAGTATCATTTGACCGCACGACCAGATAGTGTTTAATGCATTCCTGCACGTGAACTGCACTGATACTCCACACAGTTCCCTTTAGGTTCCCATTTTTCAACAATCCTCTGGAACAAGTCACTACTGAAATTCAGCTGGAAATGTGTAACTAATAAATCCAATTTAATATTTGGAGCATATAAATATCCTAGTTAATATAAAAAGTTACAGTGTAACGAGCAACTAAATAGCACTGAAAAACGGAACAGGATTTGTCATTTTGGTAAAACATAAGGTATCTTCCATAGCAAATTCACCTACTTAAAGTCCCCAGCCAAATCTCTCATATATGTAAAACAGCACAGGCACTGCTGACTTGCAGATACTTCAATGTTACATTGAGCTTGTGTGCCTCCCAAAGTTAAAACCCAGGCCTAGATTCTTGCTAAGAATGAACTGACACTTCAGAGACACAACTCCCCTTCCAGCAAACCACACAGACCTTTGGGCCACAGAATCACTTCGTTTCACCCCACACGGGATTTGTTTCAGCTGAATCTGAAGGAAGAAAGAGAGAAGATGCTGTTGTCTCCATCTGAACCTCACCCACCACATTAAGTGTAGCCCATGCGTGAGTCCAATTCTCCCTTCCAGGGAGTGACAAGTAGGAATTTAAGTTCTGTCAATGTGCCCTCATGGCCAAGAAGGCCAATGGTATTCTGGGGTGCATCAAGAAGTGTAGCGAGTAGGTTGAGGGAAGTTCTCCTCCCCTCTACTCTGCCCTAGGAAGAGGCATCTAGAGTCCTGTGTTCTGTTCTGGGCTCCCAATTCAAGAAAGGCAAGGAACTACTGGAGAGATTCCAGTGGAGGGCCATGAAGATGAACAGGGGACTGAAGTGTTTCTCTGAGGAGAGGCTGAGCGACCTGGGTCTGTTTAGCCTGACAAAGACTGAAAGGGGATCTCATCAATGTTCATAAATATCTAAGGGGCAGATATCAAGAGGATAGGGCCTAAATCTTTTCAGTGATGCCCAGAAACAGCACAAGGGGCAACAGGGACAAACTGGAGCACGGGAAGTTCCTCCGTAACATGAGGAAAAGCTTTTTATTGTGCGGGTGATGGAGCACTGGAACAGGTTGCCCAAGGAGGTTGTGGAGTGTCCTTCTCTGTAGATATTCAAACCCCAGGCAACCTGTAGGTGAACCTGTTTTAGCAGGGCCATTGGACTCGATGACCTCCAGAGGTCCCTTCCAACCCCCACTATTCTCTGATTCTGTGAAATAAGGTACTTACTTCTGAATATTACACAGTTAACGATGTTAACATCACCTACTCCTTTAATTCCATATTTTTAACAAACAATGGGTCTTTTAAAGGCCTACCTGTACTGGTCTTCACCCACAGACCTGGCTCTCCACACACTCAGCCCCACGAGTGATGGCTCTGGTGCCCTGAAGGAAGGGGCTCTGGGGACGAAGGCATCCTGCTGCACACGGTCATGCAGACCCGTGGGACAGTCAAAGAAGTGTCCAACGCCTGCTCCACAGGCAGAGGAGCTCAGCACCCAGACAGGGCCAGGCCAGCATTCCCCTGCAGAGCAGCTTCCAGCCAAGGCCAGGTCAGAGGCTTACAACTAGGGCCCTAGCAGGGCAATCACAGAAAGCACAACCTGAGCTGGAGAAAGCCATGCTCCCACAGGCGAGAGGCCACCACAACACCTAGAGCAGCACCCTGTGAAATTCTGTGAAACAAGGTCCTTACTTCTGAATTTTACACAGTTAATGACTTCAGCACCATTTACTCCTTTAAATTGCATATTTTTCATAAATAGGGTTTTTTTTCAAGGCTCTCCTGTACTGGTCTTCACTGCATACACCCTTCACACAACAACTGACCCGGCTCTCCCCAGTTACTCAGCACCACACTCAATTACTCCTTTAATTGCCAATTTTTAACAAATAAAGGGTCTTTTCAAGGCTTTCCTGTACTGGCCTTCCCTGCACACACCCTGTACATTCTCACAACTCCCTGGCAGGGCCACATGTGAAGCACAACCCTGGCTGGTGAAACCCTTGCTTCCATAGGCAAGAGGCCACCTCAACGCCCAGGGCAGCTCCCTGTGATGTTCTGTGAAATCAGGTCCTTACTTCTGAATTCTACACAGTCAATGACGTCAGCATCAACTACTCCTTTAACTCCATATTTTTAATAAATAAAGGGTTTCTCTAAGGCTCTCCTGTACTGTTCTTCAATGCACACACCCTGCACTAAACCACTCTCCCCAGTCACTCAGCTCCACACTCAATTGCTCCTTTAGTCGCATGTTTTTAATAAATAAAGGATGTCTTCAAGGTTCTCCTGTCTTCACTGGACACAATCTGTGCGCACCTACGGATCCGTCTCTCTCCAGACACTCAGGCCCAGACTCAATTATTCCTTTAATTGACTATTTTTTAACAGATAATCGGCCTTTTCAAGGCCCTCCTGCACACACCCTGCGCGCCCTCGCAGCCCCGTGACAGCGCAACACGCGAAGCACAACCCGGGCCGGAGAAACCCTCGCTCCCACAGCCGAAAGGCCACCGCGACACGCAGGACAGTGCCCACCGAGGGCCCCGAGGGCCAGGCTAATCCCGGTCCCCCCCCGAGGAGCCGCAGCCGCCGTTACCTGCAGCGTCCGCCGAGCGCGGGCGAACCGGCCCCTCCTCACCCGGCTGCGGCAGCACCTGCCCCGCCCCGTCAGGATTGGCCACCGGCGCTGTCACTCAGCCCCGGGGTAACGCCCTCCCGCCCGAGCCCCACTTGGATTGGTCAGGGTTCTGTCACTCAGCACAGAGTACCGCCCAACCCCGCCCAACTCCGTCGGGACTGGCCAGTGGCGCTGTCACTCAGTGCAGGTGACGCCTAGCCCCGTCGGGATTGGTCAGTGACACTGTCACTCATCGTGGATAACGCCCTGCCCAGTCGTGATTAGCCAGGGGCGCTGTCATACAGCGCGGGTAACGGCCTCTCTGCCGCGCCCTAGCCCCGCCTATGCTCCACTGTGATTGGCCAGTATTGCTATCACTCAGCGCCGGATCGCGCCCAGCCCCGTTGTGATTGGCCAGCGGCGCTGTTACTCAGCGCCCTTAGCGGTCGCGGAACGGGGACTCCGTGAGGAGCTTCCCGAGGGCGCGGTCGGTCGCGGGCGTCCAAAGACCGGGAGCGGTGTGAACGCCTCCAGGGTGCGCTCGGAAAGCGCCCGGGCGAGGAGGCAGCTCCTTGAGAAGGGGGGAGGCGCGTCGCGGGTGAGGGGAGGGCTGGGGGTGTCACCCACCGCGAATTCAGCGAGGCCGTGGGCTCCGCCAGAGCGCCACGAGGGTGAAGGGCCCGGAGGGAGAGGCGTGAGGAGCGGCGGAAGGGACTGGGTCTGCTCAGCCTGGAGAGGAAGAGGCTGAGGGGAGACCTCAGCGCAGCGCGTCGCTTCCTCACGAGGGAAGGAGGAGGCGCAGGCACCGGTGTCTGCTCCCTGGTGTCCCACGGTGGCACCGGGAGGATGTACCGAGGGCATGGGTTGCGTGTTAAATACGGGTGGTTCGCTCAGAGGGTGGTGGGGCACTGGAATACTGGAAAACTTTCGTCAGGGAAGGTTTAGGCTTGATGTGAGGAAAAAGTTCTTCACAGAAAGGGTGATTGGCCATTGGAATGAGCACCCAGGGAGGGGGTGGAGTCACCGACCCTGGAGGTGTTTAAGGGGAGACTGGATGAGGCACTGAGTGCCATGGTTTAGATGATGGTTGGTGTTAGTGTTGGTGTTAGTGTTGGGTTATAGGTTGGACTCGATGATCTCAGAGGTCCTTTCCAACCTTGTGATACTGTGATACTGTAATAACTCAACGGGGAAGCAGTAATTGTGCCAAGCGTGATAATATTCCAGAAGCATTTGGACAACACCCTCGGGCACATCAGATTAGATATCAGGAAAAATTTCTTCTCCAGAAGGGTTGTGAGGCACTGGAACTGCTGTCCAGGGAAGTGGCTGAGCCGCCATCTCTGTAGATATTTAAAAGATGGGTAGATCAGGTGCTCAGGGATGTGGTTTAATAGTGGACTGGTACGGTTGGACTCGATGATCTCAAAGGTCTTTTCCAACAAAGCCATTCTGTGATTCTGTGGTGTGAATGTTGGAGTTGTCCCGTGCAGGGACAGGAGTTGGACTCAACAATAGTCATGGGTCCCTTCCAACTCAGGACATTCTATGATTCTGTCTCCTACAGCATTCTTCTGGAGAAGCTGACAGCCCATGGCTTGGACAGGTGTACTCTTTGCAGGGTAAAAACTGGCTGGATGGCTAAGCCCAGAGAGTTGTGGTGAATGAAGCTCAATCCAATTGGATGCCAGTCACATCCCTGGCACTGTCTAAGGCCAGGCCGGATGAGGCTTTGAGCAACCTGATCCAGTAGAAGGTGTCCCTGCCCATGGCAGGGGGGTTGGAACTGGATAATCTTTAAGGTCCCTTCCAATCCAAACCATTCTATGGTTCTATGATATTGTCCTTCCCCACCTCTAAGAACTGTAGTAGGGAACATGACTCTTTTAATTGTTTTCTTACTATTTTTTTCATCTTTGTTGCTTCTGTTCTGTTAAGAGAGACCAAGACCAGTACAAAACTGGAAATACATATTGCACATATTGCTGCTGTGATTGGTAGAAGCTGTGTGGACATGGCTTTTGTTTACAGCAAACTGACCACAGCTGCAGGGTGAAGTTTATCATCTGATTCCAGACAGTGACTAACACCAGAAGTTTTGGAGAAAGGAAACAGGCCATTATCAAATTGCACCTGCTGTACTGAAATCTCTGATTGGGTGCCCTTCAACTCATGCTGATAGTTACTCTCCTGAAGTAGTAAAAATAGTACTCATATTTGCTGTTATTTCAGCTTAAGTTTTGTCCTTTCATCACTCAGATCCCAAGGTCTGAGGAACTGCAGTGGCTGGAATTAGTCACTAGAGGGTACAGGTGTATATGGATTTAATGCACTGTTCCAAATAACTGGAAATGATAATGTTTGTCTTGGATGTAAGAAATGGCCCAGCTGCTTAAACCTGTTACAGACTGAAGGACAATTGAGGTGCTGGAGCATGTCCAGAAGGGCAATGAAGCTGGTGAAGGATCTGGAGCACAAGTGTTCTGAGGAGCTGCTGAGGGAATTGGAGCTCTTTAGGCTGGAGAAGAGGGGGCTGAGGGGAGATCTTATTGCTCGCTACAACTACCTGAAAGGAGCTTGTAGTGAGGTGGGGGTGGTCTCTCCTCCCAAGTAAGGAGAAATAGGACAAGTGGAAATGGCCTCAAGTTGTGCCAGGGAAGGTTTAGATCAGATATTAGGAACAATTTTCCTACTAAAGTGGTGAAACTTTGAAACTACCATTCCCTTCCCTCCAAGCCAAAGCCCAGGGAACTGGTGAAGTCACAATCTCTTGAGATGTTCAAAAAATGTGCAGATCTAGCACTTCGGGATGTGGTTTAGTAGGCATGGTGGTGTTGAGCTGGTGGATGGATCTGATGATCTTAAAGGTCTTTTCCAACCTTAATGATTCTATGAAAACAAAGCATGGACAAGGAGTTTGCTAATTCCACCAAAATGTTTAATACCATAATAGATTTTCACTGAAGTACAGAGCTAAGGTGAATATTTGTACAAAATATGTGGTTAAAAATAGTATTGATTTATAATATATACAGATATGTCACATCTGTGTCAGAAATGCAGACACTTGACTGAAAACATGAGTAATGTTTTTAGATCTACAACAACATACATGAAATATTTCTGCAGCTACCCACAGTAGGACAACTTTGCCAAATTGACACTGAAGGATCCGTCAGTCATTACAGATGACATTCTTTTCAGAAGTTTCTGAACAAGAACTTTGCTCTAAAAATGGATTCAAAACATTTACCTTCAATAACCAAATAGCGAAGAGAACACATCTGTGTGACACTAACGTAGACACAACTTTCTCATACTAGATTAATGATCCATTACAATAATTTGTTAAAAAAAGGCTGTTTTACTGGTGTGTGATAATAGAGAGGTTTCATCCTTTCTGCTGGATACTCTTACTGAGGTGGGTGAGGAAGCCCCTTACGTGGGGACAGCAAATGGCCCTTCTTAATCAGCTCAGTTACATGGATTTAAATCCTGAAGTCTGTCTTAAGGTCCCGATTACCTTCATTTTTCATTACCTTTAAGGCTGCTCAGCATTTCACAGCCTTTCCAGCCTTTCTCCAGCAAGATTCTCACTAACATTCCAGATTCTAGACTTTGTAACCACTGCATAGGTACATGATCTAGATAATCTTTAAGGTCCCTTCCAACCCAAACCATCCTATGACTCTATATCCTATAATTAAAAGACTCCCTGGGTGACTCTAACTGTAGCCTCACAGTCTCGGTGTAGCGACTGAACAAATGGAGAAAGGGGAGATGAATTAAGGCTATTTTTTAATGCATTTTTGAGCATTTGAGGCTCTTCCCCTTCCATCGGGAGTGCTGCTGCTGTTCTGCCTCCAACAGTGCAAGCTTCCCTGCCCTCCAAGCCAAAACAAATATACCCGACACTTCCTATAGACACATGGGAGAGAGCTTTTACAACACTTCTTCCCTTGTAACTTTACCCCTGAATACCACAGTCTCTATGTACTTAAAAAAAGAGCACACCTCACGTTAGAAAAAACATCTCCATTGAAGTGGAACCAAGAATATTTGAAACCTGCTGTGCTCCCCAGAAGGTGTGCTAAAATGGGAGAAGCAATGTCTGGTGTTCGGGGTTTTTTTTTTCTGGCGTAGTTATTCAAGAGCATTGTATGAGGATGAGTTAGGAGCAGGTTTGTCTGGGACTTTAGTCCGTATCTGGTTTTGCTTTTTTGGTAAAACAGAACTAAATACGATTTCTTGGGCAGAGGGTAATCAGAGAAATGCAAAGGTCTTAAATTCACGTGAGAGGAAGTCATAAGTGGCAAAATGTTTAGTGGTAAAATGTTTACCACTAAAGAAGGAACAAACACAAATTTAGTAACAGTTCTTTAGAGGATGCGATCTGAAAGCACTGTAACTTTAGTCAGGATATCCACAATAACCTACTTCATCCCCTCTCCCATGGAGAGGCTGTTCCAGCTCCCCAGATCCATGACAGATACTGCCTTCACTTCAAGCAAGCTGTTCCCATAGGTCTGTCTGTGGCTACAGGTTTCATCACCGGGCAGTAAAATACTCAGGAACCCCAGCCCTGTGAGTTGGGCTGGTCATCAGTGAGCTGATAACTACAGTCTGCTCTGCATTTCCCAACACTTCCTTGTTAAATCTCCCATCTCTCGTGCTTTGACTGTAACTGACAAAAACCTGAGGCGGCACAAGGAACAGCAATAGCCAGACTCAGTAATGGAGTAGAAAGCTTTGGCTGTAGGAGGCCAGGGCAGGAACTACGCAAGTGTTGGGCCCTGCTGCAGCTGGGAGAAATGCTTTTAACTCCCATTATTCAGTACTGTGCAGGGTGAGGTTGTGCACTGTCACTTCCTCACACAAATGCCCACTATAAATAAGTATTGCTTAGTTGTCTGTACAAATTAAGTGCACGCCGAGGCTATACGCATACAGACAGCAATGTCCTCAGCCAAAGAGCAGTTTGAGACCCTTTGGGACACACAGCTCTGTCATTCACCACTGAGGCCTTCAGGCTTATTTCATGTGCTGTATCCAGTGCCAAGCCAGATGAAAGAGCTACCAGCAGCACGTTGGTAATGCGACATTTCAATCGGATCAGGTGGAGAACCTGACTGTAGTTGGGGAGAGCTCTTTAGTTGCTCAACAGTGAAGAATAAACTAGGCCTCCTACAGGGCATGTTACCTCTAAAGCACTCTGTGAAGAGATGCCTATTGCTACTTCTTCTGATCAAAAACACAGAGGTTAAGGCCTGTCTTTTGAAAAGGGATCAGTGAACTCAGACCTTACATTTCTAATGAGACTTCTTAAGCAGACTTAATTTTTAGTCATTAACAATCACCCATTGAGAAACTCAAGTCTTTTTTTTTCCAAATGCAGATCTGAGTGAGCAAATAATAGAAGAATTTCACAAGATGTGTGATCAGCAAACTTAACTTATCTTCTGGTTTCCAATCCACTACAAACTGACGCAATAGACTACAAACAATTAGTTTCAATTTTTGTAATTACTAATGATAATAGAACATTTTCCCTGGCCTGGATGGAAGTTGGATGCCATGTTCCTTATTCAAGTACTCATACCCCCTGTATTTACCCATTATAACAAAACCACAGTAAGAACCACTGCCAGGGAGGTGGTTTTGCTCACCAGGGACTGCCCTATGCTCTCTTTTCACAAATATCTCACTAAACCCACAGCAAACCAGTGCAAGTTCTTGTGGCTCTGTGAAACTGCAGTAGTTCACAATCGAACATGGACTACCCTGCCAAAAAGAGGGCTGCCTTCCCCCTGCTGATTCCTATTGAAACAGAGTGTGGCCTAGGGCACCCATTTAAGCTTTTTCAGCTCTACCAATTAAGAGTGCAGTGGTGTACACCACACTGGTCAATTTATTATATAGTTTAACTCTTTAAATGTTGCTTTTCAAAATGCCAACGCAAGCAGAACACAAAAATATTGTTTGCCATATTTATTTCTTAAACTAAGCTCTGAATTACACAAGTGTAAAAGTGATTAATTAGCCATTAGCCTTTTACTATTCCTATAAAATATGACTAAATAGAATATTTCAAAAGTATGTACAAGATAATGGAAATGCTAACGTGATCTGTCACAGTGCTCAGATGTACCACTGTAAGCAAGTCTTGTGTTCGGTCCATTGCTCTGTACAAAGAACACTCTTTCTTTTTGCAGAAAGCTTTTTCACTCTTGCTGGATGGGAGAGAAGGAGGGGGAAAAAAGACCAAAATAAAAACAACCCACCCCTCCCACCCAATTTAGGATCAAATAAAAGACAATTCTGTGGGGCACATTTTTATAATATAAAGCACTTCACAGTAACTGTCTGTAGTCTTTGCTATGGTTGAAGAAGGGATGTTCTTGCCATGTTTTCTTGCTGATAACAAAGTGTATTTGAGTGTGTGTGTCTAAGCTAGGACAGGAGAATTTTGTACAACGTTGTCTTAATTACAAAAATCAAGGCCACAGAATTTTTTTGTTCTTTTCTTTCAAAAAAGCAGATTCCAAATTACCCTTTCTCCATGTGTTGTCAATGTTTTCATGCTTTTAATTGTACTTAGGAAATCATTATAAGTTTTGATTTCGTATCTGAAGAGGTCAGAAAGGACAAGCAGGCAGCGGGAACAGAAACAGCAACTGTACTCCCCTGATTTCCTCCTTTCATTTCCGAGCAGCAGCAGGAGCGAGGTCCACTCAGCAGAGGGCTCCAGGGCATCGCTGCTCACAGGCTGCTGCTTTGGAAAGGAAATTAAAGGATGTTGTCTATGTCACTGTGCATCAGACGCTGCAATGGAACAAAGAGATATCATTCTTATTTACAGTATTACTACAAGAGAGAATCCACTTTAGCACTGCAGATGCCCTGTAAAAAGAGCAAGCCAGAGGGACAAAGCTCACAAAAGAAAACTCCACTGAAGTAAGCAGGGCTGTGTCTGTGAATCACTGAGTTAAACAGGACAGTTGCTCTTCCAGATGGTCAGGTTTTTTTGAAAGAAGCCTTTCTTCTGTGCCAGGCAAGAACCAGCCCTTAGCAAAATTTCTTTTAAGAATCACAAATGCCGTTTCTTTCATGAGAGGGACATCATTCCATAATACCTGAAGCACTTTTCTCTGATGACCCTATTTTATCCTATAGAGGTGATATATAAGCTTTGACCATTTACAAGGGGCTTCTCTGAGTTTTGGGGTTTGTAGCTGTGTTTCTATTTCTGTGAGCCACATTCCACTCTCTCCTCGGTGTACTATGTAGTTTTATAGGTAGTCATTGAATGGGGCTTGTTTTTAAATCTGTCTGAAAATGCACTTGGAGGAAAGAACATTTAAGATCCAATGCCTTAATTTGTAGTTTTAGAATATTTGAGGCCAAAGTCTGTAGTTCAGAACCAAGTCTCTCCTAAGTTTGAATGGATACAATGACTAGATATGCCCTCCAACACTTCTGCATGTAAAAGAAATCCAGAGTATCCACTTTGACTGGAGATCATCTCTGGTCGCTTACATCAGCAGAGGACATGGCCAGTAATTTCTTCCATACATCATATATCAACAAAAGATCTTCTGCAACTGAATCTTCCCCTCCCTCTTTATTCCAGTCCAAAACCCATGGACCTCAGCGTTCTGCATGTTCTCAAATAGTGGCCTCTGGTGGTGTTTCCACAGGAACATCAGCTTACAGACCTAGGGCAGCGAGTAACTCGTAATGTATTTATTTAAATCAATTCTAAACGCATCACTGAAAAAAATAACTGAAGCGAAACCTCAAAGGAGTTATTTTAAGACAACTTCACACAGATATCACAAGGATACTAAAGCCCCATTTTTTGTTCAGCCTCTGCCTTATTTAATGTGGTTCTATTAGCATAACACACACACGAGGATGTCCACAGTTCAGTAACAAATATCACATTATAGATATATGCTAAGTAAAGCATTACATCTCGAGAGAAATATTATGGGGCTGTGGTGGTCAGAGAATGAACTACATGAGAATGGTAAAGTCGTCAGAACATTCCCCCCATGAATATCGAAAATTGCATCTCCTGCCTTCACCAACAAAGCAACACACTTTTCTTCCTGGAAGTACTGCAGAGCCAATACTACAGCAGGAGCTATTTGACTGCTGAAGCTCACAGCCTCACTGCTAACCTAGGGTGGAATGGAACCCTCCCTCAGGAACTAGATCATTAGGTTTTATGACAAAAATCTTGATTACAGAACCTAAGCTGACTTCTCAGATCTTAGAATGAGCTTCCAAAATGTATTTACTTAGTTTAAATCATAAAGGATTTTAAACTGTGGAATCTCACTGTGCCATTTTATAGTCACTTTGGGGAGTACAGCTGCAGCTAATTAGCTTCAAAATCCCACCGTATCTCACACATATGCTCAGTTTTCTGCAGTATTAATTTCAGTGGAACTACTCATGTGCATAAATTAAGCGCATGCTTAAATATATGCAAAATCTGAGCTCAAATGTCTAGAAACATGTTCTGAAAATGACAAGTACGCATAAAAAAAAAATATCATCATGGAAGGTCTGCCAGACAAGGAATCCAGAATCTGTCTGCTGTCGGCCATGATGACAACACAGAACGAGTTTTGTAACCCAGTATACATTGCAAGTGAAAGAAACATGCAGGACAGAGTGAAAAAAGGGGATTCGATTGCATGCAGTCTAATTTCACATGTGTAATTATGGTCCTGTTTTCTTTGGCCTAAAAAAAGAAAAACAACAAAAGAACACCAACTAACCTCTCCTCACCTCCACAAACCCAAACTGCATACAGCTCAAAAAGGGCTTTAAAGCACAGAATATGGGGAGGAAAAAGGTCTGACTATTTGGGATGTACAAGTAATTACTATCAGTTTCAGGGCTATTCAACACACCACTAGGAAAGCATTCAGCCATTCATTACTAGAACTCACAGCTATGACAGAGAGCAACTATTCCCGTCTTAAAAGACCAGTCAGTTAGATCCTCTTTCTTCCTCAAACTCAGAGAGAACTACCTCTATGGAAGACAGAATGACAATCACTGTTGATATTCTGGCTCCCTTCTCCATAGAGAAAAGAATTGTAAGACACCAGACCCTTCCAGCAAGCTGCTGCCTCTCCCCTTCAGCCCAGACAGCTCAGTCTCGCATCCCTGCCACCACCAAGGACCAGCATACTCTACAGCTGTTGGTGGAAGAGGGGGGTTTTCTGCTGTTCCTAAAGCTTTGCAAAGATAGCATTCCTTACAGAAAATTCCAGGGGGATGACAAGGCCACCAAGCTGCCAGCAGATTAAAAACAAAACACATACCTCCCTTAAAAAAATAAGGGGAGAAGACTGAGGTCTGCTGGGGAACGAAGGAGGGCAGAGGAGCAGGCTGCCTGATGAAGGGCACCAGCAAGTATTCAGGGAGTTTGAATATCAAGCCTGATATCGGCCTAATTGCCCACCCTGAACAATCTCTCCGGTAGTGGTGTTTCAGCATTCAAATTATAGCTGTCAGAAAATCCTCTGACTGAAACCATCCCTTGTTTCTTTAGCCTTGATTTGTCCATTCCAGAAAAATCTATTAGTTGGTGTGTGATATGGTTACATATGCAAAGATCTTTTTCCTAGCCCTTTTATTACATAGGTTGATTACTTTGAAGGGATTGCAATGAGTTTAAATGTCCTGGTACTCAAAAAGGCAATGGCTGCCTTTCAACAAAACAAAGCAAACAGAACCCAAGAGCTGTGCTGGAGGAGAGAAGTGCTGCTTCTGCTGGAGAGGCTCAGTTAGATACGGGGGGCGGCAGACCGGGGCGCCGGGTCTGAATGATTTTTGGCTTCGGAGAATTCTTTGGGTCCTCGTCGTCTTCCATATCGCTGTCGCAGACGTGCACTACCACGCTGGGAGTGGACTCTGTTCCTGCATGCAGCTCATATTTCTCTCCTGGAAGCAGAGGAGAAATAGTTAGATGAAAAGAGGACAGTCTGACAGCAGCACAGGCTGTGGCACACTCGGACTGCACCTGCATAGGGCGGATGTGTGTGCGTTCCTAAATATACGCGAGGGCAAGCATGGCAGACCCTGTCAGCTGCCACAACAGATTCTGAGGATCCTGCCCAAGGGGCAGTGACATGGGTCTATGAAGCACAACAAAATACACTGGTGGCCAATAGTAGTGGCCAACAGCACTGGAAAAAGAGAGTACAAAGAGGAGAAAGAACACCAAAGTTCACGGTTAAGAAGAGGGACTGGAATGCATCCTATCAAACATTTGTTCTGAAGTCACATTGCACCTCGTGGGCTGAGAGTACTGTTTTGTTTTTTTCTTTTAGCCTAGCATTGCTCCAGTCCCATTTTAAGTCCACTAGATTCTGCAACTTGTTGCTTCCAGACAGGCATCACCACTTGATCCAACTGCTCCAGAAATAAAAAGTACATATAGCTGCTCCAGAGAGGTTTTGACATTCTAAGCTCTTTAGCTGGGGCTGTAACAAATTCTGGCTCTGCAGTCGAGATTGCAAAGTACAGTCTATAAATGCTCACCAGCAGGCTAAACACTTAAATGTACATTAGATTTTCTAACTATTTACTTTCCTTATTTAAGGCTCAACCCAGTACTCCTGTGAGGAGGGTGAATATGGCCTAGGTGGTTATCTGCAAGAGTCCACAAGCAAAAGAAAATCAGGATCAGGCATAGGACTTCCAGTCCCACATTCAGTCTGTTTGCACTACGTGGGTTTTGGACTGTACACAGGATGTAGCAGTTACCAGTTATTAAATTTCAAGGAATTAATTTCACACTGTAAAGAGAAAAAAGTCATAGAATCATTTGATTGCAAAAGACCTTTGAGATCATTGAGTCCAACCATTCCTACTAAACGATATTCCTGAGCACTTCATCTACCCATCTTTTAAATACCACCAGGGATGGTGACTCAACCACTTCACTGTTCCAGGGCCTGACAGCCCTTTTGGTGAAGAATTTTTTTCCTGATGTCTAATGTGAACCTGCCCTGGTGCAACTTGAGGCCATTTTCTCTCATTCTATCCTGTTACTTGGGAGAAGGGATCAACTGCCACCTCATTTACAACCTCCTTTCAGGCAGCTGTAGGCAGCGATAAGGTCTCCCCTCAGCCTCCCTTTCTCCAGGCTAAACAACTCCAGTTCCTTCAGCTGCTCCTCATAAGACTTGTTCTCCAGCCCCTCCACCGGCTTCGTTGTCCTTCTCTGTATGTGCTCCAGCACCTCCATCATGTACTCATCCCTTTGGACTATTTGTCGTCGCTCATCTCCGACACTCACAAGCCACAGTGAACTTAAAATAGCCGGGCTTGGGCTAAACCATGATGAGTGACCGCACGCACACGTGATCGCTTGCGTTCTTTCTCATAAGATTGCTCCAGAACCACTGCATATTGCCTTGAAAATACTCGGAGTGAGGAAGGAGAGGTCCCAAGGTTCCTTGCTGACCTGTCTTTATGGTGCATGACTCACTCCTAAATGCTTGCAGCAAAGGCAGAACCTGGCAGTGCCTGGTGTTGTACGATGAAGTGGAATGGCAGTCCCTACCTCAAAGCACTTGTCATTTGCTCTGCTACTAATTTGGATTTTTATTTATTAGCAACTTTGTGGCAGAGAAATTCATGTGAGGAAGGGGTTGCAGGTTTGGCCCTGCATTCTGGGTCTGCGCTCATATGCTATTTATGCTGACAAATTCTTGGTCCAAATACCAACTGGGTGGCTTGTGACTAGAGGACATGCTGCATTTTTCCCTAAAAACCAGGAGGCAACTAGTGAATAATAGCTATAAGTCAAGCATCTTGCTGTGAGAAATATTTTACTGCTGTGATACCATTAATGTTGACATTTAACTGCTCTATTTTTGGCAACCTTTCCTCTGAATCCAAATTGAGCAAAGCATTACAGGTCTTGCTGATAGGCTAAAATATAAAAAGAGAAATAGCTTGGTTGTGCTGCATTGGGAAATTATATGGTTTTTCTTTGCCTATTTTCCCTGCGGGCTCCAGCTAATTTCTCAGCTATGGGCTGACGTCAATGCTGCCAACGAGCACTGAAGGCTACATTGGTCACTGTCAGCTCCGAGCAGCTCTGCAGCGCTGCACATACAGCACTGGGCCCTTTCCTCACGCACCAGCACCACCAAGTAAATCAGATTCACTGCCCTCTTAAAAGGTAATAATCCCAGTTCAAATGCCACATTCTTTTACTGCTCAAATCCTTCCCAGAAGGACTCTTTCTGCTGAAAAAGAACAGTGGAAATAAGTAGAGACACAAGGAAAAATATTCAGATGCCTGTGGCATCAGTAACTGCAACAGCAATTAATGTCACTTTACAAATCAAAATGTGATGCACTCATAAATTGGGTTTTTAAGGCATACAGTTATTTCTGAGCATAAATGATCTGCAGACTCAGTTCTGTACTCACGATTATTCATGCCTGCAGAACTGTGGCTCAAACTGCAGAAAACCTTTTTATGGCTGAGCTAGAAGCAGGATAACAGTAACTAAGGGACTTTTATAGAGCTGTATCTTGTTCCTAAATGTAACTGTTGTTTGCAGAAAAATACTAAGGCAATAAGTACAAAATAAAAAATCCAGTAGACACAGCCAGACTACCCCTTCCTTCTGCTTTTTTCTGTTTTTTTTTTTTCTTTCCTCTTGAACAACACTTTCAGTTTAGAAGAAAAAAATTGAGGTAAATCTGCAGCAGTGAAGCTGGTGGAGTAACGGCTGAGTCACTGGGTTATGCTTACAGCGTTTAGGATGGACTCACCTATGAGTAGAAGTTGAGTCAGCATAGTTAAGACTCACCAACTTCTTTAGTTAATACCACTCAGGCATTTGCCCAGTTATCTCATTCAGCTGTTTCTGTTGCTGCCGCTGTTCCACTCTCAGGCCCTACATCACCCCACCACTCCTGCTTCACCCAATTGCCTGGAGAACACTTACAGTTTAAGGCAAAGGATTCTTGGGAAGAGATGTTCTACTCCTCCATCAGTCTTTGGGCTATCTACTAAGAAGTTGTTTAAGTATTCACTTAAGCTGAGATAACAAGGGAAACTTACATAAGTTTACTCACAAAAATATCACAAAATGTATCAAATATGCTCAAACACCTCAGCCCATACTTCAGGATATAATGCGGGGAAGAATTCAGCTATGGCACATCCACCATATAGATTTGTCAGAAAATTTTCCTAACAAACCCCTGAAAACAACAGCAATTCCTCTATTTGTTTACTTTGCATAAGAAAAAAAATAGGAATTTGAAGTTTCACCATTGAACAATGGGCCTGGATGCATTTATGTCACTTGGCACTATCTTTTCTGACCACATTAAGCACAAACAAACCCACAGCCCAAGGTGACACAAAAAAGATTACCACAGGGACAGCACAAAAGCAAATTTGGTATTTCAGATTTAAAAAGAATAGCATGTGATTTTCTGTCCCTTTGCGAAGCAGTACTGTGACCTTTCATTGATGCTGCATCTCTTGTCTAATGAGGCCCTTTTGTCCAACAAAGAATATGCTCATATACTTAATTAATAATGATACTGTGCAGCTACCTCATCCTGATTCCAACTCATGATCAAAGGTTAATGGGTTCAGAGCTTTCCATTCATGTTAAAATATGTCAATAGCATCATAAAAATACCTTCCACTTATCATCCCTTCATCCAAGTCCTTTACAAAGAACATAGTGCAGATAACGAGTGGTCCTTCGCATGGGTATATGTTTATGCTAGAAGGGATGCAAAAACCCATCCCATATGGTACCTCTACTGCATGGATCTGCCATATGCAGGATGGAAAAGTTGCTCTCAGGAAGCCCATTACTGATGTTGTAGGAGAAGGGCACTTTCCTCTCCTGGCCAGGAGGACAAGGCACAGGGAAAGCTTTCTATAGCCAGCAACCCCCTGGCAAGGGGAGCAAAGGGCAGAAGCAGCCACAGAACTGAGCGGAGAGGAAGGACAGAGATGGAAAATTTTATCTATCGGCCATCTGCCTGCACTCCACCCCCTTTTAATCATGTTTGGAAATCATATGAGGTATTTAGTATTGAAAACACTTGGGCACAGAAAACTTGCAGTGGAAGAAATGGTCTGAAATCCCTGTGTGCACCATTTACTGGCCAGGGTGCCCCTCTTCCCTGTGCAAGGGTGAGCCAAAGCCAGGGTGAAGCAGGGGCAGGAGCTATGCATCCGCCTCAAGAAGCCCAGCTAAAGCATGGCAGGAACAGCTACACCATAACTGCTCAGAGACAAAAATGAACTCCCACCCAGTTCTGTTACTCATTCACAGACCCAGCAACCAAGCAGCAGGGTCTCTGCTCTGTCCCAAGACACACCACTGTGGAGCTAAGGACCATCGTGCTTAACACTTCAGAAGGGTGCTTCTGTAATCTGAAACATGTATTTTACATGACCTGGAGTGTAGCCTGAGGGTGTTCAGGAGGTGCAAGCCTGCTGGAATGCTGATGAGGGACTGGGAAATGAGGAGAAAACTGAAACTGGTAGAAATTTGTCTATATGGGCTACTGGAGATAGTGCCCAGCCTGCACTGGTTTTCCAACACTGCCTGAAATCGTGCTAACTGGCAGAGGGCAAAATCACACCGGGGAACACACAGAGCAGGCAGATGCTCAGGACCCTGTTTTTTATATTATGTATTATTATATGGTGTAGATCTCATCAGAGGAGCCATGACCTGTGAATCAAAGCCTTGGAGAAAAGCAATTTGTCTGGGCCACCTTAGGATGGGTGGAAGGCAGGGGGTGGCAGTGGCAAGGGGAGGCCAAAGTATTCTCACCTTGAATATTGTGTCCAGTTCTGGGCCCCTCAGTATGGGAAAGATGTTAGGATACTGGAATGTGTTCAGAGGAGGGCAATGAAGATGGTGAGGGGGCTGGAGCACAAGCCCTACGAGGAGCGACTGAGGGAGTTGGGGCTGTTTAGTCTAGAGAAGAGGAGGCTCAGGGGAGACCTCATTGCTCTCTACAACTACCTAAAAGGAGGTTGTAGTCGGGCAGGGGTTGGTCTCTTCTCTCAGGTGACCAGTGGCAGAACCAGAGGGCATGGACTCAAGCTTGGTCAGGGAAAGTTTAGACTTGATGTGAGGAAAAAATTCTTCACTGAAAGGGTGATTGGCCATTGGAATGGGCTGCCCAGGGAGGGGGTGGAGTCACCGACCCTGGAGGTGTTTAAAGGGAGACTGGATGAGGCACTGAGTGCCATGGTTTAGATCATGGTTGGTGTTAGTGTTGGTGTTAGTGTTAGGTTATAGGTTGGACTTGATGATCTCAGAGGTCCTTTCACACACAGTATCACACACAGTATCATAAGGTTGGAAAGGACCTCTGAGATCATCAAGTCCAACCTATAACCTAACACTAACACCTTGTGATACTGTGATACTGTGAAAGTGGCACCTGGGGTCCTGGGGAAAGGCACTCTGGAGTGCAGAGTTAGAAAAGGAGGGAGTACAGGGCAGTCTGTTGTGAAGAAATTGGAGTAACAGGTTTGAAAGAGGCAATGGAGGGAGCAGGGAAGAAAGATGCAGGTTGCGGAGTGGAGAGGGAGAGGGGAGGACTGGTTTCCAGAAAAGAAAGGACTTGACTCTAGTGTCACGAGGACGGTTTCGAACCGCTGCACTATTAAATGGCAGAGCAAACATAGCTGCCTTTTCTTTTGAGAGGAGCAGCTCTGCTGTGTATACGTAGCTGAAACCTGGAGATTCCCCCTCCCTGTTCCGCTACAAACATTTCTCATATAAAATTATATCCTGTATTCCTCAGTGGGATGGAACCTTATAAGATGTTGTGGAAGAGACCCGAGGGCCAAGAGTAGACAACAGCTTGGTAGGTTGCAACTGTTCCTTTAGGAAAGAGTTAGGTCCAAGTCAGGCCAGGCAGGGACACAACCTGAGTCAGTGCAACTCCTTTGTATTCTCACCAGTATTTTAAACTACTGGAAGCTCTCTCAACAGTGGAGGTGTTTTTTATCAATGAGATTAAAGATCACAGTTCTTTATCTGAAATATATTGAAAAAACTGTAGGCTGGTGGTCAGAACGAGGCACAGCCCCAGCTGCTGGCTCTGCCTGGCCTATGGGTGTTCTGTTCATGCCTCATTGAAAGCTCAATTTCTCTATCTGCAGAAAGTGAGAATATTCATAAATCAACCAGAAACTTAATTAAATATGCCATGATCTTCCCTAAGTAGTAAGTGTACTCTCACTGATCTCAATTTAGTGTTGAAGGACCAAAACTCAGCTTCCTTTTTTGCATAACAAAAGAATCCTTTTCTGTGAGACCCCTGAGATTCCAGGCAGGCATTGCTGCAGCCATGAGGCTGTGAAAATAAAAACCTGTCCTCAAACTGATGTTGGAAAAAGATAACACACAGCAAATCCGTTAACACGCTTCTGGCCTATTCATTTTACTCTGGAATGAATCTCCCACTCTTTGTGTCTTAGGGACAGTTTTAGTCTCTAACTTGGTGGCTCTGATGATGGCAGCACTTGTGAATGCAGATGAGCTGAGTTCATGGAATGGGAAAGTAGCGTGGGTCTGTGTCCAAGTGGTGTATCTTACATTCCCAGCAAAGCACGTCAGTAAAAATGAGATATACAGAGGACACACAAAGTTCACTAGTTACACGTTCAAATGAGTTTTCCTGCTCCTCAGATATTAATCTTACCAAATCAGTGTAATTAATACAGCAAAGATTCCTCCCAAGTTAATGACATAGAAGTGGGCCTCTAATATTCAGAATTCTGTAAACAATTGTGCCAGTGAGTATTTTTTTTTGATAGCTGATAAGCCACAGTTAATTTTTTATTGTGTTTTTGAATGGAAAAAAAAAATCTAACCTAGCTGAGGCAAACAGTGTTAATCTGATGTAGAGCAGCATGTTTTACTGATGTGATACAGAGAAATCAGGTTTGGTGGGATTTGTTTTTCAATGAAGTTCTAAACATAGTAAATGCACAACTGAGAACTGCAACACTATTTTAAACCCACCACTGCAGTTAACTAAAATTGATCTCTCTAACAAGCGCTAAAAATAGAAAGCAGAGAGCACACAATGGCTTTTCATATTGCTCCCTGCAGGCTCCTTAAATACGGGGGAATATGACCTTCACGCAAAGCTGTCCCAGAGTGTGGGACAATGAGTGATATTTCACATTCCACTGCTCCAGAACAGGAATTGATTTATTACCCAGCTAGCTCAGGAATTCGTTTACATGTTTCCATTTATAACACTGCTGCATCAAAGGAAAAAAAAGGGAGTTTTTTGTTTTTCTTTTATTCAGCAGTTTAGATGCAAAGCATCAATTCTGGAAATAATAATGTGCATTATAGTAAGAAGTGTCACACCTGACAGCCCTTTTCTATGGGCTTTCCTGCTGAAGCAGAATAAAACACAGGAATCCCTGATGTTCTCCTGATATATATTCTCCCCCTGTGAGAGATCCCATACGAAAAAGAGATGAAATGATCCTGCAAACCTATCCCTTCCTGCACCCCACGCACTTCAGCTCTGGGTTACTCTGGTACAGTTAAACAAAAGCCCCAGTGATAAGACATCTGCGTCTGGGAGCTGGTCACAGAATAGGAAAGCAACATCCCCAGTACAGCTGGGGAGAAAACAATCCTCTCATCCCACAACAACTATCAGAAATTCACCCTGATAAATTTTCATGACCTCAACACCCAGTTGTTAGATTGAACCTGAAGTGTTTTGTTTCAATATGAAAATAATTTAACAAACTATTTCTTCTTATGCCTTACAAACGTAAATTAGACTTAATTTCTAAGTGATACTGCTTAGACCTGACGCTGGAATCTCCTCCGTTTAGAAAATTCTAAAAGAAGATGCTTTAAGAGCTTTGAAAGAAAACTATTTGTAAAGATCACCAAATTAAATAAATAGTAATCCTTTCTTATAAAAAGTTTGGTATAATCAGATGAGCATTTTCTAGGAGAAAGCATTGTTTTGAAAATCCCAGCTGGCTTCAATGCTTGGCATTAGCTGAAGATGGGAACACAGAAAGAAGTCTATCTGCATTACCCATGGACATCTATCCTACATTAACAGAGGCTACAACTTGTCCCATTCCTGCTGCATACAGTTTTCAACAGAAAATAGGCAATCCCAGTCCTGGCAGCAGATTGGGGAATGTTGGTTCTTTCTCAACAGACTTGTTAATTGGAGAGGTTCTCCACTCTGGTGGAGATGCAGTGATGCCTAAACATTTGATGAGGTATTCCATCTCTTTGAATGCAGTACCGAGGCAAATGTGATTTCAAGTAAGAACGCCTCAAGTTGGTGGACAATCCCACCATAAACCATCAGCTGTCTCATCAAAGCCAATAAAACCCAATAAATCATGTAAACAAGCTTTCATTTGCTATTCAATCCAATAGCACTCACGAGCTGGCAGCTCAGACAGAATTTCGTGCGTACATATCGTAAAACTGATCCTTAAACAAAGAACCAGTTGACACGCATCAACTTCAATCCAAAGCCTGAATGGACCTTAGGCTTTACACCAACTTCCTCTACAGTTACTATCTACGCTGCGATTTCTCATCTGCTGTTTCTGACACATTCTCACAGGACTGCAAGCTTACCTGGTCCTAGCTTAGAAACTGCATAAAGGAGGTCATAGTTGATGACGGGCGTTGCATCATCTATTGGCTGCCACCCTACAGGTGGGGAGGCTGGAGGCGAGATGAGAAACTGTTTTGCAGGCTGTGGTGGTGCCAAATGAAGCTTGTCTCCATCTGTCTCAGAGGTCTGAATCTTTAAAGCATAACAAATACATTGTTGAGTACAGGATGGGTAAATGGAATGATTACTCAAGTCATACACTTCGAACACCAAATGCCACCCAGGCAGGGTTTCAGCGTCAGTCTCAGCAGAGAAGGCCTGGAGATGAAATTCATCTCAACCTTGCAGATGGCTCCTCTACAGTAAATACACTGTGGGGGACTGTTACACAAGCAAATCTACAGTGTTTGTGCCTATTGTATATGTTCTGAGGAGAAATGCAAAGTTCTGGTACTCACAGCTGCTGGTTCAGAGACTTTAGAGCCTGAAAAGATATTGCTGTGATCTACTGGTCTAAACTCCTAAATAAAACCAGACATTAGACAAGAAGCCAGTAACTCCTGCACCACGGCCTTAGCAGTAACCTCAGAAAGGTTTCTGAAGTTTTGATTTCTTCAGCTGAAGCGATAAAGGAATCTTGTCACATTCCTTAGTGTTGCAACTGTTTTCATTTTCTTTCCAACTTAATTTATTTAGTTTAATTCCTGCTTTTTTTTCTGGCATATTAAAGAAGCAGCGACGTAAATGAATTATACTACAGCCATACCTGAGCAAGTTTACAACCTGCTGGGGCCCAGAAACACTAAAATGCATTTACATGACAGCAATCCTGAGAGAGCACCCTGCTATATTGGCATGGGTTTTGCAAACAGCCAGTTTGGGTGTCTCATCTCCGTGTTCCCCAGAACTTCTAGTTCTGGAAGCGCTTATTCAGTCCAGCTCAGGTCCATACACTGCTCCAGACACTGTGCTGCTTCCACATATTCATTCTCCTGACACAACTAATAAGCTCTTTTAAAACTGCATGTGCTGGAGAGCATAGTGCAGATACCTAAATGGCTTTGTAGCAAATCAGCTTAGATATGGAGACTAATCGCTATTATGCACATTTTTCTTTTTCTCCTGTTATCCCAGATTTCCAGTTAACCTCTGGATTGTGCCGTTAGAGTGAAATGATTCTCACATCTGCTTAAAGGCAGGTTTGAAATCTTTCAGAAAAAATTCAGAGCCAGATCTAGGAGGTTAAAGCATATAAAATGGGATTGAGGTAGACTGTCAACACCTAAATCCATCTGTAAGATCTTCTCAACACATCTAACCTGTTAAGAATATTGGATTTTTCACAACTGTAGCTCCCCATCATCCTGAGCTCCTGCCTAAGCTCAAAACTTAACTGCCTTTCAGGTTTGACTGATACCTGCAAATGAGCCTGCCCTTAACCCAAGACCTGTGAGGGACCAATCTGCAGCTCAAAGCACACTTTCGCTGCATTTAAGCACCAGTGAGTGTTCCAGAAGTCACAGTGGCAGCAGCAATTCATTAAAGTACATTCAGAAGAGGTGGGCATGTTCTCAGCCTCCCTCACCTTTCTGTATACTGGCTGGGGCCTAGAACCTACCCAGGCCATGGGAGATATGGGTTTCTTTCTCCCTTCACCAAGAAGAAGCAAACCCCCATCTGACACTTGCAAGAGAGGGATATAATCATCTGTGCCCCCAGGCTGGGGGTGGTGTTTTCCCCCACTTTCTTCCTTTTTCTTGGACTTAATAACTTCATTCTAGTAAATTCACATATGTATTCAGTAAGGAAAACAAAAAAAAAAGGAAGAAGGAAGCCTGACTGTTCCTGAAGTCAAGTAAGTACTTCAGCCCTGCTTTTTTATAAACTTATACTTTACATTACTGCTTTCTTATCGTTAGTTTAGAGTTACCCACAGGAAATACCCAATGTTATAAATCACTTCTAAGCTGTGTAACTTCTGTGTATTAAATAAGCAACTTGGGTCCTAAGTGGTCCTTTAAATTTACTACAGACCCACTGGGCAGGCAACAGAAGGATGTTTGAGTAATCTTTTAGCACAAAGATTGTGCATAGGAGAAACCTTTATTACTTTTATTCAGTGTTACTGCACAATATTTCTATAAAAGCTATGCACTATCATAGCAGTAGATGCCCAATTTCATTACCTGTGCAAAATACAACTTTAGCTTCTTCCCTCTGAACTGTGTTTCATGCAGCTCTATTCTGGCACGAGCAGCTGATTTGGGACTACTAAAATTTATCCGCACACGCCTGAAGCTTTTAAACAGCTGGAATGTCACGCAGTCATCGTAGGCACGGAACAAGCCTTCAAATTTTTCCTGCAAATGAAAAAGAAATAATGCTGAATATTAACTTTGTGCTCTGTCACATTGATCTATGTCAAAGGACAACCTAAAACTTGATGACAACTGTTTAACCAGGAGGTGAGTGTCCACAGACTAATAAAGGCTCTGTGAAAAGGCGCTCAGGAAAGCGCTGCTCTGGAAGTGCTGAACTCTGTAAAAATGTTTGGGGGCAGAAGTCTTCAAACTGAGAACCCAGCAGCTCTTGAACTTCTCCTAAAAGCTGAGCAAACTTGAGATAATGAGTTATGAAATGAAGCTGAAAAGGGGCATGACTGAAAATACCAGACAGCTGTGGTCTCGTCTGTGCAAAAGCAAACATTGTGCTGAATTACAATGGAGTCAGCAGACCATCAGGCCCACTGTAACAGAGGATTATATGCACATCAACACTGTGAGGGTCTTTTTGTACTGCATGTTATGTTTTTCTGGTTGTTTTATCATTTGGATACTCAGTGCAGATACACACTCGTTCCTTGAGAGTTCCTGTAGGAGCTGGGTAAAAAACTAGGTAAATGAAAACAGTGACCTGTCCCAAAGACAAACTTCAGCCTTAAAGCTGTTTGGCTGTAGAACTCCATGTTCAAAAGCACGACACAAGTCTGGACATTTTACCATTGTAAAAGAAGCATCTGAAAGGTACCTCATCTGTGGACCTAGAGAAAGTCAAGGTATGTTAACAGCCCTGCAGGATCAGGGGCTCTCTGCAATTTCTCTGTAAACTCTGTACTCACAAAGGACTGGTTCCACATCATCAAATAAACCCAAAGTCCTTCAATCAGTTCTGACACGCTTTTACAGGTCTTTTCACTCGCACAAGCACAGATTCATAAAATGTTACAGCTGAAAGGGAGCAGCCATCATTTAGCCCAGCCTTTGTGTTTACCCAGATTTTAGACTGCCACCCAGAGAGTCTCACATAAGGCCTAGCATTTTAACCTCTGCAAACAGGACCTGAAGTCTTAGAGGATGGAGAATCAGCCAGAGCAAAGTCTTCTCTTAAGAGGTCTTTATCCTGAAAAAAACAGGATTATGATGATTGGCCACACCATTTCCTACACTGAGAGCTATTTTTCAGGTGCAGTTTGTATCATTAAAATAACCTGATGTTTTCTTTGATATGTCTGCAATTCAGTGTGTTTTTACTTTTTTTAAAGTACAACTTCTTTTCCTCTCATCCAGGAAAACTATTCCTTATCCCTTAGGGTGGATAACTTGTGAGGCTGCAAGATGAAACGTAAAATGCAATTTATGTAATCTCATCAATACTTCAATTCTCATTTGTTGACCTTACAAGCAAGACAAAAAAACCACAACTGCTTAGAAAAACGTATCCTGAAGCACAGTAGAGCTGCACCAGGGAGCACTAACAGCACTGTGGGAGTGCCTACACTCAGCAAGACACATGTTAAAAGGGTTAACCAGGAAAGCAGACCCATTCCATGGCAAGGAGCGTGAAACACTAACGTGCACGTACCAGATCTCCTTTCATTCACTGCCAACTCTGTGGCCTTGCTCCCCATAACTGATATTCCATCTCTGGCACCCTTTCAAAGGAACCTCCCTGTGGTCTATTAAGCGTTCATGATTTTCATTTCATTTCGCCTGACCTCACTCACCTCTTTCTCTCACCACAGGAAATGCTTCAGAAGAGAAAGAAAGAGGGGAGAGCTCTCAGTGGTTTTGTTGAGGGTGAGTAGAGGCACACAGGAATCCTAGACAGCGTGAAGCTGACAGATTTGTACAAGCAGGTCTCATGTTCAAACTGTCAACATTTCACACCTGAGTTATGTTTTTTAACCACTTTGCTTATGTTTTTGTAAAATTCCATTTTCCTGAGCAGAAGTCTACATCAAGTGGCATTTGGGTAAAGGTCAGTCAAAAGCAGCAGTCATCTCAGTCCTGTCCTGCTTAGAATATTGATGCTACAACCTTTACAATGACCAGAACTGGGGGAGGGGAGAGAAAGAGACAGGGGACCAGCGTATGTGTAAGGCAGGACTTATGCAGCACTCAAAAATGTGCAGTACATGTGTGTAATCTAAATAACAGATAATAAGGACTAACAGATAATAGTGACTAATTAATTAAAGCTTCTCTTTCTCTGTTACCTATACTACCTATTTCAGACTCCTTCAGAATTTTTTAAAAAGCACCTTGAAGTAAAAAAAATATATCTTTATAAAGAGAGATATGAAGGTATTTATATTTTTATATATACATATATATATGAGATTATCAAGGTATTATAAAAGAATTCACATAAGTGAAAAATAAGGTGAACATTTCTGAGTCCCCTTTAGTAGCTCTTGTTTTCCTTACAAGTCAACAATGAAATCATTCATGGTATAAAGAAGTGAATCACTAAACTCCAGAACAAAACACACTGGGAAGTGTCTATTAAGGCTGACTGTTTCTTAGGAAACAGATTTTCCCTGTATGGACACAGCAGTATTTTCATGCATCAGCCAGTCCCCGTGTGCCTGTCCTTTGTACACAGCACATGACAGCGTGGAACCTGGATCTTGGATAGGGACACAATGTGAGAGAAGGGAGGACATGATTTCAAACGTGGGTCCAGAACAGCAAGCACGAAGAATGTTCTGGACAGTAAGGATAGGCACTCTCATTGGGCACCAAAAGGGACAGATGGAACGATCTCTAAATAAAGCTGATTAAGTAGTGGACGCCAAATATAATGCTGGGAGAACATTAAAGCACTATGGCCTTCATTCTGCTTACTTTTCAATTTGATACTGGCGCAGCTTGAGAGGTCCAGCTTTGATTAACGCTCCTAAAAATGCTGGGGGGAGGAGGGGGGAAGGGAAATCAAGCCCTCTATTTGATATTAACACAGGGTAGCCTGTCCACCGTGGGGACACATCTACTCTACCAGCTGAAACTGCATCTCCCATTAATAAGATTCATACAAATGAATTTTTCTACATTTTCAGCTGATAATAATAATGACCCTAGCAGAGGTCATTAATCACCAACTGCACTTAATGGCCCTCGGCTGCATCTTGAGCCTTCCTAACTCCTCCCAGCTTGATATTAATTCCCAGGAAATGCCTTATGCCTTCATTGCTACTGCCTATGACTTCTGATACCTGCTGAATGTACTTAACCAGATAAAAGTCTTTCAGAGTAATTCCAATCTACAAGAAAATGTATCATATACATTTTAAAGACCTAAGCAAACTCTCTCCCTTTCAAGTTGTGTGGATTAATTGTTCAAGATTCAATCCTCTTAACTCACGACTTTTAAAGAGTTTTAGGATTCAGTATTTTTAAAATGCTTTTGGAAAGTAAATCTTTCAACTTTGAGAAAACTTTGAAGAAAAGGAACATCCACAGTTAAGCAGCAGTGTTGCTACTCTTAAAAACTCGAAATGCAGAAAGTCATGAGCGATGCATTTATTTCTGGGATTTTGGCACATTTTCATCATAGAATCATCTGGTTGGAAAAGACCTCTGAGATCATCAAGTCCAACCGTAGCTGTCCCCTTACTAAACCATGTCCCTAAGAAACTCATCTACCCACCTTTTAAACATCTCCAGGTTTAGTGACTCAACCACCTCCCTGGGCAGCCGTTCCAATGCCTGAACACCCCTTCAATGAAGAACTTTTTCCTGATGTCTAATCTGAAACTCCCCTGGAGTTTCCTTATGGCCATTTCCTCTCATCCTATCATCTGTCACTTGAGAGATCAAGACTCGCTCTGCCACAGCCTCCTTCAGTGATGAGATCTCCCCTCAGCCTCCTCTTCTCCAAGCTAAACAACACCAGTTCCCTCAGCCATTCCTCATAGGACTTGTTCTCCAGTCCCCACACCAGCCTTGTCGCCCTTCTCTGGACACTCTCCAGTCCCTCAATGTCCTTCTTGTATTGAGGAGCCCAAAACTGAACACAGCACTCAAGGTGCACCCTCACCAGTGCCGAGTACAGGGGCACAACCACTTCCCTGCTCCTGCTGGCCACACTGTTTCTGATACAGGCCAAGATGCCATTGGCCCTCTTGGCCACCTGGGCACACTGCTGGCTCATGTTCAGCCAGCTGTCAACCAACACCCCCAGGTCCTTCTCCACCAGGCAGCTCTCCAGCCATTCTTCCCCAAGCCTGTAACACTCCAAGGAAGAAACAAACTCTGGAGTAACAGACACCAGCTAAGGGCAACACTACGCACTCCTGGACTAAAAATCTGTTTCTGCTACTACATGGAGCTCACCTGGGAACCAAGATCCTGTAGTCACAGGATACAAGCAATCAGTGAAATGCAGCCACAAGGAGGCAAACAGAACACTGGATGTATGTGGAAAAGTATTTCCAGTACAGCAAAGAAAGTATTAACAACATTATACAGAGCACTATTGCACCTCAGTAAAAATTCAGGTTTTTGCCTGTATCACAGACAGATTAAGGTAAATGAGAACAGATTCAGATAAAGGCTACAGGGAATGAAAAATTTACTACATAAGAAATGAAAATGCTTGCCTGATTTCACAACACAGCGCAAAGCCTGAGAGGAGACAGGACAATCAGCAGCAGCTTACCAGAACTGCACAGAGCAAAGTCCACTGTGTGAAGACCAAAAGACTCTGCTGGCATAAAACAAGTGGAAACAATTGGCATAAATAGATTTAGGCTAGAAGTTAAAGAAGGTCTCAAACATCAGAGTAATGATCCAGAAACAACCTCCCAATTACAGCAGCAGTGGTAAAAGATTTTAAGATTGAATTTGATTGGTTCACGCAAGGGTCTATGACAAAATACCGACACAACAAGCATTGTAAAACATGACTGCCTGAATTAGCAAGTGAATTGGGTTCCGACACAGCACGTTCCTTCCAGTTCTGTGTTCCTGTGATTTATTTCCAAACATTTCTCTCATGAATAGCTCCAGTGGTATTGTGTTCATTCAGGACTAAAGCCAAGGCCTAATTCAAATCAATGGAAGTCTTTCCACAGACATCAGTGAGCTTTGGACTGGAGCCCTAGGACTCTGAACACAAATCAACATTTTATTATTCAGCGTGTTTGCGCTCATTATTACCTCTGTTGCACATTTGATTTAGGAGGTGGCTGTGACTGAAAAGTTTAGTCTAATCCTTTTTCCTAGAGCTTTGTAAGCAAAAAAAGCAAGCGTTTCCCCCATTTCCATTTTTCCTGCTTGTTTATAGAAGACAATCCAAATAACTAACAAGGAATCTGAGGCATAATTTACAATTATGAAATATGTTTTTCCTGAAATGAGTACTGTACCTGAAATAAACTTTCATGTAAGAAATAACCTTAAGTTTCAGAGTCCAAAGTTTTCTGTTTCCACACAGCTACACTCGTTGCAACACTGCCGATCTTGTGCGGCACAAGAACAAATATGGAATTTGACAGAATATAGAGGCTATGCACCAAAGAGTCTTGTAACAAAAACATTCTACCAACAGATTAATTCCCCATTTACAGCAAAGAGGAGGGGCAGACTGGCTAATTCGGGGGGATAAAGGAGTCACTGAAGTGGCACACATTTTAAAAAAATGCAGAAGCCTAGAAAGTATCAGCTGGAAGTAATTTCAGGATGGGATATGTCAATGCCACATGAAGGGTATTGTAATGACGTCATCTGGATATAGAGTAGGGCTCCTCTCATCCAGGATTAAGGAAGATGGAGGCAAGCTGGAAGAGCAACAGAAGACAACTGCAAGGATGACAAGAGAAGCAGTGAGCCTGTCGCAAGGGAAAAAGGTAGATGATCTCACCTTGGGAAACAAACTAAGGCACAAAGCATTTCCTGCTACACCCAAGTATAAGGAAATCAATAAATGTTATGAAGGGAAAGGGATTATCCAAATTAAAATAATGAAAAATGTCAGTATGAAACAAAGACTGCCCATTAAAAGATTCAGGCTCAATTTGAGGAGGCTATTTAGCAGTAAACCTGTAAAATTTTAAAATGCTTTTGGCCCAGATTAACAAAAAGGCTAATTTTTTCATGAAAAATATGGAAAGGAAAGAGTCTAGGACAGCAGTATGGATTTCTGTAGTTCTGAAAGAGGTGTGGGGGGGGAAGTGTCTCTGATTCATCTAGTCAGAACTTTAAAGAATTGGGTTCATCTCAACTACTCTAACAATTAAGTCATGAGCTACAGAAAATAAGCAAGCAGCTTAATATAACTCACATGAAAATTATCGCGTATAAACAACAGCTTAATCAATGATCAAATTCTCTGCTTCTAAAAATGTAAAACTTAGCAGGAAGCTTTGGAAGCGCATATAAAGAAAGCACTATTGATTCTCAGTTAAAATTCCAGGAGCACTGAAATACAGAGGAAATATTTTAAACCAATTATGATGACGATCAATAAAGAACTCCCACAGTCTTGTCCTCACGCCTTTAAGAAATGGCAGGAGAATAAAGTACAAATTTTTCATTCCAAGATCACCTTAAGGCACAGATCTCCAGTTTGTAGCACATCTTATTTTACCTCTCACTGAAGGTGGCTGTACTGAAGAGCACGAGATCTTCCTACTCCCTCCTTACCAGTGGGAGAGGGTACTATGTGAATAAAATATTCAAAAATAGTTTTTTTAAATAAAAATATCTAATTATATATAAAATCCTACTATCTGAATGTTGTTTTGCAGAAGGTTATCAAAGGGAATCCCTCATACAATCCTGTAGGTGGAAACAATGATGAAAAAAATGGAATCTAAAAATGTGTCCTTCCACCTGTCGTTCACCAGGGTACATTTTAAGATGGTAACATTTTGAAATTTTGAAAGGGGAGAAAAAAATCCTGGGTATTTTGCCAGGTAACCACAATCACAAAGTGCTCTGCAATGACCACCTCGGTGCTGTAATGTTTAGAAATGTGTGTCTCACCTTGGACCTCAGTGCAAAGTTCTTCTCATCTCTTCCTGAAGTTAGAGTGGAACATTGAGACAGGGCTGAAAACAGCTTGGGTTTATTTATTAATATTAATCACAGCACTAATTAGTTGTCTCAGTGTACAAACAAATCAGCCCAGATTTGCTACCCCTGTTCATGCAGTTTATTGTTCTGCACTGGATTTCTGTTGTTTTTAAAGGGTGAAGGTCAGGAAAATTGTGAGCCAAAGATGAAATGAAACAGCAGAAGCCAAAATAAATTTTAAGGTTGGACTTCGAGAGGGGCAGGTTAAAAAAATGCATTAAAGCTTACTCTCTTCAGTTAAATCAAGGGTGATCTACTTGCACTGCAGTAATCCTGTTAAAAAGGGTCCTGAAATCTTTAAGTTTGACTGTGTAAAGGATGCACAGTTTGTATTCCAGACATGATGCTAAGTGACCTTGTTGTTCTGCCCTTTGCAGTGAGCAACTCCTTAAGCAGATGAGACTCTGGCCACAAAGCCTGTCTGACCACAGCCCTGGTCCATGGCTCACACTCTGCCACACTGGGGCTGTTTCGGAGGCATCTTTTAGATCCCAAAGTTTGCATCCAGGGTTTTGCCTTCTTTTTGTGCCAAAATCATTCTGACAGCAGGCATATTTGATATAAAGCTTCCAGCTTACAAATTCAGTGTCTTATTCCAGAGAGAGACTTTGAGAAAGTAGAAGAGATGCTACACAACATGGCAGGGACATTTGTAATTCATCATCTCACACAAATTTGTGATGACAAAAATAATTAGGAAACTAGGAGAAGCTTGGTGGTTGCATCTCATGCTAGGACTGAGGCAGTAAGAGCCATCCCTCACTCCCAGTCCTCCTACATGAGGAGAGTCCACCAAGACATGACAGCACTGAAACAGCACTGCAAACCTCCTGGAGAACAAAACAAGACAGATTTGCCTCTTGAAAAATCAACGGAACTCAATAAATTTATGGTCAGCTTCCAACTCATCGGCACAACAAAAGGTACAGAGATAATATCTGCCCCAAAGCTTAATGGAAACAGCATTCACATTTCAGAAAAGGCTGACAAATGTCAGGGGCACAGAATTTTGCTGCGTTGCCTTTCTGTTTTTAACCAGCTCACATCCCTGTTTACCTCAATGTGACGCACATTCCTCCTGCTTAGCTCCACTGATCTGGAAACCAAAGGCTCCTTCAAGATGAAATAAATTGTTCCTGTGGCAATGCCAAGGGGGTGATTTAATATAGTTTGGAGAATTCTCAATTCAATTTCACACCCGACGATTGAGCTAAAAGAAAAATCCACACTTTACATTTCTTCTTTATATGAGCACTGCTATTTTACCATATCACCAGCAACAGCTTTTCTGAGCATTCCATATTCGAATTGCTCCAGTTCCAGATGCCATATCAGCTCTCTGAAATGCTGGAAGTGTTTTTTCAAACCAGCTGGCCAAGTGTACATTATAAGGCTTGGTCTATTAGTTTTGCCCCCAGTGATAGGGATCATTCTGTAGAGACATCATTCTTTGTCCTCTGAGAAGCTACTTTTGATTCCTGTCCTGGCTACCATTTTGTGCATCACTGTTTTTTTTTTTGTCTATCACATCTTATTTGGTAGTGGAAAAAAAAAATAGGAGTAGGTTTGTGGAGGATTTGGAAAACAGAAATTACATTAAATAACAGCCTTACATTTTGGCCTTAGAATGGTAAAGAAATGCTGATAACAGACATGAAGAAAAGATTCAGCTTTTCTGAAAAAAAAAAAAAAGAAAGCCTTTTTTGTTTGTTTGATTTTAAGAATTTAAACAATAACTGAGCAGAAAATGTATGTAGTGAAGTTCAAGAAGCTCACTGCATTGGATTTAAGAATGTACATTGTGCCTTACTGCTGCAAATACTTAAGCCCAATAATTAACTGGTAGCACAAGGAACAAATTGCTGTCTACATGTTTAGCCTGTTTCTGTAATTCCTAAATTTCCTATTATCTTAATTAAGCAAAGAAAGCTAAGAAGGAAAACCAACCTTAATTAGTTTTTACCAATAGCTGCTATGTTTATATCAATAAAAGCATTACAATAGGAGCAGATCCCTTCCCTACAGCAAAACAGTTGGTGCTGAGAACTTGTTGATCAGGTGCCATGGACTGAATGCTCATCAGCAGTTTGAGCGTATCAGGGACACTATTGGTGTGCATCTCCTATATTAAATTCATCTGAAAGGTATCCAGTTGATGAACTGCTCTGTGATGTGAACGAAAAGCACAGTTAATCAAGATCAACAAGAATGTAGCCTCATGAGAATCCGCAGCTCAGACTAAAAAAGCTAATGTAACCACAAGCCAGAATCTCTCATAAAAATAGTTAGCTGGCACTCCTGGAGAAGCCAGGAAAACGTACCAGGGCAATAATAAATAAGGGACTGGCAGTCAAACTTGTGCAGGAAACGAGGACTAAAGTTCTGCATTATGAGAAGCTGCATTAAAAATAGTCATACTAACTTTATAAACTTTGGGACTGTAAGAACAGCTAAATATCCATCTTCTTATTACACTATTTTTCATTGATCTTTGACAACTTAAGTTTTGTCTCCTCAGCTCTGGGGTACCCTCTCTTCTTCTGTGTGGGGATGCTGAGGCAAGGACAGACTTGCTTCTAGTCACAGTGCCTGCTTATGGGCAACCACAAGAATAAACCCAGCAGGTCCATAACTCATTCAGGAGCATCTGACTTCTACAGACATACAAAACACCAGAGTGAGTATCTAGAAAAGATCAGCCTCTTAAAAATCTGGTTCTGGGCCTGTTGAGGCGTCAGGGGACACCTCTCTTGCTGTCAGTGATGCAGAATCAGAACCTCACTGAACAGAATGCTAAATGCAAGAATGAAACAGAATAATGAGAACACTAAGAGCTGAGAAACTTTGTTTTATTTACAGTCTTGGAGCTGTAATGTTGTAAAACAACCATAAAATACATACTGTTCATTTTCTGTCTCTGTCAAGCCAGTTAAACTAGAAAAATAAACAAGGAAAAGCCATGGGACAGTTTAAACAAATGAAATGCTTGCCTCGCCTATTACTGATTTACTATTTCGCCTACAGTGATCAACATTTATAGCATTTCAGCTGTTTCTCACCATCATGGGGAATGCTTTTTCCCTTCCCTCTCCCCCAGCTGCATTAACTTGACTGAAAATATAGTTTCAGCTTGTTTGGATTTAGAAAGGACACAGACAATTTTGAATCTACTATTAAAAAAAAAGGCAAAAGAGTGGAAGAGAATCTAATCTCATACTGTTCCCTAAATGGAACAAGGTAGCAAGGGAAAAACCAATGACCCACCAAAACACATCCTTAGAAGTTTAGGAAAAAAACCTCCACTGAAATGCATCTTCAAATGCAAAAGAGAACAGTCCTCCAGAGACAGAAATGGGGAGGTCTGCTTTCACACAAGGTGTTGGTCTTACTGTGCAGCTCTGCACTACAACATAAAACAAGGAGCCACTATCACAAAATCATAGAATGGTTTAGGTTGGAAGGGATATTAAAGATCATCCAATTCCAACTCCCCTGCCACAGGCAGGGACACCTCCCACTAGACCAAGCTGCTCAAGATCCCATCCAACCTGGCCTTGAACACTTCCAGGGATGGGGCAGCCACAAACTCCCTGACAACCTGTGCCAGTGTCTCGCCTCCCTCATGGTGAAGAGTTTCTTCCTAGTGTCTAATCTAGATATTCTGCTTTCCAATTTAAAGCCATTCCCCCTCGTTCTATTCACTACAAGCCCTTGTAAAAAGTCCTTCCGTGGTTTTCTAATAGCTGCCTTCGCTATGAGGTCTCCCTGGAGCCTTCTCTTCTCCAGGTTGAACAAGCCCAGCTCTCTTAGCCTGTCCTCATACCAGAGGTGCTCCAGACCTTTGAATGTCTTCATAGCCCTCCTCTGGACACGTTCCGACAGGTCCATATCCTTATGCTGGGGATTCCAGCACTGGACACAATACTCCAGGCGGGGTCTCGGAAGAGCAGATTAGAGGGGGAGAATCACCTCCCTTGACCTGCTGGCCACGCTTCTTTTGATGTAACCCTATTCTCCCTTGCCTTTCTCCCCACTCCTGCAGCACCCAGTTAGTGGGCAGACTCTGCAGTGCTGTGACCACTGTCTAACACGCTGGTTGTACTATTAGACTGTTTCTTGTTCTTGCCAGCCTGTCTCGACCATCTGTCATTCGCTGTCTTACACTTCACTTGCAAATTACTCAAGCAGGTCTGTTTTCTGTGTACGTTCAAACAGCTCCGAGGAGCTACAGCCTCTGGGAGTGGAGACTGTACAACAAAGATACATCAAGGACATTCAGATGCTATCTCTAGTTGAGCGACTGAATGGAGCCTGTAGCAAACCCACATAAATTATAGGTGAAGAGCATTTCAAACTTAACAGGATACAAAAAAGTGTCAGAAATAAACATGTAAGGAAGAAAACAAAGAAAAAAATATTCTTGGGGTAGAAAAGAGCAAAGTGTAGATGGAGGAAACTTTCTGCTTACAAGTATGACAAATAGAGAAACTCTTTCTAGGATCCTTTTCAGGCACTCTGACTTACTCTCTCCCTCGTACATCCAGCTTGGTGTAGGTGATGGAATAGCCAGGAGCACCCTGGTCGCACAGCAACACACCCTAACTGAATGGATGACACATACAATTGAAACCAATTTTACCTGATGGCTACCTAAGGATTTGAGGGACCAGGAACACACAAGAAATGCTTACACCACAGCACAGCTTTCTGCATTTCGTGCTTGGTTAGCACAGCAAACCAGCAAAGCCCTTCACATCTTGCTAAAAAATAGATCAATATAATTTTCTTAAAATATGTTAACTTGTTCTAGTTCCTAATTTCAATTTAAAATAGAGAAGTGGTCTAAGTGGGAAAAAAATGGATAATGGAAGAGAAAAATAAGGTGAAATAAACAGCCTTAAAACATTGCTCACAAACTATGGTCTCTCTTTTAAATTGAGAGATCCAGAAGAACATCTGTTGAGTTGCTGCAATCTCTAAAGAAAAATTATTTCCAGAACAGGTTTTTATGATTCATGAGAGGCTCATGAGTGAAAATTCATCTTCACCATCAATTCTTTATGCATATTTTCTTTTTAACCTATTTTGCTTTTAGTAGTCCTTCCTTCTATAACTGTTTACAAGAAAACATTTGAGCTTGATGCATTTATTTGAAGAGAAAAAAAATATTTTTTTTATTATTACATAGGATATAGACTTTCCTCACAACAGGAATTATGCTATAAAACATGGAAAGACATCATTTTATATCTATGTATTTGTAGATATATATAAAAATACCTACATCTATGTATAGATATAGATATACGTATATCTGTGTAGAGATATATATAAAGATAACTACCAGATAACTACTATATATAAAGATAACTACCAGAAACAATCTGTTCCTCTAACTACAAATGGCAGAACTTCTTTAGACTAAAATGATTATATTCATACATTGTAGTGAACTACAGAAGATTGCAAGTACATCATTCTTCACAGTCACCGATTTGGTGCCCACAAAGGAATGCAGATGAGTTGTAATTTGCCAGGTGTAATTGATCTTACTGTTGTTGAGAAGTTTACCTGTGAATTTGATTTTGCAGATCATGTTAAAAAATGGATGTAAAGCATCTGCATAACTATAGACAGTGCGCTTTTCCCTCTATTTTTTTTTCTATGTTGTCACTGTAACACCCATTTCAGCATGTCCTACAAAAAAAAAATGAAGATGCTTTCCAGTCGGAATAAACTTCAGTGAAAAAAAAATGTGCTTTAAATATTTTTACACTTTGAGGGGCTGTTTTCTCCCCCATCAGAGGTCACAGTCTTCACGGGACTCCATGATCCCAAGCTACACAGATGTTGAAATACCAAAGAAATGCTATGCAGTGGTCTCCCTGCCTAATGAAATAGGAAATCAACAATATATTCTCATTTTCAATATATACCACAGTGCTTAATTAGCCTCTAGAACTTTTTAGTGTTTGTAATACCTAATGAAATCGAGAATTTAGCACATTTCAGAAAACTGGGCTTGTGTAGGCAAGGAGAGAAGTTTTGGGTGCACCTGGTAAACAAGTCCCAGCACCCAAGGTGGAGTTACAGAGATGCCAGACCTGGACTCAGTATCAGATGTACATAAGGACAGAAAAAGAAGCAATGGTTTCTATTTGCCTCAACAGCCACTAGTACTGTCCACTTCCAGACAGGATACAACAAGGGAATTTCAGTCTTACAGTGATATAATTGTTTTATTAGGCAGATGGAAGAAACCCCAGGGTGAAAAAGCAAATATTCCTGACCAAACTGCTCCCATGCCATTTTTCAACCAACTGGATAATTTCCAGTTGGCACAGATTTTGTTTAGAAACAAGAATTGGAAAGTAGACTAATCCTATCTTACAGCTAAAAACAGCACTGCTCTTCATCAAAATCATTTTCATTTCCTGATGTGAAAGTTGTATCAGTGACAGGGTGATATTAAAAGGACACTAGACTGGCATTATGAAACTGTAGCTGCTTTCCATGGAAGCCTGTATCCAGAGCAATCAGCGTGAAGGCAACAAGCCCTGTAACTGATAAGCAGAGTGGTAACCAAATGTAGATTTTATTCTCTTTCTGAAGATTTTTTTTTTAAATAAATAGGACATATAAAAATAATTAGTATCCTGTTGAGTCCAGTTGCTTGCCCTGTGGCACAGTTTCACACTGTCTCTGTGCCAAAGAGAGCTCCGTGCCTTGCGAATGCCGTGGTGGAAGTCCATAAGGTGTCTCTCAGCAGAGGTGGAGATAAATGTGTAGACTTGAGGAGTCAATGAGATTTTCAAAGCACTAAAGTTCGGTGCAAATGGATTCTAAGTGACATGAGAAGCTGTGGGACTACCAGTTCTGGGGGAACTAGGCAGTCAAAATAAAGGGAAGCCAAGGGGTTCACTATGGAGGTTCCATCTTCAGATGTCAGAGGGTCTCTCAAACCACTCAGTCTGATGTACAGACTATACCTACATCCAGCTGCAAATCACTGCACAGCAGAAACAGTGTCAGGTGTGGCCTCAAGAACACAATTTACACTTTTCAATTTCCATTTGTTTACTTAGTATGGGACATAAATATTTAATTAACAAGGGCAAATTATCAACTAAAAGTGAACATGTTCATCCTACAAGTCCCTTAGTGCAGTCCACAGACTCTTTCTAAGGGGTATTTAAATCAGAAACACAGCAGAACTAGACTTGCTACATAAGAGCCTCAAATTTGATGGAAAACACTTACGGGAGAATAAATCAAAAGAGACTGAAAGCAAGGATGCCTTCCTATAGATAAGTGGTCTCAAAATAGAGTAGTTCAATATATACCAATCTGTAGCTGTTATCAACCACATACTTTATTTTACGCAGATTTATACACACTCCTATTAATTATCATTTTACCACAACTATATCAATTACTTATTCCCAAAGGACATTCTCCTTCTCCAAGACATTTTAAACCTTTTCTTGAAGTCCATCTGCTCTGCTTCTGTTTCACTATAAAACTATACAGCATAGTTAAAGCTAAAGCAGAAATTTCGACGAACAGAGCCAACAACATTCAAAACCATTCTGTATTGTTTCTAGGATGCAGTAGACTGAGTAATCTCCTTTTTCAGGACTGCTACTGTAAGCCAAGAAAATGTTTTTATTCAGAAATACTTAGTGATACCCAGCTCCTTCCCCTATCCCAAGAACTATTACTGCTTTGGGACTTAATATTGTGGGCAGGTGGTTTAAATCACTACAGTTTTTCCAACAGTTTCAGTCTACTTTTCTGCTAGAAAAGCAAGAAATAGATATTCGAAGGCTCTGGAGAGACCTTATAGCAGCCTTCCAGTACCTGAAGGGGGCTACAAGAAAGCTGTGGAGGGACTTTTTACAAAGCCTTGTAGAGACAGGACGAGGGGGGAACGACTTTAAATTGGAAGGGGGAAGATTTCGACATTAGGAGAGGGTGGTGAGACACTGGCACAGGTTGCCCAGGGAAGCTGTGGATGCCCCCTCCGTGGAGGTACCTGTTCAAGGCTAGGTTGGATGGGGCCTTGAGCAGCCTGGTCTAGCAAGAGGTGTCCCTGTCCATGGCAGCCGGGGTTGGAACTGGATGATCTTTAAGGTCCCTTCCAACCCAATCAATTCTATGATTCTGTGATTTCTAAACATCTTTCCTCTTTATTCATTCATTTTAAAGAATCAGACAAAAATGCATCTACTTCCTAAACCTCTAAAACTTTAAGTATGCAAATGATTTACTTCTGTCTAACATAATCAGCAGACTTATCACTGTTATGGCTCAGCATTTGGCTTCGCTCCCAGCTGTCGTGATTAATAAGAATTTTTTTTAGTTCAGTGATTCTCAGATTATGGTTCAAGGATTGGCAGTCGCCTGCAGAAAGCTGGCTGGTTGCAAAGTCCTGGAATTGCTCTAATATAATCAGCTGTTTCTAAAGATAAAGGTACTACCTTTCACGCTTCAGTAGTTTTCTTCTTAGGATCTGTAAACAAGATAGCAACATGAAATCTCATTTTTAGGCAAAACATGTGCATCTGAATAGTCTAACCAGCCTCAAGAGACAAATGGAACACCGGCAACAGCAAGCTTAAACTAACCAATGGCAACATTAGCACAGAACCCAAGATAATAAACTACCACTCAACAGAACCAATGAGCTCATGAACACCACAACATCCACAACTCGAAATCTTTCAGTCAGCTTGACAACAGAGTCAGAAAGTACCTCCCTCTTGGAAACAAGCACCAAGTGGGACTAGACTTCCATTCCAGAAACCTAGACTCTGTAACCAGTCCAAGAAATGGAATAACTCCTCCACCACCGCCAATAACCAACTACAACAGAAGAGCGTAAGCATTGTAACAAAACCATCAGAAGGGCTGCCATCCCAGCCTCTAAGCTTCTAATGTTCTTACAGCTATGCCACATTCTCTCCAGTTGTCTGCATTTGCTTTAAAGCACAGTGAAAACTATCCATGGTATCCCAGCATCGATGTGCCAAGGAGAGAGAAGAGGGGGCATGCACTGTCTTCCGAACGTCCAGAAATTACATGCAAGGAATCGTATTCCTGGGCTGCACCAGAAGAACGGTGACCAGCAGGTCGAGGGAGGTGATTCCACCCCTTTGCTCTGCTCTGGTGAGACCACACTTGGAGTACTGTGTCAAGCTCTGGAGCCCGCAGCATGGTAAGGACATGGACCTGTTGAAGCGGGTACAGAGGAGGCCACAAAAATGATCAGAGAGCTGGAAGACCTCTCCTGTGAAGAGAGGCTGAGAGAGTTGGGGTTGTTCAGCCCAGAGAAGACAAGGCTGTGGGGAGACCCTAATGTGGCCTGTGAATATTTAAAGGTGACTTACGAGACAGACAGAGACTTTTTATCAAAGCCTGTAGTGATAGGACAAACTAACAGTTTTAAGATGAGAGAGGGGAGACATAGATTAGATTTTAGGAAGACATTTTTTTCCTGTGAGGGTGGTGAGGCACTGGCACAGGTTGCCCACAGGAGTCATGGATTCTCTATCCCTGGAGGTGTTCCAAGACCAAATTGGAAGAGGCTTTGAGCAATCTGATCCAGTGGAACGTGTCTTTGCCCATGGCAGGAGGGCTGGAACTGGATGATCTTCAAGGTCCCTCCCAACCCAAACCATTCTATGATTCTTTGGTTTGATTACAGAAATATGGTGACTATTCCTCTTTAAAATTCACTAAACCTTGGGAGAATTGCATCAAACAACTGCTTATACACATTAATTTATCCAGCTCCAATTTTGATTTCTTTTTAAGTGCACTCCTTTGCAGTGCTTTCCACTGAGTATCATCCTGTTGCCTAATTTAAGCTTGTCCAGAACTACGACCCCACCAGCACAGTGTCATCTGCCCATTTCTTAAGGTCTTCCTCTGTTGACTGATATTATTGGTGTCAATCCGGTTCCAGGAGGAAGCATGTGAGCTTGGCTACATAAATGCCTTCACTCTTTGAGAATGAACCACTTCTGGTTTAGACATTTTTTTAAACAACTATGCACCCATCTTATGGAAATTATATTTAGACTGTAGATTACTTATAAAAACGACTTGTTGAGCAGCGTGAAAGCTTTAGTCAAAATATCCGCCTTCCACATCTCCTTTATCCAGTTGCCCTGTCAAACAACGAACATGTATTGATTTGACATGATTTACTCTATACAACCCAGGTCTAATTAATCCCAAAGTACTTACAAAATTATTTCCCAGAATTCAAGTTCAATAAAATGATCTGTAATTATCCAGGCCTTTCTGGCCCTCCTCCTTTTAAAGACAAATGCTATTTCTTCCCATCTCCCATCTTCAGCACTCTTTCTTTAACCTATGAATTATCAAAGATACTTTCAAATATTGGAAAGATTATTTCAACTATATCCTAAAGCATTCTTTGGTAGATTTTTATCAGATCCTGTACACTTGAGAATTTCACCTCACCTCTCTACTTTTAGCAGTTTTTCTCTGCTCTGGTCACCACTAGAGGTTTGTTTCCTTGTTTCTAATAATTTATCAGATTATGTCAAGCTCTTTAGAGACCAAAACGCACAAAAGCAGTCATACCTGAACCCTCCCTGCATTGTCCAGTATGTGCTGTCTTCTTCCTGTTAACGGATTTTCACATTGTTTTCCTTTTACTTTTTGTGTGTCACAGGAATTTCCTTGTTCTTCTTTAAATCCTCTGCTAATTGAAATTCACTTTGTGATTTTGCACACTTGGTTTTCTCTTTATATATAAATCCTTAAACTGCTATAAAGCAAAAGGAGTATCTGATCTAGCCGTAACAGTCTCTTTATGTTCATCCCATCTGTCCTTCTCATCAGGACAGATAATCTCCATTATGCACTGAAAAGTGCCTCCTTAACTGCTAATTCTCATGCATTTCTCAGTCTCTCAGATAATCTTCTTAGGGAGACACCATTTACTAGCTCCATGAGGTTGCTAAAAATGACATAAAAAAAAATATTTTTCCTTGTTCATCTGATCTCAGACTTTATTTCAAAGTCTTTCTTCAAAATAAATTTTCACCAGAAGTACTTGTCATTATTAATTTCTTCCTTAATTTCTAGGATAAAAGCCCCAAATCAAATGCTGATTACCTATCTCCATTTGCTGAAAGAAGTCTGCCCAGAACATTCTCATAATTTGATGTATCATGTCTTACTGCATCACCTACTGTTTGGATACTTCCAATGATTTAGAAAGTAGTGTTTTTTATTTATAGTATCATTTACGATGCTGGACAACAACAACAATGGAAAACACACAATTCCTTCTTACATTCCAGAAGGATGAAGCAGAGAGGAAAATATAAGATATAAGAAGATACATGAAAAGGTCATAGATTGTGTTAAGGATTTACAAAAGTATATTACATTACAAAAGTATATTACATTTCACGTATGCATATATAGCTTAGTCTGGCCACATTCAATCATTTAATTTCTTGTAAGATATTTAACACTGAAATGTTTTGAGAAGGCAGTTGAAAGCAAGGGGCATCAGTCCAGAGTAAGAGCTCATGAAGGGATTTGGTTACCTGGAGGCAGAATGGAAGCCTGTGGAAGGTGCTTTCATGGGAGGAAATGAACTTTCAAGATTAATTTACAATACCTAAGGTTTCAACGATGCTGACACCTGCTTGGTAAGACCTTTGTCACTAAGTTCTTTCTTTGACCACCAGCTGGTTTAATCTGAAATATTGTATCAGCTTCTGCTCTCAAAGCCCCTAAATCATTCCACTACAACATGACAAGTCAGTCATCTGTTCTAGCCTTGGTCTTCCATTGATCATTCTTTTTTTCTATCAATTCTCTCTGCATTCTAAAGCTTCTCTGCCTCTGTCACCCATTCAATAAGAAGCCCTACCACAACCTACCTCCCTGCCCCAGCCTCCGCAAGAGTTTCCGCCATTCTTGGTCCTGCGCCACAAAGCCACTTCTGATGGAAAAGAAAACCCCAAAGCCTTATCATTATAGTGATGTCTCTCCTCTGAAACCCCATGCTCCATTTCCTCACCTTTCTGAATAATAAACTGCTTTCCTCCTCTGTCAGGTTAAAACCACAGCTCAGAACACTTCCACCTATGACCTGCTCCTTAAGAATACTTGCTTCTCTTAAATAAATTTTTTTCTTTGAGGGAGTAAGGCCATTTCTGACAGTAGGTTGGTTTGGGTTTTGTTTACCAGCACTAGCGAATGAAATAATAATCCCCCTCAAACTCCAAACCACATCACCACACCCCCAAAAATATAAAACCAAAAAAACAAACAAAAGGACCCACACCAAATCATCAGCCACAGAGAAGTGCTTTTAAAAGAGATCTAATTATTTAGGCAATGAAAAAGTTTGTATTCTTACTGATTTAGTTATTGAAATATGGAAATGTAACCAAAACTGAATGAACCTTGACATCAGGTACATGCAGCAAAAGATGATGAAATTTAAGGCTGGTAAACTTGGAGTAAGACTTATACAGCAAATGAGACAATCTTCTTCATACACAGAATTTCATTTCTTGAGAGGATTAGCAGTTCTTCTACCATAATTTGTTCATCTGCCTGCACACCAGCACATCTGACCTACATGAATAACAGGACAAATGAGATTTCTGCAAGGTTTCTGCTTTCTGGCCGCGACAGCCAGAATATAACACAGCAGAACTCATGGTTATAACACAGCAGAACCCATGCTGCATGATTCAGCTGTCTGAATGCAGCTACCTTTTATGGCCAACATATCAAGATTACTCACTGCAATATATGAAGCAGACAGATACTTCCGCGGGTGACAAATTAAGCTGAAGGAATTACAGTTCGCAGCTGCTGCTGATACAGCTCTGAGCACAATAGGTTCATTGTGTTTCTCAGCTCAGTGACTTACATCAACAGATAGGACTATCTGGTGCTGCAGAACTAGAGGCTCCTCCACGCTGCAGTATGTTTCTCCTGCTAAACATGAAGCCATCCTGCAAGATAAAGCCCATCTCTCTGTCCAGATGCTGCCAGAATCTCAGGCAGATTCTGAAAGGCAGCAAGTCTGGGCTAAGTCCAAAAAAACCAAAAGACAGCTAGTAACTAAGCAAAGCTCCTGCTTTCTGGAAAACATCTGCAGCTCAAACAGCACTTGAGATGCAACATCTACAGAACCCAATAAACAAAACCAATGGCTATTAATTATACCAGATCTGATACATTCCAAGCCAGCTTCCTAATCAGAAAACTTATTTCCTTGGATAGAGTCTTCAGCAGCCTGGTCTAGGGGGAGGTGTCCCTGCCCACGGCAGGGGGGTTGGAACTAGATGATCTTTAAGGTCTCTTCCAACACAAAACATTCTATGATTCCTTAGTTCTCCATCTGCAAGTGAAAATACTTAAGAGGTTTTTATCTATATCACCACTTTGAGGTTTTTCAGTAACTCCAGGAGTACAGGACAGACACACTGCCATGGAGATACTGCTGCAGCACCCAGCTCTGCACCAGCCCATCCAGCTGGTTTCTCATCATGCAGTTTGCTGTGCGAACATCCTGCAAGGGCAGTGGAGCTGTTTACTCCAATCAGAGCTGCTACAAGCAAATGTTTCTCCTTGATTCAGCATCAACAGAAATTCCCAACAGGAACAGGAATGCTGATGTTGCAAGAAGGTGATCTGTGCTTTCAGGAATTAACATGAACAAAGCAGAAATCAACCTTAATTTTAGACGGAAAGCGTAGGCTGGAGCCAAACTTGATGGTGGAATGTGCATTTTAGAAATACTGTCAATGAGAAAAGAAAGTGGAGAAGTTTACTATCTGGCCAAGAAAATACAATAACCTATACTGCAGTTAATGCAGGAGGCAGCTAAGCTGTCATGCCTCAAGCTAGCAGTAACTGAGGCTCATCTGTGTGATCTACACCAAGCAGAAGAGTCAAGACTCAACAGTAGGACGTCAACAAATACAGCTACTTCCAATCTCGGAAGTCTCCCATAGGGAAAATCTTAATTCTGATGGCATTTAGAAGGAGAAGGTGCTTATTGACACTTAGCTGTATTAATGGGGGAAATTTGTAGGAAAGGCCCATGCACACAGTGCCAGCACCACTATAAATATGAGGATGGAAAACAAAATTCTGCAGCAGCTGAGCACTGACTGGAGGCTTAGCTTGGCTGGTTTCTAGACCTTGGCTGCTTGTGTGTTAGCCAAGTCTTTGCCAAACTCTGGTAAACATCTTGTTCAACATCTCTTTGCCAAGGAAGAATTCACTGCTCGAGACCATGCTGTCATGGTTGTTTGCACTCTAACATAATGGTTAGATAATGTCTTCCAAAGCAAATATGCCGTTTAGCACACAAATGATCAAAACTAAGATGATTTAACGTATTTGGTAGAATCGTCCTTAGCAAATATTAAAGGAAGAATTGCCCAACAGTAAAGCATATCCATTAGTCCATGTATGAAAAAAAAATTGAGATACACACAAGGCTTGTGCAGATCGCTGCCTCAAAACCTGCAACTGCTCTCAATGTCAAAGCTCACACTAAGAAAAAGCAAACTGCATCAGTAAAGCTTGAGACAAAACACTGCAGATAGACAGTACCTTTAGGGAAGAATGAGACTAGATCACTACAGACCTGAAAGCAACGTGCCCTTGAAAACTTTTTTGAGCAAAACAAAGAATTTGGGTACTTCACCTCTCTAAGGTCATCTGGGAATTCTAACCAAGTTAATTATTTAATGAAAAATCAGTATTGCACTTGCATCTGTATTAAAAATACCTCAATCTGTAGCTGAAGTGATTAATTCTTCGAACCTGCTGAAGAAGATGATTATCTCTTTGTTGCTTTTCATAGGCTGGGCTATTTACCAGTATAATCATGAGGTCCATCTTACCTTATTACCTGGCTTGGATTAATGATGCACCTTCTAGCAACTCATTTGAGCTGCTATTTATTTTCATTTGACCACAATTAACTCATTACCTAGTTATCCTCATGAAAAGGAAATATCCTCATGTTACTACTTCCAACAGAAAGGAGGCTCAAAAAGAACGTACAAACCTCTGACTTGTTCTGCTGTTCACTCAGTATAAAAGGATGAAAAATGAGAAATGGAAAGCATGCTATATTCACAGGTGCATTGGCACCCACAGCAGAGCAGCAGCATCCCCTCTTCCCAAAAGAAAAAAGCAAATACAAATAATTGAAGGTAGGCCTGAAGGGCACATCATGGCCCTTAGAAGTCTTACCATTGTGTCACTTCTTTTTTGGAGACTTTGTAAAGTGTTCCATTGCCTTAATACGGCGTTGTTAGAAAGATAAGGGCAAAACCTGAACTGTTTCTGTAACAAAGGTTACTGGTTGTGCCTCAGTCTGCAGTACCACTGGGTGTGTGAGCCTCAGGTTTGCTGGCTCAGAAGCTCTCCATGCTGACACTGAAGCCATGCAGCAGGGTCCGTGGGATGGAAACTGCACTACAGTCTCTGGGACACTTTGAAGAGCAGAGCGAATAGGGCTAGCACTAAATTAAAAGCAAGGAGTATCTCTCTGGACATGTACCTGCTTACTTAGGTACTAAATACTTCTGTTGTTTTTGAATTTTTTCATATTTACAGCATAGCAACTAGTGCTTTATATAAAAAGGAGAGATTAGAAACCTCTTAAAACGAAGGTGACTTTTATCTTTCTCTTATTTTACATAGCTATATTAATATTACAACCTTTTGAACACTGTAGGAAAGAAAAAGGTTGCAACTTCTTTCTCCAAACCAAACAGTCCTATTTCAACAGTGTTCATTCAGACACAGTAAATGAGCAAGAAAGCTCAGTGTTTTCATTCTTCCTCTGTTACTTATGCTGGATGAAGACAGTAAACAGCCATCAAAAGACATGCATATCTATTTCTCCAGCAGAACTATTGGATCTTGAAGATTTCACAGCTGCAACATTATTTGCAAACAGAAAGAACTATCAGGTACAGAAAATACTAACAGAAGAAGTTGTAAAGCAGTCCTTTCAAGCCATCAGAGTATTTTTGGCAGTCACGCTGTTGTTTGGTTTCCTCCTTACAGCCCCAGTCTGTGGAGTCTTGTGACTGTGCAACAGTCTCTTCCCACAAATCAAGCTCACGTGGCTAAGGAGAAGAATTTGAAAAAAGAAACCCCAAAACACTCCAAACAAGTCGTGATTTCCACCATTGGGCAGCCAGCAGCATCCAGAGGAGCAGCCACACTCCTCCCTTTTTCTACAGTTTTCTTCACTTGACTCTTATCTTAAAGTGCTTAAACTTCAAACCTCAGAATGTCTCTATGAATGAACCCCTTGTACAAATGCAGAATTGAAGTGGTGATCACGAAATACAAGAACCCAGCATGCTTTGGCCCTCTAGAACCCAGAAGGTCAGATACGATATTCATAGAATGGCTTGAGTTGGAAGGGATCAAAAATCATCCAGCTCCAACTCCATCACCAAGTCGTGGATGCCCAACCTAACCTGGCCTTGAACATCTCCAGGGATGGAGCCTCCACCACTTCTCTGGGCAACCTGTTCCAGTGCCTCACCATCCTCACAGGAAAAAAAATGTTCCCAATATCTAATCTAAACCTCCCCTCTTTCAGCTTAAAACCATTTCCCCTCGTCCCACCCCTTTGTTCCCTGATAAGGAGCTCCTCCCCCGCTTTCCGGTACCCCCCTTTCAGTACTGAAAGGCTTCTACAAGGTCTCCCCAGAGCCTCCTCTTCTCTAGGCTAAACAAGCCCAGCTCTCAGCCTGCCACATTCGACTGCTAACCCTCTCAAAGGCAACTGAGGGGCAATGACTGGTCTCCAAACCGTCCATCCCAAACAACCAGTATTAGCAGTGTGCTCACTCCAGCATTTGAACTGAATAATGAGTTTACAGACTTGACAGAGATCCTTCTCCAATGGGGATCAATCCCAAAGCAATATGGTCAAAACAGTGAAACTACTTCTACTATTTTTCCCTGTGCTGCCTGGCTCACACACACAGTGTTTTTTTCCCATGTATTAGGACAAAGGTCTTATCCATATAACTTTACATTACTGTCTTCAGATACAAATTCCATCAGTCTGGATCATTACTACTTCTTCTCTGCAACAGTAGTGCCTTGTGGTCCCAATCATAACTTGTTCCCTACTGGAATGGTGTGTGTGAACATAACTGGAGAGAGAACATTAAGAATTACTAACATAAGAACTTCTGACTTAGAGTAAAAAGTAGAACTTTAAATTCTCTTCCACTCTTTCAGTGATGTCTGGAATTCCTCTCTTAGAAACAAACAAGATATTCATTAGCTAATTGCTTATGTAACAAACATCATTACATAAAATTATCATCTAGAGGCACTGAAAGATGAATTTTACGTATCCAGGTGAACTTCAAAGCAGAACTACGCTTCATGATTTCTATGGTTGCCTTCTCAACTTTACTATTAATAGTTCCTGAAGTACAGGCTCTGCGCAGTCACTAGCATGTTGATTAGCCTGACCCATTTTCTGGATTGTAAAGCAGCAGCTGATCAAAACTGAGAGGCCTGGTGGATGGGTTCATGGATGGCAAACCAACAGTGTCACTGCTGCGGGCCAGCTGCCAGCTTGAGGGCAGCCTCGGGTTCATACAAGCCTCTGTTGAAAGGATGAGCCACTCCAAATGCTGAAACTAAAAAGCTTTGCCTTCAGTACTAAGTAATTGTTCTCCTCTTCCAGAGGCCAAATGAAAAAAAAGGAGTTATTTCCAAGCCTGTCTACCATTTGTAAGAGAACAATGCCGACAGAGTAAGGTCACTTCCACAGGTGGAAAAGAGGCAATAAGATAAGCAGCTCACTCCACCCCAAGCCCTGGGGCAAGTAGCAGTCTGCACCTCTCTGTAAGAATGCCCCAGCACTGAGGACCATTGCTCTGGAGGAGTGAGGACTTCAGGAGGCTGCGCGAGCTCCTGCTCTGCAACCCAAACACATACCCAGCTTTTCCACTGCAGGCCTGGCAAACAGGGCAGCTCCTGTCACCCCCTCCTCAGGTTGCATTCAGCCTCCCAGGTGCATCCAACCCACATGCTGCAACCAGGACAATGAAGGCTCAGCACAGCTGGGATCCTTCTCCAAAACCTCACTTCAGTATTAACCCTAAATAACATAAGCTATGCTGCAAGACCACCCCCAACCCTAAAACAGAATCCTTGCTGACATTAGAGAACCTCTACAGGACTAATAGCTCATTTTAATCAACATCATTATGCTCAACGCATCATGAAATCGTTGATGTATCTTTTCTACTACATTCCCTTCACACAGCCAGGAAGTGCCCTACAAAAAAAACCAAACCCACACTTTCCTCTACATGAAAATATCCATAGCAGAAGAAAACTGAAAGGGCACAGCCTAATCTTCAGTTTTCAATCCTACTCATGCCTTCCAGCTGACCTGTGGAAGGGCTGGGTGGAGGGATGCAAACAGGAGGACAGGGAGATGGCAGGATTTCTGTGCTTGCTTTTGCTCTTTTACTTCTTGTTTTTACTCCCTTCCTTCTTAACCTTAAAGCTTGATGAGCCCATCATCCTACCAAAGTCAACATAAACTGACTGTGACCATACTGTCACCAAAAAAAACAACCTTGAAATGAACCCTTTTTGCAGACAAAGAATCATGTTCTTTTTTTTGCTGCAGTTCTCCTGGGAATGAGCAAAGAGCAGTCTCTCCACCTTTAAAATATCAGTAGCCCTGAAACTTTCACAAAGAGGATGCTGCAGCCTGCTGTGTAGAGGAAGACCAGGGACCAGCACAGAGCCAGCCAGGCGTGGGTGCTGGAAGCAGCCGAGATGCGGCAGCGATGCACAACAGCCTCCAACAACCCAGTTTATGGACAACTCAGTGGAAATTAGTCTGCATTGAGCTGTGGGTCACTGAGGACAGACTGCTTCCAGCATCTAAGCCAGACAACTTGAAAGCAGACTTACCATTTCTGCACTGCAGTCTGCAGTGCAGCCTCCACCGTAAATACACCCAAAGTCTTTGCCCTCAATATTTTAATTCAGATATCAGAAAAAAAAAAAGAAAAAAAAAAGGCAGTTTTAACCAAAGCAAAGTACAGAGAGTCCAAGTAACAGGAAAGGGATCACAGTTTCTGCAATGTCTCTGTAACCCTTTTGTTCTCTTTTATCCCATGTTCCTGGGCCACACTTTCCAGATGCTGCAGCTTAAATCAGGCTAATCTCAGTCTTTCCAAAGTCAAAGGAAAGCTGTCTGCTGATTTTATGGAAGCCACATTTTTGCTTTTTCATCGCTTCTGTCGTATGAATGAGGATACAACCAAATCACTAGAGGCTTAATGTTCTGCATAGTCTTATATTGAACGTGGACCAGATGCTGGAAGACAGTTGCTGCAGGTGCAAGTCCATATCAATGCAGGTGTAATTCCTAAATTTTTAAGAAATATGTTCTTAAGTAAAAAAGAAGAAAAATAAAAAGTATCAAGCAGATGAGCATTTCACTAGAACATATCCCAATGCAGACATGACTGCTCGCCTGAACCATTCCTCTGAATTATTCCCTATTTCATCTCTAAATCCAGTATTAAACTAAGAAACAGCTTTTTAAACTAAGAATCTCCTGCTGACAACACAAAAGCACCCGGACAAAGTGATATCACCTAGAAATGAACTAACAGGGAAATAAAAGTCATAATAACCTCTTGCAAATGAAAGTGGATTTATTTCCAGATACTTCCACTGCCTTCAATGTTTGACTTGGAATTAAACAGAGCAGGGGTTAAAAATTTGACCTCCAATTTGTAAATCCTTTTTTCCCTGTTCCATTCTTTTAATACTGAGAACAGAGAGCAAGATTAGAAAGGAACGTTGTTTGTATCTTTGTCCTTTAAATAAATTGCTGAATATCACTGTATTATGTCTATGAGCCCTTCCAGATGATCTGTGAAAAGCACACTTAAAATTCCTCTTTCAAACTTAATTTACAGTGATTTTCTTGTAGTAATGTGAGAATAAATGAAAAAGATAATTGATTCCAACAGTATCCAATTACACAATGATTTTTCTACAGCAGTTGTCTAATTAAAAGACTACGAACCCAGCTTATCAAGCCTTTGATTTAAGCATTGGTTTTGATGTACTTATATGATACGCAGAATGCACAACTTTTTGTATTCTGTTATATTGCAGACGCACCAAAACACTTGCTACAAACTTTTAACCCCTCACAAAAAATTTATACTTACAAACATGTTTTGGATCTGAAGAAAAGAAACAGCTACTGTTCAAGTGAGTAAAAATAACTGAAGATTATCAACGCTGATAAATAACATTTAAGGTAAGGCTGATCTAAAAAGTGACATGGGACTAAAAATATCTAGACAAAATGAACAATGAATGGTTTGTTACGAATACGAAACATGCACATGCACAGATGTCAGTTATATAACCCATTTCTTTTATCATTAAAGAGTAAACACCAGCCTATTCTTTCAGCTTATCAAAGCACAGTAAAAAGCAGGCACGTTCCTCTCCCCTACTTCTCTCCTCTAATTAACAGATTTTTTAAGTGCATGTGTTTAACTCCTGCAGCAGAATCTCATCTGCCTCCTTATTCTGAATTGCTACATACAAATGACTATTGCTCCCCAAAGGCTTTTCTGTAACAAAAGAATTGTAGGTGCATACCTTAACCTCTTGGTTGGCAAAAATCTCCACATCCACCCCACAGGCAACCAGAGTGGAGACATCACAGTCCATGCTACGGGCTGGCATCCCCCCCTGTGGCACACAGAGTTAGGCAACCTCACAGTAACAATGGTTGGAAGAAAAGGAAAGGAAAAAAAAAAAAAGTCTTCAGTATTGCAGCTGAACAGTCCAAAATTGTGCTTCAATGCTGACAATCACTGCAAGCTTCCGACACGAGCTCTTTGCACTGAACTGAGTTGCTCCTTGCCTTTCCCCAGTACACCCACCAACTGAGCAGGCACAGCAGAGTAACGGCGCTATTCCATCTCTCACAGCAATGACATCACCACAAAGACTGACATAAGCTAAATCTATTTTTTCAACCCTTTTATCTCTAGGCAGCACAGTGGATCAAATTGAACATGATTATGTGCTAAATCTGAACTCGGACTAAATCAATTCAAGCAGCGTTCACTGGCAACTGAGTCATAGCTGTTGTTTCAGCTGAGTGCTTATGTTGGCAAAAAAGATCGCCTGACACTGAGAGCTCTGCTCTGAGTGTAAATTAACCCAACATTTAAAGCCACCAAGCTCAGGGTAACGTTCATTACTTTTATTATACCTAAAAATCTACAGCAGAGCAACAATGAAAAACAAAACACACACCAAATACCTCAGCATTCTGCATTTAATACCTCTAAGTCCTTTTTAATAAAGGAAGCTCTATAACCCCACACATGAGATTAGAGAACATCTAGTCCTGTCATCAGGAGTGATCAACACACTGCAAATTTGATCCCAGCATTAGATATACAAGTTACACTATGACTCATCTTCAGAAAGATCAGAGGGATGTGTGTGTGTGATCGGGAAGTCAATATCCCTTCAAAGAGCAGAACACGGAAATTTCCCTTGAAATTAGGACTTTGCACTAGGTAACCTTTATACTGCTTGTCCTCTGGGGTACCCCTGCACAAATGTAGCCACATCCAGCTAAGAGAAATAGAGTTAAGCAAAGTGAAGATGTTTTACACCTGGTGACTCAGTGGTCTCTTTATGCTTTGCACATTCATTTTTTAATGATAGAAATAAAACATCTACAAGTTTGGGACAACTAAAGTTGATCTTTATCCCATATTTGCGCCATTATTTTTCCTCTAATATTTTATTCTCATGATGCATAAATTACCTTTAATTATTGCAGGCCTAGAGATGACATTTATTGGTAAATCAGATTAACAGGCAAAATCAAAATGTTTAACAATTGGTATAAACCCAGGAGTAGCACATAGCTCAGTGCAGGAGACTGTTCTCCTTACTCCCCTTCACTGATAGACATTGCAGCTTGTACCATATTCTGTGATGCTGCACGGAGTTTGCTACTGATATTTAAACTACGTTGTCTAAAACTCTGACACATATGATGAACTGCAGTCAGTTTGGGCTGCAGAATACCATACCCTGAGGGAAATTCAAAATCATGACATTTTGGGAAAATTCAAGTTCTTTGTACCAAAACTAGTAATTCATACACCTAAAACCAGAGGCAGCTCCAAAACAGACTCAAGCCACCCAGTTTCCTGTCTTACTCTTTCACCAGCATCATAAATTTGGTCAGGACAGGGATTCCCTATGAGGATTCCTTATGAAGAAGGGCTGAGGGAGCTGAGGTTGGTTAGTCTGGAGAAAAGGAGACTGGGGGGGAGACCTTATCACTCTCTGCAACTACCTAAAAGGAGGTTGTTGAGGTGGGAGTTGGTCTCTTCTTCCTGGTAGCTAGTGACAGGACAAGGGAAAATAGCCTCAAGATGTGCCAGTGGAGATTCAGGTTGGATATTAGGAGGAATTTCTTTACTGACAGGGTTGTCAAGCATTGGAACAGGCTGCTCAGGAAGGTGGTTGAGTCACCATTCCTTGATGTGTTTAAAAGATGAGTAGGTGTCATACTTGGGAACATGGTCTAGTGATGGACTTAGCAGGGCTGGATCGATGGTTGGACTCAGTGATCTTAAAGGTCTTTTCCAATCAAAACCATTCTGTGATTCTATGATTTCAGATTAGCTGAGGACAGAACAAACTGCTGAGAAATCCACTCCACTCCCGTAAGCTGGCCCTAAGTGTAGATGCTGTCACAGAAAAGCCAAGATCTCTTATCAGAACATTCTTTGCCGAGTTTTATTATTTGCCCACATTATCACTTGCATTACCCCTCAGCAGTAACCACAAACTGAGACCCAGAACTAGAACAGAAACATATCCCAGCACTAGAGATTTCACAGACTGAGACTGTACTGATCAACAGAAATGGACCAGGTAGTACAAGGCAGCAAAAAAATCAATATGCTTTATCAGGATAATCAATCATTTTATACACCAGTCACTTAATCGCTGTCAAGTTTATTCATAAACCATAGAAAAAGGCTTTCAAGAAAGAATGTGAAGTTAACTTTTTTGTGCGTGTTTAGAGGAACTTTTATTCATCTATTTGAATATAATGTAGATGTGATATCCTAGAAAAAAGTCATAAAACTGCCTGACTGAAGTTCTAAGCAGGCAGCAATGGAAAAATCATGTCATCGGAAAGCTGAGAAGTCAGTGGTTGTCAAAGAGCTGGAGAGCAACACTGAAAGCAAAGACAAGTCATGTATAGTTGAGCCTAATGGAAGTTTTACCAGTATGGACCAACAGGACAAATGTAACAAAGATCTGAAAAAGGAAAAGATCGAGCATTAGACGATGCTGATCCCTAAGGTCTAGAAGGGCATCTGAAGTGAAAGGGCTGCAGTGGGGCAGTTTCATAGCAGTGACAGAACAAAGATACTCAAAACAGAGCTACGCTGGACAGTTCCATATTAATTTATTCCCTTTTTTATTTTTAAAACTACCACCTATCAATTTCAATAGCCCATTTCCTTAAAGTCACAGAAACTGGCACATGGCATGCAAACTGACCTGTTTCTCTTCATGATTATTCCTGCAGTTCTACAATTCATCTTTCAAAACAGAATCATTGCAATTTCTCCACTCCATCTGAGTAAAGAAACCTTACTGAAATTACAATTACTTCCGTTTTTTTGATTCTTCTTGCCTATTCCTAAGCATAACTTATATTTTCCCCTTTAAAACCACTCTAGCTCACTAGAACATTTTAGTGAGCTATTTAGAGGGTGAACCTAGTTGGTTTTTCTAACAGAAGAACTCTACAGAGCGTCTAAGTGTTCAACTTATGTCTTTCAATATACATCATGTTCTGTTTGTTAGCACTCATTTCTCCTTTGAAATCCTTGTTGAGATCTTTTTCAGAGCACTCCACAATTCCTTATAGTCTCATCTAATGTTAATAAAAGAATTTGTTACGGACAATTTAAAACTGATTAATATTGACCGCTTTCTCCAGGCCAGGAAAGCTGTTTTTCAATCAAATTTAAAGAAAGATTCTTTCAATTTCTTTCAAGAAACTTCTTGGCTCTGGATTAGATTTTCAATTCACAATACTCCCAAGCCATATTTCAAGTATATTTTAAAGTAGCATATTTAATAAACAGAAACTGATTCAGACACATACATACTTCAGCGTACTAAAGGAATCTACTCTTTCAGAAGGTTCTCCAGATCACTGACGGCTTGTGCCAGTGCCTCACCACCCTCACAGGAAAAAATTTCTTCCTAAAATCTAACCCAAGTCTCCCCTCTTTCAGCTTAAAACCATTTCTCCTTGTTCTACCACCCCACCCCATGATAAGGACCCCTTCCCAGCTTTCCTGTAGGTCCCCTTTAAGCACTGGAAGGCTCGTACAAAGTCTCCCCCAGAGTCTTCTCTTCTCCAGGCTGAACAACCCCAACTCTCTCAGCCTGCTCTCACAAGGAAGCTGCTCCAGCCTTCTGATCATCTTTGTGGCCTCCTCTGGACCCACTCTAACAGATCCATGTCCTTTGTGTGCTGAGGACTCCAGTGCTGTACGCGGAACTCCAGGTGAGGTCTCCCAAGAACACATATGTTAAGGCTTCACCTGAAAGTTAAAGACTAGACAAAACATGGAATATTAATGCTGACCAATATAAGCAGACGTTTTTTTCCAAGTGAAACAACTGGTGCTGGAGACCTGAAACAACACTATACCTGTTTCCAGAGGGATTACTTTAGGCTAGCTCTAGTATGCCCTGTGGAATGGTACCCAGCAGCAGCACAGCAGAAGCAGCCCTGGAGGCATCCTCTGTTTTACATTCACCTGAAGGGAACCCACATGCAGAATGCTCTGTCATGTGAGCAAAAGTGGAGGAAGTGGAAGACCCTTTCAGAAGAAAATTACCTGAACTAGAACACTGACATAAATGCATCCACTAGTATGTAAAACTATTGTGATTTCCCATTCATTTTATGTTGGGCTTAAGACCACAATCGCTAATTCTGAGAAACACAGAGTTTTGAAGAGTTATTCATAAGTTTCTCAATTTCTTTCAGATTCTGACCACAGTAACAACTGTGCATGGAATTAAGTGGGCACTGTTCAATATTTCAGGGGACTGAAGTTAAGAGTAATTGAGACCCACCTGTACAATAAGGCTGAGTAGGGGTTTTATGTGTACAGCCATCAAACACGTTCTAGAACTCATAATACTGATTAAATACAACTCCAGGTGGCATTGTTCCTTCACAAGATCTAAAGTAATCCCATAACATCACTAGACTCTATTGATTAACACTTGATGATCATATCTGTCTTTTCTTTGAATCAGCAATCCTCTTCAAACAGACATAATGTTTCCAAAATAAGAAGTAAAGTCAATCATTTTCTTCCAGCCAGGGACAATCCTGCATTCTGGATTTGCACAGTGCAGGGATAACAGTCCTAGTCTACAGTCCTGTGCATCGTTTCTGGCTTTCTGCAGTGTAACCATAGTCATAGACATCAGCCACACTGTAACCAAAAAATACCAGCTAAATTCAGAAGCAAAAGTGACCTTTTTTGCTCACTGGATGAAACTTGTGCTCGTTATTACTAGTAATAAAGGGATTATTTCTGCAGCAGCTCTGTTTGCAGGTGCAAACCATATTGTTTAAGGCGTACAAATCCAGAACAATAAAAAGAAACCCTACATCAATGACCTTTTGACACTTCAATGGAACACTGTAAACAGAGTCACATTATGTCTGACTCAAATGTTTTTAATGATGTGCATCTTTATCAATCTCATTCAGCCTTGTACACAAGTATTTAAACAAAGCTCCCTGATAGACCAGCAGCTAGGAACATGCTTCCAAATATAATCCAATATCTTAACAGAATTATGAAGATAAATACTTTTAAGAACTCATAAAAATTTATCAAGGCAAGAGACAGCCTGGAAAAAAAAGCCCAGAAAAATGACAGTTCTTCCAGTTTCTCTGTCTGCAGCAGAAGATAAAAAAGGCCAACCAGATATATTCTTCAGGAGCAAAGTTAGCTTCTTCAAAGACATCTTAAATAAAGACATTAAAGTAGAATCCTTAAGAATAAGAAGGTTCAGATGAGCCACAGAAGAAAAAAAGATTACCTCCAAAAGGATGGAAGGATAAACCCAACCAGAGAAACACACCAGTAACACAATGGACATGGGAAACCTGGGCCAAGAACTGGGAATGGAGCAGAGGAGTTCCTCTCACCTCTGAAGTTAAGGGATGTGTGAAAGCAAATGAGATGAAACACATTGCCCAATGCTATGAGCTACCATCACCATGGTAGATGAATTCACTGTTACCTGGAAATAATGTTCCCCCTCTTAATTCCTAAACAGAATGGCCATCAAATGTTGCTCTGTTAAATTATGCCCCTTTTAACAATGCTGTCAGGATTTTAATTCTTGATGTATACCCTATTTAATAGATAAAAAAGCCCATGATTCCATTACTGTCCAATAGCAAACTTCTCCAAGAATGGGGTCAACAGTGAAACAGAAGTGTTTTAAGCCAGAGGAAGTCTATCTGCACCAATTCATTCTTTCCTAGGTTCTAAATTACTAGCAAAACTTCATGGATTTTCAGAGGCTACTGAACATAGCAATATCAAAGATATAAAATAGACCACCCAGAGCATCTCTGAACCCCCCAAAGATGAGAAATAGATGAATTATATATCAACTAAAGTATCTTTCAGATAGAAAATTTAACTGGCATTTACAATCAATAAGGAACAATGAGCAATGCAACATCTGTAAGTGTTGTAAGACTCTAAGATGAGTCTGAACACCAAGCTGAAGTTTCTACAAATTCTAAACTGGCATTGATTGGCTGGGGGGGGGGGGGGGGGGGAGGGGCGGGGGGAAGACTCTGATTTATCCAGAGGAAAAAAAAATAAAGGGGAAGTTTAATTAATCTTAGAATAATGCTAAATTCTCATATGTGCAGAAACTTTGGAGTTTGGAAAATCCCTAGCTGAACCATGTCTTGGCTACCCTTGATTTCTAGAAAACTTAACTTTTCTGAACAAAGCTGGTAGGTAATAACTTTGTTACTCACACAGATGTCTGAATCTGATAGTCCAAGAGCCAGAAAATTAAACAAATCATAAACATTATGAAACATTTTTCCCTCCTTTAATAAAGATAGTATCGAGACCCACACATGATAACGTGAGAAAACTTCAGCAACTGAATAAATGACTGTGTCATTTAGCCAACATCATTTTGCTGTCTCATTTAGCTGCATGTGAGTTTCAACTCTGAGTCAGAACTGTTAATTACTTTTAATATTGCAGAATCATTCTTAGTCTTTTGCTTCCAAATATATGAGGGGAGGGGGTTGAAATCTGTGTGTCTTCTGTCTACTGGAAACGGCTACAAATCCTCCTGTGTACCAGGATAAGAACTGTTATGATTCCAGACTACAGAGCCCTCTTATAAAATGAGCAGCTGCAGTTCAGAAGTCAGGACGCCCTTGGTTCGCGTGGTGAACAAATGACCACCCACAGAATACATAACAGACATGAATCCCTGATAACAGAAAAGGATCATAACATTGCAGTGTAAGCTAAATTTATTGGCAGTCTTTCTGCACAGCACCCCAGACAAACTGCACAGGTTTCAGTTTTAAATTAAGAGAACTAAATGTAGATCCCCACATACTTGCATATACATCCCCATTAAAGGTGACAGCTTTGGGACCTCATTTCATTGCTTCAGCACGGACAGCTACTGCAACATGAGATGCCTTAAGGAACCCAAGACATATGCACAAGGCTGATAAAAGTCTTAGACACCTGGAAGACCCTTCTCTTCTGAATGATCAGCCAGAGGCCCTGAGAGGTTCTCAAGAATATTCAAATTAGCACTAAGCACCTCTACTCGGGCAACTGAATCCTTCTCCTTCAACACATTCAAGGGACTCCAGAGTGGGATTTTGCTGACATTGACTTGATGTGTGGTTGAGGATGGGCTAAACTACTCTCTAACCTCCACTGATTGCCATCTAGGCTTCCATTAACCACAACAGAAACATATAGCGCACATGTATGTATGTATAAACTGATGTCTAAATGTAAGTGTTGATCAAATCCTACACATTACTACCATACCTCAATCTCTACAACAGCAAGATAGGAAATGTGACAGTTACCTCCTGTATAAATGTCTGGCAATGTTCATGAGCACACGTAAAACAGATTCCCCACACAAATCTCTAATCGAGAGAATTTTCTTATCTTTCATTTTATAAAAATGACAGACTGACCAAAGACTGCAAAGCAGGTGAAGCGTTTACATATGTTTACTCTTGCAGTACTTGAAAACAGACATAAAACCAGGTCATATATAGATTCTGTAAGAGAGACACACACACAAGGGCACCAGGCCAATGCTCTGGGAGCTGCAAGAAACTCCCAGATCTCAGGCACCGTCTCAGCTCACATTGGGAAGATGGAAGTGCTTAAAGGCAAGCACAGGAGCAAGAGGCTGAAGAGAGGAGTTCAGTTCTTGAGAGAAGTACCTACGTGACCTTGGACATGCAGTAACACACACGCAGAAGGGCTCAGAGCCCTTGTGTTTTATTTGGATTTTAAGTGTAAGCTGGGCAGGACATGTACTGTCCCTTTCTAGACATTATTTAATGGATGATGCTGGTTGGGATAGGCCTGCAATATTCCTGCCTAAAAACGTGATTTATAGTTATCCATGAGCCCTGTTAACATTTTCAAAATGTATTTTTAAATAATTTCCATTTACCCTTACTTGTCTCAGCCTAGAAAGGGTATTTAACATGCCTGTATGTTTTCCCTGTCATTTGCTTCACCACAGCAAAATGCCCTTGAAAGAAGAGCCTGGAATACCAAAGCTCACTGCTGTGAGAGAGACCAGCCTTATCTCTCAGCTGCAGCTCTGCACAGGACACGCAGGTGAGAGATTTAATGGCTGTGCTGAGAGAAAGCAGAGCTTACTGCCAAGCCAGCAAAAGCTGTCCAGTTCAAAGGTAAAAGGAAAAAAAAATAAGAGTAAACTGCCCAACAGAAAGCAGTCAGACAGCAAATAATGAAGCAATGAATAACAGATTTCTTATGTAATTGCTATTTTATCACGATATTATGGGGTGGGTATTTATTTTGCTGCAACACTTCAAATCAGGTGACTCTTCTGTTAATCCCCTGATCCAACAAAAAAAAAAAAAAGTGCTGATACATAAAATTTACCACATACAAATATCCATTTGTGCCTTCATTATGGCCAGAAGGCACTGTCTTGCATTTCAATAAATTCACTGCTATTATTTTTGTGTTTATGTTGACAGACAGATTAAATAATATGGGACTCAAAAGTCAGATATAAAACTTTTCAAGTGGCTCAAAAGCAAAATTTGAAATCTGTTAAGGAAGTTGTGCTTTTTCCCCTAGAGCACATAACACATGATCAGAAAAAAAAAATACAAGTAATTCTAAAATGTTAGTGAATTAGTAATGTATTTATAAAATGGCTTTGTGTCCCTCTCCAGAGGTTGATTTTGAGAAGAAAGTGACCACAATGACTCATGTAAGAGCTTGTATCTTACTTCAAGATATGAGAGATCAGATTTATTAGGAATAATACATCTATCTATAAATTTATTAGGAATAATAAATCTCCTTTTCCTCTCCCTAAAAATCAGACTTATTTTCCCTAGTAGAACTGAATAAACAGCCTTCCATCAACCCAGCCCAGCAAAGGGCCAGAACTCAGTCTTCCATACTTCTGTTTTACATTCAGTTTAGTCAACAATTCAGTAAGTTTTATGAAGTGTGATACAGCTCTAAACTGATATTAACAAAAACGAAATTAAAAAAAATGCAAGCACTAGTTCCCACACAGTCATCTCACACATGAAGTATTAGTACATTGGTTTCAAATGTGTATGTAACACAGTTCTAAATCATTTAGTCATTGTACACATTGGTTCACTCTAATAAAAGGGCATTTTCATGCACTGTCAATATTAAATTGACAGTAATTAAATAGCAGACATTAAAAATACAAGTGAGTGACAGCAAATGGATCTTATTTCAAAGCAACTTATTTGTATGAAAACATTCAGCTTCCTTGTGAAACATGGAGCTGCAAACAATGAAGCCAAATGTATTCCGTTACACAAACCAAAATGTTCCCTGGAAGAGGATTTATATCCAAAATTTCTACATTATTCTAGTTTTGATAGTCTTCGAGAAAAAAAATGAAGTATTTCTGATTCAAGTCATCCAGAGCCCTGCATTGCCTGCACTAGCTATTCTGGCCATATTAAAGCTACCACTAACATGCCTAAGAAAGGCTTTCTCTGTCCCACTTCTGAACAACAGCATCAGCCACGCTCACAGCTGAGGCAGCAGTTCTGCATGTGCCATATAAAATCTACAGTAGACAAAAACTGTCAGTTAAGACAAACTTCAGGCATACATGTTAATCCTCACCACCTTATTTTGTAAAGTCTCTTAGTCATAAAGAGGCAACAGTGACTTTAAGAGCTGATTTCAAAGGTAGGACGGGGAGAACCCAAACAGTGGCTCCAACTAAGAGTGGTTCAGCTGTTCCTTTAGTTTTTGGGTATTGTTTGTTTCGGCTTCATTTCACAAAATTTCATTTAACTTCCAGTAACTTAGTTTTAATCAGAAGTCCCTGCACAAACGTTTTCATGACTACCAAGTTTCTTGTTTTCTTGGAAACTACGCACTTTTAACAGCTTCTTATGGTCTTCTGCTGAATTTATGCCCAGGCAAACTCAGCTTATGAACTTGTTTGACCCTGGAATGTGCTGGTTAATTTTTTGAATATTCCAGATTAAGTAGCTACATACATTTGGACCTAGGACTGATTCTTAAACTGTATCTGCAGTTATATCAGTAAATTAAGTCTGCTGACAATACCCTAAGCTTAGTTTTAAGACCAAGCAGCCCACAGTAGTCAGTGCACATCTGTGCTGGTACTGTTGGCCTACAACACCAGAAATCTGTCTTCAGCCTGCCTACAGGGAATATCTCTACTGCAGCAGAGCTCTACCCATGCCCAGGAACTGCTGGGAGAAAACACTACTCAGCACAGTCAGGTGCCGACCAGTCTTACAATTTACTGGCCATGCTTATGTACACAACCATGACTGAACTTACTGTTGTAGAAGACGTTTCTAAGACTCTTTAGTTGCCCCCACTTCCAGCCAGATTGTTTATAGAGCCTAATCGACCTGTTTAATCACTAATTTTTTAAAAAATAAAGCTATGTTAAAACATTCAGATTGCACAAATGAAAAAAAAAAATTCCTAGATCTCAGAAAATGCTAAGAAAAATTTCCACAAAGTCTTAACTTCAGTCCCAAAGCAACTACCTTTGACTTCCATACAAGACACAAAGATCTGATGTGCAGCTCTTCCCTATAGCGCAGCCCAACTGTAACTGTGTCCAGACTAGATTTAAACATCCAAGTGAGTCTTTCATAAAGACTGTATTTAAAATTATCTGCTAGAACAATATGAATTTACCTGCTATTCAATTCTGCATTACTAATCATGACCACTTGTGCCTCAGTTATTCTCCACTCTGAATTTTGCTCACAACCTTATCACTGCTTGCTTCACTTCACAATCAAGCAATGTATATATTATATATTTCCTCACATGTCAGCTCTTCAAATTATCTGAGAATATTTATTGGTGATTTAACTGGTAATTACTTCTGTAATCTGTTATCAAGAACTCATGGTAATATGGTTATATGAATCAGTTCATAGAGCAGTTATGGATACAGTTCTGATACAGAATCTAGTCTTCCTTTACATAGGGAATTAAAGTTTATCACATAGGAATAAAACATTTGATTTTCTCTTTAGGCAGTTAAATTGGAAAAATGCAAACAAGCTATGCAGAATGAATGGCAGCATTGAAACACTCAAAAATAAAAAGTTTTGAATCCCTAAGAGTTAACCTAAGAGCCTCAATTTCCATACAATGCATAGGATCCAGCTTGAAGGAGGCTGGGGAGGGGAAAAAAAAAATTTTACTAAAAATCCATTCCTCTCCACCCTCTGCCCTTGGATGTAAGGTGCTCCAGACTGCTGTGTATATGAATTTGAGATTATATTAGTTTGGAGGCCACTATTTGTTCACAGCTTTCCTCAGTAAATGATTTTTTTTCCTTGCAGCACAAAGCAATTGGGGGTTAGTGTAGAAAGGTGGTTATTCCTTCATTGTTGAAAAGACAATATACACAAGTATTAATTTTTAATTTAATGTGCAACTTCACAATAGTATCTATAAGTTTTAGTCATAAACTGAGCTTTTACAGTCAGAACTTCATACTCTTCCAACTTAAGAAGCTGGACAAGTAAAATTCCATTTCAGTTCACTTGAGATATCACCAATTACGATTTCCTCAGGCCATAAAGATAAAATTAAGCTCAAATATTTTGACACATAGCACTCATCTCAAGTGCACCACCTACTTTCAAAGGAGTACTTGGAATTATTTTCTGTTTCATGGCACTCATTTTGTTGACTTGAAGAAGAAAAAAAATCATGCTCCAAAATGTGCATAACAAAGGAATATCAAAATTATTTAAATAAGCTCTTGAAAGATTTCTAAAAAGTATTCTACCACTGGACGATATCAAATGATAGCAACCACTTCATATGGAAAGGATATGATCTTGCAGCTAACACAGGTTTATTCCCACTCTAAATTACTGAGTGTATCTCAAGCATGTTTATGTTTCTATGACACAAGGAAGTAACTGAAGACAATTACAAGCCAAAAAACATTCCTTGAAGATAACCAAGATAGAACTTGAACAAAAAATAATTTCTTATCTTTTGGACAGAGCAACCAAGAGAGTTTTATATTTCCTGTTCCATCAATGTTCTTATAGCATCTTAAAATATTTTGTAATGTCTGGTTGCTACTTACAAAATATTTGACATACACCAAAGAATGCAGCTAAATTTCTGAAGGGACCTGTAGCAGACCACAAACAGTAACTAGATTTTTAAAAAGAATGAGTTCCCCAGCAAAACAATCCCCTTATCAAGCTGCAGACTGTCGCAGGGTCTGCTCCACATTAGACTGTCCGAGGAGGCGGACACTGAAGTCTTCAAGGCATCACATTTACTGTAATGATGGCCACAGGACAAATAATTTACACATAATAGACTGAAAGAGCATCTTGCTGACCACCAAAACAGACAGTCCTGTTAGTTTACAGCCCCCAAAGGCCCATCGTTCCATCTGGCTATGAGCCAGGAAGCACAGTGCCCTTGAATCAGGGATGAGGTACAGTTACAGAGTCTTACACTGATTCCCCCCACCTAAGCAGCAACATAAACCAACAGGGACTAAAATATGCTCATTTATAAAGATACATGTTCTGATATCCATAAAGACAGTCCAGCTTACTGCCATGTTTCTGTAAAGATACAAAAGAGAACGTGGATTACAGAGAGAAAAGTTTCTACATTAACATCTGCTTGTATGTAGGCCTAGCTACAGAACTGTAAAATATGTTCAAAAACTACAAAATATCATTGAATCATGGAAAGGCTGAAAAGGATATTTAAAGGTCATCAAGTCCAACCCCCCCTGCAATGGACAGGGACATCGTCAACCAGATCAGGTCACTCAGAGCCCCATCCAACCTGACCCGGAGTGTTTCCATGGACGGGGCAAATATCTCATGGGACTTTGAAAATGCATAGATAACAAAGCTTTTCTGGAAGGTAGAGTAGTTACCAGGTACAAAATAACACCACAAAGAATCTTCAAGACACCGACAGGTTTGGAGCTGTGCAGATTTTTTAAAATGTCATAGAATCATAGCATCGTTTGGTTGGAAAAGACCTTTGAGACCAAGTCCAACCATACCTGTCCACTACTAAACCAGATACCCGAGCACCTCATCTACTTGTCTTTCAATAGTCATAGAATCATTCACTTGGAAAAGATCTTTATCAATTTAAAATCTGGAAAAATTACTTAAATTTAAATGGCTACATTCTTTAACTTATCCTCTAATGCCTTGGAGCCATTCCCTAGCTACGACAACTGCTATATTTCAATTTGCTTAATAAAGTCTTCCGTTCATTAAGATAAACAGGAATAATTATTTTTGCTGATTTATTTATTACTATATAATTCCTGGAAGGAAAACATTTATGCAAGCTTAATCAAAAGCAGTTCCTTCTGCCCCAAAATACAGAAAAAATTATAGATTGAGAACAATTTTAGCACTACTTCTAGACGAAAAGCTGAGCAAAAAAACAATATATTTTAAATCAAAATTTAAAAAGGCAGAAAAAGAATAAGGAGACATCTTTTCTGTCACTTATGTATCCTCATACAGTGATTTTGCAATCCCCAGGATAACTGCATGTTGCAAGTAACACAATAATTTTTATTATTATTTTTTTATGTCTGACGATAATTCTTTTTATATGCAATACTGATGTGAGAATTCAGCTGTAAAGAATTTGTTTTGCCTGGAATTGAAGTATTATTTCTTTCGGTGAATGGGAAGCTGGAGGTGCTGTTACATGCACCATGAATTTGTTAACGAACAGAACACTGCAGAAGAACTCATATGAATAAAATTCATCTGAAGTCTATTTAGATTTAAATTCAGACCAAAGAACAGAAAACAGATCTCTAACAGATTTCCGTTTTCAAAATGGCAGAGAACAGAGAATCAGACCCAGGCTCCTTTCTTTCCACTATCCCAGACTTCTTCCATTTATGACTGTACAGAATCTGCTGCAACCCAGGAAGCCACTCAAACCAGCTGAACTGGAAAAAGAGACTCCTGTATCCCCTCTACATCTTGTTTTTGTAGAGTCGAGGTTTCTAACCACTTCACCTTGTCTCTTACATCACTTTTGAGATAATTTGAGTTCTTTCTTTTTATAGTGCATTATTTACAAACTCTAATAAAAAACACCTGAAACTTTAATCTCAAAACAAAAATGGGGGTTAGGTCAACCTCAAATTTGATAAATTTGGGGTTGTGTCACTGTCATAAAACCACATGACTGGACAAGAATAAACACAGCTTTCTTAAATATAGGTAGAAGTACAGTAGGCAAGTACAAGCCTACACAACTTGAGGAGATTTTTGGAAGATTTTTTGAAAGAGAATCATAGAATTAGAATCATAGATTTGCTTGGTTGGAAGAGAACTTCGAGATCGAGTTCAACCGCACCTGTCCACTACTAAACCATATCCCAGAGCACCTCATCTACCCATCTTTTAAACACCTCCAGGGATGCAATTCATACACCCAAACACTAAAAAAGGCAGCAAAAGTTTAGTCTCTTTCTGAAGAGACTTTTGTCTAGCATTGTTTATTTCAGATAAATAAATGGTGTATCATGTATAATAAGTCATCTCAGTACTGGACAGCAAATAATTTGTTAGAGCAGAGAAGACAGAACTGGTATAGGAACTGAGAGGTGTAGAAGAGGACATCACTACCTTCAGTGCCAAGAGAAGTACTGTCGGGCAGGGGGAGACTACTTATACCACCTCTACTGACATCGACTCTAAAACTAATGCTTATCTGGCACATTTATGACAACCCATACAACAAACAAGCACTTCCCAAACAGCCCATGGCTTAAATTTAGAGGTGTCTTCAAGCACAGGAAGATAAGGATCAGGACTACAAGTTCACCACAGAGCAGCAGCACAGCTAAGGTAATATAACCAGCATTTGGAAAATGCCAGCACAATCCCAGGTTCCAAGAGCGGAGTACTTCCATGTAAATGGGAGACAAAGTATTGTGTCAGATCAATACTGAGTTTAAAGAAGAGATGGATAAAAGATGATGACATAGCAAACGAATACACACTTGTCATTAAATAAACTCTAAAATGCCTGTGCGAATGCTAAAAGGACAGCATGATTGGCATTGCTGCCGAAAAGAAAAGGACAAGAGCAACTTGGAAGATGTTTAAATTAATCATGTGAGGGAAGAATTGCAAAGCAAAGAAAGTAATGAACTTGAAACAGAACAGTAAAGTAGTGGTGTGAATACGCAAGACTGTTGGAGCTGGAGAGAAAAAAAATAAGGCTGAGCACACTCCTATTTCATATTGTTTTGCATCATCAGATACATCAGAATCGTGATCACGGTGACTCATAAGGAAAATGCTCAACAGCAATACTGAATAATGAAATAGCATGAGAGAAAGCGTGGGAGTAATGAAATCTAAGCACATGCCCAGCTCAGCTAAGACATTATTATGGCCAATACAGTCATTCAGCCATGGAAGCAGGAGGAAAGAATAGTTGTAAATGTTAAAGTTTGCTGAGCACAGAAAATTAGACGAATCATCTGGGTCTTGCCCTAATTCCAGGTGACAAGATATTGCAGCATATTCAGAATAAAAGAACAAAAAAGACGTCAGAAAAGGAATAGGAGTTTGGTTTCAGTCATTCATGTTTATACATTGTCAGCAAAGGACATAAGTCTCCATTCAAAGAGGCCAGCTGGATTTAAGGAGCCAGACAAGAACTGAGAAGCTGAATCAACTCCAGGTTTTATGCTGAGAGCTGAAGCCAGGTAAAAAAAAAAGAGGAATCATCCAAGGCAAGTTAAAGAGGGTTCCTACCGACAGACACGAAGCACAGAGCAGCAATGCGTTATGTCTCATCAAGAAATTGAGAATACAGCACCAAATCCAAGTCTAACAGGAGCTCATTAATAGCTGAAACCAAGAACACACTGCAAATTATTTTACTTTCACTGAGCCCGATTTTAATTTGAGTAAAAATTTGAAGAAGTGCCAGTTAAAGTAGTGCCCAAATTTGTGCAATAGAATTATTTTAATGACTTAAATCAGCACAAGAAATTAACCATTTTAAATTAAAATAGACAGTGAATTATTTAAGTGTGGGCAAACAGGAATCAGAAGTCCCATACCAGCATACGCACACTCCTGAATCTACCAAGAAATTCTACTGCATAGAGAGCTTTTACTGGAATGCTCCATAAAAATAGTCTTAAATTGTAACTTTTTATATAAGAGGAGAAAGAGGGAAGAGATGCAGCTGGAAGGCAAGTTTGGACATCATTCAGTCCAGCCTCCTGCTCTGTGCAGGGCAGGACTAGAGCAGGCTGTTCAGGGCCATGCCTGTCAGGTTCTGAATGTTTCCAAAGACTGAGATTCCACAGCCTCTCTACGGCAGCTGTACCAGCACTGGACCACCTTACAAAAAACTTTCAGTGTTTTAAACTTATTTAACATTTAAATAAAATCTTTTATTTCAGTTTGTGCCTACCACCTCTTTTCTTTCCACACTACCAAGTCTGGCTTCGTCTTCCTTCAGTGCTCCCCATCAGGTATGTATTCACACTGATAAAATCCCCCTGCGCCTTCTCTTCTCCAAGCTGAACTGTCCCAGCTCTCTCAGCCTCTCCTTACATGAAGCTCAAGTTTCTGAATCACCTTCATGGCTCTTTGCTGGACTCCTTACGGTGTGTCTATCTCTCTTGTACTGGGGAGCCCAGAACTCTAGTTCTAGAACACAGCACTCAGATGGGTTTCTCCATGGAAAGGATCACCTCCCTCAACCTGCTGCCAGCACTCCTATGAACGCTGCCCAGAATGTCCTTTGACCTTCTTCACCACTAGCATGTTTGGGTTCAACTTGGTTTCCACCAAGACTTCAGGGCCACTTCTGCTAAGCTGCTTTCCAGCACCCCAACATAGCCTAGTGCCTAGGGCTGTTCCTGCCCCAGGGTAGGACTTGGCATTTCCCTTTGCTGAACTTCATGCGGGTCCCTTTTGGCCTATTTCTCCAGCCTGATGAAGGCCCTCCAAATGACAGCACAGAGGTCTGGTCTGTCAGCCACGCCTCCCGATTTTGTATTGTCTTCAAAACTTGGGTGCACTTGCTCCCACCTTCCAAGTCATTAACACAATGAAGATGCTACACAGTACTGGACCTGGGGTGCACCACAAATGATGGACCTCCAGCTGGACTCTGTGCTGCTGATCACAATCCTTTCAGCCCAGCAAGTGAGTCACTTCTCAATCCACTTCACTATCTACTCATCTAGTACCTACTTCATAGTTTGTCTATGAGGATGCTACAGGAGACAGCGCCAAAAGCATTATTAAATTCAAGATAGAAAGCACCTACTGCTCTCCCCTCACCCTTTGCACTAGTCATTTGATCACAGACCACCATCAGGTTGGTCACACAACTTCCCACGTACTTCAGTTTTTACACTACAATTAAAGGAATGAACCAAAATACATTTTAACCTTTTTTTTTCTCCCCCATTGGTTGTCTTTCTGTCTCCTCTGCTTTTTATTCTGTCTCTCCATGTCTGAAATCCAACTAAACACATCCTAGCACAATAACTTATTTGCAGATGGCTTTTTAGTAGCTCCACAACAGATTTCCACAGATCGCAATATAATCCACAGTAATAGGATATTCACTTGTGCACCAAAAATGTCTGTCTTTTTAAAATGTTTGAGAAGTTTACATGACTAAGAATCACGCTAATATGGCCACAGGCATTCTTTATTATTCTGTTTTAAGTCTCCCCAAGCTGAGGAAGCATGGGTTGCATGAACAGACTGTTAAAATAGTTTGAAAACTTGCTGAACTGACAGGCTGAAGCATTAATAATCAAGTTCTCAACATCCATTTAGCAACATGGAACAAGGAGAATACCCTAAGAGTCAGCATCAGGGCAGACACTGTTCAGTATCTTCCTAAGCACTCCAGAAAACAAGACAAAGTGAATTTGCTGAAAGTGCAAATGATAGTAAACTAGATAGGAAAATAAGGGGTAAAGCCTTATGTTGCAGTTTGGGAGGTCTTGATCGGGCATTAGAGAAAACTTCTCACAGCACAAGTGCCACGTGCGTAAGGAGGCACTGGAGTTTCATGGGGGGTTTCAAGAGCTGATGAAAAAGTCACAGCTGACTTTGTCTCGCGTTGGGCAGCAGTCCCACCGTCACCAAGAGTTTGGACCAGGTGGCCTCCAGGGAAGATCCCTTCAAAGCAATGTTTCTATGAGTCTCTCAAGGTACAATACAGGAACTTAACCCTCAGGACAGTAATAATTGGGAACACTACTAGGAAGAATGAAGTATATATTGAAGCAACTAAAATGCTTGCCATTCAGCTCAGGTAACTGGACACTTGTTACCACTCTCTAACTGAATGAGGAATTTGATAGTTTCAGACCCTCTTATTACAGGTCCTTAATTATTATTTGCATGAAGAAAAGCAGGCAGGTCTGCTTGCTTGTAGACTCAAAAAAACCCTCAAGTAGAGAGAAGTCCAACTCTTAATATGGTATAATAACAATACAACATACTTTGCATTGCTAAGAGCTTAAAAAAGACTCCCTTGCTTTTTTTCTGACAATTTCCTGTCAAGTTGACTCCTTGACTGCTACTTAAATATCGCTGTAAGCACATTTAGATACCTCATTACGTTTACCCAAACTCTGAATTACAAAGCAATTCACCACAGTGGCCTTCCAGTATACCAATTCATCTTTTTACCTAGTTGGCCTACAGGCTCTTCCAGTAGTACCAACAGAAATAAGATGCATACAGGATTGAACTCCAGTTAAAGCAAACTGTTTTACAAATCAAATAGCATCTCTTGCAGTAATAAGTTATCTCTCTACCTAAAAATATTCAATGGCATCTACTCTATGCTGCTCTATACTTGTCCAAGTCTCTTGCACTAAGTTTTAGTTGCCTAGACTGCCCCAGTAACTCATTTGTTTGAAAACTGGCAAGTAGATTTTCCACCGGCTTGCTTAAAATTACCTCACTTTTCTACCAGCCCAAGAAAATCAGTTTCCAGTCAGAACTATTTTTCTGAAGCACGCATACACACGTTACACGCATACACACACGCTACACGCATAGCTATATGCAACACAAAAAAGCATAAAAAACCCAAACTGGTAGAAAAATTTATCATCTGCACTTGCACACTCAGAATATAGAGAAAAGAATAATCACCACCCTCAATTTAAGTAAATATATGAAGTTAATGCCTTCTACACGCAATAAAACCATTTTTTAGGAACCTCTTGCTCCAAAGTAGTATTTAACGAACAGTTTGGTTTAGGATTCACTGCAAAGTCAAAGTTGTATAAATGAAATATCACCAAGATCACTTAAGGTATTACAGAGAAACATGAGTCATACCTATCTCAAAAATGTTCCTGGCATCACTAGAACTTTATTATTCATTTTGGTTGTGTTTATTCATCTAGAGCCTGGTAACACTGTATTGGGTGCTCTACTACCAAGCATCACAGTTCTAATGCGCTTAAAATACAGCGTAAGCTATAGGTAAGGAAAAGAAATCATCATGGGAAACAACGAAATAAACAGAAAATAAAAATAAGACATTAGTTTAGCATGTGTAACTTTCTAGCTGATAAATTATGAGAAGGTTTTTCTGTTGGCAGAACTTCTATTTCATAAGCTAAGAGGGCATAAACACCTAAAAGTTTCATGCAGACTACTGCTACTGGGGGAACATGGTCATCCAGTATAAATAAGGGGTTCAAATCCAGCTCTCAAACAGAGTTACAAAAGCACAAAATAGTTTTTCCCCAAATTCATATCATATGAACTTGTGAAAGACAGAATTTCCGAAGAAGAACTTATATCCTTCTTTAAGAAAATGCTCTTGTGCAGGACATAGTGCAGTGTCAAGGGATTACTGATAACCTCAAACAAATTCACTGTATTTTCTTCGCAGGTCCATGTACAAAATGGAGTAAGTTTACGAAAAACAAATTCTCTATAGCATCTGTAAAGTGAATATATCCCAAACTGCACGCTCATCTAGAGGTCCTTTATGAGGTCCAACACAAAACAAACAAGACTAACCCTACAGATCGGGAACCAAGAGTGAGAGGGGAGAAACAAAGATATGAGTATAGCACACCTGTCACAACGAGACAAGGCTCAACTCAATCACTCAGTACAAGTGGATGTGTGTTCAAATATAGACACTTTCTTACCTGTGGCCAGAAGATGTCAGTGTTCAAGAGTCAACAGCGAGTTAACATTGTTTCTTGTGAAACTGAACAAATCTGTGATGGAAACTTCAATTATTGACTGAGGTTTATGGTGAAGAGATCCCAAAGATCAAGTCAGTGCTCAAAGGAACCCATATTTGTCAGTAGAAGATGTGAAAGCAAAAAAGGAGCTCCACAACAGCCTTTCAGAAAATGATCAGCGGAATTGCTTTGAACATTGCCACCGTCATATGCAGCTGTTTGTCAGCTCAGAAGGGAATTGTTTTGAAGATGACCATTATTGATTTTCTTAATTTGTTAAATAGAGAGGGTTACAGGCACAATCTGGGGGATTTTTGTGTCAAACTTCATTTGTTACTCTGCACTAGAGTTATAAATGAGCACACAATGGAAAGAACCTACCATGTTCTGATACAGATAAGTAAAATTCAACAATCACATCATTGGTCAGAGATCAGACCTGTTTGCAAGGTTTGAAAAAAAATACTCTTTATGTCCAATGCATTTAAAACCACTGATGCATCCAAATATATCAGGAAGCATTCCCTTCAGTTCATTCATTTACTTAACTATCTCTATGCATCAGATAGCGACTCCCTTCATTAGTTACCAATTAGATCTGCTCAAGTATTTCTGTGTTTATGTAAAGGAAATCCCCCCCCGTCCCATAAAGATCAGAATACTGCCTAAGCAGTCAAATGGAGAGGATACAAGCAATATATTCTTAAAAGATACAAAGACAAAACGAGAGTATTTTATTAAGTTTTTTTAACAAAACAGTCTCCTTACCAAGGCTGGGCTATGAACAGCAAAAGTACTCAATCTTCACGTTTTGTTCAAACCACAGGGTAAATTATTTAAATAAATTCACTACTGCAGAGTTTAGCTGATCCCATTCATCTAAGCCAGGCTGAAACTTCATCCACCCTACGCATTACCTCGCTTTCAAAGCAACCCTACATACTTCAGTATGGCTTTGCCAAATAAGACAACAAATAAGCATAAACTTGAGTCAGATTTTAATCATCTTAATGCAACGGTATTTTCCTTCCCCTCCTTTTCATTTAAAACAAACAGAAAAAAGACAAGGTCAGGGGCTACCCATACCAGAGAGGCATGTTAAGTACCTTAAGTAATTCTCACAATACATTTATCCTAACAACTTCTCTGCTTTAACAGGTGAGAGAGTAATGGAGCGCTCCAATATACACATAAAGCAGCCTGTTCAAGGACAGAAAAATAAACCTGATCTCAAGTCCCAAACAGGTCTGCAGTCATTCAGTTTTGCTTCCTCTCCACAGCATGAACACCAAACCATCCACTAAGGATTTTCCACTTAGTGTATATCTTGCATCATTTCCTGTATAGGTGGAGGTACAAATATCCTCGTGTCAGCTGCCATGAAGAACAGAACTTGTGCAATTCACAGTACAAACACTGAAAGGGGAGAGGTAGGGGTTAAAAAAAAATCAACCAAGAAATAGAAAGAGATATTTGAAGGCTGTTTTAGTCTTGTTTGTTTGGGTTTTTTAAAATCATGGTGAGGGTAGTAGAGAGAGTAAATGTAATTATTATGTATGATACATAAAATATTGTGATTTTAATTACTTGCATATATCAAGTAGAGAATTTAAAATACCGTAAGAAATAGAAGCACAAAGAGAAAGCTCTCATGTTCCCTTTCCAAATTTTTAAAAAGGTCCTTATCCCCATCTTCTGGTGAGTCTATTTAGACAAATGAGAGATTCCAACTGTGAAAAGGAAAACATCCTAAAAGTTAGGTAACAGGTCACATTTACAGTATTAATGTTGAGCAGCAATAGTAGCTTATTTTTGTGAGGGAAGCTACCTTTTTCTTAGGCTGCACAGAACCCACCACTTCTCTATGTACATAAGGTAAGCAGCAGGCTGAAGCTTCTTCAAACACAGCAGTGTAACCATGTTCCTGGGGCAAGAAAGCAAAAGAAATTTAAGCCTCCAATTTGAAGGAAAGTGAAGGGTTGACCTTTTTGTGGTAAATAACATGCCAATCAGTGACCTTTTAGAAGTACAGGAAGACTGCAAAGCTAAATCTCTAGGAATAGGATTTGCATTTGTTCCAAGTGCTTCTTTCTGTGCCTCAGGCCTCTTTCTGTGTAATTTAAGTTTTCATGCACTGATTTCCACCGTCACTCCCCATGGGCTGGATTCTAAACCCTTCCAACACATTCGAGACATCTTTTTCCAGGCATTGTCCCACCTGGTTAAAACGAATCATCCACAAAATACCAGCAACTCATCTTATGTTAGGTGAATAAGATCTTTTCCTAGCACTGAAAATGTTAACTTCATGAAGTTCAACTATGTAACCCAATCTTAAGTGCTCGTCTAGGAAGTCTTACACTTCTATGACCAATTTACTAGAAATAAGTGAAGCCATTTCATCAAGAGTTTGCTAGCACAGTAGGAAAACCACAAAATCTTGAACAAATATCAAAGTGCAAGGTGTGTGTATATATATAACTACATACACAAATGAAACACTGATATTTAAAAACACTTTGGGATTCTGAGCTCAACAGAAAATAAGTATTTAAAGCAGTTTACTAATACAAAATACTATGAAGCAATCCGTTTCCTACAGTGCTTGTATCAATACTTGCTTTTTAGAAGACTGCCTTCAGTACTGCAGAGCACTAAAATTTCACTTGCATAAAATGTTCTGTTCAAACCTTGCAGATAATTCCTACTCAGTTTCAGTTCAATTGAGTGTTTGAATTCAGATTTTGGGTGACTGTATAACCTGTCTGAAATTTTACTTAACTCAAGTTTCATATTTCCATCAAACGTTTGGCAACACACACCAATAATACAAACAAGCTTTTAAAACACAGATTCTGTTCTAGTTAAAGAGAAAGCAATTTGAAAATGAGAACCTACGTCACAAAATGACAGGCAGAATATGCACAGAGCAGTAGCCTCTGATTTTATCATCTGCAAGAAGCAAGACTGTGATGCAGAGGAAAGCAAACAGAAAGAGGAAAAAAACCCAAAAGTAAACAAAGCATATGAATTCCCATTTCAGATGTCTTCTCTAATCTTTCTGACAAAGTAGGCAGGCATCCATCTCAAGTATTTAGGAGAAGGCCGTGATGAGAACCCCATAGGGCTTTTTTGGTTCAGTCAAAATGGGTTTCAGTAAAAAAACCTCAGGTAATAAAGTACCAAATTCTCTGTGGGGAAAAACAATACTAGTTTCACTTCCATTCAACCATGGAAGACTCATGGAATTTTAAAGACAGACTGTGCTCCTTCAAACTGAAGCCAAAGCAGGAAAATCAGCCTCAAATTCTGTGAAAGAATCAAAAAAATCTCGAAAATGAATCTTTGTTTGTGTCTCCCAACCACGTCTTCACAGAACTTCTATATCAGGGTTTCAGTGAACCCATTTTTGGGTTAAAGGCTTCCAGATGTTTTGATTTTGTCCTTATAAGGAAGGAAAAACCCTCTAGAATATTAATTATTTTGCTAGATGCAAATAAAGCTGGGTAGGAAATACAGCAGCCTTGATGGTTTCATTCCAAGGTTTAACTACTATCCTCCTTTGTAGACACTGTATTTTCCCCTGTGGTTTGGAAGATCAGGTAACAGGAAGAAAAAATGCTCTCTCAACACCTATTTCTGACTTACCTGCACTTCCAAGTTCAGCCCATTACTGTCAGCCACACGTTGGTTTACACACTGGCAAATCACCTTCAGTGCATCATCTCTAGCACTGATGTTCATCAAGACTAAAGTCACATTACTTCCCACCAGGATCTGCCATTCCATCCTGCTTTCAGCTATGCTGACAGTCTCTGGAGCACAGCTGGTGCACCCAGCCTCTGATACTGCATAACACTCAAAAATGTGTTCTTTGTCCCCCTCTATATGTTTCTAGAATTATCATCCCTATTTCCTATGCAATACTTCCATGACTAACTAGCCGAAGCCTTGACCATAAATTCAATCATGTGATCCCAACATACCATGTGAGAATTCCCTGGTTATTCCAGCAGCCTTAGACTGGACTCTCGAGCTACTTCTGCATGACAAAAGTTAAGTGGTGTCAAGGCCCACTCCCAAGTCCTGAGGCCAAATGCCTGGGAGCAGCAAGACCAAAGCTGCTCCACGAACAAGGAACAGCTGGAAGCTGAGTGACCACAGTGCAGGCAGTGCCCTCACAGATCAAGGTCTGTCTGCAGCATCTGAAGAGGGTGGGCAAAGCAGGATGCTGATCACAGCAACCATCGACAAGCTAGGCCATGGAAAGCGATGGAAACAGGTCTAGGTCTATCCAGGGAATTGGGAGGAGAAAGAGATGGGACCAGATTCAAAATCAGAAAAGCTGCAACATAAGTCCAAGGCTACAATGTGTGTCCAAGGACAAGACTTGGGATGGGGCAGCTGGACATGCATAATTGTTCAGGACAGAAACTAAGGCCCCATCTAGAGTTTACATGGAGCACCGAGAGGAATAAGCAGAAAGTGAGGCTGGTGACAGTAACTGAAGCCTGCTGGTGCACTTGAAGCCCTGACACAAGCCTCCATGTCCTGGCCACATCTATGCTTATTAAGTGATAATTAACCTAGTTCAAAGGAATTGTTCATGCTTGGTTTCAGAAATGGTTCTTGAGAACAATCCCTGGGACCATGCAGACTCCCAAACTATGCCGGGACGTTTTTAGGGAAAGCATTATTTGTCCTCAGCAAAAAGAGTATCATGGACCATTTGAACAACTCAGTAGAAACCATTATCTCACATTACAGTGTGGGAACCCTCCCCAGAACACTACTAGATTTACAGCAGCAACCTAATACTATGCTGTTAGTTATTACACCTTCATGCTTATTAATGTTGAACTTCTTTTCAGTAGATACTTGGTGGCATTCAGCTGAGTGATTCAAAGCAATACACCAATTCAGGTTTAAAGAAAGCTATGAAAAGCAAGATAAAAAAGAAGTCTCCCTTTAAAACCAAAAAAAATAAATAGGTTATAAACTGTTCTAGAGTCTAGTTCAACTGTACTCCTCCAGTTTGCCACTACTCTCAGCTTTGTAACTAAATGCGGTAATGCAAACTATTTATAACACCATACATGGTCACGCTGATGGTCTATTCACTGAGGACAACAGAATCTATTTAATCAGGCTTGCAGACAAGTATAAGAAGAAAATTATTTCAATCTCACTTCAGAACTACATACAGGATACTATATATATGTGGAATGAGGGAAGAGGTGGAGGAAGAAATGGGTCATTTGGGATGATCAGCTGCCCTTGTTCTTTTAGGAGACTTTAATCTCCCAGATATTCCCTGGGAACTTAACACAGATGAGAGGAGGCAGTCCAGAAGGTTCTTGGAGTGTATTGAGGATTGTTTTCTGTCACAACTGGTGTGTGAGCCTACCAGGGGTGAGGCTCTCCTTGACATGCTGTTTACCAATAGAGAAGGGCTGGTGGGTGATGGTTACTGGGGTACAGTAACCATGAGATAACAGAGTTCTCCACAAAGAATGAAACAAGGAAGGGCAGGAACAGGACGTCCACATTGGACTTTCGACAGGCAGATTTCAGATTATTTAAGAACAAGTCAGGAGAGTAGCCTGGGAAATAGACTGCTGGGGAGGTAGCCCGGGAGATGATTGGCTTGCTGGTCTGCCAGCAACACAGTACCATTTCATGGCCAGCTTCTCAGCCCCCAGCACTACCCAGGTCCTTCTCGGCACTGCTGCTCTCCATCCCTTCATCCCCCTGCCTGGACTGATACTGGGGATTGCCTCGACCCATCTGCCAGGCCTTGCCCTTGGCCTTGGGGAGCTCCACAAGCTCCACATGGGCCCACTCCTCAACCTTCTCCAGCTCCCTCTGGATGCCATCCTGCCCCTCAGGCGGATCAACCACACCACCCAGCTTGGGGGCACCACAAAGTGGCTGTGGGGGCATTTCAGGAAGCTGCTTGAGTCACCATCCCTGGAAGTGCTTAAAAGACAGGTACATGAGTTTCTGAGGGACATGGTTAAGGAAGTGGACAGGTACGGTTGGACTAGATGCTCTCGGAGCTCTTTTCCAACCAGAGAATTCCATGATCCCACTGTCAACGCTGAAGAGATTAAACCATACTGGTCCCAGTATGGACCCCTGAGGGACACCACTCAGTACTGGTTTCCATGGAGCCAGTGAAGGGGAAGTGTTGCTCTTCCTAAGCACTTGTCGCCGGGCGTTGGGCACCAGCAGCCCCAACATTCTGTGCCCGGCAACAGTCGAGCAAAAGCAGCCAGAGCAGCGTCCCCACACCAGTCTGCGCCCGGACACAGAACCGAGCACAGCTCAGCCCATCGCTGCCAGCCCTGGGGAACCCACACTGTGCTGCCAGGGCTCCAAAACAGTTTCTGTGCCACAACCTGCTCAACCAGAGGCAAGGACTGACCCCGACCCAACACCCTGGGGCTCCTTGGGGGAAATGCCCAGCCCTTCCTCTACTGCCCCCCTCCCTCCTCCTCCTCCTCAGTCCCCTCCGGCCCCATTCTGGGGTGGCAGCGCCACAACTCGCTCATGGCTTTCTTTAAGGATCAGCCAAGCTCTGCCCTTCCCGTGTGGAAGAAGCAGCATCCCTGGCACTCTGAGCACCCCCGGCAGAAGGGGTACAACAGGTTCCTGGGCAAACCAGCAGGTACAGCACTCCCAGTCCTCCAGTTCCCTCTGCCCCCGCACCCCAGTGCCCTCAGCACTCAAGCCCAGGGGCTCAGTGAGGGCACCCAGCAGCCCTGCCAGAGCCTGGGCCACGACTGCCCAGCACAGAGAATGTACCCAGTGCTGCCCAGGAACTGGGGGCCAGCTCTCCCGCTCGCCCTCCCCACTGGCAGCCCCAGCACCCGGGCACAGCCATCTCCCCACAGGGATGCTCCGTGCCACAGGCTCCCCACGGCCCCACAGCACAGCAGGGGCACGGCCAGGCTGGGGCACAGCTCGGCAGCTGCCCCACGAGACACCCCGCAGACCCCAGCCCAGCACAGCTCCCTCGGCCAGGGCTGAGAGCCGGCAACTTCCACTGACGGCCACTTCAACCCCTCCAGCTGCTCCACAAGCAGAAGAGCAGAGCCCACTCGCTGATGGCCTCCTTCAACATGGGCCTCTTGTCTGCAGCAGTCACTGCCATCTGGGACACTGCTGTGCCCATGGAAGTGGACCCCCCATACGTGCTGGACATCTCCCTGCACACGGATGTCCCTATGGAGGCGGCGATGGACATCTCCGTCTCAACAGATGTGGAGATGGCAGAGATCCACCCACAAGCGCTGCACGCTTTCTCCTCTCCTGCCCTCAGCAGCTCCTAAGCTGTCTTCAGCAACAAGCACCCCAAGCCCCTTGGGGCGAACGCTGGTGCTCCCCAGCAGCACACCTTGCTGGGAAAGAGGGGGCAGGAGCAGCCCCTGCCAGAGCACGGGAACAAGCGCAGGGCTCTGCAAGGGGGTGCTGCAGTGGGAGGGGGACACTAGGGCAGCTGAGGGATATGATAATTTGAGGGTGTTTATGCTGGGTGGGTGTGGGGTTGGGAATGGGGTTTGGGGTTGTGTGCCTGTACGGAGGGGTGAGTGTGGGTGATGGTTAGGGCTTGTGGGTGGGAGGTGGGTGTTGACGAAGGAATGTTTTTAGTGACCATGGTGGTGGTAGATTTTCCATTAAAACTGTTTCTGCAAAGCCTTTCAGTGCCTGCATGGCTTGGGCAGGGAGTGCAGGGGTATCACACACAACCAGAGGGGCAAAAGCATCACCCAGCCCCAAATCCCATCTACCAAGACCCAAAGGCCTTGGAGCCACCCCCGGGGCGCAGCCCCACAGCCCTCCTCCCAGTCCAAGGAGGGAGTGGAGGGACTCCCCGGCCCCTGCACCAGGGCAAGCAGCCCTTTGGCACGCAAGCCAGGACAGACAGGGCCCTGCAGGACTCACGGACATGGCCCCACACCCAAAGGGCCGCTCGGCCCTGCCACCATGGCCACCAGCCTCCCACCCTGAGCCATCAGCAGCACGCTCTGGCTGCTCCCCACCACCCCACCGTGGCCCCACACAGCCCACAGCAGGCTCCTGGGAGGCACCAAGCACAGCATTGCCAGCCAGGCAACGGAGGGGATTGTCCTGCTCTCATCTGCTCTGGGGCAGCCCCACCTCGAGCACTGGGGGCACTTTTGGGCACCACAGGAGAAAAAGGGCATCAAACTACTCGAGAGTGTCCAGAGGAGGCCACAAAGCTGGGGAAGGCTCTGGACGGGAAGGCGTATGAGGAGAGCCTGAAGTCACTTGTCTCTTCAGCCTGGAGAAGAGGGGGCTCCGAGGGCATCTCAGAGCTCTTTGCTGCCTTCTCACAAGGGAAGGAGAGGAAAGAGGTGATGGCAGGAAGATGTGCCACAGGAGGTTTAGAATGGATATTAGGAAGGGGTTCTTCACCCAGCAGATCCTGGAGCACCGGAACAGCTCCCCAGGGAAGCAGTCAGGGCACCAAGTCTGCCAGCACCCCAGAAGCTTTCAGATAATGCCCTCAGTTACACAGTGTGAATGTTGGGAGTGTCTTTTGTAGGTATTCCCTAATGTAGACTTCTAATGTCTTTTTGAGTCTCTTCCTAACAATCCTCCTACACAAGCTTTTGGGTCTCATTTGGAAAAAGCAGTCCATTTAAAAGAAAGGGAAGACCTCTGATAGAAGCACAGGCCATCTCTGGGGAGGCCTCAGAGCAGCCTCCCAGCTGCAGAAATTGAAATTAGTGATGATCAGATTGAGTGCCTATGGGTAAGAGTTAGAGGAGCAATCAAGACTGGCATCCTGGTTGGAGTATGTTATCTACTGCCCCATCAGGAGGAAGAGGTGGATCTATTGCTGTTCAAGCAGTTGGAAGCTGCCTCAAGATCAGCTGCCCTTGTTCTTTTAGGAGACTTTAATCTCCCAGATATTCTCTGGGAACTTAACACAGACGAGAGGAGGCAGTCCAGAAGGTTCTTGGAGTGTATTGAGGATTGTTTTCTGTCACAACTGGTGTGTGAGCCTACCAGGGGTGAGGCTCTCCTTGACATGCTGTTTACCAATAGAGAAGGGCTGGTGGGTGATGGTTACTGGGGTACAGTAACCATGAGATAACAGAGTTCTCCACAAAGAATGAAACAAGGAAGGGCATGAACAGGACGTCCACATTGGACTGTCGGCGGGCAGATTTCAGATTATTTAAGGAACTAGTCAGGAGAGTAGCCTGGGAAATAGACCTTAAAAGCAAAGGGGTCCAGGAAGGCTGGAGGTACTTCAAGAATGAAATCTTAAGGGCGCAGGAGCTGGCTGTCCCGATGTGCCGTAAGATAAGCCGTATGGGCAGACAGCTGACCTGGATGAGTAAGGAGCTTCTGAAGGAGCTAAACGAGGAAAAGAGGGTGTATTGCCTTTGGAAAGAAGGGCTGGTGAATCTGGTTATGTTCAAAGATATCATTAAGTTAAGTAGGAATAAAATTAGGGAGGCAAAAGTCCAGCTGGAGCTCAAATTGGCCACTTCTGTTAAGGAGAAAAAGAAGAGTTTTTACGAAGATATTAATGACAGAGAGAAGGGCAGCGACGACCTCCACTCCTCATTGGGTGTCGATGGAAATACAGTAGCTATAGATGATGAAAAGGCTCAGGTTCCTAATGCCTTCTTTACCTCCATTTTCAACCCTAAGACAGACTGTTCACTGGACAACTGACCTTCTGAAGTCGTGGATGGGGTCAGGATGGAAGATAGCTGCCCTGTAATCCAGGAAGAAGTAGTTAGTGACCTGCTGAGCTACGTGGATCCTCATAAGTCTATGAGGCCAGATGTGATCCATCTTAGGATGATGAGAGCGCTGGCAGGCAAGCTTGCTAAGACCCTTCCCATCATTTGTCAACAGTCCTGGCTCACTAGAGAGGTCCCAGATGACTGGAAGTTGGCCAATGTGACGCCCATCCACAAGAAGGGCCTTAGGGACGATCCAGGTAATTACAGACCTGTCAGCCTGACCTCGGTTCCACATAAAGTTATGGAACAGATAATCCTGGGTGCAATCATGCAGCACCTGCAGAATGATCAAGAGATCAGGCCCAGAGAGCATGGATTTAGGAGGGGCAGGTCCTGCCTGATCAACCTGATCTCCTTTTATGACCATGTGACTCGCCTGGTGGATGAGAGGAAGGCTGTGGATGTGGTATACCTGGACTTCAGCAAGGCCTTTGACACTGTTCCTCATAGTAGACTCCTGGAGAAGCTGACAGCCCATGGCTTGGACAGGAGTACTCTGTGCTTGGTCAGGAATTGGTTGGTTGCCCGAGCCAGAGAGTGATAGTGAACAGTGTCTCATCCAATTGGCGGCCGGTCACCAGTGGTGTTCCCCAAGGGTCAGTGTTGGGCCTGGTCCTGTTTAACATCTTTGTTGATGATCTGGACAAGGGGATCGAGTCCATCATCAGCAAGTTCGCAGACGATACCAAACGGGGAGGAAGTGTCGATCTGCTGGAGGGTAGAAAGGCCCTACAGAGGGACCCTGACAGACTGGAGAGATGGGCTGATTCCAATGGGATGAGGTTTAACAAGTCCAAGTGCCAGGTTCTACACTTCGGACACAACAATCCCATGCAGAGCTACAGGCTGGGTAGAGAGTGGCTGGAGAGTAGTCAAGTGGAAAGAGACTTGGGAGTGATGGTGGACAGGAAACTCAACATGAGCCAGCAGTGTGCCCAAGTGGCCAAGAAGGCCAATGGTATCTCAGCCTGCATCAGGAATGGTGTGGCCAGCAGGACTAGAGAAGTTATCATCCCCTTATACTCTGCACTGGTCAGGCCGCACCTTGAGTTCTGTGTCCAGTTCCGGGCCCCTCAGTTTAAGAGAGATGTTGAGATGCTGGAGTGTGTCCAGAGGAGAGCAACGAAGATGGTGAAGGGGCTGGAGCACAAGCCCTATGAAGAGAGACTGAGGGAGCTGGGGTTGCTTAGCCCGGAGAAGACGAGGCTCAGGGGAGACCTCATTGATTTCTATAACTACCTAAAAGGAGGTTGTAGGCAGGCAGGGGTTGGTCTCTTCTCTCAGGCGACCAGTGACAGAACAAGAGGACATGGTCTCAAGCTCTGTCAGGGGAGGTGTAGGCTTGCTATTAGGAAAAAAATTTTCACTGAAAGGGTGATTGACCATTGGAATGTGCTGCCCAGGGAGGTGGTGGAGTCATCATCCCTGGAGGTAGTTAAAAGCAGACTGGATGAAGCACTTAGTGCCATGTTTTACACGATGACAAGTAGGTGTTGGGTCATAGTTTGGACTCGATCTTAAAGGTCTTTTCCAACCTTGTGATACTGTAATACTGTGAAAAATTCAGAAATCTAAGAAAGTTGAAAGAAGATAAAAAAGTGCATGGCTAGAAGCCAAGTTCAGACAATGCACTGCAATACACCGCAAAAATTAAGATCTAGGTTCACCTTAAGCAAAAAGACTGCAAAAGAACATTGACAGCAATAATAGTTACTCTGCCAAAATATTGTCCAGGAAAGAAGTGAAACTCAAATACTTTTAGGGTGAAGACTTGTTCATGTTGCACAAAACCAGCAAGGACTAAAAATTATATTTTGCATTCAACATTTGAGTGGCAAGGTACTGAAAACTACATTCCTTAACACACATTATCTTTCCTTCTTCACAAAGCTGAGAAGCTGTGGTACACGAAGGAGTCAGCAGATGGCACCCATGGCACTTGATATAAGTCAAATACACACATTCTGATGTCATTTAGTTCACACGTAGTAATGATTCACAGGAAGTGTAGGTTTTTTCTGCACCAGCCAGGAGTTTCCTTTATACAGAGTAAAAAAGCCTAAGTGAGTATATCAAGGTGACTATTGATGCATGATTATCAGGTGCAAGGAGAGATCAGAAAGAAGTGGAACAGTGCTTTTCTCTTTTTAACATTTTTAATCTTCAATTCCAGAATATCAGTGCTTTCAGATGTGATGCACATGTGTGAAAAACCCAGTTTCAAATACACTCCTTCACCCCACCCTACACACAGCTAAGATATAATCTCAAGAGAAAAAGAAAAAACCCACATACAGGTTAAAAAAAATTGAAAACCCAGAGGGAATTAATGAAAAACTAATTTTTTTCCTAAAAAAAAAAAAAGAGTATCACGGAACCCTGACACCACCCATATTTTACAGGTCTAGGGTTAATAGTAGTTTAGATGCTATAAGAAGCAGATAAAGGATAACAGAAGGTCCTTCAAAAGTAAAGTAAGGCAGAGAGGGCATTAACTTCCAATGCCGACGTAGGAAAAAAAGCAAGGTAAACCAGGTCAAGAGCAGCCCATCTAGAAATCATGCACTGCATATTTGTGGTACACAAGACAAAACATTAATATAATCACTGCCCTCCCATGACTTTCAGCTCATGAAGAATTTTGAGAAACCAGTGCCTCTTAACTTTTGTACTCAGACTTCACTCTCCTCCCTTCAGACATGCTACCAGAAAGTAGTCAGTCCCTTTTCTTTTTATGACAGTCTAATTCTCATTCAAAGAGCAGATCTGTGCAAAAGTTACTAACAGAAAAAAAACCAAAACAAAACAATAAAAGAGAAAGAATGGACTGGAAAAATACAGGATTGTACCAGGAATAGAAAACAGGAGTTTCAGAAACACCTTATTTTATAATGCATTCAGTAAAGGTATTGGTAAGGCATCATCCATCTCATTCTCATTTACGACTCTGACTGATAAGGATTTAATTCTCAGACCTGAAGTAAACAAATAAAATGCAAACACATGGTTTGGACAAGCTGATTTAAATGCTTGTTTTCACTGTAACTACATAATGTCAATCTATTCACACAGTTTAGACCAACAGAAAGGCTATTATACAAGAGAGTTTTGAATAGATCATCTGAACTAAGCTTCCGTAAGTGACAGTCACCTGCACAAAAATTCCTCTCAATTTACATACGTACACAGGACACTACATCTGCTGTATGTAGGTCATAAACCAGCAGGGAGTCAGAACAACTTCAAATTCAAAACTGTAAGGGTGGTAGGTTTATTCATTAGCCAAGGTCTTTAATCTATTTATTTGGGAAATACTTATCAGAAGGTATTATTATTAGGTATTATTATTAGAAGGCTTTATTATTTAAATAATTTGAAACTGATATGAGAAAAGGAAGATTGATTATCTTCCTAAAAAACACCCCTGTACGATCTGTGCTGTTTCTCCCTATAAGATAAACAGGAGCAATCAGAATGCTCCCTTCAGAAGCAGCTGTACTACAGAGTACACAGCAGATACAATAACTGCTATGTTTAAAGAAACACCTTAAATATTTCTTGTAATAATAAGGAATAACAAGGAATTGTTATTGTAGTAACAAGGAAGATTTGTACTTAGATACAAAAGATAAGGGGATTTACAGAAGGACACAGGAAGGAAGAACAGCACAACACCATTCTGTGATATTTTTGCAGTTTCTGTTGACAGCAGCAGACTTTAAAGGCATTTGGAACTGTCTGCAACCAACTAAGTCAGATGGCAAGTGCATTTATAAGGAATACCAGCAGATAGGAACAGAATGGGTCTAGAAGTTATTCAAGTAAGCATAAATCATTATAAGCTGATTTTTTTTCTTTGATTGTTAAAAATAGATTCTTGGGAGAATCCACTCAAAAGCTTTACAAAGGCAAGAAAGTTATAGCAATGAGTGTTAAAAGGCAGTAAACCTTGATAATATATAGTAATATGTTTGATATAAGAGCCAGTCTCTGGATCAGAGCCTGTGCTGCACCAGTGCTCTCAGTTTGTTCATGGCCGCTACCAGGAACTGAAGGAAAACCAAATAAAAAAATAACTTCAGTTTTCAAACTGAAGGTTGATCTAGACAGCGCTGTGGCTTGATGCAACATAGTGAAATCCCCATTTCCATCACCTCAATGCTTGGTGATATTTCAGCCTGAGTGAACTGACTGTATTTTCAGTCAGGGATACCATGGACTCCAGCTGTTAAATGGGAAAAAAAGAAACCCAAAGATTTCAACAAGAAATATCTTGAGAAACAGATAAACAATCAGCATTCAGAAGAGCCACGAAGAATAAAAACAGACTTGACTTTATCACTGCTTTCACAAGTCAGCCTCATGGTGCACCCCAGCCTCTCACTGAAGCCTTAAAATAGGGGACAACTCCCACTCAGTGAGGGGCTGGAACTTAATTTCTTCAGCATAGAATCAGAGAATGGTTTGGGTTGGAAGGGATCATCCAGTTCCAACACCCCTGCCACAGGCAAGGACACCTTCCACTGGATCAGGCTGCTTCTCAAGTTTTTGGTTCTGTTCTTCCCTCGTAAACCAGCCCCACTGGGATGAAACTATCACCCAAATACTAGTTCCAGTCATGTTAAATGCAAGATTTCTAATGATTGCATGCAGCACTCTTAAAATGTTTTTACGCTTTTTAGACTCTGCAAAACCAACTAAAGATAACACATACTGATGTGATTCCAACCTGCTGCAGTGGAATGGATGCCTTCATTACTCTCTTGCCAGGGATACTCCAATTTGATTTTCCCATCCTACTGTCATCTTAGCATCCAGCTCATTAGCCTCTATCACATGAAAAAGGTTTCTCTTATCCCTCTGAGACATACACATTACATTCCCCATAGTTGCAATGCCTCTGATCTGTATTCAGTTTCAAAGCCCAGTATAAAAGTCACATAATTTATGCAGTGATGTGTCCATAAAACGCATTCAAATTAGAGTAAAAGAACCTACAGTAAAAAGCAATCACATTAAAGCAAGACAATAAAACCATACAAGATACATCATTTTTTTAAAAAACATTCAAGTAAGGATAAATCATTATAAGCTGATTTTTTTTTTTTTGATTATTAAAAATAGAGGAAACCCAAGAATCTGAAAAAACACCTCAACTGACAAAATGATAGAGTTTATCAGCACATCTGTTGCCTGGGACTGGATCAGAGAACACAGCCATAGAGAAACCCTTGCACTATTGCAGCCAACACTGAAACCTCCAACTACAAAGCAGCATGAATTTATCTGGCACAGGAAAAAAAAGTTTTCAAATGCACAGAAGTAACTGATAATTCATTTCACCTCGATTCAACTGTTGAGTATGATCAAATCTATTGCAGAACTTGTCTTCACCAATGCCACTGTCTCAACGCCGCTCTCTCTCTTCTCCACTCTGTTTTATCTCTAATCACCTTCCAGTATCCCTCATTTTCTAAGACATTCCTCTAACTTTTTCTCCACCTACATTAACTCTGTTGCAGTTTTCTTAACATATATTTTGTATGAAACATTTGAGAAATTCCTTTAAATAACTGATAACTCATGTTGTAAATTCACTGGTTTGAATGTGATTTAAGTTGGAATGTAGCTTCTTTAAATGCAATGTCTTTATGCATTGGTAATGAAGGCTGACTTTCATTTAGAAGCCTTTTCCTTGGGCCAGAAAAGTGATATCAGAACTTGTGGATGGATTAGGACTACTAATGGTATTAAAATAAGGAACAGCTGCTGCCCTAACCACATTAGGATGGCTTTACTGCACTTTGATTACTATCAGCTAGAAAAACAGTGGTTTTGTTGATTTCAAAATGGTAGCTTGCTGCAGGGGGGGAGAGTAAATCTTTGATTATTAGCAGATATTAGTTGATAAGAACTACTTATTAGAACAAACCAAAGACTCTTCTATAAATTACATTAAGACAGTTTTTTTTCCTATGAAAAATGTAGCTCTTGATGTTATCAGTAGATATTGGAATAGTTGACTTCTTGCTTCAATATGCACTTTGCCAACTTAAAAGTTTCAATTAGATGCATAGCTGTGGTTTATTCCATGTGTGACTTGGTGTCTGTCTTCTTGGCTTTATATTGCTGTACAAAAACATGGTACATCTTAGATTTCCAGACAAGAAAAACTGCAACCTCCCTCCAGGAGTAACATCACACAAGAACAGCAAGTATCCCCAGGTACAATAAATCTAATTTGCTAAATAGGAAATGGCATAAAATTGTATGGAGATATTGCTACTAAGTTCTCTTGCTTACCATCCCAGACAGCAACATATCCTGCTGTCATCCTGGAAAAGAATAGGTTCAGTATGTCATGTACATGCAGTCAAGCTCTCAAATATCAAGCAGGATAATTAGAAGGAAAAAAGCACCATCAAAACTTCTCTATCAGCAGAACTCCACATCCCAGCTAACACTGGTAGCAAGTTCAGAGAAAAGGGAGAGTAGCCTCAGTGTTCCATGCCAGATCTCAACTCCTCAAAGATCAAAAGGCTTTTGAGTCCAGGCATTTAATTCAACCTTTTACAGAAGACAGACAACTGCAAAGTGGAATCAATCTAAATTTGTACAGCGTTTAGGCATAGCTGAATCAGACCTACCCACAGTTTATCCTACAATGTCCACCGTGCTAAAGAAAGCAATAATTAACAGAATAATTCTTTACTAACTTACAGATAAGACCTTGCAATTCCCTCTAGTTACCAGAGCTTATGTTTTCTGATGCCACAAGAGAAGGTCCTCATAAACCTTGGCAAGGATTTATAAACACCCTTGTTAAAATGTCCTAGTATTCAAAATTCTGTACATTTTAGCAGAACTGATAAGAAAATTATATTCCTGTACTTACCCTGAATAGTCCTTTCCCAGGACAGATTTCCCACCCACCCTGGTTTCTTGAGATAACGCGTTCCCTCCAGACTGCAGAGCAGAGCATGACCACAGAAAGCCAATACTAGAAGAATTTTTCCATAGTTGCTCTTAAGGAGAAAAGCACATTCCCAAACTTAAAAAGCAGACAATAACTACCGTCTTGTGTTCTGGAAAGAACATTAATCAGTTTATTTTTGTAATTTACAAACAACTAGTATAGTTAGATGCTTTGAAGCACTATTCCAAATGTCAGCTGCAACAAATACAGACCTACCTTTAACCCACTTGGTCTTTTGCCAGGCACGTTCTCCCATGGAAACAAGGGCATTTGTGCTACCAAGCACCCATGCGCTGATGGGAAAATAACCCCAAGTACAGTATAAATTATTACACAGATCCACATTACAGACAATGGCATTTCAGACCCAGAAATACCAGTTACTTTTTCTTTTTTTTTAAAACAACCACAACAACAAAAAACAAAGTCCAACACATTTTCAGAGCAGGAATTAAACATTGATCGAATTGAGGAATATCTGGAGCTTGGAAAAGCCTGAATACCAAGAGTATAATCATGGCCACACATACCTCCTACTTGCACAGGATGAAGTGGGCAGACACACAGATTCAATCAGACCATACTGTTACAACTGCACTATCTTAGCATGCCCTTCGTGTTTCTTCAAAGGCTATCAAGTCCTAAAGCTTATGCATTTCTCTGGAAAGACAGTAGAAACACTGAAGCTTTTCAGTAATAGCCAGAGGGAAGACAGGAATGCCTAAACCAGACTAGACTAACGACTCCTTACAGTTCCATTAGAAAATCCACAGATCACCTCAGAGAAAATTAGTGTCAGATCCTATATACACACTTAAATACATGAGCTGCCTTTAGTACCCTCCACAACTTGTCTTATTAACAGCAACAAAGAGCAATCTTAAATAATCTCATTACATATGTAATAGAATTCTGAATCCACAAACCACACCAATCAAAACTAATTCATTTTCTTCCCCTGAAGCAGAATGAACCCTAAATCCATCTTAGGGCCAGCATTCTTTAATATCTTCATAAATGATCTGGATGCAGGACTTCAAGATTTACAAACCAAGTTTGCAGATGATATGAAATTGGGCAGAGCTGTTGACACTCTGGAGGGCAAAGTGGCCCTGCAGATGAATCTAGAGAAAACAGAGAGCTCAGGAATCGCCAATCGTATGAAGTTTAACAAGGACAAGTGTTGGATTTGGCACTTGGGACACAGCAACCCTGGGTATACACACAGACTGGGGAGTGAGAGGCTGGAGAGCAGCCCTGCAGGAAGGGGTCTGGGGGTTCAGGTCGATGGCAAGTTGAATATAAGCCACCAATGCGCCCTGGCAACCAAGAGGGACAAACGTGTCCTGGGGTGCATCAAGTACAGCATTGCCAGCCAGCAGGTGATTGTCCCTCTCTACTCCACACCGGTGCGGAGTACTGTGTGCAGTTTTGGGTGCTACAGTATAAAAATGATATCAAGCTACTGGAGAGCATCCAGAGGAGGCCACAAAGTTGGTGAAGGGTTTAGAGGGGAAGTTGTATGAGGAGTGGCTAAAATCACTTGGTCTGTTCAGCCTGGAGAAAAGGAAACTGAGGGGGGAATCTTATCACAGTGTATTGCTTGCTTCCTCACAAGGGAAGGAGGAGGAGCAGGCACTGGTCTCTCTAGTGATTGATGATAGGATCTGAAGGAACGGCAGGAAGATACACCAGGGGAGGGTTAGGTTGGATATTAGGAAAAGGTTCTTCATCCAGCAGGTGGTGGAGCATTGGAACAGCTTCCCAGGGAAGCAGGCACTGGTGCCAAGCCTAACAATACTCCAGAAGTATTTGGACAATGCCCTCAGACACATGGTATGAATTTTGGGGTTTTCCTATGCAGAGACAGGAGCTAGACTCAGTGATCCTTGTGGGTCTCTTCCACCTCAAGTCATTCTATGACTCTATAAATAGATCCCAACCACCAATGAAGGTTAACCTCACTGCTGCCCTCTCTCTAATAAAACCTGAGCATTCTACTGTTGTTCTGCAGTCTTAAGCGGTTCCAGACACTCTTAGGGTTTGGGCTCTTAGTGCCAGTTATACAGTATGTCCAATTTCATGAAGTGACTGTTTCTGTTATCTGAGCTCCTCAACGTAACTGACAACTGACCTGTGAGTAAAGCACAGGAACAAGAGTTACACAGAGGAGCTGTTAAACCAGCATCACATTCCGCCTGTCAACACATGGCTGACTAACAAGATCCAGCAGTTACCCAACAGAAAGTAAACTAAGGTAAGTTTATGAATGACAAATACCAACTGCTCTTTCAAGTTGCCAAGAGGACTTATATAATGGGGCTGGAAAAGCTGGAGTTGGGACTCCAGCAGTCAAGATAGGATCTGAGATGCAAGAGCAAGGAAGTTCATAAGTGTTCTCAGCTGTATTGCACTGATCTGGTTAGTAGAGAAAGTATTTGAAATTAATTACAGAATAAATGCCATGGAAAAATATATTTTTAGGCTGCATACTTCTCGGAGCAAGAACAGTCTTCTATAGCTATATTTTAGTGTCTCCATGATCATATAAAAAAAATAGTTCTTCAATGTCTGTAAACCACTACCCAAGGAAGACAGAATTCCCAGAGGGCAGCTATCATTCATGAAGCACTGAAGGACACTGCTCCTGCAGCCCTTATTTGCAAGCTCTCTGCATCTAATAAAATAAAAACCCCATACAGTATATAGTAAAGAAATACTTCAATTTTTAGAGAATGACAGGGAATAACATTCATCCCATTTATAAAGCAGAACAAAACAAAGTAGGTAGATTCCACAGCACAAGGCACAGCCTGCTTCAAGTGGCAGTTTCTGATAATGTTATCGTATCAGTGGATGGCAACCTTAAAAGGTAGAAAAACTGAAAGTAAAACAAAGCAACAGCAAGTGTACCAGGAAGGCAGAATGAAGCCCGCATTCCTTTCCAGCCTTGGAGCAGTGATTTCATCTTTGCTAGGGTGACCTTCCACTCAATCCAGGTTTGAATACTAATATTAGACTAAGAAGAAGTGTGCCACCCTCTAAATATAATGATGACTCAACACCTAGAGGCTTCAGTGATGTAACAGGACCAAAGAGGTTCTGACTTCACAATCCAGATTTTTAAATGTTAAATCAAAAGGAACAGACCTTCCCCAACAGAAACAAAGCCTGCTTCCTAGAGCATCTTCTTGAATTAGTTTGTAGGAAAAGTGAACCAAACAAGCACTTCACACACGGCAGCAGACACACCGACTCCACTCTGTTTAAAAGGAGCACTGAACAGACACATTTCAATTATGTGCTTCAGAGTCAGTAGGAAGCTTCAGTTCCAGTATTAACGTATAAAAGTTTAAAACAACACAGCAGACCACTGAGCAGTCCAGTGTCTTTTACTGCACCTTAAAATTAAAAATAGCAGCATGAAGTTGCTTTGTGGAAAACACTGAATGCAAGTAAAGGAAAAAAGCCTTGACAAGTAAAGCCAGAAAATTCTCTTAAAGCATCATCCTTGGACAAATACTCCAGCACTCACTTGAGGTAGCCTTAAATCTTTTTCAAGGCCCAAATTCAATAATACATCATAAAATCATAGAATCTTAAAAAAAATAGTCAAAGGAAGTATAACATGGGCTTCTGTAGTAAAAACAAGTAGTCATCCAATATAAGTAAAGTTGTAACATGAAAGAATCCCTCATGAAAATAATAACTGTTTTCATAATAAAGCCATTGCATGAAAAGTAGGATTATCTTTTCCATTGCCTTGCTAGTTCAACTTCATTTCTCTGCCCTTCCCCACCCTGGCTCCATTAAGCTCACAGTTCAGGAAATGCATTTTTAATCACCTTCATTCCCCAATCTCTTCACCCACTAACCCTCCCCAACTGAAAAGAACCTGGCTCCATCTTCTTTGCATCCTCCCTTCAAGTATTTATTCACACCGATGAGATCCTCCAGGGCCTTCTCCAGGCTGAACAATCCCAGCTTTCTCAGCTTTTTTTCCACAGGATAGACACTCCAGCTCCTTCATCATCTTAGTGGCCATTCACTGGGCTCTCTCCAGTAAGTCCACATCTTCCCTGTACTGGCAAGTTCAGGTATGGACACATACTTTGTCACAGTATTTTCTCATACAAAAATAATAATAATAATAATAATAACAACTCCTATTGGTTTGAATGACCTTGGCAAGAACAAGCACTTAAAGGACTTTGGCTACCATTTCCTAGGCAGTTCCATATAAATAAAATGCTCAGAAAATGATTAATCATTCTTTATGTGAAATAAAACTATCAAGTTTAATAGGTGCTCCTTTCAATTTGAGCCAAAATAGTGGAAAACAGAACATCATGCAGCCTCTAAACAGCTTGAGTAAACACATTCTTCCCTAACGTAAGCATATTCTAATAGTAACAGTTTTGTGTAAGCACCTCCTGAGGCATCACAGCATCTGAAGAAAACATCTTAAGAGACAAAGATGCTTCACTTTGACAGTGTGCTTAACAGTTTCAGCCTGAAGGAAATCACACAGTGCTGGTACAGAAAGGATGACTTTACAAAAACAGTGATGTATGCATAATAAAAACACAACAAAAGAGTTACTACCCAGAGAGCCTGAGGGCTGTGTGTAGCAATTAACTGTTAAAACATGCACATACCCACCCTTAGGAGTAAGAGTCATGCCCTTTGGCTTGCCACAATTGCTTTATCAGGAAAGATAAAAAGAGCAGCACCTCCCATTTAGTCACAGTATCAGCCAAAAATAACAGCCTCGATTTTGCCATATCTTGCTCACTGTAGTCCCATCAGTTTTTCCAAGAGACACGTGGCAAATCCCAGGGTTTAGGAGCTATTTTATTTTTAGCTTCTTTACAATAAAACTTCCATGACCCAACCAAGTCAGTGCTGTACATTCCAAAAACCAAAGAGCTCTGCCTCTACAATACACAGGTTATATGCCAAAGCAAATGTTCAGAACACAACACAGTGATGGAGACACAGCTGAATGATCCCTGTTTTGCAGAAGGCCTGTTGGATAATCTACTTCTCTATGCCTTTTCTCTTCCTTAAAAACTAGAGAGCTCAGTATTTTCTAGTCACATTGTAAAGAAGGCAGTTTCATTTCCTGTACATGAAGGGAGTGGAGTTAAGCAAAACCACGTCCCTTCAGCTGTAGCAGCTTCAACACACTAACAGCTTGCTAAGCCACCCCGTGCAAATCCTTAAATGCCTGTATTATTGACCCAGCTATCCAGGGCACTCTCCGGGCCTAAGTAGAGCTTTCTTTCCAAGAATACAGGTCTGAAAGGTAAGAAAATATTTTTTGACCACATCCTCTATTATTGTAGCAAAATCAGATGTGTAACTAGTACTAATCTAAACTCCCCACTCTCTTCTGCCCAGGTTTAAGAAGAGTCACTCCTCAGCAGCTTCCTTTAAACCAGATGGCAACCCTGGTCTTCAGATCCCAGGGCCAACAACTCTTCACACTCGCTCTGTGTTGAGACCTTAGGGTGCCAGCCAGGAGAAAACTCAAGCCTGGTTTGATACAGTTTGTTGTAAAGGACGCAGCCTTCAGCTGCAAGAATTCCTCATCTTCAGAAAAATCAAAGTCCAAAGGCAGGCTCCATAAAGATGCCCTCATCACTCTCAGTAGATGTGGGCTATGCAGAATCCCTTCAAAGCAGTGCTGTACAGCCACATGATAGTGGTGAAGGAGTAGATCCAACACAGGATACAGACAGAGCTTATCCACAGGACAGGTGTATGTGCACCTATGCATTCCCCAAGGCTGCTGAGCCCGTTCAAGTACAAACTGGAATTTACCCTATGTCTGATACAAAGTAGTTAAATGCCTTCAAATTAATCAAAAATATTTAACGCATTTAAGGTTTTTAAAACCTATCTTTAGTGAGAATGCTGTTCAGGTATTTGTGTGTTAAAGTTTGAACTTGGCAGCTTATCCTCTTAGACACTTCAGGTAATCCAGCTTCCAAGATGTCAGTGTGAATCTTTTACATTAATAGTGTTGCATGCCAAAGCTACCCAGAAGTTTATATTTTTAAATATCATTTATGCAGCAAGTTCATACATCAAATTGAAGCAATCATTTATAAGGACAGGTTTCCCTGGTTTTCTTCACTAGCCAACTTGTAACTTCCAAACCAATCATACCTCCATTTTCTTCCTAAAAGTCTATGTGAGAAGTCAAAGATATATTGCAAAAACTTTACTTTCTGTAGAATGGATCAATATATAATTGAAGATATGATCATTAGCAGCATTCATTAATTGTGATCGTGTGATATTTCAAACTTAAGCTTAGTAACTTGGCAATATTTTATATTGAATTCATGTGCGCTCTTATCCTACAGCAACAGTTAATAACAGAAAGGATTAAGGATATTAATCAACTGGAAACACAAGTACGTGTTCTACAGGAATAACAAAAATCATAATCAGCTCCCCAGGTCCTTGGTTTTAATGAGAAATCGGAAGGTAATCCCATCTAGTTAAATATAGATTTACAGGAATAACTACTTACCTGCAAACAGAGCTGTTCAATCCATGTCATTGACAGATAGTTTACATGGAACATAATATCCACCAACACAACCCAGCTGCTATTCTTAAGACACATCCTTAAGTCCTGCAAGTCTGTGGGGATTGCTATCCCTCATACTTACATAACTACCCACTGCATTTTCAACCTAAGCCATCAGCTAAATACTAGAACACAGTTCTCGGAAAGGAAAGCTCAGGAGCCAGTGGGGCTAGAATTTCTGCAGGATGAAGAGAGACTCAAGTTCTAGGCAGGCTTCTGTTTTCCACCTTTAAAACCAAACTTGCAGACTGCTTCAACTTTGGTGAAGTTCATTACCAGATAGTTATAAAATTTAACAAAATAGCATAGTGTAGATGCACAATACTTACTAGCAAAAGGACTTAAACACAATGAAATGGTGCACTGTTTGTCAGGGTTTTAATTTAGAGCATGGAATTGTTTTTTTTTAATAGGATATAGATAATAAATCTATATAAAGTCTCTGGGGAAACTTTATAGCAGCCTTCCAGTACTTGAAGGAGGCCTACAAGAAAACTGTAGGGAATTCTTAACAAGGACATGTACCAATAGGACAAGGAATAATGGCTTTCAACTGAAAGAGGGTATTTATAGATTCAGGTATTTATAGTAAGAAATTCCGCATTATATGGGTGGGGAGGTGCTGAAACAGGTTGCCCAGAGAAGCCGTGGGTGCCCCATCCCTGGAGGTGTTCAAGGTCAGGCTGGATGAGGCTTGGAGTAACCTGACCCAGCGGAAGGTTTCCCTGCCCATGGCAGGGGGGTTGCAACTGGATGAGCTTTAAGTTCCATTCCAACCCAAACCATTCTATAATTCTATGGTTCTATTATCATTTTGTTTAGTGCTGTAGTATAAAGTTTTATTTTCTTTTGATCTGCATTACTTGAATACAGGACATCATTACAAAAGACAAAAAGATCTAAAAAATTAAACCAAAACAATTTATTCGTGCAGCCTCAGATACCACTTTCAGTACCCTCAACAGGAAGCCTTGTTTTATTTCACTTTCATCTGGTAATTTTTCCACTAAAGACCCTTTTTCCATCCTCGCCAGCTTCAGTTCTAGTGAATCTGATCTGTAGTTTTATTTGGACAACTCAGCCAGTTCCAGCCAAAACCCACTTTACCGCTGCCAGCTTGTTTCTGAATTGAAAATTCTGGATGAGACACTCAAGCAGCCTCACGTATGCCTGTAAAAATTAGCCTCAACTAATTGCATCAGACAATAAAGCCCCGAGGTATCAGCTTTATATTCCTGACATCTCCATCAGGAGAAATACCAGGCTAAGAAACCAGAACTTTTGCTGGAAGCATTCAGCTCATTTTTTTAATTTTTTTGTTTCCAGCCATTCTGTTTCAGACTAATTGCAGAGGTAAAAATTTATTCTCACACAGTTCCTCTTGTCTTCTTCTTACTATCATTAATTTTATATTTTCCAGATAACATAGAATTTCAGATAACTTAAAACATTTGAGAAAATACAAGAAGGCAGTCTCCCATCACAGTGGTATGTGATCAGCAAGTGGGATAAACTTTCACATGTTTCACTTTGCCACCTGCATCATGACTGCAACTATGGCTCCTATGAAGATATGCACCCACATTTCATCATTCTGCTAAATGGAACAAAATAAAAGCATTTTTGCCTGCCACAGTAGACAAAAAGGCTTCTAAGCTCTTGAGATAAATATTGTGGCAGAGTGAAAACTTAAAAACCCTCAAATTTGTGATCCAGTTTCTTCGTAGAAGACAGATTAAACTGTTTCATTAAAACTGCAATAAACACAAACATAAGGCATAAGTTTCTCTTAAATTTAAAATATAGAAACTGACACTGTACCTTACTGTCCTCATCTTCAAACACAGACTGGTGAACATTACAAGCGAAGAGAGAATTCGGGAGATCATTGAAGTCAATTATTTCATGAAAATCTTCCTCTGCAAAACATCTCTTCAAATCACTGTCTCCATTTATAGAGTAGAGCAAGAACTGTCCTCCATCCTCTGGGATGCAGCCATAGTGACCGAGACCTCGCATTCCAAAGAAGTATGAGTCTCCCCTCATCCCTAGCAGCAAGGAGAAGAGAAGCAGTTACACTATACTTTTAAAAATATCACATTCACCAGTTAACCCAGAAATTCTTAGTTTGGGAGTTTAGCTTGTAGAAAGCACATTTTACACTATTTTAAGGCCTTTTTGGAAAGTAGCATCAGAATCATCAAAAGACAGTACAAACCACTATTACAAAGAATAAAGCCAATATTTTTCTACAGTGTAAGGACAGAATGTACCCTGTTTTCCCATGCCCATTAGCAATATCTCTGTATCTTAATCACATTAGGAAGCATATAAAAATTTGAAAGGAAGAGTGGAGTCGAGATTATTCTCACCACGTTTTACGAACATCCTGCTGGCTTTAGAGCCTCCTCCCCAAATTCACCAGAGTAGAAACATAATTTTAATACACACTGAAGAATATAGAAATAACAAGCCCATACACCAAACAGTATCCATACTGCTGATGCAAGAGTAAACTTTGTACCAGCCAACGGGTATAAGTAAAGCTCCAATTAATCAGTGTGCTCATTAATATAAATTCAGGTATTTAAAATAGCCAATGTAGACAGTCCTTAGTAAAGGTGTATTAGATACCAACACCTAATCTCTACAAAACTCCAGTAAATGACTAGAAGCTATGCACAGAAATAATTAATTCTCTTATATTTGTAACAATATGCAACCATTGGCTGCTTTTTCTCCTCATAACGTAAGGAGTTTGAGAGTTACATAAACACAGTGTGCTCATCTGTTTCAGATTTGCCCTTGCTCTATTGCATACTTGCTATTCTCTATAAATAGTCATAAATATTCCTTCAAATACACTACTTAGGACTAGTGTCCAAAATTAAACCCTATAGGCTTATTTAGATTTAATCTCAGTAAAGCAAAGCTAAATTACGGAGCTAATTTGCCATGCCTGTGCCTTTCATATAACCTCAATCCTGCTGGAGCTCTGAAATGATGTTTGGCTGATGACAGAGCATATCGTTCTGTAACCTTACATTACAGAAATGTCAGTAATTGTTATCGCTGAATTCTCAGGGCCAACAACATAAGTCTTCAAGAAAACAAACTAAAGTCAGGCTTAAAAGTATCAGCCTGAAGCACTAAGTCCACACTTACCACACTCAAATTATGTGTCAGAGACAGATTTATTAGCCAGTATTAGTCAGAACAACTAAGTTTGGAAGGGTCATCTAGACCGAACCACAAAGTCAGGTCAGGGTAATTCAGGACCCTGTCCAGAGGTAAACTGGACACTTAAAATTCAGCTGGACAGGGAGCTGGGCCACCTTGTCTAGCTTGTGCTTTTGCCAAGAAATGCTGGACCAGATGATCCTTGAGCGCCCTTCGAACCTGGTATTTTATGATTCTATGAAACTCTGTACAGCAATACCACTCGTAATGCCTATAGTGATCTGTGGAGAACTGGTAGGTCACAGGATCTTGGCTGTACTTCTTTTCCAGGTACTGCAATACATTACACAGCTAAAACCAGAAGAGTTTCATAGTCATTTATTTTACGCATGTAATTCATGAGAGAGAGGCCTGAAACAAACCAGGGCTGTAAGGAAGCAGGTGTAATGTAAAAGTGTCAGGCTCATTACCTCTTTTTATTGTTGTCAACTGGAGGGCAGGTTTTTAGACTATCAAATACACAGTAGTATTTTCACCAACTCAGTCTCGACACTAGGACAATTATGTCCAATTAATTTCAGTTTAGTAATTTAACTCCGAGTGCAAAAAGAAAGAGCTGAACAAAAGATGGAGAAGATGGCTAGAACTTCCACCATACACCTTAGTGCATATAAACTTAGCATCACAGCAATATTGCCTCGAGTATCTTGAACAACTCGCTTAAGCCTAGTATTTCCATACATTTAAGTACAAACATACCCAAGTAGTATTACAAAGAAATCTTCACAGCAGCCATTACTGAGGAACAAACTTCAGAACACATCACCACTGTAGCAAAACACACTAACAGATCATCTACTTCAAATACAATCATCTCCAAATGTGTTTGCCATCACACCTAGCCTAATCTGTCAAGATTAATTTAATTGCTTTTAGGTTTATAAAAAGAAACCTCAAGCCTGGTACAGTATACAATACAACTTACACGGCAAGAGCAGCCATTTGCCAGCAAGTAGAGAGTATTTGGCTCAGTCAAACTACTGGTAGTCAGAGAAGATACTATTTTATAGTCACACCGGGTAAAATCCTCCTTATTCCACAAGCATTAAGCTGGAAGTGCCCACTCAGCAGAGAGGGATATTTCAAAGCCAACTTTACACAACAGACTCAAGGGGATTAAAGATAACACAAGCTGATACTCAAAAGTCATAGGAATTTGGATTACAGATCAGCCCTCAGTACGCATTCTAGTGGGAAGAGTGGAGATCAGACAAAACTGGGAGTAGTGAAGTTTAAGATCTACAAGGATGTCCTAGGACATAAGGAAACAGGAATCCGCTGGCCAAATGGAACATAGAGCCCAAGTGAGCAAGAGAGGCAATACAGTACCTTGATTTGTTTTCCATACACACCTCCAACTACATTACCTAATTTCTTAAGCTCTACCTTTTAGTCTAATAAATGAGCTTCACTTTCAGTGTAAATATGACAGTAATGTTAAAAATAACTTCATGGAAACTAACAAGTTTCATATACCCTGTTCCCCAATGGACAATGAAGCATTAGGGTATGCAGAGAAGCAAAGAATCTCAGTACTATCAACCGCAGTCAGAAAAGTCTACAGGTTTATTCATTAAACTGTTGTGGGTTGTTTTGGGTTTTTTTCCTTCTGGGAGAGCCATATTATAAGGTAACAGATAGGAAAGGAGGCTTTTAAGTTAAGAATTAAGCCAAACCACTATGACAATGAATAAAATAGAACAGGATTTTAAGTTAGAACCATGAAGTTCAGTTTTTTTTAACCATCTTAACTTGCAATGAGGAAACAATCGTGTACTACAGCAGGCAATTCTGAAATATTTAGGCTTCAAACTTCCACTTGATGCTAGAAATTGTTAAGTACTCTTAAAATATGTTACAGTAGCTTTGCTCTGCTAGAGCTCTTTAACAGAAAAGCCCGCTCTTTTTTTCAGTCAATTCTTGAGATAGATTTGCTCAGTGAGACTTGTGTATTGGCCACATCTTCAAAAGGTCACTGTCTTGCTTGCCTTTTGACCATCTCTTTTCCCAAGAGCTGTAGGTGGGTGTGCATAGACACACACTTCTTCTACACTTCAGATATGCCCCAAATTCTGATCAGTCTTCACTCCACTAGCAAGTCAACTTACAATACTCTGATTATTAACTCCTCCGGACAGTTTAAGATGGGACTTGCAGAGTTAGGACCATCTGTGTGGAATAGCTATGGCACAGCAAAGTAAAATTGGTGAAACAATGTACTGAACAATATGAAGTATCACACCACCATGAAAATAGAAATCTCACTAATAAAAGACATTTATGCTCTCTGAGAGACAAAAACTGCCCATGAGGCTGAGCTCAATGATAATCAGAGGGTACAAACATACTTGAATCAAGGTTTGTTAGCACACTTCAAACCCTTGGGCTGTATGCTCACACTCTGACTGGACATCTAGCACTTCTGCTGAAAGATGCAATATCATCTGTCACACACCTCAGGATTCCAACACCAGTCACTTCCTACACAGAGACAGGCCCCACGCTACCTTTTGTAGTGGAGAAAGCACCTGCTGCTCCGATTCACAGCACAAATGCACAAACTGATTCAGTTAAAGGAAAAGACCAGACCTAAGGAAAAAAGTTTGGTTTAAACACCATTAGGTAGATTAGACCTGATTCATTTCATGGCTCCATAATGTTTGCAGCAACCAGAAAAAGCAGGCAAAGCTTTTTGGGAATGAACAAGCAATGGCAAAGGTTAGGACTGTACTTTTCAGTGACTAATCACCTACAGCATTCATGAAATTATAGTCTAGGTTTTCACAGCTCTGCATGAACTTCGTAATGAATCGCTATATCAGACATTATCTTCAGCCAGTCATGAGCAGGAATTCTTACTTTTTTCTGCACTATTTATAGTGTTAGACATATACAAACCATATCATAACTATATCCTTTATTATGACCACCAACCACTAAGACTCAGGTGTTTGGGTGGTTCTAGTGTGGCTTCTTTCAATTTACTCAGCCACTTCAGACAGTTCTCTCAAAGTGTTCTCTTTCCAATTCTCCTACTAATTTTGAACAAAAGAATTTACATTTCAAATCCCTTAAAACAATTAATTCTAAGTTACATATAATCCATTGACTGGATTGCCATATAAGATAAATAAAAGTAATCTTTTATGTAACTATAATACAATCACACATTTCCAGGTGCGACCCGAGTATTCATTCAGATATCTCACTATCTTTAGTTGTGGTATATCCCTAATTAAAATTAGCAGAAACCTGCAGAAAATTATATTAATTGGCAAATAGCAATAGCTTACTGAAGCTCATATTTGAAAAAATTAACAAAAAGAATTGCTTTTCTAGCATAAATCTGAAAAGGCAAATATGTACAGCTTGTTTTGACATTAGATCCCTACAGAGCAAAGAACTTCAGCTGGAATTTTGCTGACTGACAACAATCTGAGCACATGAAGTGTCTGAGTGGACCAATTCTTTACATATCACCAAGCATATATAGACTCATCCACTGTTTTTATGGAAACTAAAAAGGCATTTCCTTGGTGACCATCTTCCTGTCTTAAGAGTTTTTAAAAAGACTCCCTGAGGGACACCAAGAAACAGGCATAAATCTCTTGAAATTGCTAGGAAACTACGGGGGGTTTTTTATTAAACACTGCTTGCCATGACAAACAACAGAACTAAAAATAGAACAAAGCAAACAAAATTTTACAAATAGAAGTTTTAAATATAATCACTATAAACTAAAAGTATTATTGAGCCCTGAGTACAAACCTGGAAACCATGATCTAAAGGAATTAAGAAAATTTGAGGAAAAAAAAAAGTTGCAGTTGTTTTTCTAGAAGGTTCCAGAAAAATGTAGGGATTCCACATCTGTTCCTACTGAAAAATAAACTAACAACCCCAAATCATAAAGTTTTACCATAATTCAAACCCACTGAGTAAGTTTTTGCTAAAACAATGAGTTTTTACTTAAAACAGCCACTGACTTAATGAAAGCAGAGTAACCAGTAATCCGTTCCTGTATCATTAGCCTAAGGATGCAACTCCTACTGAAGTCAACTGAACCCCCACTGAAGAGTTTGGCAGAATGCAAGGGTATAACAAGAAGTTCAGATCGTAGCAGGCTCCTGAAATTTCATTCCATTCTGCAAGATGAACACCGGAGATCAGTGTTACTTTTATATGGTGCTAATTCTCCACTATGGAAAGCTCCCACGGACTGAAATGAAGACATTTTACTTAATTAGAAAGAGCATAACAGGACCTCATGTGACAGGATTAATAAACCGTAGCAGTCTCAAAAGCAGTGTAGGCTATATTACTCCTTCCCTTAACTCTCACCCCTGCATCCCCCCGACCTGGGCAATGATTTCCAACAGTAATAAAAACTACCAGTACCATGACATCTACTCACATTTTAACTCCAATTTGGTGAGCACCTCACAAAAATAGTGTCAATCTCCACTATTCCTATTACAAAAGTGACAGATAGGAGGATTTCTTTTTAAAATGCTAAATGGTACAAATCCCTTTTCATTGACATTCTAGCCGTATTAAATTTAGCTGAGCCTTTGTAACTATTTTTGGAAGCTTTTAACATCCAAAGGGACTATTCGCTTTTATTCATCTAAAGCAGGCCTGGCAAGCTCAAGCTGTTCAAGACCTGCATATTGCTCAGAAGGCTCAGCTGTGCCTCCCATGCCAACGATGTATCCTATGACCAGTAAAGGAACTCAGCAGGCATTGGATTGCTAAGCAATCTGCATCTCCAGCCCTGGAGAAAACGAACCAGCAGACACTGGTGCTCAACCCTACAAAGCCAAAACTCCAGCCCCACTGCACAACAGGAAGATGATACTGCGAGCAACCAACGCTGAGCACGAAGATTTTATGTGCTACTTGTAAGGTCAAAAAGTTGGACTATAACTAATCAACCACTAAAATTACCATGGTAACATCAAGGTATTTAAAGATCAAAAAAACCTCCCAAAATCCAAAGAAACCAGATCAAGCTTTCTGGTTACCTTCACTTGGCCTCTACACTCCTCTATTTAAAGCCAGTCAGTTTTATAAGGGACATGCAGTATTATGACGTTGCTGGCTTTCGGCCAGACCTGTCACCTCACACAGGGGTCAATGGAACACTCATTTAATAGCCCTCTAGCTTATCAGGTAAGATCCATAACTATACCCCAATTCTCACTAAAACCTACTTTCCCTTTGTTTGTTGGGAAGAATAAGAAAGAAAGGAAGAAACCACACATGTCAGAACTACAGGCAATGGGAGCTGTTCACAGTGTTTAAGATACTCAAATACCACAGTGATGTGGAATAAAGCTTCAAAGCTCTCTTGAAAAGGATTTTCCTGCTGGTACACACAAGTAATTTATAACTTAAAAAAATTTGGGACATCAATGTAATGACAAACATTTTCAATGCAAGAAATTGACAATCCAAGCCACTGAATCACAACATACACTACAATATTTGGCCAGAGGACAGAAACTACATCACATAGATGACAGCTCCTCAGAAGTTTAAGGAGAATAGGACTGTTCTTGCTGTTAAAAAAGGTACCAGTTACTACACAACAAAGCTGATAACCTACATACAATCTTCTCTCCATGTTTACCATGATGTGTTTGTAGTTTCTCCGATTGTTTTATATTCTCACAGTATTCAGACTTCCATCTGTTCAGGAATGATGTGTAACCATATAATCTAATTTCACAGCAAGAATAAGTGTAGTAGTGTTTCTTTACAGTAATTATGTACTTTCATAGAAAAAGAGTTTTCCTTTTGTACAGAGGAACCATTCTAACCAGGCAAACAACACAAAGAGCAAACCAATTTGTAAGTGCAGAGCCTGAAAGCCTAACAAAGAAGCTCATGTAAAATATAACACCCAATTAAACTACGATTTTCATTTGTATGATTTCTTTTAGCTGTATAAGCCATAATACATTTTCCTTTTAGGAAACTACAAGCTCAAGCAGAAAAGGGACTAAAATATTTTTAACATGATATGAAAGGATCTAGGAGATGGGCTAAACACCAAACCAAAAACTCTGGAGAGCTACATGTTGCACAAGCATCCATTAACAATGGTGTGGGACGCTGCAGCTAACTCAAAAGCAGCCCAAGAAGTCTCCCTCAGTGATGTGGGTTTCACTGGGCTCCTGCCCACCAGCCTTAAGTTGTAGGAACAGCTGGGACAGGTCTGCAAACAACACACAGCACTTCCCACACGGCTTCAAAAGCCCTTCACAGCTCCTCCACCTGCCATAGTCAGGGATGATCCCTCACCTCATTCCACCTGCCCTACATGTGGGAAGATGTTCCCTCACCTTCTTACCTGCCTGGGATGTTCTCTCACCTCCTCCACCTGGCCCACACATGGGGGGGATGCTCCCTTGCCTCACTGTGCCTGCCAGAGATTCTCCTTCCTGCCTGTGATGCTCCATCACCTCACTATGCCTGCCTGGGATGGTCTCTCGTCTTCCCTCTGCCCCACACCTCTCTCCCTCACCTTCTTGCCTCCCTGGGATGCTCCCTCACCTCCTCCTCTTGCCCCACACATGTGGGTGATCCTCCCTTGCTTCCTCCACCTGCCTGGGATTCTCTCTTGCCTCCTCCAACTGCCCCATGCAAGGGGATGTTCCCTCACCTTCCTGCCTGCCTAGGATGCACCCTCACCTCCTCCACCTGCTCCACACATCAGGACACCCTCTCACCTCCTCTATCCACCTGGCATGCTCCCTTGCCTCCACCATCTGCCCCACATGCAGAGACTTTCCCTCACCTTCTTGCCTGCCTGTGATGCTTCCTCACATCACTCTACCTGCCTCATAACCCACGGGGATACTTTCTCACCTCCTTCCCTATCCCACATGAGGGGTTCGCTCCCTCATCTTTTTGCCTGCCTGGGATGCTCCCTCCTCTGACCCACATCCAGAGATGCTCCCTCATTTTCCCTCCTGCCCCACATGTGGGAATGCTCCCTCATCTTTTTGCCTGCCAGGGATGCTCCCTCACCTCCTCCGCCTGCCCCACATAAAGGCGGATGCTTCCTCATACCACTCCAGCAGCCCTATCCACAGGGATGCTCCCTCACTTCGCTCTGCCTGCCTGGGATGCTCCCTCACCTGCTTCCTGCCTCACGCGTTGGCATCCACACATGGGGACGCTCCCTCACCTTCAAGCCTGCCTGGAATGCTCCTTCACCTCCTCCTCTGCCCCACCCACACATGGGGACGCTCCCTCACCTTCCCACCTGCTCCATACGGAGAGTGATAGCTCCTTCAGGTTCATCCCACCTGCTCCACAGCTGCAGGGATGCACCTTCACCTTCTTGCCTGCCTGGGATGCTCCCTCTCCTCCTCCACCTGCTTGGGATGATTCCTCCTGCCTAGTATGCTCCCTCACCTTCTCTGCCTGCCCCACGCACGGGGGGATGCTCCCTCGTCTTCCCTCCTGCTGCACACGCGGGGATGCACCCCCGCCTTCTCGCATCCCTCGGATGCTACCTCACCTCCTCCTCCTGTCCCACACATACTCCCTTGCTTCCCCCACCTGCCTGGGATGCACCCTTACCTCCTGCACCTGCTTCATACACCGGGACACTGCCCCACCTGCCCGGGATGCGCCTCACCTCCTCCTCCCGTCCCACCCCCGGGGATGCTCCCTCGCCTCCCCCCGCTCCCCTCCACCGCAGTGGGACCCCCCGGCCCTGGGGACCGAGCAGCCACGACTCTCAAGCCCCCTATTCCTGCCTGGGCTGAGCGCAGGCACAATCCTCCCCCCCCCCGCGAGAGGCACCGGTACCACAAGCCTTGAGGTAAACGCGGAGCGTGGGGTGCGGGGGGGGGGGGCGTTACATAACCCCGCTCAGCGCCGGGGTGGGCGAGGCAGGGGCTGCAACCGGAATGAGCTCTGAACGCTGGTCCTGCTCCCCCCGGCCCGACCCGTACCTGCTGCGCCTCGCTCGTCCCGAGCCTCGCCCTGCGCTGCCGGCCCCGCCGCGACCGCCCCGCGCCTCCCGCGCCGCCGAGGCGAAGGTGGAGGATGCGGCGGGAGGGGGGCAAAGGGGGGCACCGCGGACCAATCAGCGAACGCCTCCACCGGCCGGAGCCACCAATAAGGATGCGAGGAGCAAAGTGGCCCCGCCTCCTCCCCTGGCCACACCCTCCTATGTGACCACGCCTCCTCTCCCCATAGCCACGCCCCCGTGGCCACGCCCCCCTCCCCACCGGGTGTTGCTCGTGGGAGGGGGCGCTGCCCGCGCCATGGGGGGGCAGAGGAGGCGGGAGAAGGCGCCTCGGGTCGCCCCCAGCAGGAACCGAGCAGTGGTTCGTGTCCTCCTTACCAGTGGGTGGCAGAGCCTCCTCCCTTCAGGGGATGGGGTAGAGTGAAGAAAGATGGGATGGGGAGAGAAGAGGTGGGATGGGGAGAGAAGAGGTGGGATGCGGAGAGAAGAGGTGGGATGCGGAGAGAAGAGGTGGGATGCGGAGAGAAGAGGTGGGATGCGGAGAGAAGAGGTGGGATGGGGAGAGAAGAGGTGGGATGCGGAGAGAAGAGGTGGGGTGGGGAGAGAAGAGGTGGGATGGGGAGAGAAGAGGTGGGATGGGGAGAGAAGAGGTGGGATGCGGAGAGAAGAGGTGGGATGCGGAGAGAAGAGGTGGGATGGGGAGAGAAGAGGTGGGATGCGGTAGGGAGGTGTGGGATGCGGTTGAGGGATGGGGGATTGCACGGGATTGGGGAGGGGTGGAATGGGGTGAAGTGAGGGGGAATGGGGGAGAAGGGGAAAAGTGGGGTGAGGCAGGATGATGTGGAGAGGAGAGGTTGGGATGGATGCCCACACGGTGCAAACACACCTCGCCATGGTTTTCCCGTGGTGATTTTGTCAGATGCCTAAATGCCTCTGGGCTCCAAACCACCATTCCCACCTCTGACTACTGACAATCAAACCAGCCCTTGAAGCAAGCTTCATCTGGAATGGATCCAGTTGTAGATACCTCTTCTTCAGACTAAAAGGTGAATAAGCTTTGTCTTCCCATTGCAAAAGAGGCCAGAAGTTGCATTTGTAGGAATCTTAAGGAACATCAGGGTTACAGTGGAAAACAGCTGATGGTGGTCATGATTTTAAGAAGAAGAGAAAGCATTCAGATGCCCGCAAGGCATGCTTTACTAAAGGAAGGGCAATTTTCTCTCTTCCAGCTGTACAAGATTGCTAAGCTTTGGAGGCTAATGGTGGTTTTCTGTGGTGATTTTGCTTTGCAATGTAATATAGAGGGATTTAATCAATAGGGTGATAGAGAAATGTAAATAGGTTTCTGTAAAGATGGCTTTGAAAATCTATAGAATTTAATGGAGAACTGGAAGACTCCTGTATAATTATTAAATGCTCAATAAAAAATCTATAGAAGGACTAATTATCCATTATTTAAAAGTATATAAAAATCTGTATGCCATTTATAGCAGCACTTTCCAATAATAGCAGCAAAAACTGTTGAAATGAATGAGATCAAGTACTGTGTTCAGTTCTGGGCCCCTCACTGCAAGAACGAGGCTGAGGTGCTGGAGCACGTCCAGAGAAGAGCAATGAGGGTGGTGAAGGGGCTGGAGAACATGTGTTAAGGGGAGCAGCTGAGGGAACTGGGGCTGTTTAGCCTGGAGAAAAGGAGGCTGAAGCTACCTGAAAGGAGGTTGTAGCAAGGTGGGTGTTGGTCTCTTCACCCAAGTGACAGGCGATGGGATGAGAGGAAATGGTCTCAAGTTGCAGCAGGGGAGGTTCACATTAGACGTCAGGAAAAATTCCTTCACTGAAAGGATTCTCAGGCACTGGAACCAACTGCTCTGGGAGGTGGTTGATTCACCATCCCTGGAAGCATTTAAAAGACGGGTAGATGAGGTGCTCAGGAATGGTTTAGTTGTGGACAGGTATGGTTGGACGGGATGATCTCAAAGGTCTTTTCCAACCAAATGATTCTATGATTCTTTGATTCTAATCTCTGCAAATGCCTAAGAGCAATGCATTGTAGATTGCTCTACTTGCAACACAAGTTTCTTCCTGATGTGGTTAACTAAAGACCGACTTATGCTTTCATATGTACATGGTTTAGGCACCTTCCAGGCTTTCTTTTTTGGTGCTGCTTTTAATTTTTGAAACATGATAGGTAACTGATAACACCAATGTTATTTCTTGTTGTCTTATCCTTGTGCCTAAAATATTAATCCCTGACCATGATCTTGCTTTAGGCGCTATGCAGAAGAGAAAGCAAGCTATGGAATAAAAGAGTTCACAATATAAGCTATATCAGGATTTAAATCAAATTATATGCTTTTGGGTTTGTTTTGTTTTTTTTTTAAAGAGTTAAACCTGGTAGGATATCTTCCTTTGTCTCCATTTACATATTTGTCCCTTGTATCTTATCTCCATACCTCTTAATTGTCTCTTGTTCACAGTAGCCAGTCTCAAGTTTTATTCTTTTTCATATTTTATGTTGGGGAGAATGTTTTCATTGTGATGAAGTTGCCGTAGTGTAAGCTTTCCTTGTAGTAAAATAGAAATCTCTACAGTTACAAAAGCATGCTAATCCATGTTCAGGGAAAATCAGGAATGCCTAAGTCAGTACTTGGGCTTTTACATGCAAATAGACATGGGGGGAAAACCCGCAAATTCCAGTGCTTGCAGTAAAAATGTCCTTGAAATTAGATAATAGATAAGATGCCAGTTGCAGGGTTTTTAATATCTCCCATTTAGGCATTAAAGATTTCTATTACAAAAGATCACAAAATAATACATTATTTAGACATGGAAAAGTGGTGCTTCAAAAATATGAGAGTAAGAACCACCGAGAGAATGTCCTCCTTGGAGTCTCTTTGTTTACACACTGATACCCCAATGCTGTTCTCGCCATGGAGCCTGAGTAGGCACCCTGTGCTTCCTAAATGCTGTGGGCATCTTCCTATAGCACAAGTAGCTGCAGAGTGCTAAAACCTAGAGGAAGCTGAAATTCTGGAAAGGATACCAAAGGAGGTGATAAAACAGCTGCTACTTGCAAGATTTGCAAGCAGTGCTGTAGTCCTGCTCCCACAGAACTGAGTGGGAGTTTTGTTACTGATACCTCAGAACACAGGCTTAGCCCATCTCATCCAAATCCTGAGCTGCACCTTATCTTCAGTCTGCACCTGCTTCTTATCTACAGATTTAATCTGTAAGCAAAAGCGGCCTCTCAAATGTACTGAAGTGACCATGGAATTTCAACATAAATAAAGTACTGTAAACAAAATACTTTCCCCTCCCCTAAGTTATGCTGATTCCTGATCATCAAAATACAAACACTGACTCACTCCTGCAGCAGTTTTGGTGACAAAGTTTTCTCTTTTCAGGGGCAATGAGTAAGTAACATCTCAAAATCTTTAGAATCAGGAAGCAAACGCTTTTTTCCTTTTTGTTTCTGCCCACTGTGTAATCCCAAATCCTTTGGCCAGATATGGATTATGATTCCTTGCAAATGGCTGAGTCTGGAGATTAGTGTGGATAAAGCGAGTAAAATTAATGTTGACTCTGTCAGCATTCACATAGCCTTGAGTGTTTCTGTTACTTTTTTAGAATGTAAAAACACAGTTGGATCCACCCAGCTCTGTATCTTGTCTCCAGCAGCCAAGACTGGATGCTTGGTAAAACAGTGTAAAAATAGACCATGTATTCTCCAATTTACCTTGTAATTGTCTAGTAACTAGTAAGGTAGGGACTTGTCTCCAAGCTGCTATTCTTAGCAGGTACCCTAGTGGTCATGTTCTCTAGGAGTTTGTCTTAAATCTTTTTGAGCCCATTTGTGGTTTTGCTTTCCACAATGTGCCACGCCATGATAATTCTTTACTGTGTAAAAACAATTTCAGGTCTTCATCCTGATTGTTTTTTAATTGTGCCTGTGCTATAGAGGCAGTAAATGAAATTTCTTTTTTGACCTTCTCACCGTCATTGTTTTCCAGACTCTAACTGGATTTCCCTTCAGCTCTCCTGAAAGGAGGTTGTAGCAAGGTGGTTGTTGATCTCTTCTCCCAGGTAACAAGTGACAGGAAAACGGGAAATGGCCCCAAGTTGGCCAGGGGAGGTTTAGATTGGGTATTAGTAAAAAATTTCTTTACTGAAATAGTGGTGAAGCATTGGAACAGGCTGCACAGGGAAGTGGTGAAGTCTCCATCCCTAGAAGTGTTTGAATAACATTTAGACGTGGTACTTCTGGACATGGCTTAGTAGGCACAGTGGTGTTGGGCTGATGATTGAACTTGATGATCTTAGAGATGTTTTCCAACCTTTATGATTTTATGATTCTCTCCCTCTTTCAAGCTGATATGATTTTCTCTTTTTCCAGTGAGAAATTTTATCATTATCCTCTCTATCCTTTCTAATTTTCCTAGAAAACACTACTTTCTTTAAAACTTTGATTCTACTAAAATAACTGGTGAATTTTACTGGATCTGGAATAGACAAGAGCTGTACGGCCAAGGGACTCAGAACTCTGAGCACATGAGCAATAGAGTCCTGTGACTTTGGAGGTTCCCTCATCTTCTAAGGGGTGAGCTACTAATTCTTAACATTCATCTCCCCTTTTTGACCTCTTCCTAGCCCCACACTAACGTTTCAGAAAGCTTTCCACTTCAGCCTCCGGATCTCCTGCAGCAAAAGTGACAGCTCAAAGCGGTGTCTATGTATGTATAGTTAGGGTTATACATTACTGTGCACTTATCACCACTGAATTTCATCTGCTATTTTATCACCCAGTCACTCAGTACAGTGAGACAACATTGCCTTGACACCTCTTCAGTTCCATGCTGTATGTATATAGCAACTGCAAAGGAGCTTAGATACAACAGATTGCAGATGTTTAAATATAATGTGCAAAGGAAAGGCCATTATTTTTTTTTCATTTATCTACAGAGCATTTTACATGGTTCTGAGTGCAAGATTAATAATTTCACCAATGAAAACTTGCTGCAGCAAAGGAGAATATCCTTCACCTGCTGTAAAATTTTAGTACCTGTAGTGCCCTTGCACAGGATACTCCATGAACAGGTCGATCATGGAGCAATTAGTTTCCTTCTTTGGAGGTTTGGAGATGCAGTGAGCACATACTTTAGTAGTGCACTGGGATGCAGGTTCTCTCTAGATCTGTTATGTGGGGGTCAGGCAACTCGGGAGAACCTGTGGCTCCGCTCTGCAAACCCCTGAATTCACACCCTTGCAGCCTGCATTTGGCTTTATTGCTCCCTAAACCCTCTCTCCAATATATCCACATTGTTTCTGAGCATCTTCAGGGGCAGTCAAAGGTCAGAGACAGGAGTCTGATGTCTTTTAAGACAATGAGAACAGGAACAAAGTCTTCACACTTTCCATCCACTTCTGAGAGTGAGAGTTGCTTGGAAAAAAAGTGGGTTTTATTTGACATTGTAGAAATTCCATATCTAACATAAAGTCTCACAAAATAAAGCTTTGTTATCTTACAGCTAACCTTCTGTTTAGAAGACAACAAAAATACCATGTCCCAATTTCTGGTTACAGAATATTTTTAACCAAGAGATGTTTTTTTAGCCTAGATGCATGATAGATCAAGGGGAAAATGGGATTTCATTGACTTTTAAAACAATCTCTATTTCAAGAAAGGGGGGAAAAAAAGCCTTTTGTTGTGTAACAAATACCGTCCTTGAAGTACAAGTACAGTTCTTTGAAATCTCAAGTATTATGACCAGATTTAAATACTCCCATTTGAAAGAGGATCCTGACAGACAAGGAGATTTTCATTTTGTGAGGTATTTAAGATGATGGTTTTCTCCTGTGGGCTGCCTGTTTCTTCTCAGCTACCATTTCTATGCACAATGAAGCCAGTGCTCTGTGAATTGCCGACTGCTGCATACCTGCTACCAAAGCTAGAAGCATCTCCCATTGTGAAGTAGTGAATTGAAAAGCTGCAGAGGCAGGATGTTAAGAAAACCAATTTCCTTGTTTCTTTAGAAGTTTGTCTTTTCCTCTTGATGTTCTTTTTCCAGTGATCTTCTCTGCAGTGTTTGAGACCATTCATTTCGCAGCTGGTTCACCAAGGTTGAGCCATGTGCGTGCTACCATGCGACCTCAGAAACAGTCTTGAAGGTGTAGTCACAGTTCAACAGCCTGACTGATAATGTCAGCTCAAATTCCTCAAGAATAAACTGTGGTTTGCTCCATGTGTTAACAAGTAGAAGCACTTGGTTTCTGGGATTTACTCAATCAAAATATGGGCAGCTAAAACATGTGGCTTGTCAAAATGATCATAAGTTCATAGAGGGAATGGAAAAGATGCCAGACAAATAAAATCCAGGAAATGAGCACAGTTTAATCAGAAAGTATGTTGAGGCTTTAAACGTGTTGCCTTATCTTTCTAATGCATTGATTTCTATCTGGTTTTAGGCTGAAATTCTCTGGGAAGGAAACTTCATGTATTTGAGGAAGTGCTATGCATCATCACAGTACTTCGTAAGTAATTCTTACCACCTCCCCTGCTCATCTTAGATTTGTGATGAGAATTATTGGAAGTGACTTGCCCATTGTGACCCAAATGGAAATAAAAAAAAAAAAATGCAATGAGCCGTAGCTATGTGACCTCAAGCCAAACACTTCAAACTCATGTACCTAAATATAGACACCTAAATAACTGGCCTGATTTTCAGAAGCACTGTGCAACTCTTAGAGCTGTAGGTGCTCTGAAAAATCAAGATGCTTATTTAGCTATCTATATACAGACTGAGCTTCTGAATATATTATTTAGTCTGCTTCAGCATGTAAACAGCTACAAAACCAAAGGTACTACAAATGCTATTTTTACATGTGCTATTTAGAAAACCACAGAGGGTAATCAACTGCAAGACACAATTTACTCCTATAAAGCAAATAGTGTGGTAATTATTGTTTGTTAATTGTTGAGAAGTAAAATTTAGGAGCTCTAGTTCTGAAGCAGTGCTAGACAAGTTTAAGAAGAAGTCCATTGTACTAGATTTCTTTGCCTTTTATTAATCTTTATCCATAATTACAGAGATTGACACAGGAAGGCTTTCACAAATGTCAGATCAAGAAATTTTGTTTATATTGAGAGATCATAAAAATAATTTATATGCTTCATTCTCTTAAAGTGTTATCCATAGTCTTAATGCTTTTGTGTATATCTTTTCTTTCTGAAATCTTCATTCATTATTCTGACACATTTAGGTGGCTGTTGAAGGCAACCTAATTGGAATATCATTGCAGGCAGAGGAGCATGAATGGTGAGTTATTAGTCAGCACATGACAGCACATACACATTCAGTTAGCAGAAAATAAGCAGTTAAGTAACAACTGAGATTATATTTTTGTGCCTGAATTGTGCATAGAAATAAAGACATACACACTGCCTTTTTCAATGCTTTTGCCAAGACACATTTTCTTTAGGCCCATCATGCAAGTTTATTATTATTTTTATATATTATGGCACTGATCTTCTAGAAAAACACCAGTGATTGACAGCTGGCCCCTAGATGGTGCCAGTGCCTACGTGCTGCCCTTGTGCAAGGTGAACACTAGAGATGGCAAAATGCAGTGACACAGAGATTCTTGGGCTGTCACAGCCTCTACAACACTGGGTCATGGCAGAGAGCAGCCTCTGAAAAGTGTTCTTCTTCCACATCAGCCAAAGGGAAGGCTGCACCCCTTCCTCCTGCTCTCCCAGCTGTGTGACAGAGCTCCAAAAGGAATAGCCAGTCCGTCCAGGCATTATGTTCCACCAAAGCACTGATCACACATTTTACCCATGTGGTGTTGGACACTGATTTTAAACTTTTTAGCTATTTAGCAGCCTGGGTGTCTGAGGGTCCTGAAGGAAAGTGCAAGCTGGGTTTGCAGCTGAGCTGGGAAGGGAAAAAAAGGGCACTAATTAAGTTCTCATGGAGGATAGGAACAGTAAAAGGAAGGTAAAAGGGAAAGGACAGAAGAAACGAGGCCTTATAAGCTAAATTCTGCCCTTGGGCTGCTCCAGTGCTGCCTCTAGAAAAAGCCTGCTGTGCTGTGCATTTGTTATGTAGATTTGTTTGCAGAAAGAGTCTGTGCTAGAGATGTCCCCTTCAGACAGCCAGTCCATTGAGACATCCGGTGACACAGCATGCTCCCAGGTTGTGAAATGCTCAGAGTCCAGAAGGTAGGACAGCCCTCGCCCCAACCTTTTTCCCAGCTTCAGTGCCTGTACAAAGATGCCAGTGCTGGCCTCTCTCTGCGTCGAGGGATCATTCTGTTTTTTTCATGTGCTCAGGGATGTGGCTGAGTCACCATCCCTGGAGGTGTTCATAAACATGAAGGTGTGGCACTCTGGGACATGGTTTAGTAGGCACGGTGGTGTTGGGCTGATGGTTGGACTGGATGATCTCAGAAGCCTTTTCCAACCTTAATGATTCCATGTGCAGGTCACTGCTGAAAGGTGTGGTAGCATGGAGTAGATGCTTTAGGGATTATAACTATGTTCTGTCACTTGGATTTGTCCTGGCTTGTGGGCACATGGAGAACTCATTTCCCAGTTTGTTCCTACATGCATGTGCCTACATGTGCAAATTGTGCACGTCCACAAAATCTCTGAGCCAGCCTGCAAGGCCAAAGTCTGTAAGAAAAATTTAGCAATGCTGAATATGTTGATTAATACCCAAAGGACAGAACAGAACCATCTCCTGCTGATTCAGGTCTTTTTATTATTTTAAGGAACAACTAGATCATTATGATGAGACTGGGTTTTAATGAAGTGGTGTTTGATTTCAGTTCACGGTAAGCAAAGAGGAGTTGCTGTGTTTTTAGACAGTAAAACATTCCTTGGTTTATTTTTTCAGAAAAAGGAACTTCAAACCTCAGGTTTAGTGCCTGAAAACACTCTTCTAATCATCTTTTTTCATCTGTGTATTATTCCAGTTCTATAAACAAGCTTAAAATAGTCAATGATAATACCAAGAATTGAACAGAGGAAGAACATCAAAGTCAGTATTGTAAGCTGTAATGACTGACTCACAGAGCAGAGCTCAGTCACACTGTGCCTTTTAGCTTGCACTGCTCATCTCTTTATTTTAACCAGGGAGTGACATTCCGGCTGCTTTTGATATCAAGCAAACAAAAGGACACACAATGCTTTTCTTCACATGGATGGTTTTTAGAATGGTGACAGGATGAAAGGCCAACACATTGAAGTTGCCCCTGGATCTGTGTCAGCAGTAACAAAGACCAACACTATGTATCTACCAAAACCTTGGTTTAGTTTGCAAGAGTCAAGTCCAGCTACAGTCTGAGACCTTTGGCATGAGAAAGTGACAAAGCCTTCTCTTCAGCTCGGAGTGTGCTTTACCTGTGCAAGACCCCATAGCCAGAGGAGTCTGGGAATGCCATGCTGAAGGGCTGCATCCATAGAGCCTTACTTGGCTCTTTTTTTGGGTCAGATGTTCACAGAAATCTCCAGGATCCAGGAAAACATAAATGCCAAATCTTGCTATTCCTTAATTAGGCTTTGTAAAGAACTTGATCCTCCTTAGCCTTAGGCTTCTCTGGCCAGCTGTGATGTCTTCTAAACCCTACCTTGTATGACCAGCGTCACACCCTCAGAGAAGATGTTTTCTGCCTTTGTAAACTATCTAGAAGATGATTTATGGACATTGAATGCCTGTATAGAGAATTCAGGTCTTCAGACTTGTGTGATTTATGTTTTGCAGATTCCTGAAAAGTAATCAGATTGCCTTTCCCTCCTCTCCACTCCAGGAGTGCACACACACCCCAGATCAAAAGCTGCTTCTTCAGAAAAAAAAGTGAAATTTTGGTTTTTGGACTATTAATATAGAAATGTGATTTCAGACCTTGGTAAAAAATTCCATTTACTGATCACATATTTTATCTCATTTCAGGTGGGAGTCTGCTTGTTTTCACTTCAATCTGCTGCATAAAGGTACAACAAGCTCCAAAGGCTCATCCATTACTGAACTTCAGTTTCCTCAGTCTGTTCTTGAGTCACTTCTGAGCATTTCTTTGCCTAAACTGGACTAAGATTGACTCCAAGGCTTGGCAGGCTTAACAACATTTTCATCAACTTTCTGATTCAGGTCTAAGCTCTCTCAAATTTATCATCAGCCTTTGGGAATCACAGCCGGGGTGGTTACAGTGCTACCAATGGTCTCCAGCACAGAATTTCTTCTTTTCATATCCAAAATCTATGTTATCCCCTTCAGGCATAGTGTCCCACTGGAGCTCAGGCGCTGATGTTTGTTTATTTGCCATAACTCCTTTCCTCACTTACCTTTTTCAAGGCTGCAAAAGCATAACAGTAATAGTTGCACTGTACTTGTACATTAAGCTCTTTCAATGCTTTTTACTCCAATATTCTGCTTTTTGGAAAGTTGATATATCAAACTTCTAATGAAGTAAAAGCAGTATATGAGTAAAAAAACCTGATCAACTTAAGAAGGTCAGAGTATAGATACAGTTCCTATCTCACAGGTAGCTGCTAGACAGCCTTTTAGTGGTTGGTTTTATGAAAGGCCATTGTATTTTTACTCAATAAGAGGCTTGCCTGTAGTATTTAAATTCCAACCTTTGCCTTAAAACCGAGGTATTTCTGAGGAGGCTGAGATACAGCTGTTCCATCAGCATCTTAAAATGTGTGAGCTAAGAGATTTAAAATATTATTTTGTCTGTAACTCTACAAGTAATGTAATTTACCAGTAGCATAAATATGACAGTTACAATTCAGGAAAGCGCATTACTTATCCAAAGTCCTCCAGACATCCATTACGAGCAATAAGCAGGCTTGAGTGCTCTGATGAGCGTGAGCAATACTTACAGCTTTTAATCCATACAGACTCTGCAGCAGTCGGTAATTATTATTATTACCCCGATGTATAGATGAGGACCCTGAGTCACTGAGCGATGAAGTGATTCGCCCAAAGAGCACAGTGAGTCAATAACAGAGCTGGGAATAGAGCACAGAATTCCCTGAGTTATCCATTGGAGTCCTCAGATAATATCATTTTAGAAATGCTCTATCTTTGTAAAGACTTCAATGCTATAATTATCTTCCCAGGACTCTCATGGAAACAAGATATTTATAACTCCATTAAGCCTTTCCTAGTAATTTTATGATCAAAGTGAAAAAAATAAATAATGCTGTGCCACTCGGTTGCATGTCCAATGTCATTCAGAATGGGTACATGGTGAAAGCTTCTCCTTGGTTGTTTCATTTTCACACTTGCTATCTTTTGAATACCTTTTTTGTGTCTAATTCCCCTTCCACTGCATACCAGTGGAGAGGAAATATTTTGTGCCATGTGATGAGCCACGCATTTAGAATGTACCAAATAACTGGGAAAGATGCTTGCTGCCAATAAAGCCTACTGGTTTATGCTATAAATGTGACCATTTTAAAAAAAAATGTTTTTCCTAAAAGCCCTTAACATTTGCCAGTTTCACCTAAAATGAGCAAAGCTACCTCAGTATTTCCACTAACCTTTTTATATCTTTAAAATTACAACACAGATGCCAAGACTAACTGTAAACAACAGGTTAGTAACCGAGGCATTTGGACCCTGGTTCAGCAAAGCACGTAAGCGTGGGCTTAAATTTAAATCAATTCTTATTCTGCAAATCCATTTAAAGTGTTTGCTTAAAGCAAAACACATGCTTAAGTTGAGTTTTGCTTGGCAGGGTGCTTAAGCACAGCACAGAGCTATGGCCTTGGAATTAATCTCTTTTTGAAAGGAAGTCATTATTTTTAGCTTACCTCTCAATGGCTACAACCATATCTTCTAGTCCCCAGATGTCTATTTTCAGGAGGTCTACGTGCTAAGCCTAAACTTCTGGTTTCTGTGACGATCAGTGGCACAGAAAAGATATTGAATACCGTAACTGACGTAAAGAAAGAGACCACTTGAAATACTTGACTGCTAAGTCCAGATGAGAGGGGCCTTCAGCGAGGCTCATTAGAGGGAAGACAGAAAAGAAGTTATGATTATTCTGGGAGGTGGCTGCTGATACATGGGTTATCTTTGCACCACGCTGGCTGGACAAGATTCAGTTGCAGTAGGTTAACAATTTTAACTCAAAATGTTTTGATGAGTTTTCTGTATTGTATTTCCACAGGAAATTTTTGATCTCGGGGAAAATGTTTATAGTTTCCTGAAAAACATCAATAAGGATGGGCTGCAGTGCGATAGTTTGGGTTGGTTTTTGTTTCCCCTGAAACTCTTTTTTAATGTACAACAAAGTCAAAAAAATGTTAAAGGAAATTTGATTTTAAAGAGTTTTATCGCTAATTTCTCCTAACTTTAGGTATCCTCTCTCTCTTTACGAAGATTCCTCCCATTTTTTTCACTGGCTTAGATGTAGGGGTTTCTTATCCCAATATAAATGAATACCAACCTATAGTCCTGGAAGGCCCAGTCTGTGGGATTTGCTCAGAGAGAACTGCCCTGTGGCATGTCTGGAGGAGGAACAATTTCATTTTCTAAGATGTTTTTTGAGGGATGCCCCACTGCATTCCTTTTAACATCCATACTTCATCCACAAGGTAGAAATACAGAGATAGGTGAAAATACCTCTTTTTTTAAAGTTTTTGGGTTAAAAGTCTCCTGTTTGTGGAAAGGAGATACTACCCTTGTGGTGGCAGTAGGAATAAAATCCTCTTTCTGACTCCTCCTACATAGAAAATCTTTCTAACAATAGGGAGAGTCAGGTAAGAGGACAAATCCCTCATGGAAATTCAGCATTGCTGTATTTAAAAACAGACTTGAAAAAGACCTCAAGAACAACAATTTAGATACAGTTAATCCAGTTCTGAGTAGGTATTGTGATGACCTTTTAATAGCTGTTTAACCCTGTCCCAGTGGGAACGTGCTCTCTTTCCCTCCCCCAGAAGCTTCTGAATTATTTCCAGGTAGAAGACCCCATTTAGCTCTGTCACTTGACCACCACATTGCTTTACTAATCCACCTCCCTCATTTCTATTCTACTTAGTAAAGTATGCAACTGCACGGAGCTGTCATCCACTGCAGGGCACTCACACAGTGATGGGATTCCAGAGTGAAGCCCACTTTTCTTCACCTGCGTGTTTGGTATCTCTCTGGCTGTCAAGAACAGGTACTTCTTTCCTTCCCAAAGCCTACAGTTTAATAAAAGTAAGTCCTGCCTTTCAGGACAAATATTTTCATGACTGGTTCTAACCTGTTGGGAGTTGCTAAATCTGGTAGCCTGACAGAGGTGAGGCTGCTGCAGCTGCACACCCTTTGGCTCCAGCTTGCAGCGAGGCTGAGCAGGGATTCCCAGCAGGCTCATGCACAAACACACGTGTACAATGTGTGCATGCACAGATGGCCCCACTGGCCAACACAGAGCACTCACCCAAGCAGCACCAATGGCTTCACCGTGCTCCTCTCTCTGGTAGATCGGGGTGAAAGTCTGTGAGTGTGAAATACCTGTGAAAATACACATGTGCAATGCGGATCCCTCCAGCAGTGGTCCCGAATCCTTGCTCTCCCCAGCTGCCCAGAGACACATATGTGCATGGTACCAGTGGGTCTTAGTCAAACCCCAGACTCCTTGGGCTCTCCAGCAGCTGGCCAGAACCCCCTGGTCCTTCCATCAGCCAGCTCCTCCAGGTACCTCACCCTGAGAAACACAAGCTTTGCCTACTCACCTGTGATCACACTGAATAATGCACCCACACAGAGTGCACTGCCACAGTTCCTCCAGCTGCTGGCACTATGGACCCACGGGCCCTCTGACCCATGGTCCCACTGCAGTTGGTCCCCTTCCCCATACCCACAGGTGCACACACAAGAGAGACCATTGCACAGGAAAAGATTTGAAACTGGAGAGGAAGAAGAAGACAGGACAGACTGCACTGACCAGGCACAGGACAAGCACACTGGTAAGCAGCTTGTTGACGTGCAATTAACTGCTTTTGTCTCCTGATCATTTATTTTCCCATGTTGTTCCTCTCGAGTCCACCCTGATCCCTCCCTTTCCCCACCTTTGGTCCATTCCATAAATATCCCATAAGAAGTCTTATGCAACTGCAAACTGCTCCTCCCCTGCATCCCACAATGCGTCCCACAGCCACATGCAGTGCTCCCTCCTAAGCCCAAAAGGTGGGATCTGCTCCCATTGGTGCTGATCAGTGTCACCCCAGGACGTGGCCAGCCCTGAGAGGGGATGGGCAGAGCATTGCTTAAGTTCCCCACTGGCTTTGGTCCTCTGATCCTCTGTATATGGAGGGAATGTGGGTTTCTATCACATCCCCTAATACAGTCCACAGGCTGTTCTTGCAGGATGTGGAAGGAGGCAGAATGTAGTTCTCACCAGACACAAGATCACACCAACTCTGAAGAAGTCACCGATATACAGAAACTACACCAGAGTTGTGCTTGTGTTTAGAACAGATCAGGAGCTGTGTGCAGTGAGGGGTTATTAAATACTCACAGGTCTGGTTGGCTTCAGGTGCCTTTTATTCATTCTAACCAAATAGATGCTGACCTTCACGTTATACTTCTTTCCTTTAGGGACCTTTTCATTTTAAAGGCAGGTTTACCATTACAGAATTTCTATTCTTTTGAGTTTCCTCTCTTGGGGGAAAAAATACTGAACCAAAACTAATACATGCACATATACACCCCCCACCCCTCCAACCCCCAAATTAATCAAACAGGAAATTAGAAAGAAATGTACATTGAGAAAAAAAAATATCCTTGCAAAGAGAGTTGGGGTTGTCCATCCTAGACAAAAGAAGGCTCCGGGGAGACCTTATAACAGCCTTCGAGTACCTGAAGAGGGCTACAGGAAGGCTGAGGAGGGACTTTTATAAGGGCAAGTAGTGACAGGACAATGGAAAATGGCTTTAATTTTGAAGGGGGAAGATTTAGCTTAGACATTAGGAAGAAATTCTTCATGATAAAGGTGGTGAGGCACTGGCACAGGTTGCCCATGGAAGCTGTGGATGGATGCCCCCTCCCTGTAGATGTTCAAGGCCAGGTTGGATGAGGTCTTGAGCAACTTGCTCTAGTGGCAGGTGTCCCTGCCATGGTATTGGAACTGGAATATCTTTAAGGTCCCTTCCAATCCAAACCATTCTATGATTCTATGACATTTCCAAATATTAAAATACATACTTTTGGGTAATGACCACACATGAAAGCCAAGGGAATAGTGTTCAGTTATGGAAAAGATACTGAAACAGCAGTTAAGACTGCAATTCTTGCAGAGTTAGACATCTACGTCAAGAAATCAGGCCCAGCCAGCATGGATTTAGGAGGGGTAGGTCCTGCCTGACCAACCTGATCTCCTTTTACGATCATGTGACTCGCCTGGTGGATGAGAGGAAGGCTGTGGATGTGGTATACTTGGACTTCAGTAAGGCCTTTGACACGGTCCCCCACAGTAGACTCCTAGGGAAGCTGGCAGCTCGTGGCCTAGATGGGAGCACTTTGTGCTGGGTTAGGAATTGGCTGGATGGCCGAGCCCAAAGAGTGATGGTGAATGGTGTTTCATCCAGTTGGCGGCCGGTCACCAGTGGTGTCCCCCAGGGCTCGGTATTGGGTCCCGTCCTGTTTAATATCTTTATTGATGATCTGGATGAGGGAATTGAGTCCATCATCAGCAAGTTTGCAGATGATACCAAGCTGGGAGGAAGAGTTGATCTGCTAGAGGGTAGGATGGCCCTACAGAGGGACCTGGACAGATTGGAGAGCTGGGCCGATTCTAATGGGATGATGTTTAATAAGTCCAAATGTCGGGTACTTCATTTTGGACACAACAATCCCATGCAGAGCTACAGACTGGGGACAGAGTGGCTAGAGAGTAGTCAGGTAGAAAAGGACCTGGGAGTGCTGGTGGACAGGAAGCTCAACATGAGCCAGCAGTGTGCCCAGGTGGCCAAGAAGGCCAATGGCATCCTGGCCTGCATCAGGAATAGTGTAGTAAGCAGGACCAGAGAAGTTATTGTCCCCCTGTACTCGGCACTGGTCAGGCCTCACCTTGAATATTGTGTCCAGTTCTGGGCCCCTCAGTATGGGAAAGATGTTAGGATACTGGAATGTGTTCAGAGGAGGGCAACGAAGATGGTGAGGGGGCTGGAGCACAAGCCCTACGAGGAGCGACTGAGGGAGTTGGGGCTGTTTAGCCTGGAGAAGAGGAGGCTCAGGGGAGACCTCATTGCTCTCTACAACTACCTAAAAGGAGGTTGTAGTCGGGCAGGTGTTGGTCTCTTCTCTCAGGTGACCAGTGGCAGAACCAGAGGGCATGGACTCAAGCTTCGTCAGGGAAAGTTTAGACTTGATATGAGGAAAAAATTCTTCACTGAAAGGGTGATTGGCCATTGGAATGGGCTGCCCAGGGAGGTGGTGGAGTCACCTACCCTGGAGGTGTTTAAAGGGAGACTGGATGAGGCACTGAGTGCCATGGTCTAGATGATGGTTGGTGTTAGTGTTAGGTTATAGGTTGGACTTGATGATCTCAGAGGTCCTTTCCAACCTTATGATACTGTGATACTGTGATAATGTGCTAAATTAGAAGTGGATGAATCATTTTCTAGCCATAAAATTCATTAAAGTTTGTTAGATTGTTGTATCCGTAATTGAGATAAGCCAATGATTTAATTAATTATATAATGTGTTAGTTTTCTATGGCTGTTATTCCCATACTTTTTACTGTTTGAAAAGTTCATTTGGGTTTTTCAAATAATTCTAAAATGATGAATCATCTTTACCTAAAAGACTAAAAATACATGCCAGCTATTATCATGTATGAAATCTGACAGCAGTTAAAGTGTTGGTATCTGAACTTATTTGACAGCTTCTTTGAACAACTTTTGCTAGGTAATCTTTATAGGATTAAACTTTTTTAGATCTGTGTAATTTGTTCTATAAGTAAGTCACGTTACAGGGAAAGCAAAAATGTTCTAGATATTAGACAACCAGTCTAAGGAATACCAATAGCTTTCCTTGCTTTTAATAAGAAGCCAAACATCATGATCAAACTTGCATTGCGTATTCATGCAAGGACCAATTCTGGATCCTGTGGAGTAAATAAAGCTCAATAGAAATGTTGGGTTCTCCAGTGGAACAAGACCTCAGTGTTTCTCATGCTTGCAATTTTTCCATTACAAGTGCATTTTATTTGCTAGAGGTTGGCACCGATCGTAGGCCAGATCTTCTCCTACCTACCCAGGCAGTGACACATCAGTGATGTTAGTTTATCGTGGCTGCGGATCTGATCTGGAGGTCTCTACTCAGCACAGTCCTGTATTTTGTGCACACAAGCACCAGGGAGCTATATGGAGTTACCACAAGGCACCGCTTCGGCCTTGGTTCGAAGAGACCAGCAGCAAGCAGTGACCTGGCCCAAGGGCCCTGCTTTTCCGCTGTTTCTACCACTACTTCCATGCAGGATTTCCAAATGTACCAGCTTTTTGTCCTGAATATCTGGTTTGTGAGTTTAGTGTATCAGATTTACAAAGTTTGTGAATAATTGGCCCACAAATTATGGATGCAGCAGAAGAGCTTGATTTTTAAATAGTAGGAGGTAGGCAATCAGGTGAGGAGCACGGGGACGACTGTGCTGGGATTGCATGTCACAACGCAGAGTATGTGCAGCATTTAAAGCTGAAATGAAGAACTGTTAAGGCAGAAAACCCATCTGAAGATATAGAATAGGGAAGCAGCTCAGCAGTCCATCCATCCAGGGTGGCCGGCCAAGTAAGGTGAGTTAGTGCTGGGCAGCTTTCATTCCCGGCATTTATACTGGACCCGGAATGGTGCCATGGGTTGTTGTGTCCCCACCAAGTGTAAAGGGCTCTGCAAAAAGAAGAGAATCAGTGAAAATATTTAAGTTAATTGAATTATCATTGTACTTTAATATTAATGTATAAACAGCTCCTTGGAACTTTGGTCTTAGAGAACAAAGACCAAACACTGGGAGTATATCCTGGCTTTGCTGAAGCCATTGGGAAGGGCCTTCGTGTTTACTTTTTGTTCCACTCATTCCGACAGAGGATGACACATGAGATCTTCAGAAACTCAAATGGTTTTGAGTAGCTTCACCAGCATAATTGCCTGTGGGGGCAAACCCAAGTTACAACCAACTCCAGTGAGAGCTGTAGTGACAACACGCCATCAGTCAAGAAGGGGTAACCTTCCTCCATAGTCTGTGGGGACTTCTGGATATTCTGGATCAACATTTCACATATTTCAAGGATAGCAGACGAATTAAGTTCTCCCAACTTCCAGCCTAAAGGGCAATCATACAAAGCCCATGCCACTCTAAACATTCTCCCTCTTCTCCTTAGCAGTTTAGCTGGAGGGCATGTTTGTCATGTTTAGGTTGCGACAGGCAGACCTGCTGACTTTGCAGCAGTCCATGTTTGTGAGGAACAATGATTTTTGGAAAGCAGAAAGGACACAATGCAAATGGAGTAGGTAATTACTGCTGAGAATGGAGATTGCACCACTCCCCCTTAATGGTAAAACCATTCTGTGTCACAGTTGCTTCTACAATCTTATTCTAATCATTTCTCTTCCACCACTGAATATATAGTTGAAAAGCACCCTGAGTACTGCATCTGATTTCATATCTTTAAAGAATTAATAATCATGTTCCATATTCATTGTTTTTGTGAGTGGCAGAAAGCAGTTATAAAATCTCTTGTAATGTTTAGGCAATGATGAGAAAAATACTCTTGTAGGTGCATTCTTGTATAGAGAGCACAGCACCACTGACATTGCTGGGGTTACTCTGAGTTTTCTGAGTTAAAACAAAGATCAAGTTATTCATTATATCTTTTATTAATACTCCTCTAAAAATTTGCTTCATTATACATGACCACAGTTAAGCACAGTTGTTCAGCTGAGCATCAAGAATGAAGGATATAAAGATGTAGGATGCTATATAAATGCATGAATCTTTTACCTCCTTTGGTACTGCATCCAAAAGCACAAATTCGTATTTGTATAGGAATAGCACAACAATCAACTGGATTTCCATGATAGCAAACCACCTGCAAGAAACAGCAGGAAAACATCAGCTGTCCAGCCTGACCATCACACGTGTTATCATACAACCAAATATTCAAATCATAGACTGGTTTGGGTTGGAAGGGACCTTAAAGATCATCCAGTTGCAACCCCCCTGCCATGGGAAGGGACACCTTCCACTTGGATCAGGTTGCTCAAGGCTCCATCCAACCTGACCTTGAACACTCTCTACAACTACCTAAAAGGAGGTTGTAGTCAGGCAGGGATTGGTCTCTTCTCCAAGCTGACCAGTGACAGAACCAGAGGGCATGGACTCAAGTTTGGTCAGGAGAGGTTTAGGCTTGATGTTAGGAAAAAGTTCTTCACTGAAAGGGTGATTGGCCATTGGAATGGGCTGCCCAGGGAGGTGGTGGAGTCGCCGACCCTGGAGGTGTTTAAGGGGAGACTGGATGAGGCACTGAGTGCCATGGTTTAGATGATGGGTTGATGTTAGTGTTGGTGTTAGTGTTGGGTTATAGGTTGGACTTGATGATCTCAGAGGTCCTTTCCAACCTTGTGATACTGTGATACCGCGTGATACCTCCAGGGATGGGGCATCCACAACTTCTCTGGGCAACCTGTGCCAGTGCCTCACAACCCTCACAGTAAAACATTTCTTCCTAATAGCTAATCTAAATCTCCCCTCTTTCAGTTATCATCAAAGAAGATACAGGGTGTCTTTGACACATTTTAAATTCCATACTCAAAGTTTATCTTCAGTAGGAAAATACACTGTGGCTTTGTTCAGCTTCGTTACTGAGCGAAGAACACCAATGTAGTGGCTGCCCCTTCTTTCTGGTGAAACATTAGACTGACAGTAGCCCTCTGACACCCTCTTTTAAACCAGCCCCTTATCATTATGTTTTTTTCCACTGTGTAAACATTAATGTTCTTCTAACTCTCACTGACTTGAAATAACTTCATAGGAGTGCGAAGACGGTCAAATATAGAAAAGGCTATATGACTAATTGTGCTATATAAAGTTATATAATGCAGCTGGGAGCCTGATGACATCAGAGTAGCTCTGACAGCGGGAGTTTTATTCAATGCGTCAGCATTAGAATGCAGTATGAGACCCAAGGGCACGATTTTTTCTGTAACACTCTCAAGAAAGGTCTTAGTCAGTCTGGAGAAGATTTCACATAACTGCAGGTAAACTCCTCTAGGCTATGTTCTTTAATGTTTATATGCACAAGAGCTTTCTGCATTCAGGCACTGGCATGCACCTACGACACGGGATTACTCACTTGTAGAATTTAGATGTAATTCTTAATTATCCTGTTAAAATAATCAAACTACCTTTCTTTTCTACACGGTTCATTTTCCACTATCTGAGAGATGCTGGAACACTTGGATAAAGCAGCCATTGGGGAATTCACTGGGGGAAAGGCCGCATGACTGCACATGGCGTCAGCCTGGATTTGGCCTGGCAGGTGTGAAGAGGAAGCTTAAAAGCCCCCCGAGACCCAAGGTGACTCCTGCAGAGCCATCCAGATCTGCGCACGGAGCCGCCCCGCGCTCCGGAGTGGGAGGATGCTTGTTTGTTTTGGTGTGGCTTCAGACCCAAATTATCTCTGTGATTTCACATTGGAATTACCTTGAGATACAGAACTTGTGGTTACTTTGAGCTGGGGGGAATGCAGTGCAGAGATATTTCAATGGAAGTAGCTCAGGTCAGGCAGGACTTGCTAGCCCAAACTCTGTGCCAGCAGCACCGTACAAAGGTGGGCTCCTGAGAGCCACTGCACGGCTTGCGGTGTGGTCCTGGGCTCCTGGTAAGAGAGGTCCTGCCTCTGAGCCATCCGTGTAGCTAAACACCAAAATATCTCTAGGTAGCCCTGAAAGTGCTGCTTTTACATCTGCAGTCTGTTCGAGTGGCAATGGATGTCACCAGTGACTGACTGCGGCGCTTCCCACCGTTAGATCTCAGAGTGCTGTTGTTATTCTATGCAAGCAGAGCTGCTGAGACACAAGGATGATAAGAAACACACATGTCCAAGGGTGGCCAGGGAATGAAAGGCAGGACTGCAAAGCCCCAGCACATCTTTCTCTCCCACTGCACATTGCACGGAGCAGAAACCATGAGCTTTCCTGCAGCTAAATGCCCCTTAGTTCCCATCTGTCTTTTATATTCATGAGTGAGTTCTACAGCAGTTTTCTTTTGAAAACTCTGAGTCATTACACCTTCCCATTTTATTTAGTGACAAGGGGGCTTGATGAAAATACGTTTTCTGAAAACTTGCCCCCTGTACACTGCTACATATTTGTGTTGTGCTGGAACCCAGCAGCCCAGCTGTGGATTGAGGTCCTGCAGTAAATGGAGTCCGAGAAGGAAATCACAGCCCTCATGCTGAAGGGTTTACAACGTAAGCATAAGATAGGAGACAACAGACAGCCATGCAAGATAAGCACAGTCACATGGGCCACAGTCGCCTGGTTAGAGAGAAATAGCTTCACTTCCATCCAAATTTTTCCTTTAGGTAAAAAAGATGTCACAGAAATCACTTTGTGGGAGCTCTTCCCCGTCACTTTGCTAGAATATTTGACAAGTATGTTATTGTCTATCTTCTGGTTTGATTAAATTAGCTTTTAATTTCATGATGAACTTTTGCAATGGACAAATTAAATGTTTAATAAAATTCATTTATAAATCCCAGTACTAAATTAAATCAAAATGCATCTTAAACTTGAAATATTATTTTTTCATAGAATCATTTGGTTGGAAAAGACCTTTGAGATCATCAAGTGCAACTATACTCCTGCACTACTAAATCTTATCCCTGAGCACCTCATCTACTCATCTTTTAAGCACCTCCAGGGTATTAGGTTTCATTCAGTCATACCAAAGAAATCTGCAACCTGGGATCTAGATGCATCCCTTGATTTAATTTCCTTTCTTCCAATACCACCACCTTATTCTTTTTGACTTATTGCTGAAAGGCACGAAGGTGTGTGTTACCACGTGGACTGCCAAAGGGTTTGAAAGGACTTTTTGTCTCTCAGCAAGGCAAAGATTCTCCACTTGTTTCTATGCAGAAATGTTATAATTTTCTTTCTAACCACAAACTTATTTTAAAGATATTATCAGAGTCCAGCCTGAACAAAGAAATAGGTCAGTATACAAGAACAAGCAGCTTTCAGAACTATTGTTTTGCAGCTTGTCCTGTACCTGCAGATGGGTCTTGTGAATTCTGCTGTCGCCCTGCTGGGGGAGAGGCTGTGCTCATATTTAGCTCAGGAATATGGTACAAGCCACAGAGGTATAGCAGTGAGTGAGCACTTTCCTCTGTCAAACCTAAACGGTGAAGGCAGCTTTATTCATTTTGTTTATGCCTGGAATGCCTTCACAAAGTTTACCTGACACTCATGTCCAGCCTGCTATAGGGGACAGATTCAAGAATGCAGATCCTCTGCAACACCCTCTAGATGCCTTGCTCCTCATGGGACTCTTGAGTTCAATTGACTAATTTTGAGAATTCTTGGTTACTTGCATCATAGAGACCAGGTTTTGAAGGCAGAGAAGTGAGCATAGAGATGTTTGAACACAGAAACAAGGAGCAGCTGGCTCCCTGGGACTTGTTCCAGGAAGAGGGACAGCAGAGAAAACAGCAGAAGGAATGCAGGAAGCATCGAGGCTGGCATTGCTGGAGGAGTGAAGAGAAAGAGGATCTGCAATTTAAGCCATGATACGATTGCGTGGGCCTTAATGGAAAAACAAGTTAAGATATTTGGAAGATTAGTACAGATGTCAATGATATCACAGAGGATGAGAAGAGGGTCTCAGACCAGATAGATGTTCTTCATGTTAGTTTAGAGGTGGTTTATGGCACCCTAAATGCCTATAGCTGTAAACTGGCATGTTTGTAAGTGGAACTACTCTCCCATGATGGAAAGATGCCTCAGGAGGAGCACAGCTAGGCTGACTTTCCTCCCTCAGGGATTCCCCTTTATACACTGGTCTCAGATTCTGCTTTTACATTGTGACTTAACCTGTTTTTTCCAGAAACAAAACCACTTTCAAATCAGTTTTAAACAAGGTCCAGATATTACTGAACATTAGGGGACTGACAAAGAGCAAAGCAATGAAAACACTTTATCTCCAAGTGTAAGAGGAGCCCAGTTCAAGAGAGTTGTTCTCTGCAGGGTTTGGGAATAAATAAACCCCAGCTGTTTCACTGACCTTCCTGGACACTGATGCTTTCCTCCTCCGAATGCCACAAAGCTGTCCAAGAAAGCATTCTTCTCTAAATTTGCCTCTTTCCAACGATCCTGTGGGAAGAAACTTTTTTTCCAAATCAGCCTTATATAAATAAAGCTTAACTTTATTTCTCCAGGCTAAAAAAGACCTTGGACAGCTAATCCTCAATACAAAGTTGCACCAATGCCATTTTTTTTGCATTCAACCTGTTAGAGTCTGGATTCAAAAGTCAGCACTGACTCAGGAAAAGAAATGAGGGTCCTGTTTGAAACATAATTAGGTGGGTCAAAGTGCTAGAGAGGTTTTAAAAATCACCCTTAAAGCATTCTGCTAATAGTTCCCCATTTTTCTAAATCCTGTGCCTTAAGCTGTTGGAATGCCTGTAAAAATGTGACCTTCTCCTTTTAAATATATGCACATTCGAAGGAGATGTTCAACCAGTACCTTCCCTCAGCCACAAAATTGTATCATGGCACACAAATGGCTCATGCAGAACTTGCACACAAACCACTTCTAAGATGTTGGACACAAAAAAATGTCTATCAGTTGTTACATGAGAGAAAGGCAAGGGTTGCACAGCCCTGTTCTCAGGTGCAAGCAAGTCCAGGAGAAAATTAACTCTTTTCAACATAAAAAGCCTGTCTGTACCCAGAGAGCTCCTTACTCCATCCTGAGTTGCTTTAAGAGAAAAGGAACAACAGGAAGAACAAGGCAATATGGGAAAAAGTTAGGGTGGGTGACACTGACAAGTAAATCTCTTGAATATTGGGTGACAAACTATACCAGCCTTCAGAAATTCAGTGCAACTCCACCAAGGCCTTCAAATAACACCTTTGTGTGGTGAAGCTCTCTTAGAGAAGATGTAATCTTGTGTTTGTTTACTATATTTTTTTTCAGCAGAGGCTGTTTAGAGCTTTCTGAATAGGAAACCTGCAAGCATAAACTTCCAATAAAAGCAGGGGAAAAAATCCCAGCAGTGATGAAACAAAGTGATGCCATTTGGAATGGGAAAAGGGTGAGTTTCTAAAAAACAAACCAGCTGGCTTTTTAGCAATGAAGTTACTAAAGAAATAAGCTGCTGCATCAAGGTCTTTGCTTAGGGTTTCAAACAGACAGGGATTCTTATGAGGGGTTTCAAATCGGTGAAGAGTTTGCTAGAGGGGAAACTTTGTTTAAATTACTCCTTGATATATTTCTATAAAAAAGACAAATTATTCTAGAGCGGATGGTGCTAAAAAGAGCAGTTACACGCCTGCCCACACAGCCACCTGGAGTGCAATCATAAGAAACTCTAGATGAGCTACTGAATTAGCAGAGCTAATACCTACCAGAAATCATCTGACAGGAAAGGGCAATGAGTCTGGGTAAATACGTGAAGATGAGCTATACAGATGCCAGGGAGAGGAGAGGACTTGGATTCAACAGTGAAATCAGTGGGGTCTTTCCATGGTGGGCCTTTAATCAAGATCGAAGTGATATAAAGCAGTACCATATTATCTGGAACACATAACTGAACTTTAAAGTCTTGCTTATTCCTACAGGCTCCTCCTTTGTGTGCACATCTTCCCTGTGTGCAAAACCATCCTCCAGTTGATGGGAAATATTCAACTTTAAGCCAATCAGTCCACATTTTTTTTGTTGTGAAATAAGAGGAGAAAAGACATCAAAATGCCCGCGGTCAGAATGACAACTTACAGGTTTAAACATTTCTGGGTCAGGAAAATATTTTGGATTCCTGTGTAGCCAGTATGGGGACAACATCAGCATGTCACCTGCAGGGACAATGAAATTCTGAAAGGAGAAGAAACGCTTAAGAAATCACAGGTTCAAGTGACAAAGCAGTCCCTTCTTAGTACTTCTTTTCCATCAGCAGAAAGTCTTAACAGAGGGCAAGTAAGGGTAGTGAAGCTATGGAGGGTATATTACATGTTTGAATCTTCTTGCTGTTCCTTTTTTTTCTGTAAGTGAGCCCTAAACAGTGGATAATGTGGGAATTTTTGTTCTAATTTGATATTACAGATTTAGAAATAATAGAAACATTATTTCTGTCTTTCTTGCTTCTTGATGTATTGTATGAATTGCTATTTTTTACAACATCTTTTGTTAAGCACTTCCTTCAAAATGCAAAGAAATCCATGGAAAGCCATGACAGCAGCCCTTCATAGCATTCTACTAATTTCTTAAATAGGCACAAGCTCTGATTCCTTAAGAAAATGTTTTATCACCCAAACATTGGCACTTCCCTTCTGAATTGCAGTGAAAATGACAAACAGAAAAGAAGTTTTATCAGTTACTAAATCATGGTCCCTTCGACTATATTTGTTGTGGCTGATTACTATTTCACGTAGCATCAGCACTTCATCTCCAGCTCAATTCAGTTCAACCTAAAATAAATCCATATTTGAGGGTAAGACTGTGAGCAAGAGAGGTAAAACCACTCTTAAATTAATGATGATTAAACCTAAACAGAATATGTAAATGAGATTGTGGAGTATCTCTACTGTTTTAATTTTATTGGGATCTTTCAACAGGCCTTTTTCCATATAAATCATGCAACTTCCTTTTGGGAAAACCAAAATCCAACAAAACTCACCTGAATTTTTATAGGATTTACTACTTTCTTAGTGATTGCACCGGGAGACCTCAGCCTTATGGCTTCCAAAGTGCACCATTTAATTAAAGGGAGCTTCTTGAGGTCCTCTTCAGAGACTTCTATTTTATCTTTGCCTGTTGTGGCATGAGAAAGAGGACTGTGTAAAAATTAGATTTCATACATGTTTTGATACACACTGATATGCCTTGCTTTAGACCTCTGATTGAATACCTCAAGGCTTTAAGACCTTGTTTACAGAAATTTTCTTTGTATTTCAAACTAAATAAATGAACCAAGATCAGTACCATTTAAGAAAAGCCACTGAAGATAAATCTAAAGTAGGTGGAGATACGGCATTTGCCAGAAGAGGCCAAACAAAGGTCATCTTCAAAGTTAAGAGTCCCTGGACCTTTTCAGCACTTTGGTAGGACACTGGATGGGAATCTCAGAGACTGTAGGCACCAAGAGAAGTAGTCAAGGCTGAGATCTTGGGCTATGTTAACACTGGCAAACAGGTCCAGGAGAAAGGCTTAAGCACTACTTCATGATTATCCTTACTGGTTATATAATTAACCTTATTGGTTAATTATTGACATGCTTCTTGATGTGGTTTCGACCTATGTCAACTAAAAGTCTTCTATGAAAGTCTAAGCATTGTTCAGGGCACTGCAGATGCGAATGACTGCTCCCAGTAGGTGGCTGTTTTTTGAGGGAAAGAGATTAGTCAAGGTGGGGGTGAATCATGCAGGACACATTGGCCTCAGATGAGAGAAAAGAGAACAGCTCCTGTCCTGTTTTCCATATAACAGCTGTAATTCTGGTGCACATCACACCATGAAAAGCAGCAGAATTGAAAGGCCTCATCTGGCCCTATCACAGATGCATGGAAAAAGCAGAAAAATGGTTAATATAAATCTAGGTCTAAATGATGGGTGTGGAATGAAGAGAGAATTATATATGGTTCTTTTTCTACCTTTTGCTAACATCAAAGGTGGTTTTGCTTAAAAATATGTCATGGGCATATGCTGAGTAAAGAACTGGACCCTATGTTATCAGTAGTACTCTCAGCAGCAGCATGCATTATTCTCTGCCATTGACCATTGATCATTGGCTGGGCAACACAGAATAAATAATTTTTAGGTTCCAGAAGGACACAATCAGATTTATTACCTGCTTTTCCAAAAACAGAAGCCAGATCTTCCATGATTTTCTTGTAAATGGAAGGATAAGAGAGTATGAAAACAAGGGTCCAGAATGCAATCTAAACAGAGATGAAAGTACTTCAACTCAAGAATATGAATTACAGTAATCCTTGTAGCAAATCACAAAGGCAGGTGAAAACATTTGCACTTTTTGGATGTGCCTGTTGTAGTTGGGATGCACAGGGTGATCTGCTTCCAGGGTAAATCCACATCTAAGGGCTCAGATCCTAGGAGATTAGGTCTAGTCATCTGCTGTGTACTTATCTTCAGTGAATATTACATAGCTTTGGCTTTTAAGCAGAGAATCCTTTCTTTAATTTCAAATAACTAGGTGTTATGAATTACTAAATCATTGTGTGTGATTAGATTTAGCTGCATGAATTGAGGAAAAATGAAACAGCAAATTCCTACTAATACAGCAGAAATAAGGTGAAAGAATTTACAGGGCATTGTCACAGTGAGCCACACAGAAAAGGGCAGAAAAGGGTTTAATTAACAGCAAAAACAAATACTAGTCTATCCCCTTCAGAGATAATTTGCTAACTGATTATGCAATGAAGTAAAAAATCAAGAAATTTAGGAAAGGATAAAATCCTCTTAAGTAGGATGAAACCAGAAGGACTCGCAGCACTGCCAGGAGTCTCCCTCCTCTTGCCGAGCTAGCGGGAGGCGCAGGCTGCACGCAGATCTGGTCTTGGGCCATCTGTGCTGGTGAGGGATGAGAACTCTTACTGTTATTTCCCAAATAGCCCCACGTGGATGCAGCTCTCCTCCTGCAAAACAAATCTGGTAACTTAGTTTTCTTGTACAGCACTTGGATACTGTGGCTTCACTCCATGGGCTAAGGAGGGATAACGGAATAGTTTCAGATAACAGGGTTTAATGTGCTTGTAAAAAATCCCCTTGGATGGCAGAAGGTGGTTTTTTTTCATCTTTCCAGTCACCGGAACAGTGGTTGTGACCATTTTGAGAAACATGGAAATATCTGTATGTCTATTTACAGCTGAATGTTACAGAAGTAAATAATGATAGTGTCGTGGAAGGAATGTCAGTTATCCTGATAACAGACAGCAGGCTCTGCCTCTCACTTGTACCAGCACATGAATCCACAGAAACCTCACTGAAACGGATGACATTCCTTTAGGGTAAATTGCAGTAATATCCAATCTACAAAAAACATAGATATATCCATTAGGAGGACACATAAAAATAACTCACTATCATTTTTTTTCTAAATCACATCTGTAACGTCTATAACTGTGCTGGAACAAGCTTAGTAGTCATAGTAAACAAAGGATGATTTTGCTGCTATGGATTTTTCATCTGAGAAATGCCTATAAATGTCTAATCTGTGTTAGATATACTGGCCTTGGTAGCATACGTGTATCTATATTATTAATCCATTAAATCTGTTCACAACACAGACAAAACTACAGCAGCGGTAGAATCAAACTATTGCTTCTCTTCCTCTGAAGCAACACTGGCATTTGTACAGCAGATCCCCCAAAGCAAAAAGCCAAATTAGCTCAAGGATTTACAAACAGATGAAGTCACTCCATATTATGCTTTTGGTGTTCTTTACAATTGATAACACCAGGCTATTTAAAAGAGAATCTCTACTATAATACAGCGACAGTGCTTGAGAACAGAGTTAAATGCTCTTCACAGCTTAAGACTGTGATCTTAATAGCTATGAGACATATGTTTCTGAAATGTTATGATAGGGGACATAGTGATTTAGGAAAAATACAAGAAGAGCTTTTCCTGTCATTGCTTCTGTGACATTGCAGCCTGAGTATATTTGTAGAGATACATGTGGGTGTGATAATCCCTTCTTTGGAATACATGCAGTGTGTGTGACCTCTGCTTCAGTCTTTGCTTCCCAAATCCAAGGTGCTGAGCAGGATAGAGAGAAGGTGTCTTTTCTAGCTAATGTACTTACAGGAACAGCATTTGCTTGGGAAGCCCAGAGCATTAGGAGACCATAATTGGGACCTAGATGTTTTCCTTGCAAGTTATCCAGGAGATGTTGCAGTAGAGTCTGTTTTAAATAAAAGATAATAATTTGTATTTCCAAAAATACTTTGAAATCTAGTTTAGGGTAGGTCTTAATAGAATTGAAGGCTATAACATAAGATTGGTTTATCAAAGAGAAGTAATGTTAGTTATGGGTTTTTTGAAGTCACAGATAAGAGATGGCAGCTGTTAAAAGAAAGCGAGTCTCACTCATCGGCGGAGGACCAGAAGAACTCAGTGCACCACGTGAATCCCTACTGCATACTTGCACTGCCCTCCAGTTGCTTAAAGTTTTTAGGGGATTTGGTTCCCTCACTCCACAATGTTGCTTGTATGTGGAAGAAAGAAAAAAGAAGTCTCTATCCTTTTTTTTAATTTCCGCTCTACTTCTCTACTTTAAAGAATTTGAAAATGGGACTGACCAAATTGAATGGAAGTGAAGAAACTGTTCTCTCTGTTTCTGCCAAAAAGGTGCTTCTTGTGAAGAGATGATCTGATATCTCAATCAACTCCCTAGTTCTAGGTGCTTTGTCAGTGACCCAGCCAGTGACTTCAATAGCTTCATATTCTCTGAAACTATAGCAACTGTGTGATGTTCTAGGATCAGCTTCTATTTATAATATTTCCTTAAATATAAGGCTACTATGGATTCAAGGCAAACTTTCCTGTCTGCTTTTCAGAGGGGAAAAGGCTGACCTTGAATAAAAAATGACCATTTTTTTTCCAGATTCCCACCCAATCTAAGACATCAAGTTCATGCCTCTTACTTCCTGCACCTTCCTACCTCCCACCAGGCCCTCTCCAGCTGTCTCTCCATTATTGTGGTTTATTTTATGAAAGAAATTGTATGTAAAGCTTCTAAAGTCTAAATAGAACCTGGTTTGTTTAATGATCTGTTTAATGATCTAATAATCATTTGGTAGATCAAAATTCCCAGGCCAGCCTGCTCTCATGTCTGTCAGCCGTATAGACAGAATTCCTGCCATGGCTAAGGAGAATAACCAGGGGAACGGCTTATCACAGCTTTGACACAATCAATATTTAGGGTACTTGGCTTCCAATCCAGTAATCTGCTATTTTCTACTAGTCTGGCTTCTGGAGGATCTACTCACTCTACACCAGGGTTTAAAAATAGCACATGTAAGGTTTAGAAATTTCACAGCGCGGTGCCCTCAGAGAAACAACTGAAGAGGTTTTTCTCTCACCTCTTTCAACTGCTCACTGCAACTGCGATACCAGAGGCCAGCGATGGGTAACAGCTCTGAATCCTTGCCTTAAAATTCCCCAGAGAAATATTTCAATTATCAGCATTGTAGGAAATAAACTAAATGGAGGAGTTGTACTCAAAATTATGGGTCTGTCCTAATGTAGTGGACAATGTAAATAGTGGACAATTAAGATACAGCTACCAAAGCTGACATATTTGGCTTATTTCTTCTAATACTGAAATAATTCCTGCCCTCCATTCCTTCAGTCAGAATATACAACGAAGGCATCTTATTTCATAGCCTCGGATGTTTACCTTGGATGTGGTCTCTGAAGGGTTGGTCCTTTCAGCATCTGACACTACTTTCTCAAATAATTTTAGAAGCCATTTTTTGGATTTAGACCAGTTCCTGTAAAGAAAAGCAACAAACAAGAAGAACTTAAGCGAGACAGCACAAACCAACATTTCCTTTTCCATGAGAAGGACTCTTAGGTTTCTTTCCAAAAGCCCCTGGGCAGCAGTCAGTTGATGTCACTCTGACTGAAAGGAGCAGTGACTTCTCCTTGGCCAGACCTCATCCTGCAGCCAGGACCTGTGACTGCAAGGCTCCTAGATTTTCATGTCTCTTCCACTACAAGTTTTCAGTGTGGCTTTGAACAATTGCTTAGGTTAATCTTCAAGAATGACCTTCCCTAAGAAAATAAAGGCCACATTGTTAGAGCACCCTTAGTTCTTTCTGAAGGCTATTTTGATCTTTAAGGTCCCTTCCAATGCAAATCCTTCTATGATTCTATGATTTTGAGGTGCTCAAGGGGTTGTCATGGCCCTGAGAGCACTGACAGCTCCTCTCCTTGGAGTCTGGTTGCCTCTACCCAAGGTCAGCTCTGCGACAGTGCAGCCATGAAACCTTGGGATCAATCTGCTGGGAAAACAGCTAAGGTGTGGGAAAGAGGAGAGAGAGGTCTTGTTGGGGATCCCTTCAGCTTGGGACTCACATTTAGACTCAGGCATTTGCCCAGTTCTGCTGCTCCCTGACATCTCCAAGCTGGATCCTGCAAACCTAAGCAAGATTATTTCTGTTTTATGCCATGAAAATGCATAGGACAAGTTCAGGACCTTCCTGAAGCACTGAGCTTGAAATCCTGCCTGACCCAAGGGTGGACCATCAATAAAGACAGTGCATTTCTGTGGGAAATGTCTCTCCTGGTTGGTATCCCAGCAAGCAAAGTGCCTGTAATGGGTACTCCATATGCATCACCTCCTCTCCATTACCTCAGGAAGCACTCAGGCATCTGAGAAGCGTATTCAAAGTCCTCATCATACTTCTGAAAATGTTCTTCAAACTCCTTGATTTCACTCTGACTTGTCGGGCAGATGCCTTTCCCAAACAAAGTGTTCACCACTGCTGGATACATCACATGCCTGCAAGACATCATCTCCATAATTTACAGGCCACGGGGAAGCTGTTGGAGCAGTTTCAGGTCAGGATGTAGCGTGTTGAATTGCCAACACTCGAAGTGCGGGCTCAAGCATCACACCAGCATGGAAGGGCTGGCACAAGGCTCATCCCTCACTCACATCCTTATTGCAGATTTTAAGCAGAGGCTGGGAGACAGAAGGGCCTCAGGCTGTCCTCTGCCTGTAGCTGAGCTTCATCAGTTAGCGTCTGGGCACTTGAGCAGTGGCACAAAGGCTCTGGCAATGAGGCCCCCTGCTCCCCATCAACCACCCCTCTTATTTCATGTTAGCCCTTAGGGACCTCCTGGGCGTTGCACAACCCCTTCTGCAGCCAAACACCCCAAGAAATCCTTCCCCTGGCTGCAGTTTTGCTGGACTGAACAGTGCCTTTTTTGTTTCCTTTTTATCTCACTCCTTCCCTGTTTGCTCCTCTCTTATCCTGCAAACTCTGAGCTCATTTCCCAGGCCCCTTCACCTGTTCTCCTGTACTCTGAGAAACCCTTATGTGGTCTTCGCTGGGTTCCAGCCACTGCTAAACACATTTTCCAGGCAAAGACTCTTTCAGTTGCTTGCTTTTCTACAGATCATACGGAATCTGGAGCCACCTGCTGGTCTTATGGATTTAATGTTGAGGCAGCTAAATAACAATTACCTAAGACATTGCATTCCAGTTCTTCTATCCTGTGTTGAACCATAAGAACAGATCAGACTCAGCACAGTTTTACTGTGGATGACTCTTATGGATTGTGTAGTTTATCATCTAGCCTATGACTTCTTTTTTTCAATTTTAGACAAATAGGAGCTGATTTGGATCTGATGACAACTGTCAACTGTCCATGACAGCCGTGGTAGTGGGAAGGATGTCCTGTTCCCCAAGGCTGCATTAGAGATGCAGCAGGGAGCCACGCATCTTTCATGCATGGGCTGGGAGGTTTCACAGCCCATTTCCACCACATTTTTTCCAGCTAATCCAAACTGCAGTAATTGAAGTGACATGTGCTCAGTGTTTGAACTACAGTAAAAAGCTGTATCTTAGATGCATTATGCAGAAACATTCAGGAAAAAGACAACCTGGAAGTCTTAGAAACAGGTTGAAGTGAAAAGCAATATTCAGCTTGGAGTCCTAATGGACAGGCAATATATAGGTGTTGTCCCAGATGATCAGGAAGAAGGAGGACTTAAAAGCTCTGTTGCTGTCACATGAAACTGTCAGTAAAGGGATTTTTTTTTAACGTGAAGGATGAAGTTCAGATAGCAAAGTCAGTTGCAGATTTAAGTTTTGGGCTAAGCTTGGCCTAAAACACGCAGCGAAAGTTTTCATCCTGCTGAAATTTCTTTATAAACATGTGAAGCTTTTATTCCATCTTTTGGGAAACTGGGTTTGTTGGAAGATGCTGTGTTTTCTTTTTTCTTCCAAATTGGTAATTCAGAAGTTTCTCCTAGCTGGGAGAAACACCTTTAGATGAAACCCTGTCTACTCTGTGAGCCACCTGGAACTGTGAAGCAGCAGTGAATATCCTGACACAGCTTTTCCAAGACTTGAGAGCCTGAGCTCCCCTTGTTTTACAGTGAAGTCTCTGCTCCCACATAGGATAACCATGCGTCACAGATGTGCTGCAAAGCTCCCTTACCTTACCAGGTCACTGAGGTCGCCTGTGCCCTCCGTGCCCAGCTGTGCCATGTGCTCATGTAGTTCCTTACACAAAGTGCCTGAGAACATGTGTAGATTAGAAGGACTCATTTTTGCCTTCATCATGCTGTAGAGGTTACCATGGTTCTGATAAAATGCTTCTGCAGGCACAGAAACTAAATAAAAAGAAACAGAAACGTTTTGGAAAATGGTTGAAGTAGATTTTCACAGAAAGATTGAAAGAAAAATTTTAAACATAACTTGTGACTAATTTAAATACCTTAACTGTCATTTTACTCAACTGAAACTCCTTTTCTAAATCTATAAAGGTTCTGGTGAGCCCTCTGCTTCTACCAGTCTGTATAACATCTTCCTGCTCCATGAATCTTTAGACCCAGAATCAACAACCCAGATTTGCACCCAGCTTCCATGTGGATGTACAGAGATGGGCATGCACTCCATGAAACTGACTGAAATGAAATATCAACTAATCCAGGAAAAAAACAGTTTGTTTTTTCATGCTGTGGTACCTTGTCTCAGTCATATAAGTAGAGGCTGAGAGAGCTAGGACTATTCAGCCTGGAGAAGAGAAGGCTCAGGGGTCTTATGAGTGTGGATAAATGTCTCGTGGTGGGAGGAAAGAATATGGGGCCACATTCTTCTCAGGGAAGGAGGCAATGGCCACAAATGGGAGATTCCAGTGAGACATTAGGAAGGTTTTATTGTGAGGGTGATCTAACACAGGAACAGGTTGCCCAGTGAGGTTTTTGAGTCTCCATCCTTGGAGAAACTTAAAACCCAATGGGACACAGCCCTGACCAACCTCCTGTCACTGACATTGCTCTGAGCAGGGGCTTGGACTAGGTGATCTCCAGTGATGCCTTCTGGCCACAGGGATTCTGGGATTTATTCTTTCTGCTAGCTTGCTTCTCCCTCATTTCAGAGTTCGAAATTGTCAGACTACTCAAAGAATTCCTGTCTGTGTGATTCCACACGGATATAAGAACATGAGCTGGCAGAGCCTGCCGCTGCAGATGGGATATGTACCTCATCCCCATCTAATGATGTTGTACTACAGGGTAACAACTAATTATTGCTACAAGCTAATTTTCAAATTGAGTGATAGGACAACATACTATTGCTCCCAACCTGGTGTCTATAGGTGGAGTGTGTAGCCACTGAAAAGGACCTGATCTCAAACTGGGGTTGTTTGATTATAAAAGTAATAACAGTGCCTGAATGAGAAACCTTTGATCCTTTGAGACTGAATCCAAATCACTCAGCAGGCTTACAGTGCTCAATCCACATGAGGGAATTTCATTTCCCCTTCATTTTGTAACATGGTCATGGGTTAAGATAAGCATTTAAGTCACAATGAAAAAAACAACGGGCTTTGGATTGGGCTTTAATGTTCCTGCATAGCTAGATTTGATTTGCATTAAAAAAAGAACTAGGTCTCATTTACCTGCATTCTGGACAGCTTGCTGTACTGCCTGTTCAAAATTTAAGTCTTTAGATTTAAAAAATGCTTCAGCTCCTTCTTCCTCAGTCACAAAAGTAAACCGTTTTCCCAGAGCAAATATTGTGAACACAGGCCCGTGCTGGAACAAGGAAAGAATTCACATTACTGTCTTGTGGTGGGAGCCCACCAGGACTTCAGCACTGCTGAGAGGTCAGGAGGGAGCACCTGGTCCTTCCTGCTCTCTCTACGCCCTGGCTTAGAAGTGCACAAAGATGAACATTGATCAGACCAAAACTTGTAGCCTTACAGACCAGAAGGAACATCAGATGGGCCTGAATGACCTCTTTCAGAGAAGAGATTCCTTCCGTGAGATTAACAGTTTATATCTGGATGACATTGCAGTTCAAACAATACAACCTACCTGGATTTAAAGAAGCCAAGTGATGGATTCTCTACTGCATAGCAAAGTACCCTCAGTGTAAAAATCCATAATCCTGCCTATTTCAATCTACATTTATTTAACAAAAACTCCCCACCGTTGCATTCTTTTAATTTTTTAAAAAATATTCTCTAGTTTAAAAGTTCTGCTAATACTAACAGTCTCTTTTTTTTGTTCAGGTGTTTAAAGATTAATATCAAAATAGCTAAGTTTGCTGAGACTTGTATTCAGTGAGACTATTTGACACCATAAATAATTCTTTTGTTTCCCCTTAATCTAATATCCTAGAGCCCTGTCATAATTTTCAGCAATAGGTGTTCACTTCTGAATTCCTACATGATGGAAAAAACCACTGATATTTGTAGTTACTCTAAACTAGCAAACAAATGTACAGTACCTACAGGCTGTCAGATTTAGGCACACAAATCAAAATTAGGAAATGAAGCATCTTAAGCATCTTTTTTGTAGTGAAGGCCATTTCTGCTCATATGCAAAAGCCTTGGAAAGCAAAAGGCCAGTTTTTACATTGATATGAGCACCACCTTCTTTTGGCAAAGTTCTTGTGCGTAGGGAAAGGTTTGGGGGCTTCCTGAAGCCTCTGGGCACATCAGGGCACCTGATTTTCTTTTCCAGGTTACACTGATGACAAGGGCAAGAAAAAGTTTTCTGTTGATCTGTTTGAAGTACTGAAAAGCCTTGAAATCACCTCGCTCACACAGCTTATGCCACTGACTTTAACCATGCCTTTTGTGATCTCTGTCTGTATTGTAAAGCCTGCTCCATGAAAAGCTCTTTGAAGCCATGGAAAAGACTCCTCTTGACATAATAGAATTTGATTGTGTCCTTCAACTGTAAATTATTAAAGAAAGAGTGTTTAAACTCTCTAAGTGATAATAAGTACAATATCGTTTCCATAATAGCTAAATTGCTATGGTTGGATTTTTATGGATAACAGGAGGTCCTCATCATCAGGCTAGAGATGTACCAGTGAATTTATACTGTGTTTGTTTTTAAATCTTATTTCTTAAATTTTAAATTAACATTAAAATGTACTTAAACTAATTTAAAAATAAAATTAAATTTGAACTAGTAGCAATCTGCAATAAAACTTAATTATTCAATTAAGGTCACACTCAATTAAAGATTGAAACACTTTATGTTAGGTCATTATACGGGAGTAAGATGCCTAAGCTCCCATTATAGACAACAGAGATCAAGTCTATGCAGTCAGGAGAGCCTAAAATTTGTTCCTCTGACCAGGTACTGCACACCTCTGTTTATGGAGTGAGCTGAACTGCCCTTAGGTTCCACTGAAAGGACTGACTACATGTCCACTGACCATCAGTAAAGCTTAGATGTCTTGCTTACCTGTAAACACTTCCACAAACAATTTGGGTTTTAATCTCATGTGATTTACTGCAATCTATTTAGAATAATTAAAATTAAATCAATATTAACCAAAGACGAAATAAAAAAGAACCTCCATAAATGATCTCCAGAAGAACTCAGCTTCATTAAACATCACAGTGATTGTAGATACTCAAAGACACATCTTTCAGAATGCAGAATTTTGTGTCCAAACAGGAAATTACAAATAAATATATCTGATAAATGTAAAATTAAAATACTAAAAAAGGTTTGAGGATCAGGATTCTAATGGCAATTCCCACCCTGAATAATACAGACTTCTCCAAACATACCAGATGCAGGAAGTATCTCAGTGCATTGCTGAGCTTGAAAAATGAACCAGGTGTAAAGAAACAGAGTGGGGAAGAAATCTGAGTTGGCAATTAAAACAGTTTAAGACAAGTCCCACTCTGGAGCCTTTCACTGTGAGTGATGGACTGAGACCTTGTTTCAAAGGAAGCATTAAGGAACATAGACTTATACAAGTGCTAGGCAAGTAAATCAATGATAACTATTTCAATTCAAAACTCCAGAGGGATTAAAACATGCAGCTGCAGAACTACCTACCATGTTCTGTTAAATCACCCTCAGCGACAGGAGGACAGGCAGGCAAATGTGGGGCCTTTCTAAAGGGCTCTTGAAGCAGGACCTGGGAAGCCTCAAAGAGTTATTCCAGTTCTTATCAACTTTTTACAATTGTTATTAAAGACCAGAATTAGCAGGGATTAAATAGAATGTACTAAAGAAGAGGCCAATACAGATTTTGGGAAGACTTATGGACGTGTGGCCTTAAACATATTCCAAATTCATTCCTTAGAAGAAGAAATTAGAAATTTGCTCATAATTCAGAGTAATTTGGGAGTCTAAACGATGAGGATACCTGGAACAAGCAGGCCTGGAAGAATCACATTCTGAAACATCCCAAAATCTATTACACAAGTGTTAGCAATTAATTTAGAGCTCTCATCTTGCTCAGAAAGGAGTGGAGAAAGGACAGCAAAGTCCTTAACCTGTCCTGTGCCACATCTTCAATTTAATGTGCTTCTCTGCCCATTCCATCTCAGCAGAAAAGGCAAAAGGTTGCACAGCAAGTGTGAATGACAGTTTCAGTAAAAGGAGAATAAGTGGACTTAGATCTCAGGAAAGGTGGAAAGAGGATAATTATTCCCAGTTTATCCTGATGTAAAAGCTAATGAGTACCTATTAGAAACCAGCTAGTTTAAAACTAGGCAGAATAATTCCTTCGTATGAATCATAGTTAAATTAGGGATTCATTGCTATGGGTTGCTGTGAAGCCAAAATTACATCCAGGGTAACAAAAGAGATTAGGATACCATAATCAGATCATCTGGTTGCAAATTCCAGTTAGCAAATTCAGCAGTCCCTAAATTTTTGACAGTCAGAAGCTGGGAAGATAAAGCAGAAGGTGGTGTCATCTCATTGGGGTGTGCTCCTTACACTCTGTTACTGAGCATCTACTAACCTCTGCTATTCAAGACAGATACCTGAATCAACAGACTTTTTGTCTGTCCCAGTATAATCATGCTTATATGTCATGAAATCAGATAATGGGACAAGATGTCAAGGAGTTCTGCATTTACCATTGTTGTGTTATGGGCAGGTACCAACACAGTGTGGGCACTGCCTGCCAGCACCACATCCCAGTTTACTGCTTTGAGAGAGTGTTTAAGGAGACCTAATGACATACAGAGACGGAGAAGGCAAAACAAAAGCCCTGTTAGGATGCAGGGCCTACAAAACTGCTTTCACTTATAAAAGCTCTTTTTTCCTGAAGTCTGGGAAACACTGCACAAAACAGCAGTGCCATGATGAGAGGTGGATCTGAGCTTACTGTAAACAGTCCAGAGAAATAAAAACTTCAAAAGGATGTTCTCCAAAATCCCAAAGCAAGGAAACTGAGGAAACAGCCATTTTTCCCAAGGGCACTGCCAGGCAGGGAGCAATCACTCTGGGCTGAGACAGCTGCAGTTGTGTCAAGACTCCTGCTGGGAGCCAGGTGCACTGGACTGGTTTTCTCTCCTTTGGCATACATGCACACACGAGATCAATGCCATGTCCCCTCTCTATTTCAGGGACTTCAGCATCTTGGTCTGCTGCACATGGGACAGGATCACAAGCCATTAGGGACTCGGCTGTGGACACTGTCTTCAGAAACACTTCAATAGAAGCCTCATGCTCTCCTCCATCCTGTTTCCCTTCCACCAAACCTCACTCGGGATGTGTGTCCCTGGCCATGTAGGCCAGTGGGACATCCCTCACACAACCACACACAGAGAGGCAGGCTGAGAGGCCTAAAGCTGAGTCCCGAGTCATGGCACCATGTTCCACCACAATCAACATACTGAGGGTGATACATGGACTCACAGGTCCATACAACAGTGCAGAACAATCTCATGAGTTTAATGGAAATTTTCCTGTTACCTTACTTAGCAAACAGATGAAATTTGAAATTCCTTACTAAGTCTTATCATGTTTACCAGGCAAAGTAGAGAACCACATCCTTTGAACCCTTCAGTAAGCAACTCTACAGGTCTTTTATAATTCTAAGATGTAAGGTGGCTCCAGTTACCCACCCTGATCATCTCAGACTGCTTCGAAACCTGCTTTAACTACCCAGGCAGCTTTAGGAGGAAGAGGTGGTATCTTTTATTAGACCAGAGATTAAATAGTGTAGTATCTTTTCTTAGACCCACTGATGACACAAGGTGAAAAACAGACTCACTGATGACATATGGGGAAAAACAGACAATTCTTTCAGCCTACATCTTCTTCTGCAGGAGGAAAACAGAAGCAGTGAACTTCAAGCAAAGTGCAGGTTGGAAGCAGTCGAAGTCTGGTGTGCAGCTTGAGAGAAAAAAACAGTGAGGGATATACACAAAGAGGACAATAATAAAAAAGCTAACTCTTTAAGAAATAAAAAGAAAGGAGTGTCACTTTGACAGACTTAAGGATTAACACAGGGGAGGAATTTTCTAATTGTGAAAGTCTCCCCTGAAGGTAACTCCACGGATATGAAGAGGTTTCACACTGCATTAACTTGTATGAAGGCAGCTTGCTGGCACTAAGGACAATTAACCCTCTTCTGACAATATTTAGTGGCTTGGAATTATGGCAAATATATTTTGCAACCCTTGCAATGCCTGTTAATGACCCCTTTGGCAGCAGTACCTGTTTTCTTTGGCTGTGCTGTGCTACAGTGCCTACTCCTTTCAAAGGCAGCAGGCAGGGAAGGTTTATCTTTCCTGGCCTCAGCACATTGTGCTGGTGTGGGAGGTGGGAAAGGAGGGAAGGAGGAAAGGAAAGAGGGAGGCATGCCTGAGGTGTTTAAGGAGAGGAAGAGGAGAGCTAGAGAACAGCTCTCCCCAGACCATCAGATGATTGTGCTGCAGGCAGCTGGCCAGCCTGGAGGTGACAGATGGAAATGTCCTTCTTGGCCCAAGGGGGACACAGGGAGAGGTCACAGCTCATAAGGATGCTGAGCTGCTGGGCTAAGAAAAAACATAAAAGAAAGGTCCTATCTGAAAACATGCAGAATGGGGGAGAAATGCAAGAAAGCCTTCCCTTTTAGCTTTGCCTTATTTTGACTTTTCTCCTATTGAATCTGTGTCTTTTTCTAGTTTCTGTCCCAGCAAAACTTGGGGTTTATAAAGTCCTTCAAGTGTTTCTGATGTGTTCAGACATGGCAGCAGCTGCCATAGAACCAAGAGTAGCCTAAAGGGTCTCTAGGCAAATGAACACCAAAATTATGAACCCAGAGGCACTAAGTTTGAATTTGTACTTCACATTCATACGCAAAAGTTTTGCTCATTCAATCTGTGAATGAACATCCAAAAAGGACTCTTCTGTCAGGTTTGTTTTAAAATGCCATTTAAGAGATTCTGCTAAAAGCTTCCTGGGGGAAAAACAAAGGCAATTACAGCAAGCTTAAGACATCATGAAACACCCGTTCCCAAAAGGGATTGCATTGAAAAGGACAGTTTGGCAGGCTGTTGTAATCTGGTTGACACCAGGATATGTTTTCAACAGAACAAGGAGACACCAGGATAAGTTTTCAACAGAACAAGGAGGTTCTCTAACAGCCTTATACCAGAATACTCCAAGAGATATTATATTGAGGGGTGGTTTTTTGAGAGAGGCTTCATCAGTTTATTTAAAGGATGAAATAGCATGGTTTCTGAAACAGGAGAATGGACTGGAATGAATTTTTTTCCAGTCCTACATTTCTGCTTTCAGATGAATGAAGAAAAACCTGATCATGGTATGCATAGATGAAGGATATAGGAAAGACATAGCAATATAAGGTTTAAACCGGTCTGTCAGGCTCAAGAAGCTGACAATATTGCATCAGTAGCAGGTGATATCAACAAATGAAAATGGGAAGATGGGGTTTATGTGCCTTAGTATTAGCTGCCTAGAAATAAAGCACCTAAAATAATCAATTGGTGTATCTATCAGACAGACATAGAGAAAGGCATTTCCAGGGCGTAAATCTTCACACCCATTTTTTTTCAGGATGGAAAAAGTTGCCTGCCAAACATGCCTGTCTCTCTTTTGAATACTGAGGGACACCAGATGGCACTCAGAAAACTCACCTAACTTTAAGCATGCAAATAATCAGTCTCCTGGTCCCAGCACCTGGCTCAGACCTTTCCACATTATCTGGAAACAAGATTAACACACAGCCAGACTGTAAAAGCAAAACAGCAGAGGTGCTGGGTCCAAACAGGATGGCCACAGCGCAGAGATCGTTCCTGGATTGGAGCAACAACTTGGCAATGTTACTGGTACGAAGCTGATCCTTCACCAGCTTAATGTTCTGACATTATAAAATGTGACAAGAAAGGAGCAAACATAATGCAGAGGTTGCTCCTTGCCTTTCCCCATGCAAGCAGCCACCCTGAACACACACCCACGAGCAGGCACGCCACCACAGCCTTTACCTTGCTTCTAGCTTGCTCTATAAACTCCAGAGGAGCTTTCCCAAACTGAAACGCAGCTCCAAACCAAGGGATCCAGCTTCTGATGCAGGGAGGGGAGCTCGGGTTTCTCAGCTGAAAAAAAACAGCCTTAACAATAAGAAGTCCCAGGATTGCTGCCAAGAGGAAAGCAAGAGCCATTTTGCCTCTTCTCTGCCCGTTGCAGCAGCTGCTCTGCTTGCCGCAGCAGCCGGGACAACCGCGCTGGCGGGGATCGCGGAGTCAACGAACAGGGCCTCTTTTGTCAGCCTTGCCAGCTGACCAGTGCCACGGAGACACGATGTCAAAGCACTGAACAGCCCAGGGGACAAGCTCTTCTTTTGGAAAAGGCAAAGCCAGTTCTCAGCTCTGGGACGAGGACCAACTCCACCGCTTGCAAAACTTTGATGTTTCTGTGCCAAATCCTTGAACTTTGCACCAGCTGCAAGGGGTACCCGAGCAACCAGGGACACTGTGGCAAAGCAGTGAGTCACTTTCTTCACTTCAAAACAATATTTTTGTGGCAATATCAGGATTATGAAGCAGAGAGGCTGTGATTTGCAGGCATTTAGCTTTCAGCAAGGCAAATGACAAGAAACTTCTGCAGGCATCACCTGAAGCAGTTACCCTTATGAAAGGTATCTCACCTGTCTGAAATCACCTCATTAAAGAGTAGATGTGTGTCCAGTATCTGAGGAGCTGAGAAGGGCCTTGGATATTGAACCAATAATTCAAAACCTGCTGCTGGTCCCTGTAATATCCCTGCAATGTCAGAAGAGAAGGCTCCAGGGAGACCTTATAGCAACTTTCCAGTATCTGAAGGGGCCCACAAAAAAGCTGGAGATGGACTTTTCACAAGGGCATGTAATGATAGAACGAGGGGGAATGACTTTAAATTGGAAGGGGGAAGATTTAGATCATACATTAGGAAGAAATTCTTCACCATGAGGGTGGTGAGACACTGGAACAGGTTGCCCAGGGAAGCTGTGGATGCCCCCTTCCTGGAAGTGTTCAAGGCCAGGTTGGATGGAACCTTGAGCAGCCTGGGATACTGGGAGGTGTTCCTGCCCACGGCAGGGGGAGTGAGAATTAGATGATCTTTAAGGTCTCTTCCAAGCCAAACCATTCTATGATTCTATGACTTCAGAGAGGTCAGATGGGTTTCTTTTCTTGTGTGGAAGTGGTAAAACAAAATTATGTACAGAATTCAGTAAGTATTAAAAACCCCTCAGGAGTGGTCTCACAGCCTATGTCCGCACACCCTCAGCAGGTTTGAAGACAATACACAACCAGGAGGAGTAGATGATAGCCCAGCTTAGCGTGCCAAGGGACCTCAAGAGGCTGGAGAAACAGGCAAACAGGAACCTCATGAAGTTCAGGAAAGGGAAATGCCATGTCCTGCCTCTGGGGAGGACCAGCCTCATGCATCAGTACAGGCTGGAGCGCCCTGGGTAGAAAGCAGCTGTGTAGATCTGGGGTTTTGGTAGACATCAAGTTGAACATGAGTCAGAAATGTGAATTTGGATTCAACAGCACCCTGGGCTGCATTAGGAAAAGCATTGATCCTCACCTCTGCTCAGTGCTGGAGAGATCCACCTGGAGGGCTGGGTCCAGCTCTAGGCTCTCCAGTGCAAGGGAGACATAGACAGACTGGAGCAAGCCCACTGAAGTGCCAAGAAGTTCATAAAGTGGCTGGAACGTCTGTGAGATGCTGAGAGAATCAGGCAGTTCAGCCTGGAGAAGAGAAGGCTTAGGGGGATCTTGTCAGTGTGTGTGAACACCTGAAGGCAGGGTGCAGAGAGGATGGATCCAGGCTCATTTCAGTGGTGCCCAGTGAAAGGGCAAGAGACAGTGGGCAAAAACAAATACAGAAAATTCCACATATTTTTTTTATCATAATGGTGGTCAGACACTGGAACAGATCGACCAGAGAGGCCGAGGAGTCCTAAGAGACATTCAAACCCAGCTGGACACAGTCCTGAGAGCCTGCTCTAGGCAACCCTGCTTTGAGCAGGGTGTTGGACTAGCCAGGCTCCAGGTCCCTTCCAACTTCAAGTGTTTTTTTGTAGTGATCTTGTCTTCTTTTGTTCCGGCTCTTTGCTCAAATCTCTTCTTCTGCTCAGCCCCAGGACCTGATCCTCACGCCCAGACTCCCTGGTTGAACATGACCAGCTCAGCCTTTCCAGCTGTTCATCTGTTTGTTCCACAGACAAGCTTCCGGCTGTGGAACATCTTACACTTTTCCCTTTGCTTAAATATTACTTTCACACATGCATTCCATTTTAATCAGACTCACTCCTTCTGGATCTGTCCTCAAATCTGTTTCCCCATATCCTTCCTTCTGAACCCCAGATCCTACCTTGTTCTGTCCCATTTTCTTCATACTTGTACTCCTAAATCTCATCAGAATAAAACTACACTGGGGTCTCAGTAAGCGGGGACCTGAACTGTGCTTGAACTTGTCCTCATGTATATTTTTATAATATTTAAATAAAAGTTTAGTTCCATTCCTATGCAGGAATAGATGCACAGGGAGGAACCTTTGTCCATGTGCAGAGGGCAGTACAGTAAAGGCAGCACAGCAATGCACCTGATAGTAAGAGGTTAAGAGTGGTGACAAACACATCTATATGCTTCATTAAATATTCATGCTGCAATACGTTGATGTGTTACCTTGCTGGTCATCAATGCAGAAGAACAAGCCAAATATGTCCAACTGTGACAAGTAGGATGTGGATCTCCATGTAGTAAACTGTCTGGAGGAAAAATCACTTTTAATTCTGATATTACTACACTTCATTGTTTAGCTGTCACAGCTTTTTCTGTGTTTATTTCCTGGTTCTATTTCACCCATTAAATTATTTCTTTTCCTACAAAGGGGTAACAGTGATAAGTGAGCTAAAGGTCTTGTTAGATTGGAGTTTATTTTCATTATACGCACAGCCTGAGTAGAGTTTAAAATGATCATAGAATCATAGAATGGTTTGGGTTGGAAGGGACCTTGAAGATCATCCAGTTCCAAACCTCCTGCTATGGGCAGGGACACCTCCCACCATACTAGGCTGCTCAAGACCCCCTCCAGCCTTGCCTTGAACACTTCAAGGCAGGGGGCATCCACAACTTCCCTGGGCAGCCTGGGCCACTGCCTCATCACCTTCATGGTGAAGAATTTCTTCCTAATGCCAAAATTAAATCTTCCTCCTTCCAATTTAAATAGTTAATGGTCTTTCCAAACTGACGCAGCCAACACTGATTGAAGCAGATGAGAGGAGAGGGACAGTCTGGCTGCTTTTCAGCAGTAGCCCTCCCAGACCCTGCTGCTGGGTTTCCATCACATCTGAATTCCATGCTTCCCCCCTGCATGTGCAGCCTTTGATCAAACTGGCTTTGGACAGAAACCAGAAAATTCCGTCTCACTGAAAACTTAAATAAATAAATAGGAAGGGTCTTTCTGTTGGAGCTGTCTCCTTCAGGATTTGGGGAAAAATAAACTCCAGCTGTTTGATGGACTTCCATGGGGACTGGACCTTCTCTGCTCCACAAATTACTGCGCTGACCACACAAGAGTCCACCTCCAGGTCAGGCTCATTTCAAATATCCTGTGGGAAGAGAAATTTCTTCCTTACCACCATTTACAAATCATTCGTATTAAAAAAGAACTTATTTCCCCAGGCTAAAATAACCATGGAGAGCTGCTCTCTCCTTAGGATGCTGCAATGCTATAGGTTTTGTTTTAAAAAGGGATTTATTTGTTGTTTTCCACCCCCTAAAGTGTGGTTTTAGAGAACACAGTGAGACTGTCCCCAGAGGTGTACTTCTAAGGCATAAGAGGAAACGGGCATAAGATACAATGTGGGAATCTATGACTGAATATAAGAAAAAAATAAAGTAGTTATCACCAGAGGTGGCTGTCGTTATGAAATCCCTATCCTTGGAGCTTTTCAAGTGACCAAACAACCTGGGCAACCTGATATGAGTCTGAAGCTGTCCCTGCTCTGAGCAGACGACTGTACTATATAACCTGTAGAGGTCCTCTCCAACCTAAATTATTTCATGAACTGCTGCTACACAAGCTGATCTATAGCTGCACAAGCTGACCCAAGCCCAGGGAAATGCTGTGGAAGGAGGCACATAAATGACAGCAGCAGATTGCATAAACCACCTAGAATAAGGCTCTGAACCACTTGTACCCTCAGTGCAGGCAGGCACATTTCTATTAAATGGCAATATATCTTCTTCCCATTTTAATCAGGGTTCACAGAATCATAGACTCATAGAATGACCTGAGTTGGAAGGGACCCACAAGGATCATCAAGTCCACCTCCTATCCCCGCATAGGACAATCCCAACACTCACACTGTGTGTCTGAGGGCATTGGCCAAATGGTTCTGGAATATTGTCATGCTTGGTGCCATGACTGCTTCCCTGGAGAGTCTGTTCCACCACCCTTTGGGTGAAGAATCTCTTCTTAATATCTAACTGAAACCTCCCGTGAAACATCTTCCCCCAAGTCCTATCATGGGTCAGTAGTGAGAAGAGATCAGCGCCTGCTCCTCCTTCCCTTGTGAGGAAACAGTAAATGGCTATGAGGTCCCCTCTCCATCCCCTCTTCTCCAGGCTGAACAGACCAAGTGATTTTAGCCACTCCTCACATGATTTCTCCACCAGCTTTTTGGCCTCCTCTGGACACTCTCCAGTAGTTTGATGTCCTTTTCTAAATGTGATGCCCAAAACTGAACACAGTATTTGAGGTGGGGCCTCACCACTGAAGAGTAGAGTGGAACTATCCCCTCCCCTTGACCGGCTGGTGCTGCTGTGATTGATGCACCCCAGGACGTGGTTGGCCCTCCTGGCTACCAAGGCACACTGTTGGCTCATGTTTTGTTGGCAGTTTGTTTTATCATTACATACATTCTAATGAATTCTAATCCAAAGAAGGATCCAATTCAACACCCATTGCTGGTGACCGATGAGATAAACTCATCTGACTCTAGCTGACTATTTCACCTGCAATGCTCCCTTTGTGTGAATCGTTGTGACCAGGACCACACACCAAAATGTTAATCAGTCAGACAGGGGTGGGGGGGATGTTCAGGATTAAGTTTCTGTGACCTAAAAAATCCTCAAATCCTCAGCATGACGATTAGTGATTAATGGCTAATGATTAACTTACTGATTCAGCTGAGCCTTAATGAAATGCTTCCCTTGAACAGCACATGCCTTTCCAATTTTTTAATGATAAGAACCTAAATATGCCTACATTAATTTAAGAGAAATTAAGACTGGCATACAATTAACAGGGTTTCAGCCTTCATCCAGGAAAAGCTTTAAACTTTTCACATATGAGGCTTTGGGTAGAGATTGGCTTCTATCTCTGCAGGTTTGCGTTACCAAACTGCACTGCTCTGTGCCTAATCCCTCAGGGATGGGAATTGCTGCAGGCACTAGGAAGTCAGTTCTCCAGCTCAGCACACAGCTGATGCTAACTCAGCTTTCATTAAACCATCTTGGGTGCCTGTGTAGTCCTTTGACACAGGGACACGGTTTGGGGCTCCCAAGGTGCTGCTGTCAATCCCAGCACCCCATAAAGCAAACAGACCCCATACGTGTTCTCAGCAACTTGAGGTCTTGATACTAATAATGCCAGCAAATATACTGTAATAGGTAACCTTGAAGTGTTTGTTGATCAAACCTAGAGAATAATGTCTTGTTCGCTCAAGTATGTTTGGTTCTAGTGTTGTGCTGCTTTGGTGGTTTGAATCTTGGTATGTTTTTTTTAATCAAGCATAAAAACTAGGAATTGTCTTACTTCATTGTAATAAGTAGCTGGGAATAATTTGCTGATCAAGCCAAGTGAGCAAAGGGAATAGTGTAGCTGCCCAAAAGATGAGAACAACCTGCTTAGCAGAATGTGTTTAGCCACCATATTATTAAATGTATTGTTTTAAGCAAATGTTAAACTGTAAATATTATATTACTATGGCGGTCTTTGTCTTTTACAAGGAAAATCTGTTTTAGCTGACTCTGAAGCAAAGTTTTCAGGAATTGCCTGAAGCCAGCAGCAGTGTGCGAAAAGATAAGATAAAGGAAGAAGGAGTCACCAGGCTGGAGTTTTATGGCCTTGCTGGTATCTGGTACGAGGTTCCCAAGGAGACTGAAGGGGCCATCTGCCTTTTGCAAGCAATGACATAAACCCCCTCCTGTTGAACACTGAGGTGCCAGAAACCCAGGCCAAAGGGGGGGCCACAGACACCCCCCCCCCCGAAAACCTTCCCAGCGATAGTACTGGGGATAAAAAGGACTGTTTGAAACATCTGAAGTTGCGAGTCGTGGTGGAGCTGCTGCTGCCCGGCCGCCCAGCCCTGCTTTTGCTTTCACAGTATCACAGTATCACAGTATCACAGTATCACAGTATCACAGTATCACAAGGTTGGAAAGGACCTCTGAGATCATCAAATCCAACCTATAACCTAACACCAACACTAACACCAACCATCATCTAAACCATGGCACTCAGTGCCTCATCCAGTCTCCCTTTAAACACCTCCAGGGTCGGTGACTCCACCCCCTCCCTGGGCAGCCCATTCCAATGGCCAATCACCCTTTCAGTGAAGAATTTTTTCCTCATATCAAGTCTAAACTTTCCCTGACGAAGCTTGAGTCCATGCCCTCTGGTTCTGCCACTGGTCACCTGAGAGAAGAGACCAACCCCTGCCCGACTACAACCTCCTTTTAGGTAGTTGTAGAGAGCAATGAGGTCTCCCCTGAGCCTCCTCTTCTCCAGGCTAAACAGCCCCAATTCCCTCAGTCGCTCCTCGTAGGGCTTGTGCTCCAGCCCCCTCACCATCTTCGTTGCTCTCCTCTGAACACATTCCAGTATCCTAACATCTTTCCCAAACTGGGGTGCCCAGAACTGGACACAATATTCAAGGTGAGGCCTGACCAGTGCCGAGTACAGGGGGACGATAACTTCTCTGGTCCTGCTTACTACACTATTCCTGATGCAGGCCAGGATGCCATTGGCCTTCTTGGCCACCTGGGCACACTGCTGGCTCATGTTGAGCTTCCTGGCCACCAGCACTGCCAGGTCCTTTTCTGCCTGACTACTCTCCAGCCACTCTGTCCCCAGTCTGTAGCTCTGCATGGGATTGTTGTGTCCAAAATGAAGTACCCGACATTTGGACTTATTAAACATCATCCCATTAGAATCAGCCCAGCTCTCCAATCTGTCCAGGTCCCTCTGTAGGGCCATCCTACCCTCTAACAGATCAACTCTTCCTCCCAGCTTGGTATCATCTGCATCATACTTAGAAAACTTGATTGGGACTTTGTTGCCTTCATTCACTTATAACATATACTAAGACTGGGTTTGGAATTTTAGAAAGCAAGCATCCTTTATTTCAGCACTGGATGCATAAGGGAATGATTTCCATCAATCACGCATAACCAGAGCGGAGCTGGGTACAGATTATACTTCCCACTTACATGCATGTGCATAAATTTTCTCAGAAAAGTCATGCATATTCTATTACTTTCCAAGGACTAATTTTAATGTTATTATTAACTTCACAACAGCCAAATCTCTTGCTAATTGGAACTTTGGAGCCAGCTTTGCATTTTAAATAGGGAATAACTGCAAACAGAGGTTATTATAGAAGAAGACACATCTGTGCAGCACATATCATACTTAACACAAGACGTTATCATTTCTCTATGAACAGTGTCTGGAAAAACACTATGAAAAAAACGTGCTGTAAAGAAAACGTGATCAGAGGGACATCCTGCCTAACTTTCAAAAAATACACTTACTTAGATAAAACTTAACTCTTCTTTAGCTTAAATCAAACTAATCCACTTTTTGTAAGAGCAACTACTTCTTGTATCAGTCTCATTAATGATACAATTTTTTAACTGGCAAAATTGTGCAGGGGACCGTACCTGCACTGCCGGTTCCCCGGCAGAGGGAAGCGTTGGTGCCAGACTACATTTCCCAGGAGCCTGTTGAGCAGGAGTCCCTCGTGTCACTGCACAAGGACCTTGCAGCTCTGCAGGAGGCGCTTGGGCTGCAGCGGATCCTGGCGCTGGCGCTGGAGAAACATGATCTTCAGCAATTTGTCTCCTAAACTACCCAGACCAGAGCTGAGCTAGGGTCTGCGTTTGCTCCAGACCCTCGCAGGGTGGCTGGTTACCCGTGGTTCATGTTAGACGCTAGATGTCACCTGCAGAAGAAGAGAAGAGCTTACCTCTTCCAGAGAGATGGCCCCGAGCCAGCAAATTCGCTCTGTCAGCCTGTGCAGCGGCTGTGGCAGAACTAGGTACAGCTCACCGTGACTTTCCGAGAGGGACAGGGGACAAGATTTACTTACGGGGGGCAGGGGGAACCTCATTTCCCCTGACGCTTCGATCCTTGGTGTTTGGCTTTTCTGCTCCAGCAAATCTGTTCGTTCCACTCCGCTCGCTGTGACATTTCAGTCATTTAAGCCTGACAAGTGTTTTATGCCACTTGACTTTTTTAGACTTGATGTTAGGAAAAAGTTCTTCACTGAAAGGGTGATTGGCCATTGGAATGGGCTGCCCAGGGAGGGGGTGGAGTCGCCGACCCTGGAGGTGTTTAAAGGGAGACTGGATGAGGCACTGAGTGCCATGGTTTAGATGATGGGTTGGTGTTAGTGTTGGTGTTAGTGTTGGGTTATAGGTTGGACTTGATGATCTCAGAGGTCCTTTCCAACCTTATGATTCTGTGATACTGTGATACTGTGCCTATGGCTGGAGGGAGGGTTTTTCAGGTTTAAATCTTTGCCTCCGGGACTGAAGGGCTGCAGTCCCAACAGAGCTGTTGTGGCTAATTTATGCTTTGAATTTGCTGGGTTTCTGGGAAAAAAAATAAAGAGGCAGGACTTTGTTGTCTGAGTGAGTAGCTAGGAGCTGACTTCTTCAGGAATTTGCTTTTCATAGTTAATGAAGATTATCAAATAAAAAATTGAATCTTACATTTCTGGTAACAATGGAAATGTCTGTAAAAATGTAGTATAGAAAATTGCTTGCTGAAATGCAGGAAAGCAGCACCCTGGCGTCTGCATAGCACTGCTTTGTGATCAGTAGCTTATCTGGAATAGTGTAAGCATATGCTATGTAATTTCTACAAGCATTTACAGGCAAATCTATTACATTGCTCTAATAATTCATAACTTCCAATCTTTGCTACTCTTTGAAAAATGAATACTAAACTTAATGCATGAATAGACTGTAAATCTGCTGAGGCTCTGACTACAATCCCCTCGTACCTCCAAGTCCTGGTCTGGAAGGACTGTGTAGCAGAGTTACCAAACCAAAGACAACTCCTGCTCTTGGGCATTCACCCAGACAGGTAGGGAAGGTCCAACACCCAGTGGGACACTCTTATCTTGGAGCTGAAATTATGGTCAGCAAATACATACCCATCCTGTCTCAAGAGCAGTCCTGGAAAGCTGAGATCGAGGTGGACCACCTTCCCTGGCCACCGGTTATTCCAGGGACAGAAATAACAGGGTAAACTTGCTTTCTGTGTCTGCATCAGCACCAAAACCCAGGCATGTCTTCAGGTGGTTTGTAAGGCTGGTGCTGACCTCCATGGGTGTCTGTACTACATTACAGGGAGTGCAGGAATAAGATGAGTGGTAAAGGTTTTAAGCACAAAGAGGAGAGATTTAGATTAGATACTAGGAAGAATTTTGTTACTGTGAGGGTGGTGAGGCACTGGCACAGGTTGCCCAGAGAAGCTGTGGATGCCCCATCCCTGGAGGTGTTTGAGGCCAGGTTGGGTGAGGCTTTGAGCAACCTGATCCAGTGGAAGGTGTCTCTGCTTATGGGAGGGGGATTGGAACTGGATGACTTTAAGGTCACTTACAACACAAACCGTTCTATGATTTCTTGATTCTACAAAAGCCACTGGGTTTGCTCCTGACTCTGTAATGTGTGCTGCCACTGTGCTGGGCAGAACTGGAAAGGCCACATGGAGATTTGCCTGATCTTTATTCAGGGGGAGTAACTGGAACAGGATTTTTGATCCAGAGTCTCTTGGAAAGTACATATATTGCATAATAAATCTGCAAAAAAAAAAAAAAAGAAACAAGGGAGAAAGATTTGGTGTTTGATGGGAATGGATTTTGGTTACTTTTAACAGATCTGGATGTGAATCTCCTGTTCTCCATGAATCACCTGCACCCCCATTGGGTACAGTCCCTGCTGGTGCTCACACAGCCTCCTTGGCCTTCTGGCAAGGGGGATGGTGGTGCAGATGTCACCAGTGTGGTGGGTCTCTCCACAGCTGCACCCATACTCATGTTTGTTCCCCTCTCTTTCTTTTCAGTGACGTTTCCCCTGGATCTCACGAAAACTCGACTGCAGGTCCAAGGTGAAGCTGCCGTGCATCGTCGTGGAGCTGCTGCCGGTCAGACGGTCCCGCACCGCGGGATGCTGCGCACCGCGGCTGGCATCGCGCAAGAGGAGGGCTTGCTAAAGCTCTGGCAAGGAGCCACGCCAGCTGTCTACCGCCACATAGGTGATTACCTGCTCGTGATGGGAGATGTTTGGGTCCTGTCCTCTGTGGCCAGCAGATTTTTGGAGTGAGCTTGCCATATCTCTTTGTACTTTAAATATATCTGTGAGGACTCCAAAGCTCATGCTGCAATCCCACTTTGAAATATATGGGATTCTGGTTCAATCCCTTCTCTTCCCTCTCTTGCCCATTCTTTCAGAGCCTTATTTCTGCTTCTGGGAAAACAAAACATAATTTCCTTGTGGTCTTTGCTGGAAGATCTTCAATACAAGCAAGCACTCAAAGAGATCTCAGAACAATAAATATATTTTATTTGAGGGAAGTGGGGAAAGGCTGGGGAAAAAGATAAAGTTGCAAGTGCTAAGATGGAGAAATGCATTACCAGTTTGGCCACAGGTCACAGCCTTCTCTTTTTTATTTGGAAATATGGTGACAGCAATAGACCTCAGAAGCACTTGTGGGAGGTTTTGTGCTTGGCAGCAGCTGAGAAGGAAGGAACATGGTTGCATCTCCTTAGCATGTGGGCAAAGCTGTGCTGCCTGCTGAGAGACACATGGCTCAGTCAGAAGATTCTCTGATGCTAAACGTTTCTGGCTCTAGCATTGCTACCAGGCTTTCCCCATTTTGACCGAATGTGAGAGTAGTCATCAGCTGACCCAGGCAAGCTCCAGAGGGTTTGATAACCAATGTCTTGATCTCTCTATCACAGCATGACCTCCAGAAATGGCAAACCCAAGAACCGTCTCTTGCTTTTGTTTTCCACAGTGTACTCTGGTGTTCGGATGGTTGCGTACGAACATCTCCGTGACTCTGTGCTTGGCAGGTCTGAGGATGAAAGCTTTCCTTTCTGGTAAGGTTGCATATTTAAGCTTTGCCTGTTTGGGCATTGTCCTTACCATAGGAGTCCTGCAGCCCTACAACTTGTCTTTTCTTCATGGCTCACCTACCCTAAAGAAGGTAAAGTAGCGGTTTAAGCACTGATAAAGACTTTCTGATTTTAATTCCAGGGCAGAGGTTTTATTCAGCTGGGAATAGGACTAAGAAATATTGAAACTGGGACCATGATTACTCTGATAAGGATACTCTACTAAAGAGATGAAGAAACATGATAAATTGCATGGACTAGAGCAGCTGCCCTGGGGGGCTGGCAGGAATTAGCCTAGATCAGAGTGGAGGCAGGGCAGCTTTACTATGACTTAATGTCTGTGATGTAGTGGCAGCTCCTTTATTTCCACGTGGGCCAGGGGAATGGGATGTGCTGGTGAGTCATGGCTTGACCACACAGCTGCTGGAGAAGCCAATGAGCTATTGCACAAACTCAACACCAGTGTGAGTAACTGTGACGAATCATAGAATGGTTTGGGTTGGAAGCGACCTTAAAGATCATTCAGTTCCAAGCCCGCCACGAGCAGGCATGCCTTCCGTTGGATCAGGTTGCTGAAAGCCTCATCCAACCTGGCTTCAAACACCTCCAGGGATGAGGCATCCACAACTTCTCTGGGCAACCTGTGCCAATGCCTCACTACTGTCACAGTAAATTTTTTTTCCTAGTATCTAATCTAAATCTTCCCTCTCTCAGCTTAAAACCATTACCCCTCGTCCTATCACTGCACTTTCTGATAAAAGAGTCCCTCCCCAGCTTTCCTGTAGGCAAATCCTACAGCTGCCTAAGTAATGCAAACCAGAAGTTCAGCTGAGCCAAGCTGGACTTGCAACTTGTGCCGTGCTCAGCTCCAAGATCACCCGAGAGCTTGATTAGCTCCACACGGGGTGAGGATGCATTTCCAAAGGTATTATGGGCATCTTGAACGTCCTCTGGAGCTTTGCAGAAGAGAATTGAGTGATGGTACATCGGAGATTTCCAGCTGATGAAGTTTGCCCCTGCTAGGAGTTCTGCAGCAGCAGCATGGGCAAGGCTTTGCTATTTTGCTGCTTGCCTTACTGCCTGTTTAACAAATTATTATGCCATTAGATTATAAGCGAGAGAATAGGAAGGTGTTGTATCTTAGGCCGAGAGGCGGAAAGTTTCTGGCTACTGAAGAGGCAGATCATGAAGAAAAAGATGCTATTTTGTTCCTGTGTGTAAGCCAGAAGTCAGCCTACATCACATCTGTGCAGCCTTCCCAAGGAGACAAGTGATCCCTATAAAAAGCAAAAGCACTCTTTGTTTTGCAAGTTTAATTCAGCAACAGTTAAATCTCAGTCTCTTTTTGGAAAAGCAAGTGGCATATAGCCTCAGAATTAACTCTTTGCCTCGGGGGAATGAGCAGATTTTTACAAAAGATTTGCACAAATTGTTAATTTTTAAATGTCAAATCCTTACTGTTAAAATGTTGTTGATATACTTCTATAATCATACATATTATGATATCAAATCAAGTATCTTACTCCAAAATCAAATTTCAGCTCCAGAACATAACAGTTTTTATGATGGGATTTACAAAATCTAATACAAAACACTTGCCATGCCTGATGCTATGGAAAGGGGCAACTAGGGATAATAAAAATTAACACAGAAAATTAACACAACTCATCTATTAGCAATGGGAGATAGAGAAAAGTTTTATGTACCAGCAAGCAGTTTAGAGTTTCAAATTGGCATTCAATTATTATAATACATGGGAGTACCATCCTTTACTTGTGTACCTTGCCATCCTGCCTTTAAACCTTAAGCAAGGAGCACAATGAAACCTGGAGAGGAAGAAGAGCACCTTGGTGATGTATAATAACTTGATTTTTTTTCCCCAAATAAGTTTTAAACCATTCTTAAAATTGACAGAAGTATTGCCTACTTGCAGTCATCACAATCATTGCCTTAGCTTTAGCTGTTAGTGTAAGGAATAACCATTTACCTTTGTTTCAACTGGGTTGTGCTGCTTAACTCTTCAGCTCCAGCACTGTGATTTGTGCAGATTTTCAGTGTATTCTGGATCACCTCTTTTTTTCCCTGTTTGGCAGGAAAGCTGTAATTGGAGGCATGTCTGCAGGTGCCATTGGACAGTTTTTTGCCAGCCCGACTGATCTGGTGAAGGTGCAGATGCAGATGGAAGGAAAAAGGAAGTTGGAAGGAAAGCCGTTACGGTCGGTTCCTCTCAGAGCTGATGTCTTTTTTCCTGTTCATGATTATTCTTTGGCCAAGGGTGTGGTTCTCTCTGTTTTCTGCAACTCCCTTTGTCCAGCTGCTCAGAGTCCTTTTCTGCGGAAAAGCAGTTCCTTGGAGACATGCAATGTCTCTGAGCAGGGGAGAGGGTGGGGGATGCGAGACTTCCTCCATATTCCATTTATACTTGCCTTCCTTATTCTGATGTATCAGTCCCAAAGACCACAAACCCTCACATATCCCACATGTGCAGCATGTCTGTGCCAGTGCTTTGCCAGGGGGAAGAGAAGGATTCTTTCTGAAGAATCACAGAATCATAGAATCTTCTGGTTGGAAAAGACCTTTGAGATCATCGAGTCCAACCGCACCCATCATCTGCTAAACCATGTCCCTCAAAAACTCATCTACCCATTTTTAAACAGCTCCAGGGATGGTGACTCAGCCACCTCCCTGGGCAGCTGTGCCAGTGCCTGACCACCCTATCGGTAAAGAAGTTCTTCCTAATATCCAGTCTGAACCTTCCTTGGCACAATTTATGGGGAGCTAGAAGAAGGGAAGCTAGAAGAAAGGATGGAGGAAATGGCTGATGTAATATGCACAGGGAAATACAGGATTGTCTGCAGATAGCAGACTCAAGTCTCAAGACCCTCCTGCAGATACCTGGACACGCTGTTCTTTGCATCCAAAACAGTTGGCATCCCGTGGTGTCTCGTACATTTAGCATTGCAACCCGGTCAGTGGGATAAAAGTGCCATCAGCAATCAGACTGCTGCTTAGCAGGGAAACTGGTATGTTAGGTGAAATATTACTTCATGAAAGTCAGAGATGGATCCAAAAATGGACCATAAAATAGATCCAGAGGGCCAGGTTCTTGCAGCTACAACTTGCCTTTCATATGGGAGGACCTGGTTCAGCAAAGTGCTGGAATATGTAATGGCTTCTCTATAGCTGGGCTCTCTATATATTAGTTGTGTATTGATTCCAGGTTTCGAGGCGTGCACCATGCATTTATGAAGATCCTGTCTGAAGGAGGAATACGGGGGCTTTGGGCTGGATGGGTGCCAAATGTCCAGAGAGCTGCCCTGGTGAACATGGGAGGTAAATTTCACAACTTCGCCTGCATTGCTTAAGGCCACACCTAAGCATTAAGAAAGGAGAGCTCAGCTACTCCCCTGGTCTTTGCCTCTTGGTTATCTACACTGGGCACCTGTTTGAACTGCAGGTCATTTCTGGCTTGAGTGTTTTGTTCCTGTGCAAATCAACCTGCTTAAAAATAACAGTTTGTGTCTGAGCCTGAGGGATGGTGAGCTGGGAGCTGAGCAGGTCCCACAGCCAGCAAAGCAAGGACCTCACATGACCCAGCTGCATGGTGCCCAAGCAAAGTAAGTGGAGCAGAACACAGTGAAGGAAGCCAGGTTCCACAGAGATCCAGATCCTCAGGAAAGCTTGTGGTGATGAGGCAGGTCCGAGGCCAAGCCAGGAAGCTGAGCCAGCATCAGGTCTGGTGAGGGTCACTAGGGTCAGACACAGCTTAGTGGTCACCAGCAGGTCCACGGTCATGAAAAAGGTCCCAGGCTGATCTAGGGAGATGGTCCCTGGATCAGTGTCCAGATCAACAAGGGCTAGAGCCCAGCTGTGGTGTGGTGGAGGCGCAGATGGGTACACCTACAGTGTAGTTCAGGCAGGGATTGAAGGTTCTAAGGTGAGGTGATTGTCTGAGTGTTCGGCTCGTCCAAGCAGCACTCACACCTCCCACATAAAGACAGAGCTTCCCTGTGTCTCTCCATAACTGCTAGCATATGTTGGATGATCTTTTCCTTCCTTCCTGAGGTTCTGTTTATAAAGTACAGAAGGAGATGTCTTTGGGATTGAAAGACACCACCCGCAGGAGCTCACAATAAACACTTGCTTTGTGCTTAGTGGCACATAGCATTGCCTTGGCAACTTTTCATTTTGCATGCTTAAATTTTTTCAGCGTGACGGCTACTGATTCCACATTGTTCAGCCAAGGGATATGCATGCAAGACCAAAAAATATCTTTGAAGATACAAAACCTGAGGTGATGTAAGCTTGTACCTTGCTGAGTAGCAGTAAAAGAATCATTGGATGGATAATGTTTGCAGTGGGAGCTGTTAAATGAGGACTATAGAATGACCATTAGCTAAGGTGTGTATCTCCATACACAATGTTAATGTCCAGTCTCAGCATGTAAATGTAGGATCATAGAATCCTTAAGATTGGAAAAGACCTGTAAGATCATCAAGTCCAAACGTCAGCCAAACACCACCATGCCTATTAAACCATGTCACAAAGTGCTGTGGCTACACATTTTCTGAACACGTCCAGGGATGGTGACTCCACCACTTCCCTGGGCATCCTGTTCCCATTCTCTTTCAGTAAAGAATTTTTTCCTCATATTTAATCTAAATCTCCCCTGGCGCAACCAGAGGCCATTTTCACTTGTCCTATCACTAAACAAGCAAACATGAACAATCAAACTCTTTTACAAGTGGGAAATGATCTCCACGGGGTATGTTTGGACTGTAAGGCACTATAAAGTGCTGGAAGAGTCATCCTGGTTGGTAGGCTGGGCTCTTCAGTTTTGAGGTAGGGACACTGGAAATGTAACCTGGATCTACTGTTAACCATCAGATTGCTGTCTTTCATTCAGATGCTCAGATACTGTAACTCATATCTGCTTTCAGAAGAACATGATATCACTTCACAGTATCCCAGTATCACAGTATCATAAGGTTGGAAAGGACCTCTGAGATCATCAAGTCCAACCTATAACCCAACAATAACACCAACACTGACACCAAGCATCATCTAAACCATGGCACTCAGTGCCTCATCCAGTCTCCCCTTAAACACCTCCAGGGTCGGTGACTCCACCCCCTCCCTGGGCAGCCCATTCCAATGGCCAATCACCCTTTCAGTGAAGAACTTTTTCCTCACATCAAGCCTAAACTTTCCCTGACCAAGCTTGAGTCCATGCCCTCTAGTTCTGTCACTGGTCAAATGACATCATCACTTCAATGACATCATCTCCTTTTTTATGTCTAATGTTTCTTATAACACTTGCACAGAGGTGGGAGAGGTAGAACCATCCTTATCATGATGTTTCTGTATTTCTTTAATGAGTAATTTTGCAGAATTTTCCACTTGGATCTATTTTATCATTTGTGGGGTACATCAGAGGAGATGGTAGTAGAATGGAGCATGTATTCACCTGTCTAACAGCAGGACTTAGGTGCCATAGCCATCATCAGAAACTGGTGGCAGAGTGATAGCTGTACCAATGGGAGGAGCTGCCCTGGAAATTCAGGTCTTGCGAATCCTCAGTCCTAGGTCAGCAATGAACAGCACAGTCACCATTTACTTCTGACAATTCTGTTTTTTTTCATTATCTTCTTTACAGATCTGACCACTTACGACTCAGTGAAACACTTTTTGCTTCTGAACACACCACTTGTGGACAACAGCGTGACTCACAGTGTTGCCAGGTGCTGTATTCCCTGATTATCCCTTTTCTGCTGCAGAGCATTTCCAGCCTTGCTGTCTTGATCTGCCTTTCTGTGCCAGCAGACACTCCTGTGGTCACGATATTGCTGATAAAATGCACCTTTACAACTCCTTTTTTTTTCTTTCCTGAGAGGACATATTTGTAGAAAAGACACAAGACAAAGTATGCAACAATTGTTACAAAACTGTATTTACTAGAAGTGCCTTGCTGATGCCTTTAAAAACCTCACGTATCTGTGAGAGCACAGGAATTTTCACTTTTCTAGAATTGCTACTATTTTATCTAACCTAGTTATAATTTTAGCAAACTGCAAGAATGAACTATATAAACTCTGCAGAACCACTTCTTTTATTCCTTTTGAATTATGAAGAAATCTGCTTTATATAAACAATATCATAAATTGCCTATTGTGGGTCCTTTATCCCTACCTCAGAACTACATACAGAGGTGAAGAAGCTGTCACTAGGAGGATACCTGAGCCAGACCAATACTAGCAAGCCTTCTCCCAAATCAAATTTCTTTTAAGTTATGATAACTGGATTAATATACTATATATTATTAGAACAGGAATCATGATGCTTAAATTGTTAAGATAAACCTTGGTTTCTTCATTAAGTATCTGTTGCTGTTGACAGTTGCTGTTCTGGCCTGGTAGCTGCTGTTCTGGGAACTCCTGCTGACGTGGTCAAAACCCGGATAATGAACCAGCCAAGAGACAAGCAGGGAAGGTACAGACACTTCAGAGACTGACTCTTCAGTCGAAAATTCAAACTCTGAGTCTCACTGATTTCAAAGGGAGTGAAGTGCTAAGTCTCTAATTTGCTCTTCATCGTTCTGATGATCATTTCATTGTTTTAGTTTTGCATGACTGGGGGGATTGTTGTGATGGCCATCTAAGTAAACCTAGTTACTTAGTGGATTTCAGGTCTGATGAGACTGCAGTGACCTACAAAAAAACCCTCTTGTTTGTAAAAATTTATCTGATACAGATTATTTTTCAGGAGTGGCGGTGGTGTTTAAATTGTGTAATTGTAATTCTAACAGTATTTGTTCTCCTTGCATATTGCCAGAGGTCTGCTGTATAAGTCTTCCATGGACTGCTTGATTCAAACTGTACAGGGTGAAGGGTTTATGTCTCTGTACAAAGGCTTTATACCAACCTGGATGCGAATGGTAAGTGCCTTTTAACTCTACAAAACAATTGAACAATGTGGCATTAAAATATGAGGAATTCTTTCTGTGTCAACTCTTCTCTAATTGCAGTTAGCATAGTTGAATGTAGTGGATGACATGACTGCATGCAATGTCACTTCTCCCACATTGCCCCTTGCATCTCTTTAATTTGGAAAATGCTGTCCTGCTTAATTGCTAGTGACTTTCCTTGTTTTTCTTACAATTTCAGGCCTCTTCCTTTCTCCCTTCCTAAACTCTCTTTTGTTCCCTTCTTTCTCACAGACTCCCTTTTCACCCCTCCTACTTTCATTCCTCTTCTCCTGATCCCAGAACTGCTTTATTACTTCTCCATCTGGATCTGACTTTTGCCCCTCTTGTATGCAGGCTGGCAGCTCTCTTGTGCTGCTGGGCAATTAAAGCTATGTTGGCACAATTAAGCCAAGCAGCTGTTGGAGCCTGGAAACTGTAACTTGGCTGTCTAAACTGTCAGTTTGGGCAAGTGACAATTCCCAATAGCAAATTTAGATGTGACTACTTTTTTTTCCTTTAAGTTTGGAAGAATTTAACAGTATGGCTATGCCTGATCTCTGCCAGCTGGCTTCAAGGTCTTGACGCCTTCTATTACCAGATGGAGTGCTATGATAGAAAGCAAAAGCCTCCCTTCTCTAATTTAACTGAGCACAACAGTGGCCATAGCCTCTGATACAAGCAATTACATGAAGGGTCTGCTAAATTGTTCGGTTCCTGTGTTCCTGAGCTGCAGCACGTTCACTAAACTTTCAGGGAAAGTTTAGACTTGATGTTAGGAAAAAGTTCTTCACTGAAGGGGTGATTGGCCATTGGAATGGGCTGCCCAGGGAGGGGGTGGAGTCGCTGACCCTGGAAGTGTTTAAGGGGAGACTGGATGAGGCACTGAGTGCCATGGTTTAGATGATGGTTGGTGTTAGTGTTGGTGTTATTGTTGGGTTATAGGTTGGACTTGATGATCTCAGAGGTCCTTTCCAACCTTATGATACTGTGATACTGTGATACTGATGTGGTCTTTTCAGGTTTACTACTAAGATAAAAACTTTCAAGGAGCATACGCCACTTTAGGTTTCCCAAAGGCTTGTAATTTTGGGAATGCTTCGTGGTTATTTCAGAGCAGGAAATGGTGTTTCCCAGGCACAAGGCAGCCTTTTGCCAAACACAACTCTATTGCCAACAAAAAAAATCAGAGTATCTTGATGAAATGGGTGCAGGGTATAAATTTTATGTAAAGAGACCAATGTAATTTTCTTCTTAAGGTTTTAGAACAAGCAAACCATTAAAAAGAATTAAAAAGCTTTCAGCCTGATGTAGCCCCCAAGTATGAAACATTTCAGGTCAAACATTTATCAGTTGGAAACCTGAAAAAAAAAACGTTTGGTGTCTTGTGTAGCCCTAACCATGTGCAACACTAATATTTTTGTATGAAAAACATAACTTGAGAATAAGCTTAAGAATATGATTTTTAAGAGGAGATAGTTGAATCTAATGGGTTTATTTATTGGATTGCTTCTTTTTAAGCCTCTAACTTTAGTCTTTGCTTTCACAGGCTCCTTGGTCACTGGTATTCTGGCTTACATACGAACAAATCAGAAGGATATGTGGAGTTAGTTCTTTTTAAAATCGTGAAACCACTTCAGTGTTCTCAAAACAAAGAATCAGAAAGCTGAATTCTTACTGCACAAGGCATCCTCACCCCACAGAGAACTAATTCATTTAGGAGACTGGCAGTAGGATCAAATGTATTCATTGCTTTCCCAAATCCAGTCCTTACTGGTTAGTAGCCATGACTTAGGGATACTACTTGCTTGTTAGACTGCTATATGAAATTTAAGTTATCCACAGGATAAAATTGTCACAATAATACTTAGACTGGAAGTCAGCATCAGCTTTCTGAAGCAGTAAACAGAGATAAAAAAAATCTACCGAGCAAGTAGAATATAATAGTGTTTGCTTGTTTGATAATAGATATGGTTCCCATTGTTAAGGACAAGACTAGGCTGAACCATGCAGTACTTAACATCTTCTGTGGCTAATCAGCCCATAAAATTATTTAGGAATTTTTGTTATTTTTACATTTGCACACAGATAAAGAACTACCTCTCATTACTTTGATGTCTCAGCAAACCAAGCCTGTAGTGCTAGAAATTGAAAAAGATTCCAGCAGATTACTTAACTTCAAATTGGCTTTGCACAAAAGGTGGAAGGGTTTCTGAGGTCTTTGTTCAACCATTCAAATAGTATCAATGAGTGAAATACGGTCCTGTACCCAGGAAGTCAACAGTCTGGTTTGCTCTGCCCCTCAGGGCTCAATGCTGGGCCCAGTTCTGTTTAATATCTTTATTAATGACCTGGATGAGGGAATTGAGTGCTTCCTCAGTAAGTTTTCAGATGACATGAAATTGCATAGGAGTGTTGATCTACTTAAGGGTAGGAAGGCTCTACAGAGGGATCTGGACAAGCTGGATCGATGGGCTGAGGCCAAATGTATGGAATTCAACAAGGCTAAGTGCCAGGTCCTGCACTTTGGTCACAACAACCCCATGCAGCACTACAGGCTTGGGGAAGGGTGGCTGGACATGAGCCAGCAGTGTGCCCAGGTGGCCAAGGAGGCCAACAGCATCTTGGCTTGGATCAGAAATGGTGTCACCAGCAGGAGCAGGGAAGGGATCTTCCCCTTTGATGGTCAGGCCTCGAATACTTTGTCCAGTTTTGGGCCCCTCAGTACAAGAAGGAGATTGAGTTACTGGAGCTTTTCCAGAGAAAGGCAATGGAGCTGGTGGAGGATCTGGAGCACAAGTCTTAGGAGGAACAGCTGAGGAACCTGAGACTGTTTCATCTGGAGAAGAGGAGGCTGAGGGGAGACCACATCGCTCTCTACAGCTCCCTGAAAGGAGACTGTAGTGAGGTGGGTGTTGGTGTCTTCTCCCAAGTAACAAGTTATAGGGCAAGATGAAACAGCCTCAAGTTTTGCCAGAGGAGATTTAGACTGGATATTAGGAGAAATTTCTTCACTGAAAGAGTTGTCAAACACTGGAACAGGCTGCCCAGGGAAGTGGTTATGTTACTATCCTTGGAAGTATTTAAAAGACATTGTAAAAGTGGCACTTAAGGACATGCTTTAGTGGTGAACTCGGCAGTGTTTATGGTTGGAGTCTTTTCCAACCTATTCTATCCTATCCTATCCTATCCTATCCTATCCTATCCTATCCTATCCTATCCTATTGAAGGACTCATAATACACATACTGTCCATAGGACCGAGTTGAACTGCTTGTCCTTTGGGAGTCCCAGTGCTGACGTGGCAGACTAGGTCATTAAGGTACCATTTTTCCATGGAAATATGCACCCTGCCCATTTTAATTCTAGGTGGACATACAATGTTCTCTTCAAAAACACAAAATATTTGAATATGAATGATTTTTTTTAAGCTTGAAGCTTTCTAGATTTCATAGGAAAAGGGACTGTTGCTGTTTGTCATTAGGCTTATCTTTGGCGATCAGGAAGCAAAAATGCAGTATGAAGCAATAATAACAAAGACAGAACAAAGCTGGTTTTGATTTAGCAATGACTGTACAAGACTTAGCTCTGAGTAAATACTCAGGACTTCTTCTAGCCTAGTCTTTGCAATTAATATCTTCAATGAGGCAATTTCTGATTAAAGACAGTTTGGGTGTCTCCTTGGCTTGCACTGGTATTTTTGGATTGTATTGTAGATCTGTTGTGGCTGCATGCATTTGGGTGTGTGATTCCAGCCTGGAAAAGATTAATCTCACCATTATTAGGAGGTCAGAAACTTTTGTAAAGAAATACTGTTCTTTTTCTAGTTGTCAGCCTAAGAAACTAATCTGAGTTCTTTCCTTTTTGCACACTATCACTAGTGATTACAAACAAGCAGTAAAAGCTGCTGCTTCAGTTACATCCTGAGCTGTCCTGCCTGCAATCCTGTTAATCAGATAACCCTAATCATATGCAAAAGTACAAAAGTACATGACGTATTGAGTTAAAAGAAGTAATTTTAAAAGTCTTGTAGTGAAAAATTGTTTTAACTATTAATAAAGCTCTTTATTTTTGTGCGTGCTACACTAAAAAGATTCGTAACAGTGTTGATTCTTAGTATTTTTTATTAAAATCTAAATAAATAATTTGAATAGGAAAACTTGCCACTTCCTGCTTTACTTCTCAGTGTGTTGTAGTTACAAATTTTTCAAGCAGAAGTTTCTTCCCTGTGAAGCATTTTGCCATAATTAGACTTACAGCTTCAGTTTCAGAAGCCAAGGTTCCCTGGTGAACTCTTCTGTCTAAGAAAGGCCTGTTGAAGCCCTGGACCTCCCTCTTCTTCAGACATCCACTTCTGAGCATTGTCCCTAAAGGTTGGAAGGCTGTGAAAGGTCTGCCTGGAAAAAAGGGGACAAAACCAGGGAGAAAGCACATGCTTGCAGAGCTGAACAAAAAAAGTGGAACTCTATGACAGCCCAAGCTATCTGGAGGGGCCATCAAATACAGCACCCAAGTTTGCCACGTGCCAAGGGCCTCAGAGTAGGTAAATGCCTGTGGCCGCCCCATCCATAGGCAGGACAGCCCTGGATGCTGCTGTCCCTCAGCTAGGCCTTAACAGAAGGTGTCCTGTGCCACAGGGCAGCTGTGGATCGGATGGTGACAGGCAGAGGATGGCGGCCTCCCCCCTGAGGTGTTGAGGGAGCCTGGGGCACTGAGGGAGCCCCCTGCCCGACTGGAAGCTTGCTTGCAGTGAGGGCAGGGAGAGCTGTTGGGTGGGTGCTGCTCCACTCCACACCAGACCATAGAATCAGAGAATGCCCTGAGTTGGAAGCGACCCACAAGGATCATCGGCCCTAACTCCTGTCCCTCCATAGGTCAACCCCAACATTCACACCATGCGTGTGAGGGTGTTGTCCAAATGCTTCTTGAATATTAATGGCTTTAAGTTGGAAGGGGGCAGATTTCGATTAGATATTAGGAAGACATTCTTCACCATGAGGGTGGTGAGGACCTGGAACAGTTTACTCAGGGAAATTGTGGATGCCTCCTCCCTGGAAGTGTTCAAGGCCAGGTTGGATGGGACCTTGAGCAACCTGGTCTAGTGGCAGGTATCCCTCCAGGGATGATGACTCAACCACCTCCCAGAGCAGCCTCTTCCAGTGCCTGATAATCCCTTCAGTAAAGAATTTTTCCTGAACCTTTCCTCATGCAGCTTGAAGCCATTTCCTCTCATCCTATCATCTGTTGCTTGGGAGAAGAGACCAACACCCACCTCGCTACAATCTCCTTTTAGGTAGTTGTAAACAGTGATGAGGTCTCCCCTCAGCCTGCTTTTCTCTAGACTAAACAACCCCAGTTCCCTCAGCTGCCTCTCATAAGACTTGTTCTCCAGCCCCTTCAGCAGCTTCGTTGCCCTTCTCTGGACACACTTCAGCACCTCAATGTCCTTCTTGTACTGAGGGGCCCAAAACTGAACACAGGATTCGAGGTGCAGCCTCACAGGTGCCAAGTACAGGGGCACAATCACTCCTCTGGTACTGTTGGCTACAGCATTTCTGATCTAAGCCAAGATGCCATTGGCCTTTTTGGCCACCTGGGCACACAGCTGGCTCATATTCAGCCGTTGTCACTCAAAACCCCCAGGGCTTTCTCTGAAAGGCAAGTTGCCAGCCACTCTTCCCCAACCCTGCATGGGGTTGTCGTGCCCCAAGAGCAGGACCTGGTACTTGGCGCTGTTGAGCCTCATCCCGTTGGTCTCAGCCCACTGATCCAGCCTATCCAGATCCCTCTGCAGAACCTCCAGCCCTAAAGCAGACTTGACACTTCCACCCAGCTAGATGTCATGCAGAACTATAGGCTGAGGACCGCATGGCTGGAGAGTAGTCAAGTAGAAAGAGACTTGGGAATGATGGTGGACAGGAAACTGAACATGAGCCAGCAGTGTGCCCAAGTGGCCAAGAAGGCCAATGGTATCCTGGCCTGCATCAGGAATGGTGTGGCCAGCAGGACCAGAGAAGTTATCATCCCCTTATACTCTGCACTGGTCAGGCCACACCTTGAGTTCTGTGTCCAGTTCCAGGCCCCTCAGTTTAAGAGAGATGTTGAGATGCTGGAGTGTGTCCAGAGGAGAGCAACGAAGATGGTGAAGGGGCTGGAGCACAAGCCCTGTGAAGAGAGACTGAGGGAGCTGGGGTTGTTTAGGCTGGAGAAGAGGAGGCTCAGGGGAGACCTCATTGCTCTCTGTAACTACCTAAAAGGAGGCTGTAGGCAGGCAGGGGTTGGTCTCTTCCCTCAGGTGACCAGTGACAGAACTAGAGGGCATGGTCTCAAGCTTCATCAGGGTAGGTTTAGGCTTGATATTAGGAAATAATTTTTCACTGAAAGGGTGATTTGCCAATGGAATGAGCTGCCCAGGGAGGTGGTGGAGTCATCGTCCCTGGAGGTGTTTAAAAACAGATTGGATGAGGCGCTTAGTGCCATGGTTTAAATGACGAGTGGGTGCTGGTGTTGGGTCACAGGTTGGACTTGATGATCTCAGAGGTCTTTTCCAACCTTGTGATACTGTGATACTGTGATACTGCTCGCTCAGGGTGCACTCAATCCCCTGATGATCCACAAAGATATTGAACAGGACTGGACCCACACTCAAGTTTATTAAACGCTCAATCCTGCACCAAGTCCCCACCACACCCTCACAGCCCACCCTCGCCCCGCCATCGCGCTGCCGCCCCTCCCTGGCCAATCGCCGCCGAGCCCTGCGCTCGCGCCCCGCCCCGCGCCCCGGAGCTGGCCAATCGCCGCCAAGTCCTGCGCTTTCGCCCCGCCCCTCGCGCCCGAGCTGGCCAATGGCAGCTGGGCGGGCTGTGAGGGCTCCCCCCTTGCGCCGCGCCCCCGCCCGCCCCGGTACCACGCGGCCGGCGCGGAGCGCTCCACCCTGGGCGAGGGGGAGCCCTGGCGGTCCGCTCCTCTCTGTGGCGCCTCTGAGCTCTCAATTTAACCTTATCTCTGTGGCGCCTCTGAGCTCTCCATTTAACAGTATCGTCCCGGTGTATTAAAACAACCGCCTATCCTTTTCTCTCTTCTCCTCCCGACCCCCCCCCCCCATGCACTCTCCCCCCCCCGCGATCGGAATGGACTCGACCGCGCGGGCAGCCGCGTGGCGGTTTCCCGCGGGTCACGTGGGCGGCGCGCGCCTTATGAAGGGGGCGGGAGGGGGGCGAGCACCGCCGTCTGGCGTCGAGAGGGAGGTGGCGGCTGGGGATGCTCAGCCCCGGGGTCACCGTGAACCTGCGGGTGTGCGCCGTGGAGCTGCGCTCCGAGGTGCCCATCCTGCGGATGTGGGGGCTGCCCGGCAAGCGCAGCGCTGACTATATCCGCCTCCACCGTGAGATCCAGGTGTCGGTGGGGCCACGCTTGGGCTCTGCCCCCTCGGTGCCCGCGGGGCCGGGGGCCGGTGGGGCCGAGCCGTGCATTGGAGACCTGGTCTTGGTGGAGCTGGTCGGGGTCTGGTACCGCTGTTGCGTGGTGAGTCGCTGTGGGCAGCGGTACCGTGTGTTCCTGCTGGATGAGGGCTGCACGGTGGTCACGTCTGCCTCTTACCTGGCGTGGGGCTGTGAGGAGCTTTTCCAGATGCCCCCGGAGGCGTTGTGCTGTATTGTGGCTGATGTCGTGCCTGCTGGAGGCCCCAGCCCAGCAGCCGGTGGGGATGCACCCATCTCCATCTGGACGATGGAGAGTATGGAGTTCCTCAGCCACCTGCGCAGTAAGGAGGTGTCTGGCCTCGTGCGGCAGGTTTTGATGCCCCAGCTCGTAGTGCTTGAGCTGCCCCAGCTTGCTGATCAAATGCATCGCCTGTGTCTGGCCAGGAGGGTCGCTCCCAGTTGGTTCTGCAAGGTACTCGGGCAGTGTCTAACTTCTGACCGCTCAGGAAACCAGCTCAGGGTACAGCCTCCAGTGTGTTCCCTTGTGACTTCTGCGGTCCCACAGTGTCTCCATGCTTTGCTCTCACATCAGCCTGTGTCACCTGCCTTGGATTACTTCTACCCACAGCTTCACGTGGGTGTGACAGAGCCTGTCGTAGTGACCAGTGTCTATGACCCACACCATGTCTATTGCCAGTTGCAGTGCCTGTCCCAGGAGATCCGTTGCCTTTCTGATATCATGGGCCACGTGTTTGACCGAAGGGAGCCGGATTTATTACCCAAAGTAGGCTCACCCTGTGCTGCCCGTGGCATAGATGGCCGGTGGTACCGTGCCCTCCTCCTGGAATTTGTTCCTGAGGAGCAGGATCAGCATGCGGCTCTGGTGATATTTGTGGACTATGGCAGGAAGGAGACTGTGACTAGAACTAACCTGCGCCGTTTGCCTGTTGAGTGTTTTCGCATGCCTGTGATGACTTATCTGTGTGCTCTTCAGGGTATCTCAGATGGGGGTCATGGCTGGTCACCAGCGCAGATTGATGACCTGAAAGCATTGGTGCTAGGCAAAGCAGTGAGTGCTTACATCAAAGCCTTTAACTCCTTCGAGCACCTCTATTATGTGAGCCTGTATGGGGAAAAGGGCATCAACTTGAACTATATTTTTGGGGTGCAGGCTTGCTGCCTGGTGAGCAGCCAAAGGCAGGTCAACCAAATGGAGGCTCAGGACCAGCTGAAAGTAGAAGAATTCACAGCTGAAGAACTGAAATTGCAGCCAAGATCACCTTCTGTTCCTTTAACACATGGTGATTTGGCCTCTGCTCCTGTAGGTGGTGTGCACCTGACGTTGGGTGTGTTTCATGATGTGCAAGTCTCCCATGTCCAAGACCCATCTGAGTTCTGGCTGCAGCTCATTGAGCATCGCTGGCTCTTCAGGCAGCTGAGGCAAAGCATGTGGAACTTTTATTCCCATGCCATGCATGGTGCTGAGTGGCAACTGCAGCCTGGATTATTTTGTTGTGCCAGTGGGAAAGAGGGTGCCTTTTATCGAGTGGTGATCACCAGGGTACTGGACAGTGGGGTAGAAATACACCTGGTGGACAAAGGCAATTTGGAAACTGTAGATCGGCATGCAGTAAAGGAGCTTCTCCCTCGGTTCAGAGAACTACCTGCTTTAGCTCTGAAGTGTTGTTTAGCAGGGGTTTCTCCTCTGGGAGGGAGCTGGAGTGAAGCAGCTGTGTCTGCTTTCAGAGAGATGGTACTGAACAAGGAACTAGAGGTTCATTTTTTGAGAGTGCAGGGTGACAAATACATGGTTGAAATTTTAGACCAGACCCAGTTAGGAGAGAAAAGCGTAAGTAAACTCCTGGCCCAGGGAGGGCATGCTGAACACCAGAGGTGTGAAATACCTGAGGCTCTCCAGAAATCATCCGATAAAGCTGAGCATCAGGCCTCTTCCCTGGCACGTGCTGGGAAGGAAAACCAAATAAATACAGAAAAGAGGACTGGAGAAGAATCTGATGTAAAGGGAAGTGATAGAGAACTTAAACCTTATGCACCCGAGATGGTCAGAGAGAGCCCTGTTGCAGCCATTCACAGTTCTAAAAGTAGTGAATCTCTTCCTGCTCAGAAGTATGAGGGCAAAGAAAATCTGCCCATCTCTTGGCAAAGGAATTATGGGGAAATGAAGCTAAGCACCTCTTACGGAGGCCAGTTAGAAGTAGGAAGTACAGTAAATGTAGTTGTATCATATGTTGAAAATCCTAGTCATTTTTGGTGTCAGTTAAGTAATAACTGCTATAACCTTCAGGCGTTAATGGCAGATATTCAGGAGTATTGTAAAAATTCATCCCACCCACATGCTTGGCCAAGTTCTATGTGTTTAGCCCAGTACTCAGAGGATGAAAAATGGTACAGGGCTTTAATTCTCAGTGAAGCTTCTTCTGCAGAAAAAGTGGAAGTCCTGTACGTTGACTATGGCAATAGAGACCTGGTGTCTCTAACAAACCTTCGCTCAACTAATGAGCAGTTCCTTAGGTTAGAGGCTCAGGCTTTCAGGTGCAGCCTTTACAACCTAATCCAGCCAAATGGTCAGGATCCTTTTGCTTGGGATGAAGGAGCAATTCAGGCTTTTCAGGAGTTTGTTGATGCTTCGAAATCTCGCTTTGAGCTGAAATGTACGGTGTTTGCCTTGGCTTCGATAAATGATAAGGAACTATTCAGCATTGTAGATTTAATGACACCTTTTCAGAGTGCTTGCCAGTTTCTGATCAAGGGGGGCATGGCCAGACCTTTATCTCCTCAAAATCCTCTGGCATCCTCGGTTCAGCTTCGTTCTTACTATTATTCTATGCATGGTATCAAAACTGGGAGTGAGGAAGATGTTTATATTACTCATGTTGATGGTCCATGGACATTTTATTGCCAGCTTGAAAGATGTGCGGATGTCTTAGCACAGCTTACCTATAGCATCAGTCGCCTAAGTGAAAAAGTTACCAGCTTAGAAACCTTGCAAAAGACTGGGAGCTTGTGTCTAGCAAAGTATATTGATAATCACTGGTACAGAGCTGTAATTACAAAAACAAAACCTAATATAGAAGTCTTCTTTGTGGATTTTGGGAACACAGATGCAATAGAGAAAGATCATCTGCTGCCTTTACCCAGTGATGCTTCTGATATCTTGTTTTTGCCAATGCAGGCTATAAAGTGTTCCTTATCTGATATATCTAATGTTCCCAAAGAAGCTACAGCGTGGTTTAAGCAAGCTGTCCTAGAAAGGCAATTAAAAGCAATAGTAGTAGCAAAAGAATCCAATGGTAAATTGTTAGTTGAGTTGTTTGATGGCAATACTCAAATTAGTGCAAAACTGAAGGAGAAGTTCAGCTTAATAAGCAATACAGGACTGTGTAAATGTGTCAAAAATGAAACTTCATGCTGTAGAAATACAGATATGAAGGAGAGGAATGAGACTGCAGAATCCCCTTTAAAAGGGGACTTTTTCCCTCTTGAAAGAACAAAACGCAGCTCCAAAGCCCAGGAAGGAGGGGGAAGCAGGAAAAGGCACTTCCAAGAAGGTGATGTGAATTTCCAGCCTGCTGTGAAGGGAGATCTTCCAGCTGGGTTACTAGAATCTGATGAAATGCTTAGTAGTAAGAAGGATGCTTTTTTGTTAAATAAAGCAAGGGAGGAGTCCCTGCTCTCTGTCCAGATGGATATGCAGTCAGATATTAAATCTGATGCTAAAGAGCGGGGTGTAACACTTACTGTACCTGATCCACTGCAACAGAAGATAGTGCCAGCTCTGAAAGCATTAGTGTATGTGTCTCATGTAAATGATCCATTGGATTTTTATGTTCAACTAGAAAGTGACGAGGCTCAGCTTAACAGCATTTTGGAAAGCTTAAACAATACGACACCAACAAAGAGCCCTTGTGGGCAGTTTCTCCAATCAGGAGACATAATCAGTGCTCTTTATTCAGAAGACAGCCTGTGGTATCGAGCTGTTGTAAAAGAGAAGACTTCTGACAACTTGATAAGTGTACAGTATATTGATTATGGTAATACTTCAGTAATTAATGTTGATCAAGCGTACAGACTCCCTGAAGACTTGTTATCTATTCCAGCAATAAGCATACACTGCTTCCTAGGTGGACTTAAATACCAACCTGGTACAGACTGGGCAGAGAAAGCAGTGCTTCAGTTCACGACGAGAACAAGCGAAGCTCTAACCTGTGAATTTGTAAGGAAGGTTGAGGATAAGTGGGAAGTTATTCTCAGTGACCACCAAGGTGTGATAACAGTAGATTTAGCTGAGGAAAATCTTGAAAGTAGGGAAAGATCTTGTTCAACAGAGAACAGTGAGATGTTAACTGTGAGTGAGCCTTTGCCTCCTCTGGCACAAAATGGTATTTCCAACGTAAGTGCTTGTAAATCATTTATCTGGAAGTTTCCAGAGACAGGTCAGACTATAAAAATTTATGTCTCAGTGGTAAATGGTCCAGAATATTTTTGGAGCTTCAGTGCTGAAACAGAAGACATGAAATACATAGAGGAAAAAATAGAGGAAGCTGAAAATCTTGGACTAAATTCTTTGAATGATTGCAGACAGTGTATTAAAAGTGGTGATATTTGTCTAGCAAAATATAGTCAAGATGGAAAGTTCTACAGAGCTGAAGTCTGCAACATAAAAGCTGACAGTGTATTTGTTAGACATGTGGATTATGGAAGTGAGGAATCTGTTAGCTGGGAGATGGTCAGACAAATTCCACGGGAATTGCTCAAAGTACCTAATCAAGCATTTGCTTGCTGCCTGTCAGGTTTCAAATCCTCAGAGGGCTCATGGCTTAGTGAAGCAAAAGATAAGTTTTACGATATGACCAAAGACCTCTTATTGGAAGCTAAAATAGTAGAAACTCGGGAAGATAAAGCTTGTGATGTTCCTCTGTCTGTTGTCAAGCTGCAAGCTTCTGGCAAGAGCATTAATGAAGAGATGAAGCCTTTTTGGAAACCTAATAAAAGAATTGGTGACAATGCTTTCTCAGACCTTGATAACTCCTTAAAGGAAAACAGATGTTCAAACAATGATATGCGTCTTTGTGTCGAAAGAGAAACTACTGCTATTTGTGGATTAGCTCAAGAGGAAAGTGAAAGTGCTTTACTTTGTTCTGAACCTTTCCTGGGTGGAACCTCTGAGTGTTTAAATACTGTAGAAGCAAATGTGTCAGTGGGAGCTATTGAGTATATGTCTGGAAAGGCTGGTGATAGATGTGAAGCATCTGAGCACCAAAGCAGCTTTGATGAAGAGGCATTTCAGTTGAAAGGAGAGAGTGATAACGTATTACTAGAACCAACAAGAAGCGGCAGTCTTCATATTTTGGGGAGAGAAAGGAAAGCTGCAGAACAGGAGTTATCTGAAGTACTATTTAGAGGGGATGCTGAGCTGAAAGCGGAACTGCCAGGCAGTGCTTCAGCAGCCAGTCTCTCCCTAGGAAATGAGCAAGAACTGCAAAGACTGCCATTGCCCCAGTCACAGTCATCTTCAAGTGATGAAACAGGGCTGTTAGTAGGACTGGATCAATTACAAATGCAGTCATCGTATAATGATCTGAAAGAGCTCATACTGGAGCTAGAGACACTTTCAGCGCAGTCCTCCATTAGTGAAGAAACAAAAGAAGCTCTGCAAACAGTCTCACTTGAAATGCAGACAGCTTCAGGCAGTGAAGCAAGAGAGAAAGTGTTGAAACAGGAGTCGTTTGACCTCCCAGTTGTGAGTGAGGAGATGAGAGAGTTGGCAGCTCTGCAATGTCTTGATATCTTACCATCACTTAATGAGAGAGAGGATTTGGTGCCTTCAGTTAGTGATGGAGAAAAAACAATAGATCTGATTCCATCGGATGTTCTGCTTTCTTTGGGAGAGAAGTCAAAGCAACTGGAATTGGATTTGTCTGGAGCTCATAAAGTGGAAGCTATAGAAGAAAACTGGGTAGAAATAGAGACTCCTCCCCTAAGGCTGTCCTCATCTGGTAGTGGACCTGAGAAACAGGCCCATGACATGCTGGCAATGCTAGGTGCAGAAATTGAGCAGCTGCTGGAACTGGTGTTGCCTGATGTGCAGCCATCGCAGGAAAGCGAGGAGGAAGACTTGTTAGGGTTGGAATGTGTTTCACTGCGAAGTTCTGCAAATACTGGAAGACAGTTTTCATTTTGTACAAAAGCCTTAACAAATCAGAGGCCTGTTTGCACTGTAAGATCATGTGACTGCAAAGTTGAGAAACATAAGGAGTGGCAGAAGAAGAAAGATGACTGTTATGTGGAAGAATGGATGAAAAGAGACTTAACTGACTCATTTAAAGAATGTGGAAATACATGTGTGGAGTGTTCAGACTGTAAGCCTTGGGATGGAGAAGTAGTAGAAAAGCAAAATGAGAAGGTGGCTGACTGCAGTGCAGGTAAAGTATTTAATTTTAAGAAGTTAAATAATCAAAACATGCATATTTAAACATGAGTAGCTTTCTTGTAGAAACCTAATAAGTTACTTATTTTAGCATTGTCACTATAGTTTGATGGGTTAAGGACATCAGACCAATTGTAGTATCTCATGGTTAATGTGACAGTTAAACAGCAACTAATCTTACTTTGAGAGGTTGATATTAATTGGGATCTATTTCTGAAAATAAAATGCATTTTCAAGACTGTTCAGGATGACAGATTTTAGCTTTCAGCTGTTTGTTATGTAAAAGTTGTTTGGAGGGCTAGCAGGGTGGTGGGGCATTTGAGTTTTTTGAAGGGTTGTTTTTGTCTTTGGGGTTTTTTCCTTCATAATTGATATGTTGTTATTTTTGTAGAACACAGTGAATATACTTGTAATCTGAAGGCCTTTGCTGTTGGTTCCAAATGCATGGTGTGGACCTCTCTAAAGTGGTGCGAGGCTCGCATTTTGGAGATATCTGAAAGCGGTACCAGGGTAAGTATGGTTTGACTGCTCTTTCTGCATTCTTAAGATCTATTCCTTTGGTCTTCCTGCAAACTCTGTCTGTTACGTAGTTTAAGACTTGCAAAGGCTGATTATGGACTTGCAGACCACATAGAAACAGCAGTGTCTCACACCAAGTGGATGCTCCATGTCAACACTTGATATTCCCTTATTCTTAACATATTATTCCTTTGCGTTGACCGGGAAGGCTGAAGCATCTGGCTCCAGTTTGAGATACATACTCATATGTGTGGTTCTGTCTGGCCTGCAAGTTAATGTTCTGCTATGGAGTTGCATTACCATTAAATACTCATGAAGCTTGGCATTATTTTACTGATGTTTTGAGGAATTATTGTTAGAACGATAGAAACTTGGGGAAAAAACTTAAATTATACTGTAATTAATAATAAAAACATGACTGTTCCTGCTTCAGTGAAATGTGTATTGAATTAGTGGCTGGTAGGACTTGACTTCATCAGTAGCTTATAATCTAATGGCTGCATTGTTCTGCTGTTGAAGATACAAGATAAGTGAGATGTCTTCCTCTACTTGAGGAGGAGCATTTGTGTATGCACACACATGCACAGACATTATACTTACATAAAAGGGCCTTAAAGTTATAATTTAAGGTTGAAAATCTGAAAGATCATTTCATAAAGGTAACTTTTTTGAAGACTGAATGCCTGAGATCGTGAAAGCAATCTCTTTTGCTAGCAGATTGCTTGGGTATTTAAAGCTAACCTGAGCTGTATTCAGATGAGTGTCAGTGTCAGGTGTGTGGCAATATCCCTGTTCATCAGTTTTCTGCTGGTTCTGATCTAGTATTTTCCAGCCTTCATCTCTCACCATACTTGAATTTGAAGCCCGGGAGAGCCTTGAGCAGATTCAGTAGCAATATTCAGCTTTTGGGGGGGGGGTAACTTGCTTTTCCTTGCAAGATTCAGCCTGAAAACCTTTTCAAAGGCAGGGAATCTGCAATTGTGTCTTCCTGCTAGTATGTCTTAGATACTGACAGCACACTCAGCAAGTGAGAGCACTGTTGTACTAGATATGATTTGGCTCTGTCCGCACAGGTCTTGAATCTCTCCAGTGGCAGTGAGGAGACTGTGGATCCTGAGAATGTCTGGAATGTTATTCCTGACTGGGCTTGCAGATCGTCTGGACCATCTGAGGTATGTTAGCCTGGACTAGGAAGGACACTAATGATTTTTAGAAAGGGTGCTTTGAGTTTAATGGTGATTATTCCATAAGAACAAAAAGGCATTACTGTAAATCTGTGCATTCATGCCAACTGCTAGAAGCAAAGTCTTTTTCTTTAAGACATAAATGTTGTCCTTCTCTAATGGATCTCTGTGGAGGCAACAGAAATTTTTATGAATCTATTACTTATGCAATTTATGTTAACTGCTTAGGTTTATATAAACTGTCAGCCATTGGGCCTGAGCACTGTGAATTCAGTCTGGGAATAGATCAGTGCAAACAGTTAGAAGGAAAAAATGTTACTGGAAGGCTGCTGTTAATCCAGAACTGTGGAACAATGCTGACGTGTGGCTTTTGGTGGATGACGCTCATAGAGCATGTAACTAGCTGGTAAATCATGAAAAATACTCCTATTATAAAGTAATTAGGAAGTGATAGGAAGGTTTTCAGCAGTATTCTTCATGAGGTACCAGTGAATGAAGAACTCATGTTTGGAACGCAAGACTCAGGTTCATGAGCCACGCTACTGATAATGATAACAGAATGAATTTCCAGTTTGCTGTTCACATGCAGTTCTTGCATCAAAGCAAAAAGTGGTTGGAAGACTTCTGTAGTGAGTTATAAGAGGGGACAACAGTGGTAAATAAGAGTCTAGCAGTGCTGATGTAAAAAGTTAGTCCATTATTAAAGGAAGCACCTTAGTGGAAAACTATCTTGGCAATAGTCCTAGCTTTCTAACAGAATCCCTTTTGTTTAGGCAATAACCCCTGCAACAGAAAACTTGCAGTCCTCACCAGAAGAGTCCTTACTTCAAGGTAAGGCTACTTTAAACCTCCCAAAGAGGTTGTGTACTTGGTGCTTGGATACTTCTGAATTTTCTAGAAAATGCTTTATTTTCTAAAATACAGGGGTTTTCTTAGCTTATGTATTTACTCTAATACTGTTGTAATTTTCTTGGTAGTGTTAGCTTATTCACCATTAAACTGACAGTAAATATGTTCCATGAAAACTGCCAGTCTGTCTTGATTAGAAATCTATTAGTATTTATATATTCAACCTAGTGGATTGAGCCTCTTGGACAAGCAGGGGTAGCACACCTAAATTACAGATTTTAGTATGGTTTTGAGCATCAGCTACCATCATGCTACTCTTGCTTACGTTTCTGAGGCAAGGTGAGCAACTGCTAGGCAGACTACTAAGCATTGTAGTTTGGGATATGAATGTCCCAGTTGCTTCATAGATCTTGGTTTGTGATGTAAACCCATAGTAATACCATCTTAGTTGTTTTAAGGGTAGTTTGTAATAGTGCATGCTACTTAAAAATTTAAGTCTTATGGGTAAACACCTATTCTGCGTACCAAAGAAAATAATACAGGCTCTTTCTGATCATGTATGGTTTTATAATCTATGAAATCATGGAACAGTTCTGGATGAAAGGGACCTTTGGAGATGCTCAAAACAGGAATAAATAGATCAGGTTGCTTAGGGCCTGCCTTCACAAGTCTGGAATCTATTCAAGTATGGAGACTCTTAGCACCTCTCTGGGTAATTTGTTCCTGTGTTTGGACAGTGGTTGCCTGATGGAGACTGAAGTAAGTCTGAGTGGAGATAGCATTTGTGCTTTCAGTGACTGAATTGGTAATTGCATTTCAGTACAACTGTACTGAAAGCTGACTTGTTTATGGTAACAAATGAAGCCTGCAACAGAGACCTCATTACCTGTTGGGCAAAGTAGTTAAAACAACTCTATTGAAATGTTAAACTGGTGAATCTACAGATCCTCCCTCAATTGCATCACTCAAATGCAGGATTATTCTTGATCTTGCTGTTTTGTAGTACTTTTGCAGTATTTACCTCTTCACTTTTTTTTCCTCTTTGGTTGCTAATTATGATTGTTCAAATTTGCCCACTGTGTTCTTGAATATTTATTAGTATATGCACCCTCTCAGCAACAGCACAGAAAATGTGACCTAAGGTCACGCAGCCATGTGACACAGAGTCAGTCTTGCTGCACGTGTGGGCCACTGGCTGGAAAGGTAGTTCGAGTCAAAGGTACCCAGTGTGCAGGATTAAAACCTCCTGCAGTGAGTTATGCTAAGCCCACTAAGGGATGAAATGCCTTGAACTTACAACTGGAATCTGGGAGCACTGCTTGCTTCATCTGCTTGGGCAATTCCATTGTTTCCACTGTCTTACCCTTTTACAAAACTCTGGGTAAGTGTAGCCTCTTAATAGGGTCCAATACATTGATATTTAGTCTGAAGTGTTTAGATAAATGCATTACTGATGAGTCTAATTTGTTTTTATTCCCTGTAGAAAAGCAACTGGGCTGCAATTCAGATTCAGCTGAAGATCCTCCTGTCCTCTAATGTTCCTGAAACCAAGTGACCCATTCACCACATGAAACTGAACAAGTACCTGTGTACACAAATATTCCCATGAAAATCTTTTTTTATGGGGGGAAAAAAAACCCCAAGCAAAGCGTAGAGTGTTTCTTCTACCTAACTGAGAAAATGCCTGTTGCTGTTATACTTGTCTGTCAAGGAATAGTGCTTGATGGTAGACTTCAGTTGTCAGCTCAGCTTCTTACAGTTGTGGTTTCTTAAGTAAGAGTTTGCCTCTTGACTGGGATTTGTTACTAGATATGTGTGCACCAACTTGTATCTAGCTGTTGGTGGGTAGCTCTTGAACAAACTTGTTCTCTGCTGTGTTGCAGACAGCTTTCTGATGTTTGCTTTTGAAAAATTTCCATTAATTTTTTTTTTCTTTTTTTCCTAAAAGGTGGTGTTTGTTTTTTTTTTGGGGGGGGGGCAGGAGGGAGGAAACAGTTTGTAGGGAAACAGTTGTTTTCATCTTGCACTTGATGCTGTGATGCTGTTACAAAGCAATGGAAAAAGCTGGAATAAAGCTTTGGTTGGCATATGCTGATGAGTGTTTTGTTACTGACTTGTGTTTTTTCTCTATGCTCTACAAATGCTGTGTGTGTACAGAATTGTCCTTCTACTAGAGTTGGATGTCTCCGTGCATGTCTTGCAGTTGACCTTAAGCAGCTCTCTAGAGCACTGCAAACCATGCTGAATGCTCTGAAACACCATGCAGTCATGTACAAAATCGAACTGGTATTTATGACATGGCCTTAACTGTACTAATGAAAAATGAAGCCTTTCATCCAAACATGAAACAGACCTAGCAGAATGTGTTTTTCTGCAGTATATGTACAGGGATTTCTTACAACAGCTGCAGCTTTCCTCACCTTTCACTCTCCTCGTGTGTTTCTATTTTATAGTCCTGTTCCTCACTCTCATGTACCATAGCTGTTTCCTCCTTTGCAGTGCCTATGGATTTTTCATGCTGCTGTAATGATGTAGAACCCAAGATCTCTGGAAATATCTATCACAGTTGATCTTAAGTGTTAGTGTTTTGTCAGTAAGAGAAACACTTGCATGTTTATTGCTTTAACAGAGACAACACATGGTCATAGGCTGGAGAGAATTTAATTAAATTCTGGAAACAGGTCTTTAATGTTGCAGTTTTGTGTTAAGATCACCAATTACATAAATATTACAGTTAACTGCATTGCTTGCTCCTCCTGCTTCAGTTGTGTTTTGTCTGTAGCCTGATTTTGAAACAAATAGGCTACAACAAGAAGTAGTCCCCCTTCTGCAGGGCTTATTCACTTAGAAGTCACTCTGTGTGGCAGCTTCAAAGAATTCTCTTCCATAAATCAGAGCTTTCTTTAGCTGACCACATAGCCAACTGCTTCTACTGACAGGGACAAAGACAGTGTCTGGAGAGTGTTACAGCCATAAGAGACCTCAGTGCTCACATACTCCTTTTTAAAGTGGGAAAAGTGATGCATCTCTTCTATAACTTCACTAACTGCACTATGACAAAGTGATAGTGATAATACAGAGATTAACACTGCTTTGGGCTTTGCTTAGAGGGAATTACAGTTGCTATGACTGCTCATTTCAGCAGCTTTTGGAATGAAAACGCTCTGAGCATTGCAGTAAACACAGATCTTAAATATAAGTAGATTAAGTTCATATGAGAAGTTCTGTGTCTGAACAAGCACTTTTTTCTGCTATTATCTTAAACTATTTCCTGTAGCTTGTACTGTGACTCTTACTTTAAGACAGTTCTGAAAACCTTCTTCCACCAGCATGTCTCCTACTAGAAGGAGCAAAAACCTTTTCCAACTCTCAACTATTAGTATTTCAGCTGTGCTCTGAAAAGCAGTTTAATAACAAATTAAAGACTTTTTTTTCTTACACTCCAATATGAGGCTTGCTGGATGCAAACTGACTTAAAGCTTGGTAAGCAGAACTTCAGTTTTTTGGAGTTTAATCACTCTGCAAACTTCATGCTAACTCAAAGCCAGAAAGTGTCTTTAAATTACTATCAAATGATTTTTTTTCTCCAGCTGCCTATAAAGCAGAAGTTATCCTGTTAACAGAATTTCAGAGCATCTGACAACTCATTTGAACTAAAACCTCTCTACATTTTTTCTTGGTAATGTAATATAATGCTTTATCTCTTTTTTTTTTCCTGTTCCACAGCTGAAGAGCAGTGTAGGTGTCCAAAGCCATCACATGTCTGAGCAGTGCCTGGCCAACATTAGTGTCCTGATGTCCATGGTATTTTCAGTGCTTCTTTGTATTCCTTATTCAGGTTCAGCTGGAGATAAGTCAATATTGGTACCAGGAATAACATTGGGTCCTATGCCATCCACAAGAGAATCCCACTTATCAAAGTCTTTCTTAAGACCTATAAAATGGGGGAAAAGAAAACCCAAGTGGTAATGAGTTAAGTAATTTTTTCAGTGTAGCATTACAAAGTTGATTAAATCCACTTGGCAAAGCAGGGGAGGCATGATTTTGAGGAGGGAAAGATGACACTCCAGGTTTTTAGGTATTGGAAGAAAGCTCCAATGATTTTCCTCCATGTTGCTTAGATTAGAAAATTAAACTAACAAACCTCTAGGAAAAGTCTGACTTGTTTTTTCCACTCAGACATTTGAAACACTTACTTCTGAACTTGTTCTAAACTGAATGGTTATGTAAAAAGCTTGATAGGAATTAAGCTTTAACAAATGTCATACTTTGATGTAGACAGGTACTTACTCAAATGTTTCTGCAGGAAGGCTAATGAAGCATGATTGCATATATCGATAGCTTCATTTGGATCTATTTCTCCTTTTAATTTGAAAAATCTTCCAATGATTTCTCCACTGACAAAGGTAAAGTCAGGAAAGCTCTGATGTACTGTCCCCCTGCAAACAGAAAAATGATCAACTGGCTTATAAGAATGCATTTATCCAATTAAAAGATGCCACAGGTTGCACTGACTTCTTCAAAGACAGTCACACATCTTATGTTGTCTTCTTTAGCAGAAGAAGATAAACCAGGTTTATCTCATGGATGTGCAGGATTAGCAGAAAGTTCTGTCCCAACCACAGAAGGAAGGTTTGTACACGTAAGTCACTGTAACTGCAATGATAATAAAGAGCAGGCTTGGCAGAGCTTCCAGTTGCCTCTCTGCTCTGAGTGTAAGGTGCATTACAGAGCCATCCACTCCCCTGTAAGCATTGCTTTCACTAGGTGAGTGCATAACTGCACCCAGAAGGCTTCATAACTGTTCAGACACAGATGATGTATGAAGTCAAGAGCAAAACTTGTGCTCTGAGGCAGGAATGCACACCTTGGAGTATCTTCAACTTAGGGTTACTGGCTGCTTTGAGAGAGGTCTCTGTCTCTGCTGTGGGGGACGTATTGCTGTTTAATTTAAACATGCAGTGAAAACCTGGGTCATGAGGAAGTAGTTACTGTCTGTCTTTCTGCAGTCACATGTAACTGAACAGCTCCAACAAGAGAGTAAAGATTCCTTTTCAACCACAGAAATGATGGATCCTGACACTTACTTGATAGTGATCATTTTCTTGTTTAAGTCATTGGAGCTGAGCTTCTTCATCTTCAAGATATTGTCAGCCCACTGGAATTTTTCAGAGTTGATAAAAAGCAGAGGTTGCTGGACACTGTTTTCATAAATGTCATCACCTACTGGAAGCATCCATGCATCAAAGGCAATGCCACACCTGTCAAAAACAACTGGATATGGTCACAGAAGCAGAAAGCTTTGTATGGAAGTTCTCAGCATGCTTTGATTTGCAGGAGACATGGGAAAAGAGAAACTCTCTATGATACTGAACAGGTATTTTGTTTCAAAATTATTTCTGCTGCAGGGGAAGGGGATTAATGCATGATTTTATTTGTCAGTCTCTATTGCCAGGTACAGCTGGGCACAGGAGCCCCTGAAGCATCCCACAGTATCACGACATACTATGATACAGCTGCTATGCTCCACCACATCCCCACAGTTGCAGGAAGCATGACTTGAGAAAACAGGACATGCCAAACAAGATTTTTCAAGAGCTAGTTAGTGGCTGGGGGATCTTAGGTAAGGTCCCCTGCTCCAGACCTCTCAAGTGCTAAATGTCTCTTGCCTTGTTTTGCATACTTACCTGAATCTTGTTTCTTTGCTAAGACTCTCAATAACTGTAGCACCACCAAAAGAGTGTCCCATCACAGCTATTCTGCTAGTATCAACAGAATCCTGTCAAAAAAAATGGGGTGCTGAAAGAGACTTTTTTCTCAAACTCCTTTTATTTTTTTTGAAAGGGAATAATTTTAGGCAATAGGTCCTCCTGAAGTAAGAAGAGCATCATTTCAGCTCCATTACTATTCATCCAGCTTTGGGATGACCTATGGTCATAGATCTAAGGTGTGATCTTCATAGTAGTTTTACAGGAACCAGTTTAGAAATCAAACAGGGAAACCAGAAGCATTATTAGGCATTTCACAAAATGCAATCACCACCTTTCACTCACCTTTAGGGTATTCCAGTCAAAGTTTGAATTCAGTACATTCGTTACTTCCTCTCCTGAATTGATTTTAAGAATGAGGTTGAGAGCTTTGCTGCACTCCTGTGCTCTTTGCTGCACCTGGAAAGAAAGAGAAGTTGGGGCAGAGAAGTGGAAACAGTTATCAGACAACAGCTAGGCTTGCCAGCCCTTTGGATACAAGACTTGGTCTGATTTTTTTTTCACCCTAAGTGTCTGATAAGGTAACAACTGTTTTGAACCGCAGAATAGGTCTGTAAAACAGTACTCTGATAAGATCTGACCATCAACAAAACTGATTATTCTAAGTCCAAAGAGTTGAAGTTCTTGCATAGATTTTCTGCACACAGAAGAGTTTATCCCTATATCATGTACTAAAGACCTCAACTCGTTCCTCCTGTCACTATTGAGAGAAGGAGTTGTTGGATGTGCAGCAAAGGCTTAAGGTACACAACTACAAGACAAGCTGACTTGCAGCTCCTCCTCAGGGTCACTTTGATAAGAAAATGTCACTACATCACTTGCTCCATCTGCATGATAGCTTTGAAACTGTCTTTGCACCGGATAAACCCAAAATAAGAAAGAGACAAGAAGCCCTTCCCATTTTATATACATACACAATCTTGAAAAGTGTTGCAAAGCTGTTACAAATAAAGATTTTCATTGTTTTTTATAAGTAGTGCTTTTAATTTTGATAATTTGCTAAAAGTAAAGCTTCAAGAAGAACGAAAGAAGAGTAAAGTCCTTGGGAACAGCGATGTGTAGGCAGCCAGCAAGATGTCTGTGCATTGCTGAATTTCAAATAACTCTCTTGAATCTCCCGACTTCTCTACTAGTGAAATGCTGGGAACAGCTTCTGGAGGTTATTTGCAAGCTAACACATGATGTATTTAGACTCGTAAGTAGGATGTTGTGTGCACACAGGAAATGACACATGTGCTGCTGTCTGTATGGCCCAGGGAGATAAACACCTCCCTGTCTGAGTTTGCATGAGCTGGAAGAAAGCATTCCTGTATATTTAAGGTCAAGTCTATGCTTGGAGGAGCTCATCAGCATAGACATATCACATCTAGCATGGATGTTGCTTAGAATCAGGAAGTCTGCATTGTTTACATTGCTATAAACCACGTCAAAGTATGTTGAAGATGATGAAACAAATGTTCCCCTTGGAGCAGCCGTGATTGATCTCGCTATCCAAAAGTAAACAAAAACTAAAGCAAGCCCAAAGGCCACACAAACAGTTGAATTCAGCTCTGTGTCATGGAAAGATTAGGCTGGGCAGCAAAAGTGTGAGGACACAGAGAAGAAACAGAAAGTTGAGTAGAACCAGAGAAGAAACAGCTGACTAAGCTTGAGAGTGCAACTTCGTAAGAAAGCTTTCTTGAGGAAGTAGTTTATGTTCTGAGGAAAGCTGTTGTTGGCTTTTCTGTCTTCAGTACCACGAGACTCAATGCATATTTATATATCCCCTGAGTCATGCCAGAAGGCTGTACACATGGCCAAAGAGCAAGAGTCTACCAGTTAGTCCTAAACACACCACTCCTGCCTCACTTCCAAGAGCACAGACCTAAGACTGGTACCTGCTTATGGCGCAAACAACGCTCTTCCTCTCCAGTTTTTAGTTTCCTGTAGTAGATCCACTCCTTCTCCATGTTTGATGTAGACTCTTCCTGTGGTTCAGAAACGGACTTTTTTTTACAATAATACGTTGCTGAAGCAGATTCATCTCTGCAATATCAACAAAAGGTTATTTCTGGAGATGTATTCCATTTGGTTTGGGATGAAGATAGCAGAAGTTTTAGATTTCAGATATCTCAAGTGACCTAAGCTACCAACCAGTGCTGCTGCAATCACAACTGTGTGTAGACAGACTTCCTAAATAATGCACTAAGCCCACCAAAACCCCACCTCTTTTATATTCTCCAAGTTCTAACAATAAGAGAGAAGTAGCATGCCTGAAGAATAACAAATTATCATGAGATTTAATTCAAGGGTGTATCTTAAGTAAAGCTAGATAGACATGGGCAGGGCTGAAGAAGGGAGGTTAGTTTTTCATTTGAAAAAGAATCCTAAGTTCTTCTTTACAATAAGTAACATTCTATTCAATGTGAGAAAGTTTCTTTCCATCAGAACTCACAAACATGCAGTATACACACCTATGCTCCACAGCAGCCACTATGAAGCCTTGGGAAGCCATCTCTATGCAAATAGCAGAATAGATGGTCCTGCAATCAAACCCACAGTCTAGTGAGACATGTGCATACATAATTATTTCAATTACACTGCTCTTTGAACATTGACCTCATTACATATGTGATAGCCCCCAATTAGCATTTCTCCTATTTGAATTTGCCAGCCACTAGAGCAGGCTTTTGTATGCCAGTCACCAAAGCCTGTTCACAAAACCTTATTGCTGTTTTACTATCTATTCAGAAGGAAAAATGTTGATGATTGGTAAATACCTTCACCCCTAAAATACAAAGGGAAAACCTAAATAAATACAGCAACCCTGCTTTTATTTACTGCTGTTGATTTTAGTGGAGGCATAGTGATACACAGCAGCCTGTCCATTTCAACTCCATGGGGATGTCACTCCCCTACTGAAAATCCGTTCAGAACCATCCTTGGAGACTTCTGTCTCCATAGACGACAAAAATAGTTTGTCAACAAACTGCAGAATTACCGAAAAGCTCCAAGTCCGTGGGAAAAAATGAGGAGTGGGTATTTTTCTCCTGGTTTAAAAGCAGCATTTGACTTTGCAGGACAGGTCACTGAACCTAGACAAAAATCAAAGCATATGTCATTATTACTGAGAGAAAGCTTTTGTTCCTGTGGGAGAAATCCCAAGAATCTGGTGACCACTGATTTCAGAATGGTCATCTGAAGAGAAGGTACCAATCTCATCCTTAAAATACAGAAGACAAATACAGATCTGACTCTGAAAATACTTTCTACTTGGCAGAAGTTACTTTCCTTCTCTCATCCACAGATTAGCACAAGTCCTGCATATCTCTTAAACCTTAGGAGAACAGAATTTCAAGAGTAGTGAGGCATCCAAGACTTGTTGGTATTCACAGCTTAGTATCAATCTCATCTTTTGCAAACTTCCCTGTGGGATTTAAATCCCAACACATAGGCACAGCTTACCTAAGCTCTTCCTACAGCAAATCACCCAGCCACTCACATTCCTATCAGTCAGAGACTGCAGGGCTGCCTGAGAACTGGGTCATGTTCACATTGAGCATCCCTACGCAATCTCATCCCAAACAAACACAGCTCTTTGGGAAAAACAATTTTTCAGTCCTGCAGCAATAACACACTGCACACAGAGCAGTGAGGCAACGACCTGCACACAGAGCTCATGCCATTGCACTAGTAAAGAAATAGAACCAGAACTAGTCTTACCAACATAGTACTGGAAAAGCCTTTCTCCTACAACTCGGTACATATTAAGGAAGTCAGAGAGTCCCTGATAGTACTCTTTATCTGGAATCCATCGTGCCTCTTCATTATCTGTGGCATCGCATGATGGATAATACAGGCGCAAGAAGCTTCCCTGGGATTAGGAGAAAAAAGAAAAATGAAGCTTGGTATTTTTATATGCTAGAGAAAAAGTAAAATAAAAACATGTTAAGGGGTTCAGATGCAAGAATGACAGCTCCAGAGAATTACGAGAATCTCACAAGAAAATTATTATCCTATACAGGCCAATCCTTCACCAGTATCTTTTTGTCAGTTAATTTTATGTAGCACAACTGATGACATCCAGGTAGAGCTAAACACCCCCTTCTCTAGGATTAGAGGTTAGCCTATGGCTAATTAAAAGTGCTCCATTTAACTGTTAATCATTGCAACCACTCACTACCTATTTCCTCTATTTATTTCCGCATCTTGCTAGATCTTTTCTTCTCTCTTCCTCACTGTGCCTCCCTTCGGGGTGCGGTACGATGATGCAGTTTGATCAGTTTAACGGGGGTGATTGTGTCCTGTTCCATTCGCCCTCCCAGCTGAGAGCTGTCATTGCTTTCTTTGCCCCAGTGAGTCTCACAAATCTGTTACTGACCCAATTAAGCTTGCTAAACTCAGGGGCGGGAGGGGGAAAGGACCATCCTGGAAGTATCTTTTTCCACTGGATTAGCAAGATGAATTTTACCCTGGGACTAGTTTCTGGAAGTGTGGTCCAGCAGAGGAGATGCAGGTAGAGGCAGGGCCATGATCTCAACGCAGCTATAGTGTTCCTGGCTAACCTGAGCAAAAGGCTGTCTGTAAAGCTCTTGGGCACCTGCACAGCAAAGGAGTGCAACACACTGTTCTCTCTTTTCATCAAAATATTTACAAGTCTGTAGTGGTTCACCTTTCTAAATGCAATTTTGTTAACCTGTGTTTTATCTGCCTCCATTTCATACCACCAGGTTCAATCTTCTCTTACTGCCTGCATTCCATGTCTTCCAGGAAACCACCCAAGCTTTCCACATTCATGTGGATCCTCCATGCCCGTGTTGCCAGTATTTTTCCTACGCAGACAGCAGCAGGTTACCCATGGCACACCTTAAAGCAGACCTCCTGGCAGATGAACTGTGTGTAATTTGCATTCTTACTTCCTGGTTTGCAAGGGAATTTGCGACACACTATTCAAACTTACTTGCTCCAACTGTACTTGTACTTTAACATGTGAAGTCTAGGGCCAAAAAGAACATGAGCTTTGGAATAAAGTCTGGTTTTTTGAACACTTATTTATCAGTTTCATACACAATGTATACCAAAAGCTTGTTTAATGAAGCTTATTTCTATTTACTCATCAATCTTAAATCAACCTTTGACACAAAGGATATTAAGGAAGAAATCATCAGACTTTCTTCCATACTGGTGATGATATTAATTGGATCCCAGAAGAGTCCCACTGAGATTCCCCAGGTGACTACTGCTTACCACAAAGTGAAAGAGGTTCATTTTCTATGCCTGAGAGAACTGTATTTATACAACTTGCTTACCTAAGAGAAACATATGGGCTGATTACAAAGAGAAACTCATAGCTTCTTTGTGCTAATACAGAGGAAACTCAGCAGAGTACAGGAAAACATACAAAGAACCTCTACAAACTGACCACAAGTTCCACTCTACCTGGATAGTCTGAGGAGTAAAACCACAATGTAAATGCAGGCATATTCTCACAGGAAAATTACAAAAGCAAGAGGATTTGAAAAAAATGAATAAAAAATAAATAAAAAATTAAAAGGAAACCCATATGCAAGCTCATTAGCTGGCTATTTACTGTCCCCATCTTCTTCTCATGGCTGCTCTCTGTACTAACCTCTTGCACAACTGACATCCTAGTCTTTTTCAGACAGATAGAATTTCAAAAAGACATCTCATGCTTTACCCTACAGCTGTAAGATTATGTATCCTCATCACCCAACCCTGCTAAAACCTGCTGGGAACTTTGTGATGAGAACAGCTACGGTCACGGAGACTGTGGAGTCTCCCCAGGAGCCCAACACAGAAGGGAGTGATGGGGTGGATGGGAGGAACCCTGTGGGTGCCAAGAAGACAGTTTCTCTTTGTAGGAGCATAAGGAAGGTAAGAATATTAGGAAGAGGTAGTCATGGGGAAGATTTGCAGGTTACATCCATCTGGTATTTTAAACTAGTTGCTGGAGAAACTGACAGTTCCTGAACTGTGCCCAGTACGCATCCTACATTGGGACGTAGAGGACAGAAAGCTCAGCTGTGAGCATCATCTCTGCACACAGACAAGACCTTGATTCAGCTGTAAAACTACAGCACGTTGTTTCACTAACATTGTGGCTTAAATCCAAAGGAGGGAGAACTGAGAGCTATACCTCAACTGCATTTTCTGTCATCAGGTCTGTACATCCAACTGAGTGTGGTCCCTTTCCTTCGGGGATCCTGTAAAACTTCTCAGTGGTGCTGCTCCCCATTTCCGTGGACGCCTTCACTGACCAACCTGTGGAAAAACACAAAGCAAATCAAGAGATCTCCATGGCCTGTGTGTCCAGATCACCTGCTCTGAAAAACATTCAGTGCGTTGAAGGTCCAGGAGTAGGAAATTCGAAGTTGAACCGATAGAAGAATCTGCTTATGAGAATCAAAGCCTTGAAATCCCATGACACCCATGACTCTATTATGGAATTTCCTCTGAGCAGAGTGTCCTGAATCAAAGGAACAGACAACACCACGCACTATACAGAAAGCCAGGGAGGAAATGTTTGGCCGGGGCCACTGAAGGGACACGGGGGAGGTCGCGGTGCAGAGCTGCAGCAGTCTCGCTTCTTGGGAATAAACAGGGAAGAGCGAGTCCGAGAGCAGAGAGTTCCGGAGGCGAAGGCTGTTTCCTCTCTGCCAGGCAACGACCTAGAGCTGCCGCTCCTCGGATGAACCGTGGGGAGGGAAGCTTCTGCAGCTCCTTGGTAAACAAAACCAGCCTACGCATCTGGGAGAGGGAAGGATGTTATGGAGAAATGACTGTAGCTATTTTTCCAAGAGGAATGACGAAGCTTAGATTCGATCCCTGGAGAGAAAAGGAAGGGCTGCCCGAGTAGGAGAGGCTGCTGGAAGGTCTGCCCGTCCCCAGAGCATACCTGGGGTGACCCCTCTGAGACAGGCTGTCCCTAGCGATGAGCGGGAATCTGCAGCATCCCAGATTGGGCAGCGGGCATGAGCAACACCCCCTGCCCCTCGCTCAGGCAGCCGGGCTGCGCTTTATCTGCACCTCCTCCTCTCCTGGAAGCATCCTTTGCACAAAGACCCGTGCCCATCCTGACACCTCGGGGCAGCTCCCGGGAGCCTGCGGGGTAGCAGGCTCTCCGGGGTAGCAGCAGAGCGAAGCGTGCAGGAGAAGCTGTTGGAAGGTCAGCCCGTTCCTGGGCCGTACCTGGGGTGACACCTCCGAGCTGGGCTGTCCCTAGGGATGAGCGGAGCACAGCTGGAATCTGCAGCATCCCAGACTAGACAGCAGGCATGAGCAGCATCCCTTCGCTCTGGCATCCTCCTCTCCTGCCAGCATCCTGGGGCACAGCCTGGGAGCGACCTGAGCCCATTCCAACGCCACCCGGCAGCCTGCGGCGTGGGTCCAGCCCTCCAGGGCAGGACTCCCCCCCCCTCCCCGGGGCGGGACTCCCTCGCTGGGGAAGCAGCAGGGCGGAGCGTGGTCGCTCCTCCCCGGAAAAAGCTCTCGGTGATCGCCTGCGCTTCCACGATGGTTCGGAAGCTGAAGTACCACGAGCAGAAGCTGCTGCGGCGGCTGGACCTGGTGAGCTGGGAGGCGGCGGGGACGAACCTGGCCGAGGTGAAGGCGCTGCGGAGGTACCGCTTGGCTCGGAGAGAGGATTATGTGCAGTACAAGGTGCTGGCTCGCAGCATCCGCACCTTAGCGCGCCGCATCCGCGATTTGGGTCCAGCCAGCGCTGCTTTCCGCGCCCGCTGCTCCGCAGCGCTGCTGGAGAAGCTCCACGGGCTGGGGCTGGTGGGAGACAAGCGGTCCTTGGCCGTCTGCGAGACCCTCTCGGCTTCTGCCTTCTGCCGCCGGCGCCTGCCCTGCCTGCTGGTGAAGCTGCGCATGGCCCAGAACCTGCGCCACGCCGTCACCTTCGTGGAGCAGGGACATGTCCGCGTGGGGCCCGAGGTGGTCACCGACCCCGCGCTGCTGGTCCCTCGCGCCGTGGAGGACTTCATCACCTGGGTGGACGCCTCCCGCCTTCGGCAGAAGGTGCTCGACTACAACCAGGAGCGCGACGACTTCGACCTGGCCGCCTAGGGATGCGCCAGCGGTGCCACCACTGGATCTCACAATCATGGTATCATTTGGTCGGAAAAGACCTTTTGAGTCCAACCATACCTGTTTGAGTCCAACCTACTAAATTATATCCCTGAGCATCTCGTCTACCCATCTTTTAAAACACCTCCAGGGATGGAGAACCAACCACCTCCCTGGGCAGCCACTTCCAGTGCCTGATAACTCTTTTAGTGAAGAAATTATTCCTCATGTTTAATCTGAACCTCCCCTGGCACAACTTGAGGCCACTTCCTCTTATCCTATGGGAGAAGAGACCAGCATCTGCCTTACTATGACATATTTACTTCCCACTCCCAAAACACTCCTGAAAGGGGGATACGTACTTGCTTCTAGTGAAGTACGGCTCTACTCCTAGCTCCCCTTCACAGCTAACAGCTTTGTTCATCCACATAGAGGAATGTCCCTTCCACATCCATTACTCCAAGAAAACATCCAATAAGCCAGCTCTGTCATAATTGATGGGATGCAAACAAAAGTGCTTCAGAAGATCTTTACCTGATCACAGGATGCGATCCAAGTGCTTGGCTGCTAACCAGGTCTACTGGAAGGGGTTTTAACCCTGGCCAAGTTTTGGACTGAGCTCAGCAGCTTCACTGCTGCTTTTCTAAAAGATTGCCCTAAAAGGACTGCTGGTTCCTTTTTCAACTGCTTCTGGAAGGGTTTCCTCTTGATACTGAGGATCTTGTATATGGGGGAAAAGCTGGGGTTGTTTGGGGTCAGCAGTAAACAAGGAAGCCAAGTACTGCGTTCCTGGAACTGTAAAAGTTTTAACCAAAAACTTCGTGGGAAGTCATAAAGGGAAGTTTGATACTCTGAGTTCAGTATCTTTGCTATGTGGGTTCCAGCTGACAATCAGACATCATTCACGGAGCAGGATCTAATGGGGAGGCATTGGAGCAAAAGCTGTCCTAACCATAGCTGCAAGTCTGGAGGGAACTTTTGGATTTAGCGCATGAGCCAAACAAAAATTGGTACCGGAGGCCTTCTGGGGCTGTTGGGAACCTTATTCCCCTTTGAAATAAAGAAAAAAAGGCAAAAATAAACCAGATGTTTTATGCTACTGAAGAAGCATGTGTGTTGTTTTTATGATGTAGTTTCTCTGAAGGTTTCTTCTGATTTTTAAATACTCCAGTAAGCCCTATTTGTCATTTATATATAAAAAAGTTCTGAAACTTATTTTATGTAACTTTTTTTATGTAAACTTTTTTTTCCTTTGATAGCTGCAAGGCTATTACTGAGTTATAAAGTGCTTTTGGCTAGAAATACTTCCTTTCCATTACCTGGACTACAAAAATATTTGGCAGTACGTTTTTGAGTGGAGCTGTGACTGCCCATTCCAACCCCAAAACACTGGAATTCAACTGCAGACACCATTTGACAGGTGGATGCTTTAGTGTGGCTTTTCTGAATGGGAAAGGTGTTTAGATGAGAGATGTTTAGGGGTTATCAAATCAGGATCACAAAGTGTCATCAGATATTATGACTTTTTAAAATGCAAACTAAATATTTAAATTCCTAGCAGTCTCATAAACCAAATGCATTAAGCAGAGTGTTAACTTTTAAAGCAATAATCAATATTAAGAAAAGGACAATAATCAATATTAAGAGGTGGGGAACTCCATTTGCTTACCCTATGAACTACTTCTCTTTATGCTTCAATTTATTTCAATAAATCTTCACCTGTAACACCTTAAGAACCTTTTCCTCAGGGCATGCACCTTGCTTATGATAACAGATACGAATAGATGTTTTGCACATGAAGCATGACTTTTCTTTAACATCTTTCCAGCTTTCATCCAGAAACACATCATAATACCTTGGGAAACTCAGAAGGTGCCTAATTCAAGTGCAGGTAAAAGAGTGCTGCGTTTTAGTTTTTTGGGGGAATTCAAATAACAGCACAATGACATGCCCTCTGCAAGGCATTTTGCTACTCAGATGGTAAACTGCTGCTGTGTCCAGTTTGTCCAGCTCTAGAAGAAACAGCAGAAAAGAAAATCTCAAACCTCAAGCCTGGTAGCTGCTGTAGTTTACATTGCCAGCCTACTCTAAACCAACTTTTCATCATTCATCTGTGCCCTTCAAGCACCTTCTGTAGCAGGAGAGAAACAAACCAAAACCCTATAGGCTGTTAAATTATGCTGTGACAATGGAAGCAAATTGATTTCCCTATGGGTGCTGTGGGATAACAGCATCCATCACCCCCACTCTACCCGTGTAATACTGGAAACCAAATCCTTATGCCCTTTTTCGGAAGTATATCAGGTTGTGCCTTGATATGTCCTGTGTGTGTCTGGAAGTCTGTGGCCCTGCTGGTTTTACAGCAGCTGAGCCCTGAGGTGTGTGTCGTGCTCCTAAGTTTGTAATAGCTGAGTCCAGGCACGCGTTGGAAGAGAGCTGGGTCCACTTCAAGTGTTGTACAGAGCATTATCTTGATTCAAAAATGGGACTTGCATCTGATAGCATCACAGCCACATTTTTGCTCGTGAGTGCAATCGGGCAGATGATGGATTCCTCGTGTTTAATGGTGTTTTGCCTTTAGTTCATGGCATTGAGTTTGTTTGCCAGAGCCAACATGCTGTGGCTGGGAGGTTCCCACAGTGACTCCGGAGCTGGGGATTGAAAGGGCACAGGAAGCAGCTCCGACAGCTTTTCCTGGCACTTGGGTAAACTCAGAGGCTTTTTTTAATTCTCAAGGCTGGATAAATCAGTGTAAATTGGCACTGGCTTCCATGGGTCTGTGTGAGTTAGCAGGAGATGATCTGACATTGTGCTTTTTTTGGGCTAGATCCTGCAAGTGTTCCCCTCCAGCACTCCAGGTTTTGCAGCAGGAGAGCTTACACTTAAAAGGACAGGGTCATGGGTGTCACTGTGCTCCCTCCCATCACCTTCTGAAGTGAGTTTGCTGTTCCTTAGGCTGCTCAACATCTCTATGAAGCTTGTGGAAAGTTACTGGTGGAGGAGGACAGAGACGATGGTGGTGCTGGTGTCAGGGCAAGTTGCCCCTGTGTCTGACAAATCCTGATCTCTGCCACCTCCACAAGTGTCTGTTCCAGCAGCTGGGGGCTGGAGGGCTGCCAGCTTCTCTGAGGAGGGAGGAAGGGGTGATGGGGGGCTCTAGCAGTGCAAGAGCCTTTAGAGCAAACAGCAAGCAGTTCCTGTGCAGGAGCTCTCAGTTGGATACTGAGCGGTTGTCCGGGAGTTTTATCAGGGCCTATGATTTATTTTTTTTTTATCATCTTGTTTTTTTTCCCCTCTATTTTTTTTCCCTGACCTTGGCTTGTCCTTTATTTTAAGGCTGCCAAAGCGGGGGAGCTGAGCTTGAGGAATGTGGGGGAGCTGAAGGAAAGAGTCTTTCACACTGATGCCTTTTGTGTTGCAGGGTGTAAGTGGCTGAGGCTGTCACTGAAACGCAAATGCGTGTTTTTCCACTGATTTGAGCCACTTTTTTTCAGTAAACAAGAAAGCTACATCTTTTAAATGCTGCTTCTATCTGACATCTTGGTATGCCTTAGTACAGAGAGGATGCTGACCTTAGTATTTCAGTGATAGCACATCACAGTGAGCACAGATGGCATACGGGGCTGGGGAAGGAAATATATCCTCCTTGGCAAGATGGGGTACAGAAACTGAGAAAAGCAGTGATGAAACAAGTTACCCAGAAAAGCCATAGGTGTCCCATCCCTGGAGGTGTTCAAGACCAGGTTGTATGAGGCTTTGAGCAAACTGATCCAGTGGAAGATGTCCCTGCCCGTGGGAGGGGGGGTGGAACTGGATCATCTTTAAGGTCTCCTCTAACTCAGACTATTCTATGTTTCTATGATTCTATGATCTGAGTGTTTGCCGGCCTTTTGGGCGATGCTCCTGCATCCTGGGTTGGGCCAGAGCCTCCCAGCTGCTTCCTAGGGCACTTTCACACGCTCATCGCTATAATAGTCCCCAGTGAGATATTCCCCAGCAGATGGAGGTGTTACTCTCCCTTTCTTGAGCTCTGAGTACTCTGTTTTAAGTACATTACCTGCCAAATGTGGCACTGGACATTGGACCAAAGAGCCAATTCTGATCACTGGGGTATGGGATTGCCTTAGTTCCTATATCATTTATCAAAACAATACAACATTCACTGGGGCCAGGGGGGAAAGCACTCTGAAGTGTTATGATAGGATTTACCTTAGCACCCCAGTTCTGGTTCCTGCTTATAAATGCCCCATTTTAGGCAGTGAACAACTCTTCTCACCCTTTGCTTGCTGTTTTGGGTCTGAAGCATGACCTGGGTGGTAGAAACCTGTCTGCTGTGTGGTTGGTACCTAGGGACATCAGGTAGAAGCAGCTGGCAGCAGCTTTGGAGTCAGCAGGAGGACGCACTTGGGTTCAGTCTTCCTATAAACCCTGGAGCTTATGGGTCAGAGGGCTAAATCCAAGTGTACCTCCCTCAGTGGAAATGTCCCCTCTCACTTCTCTGCAAGTGCAACTCTGCTGCAGAGAAGTCCTTCTACCACTAATATGAGCTGATTTCAAAGAGATGGAAGTGTTTTGCTTTGAGCAGGCAAAGAAAAAGGGAAGGCTGAGCAATAAATCATCCAGAGATGGAGATTTGAGCATTTCCAGTTTCCTGCTAGAGCCGCCCATTAGAGGATCGTGCACGTCCCCAGCAGTAAGAAGGCACAACAGCTTTTCAGCTGCTGTCAATCACGTCAGCAGGGTCGGTAAGTGCAAATCTGAATGGCATTGCCACTCTTGGTTCCTAACCCGAGGCACCACCACCTGCTGTTCCTGGAGAGGTTCAGATGGTTGTGTTATGGGGGTAAAGCACAGGAAGGCTCTCACAGCAGGCTCATCTGACTCACGTTACAGTCCACCACCTTCTCACCTATATCAGAGCTCATCGAGCTTAAAACACACTGGGAGGAGCCACATCCTAAAACCACCATCTGTCTCCTCACCATCTGTCACAGCAGCCAAGGCACAGAGTCCCGTGCAGGCATCCACCCTGCAGATGATGGTTTGGGGGAGACAAATGCTGTGCTGGCAGTGAACCCAGAACCTCCCACTCTGTGTCCTTGCCAGCCTCCCGGAAGAATTTATGTCAGGAAGGACTGCTGGAGGTCGCTTAGTCCAAACCCCTGTTCAAAGCAGGGCGTGTGGAGCAGCTTCAGGCTGCCGTGCTGAGTGACTGAGGCAGGGTTTAATCACCCTCGCTGTGGTTTTTTTTCCATTTTCATCCAGTCTGAGTTTCCCCTGCAGCAGCCTAGGAGTGCTGCTTCCCATCCCCACACTGCACACATCCATGTCAGGAGAGAGGTTATTTTTCCCTTTGGGAAAACTCTGTTCACTTTTTCCCAGCGTGCTGGCCGTACACACAGCAGGGAAGTGACACATCTGCCACGTCCCCTCCTGCAGTCTACCCAGAGTGAATCCCACTCCTCTGCAGGGACACACAGGGATTTGGAGCCAGGTAAGGGGCTGGAAGGGAGGAAGCAGAGGAGTGCAAGTGTTTGAGCAGGGTGTGAGTCCCCAGTGGGGACAGGCTTTGGGCTGAAGCCAAGGAGGAGAAGCACTGCCAAGGTGCGCGAGGGGCTGCGTAGAAACCACCCAGCTCCTCAAAATCCCACTCCAGCCACTGGCACTCCTCCCTGTGCTCTCTCTAGATCCTTTTTTTTCCCAGCTTTAGCAGCCCCTGGAGCTCCACATACCTGTTGTGTGGTGTTCTGGCTGGGTTCTGCTCCTGTCCCACTGGCTGGAGGAGCAGGATGGACTCTTGGGCCACCCACAGCCGTTTGGAGCCAAGCGAGAGGCGACTGTTCCCGCAGCAGGACGTTTCTCTCGCGCACAGACCGACTGCTGGGCTCTCCGCGAAGGGGAGGGACCAAACTTTGCCTTAGTTTTCAGATGAGACAATCTTTCTTGGAGAGATCTTTCCTGGGCCTGGAAAACAAGTTTCCTGCATGGAGCCATTCCCAAAAAGCATTGCACGCCCCAGAGGATCCCACGGCTCTTTAGATGCTGGGCTGTGCCTTTGTGTGACAAGGACAGGTTTATATACGGGCTTGTTTGCATGTGGCTGTGAATTTCTGGCTTTCCTTGTGGCACTGCAGAATGCAGCAGTGTGGGTCTGGATCAAACACTGGGATCCTTGTGATAGTAAATTCCCTGGTCTGAGCTGCAACACTTATGGCGGGGTGATGAGGAGAGACCTTTGACTCGAGATCCCTCTGTAGAAATCCAAATATTTTCCTCTAGCCTTATGAGACAGGGATAACAACCCCCTGAGGAAGCTTGTCCCACTTTTGGGTGCAGCTTCTGGAGCAGTTTAAGATGGATCAGGCGCAGTTCCTACTGATGGGGTGGATCTGTGCACCCTCCCTCCCTCAGCCTTTGCACAGCCCCAGCATTTACCTGCTGTGTAACACTGAACATAGGGAATTAACCCTAAACCCAGCACCAACGATGAAAGGTTAATTTTCTGGGAGATTAACAAGTTGATCCAGGTGATGGAACAGCCATATGAGATTCAAGGCTTGATGGGTGTTTGTTGTATGGGTCTGGAAGGTGCAAACCATGGCTAGGGAGACAAGACTTTTAAGCATAGCTTGATTATTGATATCAAAGAAGATCAGAAGATACTTGTACAGACATTTTTTTGACTACAACAAAAAGCTGCCAATAGTGGATCTGCAGCATTGGCAAGGGAGGAGCCAGTTTCCATGGTACGTGAAAACCAACAGACCAGAGGCAAATGTTTGGCCTGAGCTGGCTGTTGGTTAGCAACATCCTTGAGAAATGCAATGTGGTTTTGTCTATGAGTGCTTTATATAAAGAGCTGCACTTACCTCCAGATTTCCATGACAGTAAATAAAATACCAACTTTGGTCTGATTTGAAGATAATTTTTGTGGATTTTTTTTCTCATTTATTTTTCCTTTTTTTTTGATAAATCTTGTTTTTCACACTACATGACTCATTTAATCCAGATGCTTCTTGATCTGTTAAAATTGCCTTTGAGAGGAGATGCTGCATCAATGAACACCCACTGAAGAACCATCACACTTTCAGCAGGCACCTTTCTGAAGTGTGCAGCATGACAGAGCTTCACGAAGCCGTGGCTTTGGGGGATTATGACCTGGTGGAAGAGATTTTGAGATCAGGGCGCTGTGACCCAAACCACAAGGATGTCGACTGGCATGACAGAACCCCCCTGCACTGGGCTGCTGCAAAAGGTAAGGGCACCTCATGCTCTGTTACAGCACTATTGGTGTCGTAAAAGGTGATGCTAATTGTAATTATGTCTTCCTGTGACAGTGATTAATGCTGGCAATAGTCACAGCTCATATCTGATCCTTTTGTCCTTAATGAGGAAAAAGAGAAAAATGCCAATTCAAATAGGAATGTGCCTGCGAAATAATTGATGGGTTTACCATCAAAGTGATTTTTTAGCTTTTATTCTGTCATGAAAATTGACATGATAAGTGCATATAGCATGTCTGCTCGTCCCCCACATTACTTTTTTAAGAGGTGGCTTTGTATAGTGCAGAGGAGTTATTTCTCATGTACACCTGCATGAATGAGCAGGAAGTCAAACCCACTGTTTATATGAGGTGTTTATCAAAACCAACAGAACAAAATAACTATAGTGTTTTACATTGCTCTCCATTTGTCTCACCTGGTCAAATGAACAGCACAGGACCTGAGTTATTTGCATCTCTCATTTGATCCTTCCTTATCAGAAGTGTCTGTTAAAGACAAACCCCTTTGCAGCCCAGAAAAGAGACCAATGCAATGATATACAATGCATAATTGCATACAGTGTAAAATGGGAAACTGGACCTGTTCTCCTCCATGCTAGGGTGCTTATTACATGTTTGGATCTCACATGATGACATCTGCCTTTGCTCAGAAATCAAGTGTGTGTTATGCTGGTTTACATTTGACGCTTTGCTTGACTTATGCCCTGATGGATTAATACTCAGTTGGGAAGCAGCAATTGGAGCTGAGGTGTTAAGAAAATAATGATGAGAGACTGTCATGGCCTAGGCACCATTTGGAACGCTCTAGTTCAGTCAAGGCAGTGTGAAGTGGGGTAGGAATAACTTTTTTTTGCTTCTTTAAGTAATTCCACAAGTTAGAAAACTATGAAAGTGAATGGAAACAAGTAATTTTGCTGTCTGCTATAAAAAAAATCCATTGTTTCAGTAAAGCTATTCACAGGTTTTCCATTTTTTTAATGTTTAAATTTTATTTTGTATGGAATTAAAAAACAAAATGAAGCAGTGACATAGTCAATAACCAATTAGTCAATGATTGAGTTGTGCTGTTCAGAAATTAGTAGAAAAGGTTTTGATGTTATTGTTGGTTTTGTTGTAAAGTGCTTCTGTGAGCAGCCATGTTTGGAAAATATATCTGCATTTTCTAGTGAGTATCATTTATTTGATAAACTGAATGGCCAGGTCATGGGTAAAGTCCATCTTTACACAACTGAGGCATTTCTGCTTAATTGTGTGCAACCATCTTCTGCATCCTGAAGGTATTAAGTCTAATGCAGGTGCATTTTCTCTCCCTCTTTTGCTGCCCAATGCAAGGGCAATCAGAGCTGGTCAAGCTCCTCGTGGATTACGGTGCCCGGCACTGCCTGCGGAGCGATGTGGGTTGGACCCCAGCTCACTTTGCTGCTGAGTCAGGGAGACTGGGTGTGCTTCGCACTCTTCATTCCCTGCACGCTGCCATGGATGCGAGCGACCTCTTCGGTGACACTCCCAAGAGGCTTGCGGAAATCTACGGTCACCAAGACTGCTCCAGGTTCTTAGAAATGTGAGTAGCGATGGGTGGTCCCACTGCAGCAGCCAATGTGCCTCCAGCAATGAAGATTAAACTGACTGCCATGTAGAGGACCAGAACAAATAGGGGTGTGTTAATTACCTTTCCACCTGAAGTCTGTTAACGCCATCAAGCATGCATAGTAGAGAAGCAAATATGGGTCTTGGTCACAGAGAAGCAAGATACACATTTATTCCACTGCTTTCTGTGATTTGCCTTGGTTTGTTTTCAAAATCATCACCACATCATGATGTTTTTATAGGGATATTACAGAGCAGGTATTAAACAATGGAAATGAACACAAGAATCATAGAATCATAGAATCTTCCAGTTGGAAAAGACCTTTGAGATCATCAAGTCCAACCACACCCATCCATCCACCAAACCATGTCCCTCAAAAACTCATCTACCCATTTTTTAAACACCTCCAGGGATGGTGACTCAACCACCTCCCTGGGCAGCTGTTCCAGTGCCTGACCACCCTTTCAGTAAAGAAATTCTTCCTAATACCTAGTCTGAAGCTGCCCTGGAGCAACTTACAGCTTAACATAAGTTACTTATGAACTAACTTATGAACTAACAAGCATCAACCCCTAGGGAGATGAATACTGAATACACAGTAGAATGATTCAAGAATAGCCCCTTAGGAGATAATATTAGTGTATGTATGTAATTTGGCTTTTATTGTAGTATAGAGCCATCCTTTGTGATTATTTAAAATAATACAATTAAAATTTATTTAATAAACAATTTAATAAATAATTGTTTAAAATTATACAGTTTGACCTGTTAATAGGGTGGCCACATATTACTTCCAAATTCTGGAAAACTCATTATTATTTTAACTCTTTATGGTTATCATGGCACCATATTCAATTAATAATATATTTTTAGAGAGTTCCCAATTCACTTTGCTGTTTTCTAGCCAGTGATTTGGCTCATGGATGTTTTCATCCTTGCAAAGCTCTTTCCCTGGATCAGGTTGCTGTCCTTCATAGGCCTCATCTGTGTCCCATACCTGCATCTCTCTCAAGTAGTGGGATAGATCTCCAGAGGCAAATTGCAGTCCCACAAGTTACCTGGTATTTAAATATATTGCTTGTGAAATCTGCACACGCTGGACCCTGAGATGCTGAGAGCACCCAAAGGCTTTTCCTCCCCTGGATTGTTCTGTGAATTTACACTCCCACCATAGTCCTTAACTAGCATCTTTTTGATTTCTGCCACGTTCTCAAGACTGTTTTGGCACCATATAAATCATACGTTTCCTTATAGACACATAACCATCTCAAAGTCTCCAGCTTGCCAGTTCAGTACAAGAGCTGCAAAATCAGGCACAGCGACTGGGCAAGTGTCTGAGATGGCTGGTGCCTACCAAATGCCACCTTTCATTAATCCACGTAAACCTTTCTGTAGACATTGTTGTCCTTTGCTCTACTTCTACAGCTTGTTGGTTCCTGCTGAAATGCTCCATGCCCACCTTTAATCCTTCCATAGGGAGAGACACCCAAACTGTGTAAAATCAATCCCCCTGTACCAAGACCAGAAAACTTTCTAGGGGAGCCATATGTTCCTGTTTCTAAACTCTGGCTGCTATGGAATCTCATGGGACCTTTGGATTTCCCTTGCTCATCTCACATTCAGGAGACTTCACAACCAAAGCCTGGCTGTTTGTGGAGCTAACACGCTGCGAACCCTCACTATTCACCACCCTCCTTCCATACAGAAGAATCAGCTCTTATTGTCCTTAGATCTTCAGTTTAAAGCAATTTTAAACCAAGCAGCTGATACCTGAGCTGTTCAAATTAGGTTTTTTTACTACCAAGACCCTAGCTGGGATAAGTTCAGGCTTGCCAGGTGTTTGAGAATGGGTTGCTTTCTTCCAGAGGCGGATTTTCTCTTTATACAGTTCTCAGTTCTTGTCTTGCTTAGTTTCTATATCAGGACAGGTAACTATTGTCTGTCCTGGAGACTGAAAGGTCTGCAGGCTTGTTGCCCTTGATTAATCATTTATAGTAACAATTAACCTATTCCACGCTGTTGGTTTTGCACTAATCTTACCATTAAATCCTGGTTATCGAGTCCTGCCAAGTCTGTAGCATTTGCTGTGCTCTTGACTGTGGTGGTGAGGTGATGGCAGGGATGAGGGAATTACCTGGATGATGTCAACAGGTGATGCCTGCAGCAGGCAGAGGCACCTGTGCTGGTGGAGGTGGTTGGGAGAAGGACTGACAGGACAGCGGACAGGATAATTAACACCCCAATCGGAGCCACCTAGGCAACAGCCTCGCGCAGCTCCTGTAGCTAATGGAGGGGTTTCTGAGCTGAATGGTTTGGGTTGGAAGGGATCTTAAAGAACATGTAGTTCCAACTCCCCTACCATGGGCAGGGACACTTCCCTCTAGACCAAGCTGCTCAAGGCCCCCATCCCACCTGGCCTTGAACGCTGCCTTCATGAGAACATTCATTCATGAGAACCTTCATAAAACAGCTTCACCTCCTCACATCAGCAAACTTGGAATTAACTAGGAGGAATAACTGGCATTTGTAGGATAATCATGATTGCCTTCTGCTCCTTCACATGTGCAGAATGTCCCAGAGGTGATGTCCATGCTCAGGCAGTGCTCAGTGGCTCTAGCAGGAGCTGGGCAGTGCCAATGTGTGCTGCAGACAGAAAAGGAAATGTATTTTACACTCTGAAGATGTGCAGCTCAGGTAGGACTGCTCTCTGCTCACAGTGTCTGTGGTATTTGTATGTAAATACAAGGGATATTTTGTTACAGAGCATCACCATCAGTTTTGAATATTTGCCTGGCATGCAGAAAGAAAAGGGAATTTTTAAATAACAGCCTAAGAGGTTGTGCCAAACGCAGGTCCAACATACACATCTGAACAGTACTATGAGCATCCAAATGCTTCCTAAACCCCAATTCAGCCTCTGTTAGGACCACTGTGATCCTTGCATGCTGTGTGTCTGACCCCAGGTGCTGCTGGCAGCAAGAACATACAGCTGCCTACCTGGGCTGAGCAACTGGTCTGTACTGGCAACTGTTTGCATTGACATAGAAATATTACATCTATCAACATGCAAATATTTTTAACATGTAAATATTAGGAATATTCTGCTACACAGCAACCATACCACTCACCAAGATTTGCATGCACATGCAAAGAATGGGAAATAGCCTTCAAAATCACCTGCTTCTGTGTAACAAGCTTTTAATTTAAATCAATTTTTTTTTGCATGAGAAGAGCTTTACTCTGAATGCTGGGAGATCTGCCAGAAATGGCACTGAGGCGACACAGAGACCCACGTCTCATACCTGCTGCAAGCCCTTCTGTAAAGTGCCAGGCATTGAAACACCAAAAGTTCCTGCTTTTTAAGCCCAGGGCATATACAAGCACATCTCATCTGTCTATTCACACATATATACACATATGTTTGTGTGTGTGTGTATATAAATATATATATAGTAAGCTTATGCTATGCAGCACATATATGTGGAGCCAATGGCTTTACTATGTGATCTCAGCCAGGAGAGTGCTGCTGTATTACAGAAAACAAAAGTTTTTTCCCAATATTCAGTGGTTAATTTTGGCAGAGCTGTAATTAACAAAACCATAACTGAGATAAAAAAAAAATAAATTCTGCTGCTCAGAGAAGACTTTTGGTCTGGATGGAAGTGATTTTTAATTTCATTGAATCATAGAATGATTTGGGTTGAATGGGACCTCAAAGATTATCCAGTTCCAACCTCCCTGCTCTGGGCAGAGACAACTTCCACTGGTTCAGGTTGCTCAAAGTCTCATCCAGCCTGGCCGTGAACACTTCTAGGAATGGGACATCCACAAGGTGTTCCAGTTCCTCACCACCATCACTCACATAATAAAGAAATTCTTCCTAATATATAATCTAAATGTGCTTAAAACTGTACCTCCTCATCCTATCACTGCACTCCCTGATAAAGAGCCTCTTCCCACCTTTCCTGTAGCCCCCTTTAAGTACTGGAAAGTTGCTCTAAGCTCCCCCTGGAGCCTTCTCTTCTCTAGGCTGAATAAGCCCAATGCTCTCAGCCGATTGTCTGCAATTGTTTGCAGTGGGAAGTGTAATGAAAAAAACATTGATATTTCAAGGCTATAAGGAAAACTACAGTTTATTTTCAGGTTAGCTTGCACAGTGTACTTCACTGAGGATCAGGGACTGTATTTGTTTAATAGAAAATACGAGTATCACACACATAAAACTTTAGGACTTTGTAAATCACAGACAACAAGAGAAACTTTTAACTTGGAAATCCCATGGTCTGGATGGATGATTGTTCAGTGTCTGACACTCACAGGTTTCACACACTTGAATTCATGGAGATAGCTTGAAAAACACAGCTAAAACCCACAGCAACCAGAGGAGAACTGTGAATGGTTTGCATATGGAGATATTGGTCTGGGGTTAAATTGTGTTGTCTACATAATGGTATCCCATGCTAAATTTCAACATCTGCAGCACAGTCTTATTTCTATGACATTGCTTAATTCAAGTTAGTACCTAAAACAGAAATGGGGATGAATTGTCAAATTCAGTTTTGGTTTTGAGTGCAAATTTTAGCAAAATGTCAGGGCTGAATTGGATTAAGATTACATAATTTCTGAAAAAAAATTGTCTATAATTAATAATTATAACAATAAAAGTTGTCTATAATTAATAACTATGTATAAATCCTCCCAAATTATAATCATATTCATATCTGATTTTATATTTTTTAATGGTTAAAACTGTGATTTGAGGAGTAAAGATCTTAACATAGATCCTTACCAAAGTTTCCCACTTCAGCCCAGCTCTCAGTGAGTACCTGGTCACTTGGGGTGATGAACACTGTTGGATTTGGCATGCACCTCAGTGTTTTCTTGAGTATCATCAGTGTTTTGAACATATGATCCCCTGATCCTGTCAATGAACGGTAGTGTGGCTGTGCTGGGCTCAGTGTCTGAAGATGCACTCTTACTTCTGTTCCCCAGAGCAGAGGAGGAGAGCAGAAACTATCGCAGGACAGCTGCAATGAAAGGAATCCCCTTAGATCAGAGAGATGAAGAATGGGAACTCAAGAAAGAAGAGCTTGAGAGAAACCCACCGTGTTCTTGGGAGAACTACACTTCCTGTGCTCCAAAGAAGAGTCGAAAAAACCCAGGGAAGCAGCAGTGAGCTCTGCCTATTTGATGCCACTGACAACTCACAATGCAGAGCAAAGATACTGGCAGACCTCAGGGTGAAATGTGGATGAAGCAGATGGCCACAAGAATGCATCTTTGAGATATACTCTAAATACGGTCATTAACAGGGAATAGGTAGAAATGCTTCCATCTGTCTGTCTATATGTATCAGAACTCAAAAAGTAGAAGACTGCTGGAGCTGTTTAAATATGCTAATACTCTGAGTCACTGAAATGTACAGATTAACAGAAATTACAGCAATTACACATATTGTCTGAAAGGGAATTGGGTTTATTTGTAAATAATTAATAAAAGGATCTGGTACTGTGGTTCTAGTCTCTCTGGTGATGTCTGTGGCTTTTGCTTGTTTTCTTCTAGTTGTGAGTCAGCCAGAAGGCTCTACATGGGCTTGTAGTCTCTGGTGTTTCCTCTCTTTTATTTGGGAGTCGGGCATAGTTGCTTCTTCTGGCTGAATGGGAGAGGTTGATGTTGACCTTTTACCAGACACATGGGTCTAATAGCCTGTGTCTACCATGCCTGGCCCAGCAGAGGGGAAAACATGCTCCCTCATTCCTGCTTTGAGACATCTGTGGCTGCCACGACAGTTAGAGACAGTTAGTTATTTTTAGCAGTGCCCTCAGCCATGTTTGTGTTTATGCTCATAGATAGGAATGCTGTGGAACCACTCCTGAGATATCCCTCTGCTCATCTGCATTTCCCATGGCAAAAGTGTTTTTAATTCTTTCAATTTTCAACCATAAAAGGTTGGAATTTGACCCAAAGCAGTTTTCCATACTGTGGCAGCATTGACTTCTGTCAGCTTCTATGTCTCTTCTTCCCCTCTCCTTAAGTGTCTGCTTCCCTTTCCCTCTGCTTACCCTCTACTACTCAGATTTTATCCTTCTGGAACGCCTTGGTTACTTATGTCCTTTGCACCCAGACACAATATTGAGGCATTGCAATCACAACCAACAACTCTCTGATCCATCTCCTGCTTTGAGATTTCCAAGGCCTTAATTCATCTGTCTACAGAGAGGTGTCTAACACCACTTGAGATGCTCCTGAGTACCCAAGCTGACCCTACAGGTCTCCAGAAGATCCTGTGCTGTAGCTCCCAGCCCCATGCAGATGTCTCAGATACGCTAGGGATTCATAGATGACTCAGGAAGCCTGTGTTTGGACAAACTCCAGCTTTGTCTTTTGTCGTTTGCATTTTCCAAGCCACATGAAGCATCAACTCCATTCACAGCTGGCCTGGCTGCTGAGTTAGTGACGTATGTGGGACAGAGTGCTTGTTGCTGGACTGATAAACTATACATTTTGGCTTGTAGGCCTGAGGCCAAGAGATGGAGTGTCCTGTGGTTGAGGAACATTTCCTCCAGGGCTGAGCACACCATTCCATCTCTCCAGAGGGAAACTTTAATGTATGGGCTGTGCACTGTGGCCACAGTGTTTTATAACCTATCCACTACAGTGAGGGCTGGAATAGGTTGGTGCTTGGGACAGTGATGCTGTGTTGAGCATCATGTACACCATCATGTGCATCATGTCATGGAGACAAAAGAAAGTATCCTCTGTGTGACTCAATGGGCTGCATTCTTCAGTGTGAAAACAGTTGCAAGGTTTTGGGTTTGCCTGCTGAATCTTGTGGTATGTGATTGTGATCTTTTGAGGGGTGATGTTGGGAGGAAGAAGGATTTTCCATGGCTTTTTTGCTGCAGAGAGAAAGCTCAATAGTTTCTTATCGAGTGAACCTATGTTAAACAGGGCTGATGCTACAAATGCCATGACTCCCCAGAGATCATTTTGTACCTATCTGAATTCTGCAAAGCTTCAGTAGGCCTCAGAGGCTTGAAGTCTACACCTAGCAAATGTACTCCTACTGGGTGAGTAATTTAAAACAAAATAGAAACAAAACCTGCTGAGGTGCATTAAAACTGCACATTTGACAATTGGCATGAGGTAAGAGGCCACTCTGGGCCTGATCTGGTGAAAGAAACCAACAATTCCGGTTCCCCTCTATTTGTGCTGAAACTATTTCATGTTCAGATGGCCTGGTGTGGTGGGCTGACCTTGGCCAGCTGCCACACCCCCACCCAGCTGCTCCTTCACTCTCACTCCTCAACAGCAAAGGGGTGGAAAATAAGATGGAAATGCTCATGGGTTGAGATAAAGACACAGAGAAAACTCGCCAATTACTCTCACAGGCAAAACAGACTCAATGTGGGGAAAATCAATTTATTTTATTGTCAGTTGAAAACAGAGTAGGATGATGAGACTTTCGCTCCACCGGGGAGGAAAACACCAGGGAGTCTTTTCCCAGGCTCAACCTCTCTTATTCATTCCCAACTCCTCTACATTCCTCTCCCGAGCAATGCAGGATCACGGGGAATGAAGCACATGGTCAGAACATAAGGCATAGGCTCTGTTTCTGCTTCCTCCTCACACTTGCCCCTGCTGCAGTGTGAGCTCCCGCCCTGGGAAGCAATCCTACAGGAGAAGCCTGCTCCAGTGTGGTTTCTCTGTAGGCTACTGTCCTTCAGGCCACATCTTCCCCCTCTGGTGTGGGGTCCTCTACAGGCTGCAGGGTAGATCTCTGCTCCATCATGGTCCTCTCCATGGGCTGCAGGTGAATCCATGGTGCTTCATCCGGAGCTCCTCCTCCTGTTCCTTCTCTGACCCAGTTTGCTGCAGGGCTGCTTCTCACAATTTTCATCACTTCTCAATACCAAGCAGTGGATTTGCCCTTTCTTGAACCTCTTTTCCCAGAGAAGCAACCAACATCACAGGATGTTTAGGTCTATAGTTTAAGTCAGCAAATACCAAAGCATTTTCAGAACTTTTGCAGTATTGTTATTCCTCTACTATGGTGAGCCCATGTACTAGATCTGAATTACCTTCCTACCCACAACAATATAACTATAAAATTCTCTAAATCAAATGATAATACTAACTCCTTTAACGGATAATAATTTAGTTCAAAGAATTTTAATAAATTTTTCTGCACTTAGATGGTGAAGACAGAGCACCAGTATAACCTCTACTGTCTGGAGTGTTACATTAGATATCAATATTTTTATGGTCTCCAGCTTTTATTACTGTTCCTACCTCCTGCAAACCTTGCACTTCACACAGAGCAGAGTCCTTAGCAGTGTCTTTTCCAGTTTGGGATTGCTGAAAATCAGAACAAGGGAATGAGCAGCCGGGAAAGCATTCAGACATACTAAAATGACTAAAGTCATGAGGTTGTTATTCTTCTTTGTGGCATAAACCATTGACAAGATCAAACAGGTAAAGTTAATGCTGTAAAGGAAGAAGAAAGCCAAAATAGATTTCATGGCTTTGATATGGGCATCCACGCTGACGTTCTTCACAGAGTTTGCCTGCATTCGGCATTTATGTCTCCAGAGAGAACAGAGGAGGAGAAGGGCAGAAAAAATGACTACCAGGAATGAAGTGGCAAATCCAAAACCAGCGATAAAAAAAATTGGGAAAAAATATGCATCCATTTTCACAGTCATTTTCCAGAAGTTCCCTAGTGTGGTGGCATTGGGGTTGTTGCAGTGCACTTCATCAGTGATTTTGTAGACAAGGATGGAGATGATCATGGATAAAAGCACCGAACCCAGCAACACCCATGACACGATCCTGTCAATTTTTGCTTTCAGGTAGGAGAACAAGATGTGCCTGAAATTAGCAATTTTTACACAATAAAAAACAGAAAGACCTGAAGAGGCCCACAAGTTGGAAAAATTTAAAAAGGTTGTAATAGCACCAGATAATTGAGGTATAGGTGGAACATGATAGTGCCAGGGAAAAATTATTAAAATAAAGAAATGTAGCCATCCAAAGCATAAGTACCAAAACCTGGAGCATCCCAGAAACAGCAAGATCTTCTCATTAGAATTAACGCTTCTCTTTCTGACCAAACCAATGCAGAGCACAGACACAATGAAAGCATTTATCCACATGCCAGCAAATGCCTGCAGCGTGATGATGACCAGAGCCATGGTATCAAATGAGGTGGCATTAAATTTGCCTTGAGAGTAGCAATGTTCCATCCTCCAAGACAGGTAGCGGTGCTATGTCAGAAAAACTGTGTTTTGCCCCAGTGCTTAGTGCAGGTTGGCAGCTGCTGTTTCTTGGATGTCAGGTATGGAAAGAGAAGATTTATAGAGGTGTGTGGTGGGGATCTTGGTGCTGCTCCTATTCAGAGCAGGGCAGGTGCAGGAATGCAAATGCGCTGGGTATTCGCTTACCTGGAATCAGTGTCACTCTTCAATATTTGTGTTTCAGATGAGAAGAGCTGTGTTGTCTGACACAAACAAAGCAGCTGTTTTTCTGCAGTGGTCAGTGTTGTGAGTTAGTGAGTGTCCTCTGTTTGGTCCCTATTAGGATTCAAGATCTGGGTTGTCCTGTCTCATTGTCATTACCTACAATGTCCATGCAGAGGGATTGGTTCAGCAAAGCACAGTCAGGGGAGCCACGGTCCTCTTTCGCTGCAATCCAGAAGATGCAGACTTCAACTAGGATGTTGGAAACTGGGGTTAATTTTTGTCATTTGTGGGCACAGAAATCCGTGTTATTTTTCCCTCTGGTAATGCCTTAATTGTCACTGAACAGATACATGATAGGGGGATGGCATTGAAGAATAGGAGAACTTTCTATCTAATCGCAGCCTAGAGGCCTAAAGATTTGGGGTTTGTACGAGACCTTTCACTTTGGACCTTGCACATGAGGAACACAGTTGCAAATTAGATCTTGGCTGTTCCTACAGTGTAAGTAGGAAAACATTAAGGCACAACAAAGAACAGTGTATCTACAAGAAGTAAATTACCATCATTTTCTCTCTTTAGAATGCCACCTTTTTTTTCTATTTTGGGGGATATAAATTCAAGCAGTACTCTTGGAATAATAACGTCACATGCTCCTATTTGCATTTTTTTGCTAAGGGCCTTGCTGCAGCAACAACACATTTCAATATTTCTACAGAAGACCTGAAGTTCATCTCCACAACAAAATATGGTACCTACCACATGTTCCCATAAAATCTTTTCAGATAGTCTGGCAGTTTTGCATAAAATCTCTAGTTTAGGTTTTCACCACCCTTTATTTTTCATATTGGCTGGAAAAGATCAATGTCATAGCCAGGATTGGATCAAATACTTCAAAACTATTATGAATCACTTAAACCTTGTTGTGCTTGACCGAGATGATGCTAGGGATTCTCACTTAATTATGGATGGATTTTGTCTGAAAGCTCAAGAGAGAAATGTTTAAGGAAACAATGCACTGCAGTGGAATATTGGTAGGAGCAGCGTTTGGTGAATCATCCAGTTGTCTCTATCTCATTTTTTATCCCCTTAATTTCTAGAGAGGGTGGAAGTTTTATGGATGGGGAGATAAGGAGGCAAACCTGTTTTTTTTCCTTGGTCTGTGCCCTTGTGTCTAGGAATTGGCAATGGCTTGTGCCAGCTGGCCATTAGAGTATTTTGTTGCAGTACAAGCTGGGTTTCAAGTGGCTGATTTGGCAGTTCCTCTCCTGTAAATCCCCATTCTGCTTCTCCTCTGACAGGCAGGCTGGGAAGTGCCTTTCAATGGGTGTCCTGTGGGGAATTGAGTTTCTGTTTTCTCTGTCGCTGGTTTTGTGGGATAGGCATTTGTCCTCATGCATCTGGGGGAAGGATACTGATAAGGCATGTGGATTAACTCCTGCTTTGTGCTGTCTGGTACTGGTACCTCACTCTCCTCTCCAATCCCACTGGACTGATGGGATCAACCAGGTGGATGCCCCATGCAGGCAACAGTACTTCGTGTGCAGCCCATTGAGATCCCATGAGCCCCAGGCTCTCAAAGGGGCCAGTCCTGCCCCCTCTTTCCCAGTTTGGTGTGCCTCTCCCCTTCCTCCCCCATAACAACCCTGCTCCAACTTGCGGTGCCCCACACCTGGGCTCTCACAGACTGGGAGGAAAGAATGCTGGCAGGCTGAAAGCATGGCCAGGGAGCTTCCTGCTGAAATCTCCTGCTTCCTCTCTCAACAGTTGGATGGGGACAGTCCTTCCCCTGAAGTTTGGAGGTGCAGCGTGATTCTGGGTACGTGAGCAAAGAGAAGGCAAAGGTAGCATCAGTGGTGTGAATAGAGGAAGAGGAGGAGGTGCAGGAAGTGTGAAGGAACAAGAGAGGTGCAGGAGTGTGCCAAACCCCTTCAGGGTCTGCCAGGAGGAGAAACCCTCCAAAGAACTGGAGGCAGGGATAAGCCATGCTCCAGATTTCTCCCCAAGGGACCTTTCTTCCAAACCAAAATGATTTCCGGGTGACCATATCTCTATTATTAGGGTAAAATAAAAATGTCTGAGAAGCTTTCTGCTAACAGAAATACAATAAAGGTTTTTCTCAAAAATGCAGCAGAAAGAAACTCAATAACTTCTTTTAGAGGGAATCCTACAGGGCATACACTACAACTGACAAGACTCCCTGGAGAGAATCTTGGATGTATTGGAATTCTGGAAAGCTTAAGAAGGCCTCAGAGGTTTGGGGTCCACACCTGTCTAACATAAATATACTGGATGAGTGTTTTAAAATTAAAGCAGAAACAGACCTTGCTAAGATGCATGTAAAATTCACGTTTGTCACTTGCCATGAGGTAAGATGTTGCTCTGGGCCTGCTGTGATGAAAGAAATTAACAGGTCAGGTTCTGCCTTGTTTATAGTGAAAGTATTCATGTTCAGATAATCTGGTGCGGTGGGCTGACCTTGGCCAGCTGCTCCTTCACTCTCACTCCCCAACAGCACAGGGGTGAAAAATAAGATGGAAATGTTCATGGACTGAGATAAAGACAAAGAGAAAACTCACCGATTACTGCCACAGGCAAAACAAACTTCATGTGTGGATCAATTTATTATATTATCATTTCAAACCAGAGTAGAGTGGTGAGAAACACAAGATATAACTAAGGCACTTTTCCTCCACCTCCTCCTCTTCCCAGGCTCAACTTCTCTCATTCATTCCCAGCTCCTCTACCTCCATTCTTCAAGTGGTGAAGGGTCACGGGGAATGGAGCACGTGGTCAGTCCATAAGACATAGTCTCTGCCTCTCTATCCTCCTCACACTTGCCCCTGCTGCAGTGTGAGCTCCCGCCCTGGGAAGCAATCCTACAGGAGAAGCCTGCTCCAGTGTGGTTTCTCTGTAGGCTACTGTCCTTCAGGTCACATCTTCCTCCTCTGGTGTGGGGTCCTCTACAGGCTGCAGGGTAGATCTCTGCTCCATCGTGGTCCTCTCCATGGGCTGCAGGTGAATCCATGGTGCTTCATCCGGAGCTCCTCCTCCTGTTCCTTCTCTGACCCAGTTTGTTGCAGGGCTGCTTCTCACAATTTTCATCACTTCTCAATATCAAGCAGTGGGTTTGCCATTTCTTGAACTTCTTTTCCAAGAGAAGCAACCAACATCACTGGTGGGTTTGCTTGTTTTTGCACAGACCCCGCCTTTCTTGGTGTTTTACCAAGCCAGAGTTCATGGGTAAAAGCAGAACTCATAGAAAAGTAAAAGAGGAGCAGAAGAGCGGTTGCACAGAGGAGGGGAAATGATGTGGTGCAGTTAAGTGGTGCAGAGGGAGGGCACATGAGGTTGGCGTGGGACGTGGGGTCTCCACCCCAACCTGTCCACCCAAGGCCATTTCTATGTTGGTGTTCATAAGTCAGTAACCACTTCTGGTGAATGATAGTGACAGTCACACATAAATTAATAACCAATGCAAAATAGTGATACAACTCATAATCTTACAAAGTACAAAAAGACAGCAGACATTAAACAGAAGAGATACAAACTAGTATTTTAGCTATGTAATTGTGATCAGCAAATTCTAAAGCATTTTCAGAAGCTTAGCAGTGTTGTTATTCCCTTCCCTGCAGAAACCCCATGTACTAGATCACAGTTACTTTGTTAATGGCAACAATATAACTCTAAAAATGCTCTAAATTAAATGATAATACTAATTCCTTTAACAGACTATAATTTAGTTCAAAGAATTTTAATGAAATTTTCTGAACTTAGATGGTGAAGGCAAAAAAACTGTATCATCTCTACTGTCTGGAGAGTTACATTAGATATTAACTTGCTTGGGTTTTATAATAAAATATCAACATTTTAAAGGTCTCCAGCTTTTATTACTGTTCCTACCTCCTGCAAACCTTGCACTTTGCACAGAGCAGAGTTCTTAGCAGTGCCTTTTCCAGTTTGGGATTGCTGAAAATCAGAACAAGGGAATGAGCAGCTGGAAAATTATTCTGAAATACTAAAATGAGTAATGACCCAGTGTCCTCCTTTTTCGTGGCATAAACCATTGACAAGACCAAACATGTAAAGTTAATGCTGTAAAGGAAGAAGAAAGCCAAAATAGATTTCATGGCTTTGATATGGGCATCCACGCTGACATTCTTCACAGAGTTTGCCTGCATTCTGCGTTTGTGTCTCCAGAGAGAACAGAGGAGGAGAAGAGCAGAAAGAATGACTGCCAGGAATGCAGTGGCATATGCAAAGCTGCTGATACAAAAAAGAAGGATAAAATATGCATCTATTTTCACACTCAGTTTCCAGATATTCTCTAGGGTGGTGGCATTGGGGTTGTTGCAGTGCACTTCATCAGTGGCTTTGTAGACAAGGATGGAGATGATCATGGATAAAAGCACTGAACCCAGCAACACCCATGGCATGATCCTGTCAATTTTTGCTTTCAGGTAGGAGAACAAGATGTGCCTGAAATTTGCAATTTTTATACAATAAAAAACAGAAAGACCTGAAGAGGCCCCCAAGTTGGAAATATTTAAAAAGGTTTGAATAGCACCAGATAATCGAGGTATAGGGGGAACATAGATAGAGGGATAAATTACTGAAAAAAAGATGTGTACCCATACGAAGCATAAATACCAAAACCTGGAGCATCCCAGAAACAGCAAGATCTTCTCATTAGAGTTAAAGCTTCTCTTTCTGACCAAACCAATGCAGAGCACAGAAACAATGAAAGCATTTACCCATATGCCAGCAAATGCCTGCAGTGTGACAATGATCAGAGCCATGGCACTGTATGAAGTGACACTTAATTTATCTTGAGAGTAACAATCTTCCATCCTCCAAGACAGGTAGTGGTGCTGTGCCAGAGAAATACGTTGTTGCCCCAGTGCTTAGTGCAGGTTGGCAGCTGCTGTTTCTTGGATGTCACATATGGAAAGAGGGGATTTATAGAGGTGTGTGTGGTAGGGATTTTGGTGCTGCTCCTATTCTGAGTAGGGCAGGTGCAGGAATGCAAATGCGCTGGGTATTCGCTTACCTGGAATCAGTGTCAGTGTCCAATATTTGAATTTCAGATGACAAGAGCTGTATTGTTGGACACAAAAAAGGCAGCTGCTTTTCTGCAGTGGCCAGTGTTGTTATTTAGTGAGTGTCCTCTGTTTGGTCACCGTCAAGATTCAAAATCTGGGTTCTCCTGTCCCATTGCCGTTGCCTTCAATGCTCATTCAGTGGGATTGGTTCAGCAAGGCAGATCCAGGGCAGTCACAGTCCTATTTCACTGCAGCTGCAGAATTCACCAAGGATGCTGGAAACTGGAGTTAATTTTTGTCCTCTGTGGGCACTGAAATCCATTTTATTTTTCCCTTCGATAATGCCTTAATTGTTACTGAACAGCCACATGATAGTGGAAAAGCATTCAAGAATAAAGAGAGCTTTCTGTTAAATTAGAGCATATAGAGGAAAGGGCAAACATAAGCATGAGTCCCCATACTAAGGTGCAAAGCCCATCTTCTAGCAAGAGGAAGAGGATGATGTGCAGTAATTGTGTGGGAACAAGAGAGCTGCCAGAGTGTGCAACAACCCTTTATGGGGCTGCCAGGAGAAGGAACCCTCTAAAGAGTCAGAGGCAAAACTTGACCTTACCCTTGTCTTCTCATCAAGGGACTTTTCTCCTGCCCTACTTCGCCCTGGCCCACATGACTTGTGTTGAAAGTGAAGGACCTGGGTATGATTCCCATACAAAACCTTGGGAGCACATGGCTTCGTAGGTACACAAACAGAACCAAGCCAGGACCCCTCATTGTACTGCTACTCTAAGACACAAAGTCTTTGAGATCTCCCAAGGCAATCCAAACACGTTTTGCTGGAAGTTGACAGCTGGCATTCTGTTTATCATAAGAATACTGCTCGTTTTAAATTGAAGAAGATGTTTTACCCATCGAATCCAATGAAACAAAAATCTGTTTGCATCTACCAAGATTTCTGGGAATACAAATCCCACCAAGCAAACCTTCTCTTAAAGTGGTTTAATCAGGTTGCAGACCGTAAGCCGCTTCTTTTGAAGAGGTTTTTACTTCCATACTTAGCAGCTTTGGTGGTCTCACATCAGGAGGGTGTCAATATGGTTCAAAAGGCCAAAGAAAAGAGTGAGATTATCTCTGAAGGGTTCACAGAAATTTTAAATAGTCCAATAGCTCCTGAATGCTACAAGGGTTAATATGCCACCAAGAGTTATAAAATGGGGAGGCAGATTGTTTGCCAAGGTGGCTTAGGGCTATATCTAATAAGATTAAAATCTGCTCTTCCTCTTAAAGTTCAACTTTTTGATGGCTTATGCTTATCAGTACTTCTGAAGGCTGTTCACCTGCAGGATACTATATCTACACTGGTAGGTAGCACCAGCTCATCTTCTGAAATGGATTCCTGGAGGATATGTTGTTTCACAGCACTGGTTACCTGCTCCTCTGCCTTTATGGTATTTCCATCTGCTGCTCCATTTTATGGCTTGGGATCAGGGTGAGATTTCATTTCATTTGTCCATGATTTTGAAACCGTATTTTCTCTGTTTCAGATCCAAAACTCTGTTGACGACACAGGTAAGGATGCAATATCTTTGTGTTAGTGGAAGCCTATCACTCATCAAGTGAGGAATTGTATCAATTCATGTTATTTAGTCAATAACTTAGCTGTATTATTTCTTTTGGTAGTTGATGATGTTGATGGAGGGCAGCTTAGAAAGGACATTCCCGAAATAAACTCAGGTAAGTCAGGATATAAAATAAGCAGAGTATTGAATTATTACAGTGATCTAAACGAGTCTTTGGGAACCTCAAGGCTGGCAGATATGATGGCACCAGAGGGGACTGAAAGCTCCTTCCTATGAGAAAAAAATCCCAAATGTGTCACAGACACAGTGAGTATTGCAGAGGAATTAAAAATCAGTGGAGTGAACTCCAGCTACTTCTGCAGAGAAGGGGGAAGACCTCTGCTTCGGAGTCTGGCAGCAGTCAGAGGAGATGGAAAGGCAGGAGCAGGGCACAAGACAGAGGACAGAAGGGTCCATAAAAGTTTGCTGTTGTAAAGGGAAGATGGAAATCCCAGGAAATTTCCTCAAGGATAATTTTGTAGGAAGCCAAAGATTTTAGTCTTTAGATTTGGAAACACATGCAATTCCTCCTGGGGAAGGCTCAACAGCCCCTGGATTGAACCTTCATCCCTCCCTACTGCACTCTTCTGCAACACAACTCCCAGACAAACTTTGCAGTGGTTCTAATTCAACTTCTGCTTTGTGGATGTACATTTGTCTTGAGTTGGTTGGTTTCACTGACCTATGAGCAAGATAGGAAGCTTAAATGTCTTCACCCCTGCCCCAGGGTTTCAGAGCATTGCCTTAAGAGAGTTTTCATTTTCTAAAGTTGCCTGTTATCCACTGTATGCTCTGGTCTAATTTTCTTCTGGTTTTGCTGGCAGAACAGACAACGTGGTGTAGCTTTGTAGTTTGTTGATTTGGCTTTGTTTTTTGTTTTGCTTTTTTCCTTCTCTCCATGTGTTTATGAGGAGAATATAAGTTATTTCTGTAATAAAATGTCTGAAGGTGAACTGTCTATGCCAAGATTCTGCTTTTATGAGAATATTAAATGAAAATGTTACACTAGCAGGACTCTACAGTGCCTGGGGTTTGGGCTTGGCTCCCGGTGGGCAATCTGACACCTTAGGAAAATCAGGGTATAAAATTAGACTCTTGAATACTATGTTTTTAAAGTACGGAAGATGTAGATCCACTGCTTAAAATAGATGTCTATTGGCAGTTCAAATCCACCCCCAGCTTAACACCATGCTAGAAAGAGAAGGGGTCTCCCAAACTTTTTACCTACCAGCCCATGGGGATATTTTAGATCTTAATTGGCACCAGCCATATATGTTTAGGCAACTGAGTGGACACAGTTGTAATGGGATCTGAGGCACGTAGCACGTTGATTTAAATGCTTCAGTTTGAGCTTGGTTCAGACTGAATATCTTCCCTCTCCAGAATCCTTGTCTTTCTCCTTTGATCACATGGGGAATCCCAGATAATCAGCCTAGGTTAGCTAAATAGTTAGGCTATTGCATGCCTAACTTCTGGACCAATCCATTCCACCTATATATCAGCTTCAATGTTCAAAAGTCCATAGTTGTTTCAGGATGCAAGCCTGGAAAAAATAATAAAATCTCCTCCGGGCTGGTGTTATAAAATTGTTATGTAAATCTTAATCTGACCCCAAATCCTCATTATATGCAGACAAAGGTCTGGCATTTTATAGAGTGGCAGCTGTTATTTGTTTGCTTGTTTCTGGGCATTTGCTGTTTAAAGAGAGATGGGTAGGTTGATGAGGCAGCCTCGTAGATTTTGTGGTCTTTGAAAAAACATGCATTGTAGTTCCTGATACGTTACTCTGGCCTAAGTAATTGTTTCTCTCATTTCAGACACAGGAAGGAAGCTTTTTGAAGGTGATATTATCTTACCGGTATGTGCTGCTGATCTAAACTCCCACCAGCAAGAGTGTAGATGAAGCTTAAAATGTTAACACAAGCATCTTGATCTCATTAACAGCTGGAGAGGAATGCTCTGAGAAATAACTCCTACAGATGGAAATTTCCCATCCCCTATATCCTAGCTGACAGCCTGGGTAATAAGACTTTTTATTAAGATAACACTGTATGACTTGCATTAGATATGTTCTGGTTTTGTCCAGCTCTCTGGGCTGCTTTTGTTTCATTTGCTACTGAGTTATATTGCATTAATGTCCTGGTCAGTGCTGGCCAGACAGAGTGACACAACTCTGCCCCAGCACGCGCTGTTTTCAGTGTAACAACCCCAGTGGCCAAATGGGTGCTGATGAGCAGCCACTTCAACCAATGCCAGTCTATCTGGCTGAGATCTCTAGATAAAGAAGTCAGGAAATCCTTATCTTGAGAATATGCATGTTGATCTACCACATGCTTCATGCCTTATCTCTTCATACCAGCCCCAGCCCAGTACAGGCAGAAAGGAAATGCAGGTATTTTATAAGCAAAATTGTTCAGAGTATTCTGCCTTCTTTTCTTCTGATTACGGGCACTGTTTTAAACCTTGAACAATTTAGGAGCAAAAATGAGCAGGAAATTAGTGTTAAAATCCTATGGATCTCTCCTGTGTCCTGAGCTCAAAGATTGCAACACTTGATATTATGTAATAACAAACAATAAAATTACACAGCAAAACCTGAGCAATGCCCTGGATGTACAAAAGTCTGGCTATTTGTTTCAGCACTGTCAATTTATTTAGTAAAAGATATTATCTCTTTCTATGGGCTCTGCCAAATTTACTCCAGTCAGGGAATTGTGCTCTTTCATCCAGGTAGAGTTTTTATAAGTGTTCATATTTTTAATGCATTTGAAGTTCATACTTTCTAGCTAGAATTGTAGCTATCTCTAATATTATAAAAGCAGAACACCTGCTATTGCTGTCCTCTGCTGTGTGTTTCAGATCTGAATGCCAAAGGTGTTATACTGCAGGCTTTTGACATGTTCAGGCTGAAGTCGTGTGTTGATTTCAAGCCCTATGAAGGGGAACAGGCTTACCTGAAATTTGAGAAACAGGACGGGTAATTTTGTGTTAACAATCTGGTTTGTGCTACTTTGTTTGATATGATAGTTTTTCCAGCTCATGAATTTTCATTCTTACTTGTACAAAGGTCATAAATACCTGCGCCACACTCTGTCCCAGAGCTTATTTGTATTACACTGGAGATAAACCCAGTGCAAACAGACTAAGTAAAGGTATTATCTGCATTTGGTGTTCGCTTAATATAAAAATACTCTCTTTTATTTCGATTTGCATCCTAAGTACTCAAATTAATTCCTTTCTTGTTTATCCTGGTGTTGGTTAGGGGCAGGGTATGCCACTAGTGTGTTGACATTAGTATGTAGCTTCCTTCTTGCTTTCAGATGCAGGGTTGCGTTTACGTGACCAAATGTTGAAGAAAACAACCTGTGCTGGTCACCACGGGTTGCCTTTGCAGTCAGTGGGTAGATGGCAACTCTTCCTGGCCAAAAACTCTCTCATCTAAAATAGAAGTCTAAAATAGGTCTGGTGACTCACATCCCAAATATCCGTTACTGTCGAAGGACCGTTACAGTGCCAGGAAAGCTAACTCAGTGGCAGGTGCCAACACTGTGACTGTCTAAAGTCAGGGGACTTGCCTGTTTGCTGCGAAGGGCCATGGGGAAGCTGGTGACACCAGTTAGTGTCTGTCTCTGGGAATCCAGGGTAAATCTGCCTCTGGGTGTGTGGAGATGGGTGCACAGTGTTTTTTGGGCAACTTCTTTATTTTTCTTTAAACACATAGTGATGAAATATTTCTGAATGTACATGATTATTTAGGATTTAAATCTGTATTTAGGAACCAAACCAGAGAAGCCAATCCAATCTGAGTTCACTGGAGGCTGCTCAGCCTCTTTGAAATTGAGCCACTTCTTTAGCTGCTTTGGTCACTCTACACATAAAATGTAGCCAACGCATTGTATGAGGTTATAAGGCACCTGCTATACTTTCCTGTGCTGCTTGTCTTCTGCTACTCCCCTTTCTATACTGGTTGAGCTGGGGCTATGCAGAGTTTAAGAGCAACAGCATTTGCCATCACCACCTTCTTTACAAGAACTGCAGCCAGCTAAAGAACATGCACGCGCTGTCCTTCAGGAAGGGCAAAAGAGAATAAGGTGGCCAATCCCATCTGGGACAGGGATTCATTGCCAGACTCTGGCTGGATGCTGAAGGCACACTTTGCTCTGTGTTCTTGCATTGTAAGTCTACAGACTGGGCAAGACTCGAAAAATCAGGTGGGGAATTCTGAGAAATATGAATTTTTTACTTTTAACTTGATCTTGCAGTGGAGTTAATATGTAGATACATATCATGGAAAACAATCCACAAAGTGAGTGTGCTATCTGAGTCTCTGCCTTGCAGGTGCTGGTCTTATGTGGGGGACCTTCAGAGTGGCCAGACAGTGTCTATAGGAGAGAGGTGTGACTATAAAGCCATAGTGGAACATGAGCTCCTGCATGCCCTGGGATTCTACCACGAGCAATCCAGGACGGATCGCGATGACTACGTTCAGATATGGTGGGATGAAATTATTGAAGGTACGATGCACGTCAAATGACTGAGACTCATCTGCAGATCTATGTCCCTTTTTTTTACAATGCCTCTGGTTGAGACAGGCTGCCTACATTTTGACAACTGGAGCATTCTTTAGTCTCAGGTAAAGCATTTTGAACAGTCGTTCTGTGCTGTTTTATTTCTGGTCTTGCCTAATCACTTGTGTATATCTTTGTGTAGGTTTTGCATATGCCTTTGACAAACACAATGACAGTTTCCTTGATGACCTCAATACCCCATATGATTATGAGTCAGTCCTGCACTATGGACCATATTCTTTCAACATCAATAGCAATGTTCCTTCCATTACAACAAAAATTCCTGAATTTAATGAGATCATTGGGCAGAGGCTGGATTTCAGCAGGATTGACCTACTGAGGCTGAATCGCATGTACAACTGCAGTAAGTCCTTCTCACATATGTACTTGAAAATCCTTACTCAAACTTCATGATAACATCAGAGGAATCACATCAGAGGAGCATGAACACTTCACTCTTGGGATCCTCTCTCAATGCTGAAACTATAGCTCTTGTGCTGCACCAAGATCCACTATGGGCACATTCCCATTTTTTTATAGGATACCATTGAAGGGAATCAAGAGTCTAACACCTTTCATGAACGTGGACTTTCCCCTAAGAGTACCTGTAATATCAGCCATTTCCTTCATGGATGATGATCAACATGCTGTTGATGATGATAAAATCTTCAAGTAACAGTAGTCTGGAATTGACCCTCCAAAATCGGAGTATTTCAAGCTCTTTTTTTCTGTCTATGTGATGTTTGATAAGACAGTCACGGTCAGGAACACATATGGGGAATTCATGTGCTTTCCAACTCCACTGACAAAGATATGAAAGTAAATACTCAACATGTTGTACAGTGTTGACATGCTGTGATAACCTATGCTTGAGTATTTCCATTAGTTTCAGCAGAACTGCTTCTGATTTACACCCTGAAGAGAGAAATGGGCCACAGAGCCTATTCCAGGCAGGCTTAGAGAAAAATGATGTGTGTCTGAAAGGGAAAACTAGCACATAGAGGACAAGCTGGCCTCTGCAAGGAAATATTCATCCAAGAATGGAAAAAAAGAGAAGGAAACATCCTTTATATGTAGTAACAGAGATGTGAATGTGAAAGTTTGCATAGTTTTCAATTGTATTAAGAACATATTTCCTGTATGTATATACTCTGGAATGAGGTCAACAGTGTGAGCTTTATTTGACATTAATGGGCGTGGCAAAATATGTTACTTTGTTCCTGTCAGCTTCGAGCCTCACCTTCTTGGATCAGTGCTCCTTTGAAGATATCAGTATCTGTGGAATGGTGCAGAGTGGACAAGATGGTGCAGATTGGGAGCACACGTTGGGCAAATCAGGAGAGGAAGATCATACTTTGGTGGGAAACTGTGAAGGTAACAAATATAGTTTTAGATGGTCATTAGACCTTACCCATGCTTTTCCAAGATTTGAGAAAAAAGTTATAGAGTGATAAATAGTTCATTAGAAATATCCTGCTATTTAAGTTGGTCATGGTATACCTGATGCTAAACATGACTCCTGAGTTTTCAGAGAGAAATAATTTTAATAATTGATAATTTAATTAAAAATGTATAAGCCTTCTTTAAATCTCCTCCCTACATTGTAATATCTCATGAAGAAATGACAGTTTTAGACTTAGCTCATGTAGCTCTAGTTCGTTTTAATGCCAAAGATGAAAGACACTTTCCCATTGTACAGGAGGCATCTCCATGGGAGTATTACACCTTGCAAAAGCAAATAATCACAATGTACAAATCTTGTTTGCAGACAACTTATGACATTGAAAGCAGTCCAGGATCATGAAAATAGGAAGCTGAGCTCCAGCAGTTTGTCAAGGAGCAGGAAGAAATCCCGTTCAGGAGACTTCTTTGAGGGAGGGAGTGCTGAGTGATGCAGAGCTGTATCAGGATGGTATAGCTGCTGCGAATTCAAAGTTTGAGGCGTACCACATAGTGATGCTGAAGGATTATCTGAGAAGCAAACCTACTGAGATTTTGCTTCTTTTAAGGAGACTGTTGTATGGGGTCTGTTTGATTAAGAATCCGGTTCTGACTGCACCAATTTAAACGTATATTGAACATATATGAGTGTACTGAGTTCTGCAGTATTTTGATTGCTGCCAGGTCACAGAGATTGTGTAGGGTCTGTTGTTGTTCAAAGATAGTGCAGAGAAAGTTAAATACTGAACAGCAGTATCACGTTAACTATCCAAAAGTCCTTAGCAAGAAGTTTCTACTGAAAGCCAAAAGAAGCGCAGCTGGTCCGTGTACAAGCAACCATGGTTAGGCACATCTGCTCCCCAAAACACAAGTGGTGGTTTGTTACAACAGCATCTCACAATGCAGGGGAGGAAAAAAATACTGAATAGAAGAGAAAGACATTTCTGTGGAACTTCTGAGATGGCTTTTGGTAGGAAAAGACTGCGTTCTGCAGTTATACAGAATTTGCAGGTGGTGAGGGCCAGAGCAGGCACATAGCAGGCAGGGGTGGGATGCTCCTGTTCTCACCCCATGAGGGTTTGAGAGGGCAAATGTGGACCTGGTGAAAGGCACAGTATGAAAACCAGCACTTGGAACACCCTCTGAGCAGGGAGCAAAGCCTACAGGAGAGTTGTTCAGGCCCCATCGTTGACAATTTCTTATTTCTAGAGGAACAAGTCTCTTTGGCTGTTGTTTTACAGGCTGTTTGCTTGTGGTTTGCAGGGTGTGTGGTTTGCTGACACTGTAAAGACACTGGCTGTGTGACAGAGCGTGTGACTTGGGAGCAGATAGCAACTTCCTGCCTCTCGTGGCTAGTGACAGATAAATAACTGCTCATCTTCAAAGAGGGGGAAGAAAGCAAGTTTAAAACTTAAGCAGTTAGCCATCAGAAGTTTCCTGAGAGCAAATGGGTCAGCAGTTATTAGAAAATCAGCAGCTTTATTTGGCGTTTGTAGAGGAACTTACTGCAAAAGGGCAGCAATACCTCTGGGAGCACATCCAAACACAGGCTTGTGGCTGGGAGCAGCAGTGTAGCTCAGGGTAGCATCAGGTGGCAATTCAGAGTCATCATTCTCTACACAGTCTCTGCTGTTTGCATCAGTCAACTCTTAGACAGAAAACTGCAGCCCTTTAGATGCAGCTACAGGGTGTTTGGAACCCCCAATGTGATGTGACTTGAAGATGCCCTTTCTGTCTGGTCAGCAATTTCCCATAGGGAGCAGTTGTACTGAGGCTGTTGGGTGAAGCTGAGGCACTTGTCCAGTCATGTTCAAGAAAATCATAAGCAAATTTGCAGATGACACCAAGTTGGGAGGAAGTGTCGACCTGCTGGAGGGCAGGAGGGCTCTGCAGAGGGACCTTGATAGGCTGGAGAGATGGGCTGAGTCCAACAGGATGGAGTTCAACAAGGCCAAGTGCTGGATCCTGCACTTTGGCCACAACAACCCCATGCAGTGCTACAGGATGGGGACAGAGTGGCTGGAGAGCAGTCAGGTGGAAAAGGATCTGGAGGTACTGATTGACAGGAGGCTAAACATGAGCCAGCACTGTGCTCAGGTGACCAAGAAGGCCAATGGCATCCTGGCCTGCATCAAGAATAGTGTGGCCAGCAGGACGAGGGAAGTGATCCTTCCCCTGTACTCGGCGTTGGTGAGGCCACACCTTGAGTGTTGTGTTCAGTTCTGGGCCCCCCAGTTCAAGAAAGATATTGAGGTGCTGGAGCAGGTCCAGAGAAGAGTAACAAAACCGGTGAAGGGACTTGAGCACAAGTCCTGTGAAGAGAGGGTGAGGGAGCTGGGGTTGTTTAGCCTGGAGAAGAGGAGGCTCAGGGGTGACCTCATCACTCTCTACAACTATCTGAAAGGAGGTTGTAGACAGGTGGGGGTCAGTCTCTTCTCCCAGGCAGCCGGCAACAGAACAAGAGGGCACGAGCTTAGACTCTGCCAGGGAAGGTTTGGGCTGGATATCAGAAAAAAGTTCTTCACAGAGCGAGTAACCAGGCATTGGAATGGCCTGCCCAGAGAGGGGGTGGATTCACCATCCCTGGAGGTTTTTAAAATAAGACTGGATGTGGCACTTAGTGCCATGATCTAGTAATCATGAGGACGTTGGACAAAGGGTTGGACTTGATGATCTTGGAGATCTCTTCCAACCCAGATGATTCTATGATTCTATGATTCTATGAAAGGGATTTAAAATTGGGACATACTGAACAGGGCTGATGTGGAGGATAAGGGTGGAAGAACTCAGCCTTTGTAGACAAGAAAACCAAAGACTCAAAGGCGGAATCACTCCAGCCCACAGACAGAACTGCAGAGTAACGAGGAAAGAAAGGAAATAGTTATTCCAAACACATTGGCATGAGTTGATACAAAACAATTAGGCTGGAATTTATTAAATTCTTTACCCATAGCAGAATTAAGGCAAAAAGTCTTCAGCTGCTTTTGTAGGGAAGTCTGATCTATTGATAAAAAGCTTACAGGGCACTGTTTCTCAGCAAAGCAGAAGACTGAAGACTTTGACTTAACAGGACCCTTCCAATGCTTTTCTACTTTGTCTTCAAAACAATCCATACCCAACTGCATCCACTTACATTTGCATGACAGGGTTGGCACATGTACAGTTCATACTGAATTTCTAAAGAACAAAACCAAATCTTATTTAAGTAACAAAACAGTAACTTGAAAACCATATTTCAATGCATTTTCATTTGCAATGTACAGAGAATTCATTTCTATTGCAAGATTTTTTTGTACTTTGAAACCAACTTTCTAGCTCAGGTAAGTGGAAACTGCAGTAAAGCTTATTAGCCCTGGCATTTCATTACTGAATGGTTCAAAAACTTATATTACACCACTGTGTTTTGTACTTCCCAGGTAAAGGATATTTCATGCACTTAGAAACTAAAACTGGACATGCTGGTCAGTCAGCTCTTCTGGAATCTCGCATCCTTTATCCAAGGAGGAAGGAAAAATGCCTTCAGTTTTTCTATAGGTTAACTGGGAGTCTACAGGATAAACTAGTTATCTGGGTTAAGAAAGACGATGGAACTGGAAACGTTAGACGGATGGAGAAGCTGCACACTCTTACAGGTAAGTGCAAGTGTGGTTTTCTATCTGAAATGCTGGCAAACTTTGATGTGAGACAATACTGGAGTGTTTTATCATCTGAAAGTTCACTCAAGTGTCCAGTGTAAATCTAATCTTTGCTGCAATTGAGTAACTCCAGAGGTAGTGTCCATGAGAGCAGAATTTGGCTTAGTGGTTTCCTTAAGACTGTTCCTAGATTAGGTGGGGTGCAGGGCAACAGACAATCATCATCCAAACAAACAAGTCACAGGACACTTGAGGAGGACACTGATTGATTTAGGATTGTACCCTGGACTTTCTGTTCTCACGCATATTTATTTCCCCTTTCAGCTGATGGAGAACATGACTGGAAATTGGCCAATATTCCCTTCAGTGTCCAAACCAAATTCCGATATGGGTTTCAGGGCATCAGAGGAGATCCAGCCAGTTCTGCTGGGGGGATTGCCATTGATGACACAAGCCTGACAGAGACAAACTGCCCCACCAATGTCTGGCACATCAGAAACTTCACATCCCTTTTTAACAGCACTTCAAAAGGCGATTATATCATAAGCCCTGTATTTTACAGCTCGGAAGGATACGCTTTTGCTTTACAGCTGTATCCTCACGGAAGAAATTCATCACCCTACACGAATTACATGGGGATTACTTTCCACCTCTGCAGCAGTCCAAACGATGGCCTTCTTGAATGGCCAGCTGGACACAGACAAGTTGTCTTGTCAGTTTTGGATCAAGACCCTGATGTAATCCACAGGATGTCCCTCAGCCTTAGCTTTACTACAGACCCAAACCAGCTCGTACATGGTAAGTCAAAGTGACAACAGGGAGAAAAACAGAAATGCAAGGATTTGCTCACGCTGAAGAAAAGTGTTGAAAGTCAAGAGACCAGGCAAGATTTTCGCTGCATTTTAACACTGGCTGGAGATCAGCTTTAATTATTTCTGTATTTTTGCACAATAGGCAGAAATGACACCCTGCAGTGGGACAAACCTTCTGTCACTGGAAGTTTTTCTTCTTTCTGCAACTGCTACATGAGCCCAGGTGTTGGCTGGAATACATTCCTGACCCACCGGGAGCTGCACTGGAAAAAATTCCTTAAAAGTGACAGTCTCTTCATCTTTGCCGATTTTGAAGGTAGAGTGTTATACTATTAGAATCCCCACAGGAATAGAGCAAGTACATACTTTTCTGTTTGTAAGGAAAACACAAAAGATGAGGGTGATTATCAAGCATCTAGAGAGTCATCTCTTTCAATAACAAGGTTTTAAAATGCCTGGTGATTTCAGGTGTCTGGATTTTGAATGCTCAATTGGAAACCCGGCGGATGACCTTGATTCTCTGGTCCCTGAAAATCAGTTTTTCAGGGCAGATTATGTCTCGAAGATCAGTCTACCCAATGGTGTCCCTATTTGCCACCAACTCTGTATCAATTCCAACTTAATAATATCGTGGTTGGAGGATAAAGGGGCCCTTATTGGACCTTTAAATACTGACAGAAGGAGTTTTTGATCTGAAACTTCTCTGCTGAGGTTGCAGTTTTCGTCAGGACTGTGAGCAGCTGCTCTGCTCTGCCAAAGGTAGCAGGGAGGGGGAAGAAGGAATAAAAGAGCTGTCTGGTGCAGATGTCATCCTGGCAGGCAGGTATCTCCCTGAGTAAACCAATGGGACTGCAAATGCCCATCGTCTGTGACAGACACAGATGATGACAGCGTTCATCTTATGGTCATCATATGGCAGTGCTCATCTTACCTCATGTTAGGTGTCCAAAACTGAACTTTATGGACTCCCTTGTGTGTCATTTGGGAGCAATGGATACTTCTGGGGACTTGTTGGTCCTGTTCCATTATAACTGCAATGGACTGCTCTTCTGATGTGCTCATCTTCACTGACTGCAAAGGAATCCATCGCTGATGATTAATGGTGGGTGAGATGAATCCTTCTGAAGTGAGTTTTCTTTGGAAGATATCAGTGTCTGGAAAGTGGAAACACTTTGTCTAAGTAAACAATCATTAAACCAGACCTGACCCTAGTGCAGAGGTCAGAGCACTTATCTCAGGTAGGAAAGGACAGTTGAGAACATGCTGTGTTAATCCAGGCTCCTTCTGCAAGTCCGAGGGCTGTGAAAATGAGCCTGTGAACTCTCCTGGCAGGAGGATTTCTCTCTTGCTCTTCAAGAAAAAAATAAAAATAGATAAATACACAGTTCTTGTTTTCATTCCGAAAGAGAATGGAGAAACTCCTGAAACAGCAAGAACTTTTGCAAAGGGGGGAAAGTTGCTTCCCATGAATGCTTAACCAGGAACGTGTGCTGCCTATATACAAAAGTGCAAAGACCAGCCTACATTTCTGGCATACAGGATGGCCCAGGTTTTCTTCAGGATATGTAGGGCATTCAGCAATGCTTCCAAGTCCCCTTTAGCAATAAGAAAAGCAGCTGAGGCCTCTTTTTGTTTTTCTTGGCTGTGCTTTGTACCAGGAATAATTCACTGGGGGGAACTCAGTCCCACTGTGTCATATGGGTGCCAGTGGTGCTGAAAATGTTTGCTGTTGGGTGAAATTGTATACTTAAACCAAAAGACTTGTTTGGAGACTGCCTTTAGTCTCCAGTTATAAACTGCTTCAGCTTTCCTTCTAGGCATTGAATGTAATATGGTCACACTTATAGTTCCATTCTCTGCATTTGAATATTCAAAAGCGCAGGGCAGAGTTGCATTGCCCTCTGATGAAAGTTAGAGATATAAGGACTGAGGCCCCATTTCTTCTACTTCTCCACAAGCCATTCCACCTTCTGTCCTCACTTCACAGCCCTGTTGCAGATCACTTCTGACCCAATACCTTCATTTTCTCACCCAATTCTCCCTCCAGCTCGATAATCCCAAGATCCTCTGCTAGGGTTGAGAAAGACACACACTGGGGTTCCGTGCATGCTTACAGTTCTCTGTCCATCCAGTTTCTCATTCCACCTCCTTTGCTGAGTTACTGCTTCAGCCTCTAGAGCTATTGGATGCATTATTGTTGCTTCATTTCTTGCCCCAGCATAAGCCTGAAAGTCAACCCAGTACATACAATAGCACTGTACTATATAATCTGTACATTAAATTAATTATTTTGTCTTTTCTTGCAGATCTCACTCCTTTGATTACATCTGAAGTCGCAGTCCGTCCTTGAAGTGTCATCAGCCTCTTCACTACAAGTGCAAACTATCATCCATGAGAAATAAAATATATTACTTTGCTAAAGTGATTGTATTCTGCAGTTTCTGTATTTGACAAATTTGAACTAAGGTTTCCTGTAAAGGAATAAACCCAGAGAGTCCCTACAGATTTTTTTTGACCCAAGCAGCAAAGTGTTTCTCTTAGTTCTCTCCAGTCTTTTTTCTTCGTGTGTTTCATTCTTTCAGTTTATCTTTGCTGATGGCAAGATTTCCTTCCCAGCTCTTGTTTCTGACATCTCTGTCCAGCCTTCCCTAGCCAGAAGCACCAGCATTGACTTTCCAAGATCCTGCTCCAGGAATTCCCTTTTCTCCTCATGGCCATTTCTTCTTATTCAAGTCCAGCTTTTAGTAGCACTCGCTCACAAGTATTCAACTCACTAGGTCACTGCTTAAAAAAAAACCCCTACCTTTGTCTACATTTAGACCCAACTCAACATTACTGAGAAGGAAATTAAAGGAAAATGGGAATTTGTTTGGATCTTTTGGTGCATTGACCTTGGTTGGCTGCCACGTACCCACCAAGCATCTTTATCACTTCTCCTTCATCAAGAAGACAGGGGGAGGAACAATATGATGGAATGCTCATGGGTCAAGATAAGGACAGAGAGAAAAACAGGCTCCACTTAGAGAAAGTAATTTAGTTTATTGCCAATCAAACAGAGTAGAATAATGAGAAATAAGCAAAAAAAACCTAAAAACACTTTCCACCCATGCCTCCCTTCTTCTCCATGGGCTGCAGCTTCCTTCAAGAAGCATCCACCCTCTCTGGTGTCTGGCTGGTCCTCAGCAGGCTGGATGGTGGATATCTGCTCAACCATGGACCTCCATGTGCTACAGGGGTATAGTCTGCCTCACCAGGGTCTTCTGCGTGTCCGCAGGAAAATCTCTGCTCCAGCACCTTGAGCACCTCCTCCCACTCCTTCTTGAGTGGCCTTGGTGTCTGCAGAGTTGTTTCTCTCACATATTCTCACTCCTTTCTCACAGCTGCTGTTACTCAGTGTTTGTACCCTTTCTTCAATATGTTATCATGGAGGTGCTACCAACATTGCTGAAATGGGCTGAAACAGGCTCTGTACAGCACGAGGGCAGCTTCTGATCCTTCCCCCAGGAGTCATCTCTGTCTACAGAAACCTTGACATGCAAACTGAATGTAAGATGTATGTGAATACAACACTCAAGCATTGCAATCACAGCCAGCAACTCTCTGATCCATTTCCCACTTCGAGATTTCCAAGGACTAATTCATCTGTCTACTCAGAGGTGTCTAAAGCCGCTTGAGATGCTCTTGAGAACACAGACTGACCCTGCAGGCCTCCAGAATAACCTGTGCTGTAGCTCCCAACCCCATGGAAATGTCTCAGATATGCTAAGGCTTCTCATATGACTTGAAAAGCCTATATTTGCCAAACTCCAGCTTTGTTTTTTCTCATTTGCATTTTCCAAGCCATATGAAACATCAACTCCATTCACAGGTGGCCTGGCTGTTAAATTAGTGAGAGTGCAAGTGGGGAATCATCCGTGGGACAGAGTGTCTATTGCCATGTTGATAAAATAAACAGATCAGATTCTAGGCCTGAGGCCAGCAGGTGGAGTGTCCTGTAGTTAAGGAACGTTTTCCCCGGCGCTGAGCACACTGTTGGTCTCTCCAGAGGGAAGCTCTGTATGGACTGTGCACTGTGATTGTGGTGTTTTATAATTTGTCTCCTCCAGTGCCAGCTGGATGGGGCTGGTGCTGGAGGGTGTGATGCTGTGTTGGGCACCACGTACAGAGGAGTTTCATGAAGATGGAGGAAAGCTTTTTCAGAGTGGTTTGCTGGGCTGCATTCTTTAGTGTGAGAACATCTGCAAGATATTGGTTTTGCTTGCTGAGTCTCATAGTATGTGATCTTTTGAGGGGTGATGTTTTTTGGGATGTAGTGAGGAAGGATTGTCCATGGTCTTATGGTGAAAACAATTGGAACTATCATACTAAAGTTGGATCTATCATACCAAAGGACCAACTGTATTGAGCAACAGTAGGAAAAGAAGGGACGTGTGGTGGTGCCTGTCTTTTAAAGGCCTTTCAGCTGTGGGCGGGTGTCCAGACGAGGTGGTTAAGAACCCCCTCCCTTGAGAAATGTGGGTGGTGAAGAGGGTCTCCTACTAAAGCACTGACACTCAGTGGAGTCTGTCATCTGATCTAAATTCAAGATTAAGCAGTGTGCTCTGAGTGTTTAGTTTTGATTAGGTGACTCAAACTCTTTCTATTTAGTGGAAAAATATGAAAGTAATATTTTGCTTTACAACTGCAGGAAAAGCCAGAAAACAGTGAAAGTTAATAGCTTTAAAATGCTTTCCTATACTTTCTCATTAACCTCTTCTACTTTCGTTTTTGTGAGGATGGAGAGGAAGAAGGAAGTGAGTGCATTTTTTTTGCCTGTGGAAAAGGCAACACTTAAAACAAAAAGCTTACAATCTTAATTTTTTTTGCTTCCAATTTAACTTTTGAAATTAGCAACCAGGGGTCCTTCATATTCTCTGTGTAGAAATTCTTCCTCTGGGTTGATTTCTAATACAGAATGCCTAGAAATTAGAGTATAAAAGCAAAACCAAAATCTGCTGAGATTCATGAAAAGTGCACATCTGGCAATTATCATGATGGAACAAGTCCCTCTGGGCCTAAGCTGGCGGAGAAAATAAGAAGTCAGGTTCTGTTCTGTTTGGTTCTGTTTGTGCTGAAACTATTTCATGTTTAGATAATTTGGTGTGGTGGGCTGACCTTGGCCAGCTGCCACACCCCCACCCAGCTGCCCCTTCACTCTCACTTCTCAACAGCGAAGGGGTAGAAAATAAGATGAAAATGCTCATGGGTTGAGATAAAGACACAGAGAAAACTCACCAATTACTGCCACAGGCAAAACAGACTCGATATGGGGAAAACCAGTTTATTATCAATTGAAAACAGAGTAGGATGATGAGAAACAATGACTAAGCTAAGACACTTTCCCTCCACCTCCCCTTCTTCCCAGGCTCAACTTCTCTCATTCATTCCTAGCTCCTCTACATCCATCCCCGAGCAATGCAGGATCACGGGGAATGAAGCACATGGTCAGAACATAAGGCATAGGCTCTGTTTCTCCTTCCCCCTCACACTTGCCCCTGCTGCAGTGTGAGCTCCTGCCCTGGGAAGCAATCCTACAGGAGAAGCCTGCTCCTGCGTGGTGTCTGTGTAGGCTACTGTCCTTCAGGCCACATCTTCCTCCTCTGGTGTGGGGTCCTCTACAGGCTGCAGGGTAGATCTCTGCTCCATCGTGGTCCTCTCCATGGGCTGCAGGTGAATCCATGGTGCTTCATCCAGAGCTCTTCCTCCTGTTCCTTCTCTGACCCAGATTGTTGCAGGGCTCCTTCTCACAATTTTCATCACTTCTCAATATCAAGCAGTGGGTTTGCCCTTTCTTGGAACCTCTTTTCCCAGACAAGCAACCAACATCACTGATGGAATTTCTTGTTTTTGCACTGACCCCGCCTTTCTTGGTGTTTTACCAAGCCAGAGTTCATGGGTAAAAGCAGAACTCATAGAAAAGTAAAAGAGGAGCAGAAGAGCGGTTGTACAGAGGAGGGGAAACGATGTTGTACAATGAAGTGGCGCAGAGGGAGGGCACATGAGGTTGGCGTGGGATGTGGGGTCTCCACCCCAACCTGTCCACCTGAGGTCATTTCTGTGTTGGTGTTTATAAGTCAGTAACCACTTCTGGTGAATGATAGTGACATAGTCACACGAATTATAAATGCATGTGAAGAAGTGATACATCTCTTAACATTACAAAGTACAAAACCACAGCAGAAATTAATGTAAAATAAAAGAGATATAACCATGTTGTTTAGGTATGTGGTTTCAGTCAGGATTTTATATCAAAGAATTTTAAGAAAGTTTTTCAGTATTATTCCCCTTTTGCAGCAAGTCCATATGCCAGGTCTGAATTACTGTGTTACTGACAACAATATATCTCTAAACATTCCCTAAATCACATAGTATTAATAAAAAAGAAAAGCAGAAATTTAATGAAGTTTTCTTAAAGTAGATGATGAAGGCAGAACACCAGTATCATCTCTACTGTCTGGAGAGTTACATTAGATATTAACTTGCCTGGGTTTTATAATAAAATATCAACATTTTTAAAGGTCTTCAGCTTTTATTACTGTTCCTACCTCCTGCAAACCTTGCACTTCACACAGAGCAGAGTCCTTAGCAGTGCCTTTTCCAGTTTGGGATTGCTGAAAATCAGAACAAGGGAATGAGCAGTTGGAAAATTATTCTGAAATACTAAAATGAATAATGATACAGTATCCTCCTTTTTTGTGGCATAAATCAATGACAAGACCAAACATGTAAAGTTAATGCTGTAAAGGAAGAAGAAAGCCAAAATAGATTTCATGGCTTTGATATGGGCATCCACGCTGACGTTCTTCACAGAGTTTGCCTGCATTCTGCGTTTGTGTCTCCAGAGAGAACAGAGGAGGGGAAGGACAGAAAAGATGACTGCCAGGAATGCAATGGCAAGTCCAAAGCCGTTGATAAAAAAAACAGGGAAAAGATGTGCATCTATTTTCACACTCAGTGTCCAGAAATTCTCCAGGGTGGTGGCATTGGGGTTGTTGCAGTGCAGTTCGTCAGTGACTTTGTAGACAAGGATGGAAGTGATCATGGATAAAAGTACTGAACCCAGCAACACCCATGACACGATCCTGTCAATTTTTGCTTTCAGGTAGGAGAACAAGTTGTGCCTGAAATTTGCAATTTTTATACAATAAAAGACAGAAAGCCAAGAAGACACCCAACTGTTGGAAGAATTTAAAAAGGTCTGAATAGCACCAGATAGCTGAGGTATGGGGGTAACACAAAAGAACCAGGGAAAAAATACTAAAATAATGGTGCCTCCCCATATGATGCATAAATACCAAAACCTGGAGCATCCCAGAAACAGCAAGATCTTCTCATTAGAGTTAAATCTTCTCTTTTTGACCAAACCAATGCAGAGCACAGAAACAATAAAAGCATTTATCCACATGCCAGCAAATGCCTGCAGTGTGACAATGATCAGAGCCATGGTATTGAGTGAGGTGGCATTAAATTTGTCTTGAGAGTAACAATCTTCCATCCTGCAAGACAGGTAGTGGTGCTGTGCCAGAGAAATAGGTTGTTGTCCCAATGCTTAGTGCAGGTTGGCAGCTGCTGTTTCCTGGATGTCATGTATGGAAAGAGGGGTTTTATAGAGGTGTGTGTGGTGGGGATTTTGGTGCTGCTCCTATTCTGAGTAGGGCAGGTGCAGGAATGCAAATGCGCTGGGTATTCGCTTACCTGGAATCAGTGTCACTCTTCAATATTTGTATTTCAGATGAAAAGAGCTGTGTTATCTGACACAAGGAAAGCAGATGCTTTTCTGCAGTGGTCAGTGTTGTGATTTAGTGAGTGTCCTCTGCTTGGTCCCTGTTAGGATTCAAGATCTGGGTTGTCCTGTCCCATTGTCATTACCTACAATGCTCATGCAAAGGGGTAGTCCTCTTTTATTGCAGTCCAGGAGGTCTGTTAAGCTCTGCAGAGTATAGACTTCTTAAATATTTTTTTTATTGAGTATTGAGAATGTATGTGAGGTGAAAGATCCATCCTCTGGGTCCCTTCTCAGTAAAAGAACACATCTTTGTACAAATTCATCTGCAGATTCTCTCATAGTAACAGCTTCCTGCCTTGATCCATTTGGAGGAAAAGATATTTCTTAGGTTGGAGGACTGACTCCTTTCTAGGACAGGTCATCACTGTACAAATGTGTGTTTCCTATGAAAAAAATTCTTGCATTTGCAGCTTCTTCACTCTGTAGTCCAGTGTCTCTTGCCAACACTGCTGGGGTGCAGTTTGTGAACATCTACACAGCACTTTTTCTTCTCTTCCTACTCTATCTCTCTGTGATTGTACAGTGTATGGTATGGCACAAGGCTTTTACTACTTAATTGCTGACCGTAGGTGGACATCCTCACCTTCATCACTTGTAATTTCAGATGGGAAATGAGGGAGCAAGATTCAGTTGCCAAAGTTTAAGGCAGTGAGATGCTCCAGGGCACCTGGGACATTTTCAAGGGGATAAGAGGTATGATGCAGGATCTGTGGGAGATCTATAGTTTTCTGGAGCCTTGACCCATGGGGTCTTCCTGACCAATGCCCTCTAACAAAGATGGCAGCAAAATACAGGACAAACCTTGTCCTCTGAAATCCACCAGAAAAGGAGGGAGCATTGAGCTGTAAGGACAAGGATTTATTGATATATGTGACCATCTCTGGAGAGAAGGATGGCACATTGTGTTACAGTATCACAGTATCACAGTATCATAAGGTTGGAAAGGACCTCTGAGATCATCAAGTCCAACCTATAACCTAACACTAACACTAACACCAACCATCAACCAGTGTTGTGCACTGGGACATCAGCCCTGACACGGGATCAGCTGTGGGAAAACTCTGTCAGAGCATTCATATTCGTTTCTCCTTTATCTCTAATCTTTACAATGTGATGTTAATTATTAATTGAAAACAGCACTAGACCAAATTCTAATATCACTGGAGTGTTATAAACCCAGAAAAATTCTGCTTGAGCACGTGGATTTCCTCTAATGCAGCCAAGATCTTAACATTGAAAGATAACAAGCACAGTGGAAGGAGTCAGCAACTCCTTTGGGCCAGATTTAGATCTTACATGAAATCTGGGTGGGTCTTTCACCAACTACACTGAAGACATGAAGTTATCACGTTCCTCTCTGTAACATTTCTCCAAAGTGGACTTAGGTATTTGATAACAATGCCATCATGTGCCATTTAGGACATAAATCTTGTTGTTATAATAATGTTATGAAGGTGGAAAGTTTGTTGCTGGTTGGTTGATGCTCTGTGGAATGCCTAGCAGGCTGCCCTATATATTGTAAGAGATGTGAGGGATCAGCTTCTTTTCCCATTGCAAAAATGGGCTCCAACACCTTCCCAGTCTGTGTAGCACTTCTGTTGTGTTGTGTGCATGGTTCTCCAGTCTCTGTAAGTAGAAACCTGATTTCTACAGGATCCTCTCAGTCCAGAGACATCTCATACCTTATACAGGTTGTATTTCATTCTCTTTCAGGTCGGGCACCTCTCCAGTAAAGCTGGTAAGTGATCTGTGAACTCTTTCGAGTTTTAAAGCATTTTCTTTTGTCTGCTGTGTGACACCACATCTGAACATGTAATGTCTTGTCTGTCCTGTAGCAGGTGCTGACATGGGTGAGATAATCAAAGACATTCCAGACATAAATTTAGGTGAGTTCGTGTCTAAAGTTCCCACAAGGCCTCAAAAACTGTAAGCATCTATATATGACTTTTAGAAGTTCTGCTAAGTGGATAACAGGTTAGATGTTTTCTGGGGTTTCTTGAGACATAAGACTTTGTACTGTCATTTTCTACTTTTTTTATTTCCTGTGATTTCCATATATCCTTCATGGTGCACTCTACTATATTATTTCCAGTGCATTACTCAATACTATTATGTTCTGTAGAGCATTGCCTCAGTATGTGACTGTTGCCACTGCCTAGTAGCAAGCAAGAGGTTATCAAACTAGATATGGATAAAAGTGGCCACAAGATCTCTGCCACCAAAATGCAGACATTGCTGAGTAGTAAATGTTGAGTAGAAGCTAGTCTTACATTTAGACCTGTCACTATATTTCAGCATAAAGAAGCTGATTTTCTTTATTTTTTGGTAAATACCTGAGGATATTAACCTTGTATAACCAGACCCGATGTGATTTATGAAGCAAGATGCATTTGATATTTGATATTTCATTTACAGTACCTTTCATAAAATTGCTTTTCAGCTGCTGGACTGGATCTCTTTCAGGGTGATATCTTGCTCCCTGTAAGTAATTCAAAACTCTGTATCTATCATTTATGCTAAATGTAACTTTGGTAAAACTCAGCCCATCTCCCCACAACAGATGCATCATCGGCTGTTAATTCCCTTTTCAGAAAAATCAACGAAATGCCCTAAGAAATGAGACCTACAGATGGAAGTTCCCCATTCCTTATATTCTTGGTGATAACCTAGGTAATGCATACACTTTATCCATATTTTAGCTCCAATCCTTCTTTGCACTGGAGTCACTGTGATTAAAGAATCGCCTTTTTCAGAGCTGATTCTCTTACATTAAAATTCACTGACAACCAGGTTGTTCCTTTACATCAGAACCAAATTCTTCTACAGTTATCTTAAAAAAAATAACTTGATCAAATTCAATCACTTTTTTTTGGTTCCATGCATGTATTTGTGTGCATAACTTACCTTTCCCAGGTGAATATCCTACAGTGTGTTAAGAGTTCTTTCCTGATGTATGTTTTCCAGATCTGAATGCCAAAGGAGTCATTCTCCAGGCATTTGAAATGTTCCGCCTGAAGTCTTGCGTTGATTTCAAGCCATATGAAGGAGAGAGCACCTACATATTCTTTACAAAAGAATCTGGGTAATGACTGTATCAATTTCTGGTTAGTTATGCTCTGTAGCATCAGCTGGAAATTCATTCCATCTGACTTCAGCAGTCTAAAAGTTTAGTTTAAGCTTGTTATCATCAAAGAAAAAGAGGAAATAAAGAAAAAGAAAGCAACCCATTTTTCCTTCTTAGACACAAAGCTTGGAAGGAACTGCCTCCCTCTGCTGACTGTAGAGGATATTTAGATGAATAGGTTGGAATTGACATCTGATGTTTGAATGGTTACTCTTCAAGGAGCATCGCTGAGTTTTCATCAACTGTTTCCACTTTCCTCCCTAGGGCTGTTCTCCATTTCAGTAATGGGTGAAATCACTCTGATGTAAATTCTCTTAACTCACTAAGGATGTGAGTAGCCAGACTTTAAATTCTGAAATATTTGGAATACGGGTCAAAACAAAAAAGCTATGGAAAGACAGTTTATTGTAATATTGCCATGGTTTTGAGATGTCTCTTCTTTAATGAGAAGTCCTCTAAAAATATAAAAGTGTTTATACTCAGACATTCAGGATTTCCAGGAGCTGGGAAGATTTATTTAGTTTCCCGCCTCTAAACATGTTTTAAAAGAACATCTAGAAAAGCACAAAAATCTTCTCGATGTATTAGCTGTGAATATTTCTTATTCTCCCAGAACTTTACAAAGTCTTGTAGGCACTGATATTTCTGCCCTTAGGTCTTCCTTGGATAATATATCTTATGACACTTCTTGTAAAATACTGCAAGCACCATGATTTTTGACAAGTTGGTGCTGAAGAGCCTTGTACTGGAAACTCCCTGGTAGCTGATATTCAGGAGACCATAGGCTTAATCTCAATTCAATAACCATAGTACTGCGTTCACAGCTCCATCAACAAACTTGACCCAACACTGCTTTGTGATGTGCAGATAAAGCCCAAGCAGATGCTTTTTAGTAATTATCTTTTGCATCAACCTCAGGCTACCTCAAGAAGTTCCCAGTGAATCAGCTGAGGAGCTCCTTTTCTCCTCAGTCATGCTTAACTTCCACTGAGCCACAAAGGAGTGGCCAGGCCCTCACACAAAAGTATAATTTCACACCTAGGACCAACGCAGTTCACAGCTACTGTTAAAAAAGACTAAATGCTGCCATTCTAACCTCTCCTGGGTCCTTTCTCTAGCCCAAACAATTGCAAAAAAAAAACCTCAGGCTATATTGACAAATTGACTATTTCTGTATATGTATTACATTTCTGGGCTCGTTTCTTGGCCAGCTGATATAGGACTGCGCTTCTGTGGATGTTAAAAATCAGAGGTGCACTTGTCTAACCTAGGGAGTATGTAAAATGCTGGCTTCATGTTAGTGGTATCAAGTATGGTTTTGAGGCTTAGTCTGCTTTCAGAGCAGAGTACAGTATTGAGGCATTAGGTTAGCACCTAAATAATGATTTCTACTACTCCTTTTCTATTTAAACTTGTTTTGATACTACTTTAAGTCCAATGAGCAGAGCAAAAATCTAGATGCAGAAGAGAAAACTCTACTTAACAGACAGTAAGGTCTCTCTCTTTGTCAGGTGTTGGTCCATGGTGGGGGACCTGCAGACTGGACAGAACCTCTCTATCGGGGCAGGGTGTGACTACAGAGCAATCGTGGAACATGAGATCCTGCATGCTTTGGGATTTTATCATGAGCAGTCGAGGATGGATCGGGATGACTATGTGACCATCTGGTGGGATGAAATTATTGCTGGTGAGTTTTAACCTTCAAGTCAGATTATGTTAAAGCACAGAATTATCAGTCTGTTACTTTCTCTTCTACATTTTAAGATCTTTTTGAAAATATGATTTTAGAAAAAATGGGCCACTCCTAAAACTGCTGTAAATCAATCTGTAGATGCAGCAGGATTTTGATACAACTTCTCTGGTTGTATCAGAAGTTGTATCCTCTTGAAGACCAAAGACTGTCTAAGGGCAGAAGAGAAAGGCCGTGCTTGGAAGTCAGAAGAATTCATTTCCCATTGGCTCCAGGACCAATCTGTTCACTCATTTTGGAGAAATCACTTCCCCCCTCTTTGAGTCTGTTTTCTCTTGCTGTGTAATGCAAATTGTAAAGATGGTGAGTTTTGAGTTGGCCTTTCTCTAATCAAAGGTCCTCTCAAAATCTGAAAGTTTTTTATACTCCGAGATTCAGACTTTCCTAAAACTGGAAAGATTGTCTTTGTACATGAAGAATCTTCCAAGTGATTAGGTCAGATGAGAGACATAAAATAGGGCTCTATCCTGCTCTCCCCTGCCCAGTGAATCTCTGCCTTCTTGCCTTCAAGCTTCAAATCATCAGATTCAGTGACTTTATGAGTTTCAGCAAACTCTCCATGTTCTCCCTGGTCCCTAGGCAGTTTGTCCTGCTGTCTCCTGTGAGATCTGGTTCTGTGCTACTTTATGATTATATTTTTGGACAAAGAGTGAATGGGAGCTTACAACAAGTTCTGAAAAAGGCAGTGGTGGTGCATTCGATGCCGGTGATGGTGCCAAGGCAGCAAAGATGCCTTACCCTCACTCATACTCTGAGAGGAAAAACTGAATCCTTCAGTCTCCAGAGTTATGCACTCACAATCTTTGTAGATAAGAGAAAAATACATACAAAACAGTCACCAGAAAGGAACAAGATTCAGGGAGAACTATGTTCTCTTTTGGATAGATAAGAACTGCTGGTGCAAACAATTTCTGCTGACCTCTAAGGGTAGTATATGATATTTTGAATTGCTACAAGCTGAATGGCCATGTGCATTCCAAATTACCTCTACCCCGTAAGTGTAAACTCTTGGGGTGGCTGAGCAGTAAACGTGATGCAGATATTGATTTCGCAAACCATGATTTTTATTGTTATGAACAGCACTAAAACCACTTCACTTCAACACTAACTTGGTCTCATCTTGAGTCATGCTGTTGATAACAGCATCTAGACTCTCACTTTTGGGCCCCTTCTGGCTATGCACTGTAACTAACCACCTCCAAAACAAGAAGAATTACTGTGTCCCTATAATGCACTATTGTGAACTCCACAATGTACAGAGCAATGTACTTGACAAAACAGTGCTAATTCTCCATGTATTTTCTTTTCCCCAAGAGTATATCACTGAATCCTGGCAACTCATCTGTGATGTATTCAGTAGCCACAAATCTGGGACACCAAAAAATGATACAGATGATGGACTTCAGTGTAATGCTATTCTGGATATCATTATAGTCAAATCATATATCTTGTAGATTTCTGTTCATACTATAAAATATCATTTTCCAGTTAGGCAAATTAATTAAGTAGAAAAAATCTACTGAAACCATCTGAAATATGTCTGCTCCTCTAAAGGGAAATAAGGATGATATGATTGTGCTCTGTGTGTGTATGCACACATCTATCCCTGTGTTAGTGGTCTGCAATCCCAAATTTGATAGCACGATAGCAGTTTTTTACCATAATGCATCTGAATAAACTGCAATGCAGATAGCTGCCTGATGAGAGAAGAGCTCCCATATTCATAAAACGTTAGTAAGACTTCAGAGAAAACAACTCAAGACATGAAATAGTCTTCTCACTGTATGATTTCTTCCTTTTAAAAACACAGAGAAGTTACCCTTTGCCTTGTAATGATCTTAAAACCCTGTGTTCTGCCAAGATTTTTACCCCAGCTATAAAAAGTGATAGCACTTAATTAGCAAGATTCTCACCCTTTTTGATAAAATGTGCAATTGAATTATCTATAAGAAAACAATCCCAAGCTTTTATACAATCTCAAGCCTTGAACTGAAGACCTTTACACCCAGAATGGACTTGCAGAGGGAAGGGCAGCCTTTGCCTAGAGAAGTTGTAATTATCCACTGAGCACAGTCATGTGCTGTTTTTTCTTGAAGAGTGAATACCAAACATTCTGAAAATATTTGTGTTTAGAAATGCTGACAATCTCTCTTTACTTCTATACCGAAGTACATGAAATAGCTCCCTCTCTCTGCACTAGCAGACACCTTCGTAATGAAAATCTTTCTCTAAGAAACCATGAGGAACATGTTTCTAAAGGACTTTTCAGTAGAAATTTCATAGTAATATTGTCAATCCGGGGAAAATATATATATATTTTTTTTACAAATTCCTAATGTATTCTTTGCTTCAAAGAAAAGCAGAATCTGGAGGCATTCCATGACTGTCATACCTCTTGCTTTAATGAGTGAGGGTCTCCAGGGCCCCTTCTTGTTCATACGTGATCCAATATCCTGGGAAACATTTGGATCAATATTTTCAGGCTCTGGAATGAAGTACATTAATCCTTGAGTTTAACCCTTACTTATGGATGGTTACAATTAGACCACTAATCTGACATCCTATGTATCCTGTTCTTTACAGCTCATTGTTTTTCGGTTTTGAGTTTAGTTAAGTCACATGTGGGGCTGCAAAACTGAAAACTAAAGATACTGCTTTGTTGTCCAAATTACTTCATAAACAAATCTTGCTGAATTTAAATGTTTTATAGTAAAGTAATCACTTTTGAGTATATCAATCCTGCTTCAGAAAACAGTATTCAAGGGGCCATGATAAAGGTATTTTGTTTCCTATTTCTTTAAAAATTAAGCACTTTTCTGTTATTTTACCAGACAAAGAACACAATTTTCTGAAGTATGATGACGGTTACATCACTGATCTGAACACCCCTTATGACTACGAATCAGTGATGCACTATCAACCATTTTCATTTAACAAAAATGCAAGCATCCCCACAATCACAGCAAAGATACCAGAATTTGATGACATAATCGGACAACGTCTGGACCTCAGTGCCATTGACCTGGAAAGACTGAACCGCATGTATAACTGCAGTAAGTTGTAATTTAACCGCAGCCAACTGGTTCTTCAATTGTACTTGAACATGTTTGGTTCACTTCCCTTATGCCTTTAAAACCACAGAAACTCTTCTCAGGTGTTATTGAGGCAGTAGGGGAGAGAGCCTGTAGTTCAGAGACCAAAACTGTTTATTTCCTCTTCATCTGTCTCTTTGGCTCTGCTAACTGTGATTACTTTTGTAAAAGTTCAGTTACTCAATGAAAATAAATTCATTCACTCTTGTCTTCCATGTTGCTCCTAGAGGTTCAGACACGTGATTGTGTTCTGCTGGTGTGTGGGCAGCTTCATTGGGCTGCTTTTGGGAGGCAAACATGATGGTTCTTTGTCCTCCTTAATTAGATTATTTTGCAGCTGAGATTGGCTAAGTCTAGAGTTCAACACTCTGTGTCCTTGGTTGCTAAACTGGTTGAATATGTTATCACCATGTGTGATTATTAGCAAGAAGTTCATGTCACCATGGATCTGTCAACAGAAGCATCCACTTACTGGCAAACTTAGCTGAACCAGCCTAAGGTAACTGGGTGGACTTTGCTTAAAGTGGGAGAACAGTGCTCATACTCCTCAAGCAGACAAGTGAGCTATGAAAAGCAGTGACCTCCAGCAGAGGAATGGTTAAATGCAATACCACCACTGTTCACAAAAGTGACTGTTGCTCCAGGGCTTACAAGCAGGCACAAAGACAACCACCATCAGTCACTCTGTTTTCACTGTTGCATGGGAGTTTTTTAATCATCTGCAAAGTGCTCAAATGTTGATATTTTCATTCTTTTGAATCTTTGGGTTCACATCTGCTGTGGCTTGTCTTCTCTGCATGATGGCTATACTAGTGTTAACAGCCCTCTCTAAATTAGAGCAGAAATTTTAATGAGATACTGCTTTGGAGGTAACCATGTGTGCATTTTTTTCAGCTTCAACTCACACTTTTTTGGACCAGTGTTCTTTTGAGCTTGAAAATATATGTGGCATGATTCAAGGCACCAGAGATGATCTAGACTGGGTCCATCAACAGAGCAGTGCCACCGGGCAGGAAGACCACACACTTGCTGGACGCTGTAGAGGTAAAACAAAGTAACAGAAAACTTCCTTATGGAAAAGGGATTTTTTGGAGTAATGGTCTCTTGTGAAAGGGTGGCTGGGCACTGGAAGATGCTGCCCAGGGAGGTGGTTGAGTTGCCATCTCAGAGGTGTTTAAAAGATGGGTAGATGAGTTTCTCAGGGGCATGGTTTAGTAGGTGGACAGGTACAGTTGGACTCGATGATTTCAGAGGTCTTTTCCAGCCAGATGATTCTGTTGTTCTATGATTAAATACAGCATCTTTAATAACACCTCTGAACCTGTCATTGCAGTCAACCCTTGAAAAACCCAGCACTAGCTTCTCTGAAAACACAGGGTTAAATGGCCATATTTAAGACACTACCCAGCAAAAATTTGAGTTGTAATGTTTCTAGTTAAACAAAAAAACAACATAGTGAAATAGTCTCCACACTAGCAAGATAAGAGGGAACAAAGAACAATCATAACTAGAGGCCTTTTGAATATAACCTAGAAATGGATTTACTGCAACTTTCAAAGTCTAAATAACAGTTATGTTACCTCATGATAAAGAGTGAAACAGTACTCATAGCCACTCATAAATGTTGTGTTTGCAAAGCAAATGATAAGTTAAGCTTGAGGAGTGATGGTTCTGCTGTTAGAATAAAGTTGTAAAGTAATACATGGTAGGTGTTTAGGGATAATTTTCTTTTTCATGTGGCAATTTTGCCACTTTTCAAAGGAAGAATATCTCAAAAAGGGTGAAGTCCACCCCAGTCACCGTCATAGGGTGTTAGTGTACAAGTGAGAATGAAGATTAAATCCTGACATGCAGTTCTGAAAAGCAAATGCGTCACTATTCAGAGAGGGCAAACTACTACAAGCTTCAAAAAAGTAACTTTTGTGGTAAATTTTGCCTAAGAACAGAGTGAAGGAATCATGGCCTAAAGAACATTCAGTTGTGCTTTGTTACTCTTTGATAAAGGAAAAAATTGACTTGCTGCACTCAGGAGTAGACTATTCCCCTTTTGTGGCCTACCCACTGGAAACAGCAGATCCTTAGCCTCTTATAGTACTGGTACTTGTTGACCAGGTCCAAGAATGCAATATAACTCAAGAAAACTGTCTGAGAGATTCTATAAATACAGATTCCTAATCCTTATCTGACTTTTTAATTATTTTTTTTCTCTCTTTTTTTTGCCCTTAAGTGTAATTGGAACTGGAAAATAATTTTACTGAATTATTTGAGTTTGTCAGGTAAAATCCAGTTTGTCTAAAGTAAGGACTTAACTTGCACTTATGCAAGTCACTTATCTGGTGACTCAGTACAAAGTAAATATTGACCTTATCTGAAGAGTTAATGGAGAGGGGTAGGTGCCTCTTCAGAGTGTCTAAATTAGTTATATGAGTAGGTAGTGCCTCTCCTTTTGGAGACCTTCAAAGAGTCATTTACCCCACTAGGAATTTAGGCATTTTTGAAGAACTGGTTTTGCAGTCATCTCAAGTAGGGGTAAATTTTAGATTTCATACCATAATGAAGCTCACAATCTTGTTTCTCACTTGAAGTAACAGCAATCATACTTATAGTTAACATACTTAGATTTAACATAAATATAACTTATGGTGAAGTGTTGCACATGTGCATAAAGCAGTTGGGTATCTTTGGCAAGGTTTCTATGGATGTAAGTATTGCTACCATGTGGGAGGTAATGGAGAATATTCCCCTAACATGGTAAGAACAAACATGATAAACAGCTCAAAAAGTTCAACTCATAATACAATAGGCTGTGCTGTGTTCATTCAGCTACAGCTTTAACTGATGATGCCCCAGATGTTACCACTGATAAGAGTCTGAGACAAGAGTCAACAGCCAAAGAAGCTTTCACACAATAGCTAAAAAAATCCACTTATTAATTTTATCATAGAATATAGTGAATAAAAAAGAGTAATTCAATACAGATAAGATGTGACAAGTCCATGTGATATCAAGATGAGATTTGTGTGCAAATGGTGAATGCCTTGTAAATATAAGGCATGGTGGATGAGAGGAAGGCTGTGGATGTGGTATACTTGGATTTCAGTAAGGCCTTTGACACGGTCCCCCACAGTAGACTCCTAGGGAAGCTGGCAGCTCGTGGCCTAGATGGGAGCACTTTGTGCTGGGTTAGGAATTGGCTGGATGGCTGAGCCCAAAGAGTGATGGTGAATGGTGTTTCATCCAGTTGGCGGCCGGTCACCAGTGGTGTCCCCCAGGGATCGGTATTGGGTCCCGACCTGTTTAATATCTTTATTGATGATTTGGATGAGGGGATTGAGTCCATCATCAGCAAATTTGCAGATGATACCAAGCTGGGAGGAAGAGTTGATCTGCTAGAGGGTAGGATGGCCCTACAGAGGGACCTGGACAGATTGGAGAGATGGGCTGATTCTAATGGGATGATGTTTAATAAGTCCAAATGTCGGGTACTTCATTTTGGACACAACAATCCCATGCAGAGCTACAGACTGGGGACAGAGTGGCTAGAGAGTAGTCAGGTAGAAAAGGACCTGGGAGTGCTGGTGGACAGGAAGCTCAACATGAGCCAGCAGTGTGCCCAGGTGGCCAAGAAGGCTAATGGAATCCTGGCCTGCATCAGGAATAGTGTAGTAAGCAGGACCAGAGAAGTTATTGTCCCCCTGTACTCGGCACTGGTCAGGCCTCACCTTGAATATTGTGTCCAGTTCTGGGCCCCTCAGTATGGGAAAGATGTTAGGATACTGGAATGTGTTCAGAGGAGGGCAACGAAGATGGTGAGGGGGCTGGAGCACAAGCCCTATGAGGAGCGACTGAGGGAATTGGGGCTGTTTAGCCTGGAGAAGAGGAGGCTCAGGGGAGACCTCATTGCTCTCTACAACTACCTAAAAGGAGGTTGTAGTCAGGCAGGGGTTGGTCTCTTCTCTCAGGTGACCAGTGGTAGAACCAGAGGGCATGGACTTAAGCTTCGTCAGGGAAAGTTTAGACTTGATGTGAGGAAAAAATTCTTCACTGAAAGGGTGATTGGCCATTGGAATGGGCTGCCCAGGAAGGTGGTGGAGTCACCTACCCTGGAGGTGTTTAAAGGGAGACTGGATGAGGCACTGAGTGCCATGGTCTAGATGATGGTTGGTGTTAGTGTTAGGTTATAGGTTGGACTTGATGATCTCAGAGGTCCTTTCCAACCTTATGATACTGTGATACTGTGATACTGTGATAAGGATAAAAGTAGTCATTTCAAATCTAAAGTAAAGGACACCTCTGAAAATGTCAGAGGGAAATTGAAATAGAGGGGCAGGAATTCTTAATTTCCCCCCTTGAGAAGCTGAGTTTTGAGAAGTGTTTGGACAAGCTGCAAAAAAGAGCTTTTTTCATGGTCAAGGTGAGGAGAGTGCTAATTCTGGGTCCAACCCTTTTTTATTATCCTTATCACTGGTAAAAAAATATCTTACTCTTTACAAGGTAATAGAGCATATGATCTCTAAGATCTCATCTTTAGATTATCTTCAGTACACATCAAATATAAAGCATGTTTACTGTTTACTTGCAGTCAGCACCGAATCCTCTGTCTCATATCTCTGACAACCCTAAGACATTGACCTTCCAACTAGACCAACTGATGTGAAATTGGCATCTACTGCCAGCAATTACTCCCATATATACGCTAAACTAATAGTTCTGTACTTATCCTGGTTGTCTTGGATGGTTACCATGTACCATTTCCTCTACTATTCATTACAAGTAGTACTATTATGGCTATTAAAAGAGTGGAGATGAAATGATAAATTTACACCAAGCATCTATCAGAAAACCTGGAAAGAGACAGCGACACTCTACACTCTCTTCACAGATGCTGGCTATTTCATGTACTTCAACACAAGCTCTGGCATGGCAGATGAGGTGGCAGTCCTGGAGTCTCGCATCCTGTATCCAAGGAGAACTCAGCAGTGCCTCCAGTTCTTCTACAAGATCACAGGAAGCCCTTCTGACAAGCTGATCATCTGGCTTAAAGAGGATGATGGCACCGGAAATGTGCGCAAGATGAGGAAAATTCAGACCTTTCAAGGTAATGCTACAAATATGGGAATGCATGGAATATTGGGGAGAGGAAAAATTGTCTTGCTGAGAGCATGAATGCAGTGAATTGGCTCAACAATCAAAAGATTTTACTGAAGCTACCAGCTTATCTTGCAACACAGTTAGGAAATTTGGTGTAACGTGAGGGTGAAACAATTGGTTGTAATAATGTAATTTGGGTGTTCCACAGCAGAAGTCACTATGTTCCTGACAATATTATATTACAGTCAGTGACTGAGAGGGACCCCAAACACTTTTGGAGATCAGTTGCCAAGATCTCCACTGGCTTTTATATGATCTGACAGTGAGCTGTCCAGATGTAAATACCTATGTTCATCTGCAATAAGAATCCCAGCCTGATTTTTATATGGTTGGAAATATAAAAACGTACATGATTTTAGAAATGGGAACTGAGTTCCCACTTTGGACGATTTTGCTAAATAGGACAAACTCAGTCACTGTGGCTTAATGTGCTTATTTTGTCAAAACCCAAGACCTGTGATAACCAGTCTAAATCAAGCTGCAGCTGTTTGCAGGGAAGGATAAGTCCCTGGAAAAGTGTCAGCAACAGTTAATTCTAACACTTTATGTCATTGACTCCCACCTGCTTTTTTATGTTTTGGCCTTTATCCTGTTGCACTTTGTACTAGAGATTGTCATTCACTAATGTGTGAAGAGTTCCTAATGCAATATGTGCAAAGCATTTAGATGGTAAGTCTATGTGAGTCTATTCTGATCACAGTATCAGCCTGAGATATCTAGCCTTCGGGATTCTAATGGAGGTCCAGTTGTCTGAAAATGCAGCTGGAATGAATGGCTAGGAATCAGCTTCTTCTTAATGTCACTAATCATGCTGATGGCAACTTTTTGCTTTCCTTTTACCAAAGCGGATGACGACCATAACTGGAAAATTGCCCATGTAACCCTCAACGCTCAGAAGAAGTTCCGTTACCTCTTCCAAGGACTAAAGGGCAATCCTAGCTCTTCATCTGGTGGGATTGCTATCGATGATGTCACACTGACAGAAACCCCATGTCCCACAGCTGTGTGGGTTGTTCGGAATTTCAGCCAAATGCTCCAAAATGTATCAATCAACACTATTCAAAGCCCAAGGTTTTATAGTCCTGAGGGATATGGTTTTGGCATAACTTTGCATCCCCACTCTGGATCCGATGGCTACACTCGTGTTGCATTTCACTTGTGCAGTGGAGAGAACGATGGTGTTCTGGAGTGGCCAGCTCTGAACCGCCAAGCTGTGCTCACGGTGTTGGACCAGGACCCTGACATCTTGAAAAGGATGTCCTCAACCAAAAGCTTCACCACAAGCAGAGACCATATTAGCTCAGGTAAGTGATGTCTGCCTGGAGGAATGATCAAAATGAAAGCCAAAGAATCTGGGTCAGAGAACTGAGTGGAGGACTCAGAGCTTTGGCTGAGTTTCCCAATTTGGAACACTTCCAGTACAGAATGTCACTGATTTACCTTACTAGTTATGATCACTTCAGTATTAATTTCTATCTTGTGTTTTAAATATGACTTTCCTGTGTATGACTCAGAATTTCTCTCTGTGAAAGATCATCTACTGTGAAAAGCAATGCATAGAAGATTGGTGTTATTATGAACAGTCCCTGGGGTATCTGAGTTTGACTCTAACTATAAAGTTTTCCTGGAGATTCCCATTGTATTTGTGGTTTGCCAGTTACGGTAGGTGACATATCACCACAGGACGGTGCAGAGCCAGCAGGGGGCAGTTTTCCATCAATAAACAAGCAACAATTTAAGTTAAACCTGCATTTTGGAGGCTTGTTTAGCTTGAATATGCAGGGTCTGAATAGACAGGGTTCACTCTGTAGCTGTATTTAGGAAAAAAATATGTGAAAACACCAGTGAGATTAGTCTGCAGCATTTGAAGCTTGTCTTGCTTGGTTGGGTGTAGACTACAAATCATGAATTCTTTCAGAGAGGCGCTACCTTTTAACTCCATGTTTATGCAGCACGTCACACCATAGTTCCACATCCACTCATTCCCCATAGATGTGTTAATTCAAAGCAATAAGAACAAGAAAACAATATTGAGTTTGTTATAGGATAAAATACTATGGGTTGAATCGCTATCCCTCTTCACTTTTTCTAGTGGAAATGTAGCACAAGCTTTTTCAGTAGGAGGGTTTGAACCTTGGGTATGAATAAGTTTAACAGAACCATAGCAATGAACAAAATCTACTCAGCTATAAACCACAGGCACTTAAAAACTGATGAGGGAGTGTCCTTACACAGGAGGGAGCTCTCAGCTGGAGGTTATTTGTATTTGGTTAGTCCAATGAAAGGGGAGTTGTTCAATTTAAATGTCCTCACATAGACAAAGATTTCTCAAGCAGACCATATCTGAGGCATCCATAATTCTTCAGTCCTTTGTGATTACTCTGGACATTTCAGCCTTAAACTTGATTTTACAGCATAAATCCCATTTAACACTGTAAGGCACAAGAAATTCATGTCATATTTCCAGTTGCAGAACTTTGTGAACTTATTAATCACTCCTGTTCTCTTTGCAGATGCTAATGGAACCTTAATATGGGATAAACCATCAATTGCTGGAAAATTTGATGCCTCATGCAATTGCTATAGAAGTACATCCTGGGGGTGGACTAACTTCATATCCCACAGTCAGATGAGACGGAGAAGCTTCCTGAAAAATGATGACTTGATTATTTTTGCAGAATTTAATGGTAAAGGCCCCTTCTTGATTCACCTCACAAAAACAATTGAGCGATCCTTTTTATCTCTTCTCATACATTCAAGTAGCTATTGTTGCTGTCTCTGAGTCATCTTCTGAAAGGGATCAACTTTTAAAAGCATTTCTATGCCTTAGTTTCAGATTAGTGATGTTGACTAAAGTGACTGTGAGTTCATAGGAATCTAAACAGCAATGACTGAGGGAAGGTTAACCTCTTAGACTCCTTTAGGCTCCCTAACCAGTAGCTAAATTAATTTCTAAGCATTTGACCACACTAAAATGCCTTCCTCATTCTGTTTATTTTCAAACAGAACAGCCACACCTGACATGATTTTTCAAAGTACAGAATATCACTGATTTACCTAATTAGTTACTGTCACTTCAGTATTAATTTCTATCTTGTGCTTTAAATATGCAGAATTTGCTGTGGTATGCCAAAAGATCTCTAAAGGGCAAATGGACAAGGAATGCATGCTGGCCCACAGAGCTCCCTGTGAGCCCCTGTTATGAAGAATATTACATACAGTATCACTCACTGTTACCTGATGTCTTTCCTCTCTCCTTTTTTTTAAAAAGATATAATTTACCTCAACAACACTGAAGTCCCTATTGAACCTCAACCATCTGCCTTCATGGAAGGCCACATTCTTGAAAGGCAGAAGAGAGCAGCACAGGATATGGAGCCCCCTCAAGACTGGCTGCCTCATCTACGAGACCCATGTGACCCAAACCCTTGCCAGAATGATGGAGTCTGTGTTAATGTGAAAGGGAAAGCAAGTTGCAGGTATCATGGAACTCTTCCCTGCTTGCCTTGACTTTCTTCTAAAGCAAATGATGCAGCTAGTAAGAATTCAGAGCTACAGACCTCAGAGGTGTGAACCACTAGGTTTTTAAGACACAGTAGAACGAAATCACTTCAATGCAGTGCTACTCTAGTAGCATCCCTAAGGGGAGGCAAAGAAACTTCATTCTCTCATCGTTCCAGATGTAAATAGCCTTCGCAAAAGGTGGGGGTGTTGTGTTGTGAACCCCTCTAATGGGAAATGCCCATCCAGGGTAGTGAGTGTGAGGACCTTGAGGTGGGCCTACAGAGCAGGACAAATCTCCTGATCCATGTGGCTCTATATTTTTTCCAGGTGCCCATCAGGACAAGCCTTCTTCTATACGGGTGAGAGATGTCAGTCAAGGCAGGTCCATGGGGACATCCTCGGGATGACAGTTGGTGGAATTGCTGGAACCATTGTCTTAACCATCGTCCTCATTTCCATTATGGCTAGAAGATAAAGAGCTGCAGGGGGATAAATCTCAGTCCTATATTTTTCCATTGTTCATAAGACATCAGTGTTCAGTGAAAAGTGATGAACACAATTTTTAAAAGACCAGTCAGCATATGGATGAAATGCTATATCAACATCTTGGCAGCAATCTGTTTACTCTGTAGGTCTTGGAAGTTAAAGATCATGTAGAACTGTTGTTTAATAAAAGTTCATACTCTGCCTCTCTTGTCTATTCTTTGAAAGCTTTGTTTCTTAGCAAGCTGCAGTGTTGGTAGTCCATGCATTTACTCTCAAACACAGCTCAAATTTAGATTAAATAATGAGGAGGACCTCTCAAAACACTGGAAAAAGTCACATAGAAGTACATATATTAAGATTCTAGAAATGTTCTTAAAGAAATTAATCAAGGAATCTAAAGGGTACATACCTGTAGGTACATAAATCAGCACAACATTCATTTTCCATGGAGCTGTGCTGGTTTACAAAACCTGAGTAGCTATTAGGATTCACAGTAAACTACTACTGTGCATTTTGGCCAATTCACTAGCAGGGAAGTAATATCAAATTAAAGCTAGATAACTTTCTAGGACACCTTACCACATAAGGTTTTCAAATATTCAAGTGTAAATCTGTTCTCTGGGTGTAATACAAAGTTCTTTTAAAAATTGATAAAGCAAGCAGTGGATGAAATTGGAGCAGATCATCAGTTATGGCAGGACTGGATCTGTAGTGGTTACCATTAAATTAATATCCTTTTGGAAACTACAAGTCAAGGAGAGAGGTGGGAGTGTGGGCAATTAAGACTGAGTGTGGTGGGTGCTGGATAAGATGTCAACACCCTACACATTATTGCAGATGGCAGGAAGCAACCAACTTAATAAGTCCCAGGATCCCTGCTGTTCAAAGGCTCGAATATTTTCCACACTTAAAACTTTGTTACCCAGGTTTCCTCCAAAAACCTTTTCTTGTCTGCATACCAGAACAGAAAGAGTTGAGAATGTAAATGACAAATAATTACAGAGGGGGAAACCACCCTTTTATTTGTCAGACTTGTTACAAGAGATGGCCGCCAAGGGAAAACACGCTCTCACGGCAGTGGGTTTTGCACAGGAGTTTCTGCTTGATTTTACACTTGGATTCATCCTGGTTCTTACACCAGTCTTGTGGGTAAACAATCCATTTAATTAGGGCATTTTCAACGTATAAATGCTCTTATTCTCTGCGTTTGGAATAAAATCAGAATGAACCCTTATACCAGGTTTTCCTGCAACTAGTCTTTATCTGGCTAGATCTCACCATAGGCAAAAGATAGTCACAGATCCGTTTACCTTCTGCCCCCCGAATTAAGGGACATCCCCATTGGTCAGAGAAGTCTCCCATCCAAGTTGACAAGTTCATAAATTATGCAGGATTAGGTAATGAAAGACAAAAGATCCGTAAATACAAATAAAACTATGGGGTGCAGTTTGCTGGTTAATGTGTGACACATATAAAGAGAAAACAGAGAAGATTCAGGCAAGCCCTGGTTAAGTGCTATCCTTTATATAATTTTGGTGTCCCTCGAGTAAAGGGAAAACAAGAATAAGACTGCAAGTTGTCACCACTCCAAAGATGTGCATAGGTTCTGACACATTCAGTTCACTTGTGTAGACACACTCCAAGCCTTCATCCCCTGACAAACCATACACTGACTCCTCTCTGCTAGGGGAACTTGTGATGATGTCCAGTCACTGAGGATGTCCTATCAAATGCTATTGAGTGCATTTGGACCCTGCTTGATGTCCTGGCTCCATAGTGAAACATGGGAATAGAAATCTGTCCCCAGTCCCAAGAGAAGGGGATGGAGCTCTTTTCCTCCAGGAAAGAGAGAATCCCTGCTCAGTCTCTGTTCAGGACATACCTTACCTCCTTGCAGGGCCTTGCTGGGATCTAATGGTTGCTGGGTCTGGGGCATTCTGGAAGGAGATTTTTAGGCTTACCAGTGCTGCTGGTGGATGTGTCCAGGGATTTCTTCTCCCCACATTGGGAAGCTTGTTTTGCCCTGCTCTCATGCATCTTCAGAGCCTGCTGGCAGCAGAATGTGATGGTTGAGAAAGAAGACAGGGACTGGCTCTGCTCATTTTGGATGATGCTACTTTAAGCTTTTGCACTGGTTAAAGAACCTTCAACCAGACCCTAGTCTGAGTAGCTCCACCTCATCCTGAGAGTAACAGAGTTCAGAGCACCTCATCAGTGCAGAAAAAGCACCCCAAACATAGAGCTGCAGTCACCCTCTAGAAATATTAACGTATCTGCCCCTTTTATGGGAAATTGTACACACAGTCCATTTTCCTTGGGACAGGAAGGTTGACATTGTCAGTTTTCCCAAACGGTGCCCAAAAGGATCTATTCAAATTCTGCTCACTTCCTTGTTTTTCCTCAGTTCCCAATCAAAGTGCCTTGTTTTACTGCCCACCAGGCTTTGTACTGATTATGATGGAGTACTCTATTTCCTGCAACAAGTGCTCCAAAGATCCCTAACCATTGTTCAATTTAATTTTGTAGACAATTTACAGGATCTTCGCAGCTCAGTATCACTGTTCACTCCTTTGTTTCCTAGGAGCCTACATATCATTCACATAGAGTACAGACCCACGTTTAACTAAACTGAGGGGTGTGGTGAAACTTCAGAGATGAAATGTCTGTGATGGGACTGTGCTGTCTAGAGGGTCTCACACTTTATCATTTATGTAAATTATTCTAACTCAGTGGCATTTGATGGTTCTGCGCTAGGCCAATATTGTACAAGCTACTCACAGAGTGGGTTAGACTAAATGACCACCCAAAGGCAAATTTTGATTGGAATAATGTGTGAAGGTCTGATTTTCAAATTTCCACTGGTCATGCAGATCAAAGGTGTTCTAAATTTCATATATATCTTAATCTCTAACGGTGTTCTAGTTCTAGTATTATATTTACACCTTCAAGCAAAAATAAATGACTTTTAATATAAATAGTGCATTTAATTGATGCTTGTTTATTGTTTTCAGTCGTGCCTACTTGACCATGTCAAATCATCACTCATACCTGTAAGTGTAGGCAATAGTTTTGCATCCTGTTTCATCCTAATGTCTTGGGAACATGTTCACCACTGGTAAATATAGGCTTGATTCACTGAAAACCAAATGGGGCTATACCACCAGACAACAGTATTTGATATTGCCCTCAAAGCTAAATCTTCATAATTCAATTTATCGTATTTTACATTGTTTTGCAACATTTGTGTGCACTATAAATACTTTACAAGCTCTTCTCTGTTTAAATACTTTACAATGACTCTTCTCTGGATTCCTGTCTTTAAAGCTATACAGGCTTGGAAATAACTGACTCCACAAATGTAGTATTAGAACAATAATTTATAAAAAAACTTTCATCCTGCCTGGTACATGATGGTTTATATTAACTGCAGAGTTGTCTCTCTGAGTATTCCAAGTGTTATTCTCCTCCGAGAGGAGACCCAAATATACAGACTTTACACAAGAGATTCCTTGTGTACTTAACAGTACTATGCATTAAATAAATGCATTTTCCTCTGTTGCAGAGGCCAGCAACCATCTCTGTCTTACCACATTACATATCAAGGGAAGGACAATTATAGTTAAGGATACAAAGATTCCTTTTCTTCATACAAGTGCCACACGGAGCTTTCAGTACATTCCAACTAAAAGAAGACCACGCAGGAATCATCATTGTCCTCATTTTATCTAAGTCAAAAGTGAAGATCTGAGATAGACCTTCTTGGTTGCGAATCTTTAGTTCCAGAAAGTCTTAAATAGAAAGTGGAGAGCACTATACCATGTGGTCATTCCAGACTCTAATACGAAGGCAGTAGATAAGCTATGAGGTACTCGTGTATCTACATAGGCCTTTGGAATCACTCAGAGTTGACAGGGGAAATACTAAAACCACTGGTCGATAGCTGTGTATAGCATTGAAATTAATGGCTCAGTACTGCACGGTGCTAAGCATCCTCTTAAAGGCTGAGAATTTTTCACTCCCAATGCCTTTTCCACTTGAAGGTCTTCAAACCCTTCTAAGTGTGAACACTTTACCATCTCTTCTGGGCTTGGCGGCCCCTGTAAAATTCCACCTCTCAGTCCTTCTCAGCCTTGCATGTTAACCAGAAATGATTATTCCAGAAGAATGCACCAAGGCACACTTTAGTCAAAGTGAAGTAGTCCACTTCTTGTTGACTCATAGGTGCTTTTGTGTGTGTCTTGGAAAGGGCAGAGGCCCTTTCGGAGTGATGTGATTCATCATTTGCAATGCCTCAGTTAAGCAAAGAATATGCCTTGGAAGTGTTTTCAGAAGAGGTGGATGGCTCTGAAGAAGATACTCTGTATTTTCCTGCAAAACAAAACATAGCAGTTACGCAAAAGGACAGATAGCATGGGGCATACTGAAACTGCAAAGTAAGAACAGTTAGACCTGTTGTGACCACCCAGGTGCCTTTAACTTGGTCTGCAGCCCTGATGCTAGTTGGACTACAGCACTATCAGCAATTGCAGAAGTCAATATTTTTGGTTTCACAACCAGGATATGTCAGCTTGCACTGATGATCATGCCATAGGATAGTAACTTACACAGATGGTGAGAATTCATGGTCTTCTTTGTGCATGATGACACATCTAGAACACGTGCTCTTGAGATGAAACCCAGATCCCTCCCTTGTGTGAACACAAGACTCTTAAGATTCAGGTACACAAAGCCCAAGAGCAAAGTGTGGAAGAGAGTGCTAATAATATGGGAGTTTTACATGGCATCAGCATGGAGGCAGTTGTGGTCAAGCCTCATTCTTGTGGTGGGAGACTTCTGTATCTGTTTAGTGTACTCATGTAAACTTAATGTAGCACATTCAGAGAACAACTTCTTGTTCCATTGTCTGGCTAATAAACAGAGTCTTAAAAAGCAATTGCTTGCCTACATTAAACTCCTTCATATGCCATTTGGAATAAATGTCACCATCTTCTCTGAGCAACAGTTGGATGCAAAGATTGCGCAGTTAGGAAAGAAATTACTCATATTTTCTGCGATGTTTCTTACGAAATAAAGGCGTAACTGAAATGGTGACATCTGTAAAATGACTACCAGAGGACTACTGAAGGCATACAGCTCTAAGGTGGTGAAGGGTAGATGAACAGTAGATGAAATGAGGAGCACTGTGTCATGACATCGATAAGCTCAAAACAAAGCTCAGTTAGTGGGTTTTAGAACTGGTGACACATGCCACCATCCAATATTGGTTTTAGAGTAAGACAATGATGCTGCTAGGGTTATGCTACAACCACGAGTAATCATGCTAATTGTTCCAATGTCTTATTACAGTTCCTTTGTGTTAGAAGACAAAATACCATCTCTGAATGGATGGATAGACAAATATGTTGATAGATATCAGGATAGACAGACTCTGAGAGCGCGAATGCAGGCAAAACCCGGGTTCAGTAGGAGAGATCTATTGTCACATACCTGTTTTCCCACATAAGTTGTTAAAAGTTCTTGAAAATGGGTAGCTCATAGCAAGCATTGGTGTCACCAGGATCAGAGAAGATGACTGTAAGAGAGAAATTTGCTTTTTGTCAAAAGTCTGGAACTTTCTTTGTAGCCATATTGAGGGGGGAAAAAGGTTACAGTAAAATATTGCTCAGTAGTACAAGCAGGCAAACCACTGAAAAGCAAGTTAGGTGCTTGTGAGGCATCAAATTCACCCATTTGTATGTTTCTCTTAGCAATAAAGGGGATAAACTTTAAAAAAAAATACAAGACACAAGCAGCCTATCTCTAACTGCTGACCAGGGAACATGGCTTAGGCTCCAGAATGTGCCATATCAGACAGTACAGAGTTATGGTCCTTTGCCTGAGGGAATATATCCATTAAGATAGTCAGAAAAGCTAAGATTTATATGCTTGAGGATGGTCGTTGAAGGCCAATAGCCTGAGATAATCAGAGACAAATTTAACTTGACACACTAGAGGGCGTTGGAACACTACTCTTCACAGTCCAGATGGGAAGGAAGAAACTTTGGTGCTGAAATGAAGTTTCTTATTTGATTCTGGAGTAATTTGAGAATTTAATGGAATTCTTCCAAAAGATGTGTTGAAAAAATTATGGAGAACACATCTTTTTCCGTTCAGTTCCTCTCCATTCAGTAGGTTGTCCTATGGCAGGGGAAATTAGGCAGTTCTGTTCATTGTCACCTATATCATAAGGTAGTAGAGGAAGAAGGTAAATTAATCATATTTTTAAAGTTTGATCAAAGACTTTGATACTAATTTATTTATTTACTTCTTATCAGCAGAACTGTGAAGGAAATATTCCAGATTCCAATGCCTGGGGCAGTTTCCACAGTGTCAACTAGAACTGGAAGCATCTGGTCCATGAGATTTTGTCTGAAAAGGAATTCAGAATTGGAGTCCAAGACCTAATAACTTCTCTCTACTTCAGTCCGTTGGATGTGTCCGTACAGGAAGGATTGAAGAAACTGACGTGCTTAACGATAGTTGTATCAGTTTTTCCTGCTTTCCTTCGAGTTTCCTGGGAGAAAGGAGGTTTTCCCACAGTCAGAACAGCACCACATCCAGCAGATGTCATTTTCAATCCAAAAAGAAGTAATGGCACTTTAAAAAATTAGGAAATGTTCCCAGACCTGGATTCCCAGGAGTAATCCTCCTGAAGAAGACTTGGAGTACCACTTAAAAAAAAAATCAAGTGAATGATTCTGGAAATCCTAAATGAAGAAATGGGAGGAAGAAACTCATTCTGATACAATAACTGAATGCGTCAGATGGTTGGAGCACTTAAAACTTGTAGCACTGCTCTGTCTGGTTAATCACAGCCTGCCTCCTCCCAGAGCTTCAGCTCATTGCTGGAGGGGGCTAATGGGTCCCATATTGGTTTAACGTCTTCATTAAGGATAAAGATGATGGGAGAAGTGCACCCTCACCAAATCTGCAGATGGTATAGAACTAGAAGGAGTGGCTGATAGACCATACGAGTCTGCTGTCATTTAGAAGGACCTCATATAGAGGATGGAGAAATGGAATGACAGGAATCTAATGCGGTTCAGCAAAAGGAAATGTGAAGTCCTCCTGCCCCAAGAAGGAAAAAGCCCAGGCAATGAGACATGCTGAAAGTCGTCTGACTGAAAATGAGTAAAGACAGAGCCAGACTTTTCTCAGCAGTGCCCAGTGAAAGGACAAGAGGCAGTAGGAACGAAGACAGAGCCAGACTTCTCTTGTTTGTCCCCATTGAAAGGGCAAGAGGCGGTGGGAAACAAATAGAAATACAGGAAATGCCACTTAAAAAGAAACTTTTTCACTGTGAGGGTGGTCAAACACAGGAAAAGGCTGCACAGAGAGATTATGGAGCCTTCATCCTTGGAGCTACACAAACCCCAACTGGACACAACCCTGAGCTCTGATTGACCATGCTCTGAGTCCAAGAATAGTTCTAGATGATCTCTGGTAGCTATTTCCAACTTCACCAATCGGTGATTCTTGTGGAAGCCAGAGTGATTTCAACCAATGCTGCTCCTCTGAGCTGACAGTGCAGCCGTAATGGATTCCTTAATCTTTTGATGTTATGGACCCATATGTCTTGATTATGGTGGTTTTTAAGTCTGCTTCCCAGTTCTTTAGCAGTACCTCTATAGGCTTTTATGAATAAACCCTGTTCAGATAACAATATAAAACTAAGATCTATAGCCATGTGAGACTGATGCTGATATTTACCACCTTTTTTTTTTCTATTCCAAGTGACAATGGTAATCCCTTACCCACCCTGGAGTGGCTTCTTTGGTAAGGGGTTATAAATGCAGAAATGTAAGTTGAAAAAAATATTCCTTTGTTAGAATACACTGTTATCCATCCTCACACAGCCATACCAGACAGAGGTATTTTGTTCCAGTTGGCTGAAACTTTACTATATTCTGTGTCTGGGAATGTCTTGAGCATAACTAGAGAAGAACACGCATTGGGCATTAGTGGAAGGAGGATAACAAAGAACTCTGTAGACACAACATGTTTTCAACCAGCAAAGTCCTTTGTGAGCTGAATATTAGTCCAGAACCTCAGCTCTTGGCCCTCTCCTAGAGCTTTAAGAAATGTCCTGGATATCTAACCCTGTAACCACCCTGTGTGGTGAACCTCCTAAATTCTGCTTTAGTAGTTTGTCAAACCCTAGTGTAAAAGCAGCTAATTCTGTGTCATTATTCATTTTTTCACACTAAGAGACCATTCCCCAACCTCTCTAATGAGTAGTGGTTGCTCAATGCCGTAAGCAGATTTGTACTTGGTTGGATTTAAGGGTCCTCTAACCCAGTCATTTCTTAGCCAACATGGGCTATAACAGAGACCCTAAAAAGAGTTTTACAATAGCGAATAAACTTGCAGCAGCAAATCTTCATAATGCCTTATCTTCTTCTGGCTGTCAGAGGTAAAGGGGCTTCTGGAGGCAGAAGGAAAACCTTGGTGTTTAATTGCACCTTAATGGCCTATTAATCTTGCACAAAATTAAGTAAGCTTTAAGAAAATCTAGAAAAGTGTCCAACATCCACAACATGCAGGAGCAAAGAGGTCTAAATCTCCTTTGCTTGTTTTGAACCTGCCACTCATTAGGGTCAGGTCTGGTCCTTAATTATCAAACTGGATGGATTATTTTCTCCAGGGCCTTGTAATGTTCTACATTGATTTTAAAATTACCCATCAGTAGTCTAGGCCAAAGAGTCCTATGTCATTTGAGCACAGAAGTAATACCACCTCTTTGGTACTTGTTCTGCTTTTCATCTTTGCAGTTGGGCTACGTCTGTTTTGAACTTAATTAAGATCAGTTGTCCCCATGTTAGCATTTTCCTGTGGCTTAAAACAGCTCTGCCTCCCTTTGGACATTTTGTATGGAAAGCCTATGGTGTCGTGAGGTGTGTGGAGGTGAAGGATGCATGGATAGAGGAACCAAGAGCTGCTAAAGATGAGAAGGTGCGAAGGGAGCGGATGGTGGCTGGCACAGGAGAATCTAGTTCCATGGCTGCCCAGCATCTTATAGCAGCTCTGCTCTGAGCTTTTTTTTCCGAGTCTTGATCTCTGGAGAACAGTTTGAAATAGAAGAACTTCCATTGACTCATAAATAAAATCTTTATCTGTTTGTTTGTTTGTTTGTTTGTTTTTCCTGAGGGTGGCAAAATGCCACAGCTTTTTTGTCCAAAGAGTTAGTGGATTCTGCAGCTTTTGAGGCACTGAAAACCTCATGGGACAAAGTCCTAAGCAACCTGCTTTAGTTCACCTTGCTTTGAGCAGTGGCTTTGGACTAGATGATCTCTGTATGTTCCTTCCAGCCTCAACTGTTCCATGATTCTGTAACACCTTTGTTCAGCAGGAACACTGTGCTCCTTTCTGTCCTAATTTTGTTCCTCAGCATCCATTTCCTTGATGCACTGTGCAAACTTTAATTTGCATTTAAGGATGACAGTGGAACTGATTTCCCCCTTTAATGTGAACACCCATCCTGTGCAGAGGCATTTCCAGGTACCTATTCAAGCTGTGTTTCAATGCAGAGAGGAGTGTAAGAGTCATTGAGCCAGAGAAAGTCTCTGTAGACAAAGGAGAAGCCTTCCAAATCTTCCTTAAGGATCCCATCTCTGTTTGCAACTTTATTTGGGTTTTCTTTAGGCACTGACTCTTTTGAGTTAAACGCAGGAATTTGCTGGGTATGGAACTCAAGTCTCTCCCATTTTAGGAATGTGTCCAGGACCTTTGGTTCCAGAACCACATTCATTCATATTCTGTCTTTTGCTCACTGAAACGTGATTCTTTGTGACACATAGACATGATTTTGACGAAAGATTCATTTTCTCCTTCTTTCTGTTCCCAGCATAAAGTGGCGAATAACCTGTCTCCTCGTTTTATAAGTTCAGATTACAATATCTCCAACCTTTCTTGAAGGAAGGAAGGAAGGCTGAATAGCTGAAGGGCATCTTCCCAAAGAAGTTCCCTTTGTATATTTAAAATTTCAGTTACATTTTATGGCTTATTTCTTGTGGAATCCAGAGTAAATGTCAACCAACCTCCTTCCATTTTTTTTATCAATTATAAATTAAATAATGAGCTTTGATAAAAGTGGGTATATTCATATTTATGTTAGTGTTTTCTGTTTTCTGTTTCTTTGTCTATTTCTAATAAATAATTCAGAATATAAAGTGCAATTGACTTAAAAGGCACCCAGAGAATGTTCAACTATTCAGAGGTAACTTTGAAATACATTCTTAGATCAAGGATTTAACCTTTGTTTGCTGTGAGCTCCATTTGGACATTGAATTCCTCTTCAACAAGGCTTCTTGTATCTATTCGTTAATAAAAAAAAAAAAATCAGTACCTGCAGCAACTATGTTCAAATTCCAGCAATATTTTCCCATAATATAAGAAATAGTTTGAATTCTTACCCTCTTATCCCAGAGAGTCCCAAACACCAAAATGAAAAATCCCTAGGAGAGAAATCATTACACGCAATTAGATTACACCAACCTTTTAATTGCAGTACTGCATAATTATCTCAAACATTGTCCACTGAGACTATTTAAACTCTGAACTTTTTGACAGAGGGTATTTTTTAACTGCATCTCATGTAATGGGCTGCTGATGTGGTAGGAGTTCTGAAGAACTGACCTACTCAAACTGTGGGTATATTTGGTCTACAAACGTGACATAGACAGTTCGCTCACACTAAATATATTTAAAAGAAGGACCTTTGCTTATGGAAGACATACCCTGCTCATCCTCCCCAGGTAAGCTAGCAGGCTCACAATATAAAAGACAAGTGAGTTTAGTCTGAAGCATATGATTTTTGAGGCCACTCTTAAGGTCTTACTGGCCACCTAAATATGTTGTAAAAATAATACTAACTGAAAACTCTCAAACGTGTGTTTTTGTCAGTTCTTCCTTTTATCATTAGTACTAGTAAGCCTTTCTTCGTGACTTTCACATTTTTTACACTCCCCCATTATTTGAGCTCACAAGAGTAAATAAGACCAGACATGCTGCAGCTGGCCCACCTGAACATAATAGGGCTCTTCTCCTGATCTTCAGGAATGAAGTTCTTCCCAAAGCTACTGGCAAAGTTGGAAGCTATCTTTATGTCAGCTTTATCTATAAGGCAGATAGGTTGAGGCAGCTGAGGACACGAAATATTGCTGAGCTCCTGGAATGGGTATCCCAAAGAGCCCTTTAAGAATAAATATGCGTAAGGTAACCTTGAGCTTTCCCAATTGTCTCAAAGGTCTTTTCCAACCAAACAATTTCATGATTTTACGAAACCGTTTTTATTCCCCCTCCGAGCCCAGCACTGCAAGTATCACTACATGTTTAAATGATCATAGAGGGAACAAATCATACATACATGTAACTCACCTGCAAAGCATTGAGCAGAGCAAAGAGGATGTGGAAAACTCGATGGTTGCTTCTGAAGATGGTAGCAAGTCCAAATCCCCAGGTGAGGCCTAACAATGGTGTCAAGATGGCCACACTTTTGCCAATTTGAAGCAAAGAGTTCCTCTCCTGTTTGTCTGACCTATCCCCAATAGTTGGCCTCAGTATTTTTATTATAACAACTGCAGTAATTAATAAATTTGTGGCCACGATCATCAGGGCAGGTATGACGAAGGCTAAAAGAGCTTTGCTTTCCTTCCAATTGAGCCAGCAGGCTTCATTTCTGGTGTAATTGTTCCTCGGTAGTGTGACAGCAATGGTGATGACTGCAATGACAAAGGGGCATCCGTACCCCAGACAGAACACTACTGCTTTCTGAGCAGTCTTGCTTGTGTTATGTAAGATGAAGACCAGTCTGTAGAAAAGAATGAGGCCCAGGCTGAGCATCCAGAAGAAGACACACAGGTAGAATAAATGAATGAAGAAGGTGGCCACGGAACAGATACTTCTGCTGATCTGTTGGTTTTGGTCCTTGATGGAGGCAGTGACGATGAACCAAATGTCAGCGATCAGGAGTGACGTAGCTATGTTCAGAATACATACGTGGCGCATGTAGGAGGTTGTGTTGTTTGTCACATATTTCCACACTAAGGACTCAATTATGACACAAGCTGCCAAGCTCAGGATTGAAATGGCCAGGCCAATGTAGGTAATGTAATCTTCAGAGATTACCTGGGAGGATGTATCGGGTGACATCAGAATGGAGAATGATGTCAAGTGATTGCAGGAACAAATTACATGATTTTCTACTTCTGTGGGTGTACAACCATAAGTATCCCAGCCACCTCTCTGTTTATTTTGTGTGAAGTTCCAAAAGACACACTGAGGATTCTTTAGGGAGGAGTTTATCTTTGAAAAGGTCATATTAACATCGAACTTCTCGCTTGTGTTGCTGCTCACAGTTGTTGTTATCAGTAAGCCGTTCACATATCCAGTCTTGTTCCGAGGCAAGATATGTCCAAATTTTGAGTACATCACACTGATAATGGTTGAATTTTGTGTTAGAGTCTGAATTTCAGTTTCACCAATGTGCACATCAATTGTGAAGTCTTCTGTACTGCGGAAGTTCATATTATAATCTGAGTTGTTTTTGTGTGTGACAACTATACCTCGTAGCTGAAGGGTGTTTGCAGAGACATTAGGAATGTTGTTATTAACTGGTTGGAGGTGCAAGGAGAAATCTTCTACCGAATGCAGTAACAAAGAACTTTTGGGTATTTCATCTTTATTCATGTCTTCCCAAGCTTCAGTTGTGGAATCATCAACAATATAGTCCACTGTGGAGAGGAAATCCTGGAACAACAACAGAATAATGCTGTTACCAAAATCCCATACAGATGACTGCTGTTTCTAATTGTAATTTCTACATGGTTCTAGAATTCTCTTTGAAAAAGCCTAAATTTTTCTTATTTTGCTCAAGGCATGTGAAACCATCAGTTCTTAACCTTCTGCATACTCTGTTTTCAAGTTTAGGTTTTCAAAATTGGAAGTGCATGGCTTTTTTTTACATATTAATCAGTCCTTTTTTCTTCTCCAGCCTTCTTTCCCTTCTTCCTCAGCCTTTGTGCTATCTTTGATTTCTCTCATGTAGAGTTCTCCAGACATAGAATATCATTTTGCACTTTTCTGCTCAGAAGAGCAGTGCTTTTCCGTTGTACCTCACAACCAAGATTTCCAAGTATTTCTAAGATATGTTTCACTCTCCATTTGTTATAACATCTAATTGATTTTCTTTGCTTGATCTCTATCCTGATTTTAATCTTTTTTTCCTATTTCTGCTCCTACTCATAGAATCACGTAATGGTTTTGACCTTTAAAGGTATAACCTAGGCAAACCTCCATGCCATGGGCAGGGACATCCAATCTGACCTTGAACAATTTCAGTGATGAGGCATATGCAACTTCTCAGGGCAACCTGGGCCAATGTCACACCACCCTAATTGTAAGGAATTTCTTCCTTATGTACAGTCTAAATCTGCCTTCTTTCCATTTAAAACCATCACCCCTTTCCTGTCAATACAGGTTCCGGCAAAAAAGTCTTTCTCTGTGTTTCTAACAAGAGCCCTTCAAGTACTGAAGAGATGCAATAAGGTCTCCCTGGAACATTCACTTCTCCAGGGTGAACAATCCCGACTGTCTCTGCCTTTCCCCATGTTCCAACCCTTGGACCATTTTTATGGCCTTCCCTTGGACCCACTCCAACAGATCCATGTCTTCCTTGTACTGGAGACTCCAAAGCTCGATACATTATTCCAGCCAGGCTACCACAAACACGGAGTAGAGAGGAAGACTCATCTCCATTGACCAGACTCCTTGTTATACAACCCAGGATATAATTGGTTTTCTAAGTTGCAAGCACACTTTATTGTCTCACATACAATTATTCATCCATCATTCCTTGTCTTTTCCTTTCACCTAGAATGCTAGAAGATTTCTAGTTGCTAAGCATACAGCACTCTCATGTATAAGCTCCTTTCTTCATAATTTTGACTTCTCATAGAATCGTAGAATCTTCCAGTTGGAAGAGACCTTTGAGATCATCGAGTCCAACCGCACCCATCCTCTGCTAAACCATGTCCCTCAAAAACTCATCTACCCATTTTTTAAACACCTCCAGGGATGGTGACTCAACCACCTCCCTGGGCAGCCTGTTCTACCCTTTCAGTAAAGAAATTCTTCCTAATACCTAGTCTGAACCTCTCAGTGCAACTTGTGGCCATTTCCTCCTGCACTATCACCTGTCACTTGAGAGAAGAGATCAACACTCGCTCTGCCACAGCCCCCTTTCAGGCAGCCATAGACAGTGATGAGGTCTCCCCTCAGTCTCCTCTTCTCCAAGCTAAGCAACCCCAGTTCCCTCAGCAGCTCCTTGTAGGACTTGTTCTCCAGCCCCTTCACCAGCCTTGTCGTCCTTCTCTGGATGCACTCCAACACCTCAATATTCTTCTTGTACTGAGGGGTCCAGAACTGAACAAAGGACTCAAGGTGTGGCCTCACCAGTGTCGAGTACAGGGGCACAATCACCTCCCTGTCCTGCTGGCCACACTGTTTTTGATACAGGCCAAGATGCCGCTGGCCCTCTTGGCCACCTGCGCACACTGCTGGCTCATATTCAGCCACTGTCAATCAACACTCCCACATCTTTCTTCACCAGGCAGCTCTTCATCCACTCTTCCCCAAGACTGTAACGCTTCATGTGGTTGTTGTGTCCCAGGTGCAGGACTCAGCATTTTGTCTTGTTAAACCTCACCCCATTGGTGTCAGCCCATCGATCCAGCCTGTCCAGATCCCTCTGCAGAGCCTCCCTTCCTTCAAGCAGATCAACACTGCCATCCAGCTTGGTGTCATCTGCAAACTTGCTAAGGGTGCACTTGATCCCTTCGTCCAGGTCATTAATAAAGATATTGAACAGGAATGGACCCAGCACTGAACCCTGGGGAACACCACTCATGATTGTCCTCCAACTGGATTGAACTCCATTTACCACCACTCTTTGGGCCCGGCCATCCAGCCAGTTTTTTACCCAGCAGAGGGTGTGCCTCTCCAGGCCAATGTCCAGGCCAAAGATTTTCATAAACACTTCCGTATATTTGCTGTCATTTCATCTCATTCCTTTAAACATTTCCTGTTCCTGACCCTGACTAACTGAAATTTCTTCCAAGAGAGTGTCAGTTTCTGTGACAAAAGGTGTCAAAGGTCTTGATAAGTATAAGTAACACTTAAAATAAAACATTACCTGAATAATGACCTCTTCTGCATCTGCTGGGATAGAGGAGACCATATCCAGGATAGTAACAATTGCACCTAGGTCTGCAGAACTGTTTTTTATGCTTTGCTGGTTTCTTGTTTTTTCCTTAAGCATTGCAAGGTAGTTAGGTAAGTTTGCTTTTGCCTCAGGGCTGTTGACCAAGGACTGAAACAGAAGAGAACAGTATATCACATGTGTGCAGCTTGCGTGCAACTTGATCCTCCTTCACAATGGCTACCCCTATTCTAGTAAAATAAAGAGAGCCAGGGTCATTCTTGGTATGCTGGTAGTGTTCAACTCTCTGACCCTCCAGAAAATGGTACCCTAATCGCCTATCAAAAGTGGTCTGTCATCTGTGCTACCTCACAGGTGGCTCCTGGAAATTTCAGAGGAGAAAATAGTTGGCCTAGGCCAAATCCAAATGAAGGAATAATCTAGCAAGTTAAGAAAATACTTGAGTTGGAGTACGTCTGCCTGGGATCTTGCTGTGTCTGATTTACCAGCATAAACATAGTAAGTATTTGAAGAGAGAAAGATAATTGTTCCAGGGCTATGTCTGAGCATTGTTCAACGAAAGGCCCAGGCCAGTGACTGTTCCCACTGGACGCTATGGATAAGGTCACAATGTCTGAGAGAGAGAGAGAGGATCCATGTGTACAGATGTTAGCCATGCAATGCCACATGCCCTCTGGGCCAGAGAAGGAGATCTAGCCTCTTTCACTGACTTTTGTAGATATAGCCAAACATTCTTTATACCTTTTAAAATATAGTTTTTACTCAATATTTGATTTTTGAATACTACGTATATTTTAGAGTATGTTAAGCAAAACCCAAACCAATAAACATTTTTTCTCTCTACTACCAACACCACTCTCAGCCTCTAGAAAAGTCAGATGTTACCTCTGCACTAGTCAGCAAGTTGTTTATTGGTTCAGACAGGCAGTTATTCCTTTCAACCTTCCATGATTTTTCGGAGCACTTGTAAGTTATATGGCCTCGAGTAAAGCCATATGGATTAACTAACTCAGAGCACGGTTTTATTAAAGTGGCCCCTTCTATTCCAATGCCACGACTGTCCGAGCAGGAAACTTCCTTATCTGTATTGAAAAAAAGACATAGAAGTAGAAATCTAAGAAGCAGAGATTAATAATTTACCTCATCAATTCTGTAACCTCTTAAAGTTCAGAGGTCTTTAAATTACTTAGGATTTCAGCTTGCTGTCTTCATTAATTATGGCCTTTCAGGGTGTAGATGTCTTGCCTTCCCAATTTTTTTGAATCGTGAAATTAAAAATGAAATTGAATAAAACCCCTTGTTCTTGAGTACTGAATTGAATCAACGAACTGATACCCATAGGATTTGTCTGGTAATTGCAAAATTAGATAGGGGTGCAAAATTAGATGGGGGGGAGTCAGATTGTATTGACTATTATGTGAACAGTAATAGAAATATTAAGGTTGGAAAAGACCTCTAAGATTGTCCAGTCCACCCGTCAGCCCAACACCATCGTGCCTAATAAACCATGTCCTGAATTGCATCAGTCACGTATTTTTTGAACACCTCCAGGGATGGTGACTCCACCACTTCCCTGGGGAGTCTGTTCCAGTGCTTCTCCACTCTTTCAGCAAAGAATTTTTTCTAATATCCAATCTAAACCTCCCCTGGTGCAACTTGAAGTTTATCACACAAAGCTTATCTTTCTAAGGGACACAGTGTTGCTGTAGCACTAACAGGAAATTCTTTTCTTCTTTTTACAGTTAACTGTTTTGTAATCTATTTCAAAATTTCTACCATATAAAATTCACCTTGATAGTGAGGCTCACTTTTTGGTGAACAGTGAGTCCTGCTAATTGGCTTGATTGGGTTAGTCACAGCAGTAAGTATTTCCTGATTAAAGTAAATAAAGTATCTACTTATTTATTGCTTAAGAGAATGAAATCTGACCAGATACAGTGATTCAACTGTAAGCACCACTACTGTGGAAACCCCAAAATTTTTGCATTAAAAGGGTGTCCAACATTTCTTCTTCCTAATTTTGAATAAGAACCTAAAATGTCCAAGTTCTGGTCAGAACTAAACATCAAAAAATGTTTAGTTCTGACCATCAAAAGCTGGGTCTGCTCAGGTCTCTCAACATCTCATGGCGATTACCATTCTTGTGTTTAGGGTGGATATGCTCTTCCACAGGCTGACCTCCTGAGCCAGATGACTTCTTTCTGAGCCAGATGACTTCTTCCTGAGGCACCACAATCTTTTAACCTTGCTAAATTGCTGGTGCAAGCTGGGAGCTGCATGACTATGCTTCAACACAGGAGACAAAGCTTGGTGGTGCAGGCTGCACCAGAAGGAAGTAGGGATAAAAGATGACTGAACTATAACTGCTTGGGACACACTGGGGTCACTATCAAAAACAGTGAAGACAAAACCTCTTGTCTATTTATTTTTTAAATTCCAGCAGAATTGATAGTTTCCTCTGTATTTAAAAATTTCCCCTCAAAAAAAATCAGACAAATATTCTCGTATAACAAAACCTGCACCTGTGATGTGTCACCAGTGATGTTTGTGACATCTCATTTAACAAAGACACTATTTGTTAACAAAGACTAGATTTGTTAACAAAGACTATATTTAACAAAGACTAGATTTCCTATTTAACAGCTTTAAATAGTAACTTTTTTCTTACCAGGTATCAGGTGCAGTCTTATCCTTTCACTGTTGACTTCCTTTCCAATGCAGTTAATAAACTTGCAGTATATTGTGAACTCTTCTTTTTTGCTGCATTCTGTTTCTGTGTAATCGTATGTGTAGCAGAAGAATTTTCCTTTTTCCATTTTCCCTGTATGAAACCATTAAGATAGGTTAACACAGACTTGGGGGTCAATAAGCTAGCAGACAGCAAAAAGCTTCTGCTATATTTTATTTTCTCTGGGTCCTGTAGAAAAAACTTCCTTTGTGGAAAAACTTCCATTTTGTATGCTGATCTCTGTCTCTTTTTCCCCATTTAATAAATCTTGTAGCTGCTGCACAATCAGCATCTTTTCATTTACTGCTGTATGAACAAATCATGCCCAAACAATCCTTTACTGTTCAGGAAACAAAATCTGCTTTAGAATTTATTTTAGAGGATCCTCCTCTTGCTTGTGCTTCTACCACAGGTGTTTCATTTAGGCTAGGATGTCTTTTTGCTGTTCTTATTTGTTTTTTTTTAACTCAGGGTCTACATCACACATTCATTTCTTTTAGGTATGCCTGTGCCTGAGGGTCCCTGACTGCAGTCTCTTCCAAGAATATCCTGGCATTCCTCTTTGAGACTGAAGGATGACTCCGTCTCCACCTACATTACACTTCAGCCTGTTGCGTGTTTTCTGAGTTAGTTTAGGTGTGTTGCCTTTTCTTCTTTTTACAGTTAACTGTTTTGTAATCTATTTCAAAATTTCTACCATATAAAAATGTGCACAGAAGCTGCAGAACGGCCCTAAATTTGACAACATAGAAACCTAGGCTTTTGTGCTGTTAAAGTCATGTTACCTGCATCCTGAAAGAAAATAGAATAGTTCCTTGAATTGCATTTCTGATGTGTTGTTCTACATGTTTTATGAATTAGTATAACTTCTACTGAAGCAAAAAAAGTGGCAGAGTGGAAGATGAAAACGAATAAATGAAGATCAGGATTTTCCAATCCGAACAATGATGAGGATGTTCACTTCTCACTGCCCAGCAACGGAAACCAAACATTGGATTTACCTATTATGCATTTATCACTACAGCAGTGACTTCAGTTGTGCTGCTATGGATCTCAGCCATACTCCCCAGGTAGAGCAACCATCCTAAATAAGTGAATTTCACTTTTTTTTACACTCTGAGGAGTATTTGTGCATTGTAATAATAGCAGTAAATATGAAACAGTTACAAAGACCTAACTGAAAACAAAAACAGCCAGGGATTGGGTTGCAACACAGTGCAACTAGTGATTTTGCAAATTTATTTTTTCTTACCAACTCGAAATTCATTTTGTTGAACCACGAACATAACAGTGTAATTTTCCATGGTGTTACCACTTATGCAGCACCGAAGAGTTTGCTGCCTTTTGCACAGTATTGATGCTTCAATGGGGTCAATCAGGATGTTCTGCTTCAGAGGCAAGGAAATAACCTCAATCGTCACACTGGCAGAATTCTCTAAGTATTTCTGGAAGAATGTGCAGATGTAGATGCCTGAAAGAAGTGACACAAAAACTATGTCTCAGTCAACAGAATTTCTCCTCCGTTTTTGCATGGTCTTGAGCCCTAACACCGAACAAGAGCAGTGTTGTTGGCAGCATCATTTCTTGCTCTCCTCCAGCAGTTATAATTTCAAATCCTTTTTTATTTACTGTGGCCAGGCTTTCCAAGTGATTTGCAAGGCTAAGGATGCTGTAAATCAGAGGTGTCAAACTCATGGGCTGTGGGCTGAATCTGGCCCTCCGCCTGGTTTTATCCAGCCCAGTACCTTGCTTTTACCCAGTGGCAGCGCTGAGCTCCTTGTCAATACTCTCCAACCAGTGCTCTAGTCATGTCTGCAGCGTGTGTGACGTGCACTGCACTGGAGGAACAGGAGAACCCCTGCTGGAAATGATCTGGTACAGAGATTTGTCATAGAACCATAGAATGTCCTGGGTTGGAAGGGACCCAAAAAGATCATCAAGTCCAACTCCTATTACTGCATAGAACAATCCCAACATTCACACCATGCGTCTGAGGGCATTGTCCAAAAGCTTCTGGAATATTGTCAGGGTTGGTACTATGACTGCTTCCCTGAGGAGTTGTTCCAGTGCTCCACTACCCTCTGGATGAAGAACATTTTCCTAGTATCCAACTTTCATCTCTCCTGGCACATATTCCTGCGCTTCCCCCAGGTCCTGTCATTGGTCGCCAGAGAGGAGATCAATGCCTGCTCCTCCTCCTTCCTTTGGGAGGAAGCAGTAGACAACAATGAGGTCTCCCCTCAGTCTTCTCCAGGCTGAACAGACCAAGTGACTTTAGCCACTCCTTTGTAGTAAACATAAAGGAGGTTCACTCACCGCTCCAGTCCTGTGTGGCAGTCTTCACTGTGAGCACAGATGTGGCTGGAAATTTGCTATTTTTGATGCACGTGTCACAGTCTACTGTTTTTGTTTTATTTCCAGACTGAATTTTCCAACTGATACTGTCATAATTGCTCACATCACTTTCACATGTTAGATTGAATGGATATCCCTCGGAAACTGATGAACTTACGCTCGAAGATATTGTTACATGGGCTGAGACAACACAAGATAAATGTCACGTTATTGAGAGTCACTTGTTATAATCATTTGCTTTCAAATGACGTGTCACAGAGGTCATTTATGCATTAAAGTGCTCGTGGTCTCTTATGTGCTACCTGACTCTTACCTGCCCAGAGGTATGTCACTCTGATACTGTGGCTGTTCCTGGCACCGTGTCCCGTCTGCAGTTCACATGTGTATGTTGTCACTGTACCTGACTTCTCCGGTGAACAAAGAGATTCATTGATGCTGAGCCTGTATTCAGTGCAGTTTGTACTGAAACTGGAGACTCCTAGAGAGAAATAAACATTCCTTGAAGGGCTAGGAATGTCCAATAATACCTGGGCTCTGGAAATCCCAAACTATCCCTCTCGCTAAGGAAAATCTTGTAGGTTTGTATATAACCTTTCACAGCATGGCACTTCTAACTCATGGTTGTTGAAGTTCATTTACATCTTTTACTCTGGTAACACTCACAGTGATCTTCCAAAGGACTGAAGATGGCTCTCAGCATCAATGCTGAGCACCTACTGCCAAAACCAGTCTCACCAAGAGAAACGACATTGCTTGCATACCTCAGGATAAGCCAAATGAAGAATATTCTGGTTCAGCTTAACCTCATTATCTGCTATATTTACGATGAGTAAGAGTAAAACAGGAGTAAATATTGTAGGTCTTAATGTCATTTTATTTTGAAATAAAGATTTAGAGGTACCTGACAACCATTCCACTTTAAATCTGATGAGTGTTGGCTTAGTTATAAGGGCAAAATCCCACTAAAGCTGTCCCATGCTGTAGCTGAAAGTGCATCTGGCATGAGAGTAGAGTTCCTGGGGAAAAGTCTGGCCACAGGAAACCAAGGGTAAAACAGCTCATTACAGTAAGCCAGAATCACCCCTCTCTCTGCAAGCAGTGGTGCACACTGGTACCTGTCCTCTGTGAAAATGAGCGCACACATTAGCTTTGAAGGTTTGCTCTCATTTTGCTGTCCTGCTATCTGCTAAATTTAGTTTATAACAAACAGTTAACAGAATATAGATAATCCATACTCATAAAATATGAAAAGGGTAACATGCTCTTTATGACTACGGTTCGTAGACATTTATGAGCATTTCTATTGATGTTATTTGTTACTTTTTGTAACACATTTACTTGGCTTACTTGGCTTTATTTACTCTTTGTATTCATATTGTAAGTAAAGCCTTGGGGGATGTCACTGACTCAACTGGCATATGATCTATGACAGCAATAGGTGGAGAGGGAAACTGTGCAGTCAGTATGAAGATATGTTGCGGCCATTCCAAAGTGTACCACCTGCCTCTCTTGGTTGCCAAATCTCAGTACGCTGTAAACAGAAAATTTTGGTACTCCAAGAGTGATTCTGGAGATAGTAGTAGAAACTGATGCACTCATCCTTGCTCTCAAAATCAGAGTGCAGAAACAAGCTTTCTGGAAAAAAACAGTATGATGCCGATTTAGGCAGCTGTTTTACGCATCAATGTCTGCACAGTGCAAGGAGATGCCCAGAATCCTATAGGCACATGCTCTACACAGTTATGAAGTCTATACCATCATTCTTCTCACACACACCTCCACTTTTGGAACATCACCTGCATTCATTCTAGGATTTGGACTTTGTGGTAGCTAATCAGGAGGATTCTTTTGAAGAACAAACAAGCATAACTACTGAAAGACAATTTTTGTTAATCTTACCTGTAATATCAATTGCTCCATTTACTTTCCAGTTGCCAGTAAGTGATGATAGGTGTCTATCAATACAACAAGACAGCAGAGGACTCTTTGTCTGCATTTCAGGACTGTTGCATGTAATCTCAGTGTTGTTGAAGTTCGGAGTGATGTGTAGTGGAGAGACTTCTATTGTTTTCGTGGCATTGTATATCAGTGTCAGAAACTGATTGCTATTTGTGAAAGTGCATCTGTAGGAACCTGTAAAGCACAGGCAATATATTAGCACTGAGAACACATTTTGAAATTTTTCCCTATACACTTGGAGTTAGGAGCTGAGACCTACTTCCACATTGAGCTTGCACATCTCCATGCTCTGCAATGGCTCTGCTACTTGCTTATCAAAACACACCTTCAGGTCATTTGCAGTATGGTCTCTGCAGATTCTGGGTGCCAAATGTATGCAGATTAGGCAGCTTCAGAGTTGATGGCTATTTAAGAAGAGACCATTACTCTGGGATGGAGATACTTAAAAGCAGGCTGAATTGGTGTTTTGGGGGGTTTCCCATGAATGTATTCCCCATAGTCCAAATGGCAGCAACATGTTATTGTAAGATTGCAGAGTGATTGTGCAAGAGGTTCCTACACAGAATGTGTGAGAGACAGGTACCCACAGTGGACTTCACAAGGTCTGGCACTCTGAGCGCAGGCACATACACTGCTCAGAAGATATTGCCAAAGAGAATGGAGTATTTACCAGACACTTCCTCAAGCACTTGTCCCCTGGATGCATCCAGACTTCCTTCTGGTAACCAGATCATACTTCAGGTACATGGGTTCCCCTTCCCCATTGGGAGAGCCAAGTAAGTAAGCCACTTACATAGGAGTGGAGACACCAAGGTTCAGGGTGTCCTTAGCCCAAAGAAATTTGGACTCACGAAAGGACACTCCCTTGTGTGTGTCCAAATACCTGGTCACAGTTAACCCTTTTGGAAGTTGAATGTAAAATTTGGAGTCCAAAGAGAAGAACTGAGTGGGAGCTTAAGTCAAATTATCAACATGATAATTCCCCTGATAACTCCTCCCAGCAATTTCCTGTTTCTCATTTTCAAAAAAAACTAAATATGAGCATATGAAGGACTGTAACTCTGAGCTCTGATTAGTTAAATTACTTTTGCAAAGGGGGAAAGGATTATCAAGGACAAATTGAACCACAGCATCAAGTTACCACACCAAAAGGGCCTCATAGCCATGTAGTCACCTCTGTCTCCTGTGATATGGCTGTGAAACCTAGCACTGAAAATGCTGAAGCCTGTACAGACACTTCAGTCAGTTCACATCTTACTGGCAATGCCAGCCAGTATGTAGTTCATTAAAGAAAAAAAACCCAAACAAATGCATAGGAAAATTACAAGGGACAGTGTATTTTTCTTATTTACTGTAGGAAAATGCGTTCTTTTTATAGACCTAGCTACACTAGAGATTTGCATCTGCTGTTTAATGATAGAAAAATCATACCTAGATCCTTCATTGTAATGTTCGCAATTTCAAGAATCGACTGTGAATTTCTCTTTGTAAATCTTTTTGTAATTGAATACCCAAAGCTGGTTGAGATGATCTCGTTGAAGCGATACCAGGTCACATTCTGAGATATCGAATTTATCTCACAAATCAGTCTTACTGTATCCCCTTCAAAAATGTCTACAGGACTCACAGTGAAGTTTGTCTGATCTGGGAAAACAAAGAGCAACATTCTGCATTATTGTCATTTCAGCTCACGTCATAGAATCATAGAATCATAGAACAGTTTGTCTTGGAAGGGACCTTTAGAGGTTATCTAACGCAACACACTTGTAACGAGCAGGGACATCTTTAACTAGATCAGGTTGCTAAGAGCCTCATCCAATACGACCTTGAATGTCTCCAGGGATGGGGCATCTGCCACTTCTTTGGGCAACCTGTTCCAGTGATTCACCACCCTCATTGTAAAAAAATTCTTCCTGAGATCTGGTCTGAATCTACCCTCTTTGAGTTTAAAGCCATTATGCCTGTTCTACCACAACAGACTCTACTAAATGTTTGTCCCCATCTTACTTGTAAGCCCTCTTTAATTACTGAAAATCTGCAATAAGGTCTCCCTGGAGCTTTCTCTTCTCCAGGCTGAAAAACCCCAACTCTCTCAGCCTTTCCTCACAGGAGATGTGTTCCATCCCTCTGATATGTTTCCTATTTGGTGCTTTTCATCTCATGGAAATCCTAGGTGCTTCACAACTAATATGCACTTCCATCAGTCACAGGGAACCAGCTATGCAGTTTTCCCTACAACATATTCTTTTATTATCTTTGGCAGCCAAAGATCTTAGTAGGTTTTATGCAGAGATTCAGAAATTTTGTCACCACCAGTACTTCCCAAGTAGATAAACTGGGATGAGAAGCAACCATGATGAAGTAACCCTCCGAGACAGGCACTCCAGTTCTCAGTGTATTGACAGTACAGCACTTCTGGGGCACTTGATCAGGCGACTGAATTTTAACACACTGTCCAGCAACAGCATGGAAAATTTGCCAAGAAAACCAGTGGGAACCTGCTCTTGTGCAAAGGACTTTTTTGTTTTGTTTGAAGAAATGGGAAGTGTTGGCGGCTTGATATGCTAAGAGCTGTCTCAGTTCTAGAGGTGAATTTAAGGTATTCAATCTCCCTCCCATGCAGAGACTGCATCAGGTTTCAGTGGAGCAACTGGAAGAATTTGGTTTTCCATAGGAGGTACTGTCTGCATTGTAATCTCATGTAAATCCTAAGCTTTGATAGTACAGGATGAAACTAAATAGAAAGAGAAACAAAGATTTTTTGAAGGTCTGGTCCCAAATAATCAACAGTATAAGGCAGCTACATGGTTCAGGCTAGAAAAATTACAATAAAAGTGAAACAGGAATACTGAGAAAGCTTTAAACTTACTAGTTATTTCTGCTACAAAGGTAGCTTGGTTTAGCCGGTATGATGTATCTAGAAATTGTGGTGCAATTTTGTTGGAATTTGCTATCTGATGGAAGTTAGCTGCTCCTGCTTTTACTTCGTAGTTCACAAAAATACTTCCTGGCCTAAAAAGATACAAGAATGAGAGAAGCACCAGAATTAGTATCTTTGCATATTAGTGGTTTTCTGTGTTGTGATGACCTATCTTGCATGCCAAGAAGGCTTCCAGGGCTCATCTGTGAAGGTTTCCATTGTGACTTAAGACTTGTTCTGGTATAAAAGGAGGTTGTACTACAGCTCTTCCCAAAGTAAGAACATCTTTCTATGACATTGTCTGCTGTCTATTTCTAGTAAACCTCCCTCAGAAAACCTAAAATACAGCTACATTTAAATATGTGTGGACTTAAGTAATCTCACTTCTATGCAAATCCAGTGTCAATGTACTAATTCATCTTCCTGATGATGTGGGAGATGGTGTTGGGCTTACTCATATCCTTTTCCCCTTTTGGATGGAATTCAGTCTTTCCAACAAATGCAGATAGAAAATGACTAAGTTTTTTTGACTTTTGCACAGTATGAATTTTACCCACAAAGCTATTTCCATACTAATTGTTGGGCTTTCCTTTGCAGCCATTATATGGTTATATACTGGGTGTGGGTTCTAGCCAGGGTGAATGTAGTCTTTGCTGAGAATGGACATAAAGATTTGTATCTTCCAGGAACAAATGAAGTTGTATACTCACCTGAAACCAGTTACCGTTGCTGATACAAAGCCTGGTAAACATCTGTAGCTAGCATTAAACTGTAAATAAAGACATATTATAAGACTTAAGTTCTCTGTATATTACTCTAGCATGCTTGAAATAGGCAACTATCCACTAATGTGAATAAGGGCATGCAGCATGTCTGATGGAATAGGCCTGGTGCTCTCTCCACTGTCATAAGACAAATTTGAGTTGATAGTTTCATTCTGTATGTGCTCATGTGGATTTAAGCTGGGAACAATAATTTTTTTCATTTTTCTGGTGCAAAATATTCCCAAATGTTTCCCTGTAATCCATCATATTAAAATGGATGGATTCTAATTACCTTTCAATGGAGCTCAGCTTTGACCTACCTTGTAGCTACCACTGCTGCATACTTCACATCTCCTCACAGAGAAAGCGCCAGTAGACCCCATTGCCCATATGCTTAGGGTAAATACTATATATTTCTTAGAGGGCTGTCTGTCTTCAGAGACAGAAAATTAAGTCATTACCGTTTTTTCAAGGTCAGCTTTGTATTTTTGGTATAACTCAGAAGAGGAATCCTTGAGATCATCCTGAAAGTCTGTGTCGAGTCTGACTGTCATGTTCATTGCAATGAGTTCTCCCACACCACATGAATCTGTAAGGAAAAACATAAAAATAAATGCAAAAATAATTTAAAGAAATTATTACAAAGTGATTTCTTAGCTTTTTCTTCTAAATTAATCATAGACTCATAGAATTGTTTGGGTTGCAAGAGACCCTTAAAACTCATAAAGTCCAATCCGCCTTCCATAAGCAGGGCTTTTCAACCTGACCTTGAACATTTCCAATCACGAGGCATACAAAACTTCTCTGAGCGACCTGTTCCAGTGCCTCACCACCCTATCTGTAAATAATTTCTTCCTTATGTCCAATCTAAATCTATCTTCTTTCAGATTAAAACTGTTGCCCCTTATCCTGTCACTACAGGCTCTATTAAGAAGCCTTTCTCCATTTTTCTTATAAGTTGCCTTTAAATATTGAAAGGTCATGATAAGCTATCCCTGGAACCTTCTCTTCTTCAGGCTGAACAACACCAACTCTCTCAGCCTTTCCCTATAGGAGAGTTGTTCCATCCTTCTGACTATTTTTGTGGCCCTCCTCTGGATCCTCTCCAACATGTCCATATATTTCCTTGTCTGTCGAATCCCAGAGTTGGATGCAGTACTCCAAGTGAGGTCTCAAGAGAGAGGATTAGAGGGGCAGAATGGCTGCTGTTGACCTGCTTAATACCGTTGTTTTAATGTAGCCCAGGAAACAGTTGGCTTTCTGAGCTGCAAGCACACATTTTTGGCTCGTGTCAGTATCTCCAAGCCCTTCTTGCTCTCAGGGCTGCTCTCAATCCATTCATCCTCCAGTCTGTTGTTGTGCCTCAAGCGCAGGACCTGGCACTTGGCTTGATGTGGGGCTGCCCCACGGCAAAATCATTGACTCTCAGCAGAGTTGATTAGCACAAGTATGCTGACAGCACTGTGTCCATCACAAATCAGAGGTAGACACTCGTGAGGGTTTTTCTTGGGATTGCAGAGACAACAGGTAGTGTTCCACCCCAGTACCGCTAAGCCTAAGTGTCCAAGTTATCAGACAAGTTCCTAAAAAGCCATGGGCACCTTGTCACAAGAGTCATGAAATAAAACTAAACAAAAGAGACATGCTGGTTTTTTTTGTTCCTTCCCTTCTCTTGAGCACTGTGGCACACTTTGGTCACATTTGTAAATTCATAAGCTGAAAATCTGATTGGACGAACCTTTCTTTGCTTAGCAAATATTGAAAGTCCTAAAGAGGCATGTGAATGATTACAGGAGCTGGGGCTCCAGTATGGCACTAAATAGCTGCAAGTACCTTGGTCAGGGTGGACCCTCGTCACAAAGAGAAGAGCTCTAGACCAAGGGTGTCAAACTCACAGCTCCTGACAATCTCCTGCTCCTACAGCTTAACACACGTTACACGCTGCACACATGACCAGTGCTGTCAGGAGCATAGGGGCAAGGAGCTCAGAGCTGCTGCTGGGTAGAAACAAGGTGCTGGATTGGATAAAACAAGGTGGAGAGCTGGATTCAGTCTGCGGGCCATGAGTTTGACTTCCTTGCTCTAGACCATCTCTACAGACATTTCATAGGCAATGTGATAGCCAGTTCAGTCCTTACATGCTGTTTTATCACACCTTTAACACTATTTCATCTTCTAACTGGTATATGAGTTGTAGAAAGATGAAGTTCAAGACTGTTTTTCCTTACCTTCAGTCTGAGGCTCACAGTAAGGCCCATAGAAAGGCATTTCCATCATGTAGCCACAGGGTTGGTCAGGTGCTGGGCTGACAGAAGGGCAGGTCCTCAAGTCATTGCACACTGCACTTGACCAGGCATACCCGTCTTCACAAGAGCAACAGCTATTGTTCTCATCACTGTGCAGACAGACTAGTGTCAGACAGAGAAATACTATGAGAATGGTAAACAGGGCATCATATATTGTATGATATATATTAACCCTGCTGTAACTTTATGCCAGTAAAATCAACTAAATCTTGTGATTTCACTTGAATCATGCAAGCATGATGATCTGATGCCTTGCAAATCTTACTACACTAATTATAAATCACTAACCATGAATGGGAATCAGACTGGTTCAGGGATAAATCTGACAAATAGCTTTTAAAAAATTGAACGAAGATGTGAAGCCTGATCCTAAAAATTTACCTGGCATGTTGACCAGGGTCCTATGACAGTTTTCAGATTGGATATTTCTATATTGCCTGGGCTGAAAGCAAATGCATAAGCATTTAAAGACTGCAAGAGCATGTAAAAGTCATTCAAAGTCCCGGTTGCTAGTGAGATGATGTATCATTCTGACTGTATCCTGAGGGATGCTGCATGAGAGAAGATGACATTACCACAAAGTGCTTTAAAGACAAACGTTCTTAAATTAAATTAACAAAAAAAAACCCAAAACTTCAATGTAAGTTCAGACCTTTAAAAGATTCATTTGCATGTTGTTCTCAGAACGATGAACACTTCGCTGCTTTATGGGGTGGTGATAAGAAATCTCCTCCTCTAGTGCTGTAAATTCTTGGTGTGTTTGTATATTCTCTGCTGTATTAACTACTTAGGTGCGATGTTGCACAACCACAACTCATGTTATAAAACCTGTCTGATATCTTGTCCTGTGAGAATACACTTAGTGAGTTGTATCAGGAAAAGGCTGCATTTCTGCAGGGTCGAGATCAGCCTCCTAGAGCGATTTACATTTGAAATGCAAGCAGAGGGAAGTAAACAGTCTGATAAACCCTGTTGTAGCTTCCTGAAACTTGAAAGTAACTTGGACTGCTTATTAGTCAAACTGGAGCAAAATCCTTTGGCTCAGGCTTCCTCTGGCTTTGTCCCTTCCTTAGGAAAGGGAAAACATTCAGGGCTATTCCTAACGCCAACATTATATAAAGAGGAGCGGTGGGATGCTGATAACAAAACATGTTGTGTGATAGAGTTTCAGTCTTGTTGAGTCTTTTGGTAGGCAGCAGAGACAGTTCAGTCTTGCTGGTTTTTAAGTGTGATGGTTGTTAAAATTGAGAGAGAACAAATACTGGTAAAAAAGGACATCACCCAGAACATATAAATAAATAACCAACCCACCTGTTGTAACATTGATGTCTGAAACTGTCATTTCTACATTTGAAATATTTGTTGAAAGTGGAAGAGTGAAGTTTTTTAAATAGTGTTTGATTTGCTCCAGAAAAGATGAATCCATAAGGCTTACTTCAATGTCAACGCTGTACTCCAGAGGGGGAAGGTCAAAAATAAGCACTGAAAAAGAAATAGCACACGGCTGTGTGTGTGAGCATGAATTATAAATTGATGGCTTCCATTTCAGCATTTGGACTCTTTGTTGCTTAGTGTCACATTCTGCTTAGGAAATCTTGCTTCCTACTCAGCAGGTGTTCTGCACATTTTATCTGCTGCTTGTCCAACCATCTGCTGCCACCAGATATTTTTGGTGTCAGGTGTTAGCAATAACATGACATATACAGAGAAAAGTTGTCTCATCCTTTCTCTCCTTTGACTGAGCAAGTAGACATGTTGTCAGCCATAGCATACAGAATTATTTTGCCACCCTGTCCGGCTAAGAGGCTCAGTTTTTCTTTTCCTAAACCATATATATCATCTTGTACAGGTCAATCGCTGACCAGAAAAAGCTTTCCACCTCTTTCGCTTGTGGCTTTGCTACTATACTGGTTTTGGCTGGATAAGAGTTACGTTTCTTCATAGTAGCTTGGGTGAGGCTATATTTTGGATGTATAGTGAAAATAGCATTGATAAGACTTTATTTATTGCTGAAGAGTGCTTACACAGTACCAAAGATTTCTCTTCTTCCCACTCTGCCCTCCCAAGAGGTTGTATGGTGGTGCACAAGAAGCTTGAAGGGAACACTGCCAAGACAGCTGACCCCAACTAACTAATATGATGTCACATACTATATAACCTGGAGCATGACATCCACACCATATTGTGTCATGCTCAACAATAAAAGCTAGGAGAAAAAGAATAAAAGGGAAAACATTCATGTTAATGGTGTTTGTCTTCCCAAGTAACAGCTGCACATGATGAAGTCCTACCTTCCTGGAGGCAACTGAACACTTGCCTGATGATGGGAAGTAGTGAATGAATTCCTTAATCTGCTTTGTTTGCTCACATGGCTTCTGCTTTACCAATTAAACTGCTTTATCTTGACCCTCACGTTTACTCACTTTACTAGAAAGCTGCACTGTTACCACTCATTTGTGTACGTACTGTTTCGCTTCTGCCTCTGCATCTCTGGCTGGAAGCTCTCCTCTCCTAGCCCACTGCCAATCTGTAGAGAAAAGAGAGTAAGGCTCTGTGAAAAAAAACAAGTAAACAAGTAAAGCTTTAACTGCTGCTGTTGGCATTAAAGAATTAGCGAAGGAAATACCTTTTTCCCTCTACCAATCTCTCTGCCTTTCCCTGCCCCGCTTTTCCTCTTCAGACAGAATATCTATATCTTCCAAGCAAGGAAATGTTAAACACCAGTTGAGGGATGTACTGAGTTTGTGGATGCCTCTTTGCATATCTCTGCAAGGCAATTGCCTCAACTTACCAAGATTTCTGTTTGTGAGCTGCAAATTGGCTACGGGGCTGATGCAATGTTCTCAGTCTTGGGCCAGCCTTGTACACTGCTTGGGAGACTTAGGCACTCAGCCCTGGAATCCAGAAAACGGGCTTTGTTTTCCTCTTTGCTCTGAACTTGCAGCTCTGCAGCAGCAAATCCAGCCTAAGTAGGAGTAGAACAGGGACTGAAATGTCTTGGCTCCAGCTGAGGTGTCAGGTCAGCTATTTTGTGGGCCATCAGTAGGACACAGTTGACCAGGGCAGTGGTGGCACAATTTCAGTCTGGCTGGGTTCATGCAGGGTGCAGCCAAGTGACCATCTTATTTTTTTTGATCATGCCCTAAAAATACCCTGCACCACAATTAGCAAGAAAGGCTAAAGGACAAGCAAAGACGCAGGCAGGAAATTTGCAGCTTTGCCAGTTTCTTGAGTCCTACTGAAGTCTTTATTTACAGAAAGGGTGAATAGCTTGGCAACTCTTAAGTCATCTCTTTACATAAAGGAACCATCTGGTGTGTGATTAGAGCTGGGCTTCATATCACAGCTGCACTGGCAGCAATGAACCTGAGGAGAGGAGTGTTGGCATTTTTGCACTAGGATTGCTAGCTTCACCTTAGCAGCAGAAGTTACAGAAAGTCCACTGGGATCCACATATTCCTTCAGTTTGGACTCAGTGTTTCCCTTTTTTAATTTTTCTCCAGAACAACTGTAGGGTATTGCTATTTTGTTAAATACTTCACATATTTCACACCATTACATAATGACCCATTTATGGGGAGTACCATGGATCAATGACGCTAAAAAATAAGGCATTAGTCTTTTCATGATAATGCTGAAGCACTGTGATGAAGACAGTTTGAAAAAAACAGATCAAAGAAGATACTTGGCCACTACTAGACCAAAGGGCAGACGGAGCTGCTGGAACCAGCTATGTCTTGTTTTGCCAAGACAGGGGATGGTGGCAGTCACAACTTAAGAAGTTCCCACTTTTCTCTTCACATTTCCTTTTTTCAATCTGCTCAAAAAAGCACATTGTGTTCTGTCCAGGCCATCAGAACTAAGGTCCCTGTGGTGCTAGGGGATGAATATAGATATTAGAATTCATTTTGGCTTCATAGGGTTCATAATGTACAAGAAAAAACCAAGTATTTTCTAGTCTAATTATGATTGTGATAGACTAAGAGTTGATAGATTTGTAGACCTTCCTCATCAGACTATGTTAACTTCCACCTGGCCAGTCCCTTTGGTCTCCATTCCTCTTTTGTCCTTTCTAGTTAGGGACTATCTGAGCAGAAGCTGTCTGTTAGAAAACCCATATACAGGACAAAGCACAAAACCAGCTTTCCAGGAAGCAAAAAAAAGGTTTGTGAGGATTGTTTAAAAAGTGGGAAATTGAAGTGAAGTCTGAGTCATTTTGGCCATTTGTCCAAGACAATGGTGAGACTGCTGTCACCTACCTGTAAGCATCTCTGTGCCTGAGCTAGTTTTGTTGACACAACACTTCTAGGCAAGGTTTGTTTAGTTTCTCTGTCTCATAGGATGGGTGAATTCCATGAGGAACAGAACCCATGTAACTGTTATCGGGGCTTATCCATGGCGATGGCTGGCAATTTAAAACCCCTGCAGTCTAATACAAGTGAGAAACCAGAAATTCCTTTTGGAGCACCCAGCTCCTGGATTTCTTCATCTTCTCTACGCACTGGGGAGACTCTGTGTTCAGTTTCCCCACCTGATCTTGTACTGACTTCCTCTAATGTTTTGTGTATGTGAAGGAGAACTACAGCAGCTGGGTGCTACAAGCAGAGATCAGATGAAAATCAATGGGGCTGGGAAAGGATACTCACTATATAGTGGATGAATGGCTCAAAATTTGAGTCCTGTGATGTCTGGCAACACACTGTGACCAGTAGGAAAAGGCAAGAGAGACCTGCAGTAGTCGGGGATGCCATTCTATCCAGTGACTTTGCTGTACAGACTGAAAAGAAAATAAAGTAAAAAGATCAGGGAATTTTTAGCTGACTCACACAGCAGGAAATACCAGCACACTCTACAAAAACAGTATATCCAGACTTTTTCAGCACACTCTGCCTGTTCTCTCCACCCAAGACAGAACATGGAACAAGCTCTGTAATTATTCCTCTATCAGTCTCTTACCAGACTGCTTCCCTCACGTCTACTTTTTCCACACAGGTTGTACACACTCAAAACAGAGGGAGGAAGAGTTTGCTTGGAGAAAGCAGAGTCATAAGCAGATTTCTGATAGAGACAAGTGAGGTGCTAGAAATTCATCTGCCATGAGAAAAGTTGACTTTGGTTCTTAAAACATTCCTCACAGTGGTATTTGGCAAATGCACAGCCAGAACATAAGGGAATAGTCAGAAATGTTGCTCTAAGTGAGAGCCTGCCCCCTTGCAGCAGGGAGAGCTCTGCGGCCAACCATGACCCTCTCTGGAGAGGACTGTGCTGACATCATGGGCTCAGCTAGAGACTTTCGCCTGCTTGTTATCCCTTGGCTAACAAGGGAAACAACGAACATCTCCTGGAAAAAATACTTGTAATTTGAGGTTTTAGTATACATTTCCATTAATTACACTGATGTTAACAACTAAATAATATAGGACACAAGAGTACTGAACACTGGAATATAATGCAGTGCCTGAAAGCAAAACACACAAACTCCACCTTTTTTCAGTTCATTAATACCTAAGTTAATTTACTCATGCAGTAGATTGGATGATAAAATGTAAAGGGAGAGGCAAAACATGCATGGACACTTACAGCAAGTGCTGATAGATTTTATACAACCAGAGGAAAAAGAGAAAGTGAGCTGAACAATATGTAAAAATATGTATTTTGCTATGAATATGGACTTTCTGATTATTCCTAACAAAACACATCCCTAGTTCTAGAATTAACAGTTACTAGAGAGCTACAGGAAAAAACAGAACACAAGCAGATTATGAAAATAATTTTAAGAAAGGAAAGCACTCAGAAAAGACTCTTAAGGATAATACTGAATAGTACCTGAGTGGATAACATCAACTTGATTAAAATCATGAGCCTTTTGTAAAATTAGTATTTTTTTTTAATATTGAAAAGGCTGTTCATACAAAGACAGGCTTTGAAACACTCTGAGTTACCAAGTGAAAACTGAAAAATCAACACCTCCTGAGATGATGACGAACATTGGCAATGGTTGCCTACTGGCATCACACTGAATATCAGAATTGGTGCTCCCAAGCAGAGAGGGGCTGCACTGTGACTTTCCTGCTCAAAAGAGCCCATGACAGAAAATGGTAATGTGAACATTGTCTGTGGCCTCACCTTATGAACGGATAGAGGAAATGAGCTTATAGTCAAAAATATGCTTGATGTCACTGATGTGGGTATCCAACAGGGATTTGTCAGGGTTTCTCACCAAAGGTCGTTCTTAGAGAGATTCAACTGCAGTGACACTTCACCTGAAACATAGGAGACAAAGTATGAAGAAATTATTTGCTTTTCCAATAGAGAGATGTTATCACCAGAGCTCCCCAGGAACGTGCGAGTAAGCCTCTACCTTATCCTCTGTTCTCAAATGATGTGGAAAAGGCAGTGATTAGTCATACAGCACAGTGGAAAACTTTAAATGACTGAGACCAACAAAAGTCTGCCAGTGAAGATCTGCACAGGGATCACAGGATACTAAGTGATTGGGTCACGAACTTCATGAAATTCAACACTGGTAAGTGTAAGGCAAAATGAAATTCTCCTGATACGTATTCTGTGATGGACTCCGAGCTGACAATTACCTGTGATGGACTCTGAGCTGACAATTACCACACAGAAATGAGGCATGAGGAAATGTCAGCTGAACTCCCAGATGCCATTAAAAATGGAAAATTAATTTTAAGATGTTCTAGGGCAGAAACAGAGGGAAAAGACCCCATAACAGAAAGCTATACTATCTAGACCTTTGAGCTGAGCCAGTATGGCTGCTCTTATGCCCCCATATAGGAATAACCAAAAAGTAAGACATGTTACTGATTCAGAATATCTTCCCATTCCAAAAATCCATCTAAAAAAGACTGTCACAGATTTTATATCCAATGGCTGAATGGCTGGCAGAATTCAGGGATGGGAGTGAGAGCAAGGTAGGGAAAAAGAAGTGTCTCTTCAGTTTCCTGAACATATCCATCAGTACATCCAACATTCTACAGAAGAGACTATTTTGCTGTTTTGAAGTTACCATCCACTTGTGACAGCCTCAAGATTTCCATGGATCTGACCAAGACCAAGGTGCATCAAAATGCATTAAGAGGAAAACATAGCCAAGTTATGAACCATGACACAAGTCCTTGAAATAGTGACATGTCTTGTCTTAATAGTAGAAACACTAAGAAAATAAAGATAGTTTGCTATATGCAGCATATGCACATAGCATATGGTACAACAGGTTAATCAGTACAAATAATTTATATTTCATTGTTAATGGGTTGATAAAGCAGATAATAGAAAGAAAAAAGTCTTTAAAGCTTATGTCACAAAGTTTATGATGAAGTTAAACAGCATGTGCTACAGATTTGCATGTAGCTTTTGCACTGTTCACAACCTTGCATTCATATACAAATGTTGTGGGTCAGCCTCTATTTTTAGGTGCAACCATGTAGCTGAGACTAAACACCCTGTCAATGGTATATATAAGAAACCATATAGAGGACAACTAATGCAAACAAGAACCATGTTGATGCTCAGGCTTTGATAGCTAGTCAAATGTCCCCAAATCCCAAACCAGTATGTAGAAAGCCAGAATGCTAGCAAATAAATACCGTATTGCAAACGGGAAAAATACTAATGTCCTACTCAAGTAATGTGTCTGTTCCCCTTGTTCATTTAATGTCTTGTTAAAACAAAAAAAAATGCAGCAAATTTTTCAGCAAACAGTTTCTTGAGTATTTATCTCCCCTCAGTTGGTAAAAGAGAAGTTATTTGGGCATATTTATAATTTCTTATACAAATTGTCTCCCGAAAGTCAATGAGTATCTCTGACTTATAAAGCCCATAGAGCCAAAGAAACCCGTTTTCCAACAGATTTCTTCCCCACAGCATTTAGGCTGAAAAATGGTGTTTAGAGTTAACTTCAAAGTGCAAGAGATTCCCAGAGGTAAACAGCAAGGTCTCACTTTAACCTAGGACACAGGTGATCTACAGGACCTCCTTTTCACTTTTTTGTACAGTTTCTCTTTTTCATAGAATTTGCAAAATAATTACACTTCTCTGGGGAACTCACCCAACCCAATAGTTGTCATCACGTATGTGTTAGAAAATAAATAAGACATCAAGAGATATAATATGGTTTACCTTCTCAGATGACTCAAAAAGATCTTCTAATCAGATGCATCTTAAAGGTCCTCTACTTTCTACTACAGCCCAGGCTGTTCTTTCAAAGGGAAACCAAGACACAGGAAGTTGTATAATTGCTGAACATGTAACTCTTGTCCAGAAAACAAGCCTCCTCTAGAACCTGCACTCAATATTCAAGCGTGAGGCCGAGCAGAGATGCTGCTGCAGAAAATCCACAAGGCATTTTAAAAGGAGATATTTCCTGATACCATTCATCAGGCAGTGCTCATTATTTCCCCCTGCATTGATCTAAGTCCTTCAGTGTCTTATCTGCAGATTAGTTTATCAAGTGGACTAACTTGTTCCGCTGCTCTTACTCACCTGCTTTGTTCTAACAAAAGTGGGTGTTGTGGGCTGAAAACAGTAAAACCATGTTTTGTAACTACAGCAAAATATTTGTGGGCTTTGATTTAAATAATAAGGAAGGAAAACTTCAAGTTTTCCTACCTGAGCTGGCAGCATACTCGCTGTGGTTTGGCCTGGCGGTGGTGCTCTTGGAGACACAGCACAGAGATGCAAAGCTATGGCTTTGATGGCTACTGTGGAAGATAAGGAAGAGCAGTAAAGGCCCAGAAACCAGGGGAAATTCTGATGTATCATATGCGTTCCTACCTTGAGCAAAATCTGGAGCCAGGATCCCACTGCACAAACAGGGGACATCTGGTCAGATAACAATGGAGTCCTTGTCTCTACAGTGTTCAGTCACAGCCTGTCTATCAATGGAATTTGTCTCCACATCAATGTATGTGAGGCAGTGACTCACTGCACTCATGCAGTGTCTTTGAAAGCCTGGGATTAAATGCATGTTGAAAGATTATTTTTGAAACAGTGATTTATTCAGCTGATAGGTCTATGGACAGAGTTCCTGCTCTCCCAGAGAATGGAAATAGTCCCTGGAGATCCTGGCTTCTCATAAGAAGTCCATGGGGGATGATAGACTCATGAAGCAGGCAGATGTGCCCCGTGATCTCCAGAGCTGCCGTGCAGCAGCTGAAGGCCACATGGGACACACTAGGGCATCCCAAAAGGGCACATGCCTCCAAAGCTGACAACTAAGTCAGGCTGCAAATGCCACTCATTGTCACATTGCAGAAGGAAAATGGAAGAAAAAAATCAATAAGGTGCCTGATAAGGTGACACATCTTTCCCACTTTGACCCTGCTTCACAAATTAAGGGATCGTGACATCGGGGCTGGTCCAGAAATCAAAATAGGGTCATTTTGCCAGCTGGAGGTTCAGACTAGACATTAGGAAAAATTTCTTCACCAGAAGGGTGGTCAGGCACTGGAACAGCTGCCCAGGGAGGTGGTTGAGTTGCCATCCCTGGAGGTGTTTAAAAGACAGGTTGATGAGTTTTTGAGGGACAAGGTTTAGTAAGGGGACAGGTACGGCTGGACTCAATCTCAGAGGTCTTTTCCAAACGATTCTATGATTCTGTGATATTGGCTGTTTCGGGGAAAAGGAGGGTTGGCTGTCGTGGCAGCATTGAGATATTTTGTATTGCCTTTAGTGATAACTGTCTGGAGTATTAGTGATCATTTTTGTGTCACAGTGGCCTTGGACCAGGTCTTCAATCCTCTATCAACCGTCTGTGGTTAGTGTGCTGGTTACTCCACTTCAAACAGCCCTAAGACATGTGACACAGTATTTTGCCTCTTGCTGGGTCTGAGCCATAGAAAGCAAAATGTGTGTTTAGCAAAGCTCACCCTGCAGCTGTTACAGGTGCCAGCATTTATTAAGGATACTGAGGATATCACAGTATGTGGCTACAAACTCCTGCTCAATGAGTCAGTTTGAAGGTGCATTGTCCTTGGCAGCAACACAATCTATTCCTGTTCCCTTTTTTGCAAACCTGGTCACCTGTGGCTCCCCACAACGTGGTGAGTCAGCCCTCAACCTGCCACTCTGTGGCAGTTTTAAGGTGATTAAATTGGCAAGGTTGATGCCCTCATTGCCCTTAGAGCTTGTCCCCACTGTTGTAGTGGCACCAGTCTGGTTTATTGCCCACAGCTAGTGCAGGAATCTGAACAAGCAGAAAAAGAGGTTATGTAACAGGGCTAAACACAACCACCTATCTCTGCAGGCAGGTTTTACTGCTGGCCTTTTGTTGATGCCTTCCTGGTCCCTCTCTGAGTCAATTAAACTCACTGTCCCTGCAGAAAACTAAACCAGCAGTAACGCATCTAGCTTGCTTTCAACTGAGTAAGTTTAACCAGCTCAGAGAAGGGCCCAGTGAGTTCCAGGGCCAGAACAAGAAGAGGAACAGATATGTGGCCCCAAATAGGGAAAAGGCAAGGAACAGAGGTGGGTAGGAAGGGCAGGAGGGTCTTCTTTTTGCCCTGGCAAGGAGATCAGCACGAGTTCATGGCCTTTCTCTCCATAAACAGTTGCCTACTTTTCACTCAGTATTGCTCTCTTGGCTGGCTCCTTGAAGGTTTAGACAAGTAGCAGTGCCAGTGCAGAGGATGGGGTGAAGAAGAGGGCAGGCTTGTTTGACTGTGAATCCACACCTTGCACATTGCCAGCCTTCGACTGGAAAACTGATTTAATTTAAACCCTCCTCCTTTTTTATTGCTGTAGTGACTGTAGCTTTCAAAAAATTTTAGCCAATAGCACCTTGAGGTGGCGGAATGGGAAAGAATGACAGCAAGGCAAAATGACTCCTTAAAAGAGTGTTTCTGCTCAAGCCACTCGATCACCAAACTGCAGCCTAAAGTTATGAGACATCTTCGTTCACTTTTCAGGAGAATGTGAAAATTACACAATGTCAGAGCATTAGGTACGTAATCAACTTGGTATGTGAGCACAGAGGGATGTCCTGATCGTCACACTGTTTTTTCCTGTATGCATTCATCATGTACTGTCATGTCACCAGCAACTGTGAACTTCCTGGATTTTAAAGTTTTAAACCTTCAGCCCCGGAACACATTTAGTTTGAACTTCTGAGATTTCACTTGCAGAGCCATCACAGGCTCAGAAAGGCAAGCAAAAGGTGTGTTAGAGGTTATCTGCCCTGAACAAGGAGCACTCATGCAAACCAAGGAAGAGCTACGCTGATCCTGTATTTCACTAGAAACGTGCCATTACAAAATCATATGTCTAATCTGACATGAAAAAAATTAACTACATAGATGAAACCTGAGAGATACTGTTTAAAGCAAAAGTAAACATGGAAACAACTTAAAATTAAGTTAAAAAGATACAGCCCTCTTGACTCACCCATCTTCATTCCAGTCCTGGCTGTTAACAAGTCAGTCTCATCTCTAGAATCTGACCTCAGCAATTTGTGTAATCAAATCCCGTTGCCACTGGTATCCCAAATTCAGAAAAAGATGGCAAAAACTCTCAGAATCTGGATACAACAATGCAAATTCTTACAATATTTGTCATTTTTATTACTTTCGAGTCTGAATTTTGCATGATCAGCTTCTTAAAGAGATGTGTGTTAGAAATGGGAAGACAGAGAGAATCCAAGCATATCGGAATTAAGAGACAGATTATTTTGAGATAAGAAGTTTTGAGGTGAACCTGTCAATACATGGGGCTTCATTTATTATCTTTCTCACATGATTTCCATATTGTTTTGCCAACCTCTGTCTTGTAGAAAGGAATCTGGAGGGAGTCCTAGCAATTTGTTACCTAATTCCATTCAGCATGATGTTGTTAAAAATAAGGCTAATCTAATTCTGAAGTTTATTAATACATATTCTTAATTAAAAATGTAGAAGGTAACAATAACTCTACTTGATGCTGTTGCTGCCTTGGCTGAGGTGCTGCGACAGGATGTTGCTGTATTACGAGAGCATCCAAAGTAGAGCCCCACGCACAAAAAGATATGAGCAGATTACAGTCTTGTGAACAGGCTGAAGGTTGTTCAGTTTAGATAGGACAAGCCTCAGGTAAGGATACAATAATACAAGTCTGTCACTTGGTGAAGGACTGATATAAATTTTCACAGTGACAGCTGGGAGCACAATGATGTGAAATCAACCAAACTGAATCAACAATAAATACACTGATAAAAGCGTAACAGTAAAAGTTAGAAGGACTAAACTAAGCTGCCCAAGACAGCTGAAATGTTCCCTTCAGTGGAAGCTTTTAGGAACACACAATTAAACTGCTGACATGGAAGAGAGCTCTTAATTCTGCTTCTATGTGAGTTTGTGACAATGAGGCATCAGGTAGATTGTTTATTGACTTTTTCCAATTTCATCTTTCTATTTGTCTGCACTGTTCAATTTCTGTGCAAAGAATGAGTTCAAAGAGCTTCAGAGGAGACATGTGAGACCACTGACTTGTGTTCTCGGAGTCCAAACAGACTCTGGTATAGCCATTCTTAGACAAATTCAGGAATTCCTTTCCTGGACCACTCCAGCACAACCTTCCCACAGGTTTAAATACAGAGGAGGTGAACTGTATCTGTAACCTTATCAAGGGTTTCCCCAAAGTGATACTTCCAGAGAAGAGCTCTACTTCTACATCAAGTCACATTTTCCATCCTTGTTTACAAAGCACATATTTTTCCTTCTTGACCTATGACTTTAAAATCTTCTGTTCCTCTGTAAGCCTTCCCAGGAATTTGTGATAAACTTTTATACAGTCAAATAGTCTTCATGGAAAATGAAAATAATTTAGCCCCAGATCACGCTCAAATCATACCATGACCAAGCAGTGCTTCCTGCAAGAATAATTCTGCAAGATTCATGTTTACAAGGGCCAATGGCTGGAATAGGAATGACTCAGCCAGGTAACTGAGAGCACAGAAAATACTGCCCAGCTGAATGATGAGATTACCATATCCTGCAAGCAGTTCTAATACTCTAAGAGCAGCTGACAGAAATTTCCATGATTCTTTCAACTCTTTGGACAGTACCTCTTCCTAGTCCTCCTGGAACAGGTCACAGTTGGATTTACAGCTTGTTAGTGGACAATAACAATCTGCTGCTTCAGTGAGGGTATTCTGACATGAATAAGCATTAATTGTTGTAGTTATTTCCTAAGCATTAACTCACAGAAGGAGGAAGATGTGAAAGAATCTGCCACATTCGGCAAGACACTAGCACTGTCCTGCTTGCTGGTTGGCTGTGCAGCTGACCTGTCTGGGAAGACACCACTCTAAAGCAAGACCTCTGGCCTGCCTCTCTCATATAAGATGTATCCTGGGTCGCTGAGGCTACGACACCTCTGTGTGGCGAGCCTCCTAAATTCTGCTTTAGAGATATGTCAGAACATAGTGTAAAAACAGTTCATTCTATGTCTTCACTCATTTGTTCACGCTAAAAGACCATTCCCCAGCCTCTCTAATGAGCAGTGCTTGCTTAATGCCATAAGTAGATTTGCATTTGGTTGGATTTAAGGGTCCTCTAACCCAGTCACTTCTCAGCCAACATGGGCTATAACAGAGACCCTGAAAAGTGTTTTACAATAGCAATGAACTTGCAGCAGGAGGTCTTCATAATGTCCTTTCCACCTCTGGCTGTCAGAGGTAAAAGGGCTTCTGGAGGCAGAGGGAAAACCTTATAGCACTTAATGGCCTATTAAGCTTCCACAAAATTAAGTCAACTCTAGGAAAATCTAGGAAAGTGTCCAACATTCACAACATGCAGGAGCAAAGAGGTCTACATCTTCTTTGCTTGTTTTGAATCTGCCACTCATTAGGGTCAGGTCTGGTCCTTAATTATCAAACTGGATGAGTTATTTTCTCCAGGACCTTGTAGCGATGTACATTGATTTTAAAATTGGTTGTCTAGGCCAAAGAGTCCTATGCCATTCGAGCACAGCAGTAATTCCACCTTTTTAGCACTTGTTCTGCTCCGCATCTTTGCATTTGGGCTGTATCTGTTTTGAAACTAATTCAGATCAGCTATTCCCATGTAAGCATTTTCCTGTGGCTTAAACCAGCTCTGCCTCCCTTTGGACATTTTGGATGAAAGGCCTATGGTGCCATGAGGGGTGTGGAGGTGAAGGATGCATGGAGCGAGGAACCAAGAGCTGCTAAAGATGAGAAGGTGCGAAGGGAGCGGATGGTGGCTGGCACAAGACAGTCTAGTTTCATGGCTGCCCAGCAGCCCAAGTAGAAGCTGATTTTACCCTTTTTAAACAGCCACTGAGCATTTTTTCAGAGGTTCAGTCTCTGGGGCTAAAGCCCTTGTTTTCAGTGACTGTTCAGTTTGTTCTCCATCAGTCACAACAGAAAAGCTTTCCCTTCTATGCATAAAGCATGACCTTTGGGTAATGCGTAATAAGTTGGATGATCAGACAATGTTTGTTTGAGACATAAAACACACAATGACTTTAAGAAACACACACCCAGGCACAACAATATTTCATGAAGAGAGTCAGCTAAAAGGGAAAGGGGGGTAGGGGAAGTTGCACTGACCTTAGATAACACATCTGAATGAGAACAAAAATAAAATAAACACAAGTTAATCAAGGACTCCGAATCGAACCACTTGGTGATAAGGATTCAAACAGGCAATAAACAGGCTGTGAGGTACTTTCTCTGTGATGTTTGAGAAACTGTATTATTCCAGCTTTGTGCTCAGCATGGCGTAGGGGGCTGAGCTAGCTGTCTGCTATGGGATCTGAAGGACCTGTGCAGAAGTTTAGTTTCCAGGGTGTCTATGGGGGATTTTGGGGGGTTTTATGAGTTAGTTCCATACAAACAGATGCCATGGCACTCATGAGTGAAGGGATAAATGCTCCCCATGCCACATGATGCATTAATATGCCCGGCTGAAAATAGTAATAGCTGATACCAAAGTGAAAGAAGTATTTAAATCAGCCCTTTACTGGAAAAAGAAAGTGCAATTATTGCCCTTTTCCTGGCATTTCTTCCTCACTACTCAAGATGTTCTGCTCAAGTTCAGCTAAAAGCTCCTGCTTGACCATTGTGTTGGAGTTTTGTAGAAGGAACAAAGAAAAATCTAAAAAAAGAAAATGTGAAACAATAAGTTCCACTCTACTATGATAGCTCTTTGCACGTAGCTAAGTACCATATGCTTTGAAAGGCTGTAGAAAAGCACACACCAGCACATGTTTGCTCACCTCTAATAGCTGGGATGGGAGAAGGGATGTATCCATGACCTTTCTCATCTTCTCCTCACCCTTTTTGGGGCATCTGATAGGCAGGCCTATCTTACAGCTAGGATTAATGAAGCAAGAAATGTGGCGCTCAGCATTGTGTGAGTACAGGGAAGTGTGCTCCCATATCTATATAGTGAAGAGTGAGATCTAACAACATCTGTTGGAGTGGAATTTCCATGGACTTCAATGAGTTTTGGATTGGGTCCCTAAGTCAGGCCAGCCACGGGTTACTTCTATACCCTGAAGTACTAGAAAGTCTGATGACTGCATGCTTCCTGCTCATTTTATTTTATTAACCTCTTGATTTTTTTTTCTGCACAAGGGCAGCTGACTGTATAGGAAGCTACTGCAGGTTGTGTAAGTGTCAGCCATTTGGAATTTGTATATTCCCACTCTGGACAGCAGGAGTTTCCTGCCTGAGGGCCTGGCCTGTCGCACCTAGCAACAATCATGTAGAAGTACAAAACTGTCTTTTGCACAGAGAACCATATAAATGGTAGGAAAACTCCTAGAGCAGTAAAGGCAGGTATTTGTGGTCTATATCTCATTATTACTTTCAGTGATGATCAACCCTGAGAGAAAAAAATAATTGCTTATATTTTGTTTCAATGTTCTCACTTCCAACCTCTTTGTTTTTGTATTGATCTGTCTTCCAGAGCACAGCATAACTCAGAAACACTAAATAATTCTAATATTTAACTTCTTGGAAGCCTACACTTGTCTATAACAATTTCAAAATCATTCTGGCCTTAGGTGTGAGATCAAGACAGAGTATCATCAATACAAATGGGACTAATTTTTTATTAATGTTCAGGGGACTTTAAGGGGTATTAGACTTCAGACAGATGCTTGGCCTGGTTGAAAATGAAATCACATTTCAGGTTTAGACCAGCCTTGTGAAACCCTATGGTGCATTTTGGGCTCACATGGTGTAAAAGCATGACAACGTAAAAATAAATTGCGTTTGACAGCAGGTTTGCTCAGGTAATCCAGCACTGAGCTGAGTAGATGAGTGACATTTCTCAGACATTCAAAGTGCTTAAACAAACACCAGCCATGAGATATAGCACCAGAATAGTTCACCTGCTGATGTCTCTTTCTAGGAGACTTAGTTCAACTGGTAGCCTGTTCTCTGGCACAGCTAATGCCAAGATTCACAGAAATTTTTCAAAGGACAGTATGGTCCAGCGGCCATTCCCCGGCAACAGCACAATCTACACTATCTATTATTTTGGAGGGAGAAGGAGAGTTCAGGCATATGGAGGTGAGCTGTACCTTGACAGATGACCTTGGGGTCAGGGAAAAACTCCAGCCTCTCACAGTGCATTGTTGCTATTGCATGTGTTTCTCCTAATCCTAGCATGGCCTAAGGTAGAATGCACATTTTAAAATCAGAAACATTCTTCAGCTTCTTTGCCCTCAATATGACAAGATTGGTACCTAACTTTGGTGACATCTTCCACAGCAAATCTTCAGAGGCACTTGTGTTTTTTTTTCTGCTGACAGTACAGGCAATCTAAGTCTTACTTTTGTACGAATTTCCTCTGCTTCAACACCCTCAAAAGAATCTGCACTTCCATTAGGGACCTGCATCCCTTAATTGCTGTCAGATGAGTTAGATCTTTGCTGAGTTTGGTACTATGATGCTGAAATTGTTCTGAAGCCACTATTCCAGAACTGTCCAGAAATAAAGCATTTAGGAAAATAATAGGCAGTTTTTGAGATAGCTTTTCATTAACAGCACAGAACACCTCTCGTATCAGGACAGGCTTAAGAGAGTTGGATTTGTTCAGCCTAGAGAAGAGAAGGCTTCGAGAAGACTTCATAGCAGCCTTCCAGTACTTAAAGGGGGCTACAGGAAAGCTGGGGAGAGGCACTTTCTCAAAGGGTGCAGTGATATGATGAAGGGTAACACTTTCAAGCTGAAAGAGGGGATACTTACATTACATATTAGGAAGAAATTTTTTCCTGTGAGGGTGGTGAGGCATTGGAACAAGTTGTCCAGAGAAGTCTTGGATGCCCCATTCCTGGAGGTGTTCAGGGCCGGGTTGGATGAGGCTTTGAGGAACCTGATCCAGTTGGAAGGTGTTCCTTCCCATTGTAGGGAAGTTGATCTTTAAGGTTCTTTGGCCAACACAAATTGTTCTAGGATTCTAACATCTTGAGTGTCCTTACTGAGATAAGGGCCAGTAGTTATTAACAGCAGTTGAACTTTTTAAGCCTCAGACTTAAAACAGGATGGATAGCGAGAGGAAGGAAGGAAGTGCCATCAGTTCTGTTTTACAGCCAGAGAGACTTGAGACATGCACAAGTTCATCCAGAATCTGGGATATAAGATCAATCAACCCAGATTTTAGGGGATGCATGCAGCATTTTAAAAATTTCTCCCTCAAGAAGGAACAGTGAAACAATTTCAAGAGCAACAGGCATGCTGTGAACCACCTGTCATAAAGCACGTAGGGACAGCTTTGGAATGAAGATGATTTTTACACACTCAGCCTGATGGCTGTCAAGGGCCAAGTCTGTGGTCACAGGAGTGAGATGAAGCAGGAATTCTAGCAGAGCTTTTCCTCTGTGCTTGAACAATTGGGGGAAGCTCTGCTGTTTTGAGGAATTTCCGAGGACAGTAAATTACATACTAGATCACAGCTCTATTATGTTTTTGGGGAAGGTATTTGGAAATTAATGTTTCATATTAAGATTTAAATGGAGAATACGTACTACTCTGTTACTCACAGGCATCCTCAAACCTGGCCTCATGCAGCATTTTCTTTCCTGTTAAGGGGGGTTTAAGTGGAGCTTGGGTTGACAGCAGCAAACCATGGAAACAGACCCTCACTATCTCTGTGCTTCAGTTCTCTGCTGACAAAAAACCCAATGGTATTAGCTGTCCCTACTTCAAAAGGTGTTTAGAGAGGACCTGGGGCAGGAAAAACCCATCAGCACTTGTGCCAGTAGTCTGATAAAGTGAGGGCTGTAGAAACACCCAGAAGGCAAACGAGACACAGCTGCTCTTTCAGCTAGAAGGAGGGATTTCAATGCTAAAAGTGCTCAATTTTAGATGTACTTTGAGGTCTTCCTAAAACAACTATTACTTTGTGTAAATTAGCTGATTGAGTTGACACAAGGCTGTTAAGTGTTTTAGGGTTTTTTTTCTGGGATGAGAAAAAACTTCTGTTTATTCAGAAGTGGTCCATTAAAAGGTATCTAAAAGGTTTTCTAGACATCCTGTGGTTGTGAGTTGACTCTTGCCTGCAGTTAAGCACCCACACAGACACTCACTTACTCCCCACCTGACAATGGGATGGGGCAGAGAACAGGAAAAGAAAAAGTGAGAAAACTACTGGGTTGAGATAAATACAGGTTAAGAAAGGAAAGGAAGAAGAAAGAAAATACAAGTGATGCAAAGACAATCACTCTCAAACTCCTACAAGCAGACAGATGCCCACTATGTCTCCAAGCAATGGCCAACTTGGAAGACAATCCTGCCCTGTGCCCTTTTGTTATTTCTGAACATGACATTATATTGTTTGAAATATCCCCTTTGTGAATTCAGCTCAGCTTTCCCAGCAATGTCCCCTCCCAACCCCTCAGCCTACTTGCTACAGGGACAGAGTGATAAAAACAGAAATCCTTGATGCCATGCAACAGCAATAGCCAAAACATTGGTGTCCCATCATCAACACTGTTTCAGCCACAAATCCAAGCCACAGCACCTTATGGGCTATATGAAGAAAGTTAACTCCATCCCAGTCAGACTCAGTATTCTTATCTTGTTTGGCTCGCTCAGATGGGAATTATGATGGAGAGGACTTTGTGGCAGAATTCCTTACGGTCTTCCACAAAGATAAACTCAACTTTGGAGAGAAGATACGGGCTGGGTGGAGAAATGATGGGTTAAAGTTACAAGATCCATGCCATATCATAGAATGTTGTCAGTGTGAAACCTCTTTTACGGGCTACCGCCTGTAGCTGCAAATATAGTCAAAAATTCCTAAACAAAGTCCACCAGTAAAGCATTAAAACATGCAAATATAGTACTGTAATTACTAGACAACCTACCACAGTGAGTTAACTGCTCTGCAGGAACTGTTCTTTCCTGCAGAAAGCATGGAGTGGATCATTCCTTCATCAGGGAGAGACAAGTCATTGCAAATCATCTTCTATAAGCTCTTTCCCATGCTCCCTGTTCCTACATCAACCTTGTGCTGTCCATCTCACCTGCTTCCAGACCACTGTAGGGCCACTATCACAGCCCTCCAGTTTCTGCCCTCACCCAGCACTGGCTCAGTCCTTATGCTGGATGCTGCCAGGCACAAATAAGGGGAACAAGCTGCTGTTTCTTTACCTCATGCAGCAGGTGCTGGATCACATTTGTTGATGGGTGGTAAGTGCCTACAGGCATGCTGAGCAACACAGCACTTCATTGGAGAAATAAGCTCTGCATAACCATGTAGCTGCAGTGAGCCAGCTCAGGAAAGGCAGATGAACCTGTCTTTGAGATGACAATCCTAAGAGATTGTTTCATGGAAAGCAGAAACATGGTTTTCTGAAATGTATTTTGTTTTACTGTAGATTCATCCCTTTAGGTATCAAAAAGCCATGATTCTTACACAAAGCTGAGACCAATTCCAGTACCAAATCATTTCAGTTTCAAGCGCAAGAGCATTTCATTTACAATGGGTAAATATAGCCCCAAAACTAACGATGCCATCATGGATGATGCAATTCACATCCATGCTTGCCTACTGTAAGCCCTTGTTTCTTCTGGCAAACCACAAATCACAGCCGTGAAGACAGAAGCAGCAGCAGGAAGGCTTTCTTGGTCAAGATGAATGGGTTAAAAAAGGAACTCTAGTAAAGGCTCCACTGGTCTTTTGTGTTTTAACAATGAGAGGAAGCTCTGCCTAGTTTGAGGAATTTCCCACGTCTCCAATTCAGACTTTGGAAAACTGCTTTATTAAACCTGCCTAAGAGGTGTTAAAAAAATAAAAATAATCAAGGAGATTAGGACAAAGATATCTTCCCAGAGCCTACGCATGTTCTTTTTGTTTGTTTGTTTTTTAAACCTGTAGCACCGGAGGCAAATTCAGAGGAATCTAGGAAAGTTAAATAATGACAAATGCCAAATACACACAACAGGTTCCTGCTGAGCTGGCCAAGCCATTATTGTATTCAGCCAAGTGTCACTGCTGTTCAGATGGTAAAGATTTACCCCTACATTTCCTTATGTATAACTTTTTTCTGAAATGTTGCCAGATGCTGCCAGACAGATTAAGTGATAGAAATAGATGAGGAATTTTCTGGGTGAGAGGAAGATCTATGGGTTAAGAAGTGCCATTTTCACCCTGCAACAGCAAGTTGAAACAGCAAGGAGAAATAGAGCCTGAGGCTTTCAAATTTCCAACATCCTTTCCCTTGTTACTCTCTTGCCTGTTATAAGCTCATTGCCTCACATAAAGGTGTCACTGAAAGCAAGTGTTACAGTATTCAAACAATAACACCTTTCTTCCCCAAATCTGAAAGCTCTTTATGCAGGTAGGTGAGCATCACTTTTCCACTAAAGGGGGGAGAGAAACAAGGTTGTACAAGGTCTCAACACAGCTGTGTTTTTTCTGAAACATGATCATTTAAACAACCAGCGGCTACCACTGCACCAGAGATGTTTGGATGAAGCAGGATTTTTGTGGTTGTAGATATCAATGGAGGTGAAAACCTCACAAGGGATCCCTGCATTCCCCCTGACCCTGTGAACTGCCAACAGCACTCCAGTACTCCAATGTGACACCATAAAGCTAGCTTTCATTTAAGCAGCTCAAAACACAAATAGAATAGAGTGAAAACAACATAAATGTGATACTCAAAGACAGTCCACAGGAGTGTCTCAGTCTGTGGCTGTGGGTGCCATAAGTCTCTCTCCCATGTCAGCAAGTGTCAGCTGATATGACATTGAAGGAAGACGCACAAGATTATTCTTGAAAGAAGCAAATGCACTGTTTATACAGCTGACAAAAATGCAATGCCTGTTATCTGCACTGCAAATCCCAGCCACTGTAAGCATAAAACACACAGAAAAAGTCCAAATGCTCTTGCAGTTGACCTGTTGCTTTCTGAAACTCTATGCTATGCCTTAGGAGGTAATAAATGCAGTCCATATTAACACATCAATCTTTACCTCTAGCTTAAACTAAATTAATTGTAGCCTCTATTAAAATTCACTGGCCAAGCTAACAGAGAGTTGTAATTTGTCAGAAGTTTAAAGGGTTTAATTCATACTCTGAAAAGCCAAAATCCTACAGAAAACTGTCAACTAATCACTACAAAGTGAAATGTGCACTGATCACAGTTTTCCCAGCAGAAACCTGCAGCAAGTTTATCAGTCATGCAAAGCTTGCATCACAATGTCAGAATCTGGCCCTGAAAATTCCTTCAAGCCACCTTCACCTGCCCCAAACTGTTAAACCACACAAGGAGACCGATACTACGTTTCGCATGTGCCATCCATACCTGTAGGACAACAAGTCCCGGCTGTGTCTGTCTTTTCCAAACTTGACCTCCTATGCTGGAAGGAAACTTCCCATCCAAGTGTCAACTCCTGCCTGGGTCTCTGCCCTTTGTTTTCCCAAGAGCTCGAGACACACCTGCTTTTCCGTGCGTGCTGTTGGTTGTTGGGCTCAGGGGTTTGTTTTTTGTTTTGAGTTTCTTTTTGGAATGATGAAACAGCCTGTGAGCAATTCTCGGTAAGGGAGAGTGAGAGAACCTTTTGGTTTGTGGTGATTTAATCAAGCAAACCCTGTGACCTCCCTTTCCTGCCATCAGTGGGAACCTATCCCTTCTCCACCAGCACGGGGTGGAGTTGCAGCTAAAAAACACAAGCCTGAAAGCACTGTGCTGGATGGGCAGGGCAGATCTTCCTTCTCCGTTTGTTGTGTCAGAGAACACAGTGATTCCTGCAGATCTGAAACACGGAGATGACCTCTGGCCAGGAAGGAACCTGAGAAATATTTTCTAAGTAATTTCCTGCTCTCGAAGGGGAGGTGGATCCAAGGGACAAGGGTGCTCACGAAACTGCTGGGGAGCTCAGTTTCATGACAAGGAAAACACTTTTTTTGGTCATCAGGAGTGTGGAAGAAAAAGAAATTATTTTTCTTTCCTAGGGTAAACTCTTCTAAGAGCCTCAGTTGCCACAATAAAAAGTGATCTGGAGCCTTAGATAGAATCATAGAATCATAGAACGGTTTGGGTTAGAAGGGACCTTAGAGATTATCCAGCCACCCTTGCATGCTCAGGGTTACTTCCCACTAGACCAGGCTGCTCAAGGCCACATCCAACCTGACGTTGAACACTTCCAGGAAAGGGGCATTCACAACCTCCCTGGGCAACCTGTGCCAGTGCCTCACCACCTTTACTGTGAAAAATTTCTTCCTAATGTCTAATCTAAATCTCCCCCTAATAGTTTAAAGCTATTACCCCTCATCCTATCACTACAAGCCTTTGTAAACAGGCCCACCTCAGCTTTCCTGTAGCCCCTTTCAGGTACTGGAAGGCTGCTATGAGGTCCCCTCGAAGCCTTCTCTTCTCCAGGATGAACAAGCCAAACTCCCTCAGCTTGTCTTCATACCAGAGGGGCTCCAGCCCTTTGATCACCTTCACAGCCTCCTCTGGACCTGTTCCAAGAGTTCCATGTCCTTCTTATGTTAGGGATTACAGAACTGGACACGATACTCCAGGTAGGGTCCCACAAGAGTAGAGTAGAGGGGAAGAATCACCTCCCTCGCCCTGCTGGCAACGCTTCTTTTGGTGCAGCTCAGGACACATTTGACCTTCTGGGCTGTGAGCACACATTGCCGGCTCATGTCGAGCTTCTCATCAATCAGCACCTCCAAGTCCTTCTCCTCAGGGCTGCTCTCGATCACATCGTCCCCCATCCTGTACTGATACGGGGGGCTGACCTGACCCAGGTGTAGGACCTTGCACTTGGCCTTGTTGAATCTCATGAGGTTCACAGAGGCCCAATTCTCCAGCTCGCCCAGGTCTCTCTGGATGACATCCCATCCTTCTGGTGTGCCCACTGCCCCACTCAGCTTGGTGTCATCCACAAACTTGCTGACGGTGCACTCCGTTCCACTGTCTATATCATTAGTGAAAATATTAAACAACACTGTCCCAGTATGGACCCCTGAGGGACACCACTTGTCCCGGGTCTCCCTCTGGACATTGAGCCGTTCACCACTACTCTCTGAATGTGACTGTTCAATCAATTCCTTATCCACCAAACAGTCCACGTATCAAATCCATATCCCTGCAAGGATGGTGCGGGAGATTGTGTCAAAGACTTTACAGAAGTCCAGATAGATTACACCCAAGTTGCGTAGGTGCTTCTCAGCCACTTTGCCTGTTGTGCTAAGAGGTGCTGAGATCCTCTACAAATTAATATGAGAGCCTTTCCACATGGAGCTTGTGTTCAGCAACACCCCAGCAATGTATTTGTGGCACAAAGGCTTGTCAAGCTACAGAAGAAATCTGGATAGAAAAGTTACCCCTCGAACAACACCCAAACTGTGCCTCACTCTGGGGCTCCCAGAAGGGCATTTTCATGCACTAGGCAAATGACTGCACCCCAGGAAGCTGGGGATGGTTCCCCAAAACTCAGTCCTGATTACGCTGATAAAATAAAGACTATAATGGCTCATTTTCTTTTGTCTCTCCTGGCTTTGCACCATCTCTGATATTCTTTTAAGATAACACACTACAGCACAGTGGCCCAACATCAACCTGTCAGATGGCACAGATCATGTGCCATATATGATGAATATTGCTTTCTGGCAGAGTCAACTTCTCCTTCTTGACTGGAGCAGTAGCTGAAAACAGCTAGTCTCTCTGTATTTCAGGGTCTGGGTGGAGTGTATCACCTGGAACATCTTTCTGAGGATGTCTTAAGACGGGACATTGTATATAGGACTCCAGGCTTTACAGCTAATAGCATCCTTCTTTCTGAACACAATAGAAATTTATATTATTAACTTGATATCTCCTCTCAGGATCAGGTGTTAACTACTCTAATATGATCCAGTTTATACTACAAAAACAAAAAGGGACATTTGGACATTTCACTGCTGAAAATACCTCAAACACATGCTCACTGACACATTTCTTCCTTTACAGAGAGGGAGGGAGAGACAGGCAGAGAGGGAGTCTGAGCTATGTACACCATATTTGCGTGTTTTCGATTAATGATCATGATCCGTATTTCCTCATGTAGAACAGCCGTCTCTATATCTAACAGCAGACACTTCCTTTCAGTGGGCTTTTCAGTTCAATTTCCTGTTGTCAGGCTAGGATCCGAAGATTTATTCCCATTTGTATCCTTCTGTTGATTGAGATGATGAGGAAAATATGATCTTTGGAACATCAAGGAAAGAAAATGCTGCTGAGACACTTTGAATGACAAAACAAATATTTCTTTAAAGTAGAGCACCTGAGTGATTATTTTTTAAATTCTATAGAAAGAGCTCATGGTATGTTTATTATTCATTCTTGTTTTCCTGACTTTTGTTCCTGTCTATATCGTGGTTTGGTGTTGGGTGGAAGATGGTTTCCACTTCTCAATAGTTTCAAAGGTTTCAGAACTGTTCCAGTTCAACACTAAGAGAAGTTTAAAATTTTCATGAAATTCTGGGGCAGATTTTACTCTTACATCTGGGAACTGGAGATAAATGGTTACTCTGTAGAATGGTTACATAAAGGCCTGAAACATCTCAGAAAAATTATCTAAATTGGCTTAGACTAGAGATGCTTCTTCTCACTATTGACTAATGGGGGCCTTGAAGGAAAGCTCAGGAGTAGATATCTATATCACTAGCATTTCTAATGAAGTGATATGAACACTACTGTTTGTAAAAAGACCTTGCTGCAATCAATGTGTCATTATATTATGCAAAATGGAACGGTTCTTTGGACCTGAAGATAAGACCTGATAGACATGGTTCAGCAACAGCATCATTCAACAGCAATTCAATTTGCCAAAGCATAGACTGATGCTTAGGCTGGACATATAAATTTTAAAAGGAAAGAAGAAAATCTGAACTCTTGAGGCAGGCAAGGTACGCCTAGGTTTGGGTTAATCTGTTTTAGAGTTTAGGAAAGGCTTGCAGGACCTCAGGACAGCCCTATCATATTCTTATCTGTATCCTGTGCTCTGTCTTTGCACAGCAAAGTGTAATCAGTTTGCACAGTGCTGAACACTAAGGGACTCTGAAGTTGGCTGGGAATCTCAGTACAACTATATCCAAAATAAATCACTAAATGCACAAAAAGGATGATAAAGTAGGTATCTCACAAGCCTGTCATATTATCAAGGAATGTCATGATTATCAAATAAACTGCAATGCCCTAATGTGCGTGGGAACGGCAAAGGGATATTTGAGTTGTCCTGGTGAACCTGGCAGAAAACAAAGAACTAACCTTTGCTCATACCGGGGACAGAAAATCTTGACTCACTTTGCTCTAATGCGCTGAGAAGGAAGGAAGTAATGAAAAGTCTCATTATTTGTCTGACTTGAGCAATATATTTAGAACAGACAGTAGTGCTGAAGGCTACCAAAAGGAGCAAGGTGCACTGGACTGTCTCACAGCACCCAGTGGTCAACTGAAAATATTTATCTGCATGAATAAAGTCCCTGAAGATTACTTTTTTTTTTTCTCCTGAAGCACCAGGAATTCATTGCAGTGATAAAACAATTCATTTGGGTATGGAGAGTACTTCAGTTGCACACTGCCATTGCCCAAATTTTTGAGTTTCTTTACGTTTAAGTGACTTGGGTTTATAATGTGGTTTTTTTTAGGCTAATTACCACACTTGCATAAATTTCATCATAGGAGAACAATGACTACAATAACGTGTAATATAATCATTGTGTTGAGAAGGCACAAAATGCTAACTGGCTATTTGATTTTCTAATGAAAAGCACAGAAAAAGCAAATGTGGGAAACAGAAGTTGGACAAATTTAATATAAATGCAAATTCCTTATTTTTAATAATCCCTGCAATCAATAATACATGAAACCTTCTGTACAATTCTCTAATACTTGACACATTCATATCACAGCTGGCTGTTTTCCTGCATGAAGTGCTTTATTTGTCTTCATTATTGGGCTTAGATAGAGATGTAGCTATTTCATGTCCCCAATAGAGAACATGCTTTTTCAGCCTTCAGACTTGCTGGAGCTCTTTTGTTATTAAATTAGGGACCTGGGTGCTTTAGTGAATTGTGGTTTTAATAACAGGTTTTGTCTGGGGTTATATAAAGCTTTGTGTGCTAAAAACAGTATTGACAATAGGCAACCAAGGGCCTTCATAGTTGATAGGAAATCAGACAGACCAAAGTAGGAACTTCTGCAGACCAATGGAGAACTCATTAAGCTCTTGTGAAAACCAATAGAGGAAGTGGAAAACGCCTGTAATTTGTAGCCTTTGTGTTTGTGCGATTGTTGGATTTCCCCCTAGCAGAAAACACACAGTAATTCCTTCAGGAGTTTTTGAGTTTCTACCTACAAACCACAACCCACCCATCCCTTTCTGAAACTTTCAGCAGCTTCCTTGAGTTAGCTGGGCCTTGTTTGAAATGGACGTCACCAGGCAATGGCCTGTTTTCCCATCCTTTTTCTTGACAATGGACAATGAAAGAAATACTTTTTAACAGTGCATTACCAAACAGAAATGATCACCTGGGGGATTTGGGTGTTAAGAGCTCTGCAAAGCTATATCCTTCATAACATGGGGTTTGAGGAATCCCTACAACGTAGTGTACTATGGAATTCCCACTTATTATTGTAATTATCTTCACATAAAACTTATTAATAGAAGTAATAATAACAACCTAGAGAAGCCCAGAAGTCAGGAGGATACTTTTAGGTTGAGGATGTACAGACTCAGAGCTTCTGCTCCAAAGAGCAGGACAAATAGCAGGGGGAAGATATACAGATGGGACAGGACAGGAACACAAGGAATGGTCATGGTCCTGGTGAGTCAAAAGGAGAAAAAAGGCCAGGCCAATGCTCAGGCTAGACACGTGCACAAGGGCAGACACCTGCAGGAGAAGATGGAAGGATGTTGTCATAATCCAGGTGGTGGCATCAGTGAGAATGCCAGCCCTGGGTGGAGACAGAGGGAAGATGGTATCTCCTGCAGCTGGAAGTAAACAGAACCTGCAGGATTTAGGCAGAGTTCAAATGGGTGCTCTTGAAGAGTTAAAGTTGCAGTGGTGCACAGACTTCGGCATGGGAGTCACCGCATGCACGTGAAGAACCCAGCTGAGAGTGCTTTCAGGACCAAGAGCTTTCTTTTGAAGTTTGGTCAATGTGACACAGAGTCCAACATGGTGAGGAAGTTAATGTGTTATGTTATAATTAAAAAAAAAAAGTTATTCTCCTCCTGAGACAAAAGGGAGGGTCAGGAAAGGAGTTTTGGGAGCTTTTTTCCTTGTCTTGTCCCAATGACAGGCATAAGAGTGGGGAGACAGACTAAATGCATACTGCCCTTTCTTATTTTCGTGTGCTCCTTTCACTTGTAGTCTATTTTCTTAGTATTTGATTTATTTACAAGACAGAGGAAGTCTTACAAAGGTAGGCATTAGGATAATAAACTTGTGGATTTAAAATCCTTGTTTTGACAGCAAATATCATGCATGGTATTAAAGTACAACACCTTGGGCAGGTCCTCCAAAGTGTTTTTCATGCATATGAAGGTGAAGAAGAAGAAATCCACTGCATGTGGCAGGCTCCAAGGTGAAAGAATATGGGCTGTACAACCACTGTTGATTTGTATTATAACACGTACTGACTGAAGCATGTGTCAGTGGGTTGCATGTGTATTTAGTTAATGGATTTGCATATCCTTTCCAGAGAAAAGAGTCCTTTTGACTCAGTCAGAAATGTTTATGCATCATGCTGGTTAATGATAAAGAGCATTCTGGTCTTACAACAGCTTCCCCATCACCCTTGTGCCCTAAATGGCCATCAACTCGTTGCAAATCCCAAGTGGGCATGAGACAGCAAAGATCAGATCCTTCCATGGGAACTGTGGAGTCACCGTATGTATGATCAGAGGTAACTGAGCCCAAAGTTGCTACAGTAACTGAGCCCATTATCTATTTTGCATAGAAAATGAATATGAATAGGCAAACCAGAAAGTTCTTGTCATACAGAAACCTTTGTATTTGGTACAATTCCCTGTGAATGGCACTTTTCCTGTGTGAATCTGATCTTTTTTCTCCTTTGCAGACATAACACAGAGTGATGGAATGACTGGGTTGGAAAGGATCTCTGGAGATCATCCAGTACAACCCCATGCTAAAGCAGGTTCACTTACAGCATGTAGCACAGGAACGTGTCCAGACGAGTTCTGAATAACTCCAGAGAAGGAGACACCAACAGCCTTTCTGGGCAGCCCATTCCAGTGCTCTGTCACACTCACAGTGAAGAATTTTTTCCTCATGTTCAGATGGAACTTCCTCTTTGTGCCTGTTGCTCCTTGTCTTGCTGCTGGGCACCATTGAGAAGAGTCCAGCCCCATCCTCTTAAGCATCAATAAAGTCCCCTCTTAGTCTTCTGTTCTCCAGGCTAAACAAACTGCTCTCACTCAACCTCTCCTCTTAAGAGAGATGCTCCAGTCTCCTAATCATCTCTTTGGCCCTCATCTGGACTCTCTCCAGCAGTTCCTTGTCTTTCTTAAAATGAAGAGCCCAGAAATGGACACAGGACTCCAGATGCAGCCTCACTAGTGCAGATTAGAGGGGGAGGAGAACCTCCCTTGAGTGGCTGGTTTCACTCTTCCTGATGCACCCCTGGATGCCATTGGCCTTCTTGGACATGCGGGCACATTGCTGACATGACCAAAATGTCTTCACCGTCATGAGCTCCCGCTGACCCACAGGTTCAGTTCCCAGACATACTTTTTATTAAATCAACATCTTCTTTGCTTTTCTTTGCTCTGGGACAAGAAGCAGTTGAAAAGAAGACAACATTTCCACAAAGGTCCCCTGATCAGACATCCATGACACTTTTTAGGAGACAATACCCTGGGGATTGGGAGAAGCAAACTAATTTGAGGAAGAGGGTTTTTTAGCCATGAATATGCTTTGTGTACTGCATTGTTTGTTAATTCCTTCCCTAACACCTTTTGAACTGATCACACAGCTTCTCTGCAAGACAGAAATATGGTTATTTCTTGTAATTTCAATTATAATAATTTTTTTCATGTTTCCTATCAGAGGCTCAGCTAAAGAACAAGCATGTTTTATCTGGATACTCAGCAGTTGGAAAAGATGCCTAGGGGGTCAAACACTACCTGTTGCCAGCTATATGGTGAAGACTTTGCTAGGCCAACAGCCAGGCTGAGCCAGGCAGGAGACATATGAGTTGACTGATGGTATTAGGAAGGGATTGAGAGTATAGAAACGAATTGGGGGGCACTATGGGGAGGTAAGGGACAGGTGTGTTGGAAACACAGGGCAGAGTTGGGAAGGGAGGTGTAGAGAGGACACAGAAGGTCTACAGTAGGGCACAGGGTAGAAGTGGTGGGTTCAGTATCTTTATGTCTGGTATAGGGAATATGGTGGGACTCCATGATGGTGCAATGGAAGGTGTTGGCTATAAAGATGGGGAAAAAAAATCGTTACTCCAATAGCTCATAAGACAATTTTACTTTTCACAGTTCTATGCTAAGTAGGTGGGAGGTTGCTGAAGAGTTGCAAATATTCCTGTACCCTAAGGAGAGAGAAGCCCAGGCCAGTATCCTGTGTGTGAGTTACAGCAATGGGCCTAGAACCACAGCAGTCAGAAAAGGCACCCTGGCTCCACCAGAGGGGTATTTAAGTAGGGTTTTGCTTGTGTTACTGGAAGGGGAGAGGTGGTTCACCTGAATTCCCATCTTCTAACAGAGACTTCCTTGTTTGCTTAGCTTATAGCCTTGTGAAACTGGGAAACTCTACTTGGTAACACCATTAACGGTGTAGTTTGTTTTCTGGGTAGAGTGGAAGGAATCTGGTACAATTCAGTTTCTTCTCAGGGGAATGATGACAAATGTCATCTCCACCCCTCCCCAAAGCACCCTCCTCTCATCCACCATCTGGCAGAATTTTTGCCCTATCACATTCTTGTGGTGGTTGGTTAAACCTCCTCCAAGTGTCTTTACTTTGTGCCTGATCCATGATGTTCATCAGAACATTAGTTGCTTTTCACTCAAGATAGATGTGGCAATAGGGAACTGAATTCTCTTGCAGATTAGAACCATCAGTAGATATCCCAAATGTTGGATAACACGTTACCCTGAATATTTAAATGTTTTCCATTGACTCAAAAGTTTCCAACACAGCTTCTTGTTGACTTGCAACATTTTGTTTCCAACGACTGACAAATTCTCAGGAAAGCCAGTGGAAAGACACGTCCTGAGGGATTTAGAACTTGGCTTACAACTGCCTGGTGGACACAACCCACCAGGAAGGAGAGATCCAGTGCCATGGAGCAGAAGAAGTTAGCTTCTCCACATGTAGCAGGGCAGTGCCCTGACTGACAGAGAGAGTCCCATGGCTCCCAAACTACGAAAACAGAACAGGTCTTGTGACAGTGACAGGGTTCAGCCTCAGTCCCATCCCCAGATGAGCCCATAGCAAAAACACAGGTCTAAGGTGAAGCTGGGAAGTCGTGTCAGTGAGTCGGTGCTGGGATTTGCACAATACAAGTCTGGGCACTTGCAGACGCACAACACGACTTGGCAAAGGACCAAGGGCAAAACTTAAATGTGGCTTCTGAGCCAGGATGGGGTCCAAATGACATCCCTGTTATACAGCTGCACCATTGCAGAGCTGACCTTGGGTAGAGGAAAGCAAACCTCAGAGAGAAGAGGAAAGAGTTTGCAAAGTCTGTTAGTGCTCTCAGGGCCATGACACTTGCCCTTAGCTATCTGAACCCATAGGGAACAATTACTGGCGTATGTCAGTGTGTAGAGACACAATAATCTTGTAGAACTCAAAGATGCCTAAACCCAACATGAAGAGACAATGCCTCACTTCTGAGCATCTCCTTCTACCATAATACTTTGTTCTCAGTTGTCCAGGCTTACCATTACACACAAAGAGAACTGGTTGTCCTTGGGCTCAGATACAGCTGGGGTAAGAGTGAAATTCAGGAGAACAGGGTGGTATTTGCATACCAATTCTCTTTTCGCTTTGCTAGATATGGGATCTTCCTCTCAGCAGTCTCACTTAGACATTTTCCCACACTTGAGGGCCTCAGTTACTCTAATGGCTTCGGTTTGATGTGTTTTCTCTCTGTTTTAAAAAATGAGACTAATAGAGAAAGACGGATCTGAGCAGCCATAAAACAATTTCTTAGCAAAGAAAGCAAGCACCTCAGCATCAGAGGCCAAAGAGGTAGACTCCACAGAGGTCAAATGCCAGGCACAACCTTGATTTGCAATTCAATTTCCCAGATCTGAGTCCAAGTTTGGCTTTTGTTTGGCCCCTGAGCTGTCTCCATTTGCCAACACCAAAAATGCCCCTGTGGTATGTGGTCGTACTGGTCTGATTCCTTAGGCTAAGCTTGGTATCTTTGCCACCCATGCAGCTGAGGTAGGTGCTGCTGAACAACAGCAGGCTGAACCTGAAAGGGTTTGGGTGAAATAAGCACAGTGGCACAGCCTCATTCATAGCTCTTGTTCTTGCTGAGGCTGCATCACGTTGGTATTTCTGAAGTAAAACAGGTATGGGTGTGAGGTGCTGAGTCTAATGATACTTTTTGCTGGGAAGTTCCTATGCTTTTCAAGATAGGCAACTCCCTTATCAACTCTATAAAAACTGAGTTCCTTCAGGGGAGTGAGTACTTAATTGCCACTTCAGGAGCCAAGTTCTGTATCCACTATCAATACCCCACTTAAATACTCTGAAAGTCCTGATCAGCCATTGCCTAGACACGTAGATGTCTCTACCTGCTCAGTCCTTAGTTGGGTAGATTTCTCTTCAGCTATACAGGTTTCTGAGTGTCCCTTCCTGTGGAGCTCAGCCTGGGCCAGGTCTGGGCATCATCCACGTAGGGAGACATTGGAAAAATTTCTTCAGTGAAAGGATGGTTAGGCACTGGAACAGCTGCCCAGGGAGGTGGTTGAGTTGCCATCCCTGGAGGTGTTTAAAAGACAAGTAGATGAGTTTCTGAGGTACATTGTTTAGTAAATGGATAGGTATGGTTGGACTCGATGATCTCAGAGATTTTTTTCCATCAGATGATTCTATGATTCTAGGCTGTCCCTGTCCAAGCCAAGGAGGGTGTGCTGCATGTCTATTTTATGGTTTCTTCCAGACTTCCAGACTTGTTTTCTCCAACTCCTCATTCAGATCTTACCTCCAGAAACGACTGGAAAGCCTGTTTGTGACCCAGCACGTAAATATCACCTGTAAACCATAACTGAAGAAAAAACACTTGCTGCAGATCCCAAAACCCCTCCAGGAGAGACAGCAGAACACAGGGCATGGTAATAATGAATTATCAGGTTAACGTAGCCTGAAAATGCCATTTATAGATTAAATAGTTTTGTTTGTTTATTAACCAGCACACCTGGGTCTTTTATTACTGCAACACAAAGGTGGCTCTTTCTTTATGATTAGCACAAAAATGGAAAAGAAATATCAACAGTGGACTGTGTACATGAAAATAAATCCTGGTCTTAAGTTAGGGTGTGCATTCATCAAGTTCAGCTGACGTTAGGTACGGATTTGACTTCCTCAACTGGCCCCAACTGAACAGAAAGGACAGCAAATTTCAGCTCAAATTCCTCTCATGCTAATTTTGCACCACCATAACTTGCAAGGGTGGATGGATAAGAGGACCAGACTTGTGGATTGGCAGGTAGGGTCCCTTCTCTGTGCTGATCTTGAACCTAATTACATTGCAGGCTCTTCCCTGGTCCAGTTTTTGGAGTGTCCAATCTGACTCAGAGGCTGGGGAATGGAGGCTGAAGATAGATAAGATTAGAGGTGGTTGAAATTGAACTTTCACTCCAGCTGAAATTCATTACTTATTGTAAAACATACACCCTTCTCTGGGACCTTAAACAAGAATCTCTAATAGGGTCTCTAAGAGAAGGAAATACAGGAAAAACAAAATACTTAATTTTTATTACTTATAAATGATACTGTGATCAAAACAGAGGCTTGTCCATGGGTGTTGATGGCTTCTGTCGTCTTTGCTAGTTGTCAGACAGATCAGTGAATACTCAAGTTTTACAGAACTTGAACATTGGGAGAAACTTCCCTGGGCCAAGATGGTGAGAGCCTTCCACCAAGCCCAGTAGTTCCTGTGTCTTGTGGAGTATTCCAGGTGGCTAAGATTCCTTGGCTTGTCTGAGACATTCTAGGATCCCCAGGGCAGAATTTCCCTGGAGGCATCACTGGTGTTGGTTAAGGCTCACAGGCTGTGAGAAAGTTGGCTGGTCTCTAGCACACATAACCTTGTCAGAGTTTCAACCATAGTCTTGTGGAGTCAGACACACTGCCACAACGCTTAATTTGTGACAAAATAGCATTCTCAGCTAAAAAAAAAAAAAAAAAGAGTCCATGAAGCTTTCAGCTTCACAAGTCCCACAAGCTTTCAGCACTGATTTTTGTCTTTTTTTCACATCTGCACACAAGGTCAGTTCAGAGTAAACCTTCTACCTTTGCCTGGGTCAGTTATACACTTCCTGCAGTTATTGTTTGCCCGCTATCCTTCCTGTTTGAAAGGGAAGCTGGCAAGATAAATTTATTAGGACTAGTCTACACTTGAAAGAACTGGCCCTACCCTAACCTCAGCAAGAAGTGAGGAGGGGCATGTGCTGTCACCTAACGTATCTTGGAGGGTGACTGTCTCTGGGGGTGAGACACTGCTGCTGGTAGCAGGTGAAAATGACACTGCGTAGGGAGAATTTGTTGGATGGATGCAGCACATCTCCTGCTTTGTCTCCTTTCCCCAGATCCCTTGCACAGTATCTGACTCAGCCCACTTCTGGTTCATCCAAATCCACTATCCTCATGTTCCCAGCGCCATGAAGCAAGGGTCAATATGACATGGTGCTGATGATGCACATGGTGGAGGCTGATGGTGCACAGGCACAACCTTGGGAGATGTGTGGGCAACTGCTTTGAGCACTGACTTCATTAAACTCATCCCTCTGGCCCTGCTGATTGCACGGGGCTTGTGCTCCTAGGGTGGATGGTTGGGTTGTGGTCACTGCAGGACCTCTCTCCAGTGAGGATGCCTGTTGCAAGATGTGTCCCAAAGGAAAGGCATCATTTCCCCTCCCTCTAGCCAGCACAGACCAGATCCTCTCACTGCTGGTGGGTTTTAGTGCTGACAAGGACTGTACACTGCTGCCAGCCCATTCTTACCCGTTTATTCATGTCCAGCTGCAAGGGGCCATGAGACAAGACCGGCCTGTGTACACATAGCCCCAATTTCCATTCCCATGGACAAAAATCAAAGTCAGATGGGACAGGTGCCATTCTCTACTGCTTTCTGAGAAGAGCAGCTTTTGCTTTCTCTTTCTTTTTCAAAGACTTAAAGGTGGTCAGGGGCTCCCTGTGGAGCACAGCCCAGCTTTCACATTGGTTCTGCTTGAAAGCACACACTGATCTAGCTCGAAACAGTGGCAAATCTGACCAGCCTGAGCTGTGGGCTCATGAGGCTATTGGTTACAGGTTATCTGGTTCAGACTACAAAGGATGCTCACAGGATGTCTCTAAGAGGCCTCAGATGAGCAAACTCTGTTTATCTTATCTGGAGTAAACAGGTAATACTTTCTGATGAGCAGACATGATAGAAGCAGGAAGGAAAGCCTAAGACATGGTTGTCCTTCAGCATTGCTCAGCCAAGCAAGAAAATAAATCTTGCCTTTTTATGCAGTTGGGAAAGCCATGGAAGAGTTTTGTCCAGCAGAATTATTTTGAATGGAAATGATCCCGAGACTACAATATTTACTTAGTATTAAATGCAGTTTTTATCAAGTATAGAAAAAGAAGTTTAGCTTTTGCTGGAGTGGACTAGTGATAGCCTGTCTGTCCACTTTCATGTTAGAATTCCTGCAGAAATCCTCAAGGTTTTGTCCCAGATTCAAAATGTGCCCAGGCAACTCCAGCCTTTGGCATCCTTTCTAATTAGGGGAACTAAGGCACAGAGCACTAACCTATCAGCAATACTTAAAGTCTTCAGGGGGCACAACTCTTCCAAATAGTGCAATCACTGCTCGGTACTTCCTGGACCTCCTCCTCGATTTTAAGAATAATTTCTAGCTGGAAAAAAGCTCCAACAGGACTACATGGTAACCTCTAGTCGAGCTGTCCTAGCAGCTCACCCTTGCTGTAAGTGGGCAAGGCTGCTCTTGCTTCCTGCCTCCTCCCCTTCCCTAACTCCTGGCAGATGCCCTGCTGGCAGGAAACTGGGTTGGTTTGCAGCCAGCATAGTGGGATGAAGCGAAGTGGCAGATGGAGGAACTGGTTGAGCACTTGAGATGTCACAGGGCAGAGGACGAGGAAGGGACACAGCTCTGAGCAGGAGAGGGAGTAATGATCAGCTCTGTTCAAGCCCTCCTGTATAATATAGAGGAGAGCTAAATAAGCCAAGTGAACTAATCCATAGGAATTTTCCTGTTTGAGCAGTTTCAGCAGAAAGTTTTTATCATCCCCAGTTAAATATTTTCTTTAGAGAGGAATTTTGCGCAGTCCTAACAAGAATCCTTGTTTCATGCAGACAAGCAAGAGGCCCGCATAGACACTTCTCTTGACCTCAGGCACAACAACAATTACTTTCTTTAGATGTGAAGGGCAATCCATTTAAATCAGTTCATTGCTTCCTTTTGGGGCTGTGCATTTCATTTGCTCCAGGAGCAAATGAAAAAATCCCTCTGTTTTGAAAAAACTCTCAACCCAATGGACTGTTTTTTACTGCAAATTAATTTTCCTTCTAGAAGGATCCCCTAATGCTGTTAAATTCCCATGAACAGATAAGTATTAAAGGAAATATATGGACATCTTGTTCATGTTAATCTTTAAGCAGTGCTTGTTCCCTGCTATCCAGGGGCTGTTCCATTTGCTTCGTGCATTTTACAGCGATGAAGCTGCAGCTCCAGCTGTGCCTCCAGGACTCTTCCTGACCCATGTACATAGCTCCTGGGCTGTGAGCAGCTCAGTGCAGCTTCTCTGCTCTGGAGTTTGCTTGGTATCCCATGTCCTTGAGCATCTTCGGGCACAGAGGGTCCCCAGGGACAGACAAGGTCGCTGCAGGAGTCAGGCAAGCTTGTCCATGTTTATGCAGCAGCACAGCTGCACATGGGCCCTTATGTTTAGGGAGCAAGTTTCTCATTAATTTTATTAGTGCAGCAGCTGTTTGAATGCAAGAGCTAAATTTCCCTGCACACTCACAGGGAGGCTGAGTTTCCCCAGGCTTTAGGGTAGCCAGCAGATAATAGGATTTAATAGGTACCCACCAGAGGTTGGCTCAGATGTGGGGGATAACTGAGAAATCACTTATCTTGAGCCCTCCCAGCAAGAAACCCAGGAGAAGGAAACCAAACTGGCACTGCTCTTCTGTTGCATTGGCAAAGGATGAATTGGTTGATTTAACAACAGCAGTTTTTCAGCGGAAGAAAAGAAAATGATAACAGGAAGATAATGAGTAACACAGGATACCTAATCACTTCTGCAAAGCTTGATCATAACTGGTTACTGTCCTTATCTCAGTGTCTCCAGGGAGGCACTTGCAAGATCAAAACCTCTTGAAGGTGCATTTCTAGTGCAGTGAACTGTGCAGGTCTCTGAGCGCTAACGATGTAGCAATGTGCGGTGGCTGCAGGGCATAAGTAAGCTGCACAGGAGGGAAGGACAGACCCAGCACAGCCAAAATCTATAGGGTCTCCTCCCAGAGAGGCATTCATGAAGAAGAGAATCCCTGCAAGCAGTTACACCGCTGTCCATCAGTGAGGGGCACTTCTGCCTCATCTGCTGCCCGCTCTGGTTTCCTAACTGGGAGGTAGAGATGGGCTTGGTCCAGCATGTTTCTTCCAGTTTCCTTAAAACAGTTCTGGTATTTATGGCTGATTCATAGCCAAAAATATGTCCAACACCCAGTCAGCTGGCTTTTCTCTGAGCTACAAAAATCAAATCAGCCCTTAATTGGATTCCCCTCTGTTGAGGCAAACTGGAGCCTGGAGCATTGAGATTTCCTTTGATTGTTCCCACTGGTGAAGCTTTCATCCAGTTTCAGTCTTGCATCTCACACTTCTTAATGACTTCATATATAGCTGTATGCAAATCAGCTTAATGAACTAGGGATGCTCTCAGCTGGGTGAGGGAAAGGCAGAGCATCAAGCTGTTAGTGTGTGAGTGTTCAGGCTCTGACATCAGTATCAAAGGTAGCACACTGGTCACCTAGTAGATGTGAGAAGGGGTGGATTAGACTGCTCTTTCCATGGTGTCACCATGCTTAGTCACTCTTTGCACTATAAACTAAATTACCCTGTGAATAGACTTCAGGGCAAGGAGCCCTGTAAGCCATGGGAATCTTCTGCTCTGCAGGGAGCTCTGTGCTCTATGTGGGTGCAGTGTTCCTCCGTCAGTGGATGATAGGGAGCAAGTAGATACCCCCAGCAGCTCCCCACATTATAGGGATGTGAAGACCTGGAATCACCCTGGGCAGCCGGGCCAGAGCTATGTCTGCATTGGCCAGAGGCCTTCAAAGGCACCTCCCTGTCTCTCACTTCCTCACTGTGAGCATTACTGGTGCAGGTTTGCTGCAGGCCTGGAGATGGTGGCCAGTTTCAACCAAGAATCCAGGTCCTCAGGCAAGTTGAGGTGGTGAAGCAGCTCCAAGGTCAAGCTGCAAATCCAGCCTGCAAGCCAGGGCCAGGATGAAGGTAACCAGGCTTAGACACAGACTCGTGGTCACTAAACTATTCCATATGAGTGAGACAGGTCCAAAGGAAGGGGGATATCCCCAATCTGGTCCCAAGTCCTGGTAGCCAAAGCACAAAAGGTGATGCCCAGAGGGTGCTGCCTGTGCCTAAATTCCAGGCAGGGAAGATACGCCCACAGCAGCATCCTAGCGTCACCACAAACAGACTGCAGGCACCCCTCAGTCACCTTTCCACCCAAGCTGGAAAATAGTTTTGAATGAGAGCTCAGGCTCTGAGGAAGCCTTTCAGAGCAACAAGCCTTCATTCGGCTCTCCCTAAGTCACCACAAGTCCCACAGAAACCTCGTGACCTTCTTCCCTCCTCTAAAAGGTCACAAGAAGGACCAGCGTTTTCCTTTCTATGGAAAATGAGGAGCATTTCTAGCGACATCGACCTCCCTGGCTGCTCCACATCCAGGGGACAGCCTGCCACCTCGTGTTGAAAGCTGAGGGTTGTCAGCGTGGTTTTGCTCAGAACACTGAAAATGCCACAGGCTTTTACTTCTTGGTTTGCACCAGGACTCCTAAAGACCAGAAGAAATGAAGACAACCTAGAGAAGCTCAACTTTGTGGGGGAGTCGGGGGTGCAACAGAAATCTCCTCAGTGTCCCCAGTCCTGGCTTTGCTGGCACAGTTGCCTTTACCAGGTCATTCCCTGCTGTTTCTCTCCCCAGGCAAGGGTGAGCATCTCCTGGGTATCCAGCAGTTCAGGTTATGCCATCTCCCACAGCTGAATGTGACTTTTCTTGCCCTTTAGTCTGGCCCATAATATGCAGCATCCATGCCAAAAAGCCCATGGAAGCTCCATTGCTTTGCTTCACTCAAGGCCTGAAGCATCACTGAGGTGCTCACGGTCATCAGAAATTTAGATACGGAATTTAGGTGCAACATACGGGACATCAATAGCCACTGAGTGGGAAGCTGGAGGCCAGGCCAGATGCTCAAGACACCTCATACAGCCCTAAATATTTGTGTGAGCCAAGGACTCCAGGTCTTTATGTGCACCTCAGGAGCTTCATCTCAAATGAGCCCCTGCTCAGCTTCTGCTTGGCTCCTTTTAAGTCCTCCACTCTTAACAACCATAAAGTGTTCATTAGAAAGGAGAGATGTTTATAGGGTGTAAGATTCTTTCCAGATTATTTTTTCATTTTTTAAAACACTCCTAAAAGCGTGACAAATTCTTCTCATAAATCATATTAGTGCTTAATGAACCCAGAGACATGCCATAGCCTTGCCAAGTATTTCTACAGAAGTACCTTTGTATTTCTTCCATCTCTCGTAGCTGCTTGCAAATTTTTCTTTTCCTCACCACCAGCCTTTCTACTCTCCTTATCCTATTTTCCTCCTGTCCCTGCTTTTGCTGTAAGCAGTGTTATGTATCACACATGCCCCATTCACGGGACAGACAAACAGAGCACACGTGATGCGCAGATGCTGTGCAGGATGGCACGTACAGGTAAAACATTCACAAAATCCCCACATTTGATCAGCTGTATTGACTTTTGCAGCTCTCTGCCAAGGGGTAATGGCAGCTGGGTTAGCTGTGATGCCCCAGTGGAAGTGAAGGCAGCTGCCTTCACTCAGCTTTCACAGCAGGCGTGCATGAAATGAGCTGGGAAATGGTGATGGCTTAGAGTCACCTCCTTATTTCCATGTGTCTCAGCAGAGTTTCCAGGAAGATCCATTCCATGATCTTACCAGTCACAGATGTGGGACTAATCAGTTCCCTGGGTCTTCCTTTGTTTTTCTTTTTAAAAATGGGGTTATGTTTCTCCTTTTCCAGTTAGTGGGCATTTCACCAGACTGCCACTACTTCTCAGATATGATGAAAAGTGGCTTAGCAAATTCATTCACCCATTCCCTCAGCCCCCACATCCTCCTGGTTTTAGCTTTTACTTACACAGACCTGATTCCTCTTATTCTTGCACAGCAAAGATCAGCTCAGCTGAGAAAGGCCAGGTTTCTAGTTACTAACTCCCAAGCTATGCTTGATTTCAGAGATGCCTGTATGGTTATCCAGCAGGTGATGATTCAACCAAGCACAATGCAGTGATCAGCATGAGCGTGGCAGAAGTAGAATTTTGGAACTAAGTGGAAATGCCAACTGCTTCTTGAAATGTTTTGGACATGTTTGTGTCTCTGATGTAACCCTCTGGGGTCACAATGAGATGGTGCAATTCTGCCTTGTGAGCAACCACAAACTGGCTAAGGCAAAGTTGTGCTGCTTTTTCAAAAATTGCCTTCCAGTTCTTCCTCATGTGTCTGGGCCTGCTGAGAAATAGTCTGCAAGATTAGCTCCCCATGTACACTGAGATGAGCCAAAGGAGAGCTGAACTGTGATGTTTTTTTCTTATTAGCAGCAGGCTGCAGACACAGTCTGGCAGTGTGGCACCCGTTGAACTCTGCCTGGGAATTGAAAAGCCTCTTGGCAGCTCCAGTGGAGAAGGGCTTATGAGTTTGTTTACTTGCTAGGGCTTCGAGTCATGTTCAGTGTAGGCCAAGCTGAGTCAATTTTTCATATTTTGCTAATATGGTGTGTGCACATCAGGCACGAGGAAATGTGCTAAAGCTGCAGAGACTCAGCCATGTGTGTGCACTACTTGGTTTCCTTGTTCCTTCACATCAGTGCTGGCTGAGGCAGAAGGTAAGGCTACGGCAGGCTCCACTGTCAGTTCAAGCCTTGGCTGCTGACCTGCTTATCTGAGTGCAAAATGATGTGAAAAAGGATTAAATCATCTTCTAAAAATCAGAAATCCTTGCTTTTCCAGTAAACAAGCAGGTGACTCTTTACTGTCACACTGTGAAACCTAGCCAAGAAACTGTGCAGAGTGCTAGCAACATTGAAAAATGACCTCACATATCCTCACAGGAGCAGGTCCTTTAATAAGATGAGGAGCAGGTACAAGGAAACTTTCCAATTACTTTAACATGTGTAAGAAATTGGGTTGTGCCTGGTCATGACTTTGTGATCTTTCAGTGGAATTGCTGTTCAGTGCTGACTTGCTCTTGCATCTTTATTACTTATATAAAATGTGCCTCTGCTTGGATGGGAGTTTTGTAATAGTGGCACTTTAGATTTCCACATCTATTGCCTTGGAAAACATCACATTAAAACCAGTTCAGCTGTACAAATCCAACCCCTGCAGACAGAACTCAAAACATTGCTGGCGCCTTCCTGGGTTCTCTGTAAAGCACTGACAAAGCCAACCCTGAATCTGCAGTAATGATCACATCCTTGTGACTGCACCCCTCTCACCACATGTTATGATGTACTCCACCACCAAAATGCATTTACATCCACTCCTCCACCAAAATGTGTTTGCCTCTATTTTAGAGCACTGTATTAAATTATTAAGTGATTTAGTGCCTTCAGGAGCTGGGAATGGTACTGGTCACATTAGGAGGTGCTGGGCTGCACAGGTATTGCTATAGTAAGTTTTAACTGATGTCGTGCTCTAGTGGTACCTAGAACTGCTGGGGGTATTGGGACAAGTGTCTCCTGTCCCAGCCTTGTCCCATTGCTGCATGGTTACAGATCTCTGGTCAAATGCCCAAGAGCATCAAAGTCAGTGAAATTTTTTGCTAAAATATAATTTGGTTCATTGGCACAATATAATATCCCATTGACACAATAAAATATTCCTGAAAAGACAGGGGAATTTCTTTTCTTAGCTTTTATCCACAACCAGTGCCATGACCAGGGAACCATCCTATCAAAATCAAACCCAAGTCCCTTAAAATGGGAGTCATGCCAGAGCAACCGTTTTCCACCTCCTTCCTGCCCCCACATGTCTTTCCACAGTTTTTGTACGGGGGATTGCTACGAGCAAACCCAAAAAAGTAATATGCTTCTTCACACAAAATAGTTGCTCACAGACCAAAAGAGATCCTGTGGAGGAGCCACCTGCCACTGCCACCTGGCTACAGTGGCTATGAGTTCCCCTGAAGTCTCATGAATGCGCGTAGTTCTCCGGAAGTGCACAGCTGGGTATGGTCTCCCTTTTTATTGAGGTAGAGGGACCTTCAAGTGATTTTTTTCCTTTTGTTTATCTTTGTAGAAAGATTTCCCAAGTTCAGATGTATTGAAGTGTTGGAAGAGTCACTCTCAGATGTAGACAGACATCTCAGGTCCTGTATAAGGATTCAGGATGCTGAACTCATGGCTGGATTCAGGGAGCTGAAGTCATGGCTGTGGGTTTAGGTGCAGAAGGACCAAGAAAGGTCAAAGCTTGCTGAGCAGAGACCTGTACCTCATTGAGACTGGGTATGAAGCTGGACAGGGTAAGAGTGGGGCACCTGGCTGCTTCATGGTGGTGCACCTCTTCTTTTCCAACCATGAGAGGTAATGTAGAACTGTGACATCCTGGGAGAATACTTGCAGTGCATGGATCACAGATGGGCAACTGCTTCTTACAGACGAATAGTCAGTAGGTTAGGTGTAAGAAGTAGTGTGTGAATGTTTCTGAGGCTATGGAAATCTAATAATCCTTGATGCCCCTTGCATCTGTTATCTTCTTTGTGTTCTGGAAACAAGATCCAGGCCCACAACGATGTTTAGGAACATCATTCCTATATAGGTTCCTAACCTTTGTCAGCAATCAGGGGTGTTTATGCTACCAGTAGGAGTTGGATCCCTGTAACTTTCTTGTACATCTGGCTTCAAGCTGTCTTTTGGTCAGACATGCAGAGACCTGGACTGGCTGGAAGAGAGCAAAGACAAAACACAGGGTGTCATGCGTGGGAGCACTGGTCGGGAGAGTATGTTCTGCATCTCTGCCTCCAGCTCACTGAATTACATCACCCACGCCTAGAAAACAACCTTCACTGGGCATGTTCTTGGCATCGTGCCTCCATGCACAGCACTTTCTGCGTTCTTGCTGAAACTCATGAGGCTGAACTGTGTGTTAGCTTGACAGAGGGTGTACTAGAGGCTAGCAAGAAAAATGCAGAAGAACAGAAGGACCTCAAAGGCTATCAGAGTTTCCAAGAAACTAAGAACAAGTCATGGCAGAAAGACACAGGGAAATAAAACCAGAGAGATATGTAGATGCTGCTAGACACAGCCTACTGCAGATATGCTGCTAGACTAAGCCTACTGCAAAACAAACCTGTGCCCATGTTTTCATTGTCTTTTTCCCTCTGATATTTATTCATAAAGGAAAAAAAATACTGGTTTTCTCCCCTGGTTCTAGTTGCAGGCAAATTGATGGAATTTCAAAGGATATCCATACATTAAATTTTGAAAATTTAGGAACATGGTATGCATTTCAGCCTCTATGTAGTCCATTATAATACACAGCGTACAGCAAAGATGTGGGGAGGGAAAAAAGAGAAATAAAATCATTGTAAAATGAACAATATTAGCAGATCTTATCTGGAATCACCAAGGCAGGATGATTCAATGTTTTCTGGACATTTGTCAGTGCTGTTGCAGCAGGAACGGGAAGGCTGAGGTTGTACACAATGCCTCTGGGTCCCACTGAGCCTTCCAGTGCCATACAAGGGTTCTCATTGTCCATGGTCAGCTTTTGAGAAGAAGCGTTTTGAAGCCACCTCTTTGCAGGTTTATTCTCATGGGGCTGCATTTCTGCAAAGGTAAGATTTGAGCCGTTTCTTCTCTTTTTTCTTCTTGCATTTGCTTTCCTAATGTTTGCCTCCAGATGGCGAAAACCCTTCAAGAAGATGCTGGAAGGAGCTCCAGCCAAGCTGGAAGTGATATGCTTGCAAAACTGCAGCAGAAAGACCCATGATACAGAATTCCTCCCCAAAAATCATGTGTTTTCCAGCCTATTTCTGTGATGACGTCTCCAGCCCCCAAGCTTGACCACTGCTGCAGAGCAGAAAGCAATGATCTGTGAGAGGGAAGGGGAACTTGAACTTCTGACTCAGGGCTTCTTGGAAAGATTTTGGGATGATGAAATCGACTGATGCCTTAAGTCAGGTGGGAAGTTTTTCAGTGGCTTGTTCCAGGAGCTGGTTCATAATCCAGATATTCTGGGTAATACAGGAAAATCCTAATGCCACTGATGCAGATGTTATGTTCCTTTTCAATATGATATACAACCTTTTCCTTGAAAAGTATTTTAGGAAAGAAAGGGGTCTGCCACTTGCCAGCCTCAAAGGAGTAGAAAGTCCTACCAGAACGAGCATCCTATAAACCCTAACCCAGAGCCTAAAGTGATGGAGAGATGTGTCCCAGGGCAACAATTACTAAAGCAAGGGTTGAATGCTTTTAAGGACAACACATGCATTGCAATATATTGAAGAGACCCAGTTCCTGGGAAATGTGGACTGTCTTCTCTGAAAATCAAGTCCTTTGCATATGTCTCCAAAGGAACAGTGAAAGTGAGAACTGGTAGGAATATCATACTCATGGACAGAGAGGCTATTTCTGGCTCCTGGGTGAAAAAAATTGTCTGAGGAGGGTGTCGAGATGAGATGAGATGAGATGAGATGAGATGAGATGAGATGAGATGAGATGAGATGAGGTGAGATGAGGTGAGATGAGGTGAGATGAGGTGAGATGAGATAGGTAGATGAGATGGAGATGAGGTAGATGAGATGGAGATGAGGTGAGATGAGATGAGATGGAGATGGGATGAGTTAGGAGAAGTTTGGGGATGAAGAGATGAGAAATGGGGCAGAGGAAGGTGACTGAAGGAGAAATGAGACTTCTGGGACCCCAATGTATAGCATATTTCAGTCTATATGTACTTATATGTCACCTGTGCTATTACAATACTCACTCTATATAGTACAATACAATTCTATACCATATGTATGGTGAGAGTGGAGGACAGAAGTTCACCCTAGACTCACTATGAGGCTGAGGGAGGATGCTGCTGTTAGCTGGAGAGACCCAGCTCCTCTGCATTCATCTGAGCACCATCACTGAAATAAGCTGGGTAATGAAATCATTTACTGCTACGTTTCTGTCAGAACTTGTTACATGGCATCTGAGTTATTTTTCCTCTTGAATGACTTCATGGATTCTACTGTGGCACTGCTAGGTTTTCCATCCTCAATGAAATCCCTGGATATAGCCTCAAAGAGGACATCTGTCCAAGGCTGGTGCTTTCTTCTGCAGCAACAGTGCAGTTGGGATATAATCCTGGTGTGGAGGTGGTCCTGCCTTGTCTGGCATCACTGCTCACCACGGGCAGAAAGGGAGGAGTTTAGAGAGGGGATGCAGGGAAAAACAAACAGCTCCTGCAATGGTCATGGCTCCTTGTCTTTGAAAAGGGATGGCTGCAGGGGAAACATGATGAGGCTTATGAAATCAGCAGGGGACAGACTGGTCACTGCTTCATCCAATAGAAAATAAAATTTAGATGAAGTAAAATAAATAGATAAGGGCATCAGCTGAGGTTGCAGGGCTCAAAACAAATAAGAAATCTGTTTTTTTGTTAAGCTGCAAAACTCCTTACTAGAGGAAGTTTTGGGCAGCAAAGTCTGGTCCTCCTCTCTCTAGTGAAGGTTAGGTGCTTGGGGGAGAAAGAGATATCCAGCATGCAGAGACCCTGGCTGCTGTAGGCATTCCCTATGCCACAAATGGTCAGAGATGAGAGGGTTTCTGGAGGAAAGGCTGTTATCTGTTGTTATGCCTTTTCCAGACATTTGTTTCTGGTGTCAGGGACAGGAGAGTGGGTGACCAAGACATGCAGATGACCCAGTACAGCAGCCTTGTCCCATCCTTATAACCCCTTCAACTGATGAGAAGCTGCAGCAGAGCCAGTGCTGAGCAGAGCCTTTCATGAGCTCACCTCAACTGCAGAACATCTCACTTCACTTTTGTAATGCAGGCGTGGGTGGCTTGGGCCAGCACAGATGCTATCCTTATGCCAGTCCAGTTGGAAAAACACCTGGAAACAGACTCCCCACTTGCATCCATCTGTGTAACACCAAGCTAAGGAGTTTTCCCTCTCCCTCAGCTGCCTCTTCTATCCAATAAATGCTGAATTGTTTTTTCAACAGTCCAGCTTTAACAGCACAGATGGAGCAACTGTACAGGAATATGCATGGCTTTTAGTAGAAAGGAATTAATTATAGTGGTACACAGAGGCTTTTTTCTATGGCTAGGAGCAGCATAAATATATTTCACAAAAACAAGACCCCCTTCTCCCCTTGTCTTCTTTCCCATCCAAAATAATTATCCTGGCCAACTTCTTGTGCAGAACTGGCTTGGGCTCACAGAAGAGGTTTTAAAAGCTCCATCTTTCAGTTTTTAATTTGCATGTATCTGACATTTAAGATGCTAAACACAAGCACCACAAAGCTCATGTATTTTTTTCATTACCACTTTTCAAAATGCTACTGTGTTTTGAAGTGGCTTGTACTGAAGGAAAACAAGTGTCAAATATAGGGAGCAGCAACAAGCCTGTTGTCAGAGCAAACCCACCTTCACAGGAGTTCCCAAATGTTTTGCTTTTATTTTGCATTTTGTGTGAATGTTCAGCCTGCTTGTTTTGTTCCCTTTTTCTTTATATTCCAGAAAAAAAATAAAGCAAGGTTTGAAAGCAAACAATGTGCTGAATGCTTCTGAGAATTTTTCTAGAGATGCTTGTCAGGTCCTTCATCTGAAGCTGCTCGCCTTGACAGCCTGTGAACTCCCATTTCTTTAAACAAAGCCCTGAAAACACGATATTCTGCTTAAACTACCCTAACACTTTAAACTACTCGAACCCTTCATAGCTGTTTAAGCTGCTTAGGATTCAACTGCAGTTCAAATCTGTTCAGGCACTAAAGCGTTGCAGAGTAGCCGAATGCTATAAACTCTCCTGGATTTGAAATGATCTCAAAATTGAAAACGTTTCAACTAGCAGTATTTAAATATTCATTGCCCTAAATGTAAGAAATTTGCTTCTAAATAGGATTGAATTATGAGTCTCAAAGAGATTTGCAGCACAAAGTCCCATTTGCAGGGAGCCTGAGTAGCAGTTTTAAAGTTATTAACTCCTGCAGTTAGGAAATTTCTCCTTATGTGGAACCTTTAACAAATGCTTCATGAAATTGCCTTCACCAATCAAAACATAGAGAGATAATTAATTTGTCTTGAATTTTAAACCTCAGTGACATCAACAAAATGGTTTGTGTTTTATCACCCTGGCTCCCACTACTCAGGCTGAGTGTAAAACCTGCTAGTGACATAAAATCAGTAGGGCTCAATGTTTTTGTGCTCATTTGCTCAGATTCATTAAACCATTTGTGGTGGGGATGTGCAATTGCACACACAGGCAGGCACAAGCCCAAAACTGTTGCTGGGGTGAGATGGAGCAAGCCCAGTTGTTTTTAAGCTGAGAGCACCGTGTGGGCCACTCTTTAAAATTGCCAGCATTCCAGGCAGTTACATGCATCAATAGGATGCTGTGCCAGTGGGATTGTGCCAGTTTTTAGCCTGTCGCCACAGAGGTCAGAAGAGGAGACATGAGTCTGGGTGAGAAACAGATTCCTCCAGTGCATAACAAGATGTAAATGTGTTTTGTGGCTGAGTTTTTTCCTGACAAAAGAACAGGACGTGATTTTTCCTGGCTGAAATAGAGTGAGACCTTGTTGTGTCACTTCTCCAGTCTCTGTCTGGCCATGGAAAGAAGTTAAACATCAAACTCTTCAGCCAAACTTATTAACAAGCTCCAACATTGCTGAGAGCCACTAGGATGGAAGCAGTGGAGAAATACACAAGTGCGGGATGTGATGCAGAGATGTGCTCATTGAGCTCATCCAAAATGCCCAGTGAAACCCTACATGGGGACCCAGGTCTGTAAGCTGCAGGCTCATGGCCAAAGAGGACAGGTGACCTTCAAATAACCATTTGTTTCAGGAAAGCCACATGGTGCTTGACAGTACTTCCCTGCACCATCTCCGCAGCTGATAGCAGGTGCAAGTCCTCGGCGTGAGACTTGAGCACCTACATCCCATGAGGAGATCCTGCAAGTCCTACTCAATCTTTTGATCAGAAATCATAGGATCTTAGAATGGTTTGGCTTGGAGGGGACCTTTAAAGGTCATCTAGTCCAACACACCTGCTGTAACTAGGGATGTCTGCAACCAGATTACATAGCTCAGAGTTCCATCCAACCTCACCTGGAATGTTTCCAGGGATGGGGCATCAGGCATCTCTCTGGGCAACCTCTTCCAGTGCTTTACCACCCTCATCTTAAAAAAATATCTTAAATTTCTTCCTTACACCTAGTCTGAATCTTCCTCTTTCAGTTTAAAAAATTACCCCTTGTCTTTTCTCAAGAGACCTTACTAAAACACCAGTCTGGAATTGGTGACCAGGCCAGGCTGATATTCATCATGGCAGTGTTGGGCAACACACATTGGGGCACGAGGATCATTCTTGCTCTTCAATGAAGAATTTCAGGTGCTTTAGTGGTGATGGTCACAGGGTTTTCTCAGAGCTTGAGGATGGGGATGTTCTATGGGATGTTGTGATGAGAATTACGTTAAATAGGTTTTTAGTGTGGTATGACCAGCTTGCCAACTCTCCAAAACCCAGTAAGTACAGGAAAATCACTGCTTACTCTGGTCAAAATATGTGTTTCTTTTTATTTTCAGAAAAATATCTCCTCTGGAAGGAAATGGCTGCACACTCAGAGATGGGAGGTGCTAAGAAGCCAGCATTTCAGTGCTGAAATTTACATCTTGTGCTTTTTAACAGAGCCTTGGGGAATGATATTAATGCATGATGCAGATGACAGGTGCTGCAAGCCTTAATGCCACACTCTGGACTCTTCCCTCCCTATGGCTGGAGCTACTGGTGGGGAGCATCTGGTCCTCCTCCAAAAAGCCACGTGAAATTTATTGCTGCAATATTAAAGTCTGGACTATGATCCCCAACACCACCCTCAGAGCAGCAGAATGTGAATCCGTGCCACTCACCACGGGGCTGCCACCATGGCAGAGCAGCTCTTGGTGGGTATCGTGCTCCCACCTTCAGCCTGGAGGAGATTTGAGTCCAGCTGAGAAGCACTGGTGTCTCTTGCAGCCTCATCTAAGAAATGCTAATTGTGCTGCTCTTGCTTGAGCCTCTCAGCTCTATAATTAGCAGTGCTGTGTCAGCGTGCGTTTATGCCGCGCTGCAGTGTTAATTACTCAGCTCCTTTTCCAGGAGCTGCTGGGACTTCAGACAAAGGATGGGTTATTTCAGGTGACTCATCCATCTTACAGTTTCCCTGGGTTTGTCCATCCCTGCTGAGCACTGGTTTCCCACCCTCTGTAACGCCTGTGCTGGATTTTGACAGCTACTGACCAGTCTGTTTATTTGGCTTCATTTGGATACCCCAGTGGGTGGCACTGGAGAAAAGGAGCTGGCCTGGGGACCCAGCCTCAGAGCAGCACAAAATGCAGAGTAGTATTAGAGGGGTTAACCCTGAAGGATGACATATGGGTTTGCTTCACCTTGGACATGGATGCAGGAAAACAGCCCCCTGCCCCCAGGCCTTCCCACCCCACATCTTTCCACACTGAAGTCCTTAAAGGATGCTGTTGCAGGACACAGAGCAGGGTAAAGTGAAGCAATATCAAAGGAGTGGGAAAGATGGTAGAAAGTGACATACAGTATGAGGTTGCAGAAAACACAGGTTATTTTTATTGTTCCTATCAAAACAACTATTTTTACGCATCATGGTACTGCGTGAGTATCGAAGGGGTTTGCTGACCACCTTCCATAGTGTGTGCCTATGCTCATCACTTCAAAAATTACATCTGCCAATGACCTGCCAGGATTTGGTCCCTGCTGGACCAGATTTTATTTCCTTGCCAAATCCAGAAAACCTTAGATTTTAATCTTTGGCACTTCATCCTGCATGGTCATGGCACAACCGAGTAGTTAGAGTCACTGAGGGAGTGTCACCCCCGATTTATGCCATGGCAGGAGGGAGAAGAGCCAGGACTATTACATGTTTGTTATAACTAGTTTGTTATACTAGGCTAATAGCAAGACCAAAGCAGGTTTTGAAGAAGCCTGTGTGCCTTATCCCAGGCAACAAATTCTGACTCAGCCTGTTACATAAATTATTTATCACAATCACAGAAAGTGAGAGGAGAGATAGGCTGAATTAGTCCAGACAAGACGGTTGATGGAAGTGATGAAAGTGTTAACAAAGCGGGGCCGTGATGAAGGCTCCTGATTTCACAAGGGCAAAGCTCACAAACAGAGCATTGCTAGAGCCTGGCTGCAAATGCCACCAGTGTCAAGACCTTCCTTGGCCCATTTTCGGCCCAGGAGAGCTCATACAATGCTGAAGGTCTCCAGTGCACTGCTCATGGGTAGAACAAGGCCAACACCTTGTCCTAGGGGAGCTTGAAAGGGACCATCCCATTCAAGACAATGCAAGTTAGTACTTTGGATGCAGTCTCACCATACCAACTGGCCCTGGCACTGTTGAGTTTACTCACCATCTCAAGGATATTCAGAATGAACAACAAGACTGCAAAGAATTAAAGTAACCATGGTTTCCCAGCAGCGAGGGCCCTCCCTTGAATGTCCATAATGGGAGGGGAAGGGGGAGCAGCCAGGAGCTGAGGTCATTGAAGAGCAAAGAGGTGCAAGGAGGAAGACCCACCACTCCACACAGCAGTACTGGCCACAGCCTTGGTTTCCTACACTGAAGCTGGGCTGAGCTGCAGGGATCCTGACAAAGAAGGATGACCTCTCTCATCCCAGGAAAAGGGGTTCTGGCTTATGGTTTCTGCTTGGTTTAGCTGTGGCAGATGGGGAGATGCCTGCCTCCTCCTTCCTAACTCTGCTACAGGGGTAAAAATGCCTCAAGGTAGAGTATAGATACTTGGGGATGGGAAGCCCTCAAACAACCAGACATGAGTCAAAACCCCCTGACTTCCTGAGCCCTGAAGACAGAAAAAAAAGAGAATAGAATCATGGTCTTCAAATGTCTCCAGCAGGATGCTAAGTGCCAGGCTGAGAAGGATTAACATCAAGCAGGGAAAATATTTAATTTAGCTAAAGGATCATAGTGACACAAGAGAAAACAGGATCCATGGATATGTTTAATTAGAGGAAACTTCCCTGCTATTGGAATGGCAGAAAGTGGAGAAGGTGAAGGGGAGAAAAAAAAAAGAACAGTTTTCAGAATAAAATTCATTTAAAAAAAAGAAATTTTATGAGATGACCATAGCAGGGGAGGGGAAAAGGGTTGATGCCCCATTCTGACACATCCTTTAGATTGACTGACTCCATCTGTGCTGCTTTGCTCATATTTACTGTCCAGTAAAGAATTTTTTTGGATGGTCTCCCATCTGACTTTGGCACAGACCAACTTACAAGCTGTCAAACAGCTTGCAGAGCTTGTCCAAGGTGAAGATGGCAGGTTGGTTGCTCCCTTCCCACAGGAGGATTTGGAGGTGACCCTTGTCCTGGAGGCTGGCAGAGCACCAGTGTGTCTTCCTTCCCATCGCTGCTAGTCCCTGCTCCTCCATCCTTCTGCTGCCGAAATGATGTCCAGACAGAGCAGGGGAAGTCCTTGGGAAAGGAAGAAAATGAGAAAAAACACAAAAGGAGGAAAAATTGCTGTTACTCAGCTGAAATCTTTATTTTTACATTGCATTTTAACAGCTTTAATTCCCTTCTCTCTCTTGAGTGAACACAATGAGAAGGTTTTGCCACTCATGGTCAGCTGTGATTTCCAGATGTGAATCTCCTGGCCAATGGAATTGTTTCGCTTGTAGAGCCAAAAGATCTCATCATGAATTTTGGGTCTTCCATCCATCATCAGCTGTATGAGCATCTCATTGTAGATAAGTTTTTGGAGGACATGGTTTAGCAGAAGATGGGCACGGTTGGACTCAATGATCTCAAAGGTCTTTTCCAACTGGAAGATTCTATGATCACTGCCATGCTGTGCCCTTCCATGGGGCAGAGAGAAGGAGCAGCCCAGCTCTAGGGAGAGAGAACAGGTGGGGCAAAAGGCAGGAGCCAGTGACTTTCTCTGGGGGAAACAGGATGGAGGATTGGTCCGCTGGCTCAGCTCTGGAGGTGGACTTCCCTCCCAGATGCACATGGTGAGATGGGGAAAGAGAAAGGCAGTCTAACCAGGGAGCCAGCAGAGTCATAGATTTATTTCCAGCTTGAAACCTCGAGGGAGCCTGGTGTGGGGTCTCACGGGACGACACTTATCTCAGAGCTTCATTCTGATTTTTTTTGTGATCAGTTTGCTGTGATCAGTTTTCCCACCTATAAAATGACAATGCTGTCAGCCTCTGCTCGCTGTTCACTGGGAGATCTGTAAGACAGTTAGTTATTCCTACAGTAAATTAATATTTTCAGTAAAAGAGAAGAAGCAGTTACCATGAAAAACACTTATCAGCCTATTGAAACACATGATTTAATCAAACTAACCCTTGCCTGGAGGATTAACCTGGAAAGATCTGACTTGCCAGAAACAAAGTCAAGCATATTAATGTCCTGCCCACAGTCCTGCTTTCCCACTAAGCCTGACAAGTCCTGGCAAAAGCTTCTGTGCCCAGAAATGTATTTTGAGATTAGGATGCTTGCAGAGTAACTCATTCGCCTCAAATTAAATTAAAACAAAGTTAAGCTGCCCGTAGTGGGGAGTGAGCAGGCAGGTGAAGCTGGCTTTGCAGCCAAGGGGTTCCTGCAGGGCTTTGAGGAGAAAATGGAGTAGGAGCAGAGATACGAGGATGCACTGGCCCGGCTCCACCAGGTACTGTGAAGTTCAAAGTCTTGGGGTACGGTGCAACAATCTTCTTCTATTGATCTCTTCTCTCTTGCAACCTATGATAGGACTGGAGGTAATGGCAGGAAGATGTGCCAGGGGAGGTTTAGATTGGATATTAGGAAGAGGTTCTTCACTCAGTGGGTGGTGGAGCACTGGCACAGCTCTCCAGGAAAGCAGCCATGGCACTGAGCCTGCCAGCATTCAAGAATCATTGGGACAATGCCATCAGTTACACGGTGTGAATGTTGGGAGTGTCCTGTGTAGGGATAGGAGTTGGACTTGATCCTTTTTAGTCCCTTCCAGCTCACGTGATTCTATGATTCTACTGAACCATCAGCTGCCAGAAACACCAACAGCTGCCAAAACTGGGAGGCCCACCATCCTCTCTCCCAGGTCCCTCTGCTCCCAATCATCCCAGCAAGAAAGCAGGCAGTGATCTGCAGTTTCAGTGAGTTAAACTGGCTCAGCTGAAGGTTCAATGGAAATGAGAACTGTGGCAAGAAGGAAGGCTGGGCCTTCAACTGGGAAAGGAGTGGATACAGAGCAAAACTTCAGCACATGTGTACTGAATACCTTCACAAATCTACATCTAATAGCCTAGGCGAGATGGCAGAGGGGTGCTCCAAAGGATTAAAAAGAAGGCTAGCTGGCATGGTCTAGCTTTGTCCACACAACCTCTTACCCACCAGGTAAGACAGGGTGCCGGCATTCAGGCTACAGTGGAGAGTGGTCTGTGGCTAGAATGAGCTCTAGCAGTGAGCCTGGGAATTGCTGTGCCCAAGACCACTCCAGCAACACAGTTTCATGCAGGAGATTCTTCCCTGAGACTGTTTAATGTGCTGTGATACATAAACCTGGGTCTCTCATAGCAAAAAGGGGGGAGCGGGGAAAATTCAGCCTTTTCTGTGGATGGGTGCTCAGGCAAGATGTGGAGATGTTAAAAACTCAGCTGAGCCCAACCCTGAGCAACCTGATCTCCGTCTGAGAGTCGATTCAATTTTGAAGCTGTCCTTGCATTGATAAAGGGGCTGGACTAGGTGATTTTAAAAGGCCACTCCCATCTTAAGTTAATTTTATGGTTCTAGATTACACAGTGATCATAAAACACTAGCAAACCTTTGGAACACTTTGAAATCCTGCACAGTGATTCTCCTGGCTCTTTACACTGGTTCACAATACCTTGACCTCAGACATGGAGCTGATTTATGAGTTGACGTTAGCTTTACCACTGCATCTAATTCCTCCTGTGGCTCCATGTTGCTCCAGGGCACCCACACAGCTTGTCCTGGCATGGTGGAAGTGCATCACACCACAGAGGTGAACTGGTGCACCCAGGAAGAGAAGGCCCTTCGCGAGTTTTGCCATCCAAGTCACGGTATTGTGGTTCCATAAATTCCTGTCTCAGACACAGCTGCTTGTCTCGTCCTAAATCCTGTAACTGCTTAATTGGAGAATGCTTTTATTTAGCAGGGCACAAACCCCACATGTCAATGCTTACCCAAGATTTCAGCCCTTTTGCTGTTAAAGGATCTGGAGAGAGTTGAGGAAACCTCAGTCCTAGGTTTGGTCACATCTTTTGCACTATTGTGTAAAATATAAGGTCAGTATATTGTGTTCTTGATATTTAGAAGAGCACCGTGGAAAAAAATCCACCACATGGTGAAGACCTTCTCATCAATCAGCACCTCCAAGCCCTTCTCCATAGGGCTGCTCTCGATCACATTGTCCCACATCCTGTAGTCCGGGGGTTGCCCTGACCCAAGTGTAGGACCTTGCACTTGGTCTTGTTGAAGCTCATGAGGTTCACACAGGCCCAATTCTCCAGCTTGTCCAGGCTTCTCTGGATGACATCCCATCCTTCTGGTGTGACCACTGCCCCACTCAGCTTGGTGTCATCCACAAACTTGCCGAGGGTGCACTTGATACCACTGTCTATATCATCAATGACAATATTAAACAGCACTGTCTATAGCTGATCCAATGTTAGTCTTATTTAGTTTGGTTTCTTGTTTCTGCTGGTTCTCTTTTTTCCTTTTTCTGGATTATATTGCTTAAGAAAATACTTGAGAATGGGAGGGAAGCTGGAAGGGAAAAATAAATTATAGCAGTAGGAAGGAAACGGTAAGCCCCATGAAAACTCCCACGGTGAAGAAGCAGCCGTTTCCTAAAGCCTGGTTTGATAAACGTGTCAGGGGGTGTCACCACTAGGCATGTACTCAGTGAACATATAATTGACAACTCCTCTTATTTCCCCTCCACCTTCCCATTTCCCAGCAGTTGCCCTGGAAACTGCCCCATTGTGGTAGTCACAGGAGCAAAGTCCAGAAAAAAAAAAACAGCTGCAAAGCCTTAGTGACTTAAACCTCAGAGCCAAGCAATGTCAGAGTAGGGTTTCTGTGAAGCAGTCCCTGTGCTGCTGTGCCTCCCTCCCACACAGGGCACAGCTTGGCCCCACAGCCTTGGGGCCAGGCACAGATTCCCCCCCCCCCCCCCCGGAATAAGCCCCACATCCCACGCCGAGCCACGGGGCAGCTTTGCCACACATCTCCCCTCAGCTTATTCACATAAAGGCTGCACAGATGATTCCTCCTACACAGACTGTGTTGTAATTCCCCAGCAATTAGCTGATGTAAAAGGAGCCAGAGGGCTGCAAACCTCCCACAAGGCCCCGGGGTGCCTTTCCAACCTGGAATTGAAAGCAGCCAAACTTGAGTGTTACAATTAATTCCCCATTAGGACAAATTCCAGTTGGGCTGTAGTGGGAGGAAAGCACACCTGATACTTTGTGCTTCTGCAGGTGGCACCTGCAATTCATGGGGAAAAGAAGAAAAGAGAATTAAAAAAAAAAAATCCCAAATCTCGTTTGCACTGGAGGATTTAAAAGATCCTGGAACAGCAGAGCCACCAAGTCCTGAGGATGCCAGGCCATTCTGGAGGGTTTTGTGCCAGCAAACACTGTGACCTTGGGGGTAGGTGCAATTTTCATGCCTTGTGTCCCAGCCCACAGCAATCAGCACTGCCGATGTTCTTGTGTGACCTGCATAAGAAATTTCCATCTCCGCCCAACGCGAGATGCCCACGGCAGGCAGAGCAGGGGAGCACAGCTGCACTCTCATCTGGCTTTCTGAGCCCTCCGGGTTAACAGGTTCTGCTGTCCAGGACTGCCACCCCAGCACTCAAACCCCCCTCCTCCTGGCTGTACACAGGTGAAATACAGTGCACAAAGGGCAAACACTACAACTGAGAAAAAAGGCCAGGCAAAGGGCAAAGCCAAGCCACACAATTCAAACCTGCACCTGTCACCTATGAGGAACATCAGGGAGTACATTTTTTGATTCATATTTTGCATAAAATGCAAAATGCATTTTAATGCATATATTTATCAAGGTCTTTATATCCACAGTTTTGACTTAATAAACCCATTTAGGCAAAAACTTCATGCGTTTGAATTGCAAAAAACTGGTGTTGCAGTGTATGAGGTTTGTGTATTGCCCTCAATGCCTCCCATGAGCTACATATGAGAACAAGGACAGTCTATTCCATCATGGAATTACGCTTCCAGGCCACAAACCCATCGATGTTTGCTTTATTTTCTTAAGGTGTAAGATAGCAAGCTCAGAGGAAGGGTGGGAGCGCTGGGCTTGCGGCTCCTCACACCTCCCACACCATCAGGAAATACCCGGCCTATATGTGTGGCTCAGCTGCTCTCAGACATTTCCCCTGTACACCCCCAGAAACATAAAATATTTATATATATAGTACATATATAAACATATAATAATAATTTAAAATACTTAAATACATAAATTATATCTAATACGGAAAAATATCCATGTAGTATATATTGATACATAAGTTTTGTATATATTAACTGTCTATAATTATTCAATAAATATATTGCACACACATACAGATGCATACAGCAAAGGGCTGCTTAGAGATCACAGCTGGGAAATAGGAAATGATGGAGCCAGGGACAAGACCAACATCCAGGTCCAAGGAAAGGAAGGAGTGATGCTGGAAGCATGCACCGCACAGATCGATTGAGTCAAGGATTGCCCAAATATTGGCCTTGCCCACGACCCATCACCAAGATGAGCTAAACAGGTCCAGACAACCTGGGGACCCACCTGCATCCACTTCCATGGCTTCCTCCTGCCTCTTTGCTATCTCCTGGCTAAGGCACCTCCACAACATGCCTGCTTTGTGGCCCTTCTTCACATGGCTGCTAAATCCTCTACCCAGGACAATGGACTTCTTTTGCTTTACTTTCAGGCTCCATCAGAAAATGCAAGAGGCTGCTAGGATGGAAAGCAGAGCTGCAGGATGGGCCAGTGGTAGCTCTGATGGCCCCAGCATTTACAACCCACGGGTTTAGCTGTGAGCACCTGGACTACCAGAAGATAACAAATTCCCAGTTTCCCAGCTGGACTCACTCTGAGAACGTGCTAAGGATAACTTAGAGCCAGCAGTTTGTCCTTGCTGTAAGCTATTGACGGAGCCCATGATCAAACACCCTCCCTCTCCTTGTCAATTCTTGCCCAGGAAGACTGACAGCAAACACCACAGCAAACACAACAAGGACATAAAAACCCCCACTTGCTGACAGGGTGGTACTGGCCTCCGCCTCAAAACACTGCTTTTAGCAACCTGGTCTATGCCAGACACACTTGCCATGCTCACTATGTCTTCGTGATACTCTGAAGACACATTGCAGCCACCAGTGCTTCATTGCCAGCAAGGGAAAACCCCACCCCAGCACTCCCAATAAAGGCTCTTGCTATTTAGCACTGTATTTCATCTGTCCATGTGTTGAAAAGTTAATCCTGTACCTCTGTATGGTCCTGTAACAGCAATTTTCAGTGCAAATCAGAAAGAAAACACAGTACCCTAGTTAACAGAAAACACTCCAGAGCTACGTATATAAAATGACAGTCCGTAAAACAGAAGCATTTGTCCCATTAAGGTTTCCATTCATAGACAGAACATCATAGGATGATTCATTTGGAAATGGAGATTTTTAAGAACCTCAGTGATACAACAGGGCAAGAGAAATGCTGTGACTGCAAGACCTTTGCTCAGGAGTGACTCAGCACAGCAGCTGCATCCTGGAAAATTAACACTTCAGCCCCCGCAAAATGCCTGCTAAGCCTTTGAGAGCTTGCAAAAACCAACGCTGGAAGCCCCATCAGGCATCTCATTTGCTCACCACTACAGAGATTAACACATCCTTCACCCCAGCTGAGAATGGGGACCTGTCCCATGGGGAAGCATCACCCCTGGGTGCAGAGAGCTCCAGTAGCAACCACAGGGACTCGAGGCAGTGTGGTCAACTGAAAGCAATCACATTTTGGCCTTGAAGATAAAGGAGACAACTCCCTCACCACCCGTAAACCCCCAAATCTTCCTCTTCACCCCACTATGGGCACCCTGAGCAGCCCCTGCTCTGACCTAGGTATCACGGTATCACAGTATTACAAGGTTGGAAAGGACCTCTGAGATCATCAAGTCCAACCTATAACCCAACAATAACACCAACACTAACACCAACCCATCATCTAAACCACGGCACTCAGTGCCTCATCCAGTCTCCCCTTAAACACCTCCAGGGTCGGCGACTCCACCCCCTCCCTGGGTGCTCATTCCAATGACCAATCACCCTTTCAGTGAAGAACTTCTTCCTCACATCAAGCCTAAACTATCCTTGAGTATCTTTGGTATCCTTGAGTGGAGACAGGCGTTAAGGAGGTAAACACAGAATCATGTCAAGTAACAAACACCTAGTATTTATTAATAAATTAGTACACTGGAAGGCAATTTTTGAATTCATTCCCCTCTTCCCCCACTCCCACCCTTTCCCATGGGGTGGCACACACCACCCTCATCTTGTGATTTCTTCAAACTGAGTGTAGTACAGACTGTTTGTTACGGGAGCATATAGTTGCAAATATAATCAGACAGACTTCTTATGATGCAGCTTTTTTCCCCCACACCCTCCCCCTTTTTAATTTCAATAAAAAGTGAAGTGTGATTTGAAGAGACTATTAAGACCAGGTGAGGTCTTCGGAGAACTTATCGGCCACGTCTGTATAAAAAACAAGAGACACAAGTGTAAAAGCATAGCTTGGTTTAAGTCTTACACCACGAGAAGAGCGGGACCACCGGCGGCCGCCTTCGCCTCCCCATGTCCAGCACTGGCTCCCTTCAGGGCCCAGCCATTCCCGTACGCGGCAAGGCAAGATAACTCCTTACATTCGACTGAAGGCAAAGGACCTTTTCATCGCCTCGAAGGTTGGTGGGACTGACCCTTTCCTTTGTGGTTAAAGCACTTCTGCTTTAGCTTCTAGGAGCGCGATGCATTGTCCGGGTGAAAACCATACAATAAATAACCGTGCTAGTAAAATCTCAGCAATGGATATGAGCTATACAATAGTACATTAAAAAAAAAGTCAGCTCAGGTGGGAAGCTCAGCTGCGTTAAGAGACAGGGTCTGGTTTTGCGTGTTTTTGCCATTTACCTCTCTGAGGCGAAGGGAGGTGCTGGGAGATGGGTCACTCCAAGTGACAGCTTTGAAAGAAGAAGTAGGTTACAGAGCAATCCCCGATTCGTTGTGTTAAATTACACCGGGTTTGTGGTCTTTTAGTTCATTAACTGTATTTTTTTTTTTTTTAAAGTGCATCGACTGATCTGATTGGAATGAGAACAAGGAGAAGAGATGCTCGGGAAGGGAGCAGAGGGTGCAAAGACTTGGACTGAGCAACAGAGTTAAGGTGGAGAGGTGCAACGCTGGCAAACTGCCCCCTCTCCAGAAACCAAGGACACCTCAACGAAAATACTGGCCATATATTCTACAACAAAACCTGCCTGCATATTGTCGGTCATCTTAACGAGTGCCAAGCTAGCTCTAGCAGATATTCGGAGAGTGCATGTAACCCGGTGCCTACAGTAAGTCAGGAAGGTGGCTATAGACAGAGTCCAGGAGAGTCTGGCTGGCTTCCTGGCTCTTGACTCCAGCGATCTCAAATAGCCTGTCCAGCTTGTCTTCAGCCTGCGGGATCTCCTCTATCACGTGGAGCTCCTCAGGGTTGAGGATGTGCAGCATGTCGTCAAAGATGGGCTGCAGGTCACAAGGGTCCAAACGCACCTGGCGCAGGACGGTGTCCTTCTTTTCTGTAGGAGGAAAGGAGAAGAAATCTCTAAAGAAACCTCTGCTAACCAGAGCATGTCCATCTGCTGGGGCCACCTCTGAAGAGGGACAAGGTCCAAGAAGAACCGAGGGAAAAGGTGGAGCATGAAGAGCAATAGGGATAAGATGGAAAAGCCAGTGGTGCTTAGGCACCTAATCCAGGATCCTGCTAGAGCAAACACAGCATTTATAAATGCTGAATGGTCAAAACATAAAAGTGAAGAGGAAGGGGAGCCAAAAAAGCTGAATTCTGCTCTTCTGATTTGTTTTCATAGGGTCAGCTTTATTTCCGCACCCAAGTCTAAATTCGGTAGATTGACTGGGCTCAGTGTTCCAACTTCATCAGAAGTTAATGCAGCAAGTTAAATGCAGTAAACTAAACACCCTCAAAAAGTTGTGTGTGACTAATGGTGATTTACATCTCAAGTCACACACTGCAGCAAGCAGGGCCAAGGGGAGGAAAAAAAACCCTTTCAATCCTGAAATGACCTTTCTCTGGTTTCATCTCATGCAATAACCCACAGGCCAATGCAACAGCCAGAAGTCTGGAGAAAAACCCCTCAAACATCCAGGGATGGTACAGCTTCTCTGGCAGCAGTTCAAAGAGTTAAAAGGCTTTAAAGGTGGTGTGTTTTCCCCTCTCAAATCTTTGCTAACAGGATATTCTGGTCTGGAATGAGGATGTGATAAATATATCCTCGAGAGCCAGTTTTCACAGTATCACAGTATCACAAGGTTGGAAAGGACCTCTGAGATCATCAAGTCCAACCTATAACCTAACACTAACACCAACACTAACACCAACCATCATCTAAACCATGGCACTCAGTGCCTCATCCAGTCTCCCCTTAAACACCTCCAGGGTCGGTGACTCCACCCCCTCCCTGGGCAGCCCATTCCAATGGCCAATCACCCTTTCAGTGAAGAATTTTTTCCTCATATCAAGTCTAAACTTTCCCTGACGAAGCTTGAGTCCATGCCCTCTGGTTCTGCCACTGGTCACCTGAGAGAAGAGACCAACCCCTGCCCGACTACAACCTCCTTTTAGGTAGTTATAGAGAGCAATGAGGTCTCCCCTGAGCCTCCTCTTCTCCAGACTAAACAGCCCCAACTCCCTCAGTTGCTCCTCGTAGGGCTTGTGCTCCAGCCCCTTCACCATCTTTGTTGCCCTCCTCTGAACACATTCCAGTATCCTAACAATTTTTCCAAATTGGGGGGCCCAGAACTGGACACAGTATTCAAGGTGAGGCCTGACCAGTTATTTACTTTAACTTTTTCCCAGTTATTTACTTTAACTATATCACGTCAGGCAGTTGTGCCATTGTGTGCTGACGCAGAGGACATGCCGTGGTACCCCTTTGGTCCTCCCGCTCTCCCCGGGGCTGATTTTTGTACCTTTGGTAATAAAAGAGCCTGTCCGGCTGAGCGCGGAGGAGCCGCTGGAGGTCGAGTCGCACCGCAGGAGGGGCTCTGCTTCATCGACGAAGAAAGCTTTCTTCTCTGAAGGAGAGGGCTCCACGGTGAGGACGGCCGCCGTGGGGGGCTTGGGGCTGGGGCTCTGTGCAGGTGGGCTGAGCGGGCTGGGGCTCATCGGCAGCGCCAGTCTGTCAACTTCCATCTTTCAGAGAGGAAAGAGAGGGAAAGTTAACTTGGAAGGGATGCTACTCACCCGGCTCCTGCTCCAAACCATTCTGATGGGGATTTGCAGCAGTTTTCAACATGCCCCAGCTCATCCTCAGCAAGTGGTCCCAGCGTTTGGGCGTCCTCCTCCTCTCAGGGGACCTACTGACCCACAACGGGCACCAGAGGTGACCTGGGGTGGACATCAGGCTGGCATTTAGCCCACCAGCACTCAACAAGTGGGTAATGCAACGTGGACTCTTGACAGGAGCAACTAGGGCACCTGGAGGGCACATGCAACCACCACAGAATATTTAATTTCGTTTTCCTTCTCACTCAGGTTATTAAAGCTCGAAGCACCACTCCTAGGGGCTAAGAGTGACAACATCCAAGCAGGTAAAGCCCCACCAAGAACCTGCTCCACAGCTAATGTTTCCTAAAAGCAAGGCATAGCCCAACTCCATGTCTCCAACTGATGCTGAGGCTGCAAGGCATGAGCTGTGACACCCCTCAGGGATCTCCATTGCAGCATGATTCTGTTAGCAGCTACACTGGTAACTCTTCAAGTTAATGATTTGTTTGCCCTATTTTGCCTCTGCTCCTGTGTGATGGAGAACTTTATCCCACCTGACTCCAAGTCCAGGGCCAGGAAGGACAAGCAGGGGCTGGCACTGACCCCAGCACTACTCCAGTGCCTTTGGTTTTTGGTGTCCTGATGCAAGCCAAGGGCAAGCGTCTGTGCCCAAGACACAGGGAGCAGCAAGCATTGCTGGAATGTGGCAACACTGGGGTACCAGCATGAACCTGTTTCCTAACTTGACCATGCTCTGCACATTCCTTCTTACATCTCCTTCCTACTCGTACAACAGCTAATAACAATCTACCCTCCTCTGCCTGTCAGCATCTCTTTGGGGTACAAATCTCAACCAGAGCACTTCTGGTTGCCATTCCCTGCGGAGAGCAGAGGCTTGGGGCAGCATCCCCACATTCCTGGCTGGCAGCCTGGGCGCCTCTGCAGGTCAACAGGTCCCCCCAGGCAGGTTGCTTCAAGGACCATCTGATATTAAACTTCATCCCAAACCCTGCCTGACCTGCCAAGCACAAATTTGCAAACATGCAAAAAAACATGTCCACATGCTCACTCTCCCCAGCATTTTGCAACCCTGTTTACTCCTGCTGCTGAGGGAACACCAGGCTATTCCTTCTCACATGCTTTTGCCGACTATCCAAGCATTAAAATGCAAAATTTGGATTATATGTTGTGGGACAGGGATCTGCTAAGCCACCTCTGTGCCAGCATGGATGTGCCTGTGCATTCCTCATCTATGTCGAGGAATTCACCACCCACGAATCACACGTCTGCTGAGACGCCTATTAGTTCATATTAAATTAACATTGAAGCCTGTTGCTTGTAGAATAAAAGGGTCTTTTCTTTCCCCCAACTGAAAATGAACAGGGGAAGATTTGTTCTAGCTCAGCACATTATGCAATAGGCATGTTAAAAATAAAAGTCAGCTTTAATTTTTAATTAAAAGAATCTGCTTTTTCCTCTGAAACTCCCTTTCCAATATAAGTTCATCGACGAGAATCAGCCTATGGCCATGAACAGGGGAAAAGGAAGGGAAGGACCAGAACAGTGGCTGGCTGCTTTCCAAATTGCGACACACTCCAATTTCCCCTTTAAAAATAACAAACAGGCTTTAGGTGTTCAGTTTTCCTGGTGAAACTCAGCTATTTAATATCCAGCCACAAACCTGCCTCCTGATTTCCAAAATGGGGCCTGATGGCCAAGGAGCAATTACAAGGAGGGCAACTGCCCTGGCTCTGTCTTCCCAGCAGAGAGGAAAAACCCTTCCCAGAAGCGTGCAAGTCATTTGGAGTTTAATTAAACAGCTGCTAAAGCATGCTAGGAAATAAAATCACCCAAGGTTATTTGACTGTAGGCGTCCTGGGAGCCCAAAGCTTTCCAAGTAGCTGAACGGTTGTGAGCTTATGAGACAAAGTCAACAGGATGCTCGGATGTGTTAATATTTAAACCATGGGAAGAAAGTGAATGGGAATGAGGGTTTTGAAAGGCCAGTGGAAAGTAAAAGGTTGCTGTGAGGTGAAGCCTGTAAAATAGGTGTAAAAACACACTATTCAGAGCCTGTGACTCATTTGCTTGAAACCACTTTGGTCATTCCTATTTTTAAGAACAGCGGTGCTTGAGTGAAACTGAGCTCTGGCTGGAAAAATACCCCCCCTCTGCAGTTCCTTTGCCTTTCGAGAACCAGAACATTTCTCACCTTTCCAACGTCGTTGCAGGGGTCCTGTGCTTGCCACTGAGGCTGCTGCATTTGCACCTGCACAGACAGACACATGGGAGATTGTTAAATGCATGGTCCAGCGTGAAAAACCAAAGGTGCGTGGCAGCTTTGAGGCATCAGCAGCCTCACACAGTCACAGTCAGCGGTCCCAGGGTGCTCTGCCAACTTCATTTGCTTTTTTTTTCAGCACTGCAGCAAGAGGTTTGCCATGCTAAAAAAAAATAATACCCTAAAAGCTCCTCTGTACTCGCAGCCCCTTAGGATGTGGCTCAGGCACTGACATCCTCTTGGATCTGGGAAGATGTTTTAAGCAGCTCAGGGCGTCTGAAGGTCCTTCCTAAAAGGAAGGAAAGGGGCAGAAGGGGATGGGTGCAGAAGATGATATAGGCCTGGCTTTGTTTTCTTTTCACAGTTGCTCCCAACAGCTCTGTTTTTCTGCCTTCGTTTTACTGTACTGCAATATAAGCTCAACTTAGACAAGCAGAAACTGCAGCTGCTGTGCTAACATTAGGAAGGAGCAGCCACAGGCATTAAAAAACTGCCTCATTTCGGTGAAGCTTCCCTGTAATTCCTCCTGCAGCAACCAGCAAAAAGCTGGTGGCAGGTTTGCTACTGCACCAGCCTGACTTCGTGCAGCGTGCTTGGGTCAGGTTTTCTTTCCCCAACAGAAACACAACTCAAACTACCACTGTTTATTAAAAAAAAACAGGGGAAAATTCATCAGGGAGGTGAGGTTGGAAAGGCAACCTCTGCAGAAGGTGGCTGCACACCCTCTTGGGATCAGAGATAAATTTAGAACTGAAGCTGCTGTGTCCCACTGCTGAAAGATGACGCTCAGTTGACACCAGTCCTGTTCCCAGGTCTGGCAGATCTTAGGAGACTCAGTGGGAGAAAGCCCAGCACACAAGGCAGGGCGGGCGGGGGGGCTGGGCAGGCAGCCCCACGTGGGCGATGCTGCTGATGTGGGGTGGCATTGAGGGCAGAGGGGATGCTCTCACTATACTTTCCACAGGCACAGGGAGGATCCACCTGGATGAGCAGCTTCATGGCACACACAGCGTTTGGGGATCCTCCTTCAGGACAGAGCAGACCTCGGAAGGTATGAGGTCTCTCTGAGGTGGGAGAGATGCAGCAGAGCAGGAGACAAGCCGTTCGCCAAGATGGGAAGTGCATGAGGGTGTTCAGAACCCTGGGGTGGGAAAGCCCTAACGTCCTCTCTGTGTCTTTCACCTCACACGCCAGCTTTCAGGATAGCATTCAACATCACCTCCGTGGTGGAGCTGGCACCCCTCAACACAAGACAGCCCAGGAGAAAAGCTACTCAAGTCAAACCTTGTGTGACCCAGGATGGGTAACACTGGATCTAGGGAGGGTTTAGATGCCAAAACCAAAACACAGCCATCCACAGAGGAAGCAGCTCTTCCCTACAGGCCCCAGCCATTTGTGGGCCAAATGCTTCTCCAAGCAGGAGATGGTGTCTCCGTGAGAGCTCCTGGTGGCTTCTCCTTTCTATGGATCTATCCACTCACTTTTTCAACTCAAATCATGATGATGACCTGACGCAGCTCTGATGAAGAGTTTTCAAACTCAACTATAGGCTGAGTAAGTCAATACCAAGCGTATCTTGTTCCAAGCCCACCATCTTCTAGTCTCACCTTCTAAGCCAAACACACAGACCCAAGGAGATGTGGCTACCACAGCAGGGAAACCTCAATTATAATCGCATCTAATATAAAGTTTATATTTTTGTGTTTATATTATTTATATTTGTATTATTTCATAAATTATTAAATTGTTGATTATTGCACTTTAGAATCATAAAATGGTTTGGGCTTGAAGGAACCTTAAATACCATCCAGTTCCAACTCCCCTGCCACCTTCCACTAGGTCACATTGCTCAAAGTCTCATCCGACTTTCTCCACCCTGGTTCAAACCCAACCTCATTTTGCTGAAAACCAACTCATGGTTCAGAGCAAACCTGGAGGAACATAGTGATGCCCACTCCAGCAAAACCCAAATAGCTCTACCCCTTCCCAAGGGTTCTGGCTATTTTATCCTACAGCTCTGTACCTCAAAGAAAACCTGATACAAGTCTAGAAGTAAAAAATCGCATGCAATATTGTGTTTTCTTGGCTGTCTGGGCACTTCCCAGCCCTCAAATCACAGCCCTCCCACTGGGAAATGCATCCTCATCCTCACTCTGCGGCTGATGCATGAGGTTATCACAGCGCAAAACTAATTGCTAATTATTGGGTCCAGTCCAGTTCTGCTTTGCCAAAAGAAGAAATGAAGGGGATGGGCAGGAGCTATCAAGGGCTGTATTTGGGGAAAGTCACTCCGGGCTCTTGACCCCTCCAGGGTTTTGACCTGCAAAAGAGGAAGGAAAGGAGCCCAAAGGCATTGCCACAGCTGCATGCCTGGACATGGGGGCTGCTTTCACATCCTCTTCTCCTCCTGCACCCCTCCAAAACCCCGCAGCTTAACCTCATACCAGCCCCAGCCCTGACATTATCTGCTGATTCACGGGATTATTCACGACATGCAATTAGCCACAGACCTAAATCCATTGGGCTCAGGGCTACAGCCCCTCCTCTATTTTCAGTATCTCCCTTACTGTTTTTTTTAAGCCTTGCTGAGGTTGTGCAGCTGAATGCCTGAGCAAGGCTGTTTGCTTCCCCTCCATCCATTCCCTGAAATATTTCAGCCGAGGCCAGCAGAGCCATAAATAAAACAGTAAGAGCTTAAAGTACTGCTCACGGTAGCCAACGCGGCCAGCTGTGCCAGCAACACCCCAGGCCAGCCCAGGCGAGCACAAGCACTCCTGGTATCTACAAAATGCTTTTATGCACCCCAAAAAAAAAATCCCACTACCCAATGCCTGTGATGCAATGAACTTTTCTGCTTATAACCCCAAAATGAAGAACTGCGATTTGCTGGGATAGCAGTGGAAAAACCTCTCCCTTTCCCCACTGCATCACTATCTATTTTTGTTCTTGTCAGCACACTAATTTTGGGTGTGTCTGTGCTTGCTAAGCAGTGCCCGGGCTCACATGCCACTACCCACCAAGCTTGCCCGCAAGGGGTGAGATCTTGCAAACCTCAAGCCTGAGAGGTGTTTGTGGCTGGGGCCAGCCTTTAACACGAGCCCTGTGAGTTAAATGCACCCCAAAATACCTTCCCACAGATGCTGTGCTCACCATATTTCCTGGATCAGATGCAAAAAAACCTTAGCAAAGCAATTCAGAGGGCTAATCTCGTTTTAACCTAAATTCATTCAGTGTGATGCAAAAGCAGCATAATCTTCCCCAGATAAAAAAGACAGCGAGACTTCAGCTGAGCCCTTCCCTACCCAAAGGACAATGCTCTTGCCACGTACCGTAACGCTCCAGGGACTTCCATTAATTCCTCTATTCGTCTCGGGGGTTGTAAATATTTGGATTTCAGAGCTTGAAAGGCTGCCAAGGGAATGGGGCACTACAGGAGAGAGCAGCTTGGCCTCTGCAGGTTTCATAGGCTAAAACCAGATGCCAGATAAAGGATTTGGGATGAGGATGCGATAGTGGATGGGATGGGATGGTGAAAAGAGGCTGGCTGGCTTTAGAGTACCAATTTGCTGTCTGAGAATTAACACAATTCCTACATATGAGTTGGGAATGTCAATGCTTTCCTATGGTAAAGGAGAATACGGAGCAGTACCCATTTGCACCCACGTATACCAGGCAAGAGCCAAAGGCACCACAGAGGGCACAGGCACCCATGCATCCCTCCCGGGCTCATCTAAGACACACTGGCATGCACTGGATGCCTGCTGCTGGGTTGGGTCACCCCAAGGTCTTAATGCTGTTGGCTGTCAGGAGGATGCTGATATTTGCATTGCTTATGAGACTTCTCACTCCCTGCACAGCACAAAAAGCCCTTCTTATTTATTTTTGGGGTTTTTTTGCAAGTCTGCTTCTGCAGGGCTGGTTGCTGGAGAGATGTGCAGCGAAGCACCCACAGCTGCCACCAACGGGGCGACCTGCTCCTTTGGATCAAAATCAGTTTGATATAGAGAGAAACTGCCACAATTTGTCTGTGTTTGGACACACAAACCACCAAGAGTCAAACCTGGATTACATGTAATTAAAGGATTTCCAACCAGGACAGATTAAAAGAACCCCAAGCAAAACAACTTCAATGCCTACCCCTGGCACTGAGCTATCGGCTCCCGCTGCCACTCATGGTCTGGACCGCCGGGATGTAGCTCAGCTGCTGGCACAAGGTTCCACGGATTTGGTTTCCCTTGAATAAGCTGCCTCCCAAGCTTTCTGCATGCCTCCCAGGGCCATTCAACCACTGCCTGCATTCCCAGTGCGAGAGCCAATCCAGGGAGAGGAGGTAGGCAGGTTACAGCAGGTAATACGCTGCAAGAAAAGCTGCGTGCTGCCATGCTGAATCTGCACCCTGGGGTGCTCACAAGATTTGACATCCCACACACTGCTCCAGTGACTGGCTGGGGACCTTCAGGGCAGAGGGACTGTACAGGAATGGCCAACACGTAAGGCTGATCACAAGGGATGGTCATTTAAAAAAGCCTGACTGAGGCACAGAGGTGGATGTGTCAGTTTGGGTGAATTTTTAAACACACCATCTTTACTAAAACAAGTCCTGTTTCTCATGAAGACTCATCTGAACCACCTTCTGAAAAGGTCAGTAAACAATTTTTACCAATTACTAAGTAATTAAGTGAAGGCTACATGGGACCACTAGGCTCCAGGTGCTGCTGGACACTAGGGAACATACACTGTTTTAAAAACCAAAGAGAAATGGCCTGCAGGAGAGCTGGTCAGGAAGTTCAGAAGAAGACTTGCTGCCAAGTATCCATGAGATTTGCGTTTGCTCATTCTCTGAAGCACTCACGCGCTGTACTTTCAGAGTTACAGGCACACACAAGGAAACAGCTCGTGTTTACTCCATCATTGAGAGACACCCAATGGGTCACCCAGTGAACTTCATTCTTGAAGCTACCACCCATATTTTGGTGCTGTTTGAGAAGTGCCCAATAGTCTCAGCTGAAACAGTGCAACGCTCAGGAGCACTGAGCCCTGCACAACCCGTATCTGTTGATGAGGCATTGTGCTGATGAACAAGCCCTATGTTTGATCTGACATCCTAGCCCAGTGCTTTGCTGTACTATTCAAAGTCAAAGCAGCAACTAGGAGGACAGAGGTTACTACCTACCCCAGGACAGCAGAAGGACAATGTGTCCTTCTGGAATGTTGCACACACTGGAAACCTTCATTCATATATTCAAAATGACAATTTTCTCTCTTCTTTTTGTAACGATCGCTTTGTCTCAGGCTTTTCAGTTAATTTTTTCCATTTTTGATATTAAAAATATTATCTTGGTGGGAAATGAGAAAGCTACCTGCTGCTTAATTAACAGGAGCTAGAAAGAAATAAACAGCAACTGAATGGGAGCAGGAGCTACTGGGCAGCTGGAAAAGTAAACCTATCCAAAAGTTGGGCAGGATGCACAGGGTGATGTTTGCCATGTCCTGATTCAAGGTCTCCCAGAACACAAGCCCAGGACACCTGCTAATCCATCAAAACCTGTGATTCCACACTATGGATATGAGGGACCAAGAAGCTTGGTACACTAAACAAAGTCATGGAGGACATGCAACAGGGTGAAGGGATTGCAGTCCCTCTTCTAGGCAGAAGTCTGGGATGATTGAAATGGGATTTGGAAATCCTCTGCCCTGACAAATGCTCTGCCTCACAAGCTTTGCTATAGACAAAGATCCACCCTGTCAGGCCCCCTCCAAGTGCCCATGGAGGTTTGCAGGCATCTATCTATTCCTACCCTGGGTATGGGTCACTGCTAAGGCCAACAGGAGACAATCTACCAACTGGTTTAGTGGGAAGAGCTCTCCCTCAACCACCCCAGCCTCTATCCATGCATTGTCCCATTGGCTTCCACATTTAGAGGAAGCTCCATCCATCACCTTTATGAACTTTTCCAGAAGACCACCAAATTACCAAGTCAAAAAAACCCAAAAGCACACTGACAGGTAAGCCAGAGGTGGCCAAAACAAACTCCAAAGGCCACTGATGCACCTTCCAACAACTTACACTCGGCTGTGATATTCTGCAGCCATTTATTATAATTCTCCCAAAATACAGGACAGCTTGTTTTAAGGCCAGAGCTACCACAGAAGGGCAACAACCCTGGAGGAGAGCATGCATGGAACTATCATGCTACCATGCTGCTCTATCAACAACATTTAGTGCTCAAGGATACTTGGCCCTTCTCAAAAAATTCTAGAGACTTAGTAACAGCATTTAAGACTCAGCTGAAACGGGGATGATTTTCACTCCACCTTCCCAGTGCAAAGACTCAGCTACCAAGTTTTCCTGGTGACTTTCAAAGACACATGCAAACCGTAACACGCAGAACTCAAGAGCTTAGCAAAACTTTGACACGGTTTTGAACAAACATCAGCAAAGCTTTGCTCAAAAGCAATGCAAGGCTTAAATATAAGTCCCTGAGGAGCTCCAAGATGAGAAGGAGTCCAGTCATTTGGCTATTACCTAAGCTCAAGACTGCAGCTCGGTCCCATGCACCCACATGCTTGTCATGGCCAGACAAGACATGCACTGCATCAGACAAGAGCGCGCGAAGCCCAGCCCATCGTTACCGGCGTGGTGTCCTCCATCAGGCCTCGGATCTTCTCTACCACGTCATTGCGGCGGTGCTGGCGGAGGGCACTGATGAGCTGTGCCAGGCTGGCCTCAGGCCCACGGATGGTCCAGTGCTGCAAGGCGGCGTAGGCGCGCTCGTGGTCGGCCGCGTAGCCGTTGGAGAAAGCCGCCACCTCACGCTCACTGGCATTGCACAGGAACTGGTAGATGTCCTTCCACTGGCTCCCGACCTGGGCTGCCACCAGCTTCAGGATGTCAATGCCTGCAAGGGTAGAAGAGCTACAGGTGAGGCACGGGGGACTACAGCCTCTTGGTGTGGCAGATCTAAGCTTTAACAAAGCTTCTCCCACCCCCAAAGAGCCACACTTTGCTTTCTTTGGTTGTTTTTGTTCAGAGATGATTATTAAGAAGTCCAGGCTGGAAGGAGCTCTGCAGACAAGCAGCATCTGTAACATGCTCAACATCGACTACGTAAGTAAGGAGCGACAGACCCATAGGTTGCTCCAGCTGAGGTACACAGACCCTAACATTAATGATGTTAATCTAATCATAAATCATCTGCACTCTTTAGCACAGGAAAACCCCTGGTACTCAGCCACTGCATGGCTACAGAGCAGGGGAGATGGCAATACGCTTGCCTACGTGCCTGCATCACAGCCACTACCTTGAACAGGAGCTGGATTAAGAGGTGAATCACCAAAGCATCTCTATAAAGAGGAGTATTTCAATAACATGGCACCTACAGCAGCTACAGCTGTACATCTAGCTACATCTAGAGCCATTTCCAGTGCAGACTCAGTTATGGGATGGGAGACACTGCACCAGGTGAGTGTTGAGTAAATGGAAGATGTAGTGGGGGGATGGAGAGCTTCCCCCAGAAAAGTTCTTCAGACATGTTGATTCAAGACGGTGAGTGTTTCCTCCCTTTAGCTTGGGGAGAAATGCAAAAAGCATGCTCATCCTTGCACCTACAGAGATCAGGAGTTACACCCTCAAATAAAACCATATCTCTTCCCTAACAGCTTATTAACATTGCTCTATCAAGCCAAACACCACACAAAGGGTCAGCACAGGTGAGCTGCAGAGATAAATTTGCTTTTTCCAGGGAGGTAACCACACCTCAGGTTTCCTCACATGGCAGCACACCTCCATCGCTACAGCTGCTATTTCTCCTTCCCTTTGTGGGCACAACAGCTGTGTCAGCAAAAATAGCTGCTTACAGAGGAATATTGTAAGCAGGGACTTTCCTGGTGGCATAAAATTTAATAATTTTTAATGCATTTTAGACCATAGCTCCCAACTGCACCTTCAGATCACATCCCTGATAAAGCCAAATACATACATATACACAGTCAAATACATCTACCATCAAAAAAAATCATAGATGCATAGAATAGTTTGGGTTGGAAGAGAACACAAAGATTATCCAGTTCCAACACCCCTGCCATGGGAAGGGACACCTTCCACTGGACCAGGTTGCTCAAAGCCTCATCCAACCTGGCCTTGAACATCTCCACGGGTGGGGCTTCCATGACTTCTATGGGCAACCTGTTCCTGTTCCCCCACAGGAAAAAAAGTCTTTATAACATCTAATCTAAATCCACCCTCTTTCATCTTAAAACCATGCTATCACTATAAACTGTAGAGCCTGATACAGATATATTGATACCTTTTTAAATACATATAAAAATATGTGGCCTGATATACATCTCTTCATATATATGTTATACATACAGATACATAAAACAGGTATTTTGATACATCTCTACATACACTTCATATTTTATAGATGTGTGTAAACCACACATCTATAAAATATCTATACAAACTGCTAAATTTTTATATATGTGTGTATATATACATACTTAAATATATCTCTCTATTTGATACAGATACTGTATATATCTATATATATGCTTATATACACACACACATATTTTTATATAACAACCTGTACAGCTTCATATAGACATTTTTTACCCAAATCCTTCTAACATACCATTTCTACTCATGGATATGGTGCATGTACCATTTCTAATCATGGAGATGCAAGGGTCAGGGTTTCTCTTCGCAGCCACTGATCAGAGCAGTTCTGGATGTCCCATCCCTGGAGATGTTCAAGGCCAGGTTGGATGAGGTTTTGAGAAACTTGATCCAGTGAAAGGTGTCCCTGCCCATGGCAAGGGAGTTGTAACTGGATGGACTTAAAGGTCCCTTCCAACCCAAATCATTCTATGGTTAAAAGCTCAGTCCATTGCGGGGGATGCAGACCTCCCCCAAAACCAAACCAACAACAGGGCTTTGTTCTAACTAAGGAGAGGTTGAGGTGAAGAAGCCTCCTTCTCTATTCAAAGTAAGTCCAAGACAAAGAAAATGTTGCCTGTGTACGTTACCTAGCTGTGAACACGCTATTGAGATTTATGATGGGGCTAATTATCTGAGGCACATAAATATACCCATCATTTTTCAACACGGTAGCAGGAATTAAGCCTGGTCTTGTTAACTCTTCCAGTTACTTAGATGAAGACAAATTGCCCTCGCTCGATGCTTTTGCATCCGGGCTGGCCATCACTCTGGTAAAGGAAGGACATGTTGCCCAGATAACACTAGCAGCTAAGCCCCACTTTTTCAGATATCACTCCCCCATGTCAGTAAGAACTCAACTTGGGTTTGAAGTCAGATCCACTAAATCAGCAAATTCAACTAATTTTGGCATAAACTCAGCAAAACACTAGTTTTACGCATTCAACCCAGGGGAAAAATAATAAGCCCTGACTTTGAGGGTAGAAAAAAAAACTCTGCAAGGCTTATGCACCAAGGTAATGACAGCAACGGAAACAGGGACAAGCAGGTCTGGTGTTGCCCATTACGTGTCTCTCTACAGAGACATCATGGAACCATAGAATGGTTCAGGCTGGAAAGGACAAAGCATTAGTTGTTATCACAGTGCATAAGTTGTCATCTCACAGCTTTTTCCACCCTAGGATTCAGGGATTTGTTTTTTCCTGGGTTGAGTGATACACAGACAGTGTTGCCCATTTATATATATATATATATAAATAAAATGCTGACCATTTTATACATGAAATAAGCTGAGCCGGAACCCCACATAGTGCTGCCCTGCAGCGAGATGAAGTGTTACAGCTGGGTGGGAGCTTTGCCCACACCCACAGACAGTCATACAGAAGCACTAAAACATAATTTGCTGTTTTATGACCCCTGCGTGGCACACCTCGTCCTACCGAGAAAGCAAAAAGCTATATATCACCTGCTCCCATCTACGTAAATCCCAGTATTTACAGCTTCTTTACTGGCGAGAAACGTTTTCAGCTGGGTGTGACTTGATTTGCACCGGTTTTAGACGGAGGCATGACATTTACATCTTGATGTCCTCACATTAGATTTATGACACAAAGCACTCATACTCCTACTGACATTTTCAAGTTTGGTATATTTAATCTCACTGTTCAATAAAGTGGCCCCATAAACATGTTTATATCCCTTGGCACTAATATCCCACGGCATGAGAACGCATCAGGCAGCAGAGGACTTAATGGTGCGTAATAATCTTTGGAGAACAAATGTTCCATTAAAAAGTAATTTGGAAATGTCTACCTTAATACTGTAAGAACCTTAAACTCATTTTCTTGCAACTATTAAATGAATTTAAACCCCATATGTTAGCTACATCCACTACAATATTGTGCAAACAAAACCCCAGAGAAATATGGAAGAGACACAGACGTGAGCACAGATTTGGCTCCAGTCAGTTAGAAAATGATTGCTACCTCTGTTCTTGAAAAATGAGATTACAACCATAACATGACAAGTTGCGGCCGCATGCTGCCAACTATTACTGCTCCAGCCATTTACAGTAACTTAATTCATTTGTTCAAAACTAAAATAAAATGTTAATGCTTATAATAAGCTTACAGTCCTATTATTTCCATACTTCCAGAAGCCCTACAAGTTACTCTGCAGAGCACTAACAGTACCAGAGTGTCCCATCGGGATGGGAAAGTGCCCACCATGATTCATGGAGCAAAAAAATCCCAGCTCCACCTTAGGTCCTGGGTCCTTCTCACCCACTGAACCATGTGGATCCTCTCCCACCTCACTTATCTGAATGCTGAGGCTCAAGATGATGCTCAAAGTCCTCCAGGCCCCAGCAATCCCAAGTAAAATATCCAAGTTCAGTAGGGATGATGCTTTAACCCACTTGTTTCACACTTCCCACGCTAGGTTGGTCACAGCCACATTAGTGCAATGCTAAAGCTGATCTGAGCTTGCAAATACGAGAGAACAGCCTGAGTCCCTCTCCTTTTTAACACGGGTCACAGGAACAGGCTGGGAGAGCTGCTACCACCCTGATGATAACACAGGAGGTACCTCTCCATCATTACCTTCAGGGATCACCACCATTTATCATCCAGCTTTGCTTGCCTCAGACAGTGGAATTAAAGAGGAGGCTTTACTGTGAATCACCATGACTGCATTCAGCAAAGCTGCACATGCTCATGGCCATCCCAGAGCAGGCAACAACAGCATCTGATATCCATGCATGTCTCGGGTACCTGGGCAGGTGGCATTACATTTGCCATTATCTAAACATTGCAATCTTTAAATCTTGTGATGGGCTGCTCCATGTAACCACCTCATATTTTAAGATGTTGATAACCCCAGAGCAATCGAGCCAGGACAAGACCAACATGTCGTGCGCAGGCAAATGCAAAGCCTGAGGGTGGTTGTACACACAGGGGAACACAGGCACAACCAGGCATGTCTACAGCCGGAGCAAACTGAGACAAGTGGAGACAAGTTTGGCAACAGACACCTGCAGCGTGGCAGAAGCAAACAGCACTGCTGAATACACATCCAGCTCATCTACAAAGGAGCTGAGCTGAAGGGATGACCTTTCTGGAGAGGCAGCGCAGGTCTACAGAGAGGTCTCTCTCCTCCAAGCACACTACTCACCTCCCCACATACCTTCCCCACAAACAACATTTCCGTTTATTTCAGTGACTTCCATTTGCTTATTTTGAATCTGGCTCGAGATTTTTCCCACTTATTTCCAGCTCTTTTGGATGTTTCCCATCCACATCATTGTGATACAGTTTGGTGTAGACAGAGCAGTCACTCCTTTCACTCATGAACATCACCAAGGTGGTCATAACACAAGTGCATGGGACTTAGCTGAGACTCTCTTGAGATTGTTCTGGACAAGCCACACTCATTTCCTGTAGCTCTGCTATTTACAGGTTGGACACAAACCCAGTTCTTAAATCTTCATTTGCCCTCAAACAGGGCAAGAAGCCAATGCAGCACGGGGCCATGACCAGCAGTTCTGGCACACTTAGGTACAATGCCCGCAAGAGACCGCTTCTCCTCTCTGCCGTTACTTTTTTACATCTCCAAGTAAACTCAAGAGAAGTGGAAAAGCAACCCCATCAGAAGGCTACACCCAAGCACCTGGTAGCATACATGGCAACGTCTAACCACAAACTAGCCACAATGGAGCTTCAGTTCCTTCCCCTCCCCACCCTCTCACAAACAAAAAGCCACCATTACTTTCATTTTTGAAGTTGAAGTCAAACGTAATTTGGTATTTTTCAGAAGGGTGCTCAGAAGCTTCTGCCTTTCAGGAGAAAACTCACACTCAAGTCTATAGAACCCTCTCAAGCCGTGTGGTCTCCCATCCCAATAATAATGAAGGGGCATGGCACAGGGAAAAGGACCGGGAAGAAGAAATTTTTTACTGTGAGGGTGGTGAAGTGCCTGGCACAGGTTGCCCAGAGAAGTCGTGGATGCCCCATCCCTGGAGGTGTTCAAACCCAGGTTGGATGAGGCTTTGAACAACCTGATCAAGGTTGGAAGGGAGACTAGAACTAGATAATTTTTAAGGTCCCTTCCAACCCAAAGCATTCTATGATTCTATGATAAACATAACATCAGTTCCAGTATTATAGACTGTCTCATACAGCTGGGAAGCAAAGCTCAGGAGATGCTCCAGGACCTGTGACATACACTGTCTCATCTGCCCAGGGTTCCAAAGTCAGTTTCAGGTATTTTCAGAAAGGCTGGATTTCAGGAGACTCCATGCTCCAGTCCTTCATCAGCAGGGACAGGTCCCATCAGTCCATTCATGACACCTGTGAGAACTGACCTCCACTTTCCCAGGAAGCTGGAGCACTTAGAGCTTGCACTACCTACCTACTGACACAGGTATCTCAGAAATGGACAACGTTCATTCGTACACATCATGCAGTGACAAATCCTGACAGTGACAGGCTGGCTGGATTTTGACACTTGCACAGGCCTTGAGGATGAAGCACCACGGTGGGAAGCACAGCCCAAGGGCACACACAAGTCTGATATCAAACCCGTGGTGATGCAACCCAACCCTCCTCTACGTTCAAATAAAGGCTCCAAATGACTGCAAACTCAGCTCTGTTCCTGAGCTCAGCCCACCTACCTCCTCCAAATATCCTCCTGACTCATGCGAAACACAGCCACAGCAGCCTATTTTTACCTCTGAGCACATATCGAGAGCCTGCATGCACAAGCAAGTCAGGATGCAGCACAACTGAACTCCGGCTGACAAGACACCATGGCTTGGAAATCCCAAATCCCTGACACAAATACTTTTCCAAAATGTGAAAATCTCACCAACCTCTGCCAAAAAAGGGTAATTACTGAAAACTCAATTCCTTCCTCCAAATATATTTCAGATCCTGAAGGAGATGGTTCGGAAGATGCGCAAGGTCCTGCACCTGGGTTGGGGCAAACCCCAGTATCAGCACAAGCTGGGGGATGAAAGGACTGAGAACATCCCAGGGAAGACAGACTTGGGGGTATTGGGGGATGAGAAATTGGACACGAGTACGCAATGTGCCCTGGCAGCTCAGAAAGCCAATCGCACTCCGGGCTGCACATCAAGAAGCATGGCCAGCAGGTTGAGGGAGGTGATTCTGCCCATCTACTCTGCCCTGGTGAGATCTCACCTAGAGTGCTGTGTCCAGCTCTGGGGCCTTCAGCACAGGAAAGACCTGGTGAAGCGGGTTCAGAGGAGGGCCAAGAAAATGATCAGAGGAATGGAGTACCTCTCCTATGAATAAAGGTTGAGAGAGTTGGGGTTGTTCAGCTTGGATAAGGCTCCAGGGAGACCATAATGGAGCCTTTCAATACTTACGGGTTTATAGGAATATGAGGACAAACTTTTCAGCAGGGTGTGTTGTGACAGAACAAGGGTAATGGTTTTAAGATGAAAAAGAGTAGTTTTAGATTGGACATAAGGAAGAAATTTTTTACTGGGAGGGTAGTGAGACACTAGAACAAGTTATCCAGAGAAGTTGTGGATGCCCCATCATTTGGAGTGGTCAAAGCAAGGTTAGATGGGGCTGAGAGCAACTTGATCCATTGCTCAAGGCAGGCTTGCTGGACTAGATAAGCTTTGAAGGTCCCTTCCAACTCAAACCCTTCCACGATTCTAGTAAGAGCCTTTGTCTGGACAGGAAGAAAGGACACACTTGTACACTTGTTAGCAATCTGCTAGTTTTCCCATGAAGGACAGTACTGCTATCGGACCCTCCCAGGAGCCAGTGAGTCACATCCTCAGTAAGTGCTGTTTGGGCAACAAACCACTAAATGGTAATGTTTGGGGTTTTTTTTTAAAAAAAAAAAACAAAATCCTACAGGGCAGGAAAGGGACTCCTAACAAACACTTCCCACACACTCTGTGGAAAATAACCAAACCAGGCGGTCGAGGAAGGTCTGTGACGAGCCACAGGCAGCTATAAACATGTTTCAGACCTGAGAACATGAGGGTCAGCACAAAACAAGACCTCCTTTCCCACCACACGCTACATGGAGGAAGTCATCTCTATAACAGCACCTATGGTCCCCCCCTCCCTGGACCCACATGAGCTCCTGCCACCAACCTGTCTCCCTAAGCTGGTGCTGGGGACCTGCAGAGTTGACTTGCTCATCCTTCCGTTTAAAAGGGATCGGCAAGCCTAAGTATTTTTGTAATTATTAAATTTTAAATTGCTTTTGCAGAGTTAATCTTCATTATAACCCTCTCGGACAGCTGGTAACACTGCTGCTGTCAGAGCCATATAAATATCCAGACACCCAGAGATGCCAATCCAAGGATTAAATTTGCCTCCCGCATATTTTTTCCTCCAGACAAACCCTGGTGAGTGAAGGAAAAAAAAAATCCACCCAGTTATTCCAGGAGTTACGTGTGAGAGACTTACAAATGTGAGAAATCACAGCCCTCCCAGTCAGAAAATGCTAGGTTTTTGGCCAAGTATCGGGTTGGTATTTTTTTCTACATGGACAACCTTCCTCCTTCCTCTCCCTGCAGAGCTGCCCTGCCTCTGACACTCGGCCCTCAACAGGCGGGCACAAATCCCAATCCCTTATTAAATTAACCCAGAGGTCACCTAGGAATTTTGACAATGGGATAGTTGGGATTTTTTTTTTTTTTGAAGTAGATTTGAGACTAAATGTACCAGCTTCCCAGGGCAGCTCTACTCAGCCCTGCAAATGTTGCAGATAGATGGCTCATGTCGCAATACACACTGAAAGCGATCAAGAACCAGTCTTCAGGCCTGCTAATGCAATAAGGCTGAGAAGCAAGATATGATAAAGCTGCATATGATTAAGTTTCCTCCTCTCTAAGCAGAACAGCAGCCTCCCTCCTTTGCATTTTCAAAGACTCCCTTTCACCATGAAGCGTTGATCCACTCATACGTATGCCCTTTGGAAACCACATAGCCTTCCAAAAGGTCAAGGATGAGTTTGGGGCAAACCTGAGCAGAGTTTTAAGTCAAATGGTTTGAGGAAGGTGGCATTTCAAACTCATCAGGTGTCACCCCAAAGCTGTAGACAGACTTGCTTCATCCCGCCCTGAAGCAGAGCATTGTGCCTGTGTTGGAGCAAATGCAGCATGAAACACAGAGGTCCCACACAGCCAAACAAGCTCCATGGAGGGAACATCCTTGTTTTAAGGCTCACCAGTACTATAGTATCCATATTCCTCGTGGTGCCTGGTACATACCTGCCCCTTCCATTTTAATAAGCTCTCATTCTGCCTGGAGTTCACTTTGCAGTGGTGGGTAGACTGAATTAGAGAACAAGTCATCTGCAGATTATTAAGATGCAGATGTCAGAAGAGAGAAAAAAAAACCCAACAAACACCACCTTCTGACTCTCTGTTTTGGCAGGCAGACAGACATTTATCACTTATCTCATGCTCTGCCTGCCAGAGTCAAATTAGGGTTTGTGCACAAGCCCAGGGCTGCTCCTCTCCAGGTGAAACCACAATTACCAAATTATGTCAGCCGCAATGGGCACACCTGCCCTGTGAGATGCTGCTGGCCATCTCTGGCCTACTTGTGGTCTGGTCACAAAACCCTGAGGGCACCACAGTTTGAGGCTGGTAAAGATTTTAACCCCATCACCCCTCCCATGCTCTCTGAATGTGCAGATGAGATGGAGTCTCTAGGGATGCATCTCCACAGCCAGCTCCTCCATCCTCGTCCTGCTTCCCAGTGTGATGCTCCTACATCCACCTGTAGCCAGTTCAAAAGCTGATCAAAGGGAAAATAAACTCAATTAAAAAAAAAAACATGATGTGGATTTAACCTCATTTATGCACACAAGTACTAAGGAAAGGTCCTAAGGCAGCATCCAGTGTGCCACGCAGTCACCCTGTAGACCTGTGAGTGCCATCACTTACTTAGGAAAGCAGTTAAGCAGGTGATGAAACAGGCTTGAAGAAAAATATCACCTGCTGGGCTGTTTCTACACACTTGCTTCCTCTCGTGAGGTGATGGAACTATAGAAAAGATTACAGTTAGGCGTAGGCTTTTAGTCAATGTACTGTCTCTTTAAAAGAAAAATAATCAAGTAATTTTACTCTGATAAGCATCTTCCAACACTAACCATAAATGGGTAGCTGATTCCACGTGAGGGCAGCCTACAATGACCCAAGACATCCTGATGCATACTGCCAACACACCTATTGGTTATATTCACATGCGTCTGCTTTGGGTCTGTAGTGCAGGGTCAGGTTTTCCATGGCACAGGGCTCTCCAGCAAGGCTCTGGTCCTTCTTCAACACCCACACTGACTTCACTTGGAGCAGACCAAGCTCACATCTAGCCCTGATCCTACAGCAACAGAGCAGCAAGCCAAGGACTTCTGCCTATGAATAACCAAAAAAAGATGATCCCAGTTCCCAACATGATGACAACTGGGCATCCTGACAGCTAAGCAACCAAGACCCTCAAATCCCAATACTCTCCATCTTCCCAGCATCACCCGTCAACTCCCCAGTCTGCTTTCAATCCTGAGTCGTTTTCAGGATTTCATTTCTTCTACCTTCAGTCAAGCCTCAGCTCCATATCAGCTGCAAACAGCTTCTGCAGAACAGTTTGTTTCTCCAATTATTTGACCAGAGGCTTCCTGGCTTTGCTCTCACCACCCACTGCAATAACGTGCAATTACCAGACTTGAAGAAACATATAAGGGAAGTGGCATCTTGTGCCAGGCCAGCACTGCCAAGATCTCTTCTTCAGTCTTTCAACTAAAAGAAAAAATATCATCAAATTCTCTTCTTGCCTCTTGGCACATCATGCCAGGTAGCTTCTTCTATACACAAGAACTTCTACCCCAAAATGTAACATTTTACAGAATCTCTTGCCTCTCAACATCTGCTACTTAATGGGCGAAAGTCAAAGGCAACACTATCAGCAATTTCTGCAAGATGATTTCAAGCCCTTTCCATGTTTGGCATAGACTGATGCAAATCTGGCATTTCCAAGACATTCAGAATACAGGTTTCTATTTTAAATTTTCATTACAAGCTCATTCCTTGCCTTTGGAAACAGCTGAAGAAATGAAATGGGTGTTTGCTAAAATAAAGGGATTGTTTAGAAGAAAGTATTTCCACTGTGTAGGCTGTTGTTGATCTTCTAAACGAAAGCGGTCACGCAAGGTTAAAACCACAGAGCATTATCAGCCCAGTACCCATGTTGTTGAGGCACTACACTGATAATTTCTTTGGAAATCTTTGGCAAATTGCTTTTCCTCTTTGGATTTCCATCTGCAGGGCTGGAAAGTATGAGGCAGCTGAAGCAGCAAGAGGTCCAGTTTCTTCAACCACAGCTGCACTCTTGATGCTGCTCCACTTTCAAGATCCTGCACAGATGAGACCTGGGGGCTTTAGGGAGAGTCCCAGACAGAGGGAGAGACATGGGGAGAGACATGGGGGTAGTCTGGCTGCTAGCTCAGGCCATTAGTCATCACAAGCTCTTCCCAGACTTCTGAACCATTTAATCCAGTGAGAATCATTGGTATTTGCCATCTTGGCTGGAACACATCCACATTAAGGACACAAGTCTTGTTTTAACACCAACATCCCAAGCTGCTGCTATTTTTAGGCTTGGGCTGTTATTTAAGGCATGTATTATGATTAGAGAGAGCACAGGGCATAGATATGAGCTCACGGGAAGATGAGGACAAGTGAAATGCCCTATAACAACAACCGCTGCCCAGGAACCTACATGAATCTCAACTATTTAAGCAATTCAGAATATCAGTGCCATTAGGAACTGGCTAAGTTTGAACAACTGCTTCCACCTTAAAATCCTCTTCTTATGTGAAGAAGCCCAATTACAGAGAGATGACTTTGCTCCAGCACTGAGCAGCGCTGGTGCCACTCTGACCATGCTTCACCCAGAACCGATGAGTTTAAAAACAAAGGTAATAAAAACTGAGAATGAAGTCCTCCAAACAGGCAAAGCCTGGATGCCAGCTGTGCTCCCATGTGGCACTACGAGAGGCGCACTGGGTGCCGCAGCAAGGGCAGTCGCTCAAGCACAGCTCCTGTGAGCAGAGGCTGCAGCGCCTACGTCAGAGCCACTCTTCCCTTTCAAAGGTTAAAGCTGTTTACTGAAAGGATTAAGAGGGAGGAGAAGGTAAACTAGGAGGAAGCAGGGTAAGACTGCAAGCAACTGCTAGGTACACGGGCTTCGCCCCAGCAATAAACATGTCCCAGCCCCTTGTTGGTGTGGCCGGTCAATGTAAGAGTGGGGAGGTCACACAGATGGGGGTGCACTGCCAGTACTAGTCTCTGGTGCTTCACCCTCAACCTCAGATGATGGTTTAATCTGCTTGCCCTCCACACCCCTAGTGGAGGGTAAAACCCAAAAACCAGTCTGGCACCTGAAGACCTGCTGAGCAGCTGCGGTCCTCACATCTACAGACACTCTGCTTGCTCTGGCTGCCTACCATGGAGAGATCTGCACTAGCAGCACAGGATGGTAAAGACTTCCTCCCTGCAACAGCCTAAACTTGTTCCTGGCTCTTTTCACCCTCATCTGAAGTGCTGCTTCAGGATGAAGCATGATTTGGGCATAAACACTGCTGGAGTAGTGGAAGGCTAAGCCATAAAGCGGCAGCTATGCAGTAGATCTTAGCTGTACAGACAGTTATTAAAAGAAGCCTCTATACCTTCTCTCTTGTCAAGTGAACAGTCTTAGAAGCTGGACCAAAGGGGGATTTATACACCACCACAGAAGAGAACATTTTCCATATCTGACACAGCAGAGCACCACCACCATGTAAGAACTAATGAGCCGTGCCCTTCCAGCTAAAGGCAACAGGATTCAGGCAACATCAGTGCTGCACTAAAAGCAAGACAAAGCATTAATTGGTTTGCACTTGTCTGTTTGTCTTCATTGCACAAAGTTGAACTGAGGACAGTGGCAGGCAGAAGTCATGAAGCCACCCCTGCCAACACAGAATTAGCATGACTATTACAAGAATGATGGGAGGGAGCCCATCCAGGAGCCTAGAGGAACAGGGCAATTTGTCTCCAGACCTGATAGGCTTGATCAGACATTGGGCCAGTTTATCAGCTAAGTGTGGTTTTGCTGTTATACCCACCTCCCAAGACAAGGAGAAAACCTATTAAATATCTTGTGAACTGATGCATTAGCTGAATTCAGCTGTTAAAGCACAACAGGGAAGACCCAAATGACTGATCCTGGGAAGGACAGGATGATCTATGAATTATGCTATCTCCCAAAGGATGACAACATCTGGAAGGCTGGGTTATACACAAATGGGCTAACACAGCCTCGTTGCTCACCATGTATCACCTTCTCTTATCTGCATGTTTTCTTTAATCTGAATCACACTTGGTGACCAACCCTAAGCACTGCCCACAAAGGCAGCTCTAACGTTGGCACCAGAAGAAGGGCAAGCTGCAGCACAGGCATTTTGGCATGGGATCTGAAACTCCAGGTTATAACCAGAGGTGCAACTACTCCAAGTAACTTGGTCTGGTCCCTGCACTTCAACACTCCTGCCCTGTAGAAACTTAGCTCCTGCTCTGAGATAACCACTCTCACTGCTCCAGAAGATAAGAAAGTGTGAATTCAACCAACGGGTAACTAAGGTCACGGGAAAAAAGTTACTGCAAGTTAGTAACAACCAGCTGCTTTTGGCCAATGAACTATGGCCAAAGCCATGTAACACTTCTGGTAGCACCCACAAATAAGGATTTTTAATAAAGTTCCATAGTTCTGTTACAGACTGCTCACCATTGCCCCAATGACCACACTTTGGGTACCAAAGATTTTGGGAACAATGGAGTGCAGAGGTTACTGTAAAAAGTTATCAGAGGCAAAAAAGCTCCAGAAACCACACCTCAAGAATTCAAAAGAATAAAAAAGAAACCGATAAGTAGAACAAACATAAAAGAAGGCACAAAACTAATTCCAACAAGACCTTACTGGTTCTATAAATGTATTAACAAAAGCAAACAAAGTGTAGGTCTACTAATCAGCAGGAGGAAAAAGAGAGTACAAAACCAAAGACGCCCTACTCAAAGCCTGCTTTGCTTTGTACTTAAGCACTCAAGGATGACTTTCACGAAGCACTGATCTCTTAAATCTTCCAATCTTTCTTCAATCCATTCTTTGTTTGGCTGCCCCCTTGTTAAATGTACTTTTCTAAAGGTTAACAGCCAACGGATGTTTAAGGTTGAGCAACCTTAACCCCATGCAAGGACTTGCCAGTGCTGTCTGCACAAGATAAGAGTGGGATCAAAACAGCCACCACAGCTTTGCAGAGGAAGCACTGGGCATCCTACTAAGGAGATGCCTACATGGCTGCTCATGTGCTCATGTTTATGCTACTACTAATGTAGCATTGATTTATAAAAAATTTAATTTAATGTTCACAGCAGGTCATCTTTAAGTGTTATCAAAAAGCTGACAGCAACTCATGCACCAGAAGAACAGAAAACACTACGAAGCAGAGCTTCCAGAAGACCTCATGGAGCTGTATGCCACCATGACACAGCTGTTAAGGACAAGCTCCCTGGCTCCAGCACAGGAGAAGGGCTGTGGACAAGCCAGCAGCTGGGATTCAGGGCTAAGAACCTAAAATTGACGTGCTGCAAAGAGGTGGGGGATGTCTCAGCTTTCCAGAAACAGATGGGATGGGGGGAAAAGGATGGCATAAAAGTCAACCAGACCCCACGCCTGAGTTACTGAGAAAATAAGGAGAGAGTGAAACAGAAAAACCATGGAAAGCAGCGGGGGGTAAAGAAAGAGTCTTCATACAAGATCCTCCTAGCAAGGACAGGTGGGAAGGAGAGGAGCTGGGTGAGCAAGTGACATTCCCTCCTTTAACCCTTCCTTCAGGAGCAGGGATAAACCATGAAAACAGGGATGTGGAGAAGCCATAGATGAAGAAACAGCTGAGGAACCAGTATATGGGCTTTGTTCCTCACTCCAAGGCTCATAAAGTCAGAAGAGAAGCAACCAGTCACTGGATGTGGGGGCTGCCTGTCCAAAGCACCACGTGAGACAGCAGAGAGGATGCTACCCCCATGCCCCCCCCGCTCGCTACTGCTCACCATGCCCGTTGCAGTAATAGATCCACTTCTCCCTGTTCTGTGTGGGGGTAGTGGACTTTTTCATGATAGCTTTTTCCACAATGGCACTGGGATCTTGCCTGGGTCCCTTCTTCAGAGTCCGTGAGCTCTTCCTGACACTGCAGACAACAATAACCACTAGGACTAGCAGCAGGAAGAGGACGATCATCCACGGCAAGTGTTCGTTGATGTCGAAGTGCTGGTGGACATTCTGTGTACCTCTTCGGGGAGGCCTGTATGGGACACTGGACTTCCCACTCCCTGACATCTCCAGCGCCGGCTGCTTCTCCAGAGCCTGGCTGGTCTGCTTGTGCCGGTAGCTCTGCGCCTGGCCAGTGGCACTGGAGCCTGCGATGGTCCTACTAGTGCCGTCTGTCTCGTTGGCCAAGGTTTCGTTGTAGTAGCCTGCTGGCTCTGTCGTGCCACTGGATGCGTGTGGTGCAGGAGAAGGGACAAAATTGGGAACTGAAGAGTTCAGACCTGTGAAAGAAGAGGAGAGTTCAGTGTCACGGCACCGGAGATGCGATACAGCATCATGTCACAGTCTAAGACCTGCCTGAGTATCTGCCTGGCCAGCAGACAGAAACCCAATGCCAGGCACCGACAAGCGAAGAGGTGAAGTTGAGGTTTGGCTCTAGGAATAGATAGGTACAGTTACAGAGGTAGGTTCAAGATAAAATTGATCCCCATTGGGTTGAGGCTAGTGGCAGCTCATTAAAAAAGGAGCTAAAGGCATGCTGTCAATGTGTTTGTCCCACACCCAGTATTTCTCAGAAAACATATAACTTGGAGCTGAGTTTTCTTTCTCAGGTTTATGAACATCAATTCTACTTGGATTGTGAAATGTGATATTTGGGCTACAAACATGAAAATCTGGAGGTTTAGTATCTCTCTGCAAGGTTTTGTTAAGGATCAAAAAACTTTATCAGCACTGAAAGTAGCTGCGGATGCGTCAACTATGAAAACATTTTCTGCAGCAACAGAAGAAGCCCAACTTCCCCCCCTAAGTGTTACTTTCCACCTTTATTGAGTTTTCTTACCAACCAACAGCTCTTAGGTCCCAGCCAGCTGCAGGACCAAACCCCGGTGAGAAGCGGAAGAGCTGTTGTTGTAAAAAACAGAGCTTACTCTGAAAATTCAGCTTTTGTAGATGAAGTCTCATCCCAGTTGAGCCAAAGAATGAGTGTAACCACCTGTAACCTGATTTTGCCTCTGATACGGTTACCCAAAACACTCTGACCAGGATACAAATATGGAAAACACTTTAACTTCTACCTAATTGTCTACAGTTGATTTCAAAGTTCAGGGAACACCCTTCTGTCCTCTCCCAATGACGCACAACAGCATATCAAGCTCTGATATCTATCAAAGGAGAAGCACTGGGAGTCTATCACTGTCAACCCTTCACCGCTATAGTATTTACCAACTCAAATGCCATCAGAAGTTGCATTTTTTAATCAAAATGCCTCAACAGAGACCCTGCAAGGAAGCTGCTTCCCAAGGAATATTGAACTCCTCAAATAGGGTTCTATAGTAGCATCATTGCAACCAGCCATGGCTAAAACACCTCAGTAAAGGCTGTAATGATGTACCATTTCCAATTAAGCAGAAGAACAGGGAACTCAACCTGGTTCTCCCCACTGGTGATAACTAATGGATATCTTAGAGATTGAAGAATAAAAACTGGGACAGCTTAGGCTCCTGGAGGGCTGTTATGACAAGATTCAAGTCAATATGCTGGCACAATACAGGGTGAAAAGCAAGAGAGAAACCATGGGCATGAAAACAGTGAATCCATCAGAGAAGAGCTGGTGGGGCAAAGCTCCTCTCCTCTCTGGATTTTCCTGCTGTGTCCCAAGTCAGGTTTGTTACAAACGTGCAAAGACTTGCACCAGAACAACACACACAGGAAAAAAAGCTGGGGAATGTGATGTCCTTTCAGTCCAAATAGTAGGACAGCCAGGAGTCCAATCATGACTACAGTCTCAGTGAAAATGTTACTAAATGTGGTTTTGCATGAGTAAGGGCAACCTGATAACACACTGGAGCTGCCTTTTGGCCAAGAAGTAAAAGCACAATCCACTTTCTAGGCCAGGCTGCACTTTAACAGCCCAAAGCCAACCCTGACTGAGGTAGGAACGTAATCCCATGACCAAAATGTGTGTTTTAGTGGTGGACATTACCTTTGGGAAGATGAGCAGTTGGCGGAACTTCATAGGGCTCTTCACCCACTTCGGTGCTTGACGAAGTCAAAGATGTGTTTGGAAGAGACGCTGGAGAACCACAGACATTGTCACTCTCCTTTGTCCCTGGCTTGATGACCACCATGTTTTTCCCAAAGCAGTCAGTGTATGTTTTGCACTTCATCACACTAGAAGGCACATCAGAAAAGGTACCACGAGGGCACGGCTTGCACCTAACATCTTCTGTCTCGGTTCCTTTCTTGCGGACACCCCAGCCAACCGGGCACACCGTGTAAGGGACGCAGGTATCGTTTATCTGAAACGTACCAGACAGGCAAGTGCACTCGCGGTCAGTCAAGGCAGTACAATGAGTTTTCTCAATCATTGGCAGTTCACAGGGTTTTCTACAAGGGTGGCACCGCTCTATGCCGTTTTCATGCTTAGTAAAGGTCCCGTCTGGACAAGGGCTGCACTCTCTTAAGGTACTCTTCGTACAATGTTTAGACACATAGGTTCCTGCAGGACATTTGTCGCAGATCAGCTCTTTATTGGTGGCATGGTCGACGTGGAGGTATTTGCCAGCGGGGAGGCTGATGGTGTTCTGCTCGGAGGTCAGCTTCGACTGACCATCAGTGGTGCCAAGGAGCATGAGCAGCTGGAAGACAGACAGGAACTATTAGCCAACAGTAGAATGTGACCAGACCCCTCTCTGCCAGTAGTCCCTTGCAGGATCACAAGGGATGTCCCAGATCTGTGGCACCATGAAGACATTTCTACACCCAAGAGTGGGAGCTCAGCGAGGTCAGGGTGGAAGAGAACCGATGCAGACAGCATCACACTGTCTGGACACATCACCAGATACAATTATAATTCCTTAAATTTGATACCACGTTTCTCAGCGAGACTAAGCATCATTTACACTGCAACCCGGCCAGGGCAGTAAATACTGCTAATTGTGTTTCAGCGGTACGTGCTACCTGGCCACCCCAACAGAATTTAGACCAGCTTTATATTTCAAGGCTGAGAGGCTTCAGCACAAGCCAGGCACTTGCCAAGAAGATAAAAAACACATGCAGGTGGCAGCTCTGACATGTAAAACTTTTGTCTTCTGTATTCATTAATCTGCACTTGTTCAAATAGTTACCTTCCTAAATGAAGCAAACTGAGATGATATCCGGGCTAGCTGGCATTATCTGACTATTTCTCAGCCCCTCTGTCCTTCCATGATTTTTTATGACCCTGCACAAGTGTAAGGGTTGACAAGACCCCAAGGGATGTTCTTCTTCAAGTCTCCAACCACATCCGAACCCACTTTAAACCAGATGCATTAGCAAGAGGAGAGAAAAGCCGATGCTATTTTTAAGCTCTTTGAGAAGCTCTGCTGTAACTCAGTTTCTCATTGCATCAGATGCAGGTAAAAGGTCTCCAGTTTTTAGACAATGAACTGTACCTAGCTGGGCTTGGTTAGAGCATGACTGCAAATCTTTATATCTTTACCTTTTCCCAATTCCAGGGTTTTATTCCCTTTTCATCAAAACTGTTCCATCTCCAAAAGAAGCCCTATCTACCAAGCAGGAACTCTGCTTTCTCCAGAAGACCTCTGGTCCATGGATTAAATATTACTTATGCCAGTGGAGATACAGCACGAAGAACAAAAGGGATCTCTAAAGAAAGGCTTACACAACCTCATACAACATGCAAAGCAATACAAAAAAACATTTTCAAAAAGCTGCAGGCTGGAGGAACTGAGAGGAATAAGTCAATGTTACCTTTAATTACCAAAGGTGCTTTCCTACACTGAAGGTAAAAAAATCAGAGACCCTAATGCTTTTCAGCGGCACAGCCTGGCACATAAATCACTTGGCTATGTTATACAAGCCCTCATTTTCGCTCTGCTACCTATTCTGGGCTATCAGCCAGCAAGAATATATTCAGAAGGGGGGAAAAAAAAAGCCTTCCAACAACATGACTCTGCAGAAGGCAAATCACAGCAGAGCCGCAAGCCGCGCTGCATCATTTTTGGTGCAGTCTCCTGCTTCCTGGAAACACACAGCACATTTCTGTTTCACCTGCTAAATAATTTACAGCTTGGGATTTGTACAAAACACTTCAATTTTTTCCTTTTTTTTTTCCCTCCTGAAGCAGCAATTACAGAGCAGGCAGAAGCAAGCAAGCTCGCAGGAGCTGACGAGGATCCTGCAGTGGCCAGGCTAATTACAGCACAGCAAATTAAAACAAAAAGCAGGGCTGCCCCGGCAGGCAGCAAAAGCTTATAGGATGCATTTTATTTTTCCCTTCCCCCAAGACACGATTTAACAAAGTGCTTAGCTGGCTCTAAGGAAACCTGCCACCCGTAATCTTCATGACGCAACCCTGAACCAGCAAACCAGCCAGAGCAGGATCCGGCCTCCCAAGGTTGCATGTGGGGTCACCTGAGTTACTCATCCTCTTCCCTGTGACAATACCGAGTGGGACAGAGTGTCAGGGAGGCAGGACAGACAGCAGATCTCCTGCCTTTCCAGCAACGAGCTGCATGCTGCCATCTCAGATCCCCATTTCGCCTTCCACATCAAGCTAGACCCTGAAAAACCCAAACACAACTCCACTGCAAGAACATCGGGCTATGAAGATGATCAGAGGGTTGGAGCACCTCTGCTATGAGACAGGCTGAGAGAGTTGGGCTTGTTGAGCCTGGAGAAGAGAAGGCTTCAGGGGAACCTCGTAACGGCCTTCCAGTACCTGAAGGGGCTACAGGAGAGCTAGGGAAGGGACTTTTCACAAGGGCTGATAGTGGGAGAATGGCTTTAAACCGGAAGGCGGGAGATTTAGGTTGGACATTAGGAAGAAATTCTTCACAGTGAGGGTGCTGAGGCACTGAAACAGGTTGCTCAGGGAGGTTGTAGATGCCCCTTCCCTGGAAGTGTTCAAGGCCAGGTTGGATGGAGTCTTGAGCAGCCTGGTCTGGTGGGAGGTGGCCCTACTCATGGAAGGGGGGCTAGAATTGGATGATCTACAAGGCCTCTTCCAACCCAAAGCATTGTATGATTCTATGAACATTTCTATGAACATGCCATGGGTTCCATCCTGCTCTCCCTTTTCTTCCCATCTGCAGCATCTTTCCATCACTCATCCAAGTAACTACAGTCAGTGGAACCTGCACTAATGTAACACCACAAGGTTTGGGTTTTGGTTTGTTTGTTGGCTTTTTTTTTTGCCTCAAGCAAAGTGGCACTGGCACTTTTTAGTATCTTCAGATCTTCAGCTGCACATGCACATCCAGGCTTAGGGACAATAACAAGTTCCAGAGGGGGAAGGCTAAGCAGTGTTGAGCGTCCGCTATATACCAGATTAGTGTTTCTGGTCCCTAAAAACATCCAGCTGCTCAGGTTTTGTGGCTGGCACCACTCAAATCTCTGAAAGAGAAGGCTAGGAGCAGGAGGACATCCTCGACAAAAAAAGGAGGGTTTGCTGGTTTGGACCCTTGTCCTCAGAACTGCCCAAGCCGCACACAGAACTAGACCTTTCTGGCTGATAGACCCAGTCTCAACAGCAAAAGCAAAAGAATAATGAAGAGAGCTCTGCTTAGCCACTGGATTTCAGTTCATTACTCCAATACAAAGGAAAGTGTATAGGGTAACAAAAAAACACAGAAAAAAGGAATCAATGCAAGACAACACTAAAGAGTAGATCTTTTTTCAAGCAGTTTGGGTGCTGCTCTCCATGTCTGACACAGAAGCAGCTATGAGCCAAAAGACTTGAGAGCAGTAGGGTGGCCAGAATCCCAAAGAGCACCCCCAGCTCAGCACTGACACCATGCACCACAAGAGCAAGCACAACTCCCAGGTGACTTCACCTATTCCAACAGGTAGAATAGGTTTTATGGTACAAAGGAGGCAAAACAGGCTGCGGAACACTCTCATTTTCACCTCTTCACATTAGGGAAACAGCTCAGACAAGAGGATCTTTAAGGTTTGGCTGTCTGCAAACAAACCCTCGAGCTAGGAGCACCCTGTAGCTGATGTGGGCATGACCCACCTCACCACCGCCCAGTTTGATGACTCAATGATCCCATCTATTCCATGCCTCCAGTAGCCTCCTCAATAACTGCATGCTGCAGGAGAGACCTGATGGGCAATTGAGTTATCACAGCCTTTCCCAAACCCTCCACTGATCAGCACCGGAAAGTCATTTACGACATTCAAGGAGGAAAAAAGAATAACAAAACAAACCCAGAAAGGCAAACAAACTGGTCTGGAAGTTTTATGGTAACTTTGCAGCCAGGAGGACCCCATCTCCTGTCCCGCTCACTGTAAAAAGGATCAAGTTACTCCAAAAAAAGTTGCCTGTGAGAAGAGTATCGAAGAGCAAAGCAAGTTTCTACTTCTTGCAAAGCATCCAGCTGTTTCAGCTGGTCTGAGGTTTGTGAAACCGAGAGTCCAGTACTTACCCTGTCTAGCAGTCCTTTTACTACATCTTGAGAGCAAAAACGCAGGCAGCCAAGCATCCCAGAACAGCAGCACCAGCACATCTGGTCTCCACAAGGGAAAACCCAGCAGCTAATACCGACCAGAGTATGCAAGCATCGCCGGCAGTCACAATTTTGCTCCAAGCAGATGAAATCCCCCAGGCTCCCCAAAGCCCCAAGCCAAAGCAACACAATATCGCACCAGTTCGAGCCATTGGAGGAAATCATGGAAACTACATTGTGGCATCTGGTGGGCACCCATAGCCTGCACCAAGCACGGGAAACCATGACCAACACCAGCCTTACACAACGGCTGTCACTTAAAAATCAAGCAGCTGGGCAGATCTGGGTCTGGCTGTACTAATAAGAGCCTCCCTAACTATTGATCTGAATGCTGGAAAACCTTAATTCCTTGTGGGGGCCAAAGGGAGTTACCCAAAATTTGGAAGATGTTCAATGAAACCGTGGCTGGTTGCCAAAGGAGCGCCCTGCCAGCTCACGAGCAAACAAGAATTTTGTCTCACAGCGCATTTGCTTGTATGATCAGCACACGCAGAGGTCTGAGTCCATGCATACACAACTATATGCACCCGTTTTCTCAGAGTCTCAGCTTCATTTTACAAAATTGCTATTTAATTTCCCTACACCTTTTTGGTACTCTTTTTTCCCCCCCCTCTTCTTCTATACTTGCTATTCCCAACTGACCTCCAGCATCCCTCCGTATCTCAAACTCCCCATCAGCATCTCCTTTTCTAGATGCGCAGCAGCACTCACCTCTCCCAGCGGGAAGTGGTTGGTTGGGAGCACAAAACCATCACCACACACAGACCTCAGCTGCTCTGCGAAGTCACTTCAAAGCCACAAGGCTGTTTCCCAGCTAATGCTCTCCCAGCTTTAGATTATTTTTTGTTTACTCAGATTCCTGTCGAGCCAGCACCAGGTCACTAAGATCCACCTTGAGTTCAAGAGCAAGTGCACTCCTCGGTTACACAACCCAGCCGCAGCAGCTGCGGTGTGTGCCTGACACACTGAATTACCATCTCTCCTCAAAAAAAGACGGGATGTAGCCCTAAAGCGCTGATTGGGAAGGGCCCTATTTTGGAAGATAAACTTGGAGGTCAACTTGCTGGAAAACATTTCCATGTCAAGCCAGGGCAGCTGTCTGCAGTTAACGGAGGCGTGTTTTGCTGTCTGTGCAAAGAGTGGCAAGAAAAGCAGTGGGATGGATGGATGGATGGATGGATGGATGGATGGATGGATGGATGGATGGATGGATGAACGGACACCAGCTCAGTGATGAGCTTCAAAAGCAGGGCAGGGGGACCAAGCAGCCCAGGATAAAGCCTCCAGGGAAAATGCTGCCCTTTGCCCACCTGCAGCAAAACTGGGATGGAGAGGATGAAGTGGGGAATGCCGCATCCAGCCAGTGCCTGTGGCCAGGACTGGGGCAGTCATGACTTTCCAGGTGGAAAGCACCGCACACCTCAAGGCACCGCTGGGGATGGGTGTGGGGGAGCAGCACCCCTGAATACCTGTACACCCCTCCCAAACGACCTCTCTGCCTACCTGCCCCCACCACCCCCAGACTGGCAGCACCCCCAGACATGGGCAGGAGGACAGGTGCGCACCGCAGCACATCCATCCATCCCACTGCCACCCGTGGACCCACAGATCCTATATCCTACGTAGGGATGGCCTGACTGACTGTCAGACAAACAGACATGCACCCTCCAAAACGATAAGGGGGGTGGGGGGGGGGGCGCGAGCGGGCTGCCCCGCACTGCAGTACAGAGCTACCCCCCCCCCCCCCCCCCCCCCCCCCCCGCACCGCGGACACTCGGATCTTGCGCAGGGATGGACAGAAAGGCAGACAAACGGACAGATGGACATGCACACCTCACGCCCCCAAGCCCGAGCAGGAGGGTACATTTTCACTGCAAAACGCATATCCAACCCACATACCCACCCCCCCCTACACCGAGGACCCTCGGATCTTGCACAGGGAAGGACGGACCGACAGACAGACAGACAGATAGACACGAACCGCTGACACGGGCAGGAGGAGCGGGCGGGCAGCCCTGCACTGCAGCACATCCACACCTCCCTCCCGCCGCTCCATACGGCGGACACACGGATCTTGTACAGGGATGGACAGACTGACATACAGACAGACACGCACACTCCGACATGGGCAGGAAGGGCGGGCGGGTGCGTTTTCACTGTAAAATGCACATCCACATCCATCCCCCTCAAGCCGCCACCGCGGAGACACGCGGATCTTGCGCAGGGACGGATGGGCAGACAGACAGACAGACACGAACCCCCCGAGATGGGCAGGAGGGGCGGGCGGGCAGCCCTGCACTGCACCACATCCATCCCATCCCATCACCACCGCCGCGGACACGCGGATCTTGCGCAGGGACGGACCGACTGACATACAGACAGAAACAGACAGACAGACAGACACGCACCCCCCAACACGGGCAGGAGGAGCGGACGGGCAGCCCCGCACTGCAGTACATCCAACCCCCCCCACACACCCCACCCACCCCGACCTGCGCAGGGTACGGACAGACAGACGAGCACACGGACGGACAAACAAACGGACAGACAGACAGACGGACACTCACCGCGAGGAAGCCGGCGAGCGCGGCCGCGCCCGGGCACATCGCGGCGCCCCCCATGGTGGCGGCCGGGGCGCGGGGCTCAGGGCGCGGGGCGCGGGGCGGGCGGGGGCGGCGGGCGCGGGGCGCGGGCGCCCATGGCTGCGGGGCCGGGGCCGGGGCCGGGCGGGGCGGGGCGGGGGCCCTGCCGGCCGCCGCGCTCCCACCTGCCTGCGGGGCGCGCGCTGCGCGGGGCGGGCGGCGCGGGGCGGCGCGGGGCGGGGCGGGGCGATCGCTGGCGTCACCCAGCGCGCAGCGAGCGCGCAACGGCGCCACCCCCCGCGCAGCGCAGCGCCGCGCGGCGCAGGCGGCACCGCCCGCGAGCATCCCTGCCCCAGGAACACTGCCCGTCCCATCCCTGCCCCAGGAACACAGCCCGTCCCATCCCATCCCTGCCCCAGGACCACTGCCCATCCCATCCCTGCCCCAGGAACACAGCCCATCCCATCCCTGCCCCAGGAACACAGCCCATCCCATCCCTGCCCCAGGACCACTGCACATCCCATCCCATCCCTGCCCCAGGACCACTGCCCGTCCCATCCCTGCCCCAGGAACACAGCCCATCCCATCCCTGCCCCAGGACCACTGCACATCCCATCCCATCCCTGCCCCAGGACCACTGCCCGTCCCATCCCTGCCCCAGGAACACTGCCCATCCCATCCCTGACCCAGGACCACTGCCCTTCCCATCCCATCCCATCCCTGCCCCAGGACCACTGCCCGTCCCATCCCTGCCCCAGGACCACTGCCCATCCCATCCCTGCCCCAGGAACACAGCCCATCCCATCCCTGCCCCAGGACCACTGCACATCCCATCCCATCCCTGCCCCAGGACCACTGCCCGTCCCATCCCTGCCCCAGGACCACTGCCCGTCCCATCCCTGCCCCAGAACCACAGCCCGTCCCATCCCTGCCCCAGGAACACAGCCCATCCCATCCCTGCCCCAGAACCACAGCCCATCCCATCCCTGCCCCAGGACCACTGCCCATCCCATCCCTGCCCCAGGAACACAGCCCATCCCATCCCTGCCCCAGAACCACAGCCCATCCCATCCCTGCCCCAGGAACACAGCCCGTCCCATCCCTGCCCCAGGACCACTGCCCATCCCATCCCATCCCTGCCCCAGGACCACTGCCCGTCCCATCCCTACCCCAGGACCACTGCCCATCCCATCCCTGCCCCAGGACCACTGCCCATCCCGTCCCATCCCTGCCCCAGGACCACAGCCCATCCCATCCCTGCCCCAGAACCATAGCCCGTCCCATCCCTGCCCCAGGAACACAGCCCGTCCCATCCCTGCCCCAGGACCACTGCACATCCCATCCCATCCCTGCCCCAGGACCACTGCCCGTCCCATCCCTGCCCCAGGACCACTGCCCGTCCCATCCCTGCCCCAGGACCACTGCCTGTCCCATCCCTGCCCCAAGACCATGCCTGTCCCATCCCTGCCGCAACACCTTCACCACTGCCCATTCCAGCCCCTGCAAATTTCATCCCTGTTTGCACTTGAACACCCTCTCCACCACTCATCCCATCCCCGCCCCAACACACACCTCACCACTGCCCATTCCATGCACATCCTCCCACAATTCCATCCCTGCTTGATCACCTACACCACCCATTCCATCCCTGCCCCAACACCCTCCCCATGCCTGCTCCAGCACCCGCCCCACCACCCATTCCATGCCTGCTCCAGCACCCTCTTCACCACCACCCATCCCGTTCCTGCCCCAACACCTGTCCCCTCACCCATTCCATCCCTGCTCCAACTCCCACTCCACCACTGCCCATCTCATCCCTTCTCGAATTTATGGCTTTAAATGGGAAGGAGGAAGATTTAGATTAGACATTAGGAAGAAATACTTCACGATGAGGGTGCTAAGGCACTGGCATGGGTTGCTCAGGGAAGTTGTGGATGCCTCCTTCCTGGACGTGTTCCAGGCTATATTGGAGGGGCCCTTGAGCAGCCTGGTCTATTGGGATCTGTCCCTGTCCATGGCAGTGGGGTTGGAACTGTTGGAATCTTTAAGGTCCCTTCCAACCCAAACTATTCTATGATTCTATGATTCCATCCCTGCTGGAGCACCCTCCCCACTGACCATCCCATCCCTAACTCACCACCTGCCCCACCGCCCATTCCATGCCTGCCCTACCACTGCCTATCCCGTCCCTACTCAAACACCTTCCCCACCATTGCCCATTCCACCCCACCCTCCCCAATTCCATCCCTGCTTGGATACTCTCCCCACCACCCATTCCATCCCTGCTTGAATACTCTCCCCACCACTGCCCATTCCACCCCACCCCCCCAATTCCATCTCTGCTTGAATACTCTCCCCACCACCCATTCCATCCCTGCCCCAGCACCCTCCCCACAACACTCCATCCTCACCCCACAGCCTGTCACATCCCTGCTTGAATTCAATGGCAGGGGCTGGAGCACAAATCTTATGAGAAGCTGCTGAGGGAACTGGGGGCTGTTTAGTCTGGAGAAAAGAAGGCTGAGGAGAGACCTTATTGAACTCTACAGCTCCCAGAAAGGAGGTTGTAGTGAGGTGGGTGTTGGTCTCTCCTCCCAAACAACAAATGATAGGACGAGAGGAAATGGCCTCAAGTTGTTCCAGGGGTGGTTCAAGTTGGATAATAGGAAAAATTTCTTCACTGAAAGGGTTGTCAAGCACTGGAACAGGCTCGAAGTGGTTGAGTCAGCATCCCTGGAGGTATTTAAAAGACACGTAGGTGTGGTGCTTAGGGACATGGTTTAGTAGTGGCTTGGCAGTGCTAGGTTAAGGTTTGGACTTGATGATCTTAGACGTCTTTCCCAATCTAAATGATTCTATGAGTCTATGCCCACAGGAGCTCTGCTGGAGCAAGATTCTGGTCCCACCACCCCATTATCCATCCCTGCGCTACGTGTCCATGTGTTGAGAATGTGAAAAATGGGCGCCCTACGTAGTATCACTGCTCTTGCTCCCTGTCCTTGCATCCAGGGATGATCACCTTCCACCTACGTGGGATCCTAGAGATAGAAGCACCTTGTAGGACTGCAAAGGAAACGGTTTTGCTCTGTCTCTACTCTGTTGCTTTAGCATCCCCCTCCATCATCCTCTCTCTAAATGAGATAGGAGTAGTTTCTCTATAAATTAAGTAGGAGTAGTTTTTCCTCCCAGTGGTGGTTTTGCTCAGGTGGACCTCAGCCATCCTAAGGCTGTGAGCGTGCAAAAACTGTAGAGTTCAACAGCAGCAAATTTTGGGGTGGGAATTTTTATATTTCTTTTTATTCTTGTTCTCCAACTCAGACTAGACAGGAGACATTTTTTTTATGATGATAGTGGTGAAACACAAAAACAAGTTGCCCAAAGAGCAACTTAGAATGCCTTATCCCTGGAAATATTCAAGGTCAGGTTGGACGGGGCTCTGAGCAATATGATCTAGTTGAAGATGGCCTTACTCACTGTAGAGGAGTTGGAACTTGATGGCCTTTAAGGGTCCTTTCCAACCCAAACCATTCCATGATGCCATAAGCATGTAGCACATTCCTTGTTATAGAGGAATGTGTCAGGGAGCAGATGCATCCCTCTAGGAATGGGGATTAGCTGGAAGCTGAGGATTGTGACTGCATATGCAGTGCCCTCACAGACACATCCTGCTGTGTCCCACCTATCTGAACAGGGTGGGGCACAGCAGGGTGCTGGTTACAGTGTCCATCAATGGCCATGGCAAGACCTGGAAACAGGTCAAGGACTACCCAGGGAGTCAGGAGGAACAGGAGATGGGGCCAGAGATGGGACTGGGTCACGCTGAGAGACAGGAACATAAAGGCTTCAGGATAGGTCCAAGGTCTGACCAGGAGACCGAGGAGAGGGTGGAGGAGGCCCCAGATAAGGCTGACCAGGGCCGTCAAGGTTTATGAGTGCACCAAATCAAGGTATTATATAATGTTTTATATTACTGGTTGTCTATTGAGGAAGGCATTCAAACACTTGATTTCCAGAGCCTGTGGAACTCCTGTTGACCAACAGTCACTTTCTGGAGGCATCCTGAAGGGAGATGAGACAAGGGAGGATTTCAGTGCTGTGCCAAAGCAAGAATCACAGAACCCCTGTGAATGACAGAAAATGTCAAAAACACCCAAAAAAAACCCTAGAAAAAAAATTGTATTCTTGCTCTACAGGAATGTGAGTTTCATCCAAACCCTTCTGATGCCCACAAGAATCCCCCTCCCGATTTCAGGAAGATTTTAATCCAGCCAAGATGGACTTTTTCTCCAGGTGCTTTCTCCACATAGAATAATGGGATCATTTAGATTGTCAAAGACCTTTAAGATCATCAAGTCCAACTGTAAATATATCTGATCCTGCAAGGGAGATGGAAGGGAGAAATGACCCTTGGGAGCCTGGGAATGAGCCTGGAGAAGAGTTTCCCTCCCAGAGCTGGGGTTCCAGTGGCAGGACTGCCGTTCCCACAGGGGGGACAAGATGTGCAGGGAGAGGACCTTTCTCTGCAGCTGGCCATGCTGCTGTACAAGTGCTGCAGAGCTCTGCTTTGGGCTTTGCCTTCCCCCAGGACCACCAAACCTGGGAACAACATGCTCTTCCCAGGAGGTCAAGGCAAGGGAGCCTCATCTCAAACACAGATCGTGATACAAAGCAGGACCCAATAAGGAAATATAAGATACACATTGCTGCTTTTAATTTAAAATCAATTGGGCAAATAATAAGCAATAACACAGCCAGGTCATGGCCAAACTTTTCGATGGTGGAGGGGATGTTAAGTTTAAAAACAGGTAGTTTTGGTGAGATACAGAACAACGTGTAGTTTTGGTGAAACACAGAACAAATCTTGCCCTGCTGGTGTGGAGATAACTAGGCTGGTTAAGTCTAGGCTAGAAGAGGGTTTGAAATGTCCCAGCAGCATCGACCCACACTGCATCCATCAGCAGTGTGAAAGGCAGTGTTCAGATTGTATTAGGGAAAAGCAGAAAAATAATCATCTGGAGGACACAGTGACTCAGGGGATTGGCAATAAGATGGATCATGTTACTGCCATGGAATGGATTCCAATTAGTTACATCCGCTTTTAATAATTACTATTTATACAGAACCTAAAGGCAGTCCACAGATTATCCAAAAATGCACAGAGTGATCTGTAAATCCCCCATCCTCACCTCCCTCACAGCCCTTGCGATGACAAACATCAGTCACACTGCCTAGACTGGTTCATACTGGCTGCAACGTAAATTGCTTATTAATATCCAACTTGCTGCATCTCCACTTTTCTTGCTCTTTGGAAGGAAAATAGGGAAGTGGGTGACTGAGGTCAGAGTTTCATGTTAAGTGTTTATGGTGGCAGCAGTGGCTCCAGAAGTTCCTCCTATGCATTCAGTTCCCTTTTCCTCCTTCTGCCACCCCATGAGTCATGCAAATACCGGCCCACAGGATCAGCCAGGTCAGTGAATTGGTAACTCTGTTACACAAAAAACCCCAAAAACAACAAGGAGGGTATTTTTAATGAGAGTTGGTGAACCTTGCTGCTCATGTTGCCTGGAGACCTATGAGTCGTCGCTAAGACAGTGGCAGGAGTCTGAGTGAGCGATGGAGGGACGTCTGATTTGCCACCAGAAACCACCTTCTCTTCATCAGCAACTCTCCTCCCTTGTGAGGAAAAGCCAGTGGTGCTGCTTAGTCATCTAAGGCTGTTTAAAGCACATTCATGAAATGGGATGCGTTGTCTTGCCCAAAGAAGTTTTTTGGGAAACATTAAAGAATACGCTACAGAACCATCACTTGCTTCATCCTGTAGAAGCCATAAGCATTCTGGGAAGAAATTTCTCATCACTCATTTGCAATAAAAAGAAGCTAAGCTAACAGGGCAGATGTAATTTCTTTTTGGACATTCTCATTCTCTGTACATGGGCCATCATTTCCACATCTTCTGTAGAAAGAGAACATTTCCACAATTGTCACTTGCATTAACATAAACTGGGAAGTTAAACCAACAAAGCCCATAGACTTCCTTGGGTGAGGAAAAGGAGAGTTTGAGTGGGAGTTCTGGCCCTTCTGGCCCTACTTATGATCTCCAGGAAATTGGGAAGGGAAAAATCTACCCAGAGCAGATGTTCTCAGCAGGAACATATATCTATATATACACACAGACATAGATAAACATAGTTGTTTCTAGGATCCATAGCAAATGCAGGATTGCCTGCAGGAAGGTCTTTTGAGTTGTTGAGGTGAGATGAGGAAACATTTGTCTTCCAGTGTGAGATGGCTACTGAAAAAGAGCATGAGAATGTCATCCAGATCAGTCACAGAGCAGCTCCCCCATGGTCATTTGTGCAGATTGGGACAGAGTACATTTCTGCTGCCTCCTTATTAAATGAACTTTTCTCACCTTACACTGTGGGAAAATAAAACCATTTGCAGAGCTAAGATGAGTCTGGGTCTCCCCATGGAGAAACCAGTTCCTGTCCTAAGATTTTTGCCAGTAGCAAGTTGATTTTTTTATATTATTTTGATTCCACTGACTGTGAAACATCTTGAAGGAGAGAGATTTCCTTAATGAAGATTTATTATCCCTGATGGATTTCCTGCCTAGGTGCCCCAAAGGATGTCAGGGCAAGGAGCTGAGGAGCCAGGGGTGCCAGCTGGGAAATGCTGCACTGTTTGATGCAAGTTTGGTGGCTGTCACTCCTGAGCTGATGTCTCTTCTGGAAAAGCCTGTTGCACAGCTGAAAAGCATGTTTTCCCAGAGGGTCTTGAGAAAGAAGAAGCTCAGCAGCTGATGGCAAGGCTAAGTGCATGATCATGACTTTAGTCCTGCGCCCAGTGCAATGGCTGTGAAATAACCAGCAGGTAAGTTGGGGAGATGAGGCTGCACATGAAGCACAGCTGGTGCTGCACCTTCATCCCTGGTAAGAAAGGGCAAAGGGGTACACAGGGCTGGCATGTCAAATCCTTTCCAGGTCAGTGGCTTGCTGTAGAGAAGTATCCCTTCTGCGACAGAGCAGTACAGTAATTCCAGTGCTGTAAAGGAGAACAGTTTATCTCTGTCTGAAAGCCACGGCTGCCTGCACACTGAGTTCAGTGCAGGTGGAGCAAGCCCAGCAGTCATGTCTGTAGCTTCCAGAGGAAAAATAATGAGAATATGTAAAAGTTATTGGTTCTTTTGGAGGAGTTTATCTCCTTAATCATATTGTCTTGTTTTGCAGGAGCTCCTTCAGCTCAGCTGGGGTTGTGAGGCCCAGATTTTGAAGTGGAGGTTCATCTCCACCTCACCAAAACCCACGATGACTCTGGGTACATCATAAAGTGCCCTTCTTCACCTTCTTCCTTCTCTTTGGGTACAATTGCTCTGGGGCTGAGGCTTTAAAGGTGCCTAACAAAGCACAGCCTTTCTCTCAGATGGGGCATCTTGATGATCATGAAGTGGGAAATGAAAAATGATTAAGATTGTTTTTGCATATATCTAAAAGTCTTTCAATATCCCTAAGCTTACACTGGAGAAATCAAAGCAGCAAATTAAGTAGTATAACCATGATCAGAGAGTTGGCAACTGAGCTGAGAGCTTCATGCTAAGCAGAAGAGTATGTGTTGTCTTATTCCTTTGAGCCCGGAATGGCCTGAGTGGAATGGGGAAGTGCCGAGGGTGACAGAGTGGTTTGCAGAGCTTTTGGAGAACACTGTAAAACTCAGTATGAGTTTCCCAAAGCCAAGTGCTTTCCTGGAGAGGTTATGTGCTCTTGTAGGCTCAACATCACAAAAAGGCAGTGAACAACCCCCCCTGCAAATCTGTGATTCATGTCAGCTGTGGACTCAGGATCCCTTCTGTGTCAGATTACCTGGTGCACGTGATGCTGCTGGCTTTACACTTCATGTTGCCTGCAAAAGGACCATCAGTGTGGCACAGGCAGGCACAGCCTAATCCAGCCTAAATCCTCCTGGTACAGAGGAGACGGACCAGCAAATAATTCTCACCAACTCTAACCCAGCAGACTTCATTTTGCTCAGCTCAGCGCAATGCTTCTGCTCAAGCAAAAGCTCAAAGCCAGCTGTACAGCCTTGGGTTTTTTTTATTTGAGCCCCAGGAGAACGCCACTTCCCAAGTGGTCTTGCTCAGGCACCCCACCTGCACCCAGTGGGGTGGACCTCATTGCTGAGTGATCATGGATAATTTTAGTCATAGCTTAAGGTCTTCTCTCACTCCCTCCCGATGAAGGAAGGAACCCCACAGCTCTGTTGCTCTGGGGCTGAGGGCACGCAGGGCTGTTGGGTCTGTGCCAAGGGGACTATGACCACCAGTTCTTATGGGGGAAGAATGGTTGGGTGAGAAGTAATCCAGAGAGGCTCTGTTGACCCTGCACTCTATGTCATATTTGATGTGTTTACACAGGATACGGATTTATTCAGGATGGTCAATACAAGTCACTGTGAAGTGATGCAAAGAGCTTAAAATAACACCTGTCCAGGCAATAGAAACTCACATAAAACTCAATGCCCTTGAAGAGGGTCAAAGTCTCCTTCCACGTGGGTCCTGCCACCAGGGAATGAGACCCTGAAGCCTTTCAGAGGATCTCAAAGATATCAAGTCACAGCCTGGTGGTGGGCAAGGAAGGCAAACAGCCTCCCCTGCATCCTCAAGGATGGTGATGGCTTTGGAGGAGGTTCTGAATTGGATGGGCTCAGCAGGTGCCACAGCATGGGAGAGATGAGGCTAAAGTGATGGATGATACAGAGAAAGCCAATGGGGAAACTGTTAAGGCTTCACTCACAGCATAAGTAGGTGATGGTGCCTAAGGACATGCCAGGTCTCTGAATCACCAGGATTTGTGCAACCTCAGTCCTGGCAGTGCTGGATTTTCCCCACTGCATTGGCTGAGTGCTGCAAGGCAGCCTTTTACCCAGAGCAATCAATGGTAGAAAGCCAGCACAGTGACTGTAGGCAGCTGCCTGAGGTCCAGGCAGTGGCTGATGTCCTTGGCACTGTGGGAAGTGGGGCAAAGTAGCTTGGATTCATTCACATCTTTTGTGGGCTCCTGCAGCCCAGCACAACTATTTAAAAACCTCGCCCAAGTCTGGCTGATTTAAATCAGCTCAGGCCATTTAATCATCACATAAGCAGACATATCTTAAAGACTGATTTATAGACAATGTTGATTAGAGTATCTTGGTGGGTTGTGTAAGGAGCTGGTTATGCCATGGAAAGATTCCAATGGAGACGAAGACCCAGGAAACAAGACCTCCAGCACAAGGGAACTCAGGCCTCACTTCAAGCACCAGTTTAGGAGGCAAGGAAAGCCTGTAGGAAACTCCCCTCTGTCTGGCACTCTCCTGCCTTCACATATTTTATTGTGTGCAAATCCTCCTCCAGGAAGTTTAGTATTAGCCCTGGTGCTAAATTACTCTGGGAGAGAGCATCTTTACTGCAGATTATTGCTGGAGAGATTAATGCCCCTTCTTGGGGTTTGACATGCAAAGCAGCGCAGAGGTCACAGGCCAGCCCACATCCCTCCCATCTCACCAGCCTCCAGGTCCTTCCTAGACATTGAGCAGTTCTTCTCTGTTTCTTGGCAGCTTTTTAGATCCTGTCCTGTGATGGCTTTCTGATCCTTTTTGTCACCACAGTTGTACTCAGGCTGGGTAAGAGGGAGAAAGGGGGATAAGTCCCACTCCCTGAGCTCAAATGACTTTCAGCTATGGCTTAAGCCCATCAGATAGAACTGACCTAAGAGCCTGCCACTGCCAAACACAGAGGACTTATCCCTGCCCTTTCTCTTGCAGCTTTAGGCCACCAACCCCTGTTCTTCTCTCTGTCTTAGCCCTCACACTGGCTGATCCAGAGCTGACTTAGCAGAAAGCTGTTCCCTTTTCTCACTCATTTTTTTTTGTGTCAGATTAGAAGTTCAGATGAGTGAAAACTGTTCAACACCAAAGCTGATGTGAGGGAGAGTGACAGAGAGAGGTGGTCCCAGGCAGCCTGTGGGTGAAGGATGGATGGATGGATGCGAATGCTGCATCAGAACTGATTCCCAGGTCATATGGAATCAGATGGGAAGCAGAAATGGTCATTTGGGACTACAATGATAACCGAGGTGAAGGATCTGAGACTGAAGGAAGTGGACAAAGATGTTAGCAAGTTGCTGGGACAATCCCAGCAGCAGCTAGGGAATGACCTAGGGAACGAGTAGCAGCCAGATGGTGGGATGCCCAGGGCTATGCCTATGGGATAAGCCTGATTAGAAGCAGCAAAGGGCAAGATGTGTAGCCACCACATTCCCACTCTTAGCACAGTTCTTTCCATTTCACCTCTGGGAACCTCCTCTGAAGGATCTAAAGAGCAAGTTGTCCTTGAAAATGAGCCAGGGCACAGCCCTAAAAGCTCTAGGTGGTGCCCTGTCTAGGGGTAATGCTGTAATAAATATAACCTTTCTGGCAGCAACAAGAGAGTAATTAGTTGAGTAACCCTTAATTTCTAATTGTCCTTACAAATGCATGACTGATCTCCAGCTGGAAACCTGGGAAAATTTAGTCAAACCAGCCTGCATATTCAAGGGATTATCATGCTCTTCAAGCTTTTCCCTACCTACCCTAATCTGCCTCTGCTCTCCTTCCTTCCCCACTGCCATGCCCAAGCCATCCTTCCCCTGCTTCCCATCCCAGCTATCCTTCTCCACTTTGAAGAAAGAAACCTAACCAAACAGTGCTTCACTGAAAGGAAAAGAGGCACGGGGAACAGGAAAGCAGATAATAGAACAATAAACAAGCACCCCATCCAAAGTACACAGAGAAATGTTCAACTCTCCCTTACTCTTTTCTTTTCTGGGGCCCCCAGGAAAGCTGGCTACTGCCTCCATCCCACAGCTTCCCACTGTGTTCACTTCACTGGTCTCCAGCCCCCTATTATGCATTTCTTCTATCCATCCATCCATCCATCCATCCATCCATCCATCCATCCATCCATCCATCCATCCATCCCTCCACCCCCATTAGCCACTACTCACCATTAGCTATTCAATGATTCCCGTGGAACCCCATATTGTCCTCTCTCAGAATAAGGCTTCCTAAGTAAAGTCAAAAACCCAAGGGCAGCCCATTTGTTATGCAGTTTCTGATGGTGGTTGTGTTGAGCTAAGATCTCAAGGTCATAGAGTGAGAGGAATCTGACTCAGGAACGACAGTGCTTGTGGACCTGCAGTTTCCCTTGCCAGGTTTGCTTTGTGCTCAAGCAGGAGTGGAAGAGGAGGAACTGATAGAGGGAGCATGGAGAAGTGCACTTCTGGCCACACTGCCTGATGACTGACGCGGTGCCAAGCAAGGGACGAGCTGTTCCCCAGCTCATTATTGTTCCCAGATGAGTGGAGAACTTTTACGATTGCTGGCTTTGGATAACCACGTGCTGATTGCAACAGAAGAAGAAGGGCTGTGTTCCTCATCCCTCCCGTGCCCTGCACTAAGCAGGGAGGGTTAGCGGGCTCAGCCCCCTGTTCTCTCCCCCAGGGCCTCGTTCCTGGGGGTGATGTGAGGCATCCTGGACGTGACTACGGGTCCCACCCACGATGCCCTGTTCTGTCTGGGGTTATTGTGTGATGCCCAGAACAATATGTTGTGGTTAGAGATGCCTGGGAGAGCATCAGGAGGCTTCTCACTCCCCCTCTCCTTGCTCCTTGCTGCTGCTGGAGAGGAAGGCAGCTTTTGGCCATCTGGTAGTTGTGGGTTTGGTGATGGTCCCACAGCAAGGGAGAAGCAGTGGTCACCAGTCCTGTTCCTAGGCAGGAAGGCCAGCATTTGGCATTGAATCAGCCACAGATGTGCTGATGTGACATGGCCATAGGATGCCCCCAGGCTCTGCAGGATCACAAGACAGCTCATGTGGGAAGGAGCCCCACCTCATGCGCAAGCAGGGCCATCTCTGGGGTCACACCAGGTTGCACAGGGTTTTACCCAGTCAAGTCTTGAAAACCTCTGAGGTGGGAGATGGCACAGCCTCTCTGGGCATCCTATATGAGTGCTGGATTGTCCTCATAGTGGGAACATTTTTCCTCATATCCAGTCCAAATCTCTCTTGTTTCGGCTTATGCCTGGTGTCTCTTGTCCTTCCCCTGTGCACCATTGTGTAGAGATCTCCATCATCCTTATCTCCTCTTTGCAGTTATTGGAAGTCACCGTCAGATCCCTGCCAAAGCTCTCATTTATCCAACCCTGTACCCTCAGCCTCTGTTCCCAGGCCAAGTGCTGCAGTGCCCTGAGCATCTTGGTGGCCTTTGCTGGACTTGTTGCTGTGTGTCCCTGTTTCTCTTGTGTTGGGGGCTGAAAACTGAATGCAATATGCAGATGAAGTGTCAGCAGGGCTAGAAGATCCCCTCCCTCAACCTGCTGGCAACATTACATAATGTATCCCAAGGGGTTGTTGGCCCCTGCAACTACAAATTGATGGTTCATAGTCAACCTGGTGTCCACCAAAGTCTTTTTCTGCAGAGCTGCTCCCTGCCAGTCAGCCCCAGTCTGTTTATTCCTTCCCAGGTGCAGGACTTGGCATTTGTCCTTCATGAAGTTCATATATATCCTTGAAATATCAAGTCAAAGAGAGTGACCAGCCAGCAGGTACCCTCTGGGTTTGCCCTAATAACATGGATTTTTGCTTTGAAATATCTTGGAAAGTCCCTTCCAGGACCTACCCACATCTTGGGAAAGTCTAAAATGTCTCATTTCCCTTCTCTGGTTATTTGGGGTGTTGTGATGGCTGGAAGCTCAGGCAGTGATGCAGTGTGGGCCAGTAAAATAGCCAAGTACAGGAGAACCATGTCTCAGAAGAAACCTTCTGCACAGTCCAGCGCCAAGGGGAGAACTCGTGAGAGCACTGGGGGACCTCACATAAGACTTTTCCTGCCAGTGCTTCATTGCAAAACCCCCAGAAGGAGTTAGGGGTTTCTGTGTCCTCTGGTGGCCGTGGTACTGTCATGAGGGAAGAGAAACTGTGTCCTTTCAGGCTTTGGGAGTCCAGTGGGCTGCCTGAGCGAGATATCCCTCAACACATGCCCTGTCTGTGCAGGCATTTTGAGGAGGCAGAGGGAACATACTTGTGTGTGGCAAGGAGCTGGGCTTCGGGTGGCCTGGACTTCTCTGTCCTTGCTTTCTGGTTAATTCCTCTCGTTACACAGGTCCCCCCAGGCTGAGCCGACCCTCAGAGCTAGCTTGGTGTGGGGTATGTTTGGCCCAGGATCTGTTCACCATCTTCCTTTGCTGTGTGCAAGTCCTTTGGCCAACAAGTGTGTTGGGAGATGGTCATTGTGTTTGGTAGAGGGAAGGCAGAATAATGTTCTTCTCCACTAATTAACCAAACAGTGACAGTATCTTTAAAGACCATATGAACTGAGACATGTGGGAAGATGCTGTTTCTTTTCTGTGGATGAAGACAAAGACCCCCTTGGCTCCTTTGACAAGGAGCTCCCATTCTTCTCCAGCTTACCACAGCAGCAGTGCAGGGTCTCACCCTCACCATAGAAAGGTCCCTTCCACAGACCAGAGTATTTATTCCCAGGCTTCCCTGCCACAGGGCTGCTCATTCATCTCTCCCAGACAGAATGGAGCCTGTCACAAGAGCAGATGCAGAGCAGGCAGAGCTCCCCACGAGATCCTTCACCACTAGAGATGATAAACAGATGGGGAAATCTGCTGGGAAATGTATTGACGTAAGAAGTAGGTGAGAAGCCTGAGCATTGTCCTCAGGGAGTTGGAAACACTCTGAGAAAGCTGGATGCAGAAACTAATGCACAATTGCTCTCTGATTCCCCCAGAAGGAAGAGTTGCTAATGGACCATTTCCTCTCCCTCCTGTCGGGTCAGAGATGTCTTGCCCTCCCATTATCTCTCACCCTGACTTCTTTCTGGGATTTCCTCTGACCCCCTTCAGCAAGTTGTGGGCTCAGGTCATCCCAGGATAGTGTCCCTCATAACATCCCTCTGTCACTGGAGCTGCTGTGGCCAGAGGATAACTTCCCGTTGCAACACGTCTATGGAGCATGGTCCCACGGAGGACCTCAGCCTCCCTATTTGGAGGTGGAGGTGGGCTCAGGCACTTCTCCAGGACCTCAATCTGACCTGATAGCCCTCCTTGGAGAGGTTTTAACAGCAGGGCTGTACCCTATCCCACCAATCCTTTTTGGAAGTACAGAGCCATCCATGCAATTACCACCCATGCAATTAATTGTGTGTTTTCTACGCTGTACCTCACCCTTTCTCTTTGAAAATTAAACAGGGAGTAGGACCCCCATAACAGCTCACTGTTTCTCAGCCAGGTGGCCAGCTGCCAGCAGTGTGGTGCCTCAGGCCACTGTGGGCACACGTTGGACAGGAGCACGCCCAAGAAATTCATCCCTGCAGCATGTGTGTGCTGAGCTGGTCTTTATTATTAAATTTTAATTACCGGGGCTGAATTTTAATGAAGAAACTGTGTAATTTCACTTTATATCCCAGCCCCAAGTCTGAATCGCTAGCATCAGAGTCTTTAATGATGAGATTAGAGGTCTTTCTGGCTAATGCAACAAAAATTGTGATTGTATTTGGAAATACAGGAAACAAGTTGCCCTGGGGGAAGGGGAGGCAGAGAACTGCCTGACATACAAAGCTCCAGGAGGCTCTGACAGCCCAACATATACTGTTGTTTATAATACTCAATAGCGAGCAATACTACAAAGTCCTTTCTTTATTCATTTCTCTCCCTAGTGCTTCACAGCATGCAATAACTTGGATTTATAAATTAAACATGCTCCTTGTTTTAGTATATCTTCTACTTCTTAGCCACGATCCTCTAATAGGATTTTTAATTGCTTGTCATAGAATCATGCATCCTTCTCGCAGCCTGGGAGTGCGAGTGTAACCATGAGTTCATTGCTCCATGTCAGTACTAAATGGTCCATTTTTATCCTCACATTAGCAAGAGCAAGGAACACATGCAGGAACGTGGAACAGTCATCATTAAGGAGATCTGTTTTCTGTGGAAAAAAAAAAGAGGAAAACCAGGCCAAAAATACAAACAGATTTCTTTTTCTTTCATTTCATTTTTTTTTCCCCAAAGGGAAAGGCATTGCACAGGGGTTTAATTATTGCTGGGTATATTTTCAACTGATGCACATCCAACAACTTGAACCCAGATTAGAGTCCAGAGGGCTGAGGCAGGGGGCTAGAAGACTCACTCCAAGGGTGGTCACACACTCATGAGTTGGTGTTTAAATTGGACCACCCAGCTCCAGCCCCTTGTCCTGCTTCGTTCACTGCAGAAGAAGCAGATGGTTTTTCCTGTTTCTGTGCTCAGCAGTGCTAAAGTCTGTGCCACTGGTTGAGTTAGCTCAGTTGCAATATCCCTGCTGGAGCCTGGGAACCCTGGGCAGGAGAGAGCGTCGAGGAGGGAGATGGAGAATGGGGCAGTGGGTACTGTTCTGCTGCTGTATTCAGCCTTGGTGCACCCACACAGTGACCACTGTGCTGCTCTGGTCTCTGCACCCCAAGGCAGGTGTGCTGGGGCAGAAGAGACAGAAAAAGGCAGTTAGAATGGCTAATGGGAATGGAGAAATGACCCTGTAGCAATTTAATGTGCTTTCCCCTTGCAACACTCAAATATCTGCTCTTTGTAACTGTTGGCTGTGTCCTAGAGCTTTTATCACAGCTTCTCCTTCCTGGCAAAACAAAGTTAAATCCTTCAACCTTTCTACTTTTTTGTATCTTAATCTTTTTTAATTAATTAACATATTTTTCAAAGTTTACCCTAAATAGGAGTATTGGTCCAATTGAGACCTTATCAGCATGCAGGAAAGTCAAATAATTACCCCCTCTGGCTGACACACAACAGTCTTGTTATTGCAGCTTAGAAAGGGATTTGCTTCTTCTTTTGGTGTTTTCCCAACAGCTGATTTCTCATCCCCATAATTTGTGTTTTGCTGTACCTCCCCTGTTTCTGCCATACTGTCACCTGGTAAGAGCTCCCTGGTGGGTACCGTGCATTTGATATTGCTCCTCTAAGAGCTGCAGTTTGTGCTGTTATTTCTTGGATTTCATCTTGTTCAATTCAGGCCTTCTCTCCATTTTTTGAGGTAATTTTGAATTCTTATCTGGTCCTCCTGGGTGCTTGTGGTTCTGCATATTTTAGAAATGTGTTTCCTGAACTATCATTCAATTCAGTAATTGAACATATTGAATAGAAGCACCTTTATGCCTGACACAGGAAGACACGGCTCAAAATCTTCTTGTCTGGCTGAAAACCATCAGCAGCGATCCAAGTATCTTTTATTCTATTGTTGCTAAATTCACTTTCCCTTATTTGCTTAAGTTAACAGAATTTGTGAAATGTCAGATGGGATTATTTCAAAAGCTTTACCTAAATTGTGGCACATTTCAGGTGCCTAAGAGGGACCCTGGGCTGTACATAACTCTGATTTAGGCAATTTATTTCTGACAAATTCACCTTCTGTTCTTATCCCCGTATTCTCCTCTGGCTTTGCAACAACTGTCTGATAAAAAAATTGTTCTGGGTGTTTTCCAAGGCTCAAAGTTAGACTCCTGTTGTATAATTCCCACTTTTTAAATACAGAAATTTCTCCTGCTGGTTTCTGCCCTGTGGGACCCTTCCTAGCCTGGGGTGGCTGGGAAGAACACTGCAATTTCTTCCTCTGCTCGCTCCTGCTGTCCTCCAGCTCTGCTGATTCCATCTTCGTCCCACCTAAGCTACCTGAAGCCAGTTTCTTTCGGCTCTGCTCCTCCTTTGATTAACGGGTAATTAAAGTGAATTAGCTGCTGACAAAGAACCTTTTTTGTGAACACAGCACTGTCCTTTTCTGAGTCATCCGTTGATTACCCTTTTTCCTCTTTTCCTTCTGAAGTATTTATAGACCCTCCCATTGCCTTCCCACCCTTGTTAACTGAAACTCATTCATTCCTTCCCATATGGTTTCACAATGGAGTGGTTTTAGCTGCAAATGGGTAATGAACTCCCACCTCCCTCTGCTCTGTGTTCCTGCCCTGGGTCTGCAGCAGGACCGTCGGGGTTGGAGATGTGTTTTGTGCCTTCCTTGTGGCAGGATAAACACTTTAGGGCTCTCCACCACCCTGCTGGTAGTCCTGCTTTCCCAGAACTTACCCACAGCTTCCCCTCGTGTGTCAAAATGAGCTGTTCTGTGCCCAGTGTCCCTCTGTCCTTGCTCTTGCCCCTCCCTATTTGTGAGAAAAAAGAATTCTGCCACTTTGTGATCACTTTCTCCAAAACCACCCTCCCCACTAGTTCCCAAATGGCTCCTTATGGTCACATTCTAACCTAGGTAGCTGTTTGTTCATGGGAACTGAAACATGATCCTCAGAATCCTAGAGACCTGGTGGACTGCATCCCTGCCTATTATTTCCAATTGTGGGTAAATAAAACAAAATAAAATAACATCCTTCATTAAGGCCGTTCTTGACAATTGGAAGAACAACTTCTACCTCCTCCTCACGTCTCGTGCCACATCCCAGGCACAGCCACGTGCCCACCCAGCACTGCCTTGCTTTTCTCTGCTCTTCCCAAATTACCTCTGTAAGGACATAAGAAGGTTTCTGTGCTGTGAGTTGCTTGTGCCTAATGTCATCATTGTAACTGTGTCTTAGAAGTTCATGTTGCACTTATTTATTTCCTACATTCTTGGGGAGGGGGTGTTGCAAACACATAGTAGATAATTGCTGTGTTGCCCTTTTCCCTTCACCTTGTTGCCCTATCACAACACTGGAAAACTGGATCCTCCCTCATCTCCCATATTTTTGTGCCCCTGCCCAGGATGGGGGATTCTCAGTTGTGAAAGTTCAGCCACAATCTTTGACCAATGTGTTTCACACCACTCGTCCCGATGACCATGCAGGCTGAAGGCTGAGTTTTATTTGTTTGGGGGAGGACCATGCACCTCCCAGCTTTGATGTCCTGCATCCAGGCCTAAGCACTGAGACCTCTTCATCTCTGTAGCCACCCAGTAGCCCCCAAGCCCCACTGAACCCCATGGGCACCAGTGGCTGAGGCTCACAGGTTTCACCTGCCACCCAAACCAGCAGTTTACACCAACATGCATCACAATCAGGAGACCCAGGATGAGGAGAGAGGCATTTAAAATGGAAATTGGGGTCTGAGATTGGCCCCAAGCAATTTCAGGAAAATACAACTAACTGTAAGATGCCTCTGCAAATATTGCTGTTGGGAGCAAGAGATTTGAGCATCCTTTCTCTGGGTTTACTCTGCAATACAAGAGTTTATTTACTGTACATTGCAAAATAGAGCCCTTTCTGCCTCCCCATTTTGTGTTGAACAAACAATGCTATGTCTCTCCTGCCACTGCAGTATTAGAAAAAACTGGGTCATGCATATAATTCTGCAAAAAGAAACAAAAGGCCATTCTGCCCCTGTTGGATCCCATATTTATGGATGCTGTGGCACATTATGGTAATTCTCACTTGAATCCATCATATAATTAATAGCTAATAATTTGGCGGTGGCATTTTTACATGCAGATCTGGGGAGATATTCATGTCACAGTGGGCAAGAAATAAAATACGAGTTATACATAAATCTGCTTGCAGATTCCCATCTCTGCTTTGCCTTCTGGCTTTGTATGCACTGCACTCTCCCATTTTGGAGGGTTGCTGAAAACCAATTCTTTCCTCTGTTTGTATTCTGCTCCATTTTTTTTTAAATTACAAGCATGTCTGCATGCAAAGTGGACGGGTGATGAATTTATTGGAACTATAACGTTGACATCTGTTCTGTGCTCACAAAGGGACAATTTCAGGAAGGTGGTAAATTGTGGAGAAATGGGAATACACTCACATATGCTTGCTTGTAGGTTGCACGTGTCGATTTTATAGATGCTCATGTACTAAATGGAGAAGCTCATGTTTGTTCTGGTGAACAAGCTGAAATCACCAGGAGTGAAAATTGGTGTAAATCAATTGATTTCTGGCATATTTTAATGTTTTTTTATGCTTCTCTGTGCACTTAGGCAAGCATTATTGAATTTGGGGGTTATTCTATGCAGGAACAGGAGTTGGACTGCATGATCCTTGTGGCTTCCATCCAACTCAGGACATTCTATGATTCTATGATTATCTGTTACATAGGCACTCAGCGTCTCGTTGCAGTAAGAGCAATCTCAGGCCAAAGAGATGAAAATAGAAGCAAAAAACACCCTGCAAAACCGTTTCCATGGTTGTGACTGAAAACAGAAGTGTTCTTACTTTGCTGAGGTCAGGATGTGACACAACCACTCCCTTCCGAGCAAAGCTGAGGCAAAGAAGATGATGAAGCAAAAATCCCTGCCATTATCACCCTGGGATTATCGGGCATAATCCTGTGGGTTGAGATGAGGTCTCCAGACATAAACACTGTCTTCTAAATGTGTCCATTCCTGCATGTTGCTGCATTTTTCTGGCAAATCTGGAGTAACATATGGTCTAGGAAAGCAATGCTAAAGATCCCCTTCTAACTTCCCCAGGCACACATGCAACTCTGCTTCATTATGCATCACCTAAACTCTAAATACCTGCTGCATATTTTCTTTGTGCATTTGTTTGTCAAATAACAACTAAGGCTGTGAGTCTGCACTTTCCCATTACAGCATCTCCTGGTATTGCAGTGTCTATACACTGATATGCTTTAATCCCCAAAACAGTCTTATCAAAGAAAGCTCTACTTTTATTACTTCTCCTCATTGACACTTCAGATAAATTGTGTGACTCAAGGCACTGGCAGGACTTCTGAAATAAAAGCACCAGCATCAGAGCTGATATTGCCCTACAGTATCCCATTCAGAAGGCTGGATCAATGGACTGAGACCAACAGGATGAGGCTCAACAAGATCAAGGTGCCGAGTCCTGCACTTGTGACATAACCACCCCATGCAGCACCATAGGCTTGGAGAAGAGTGGCTGGAAAAGTGCCTGAGAGTGCTGGTTGACAGGTGAATATGTGCCCAGGTGGCCAAGAAAGCCAGTGGCATCTTGGCCTGTATCAGAAACAGCATGGCCAGCAGGACAAGGGAAGTGATTGTGCCCCTGTACTCGGCACTGGTGAGACAACACCTTGAGTACTGTGTTCAGTTGTGGGCCCCTCACTACAAGAAGGACATTGAGAACAGCAACAAAGCTGCTGAAGGGGCTGGAGAACAAGTCGTATGAGAAGCAGCTGAGGGAACTGGGGCTGTTTAGCCTGGAGAAAAAGGAGGCTGAGGGGAGACCTTATCACTGTCTACAACTGCCTGAAAGGAGACTGTACCAAGGTGGGTGTTGGTCTCTTCTCCCAAGCGATAGGATAAGAGGAAATGCCCTCAAGTTGCAAGACAAGAAGTTCAGGAAAAATTCTTTAGTGAAAGGATTATCAGGCACTGGAAGGGGCTGCTCAGGGAGGTGGTTGAGTCACCTCCCTGGAGGTGTTTAAAAGACAGGTAGATTAAGTAGTCGGGGATATGGTTTAGTAGTGGACAGTTGGACTCAATAATCTCAAAGGTCATTTCCAATCAGGCAATTCCATGCTTCTATGAAGGATTTTAGCAATCCCAAGACCTCGCACACTTCCCTGTGGTCTTGAGCACAGAGTAAGTTTGCTTCTCCTGAACTGGAAAGCAGGGACAGCACTGAGAGTGATGGCTACAGCCGTCCTGCTCCTGGAGGACCATATGAAACACAAGAAGAACCCCTGCCACCCCTTTTTACACATGGGACTGGAGGATGTGGTCCCTCAGCAGCGCAGGTGGGAGAGCAAGAGGTGCATGGGGCTGCAGTGAGGAGCGGCAGGAATGGCAAACTCCTGCACACCCTGCCCTGGTGGGGAGAAAGCAGTTTGAGTCTGGTCCTGCTGATTGAAAATACAGTGTAACAGGGTCGTCCTGGCCCTGAAATCAGCATTTTGCCACTCTAACTCATAGGCTTTTTGGGCTTAGGTGAATGACTTGACATGCCCTGTTCCCAGCCCACTCTCTGTCCCATTCCTTTGTTGCTGACTTTGCTCTCGCTGCCAGCTGCTCTGCTTCATATGCAAAGAAAGAAAAATGTGAGTAGAAAAAAGGGGGGTGAGGCATACACACATTTCATTTTTATGAGCCTTTCACTGTGTTCCATCTGTCTTTCATTTAATACACCGGTGACATTTGCGTATTCCCCAAAATGCCACCTAGGAGAGAAAACACTTTAAGAAATAGCTCGACATAAAGCACGAGGCACCCTTCAGTGGGGCTGACTGTGAACGTGGAAGGCAGCCTGCAGGCACAGGCATCCCTCTGGGTCGAGCTGTCCCCAGGAAGCTTTGGACTGTAGTGGTGAGAAGCAGCAGCTCCTCACTGCAGATTAAAGCAACTCCTGCTCTTCATTTTCGTCTTATGTGGTCTGGCTGCCACTTGCAAGCAAAGCTGACGCCTGGAAAGCAGGAAACATTTTTGCACTGAGGTGTTACCCTGCCCCCAGCTCTGCTTATGCTGTTCCTCCAAGGCTTTAATGACTTGCCATTTCTAGGAAACTGCAGGCAGACATGGAGGAGATGATGATGATGATGATGATGATGATGATACTACTACTGATAATAATAATAATAAAAAAAATGGTGAAGGTCACTAGTGCTGGAATGCAGATAGGTCCTGTTTCTAGGAAGCTCCCTGGGCCAGGTACACCAAGGCAACAGGAATCTGGACAGGCTGGTGAATGAATTTACCCTTCACAGGGTAAATGACACAGTGGCTTTGGGGCTAATGTCATACACCCTTCGCTGAGGAACTGCTGTTTGTAGCCTTGGGGACTGATGGCTTGTGCTTGGAACAAAAGATCTCTACAATTGTAACTGACTGACAAGTTTGGTACAGACAGAGAGGCAGGACTAACCTTCTTATTCTCTATATCGTATATGGCTTTAGACCTGCTATGGCAGTTTGAGTGTGAAGCTCAGCCTGGAGACCTTACCCACCTCTTGTGTGTGACCTTCCCAGAGGGAAGAGGGTGGGATGCTCCAGAATTACATATTTGGTCTGAGTACAGCCCTGAGTCTCTTCTGCTCTGGGCTCAAGTCCAGAGCTGGAGCTGACCTGTTTCATGCTCTTGGGCAAATCCCTGCCATGGGAATAATCATGCCTGATGCCGGTCTCCGAGGGGAGCATGGAGGCTTCATTAGCTGGTGTTTAGGAAAGGCTTTGAGCAGGAAAAGCATATTTGGTGTTAAAAATGAGTGAGCATCAGTAATGTCAAAAATGTGTGTGATAGTGAGGAAGAAAAGACGATATTTGAGGACAAAATGCTCAGGGAGGAAAGAGCTGGCCCAGACAGAGCAAAAGATTTGCTAGTGCCCAGGCAGAGGGCATGACTGCAATGCTCACCATAGAACAGTGTCCTTCAGGGACTAGTGTCCCAACTGGCTTATCCCACCTTGTCCTGGCATGTAAAACAGTGGAAATCTCTCAGCATTCTTCTGGGGAGTGGCAAGCGAGAGATGTGCCAGTACCACTGTCCTTCCATCATCTCCTCATCCCAGGCCTTGGACTTGTCGGGCTGAAAACACCTCCCTTCCCCTGAGGAACGGGTTGTTCAGAAATATTTCATGCTTCCCTCCCCATCACTGCCGAATCTTGCATCTCCGAGCTTTCCCTGCTTGCAGGCTTTTCCTTGTATGCAGGGTTCCTGTCCTGAAGCTGAGCCTCTGCAGTGCACAGGAGGACTCTGTCAGATGTCAGCCATGAGTCAGGTTCCTAAAGGGCTATTGTGGTAGAGGAGAAGGTCCTGTAATTTTTGAGTCACTATCACGGGTCTGAGCTTGGCCTTGGATGTGTAACAGCCCCAATAGACTGAGTGAATGTGGAGGATGCCTTTGTCAGGTTATCTGGGGCTTTTACCCTTCAGCTCGTACTGTAGGACTCACCCACACTCTATGGCACTGGATTTCCCTCAGGAAGAACCTTGTCCACTGTTTTGTGATGACTGTGCCCTTGTACCTCGGACATTCTGATGGAAACCAGCAAAGTATACATGGAGGACAGGGAGGTGATTTGAGACAGCCAACACCACTACACCAAGGACAATCTTTGCCTGAACAACCTGGTGGTCATTTATGATGGACTGACTACAACAGTGGACATGGGAAGAGCTAGAGATGTCATCTATCCAGACTTCTGTAAGGCCTTTGACACAGTCTGCCACAAAATCCTTCTCTCTAAATTGGTGAGGTATGGATTTGATGGGTGGACTGTTCAGTGGATGAGGAATTGGTTGGAATGTTGCAACCAGAGGGTAGCAGTCAATGGTTTAATGTCTAGATGGAGAGCAGAGACAAGGGGTGTCACTCAGCAGTCAGTATGGGGACCAGTGCTCTTTAATGTCATCAATGACACAGACGCTGGAACAGGTTCCCGAGAGAGGTGGTAAAAACCCCATCCCTTGAAACATTCAAGGACAGGCTGGAAAGGGCTCTGAGCAACCTGGTCTGGTTGAAGATGTCCCTGTTCACAGCAATGGAGTCAGATTACATGACCTTTAAAGGTCTCTTCCCACCCAAACCATTCTATGATTCTATTAATTTCTCCTGTTTCTCCCAGGCAGCTCAGCTCTTGGCCAGTGTGGACACAGAAGCTCCCTCCACGACTTCAGCAGATTTCCCGAAGGCTTAGATGGGAAAGGACCTTGTAACCCTTTTCCTTTCAGCACTCTAGCAAAACACATCTTTGATCTCTTGTGTATTACCACTGTATCTCCCTTGTCACCTGTTTTTGTGAGAAGGAAGGAAATGTCCTTTCATCCCTATACCCAGGTGAGGGTACGGCTCTCATGCACACGTGCTGAAAGTGCACCGTGCCTCGTGCTCCCAGGGAAATGAGGACACTTCCTACTCCCTCCCTGAGGAGCACAGCTGAACTGTTTGCAGTTAAAATGCTGCCAAGCTTCCCAGATGAACCACATGTCACTTCCCACGTCTCTGGAGTAGTAGGTCTGACATCAAGTTAACAAGCGCTGTCAGCATGCCAGAAGCATTCGTCCTTTTGGATGTTTTTTCAAAGCAAATACTTAGCTCTGAGCCCCTTTGAAGAGTTGGCCCACCATTACTGTAGAGCAGTGAGGTGGAGAAAACTATATGAGACCCAGGACAATTACAGTAGGGTTCAGGAGAAGCTTTGGAGCAAGCCCTTGGACCCACAGCAGCAGGATCAGCGCTGGTGCTATAGGATACAAGTAGGATTGAGCACAATTGTGATGGGACAACGAGGTCGTGCTGTAATCAGAATTTCTGCTCAAAAGCAGCTTTCCCATCAACAACACTGGGTGCAGGCTTACACAGCCATAGCTTTCCCAGCAAAACCAGTCCTTATCCAAGGAGAGGGGAAAGACAGGAAAAGGAATGAAAATTGTTTGATATATCTCATATAAGGGAGAGAGATTCATAGGATGGACGTTGGCCACGCAGCTTCAAAGACTTGCGTTCAGGTTTCTTCTTTATGATAAACATCATGTGTGACCCTTGGCAAGTCATGAACTTACATTGTGCTGGAACATGTAGTTTGATTTCTTGTTTGACATGGAATTCTAACATGTAACCAGCTCCTCCTGTTAAGTTCAACAGCTTGTGTTTGACTAAAGCACAGATTTCCCATCTGTTCTTCAGCCTTAGTCCTTTTTGCTGCAATATCACACTCGGAGCAGATGATCCCTCTAAATCCCTCAAATCCTTTTCTAGATACATTAGGTCCTCATCCTATAGGCACTGCCTGTATTCCTCATTCCCCAGTATAACCCACTGCATGGAGTGATGTTCATCCTGTGCTGGTGGAAGAGATACAGACCACAGTATAATTGCTCTGTCATTGCAGTTATTGACTATCCTGCCAATCTTTCTGCAATTCCCAACTTTTACCAGCAATAATATTTATTTTTGCCCTCAAACTAATGGCAGAGGTGAGGCTCGGAGGTATGGGTATTGCCTTATAGCAGCCCTTCCATGGGAAGACCTCATGAAGAGCCCATATTCTCTTTAACAGAAGAAGGGAAGGAAGCTGCTGGGAGCAATGCAGTAGAAGGGCATGGAAAGTCTTGGGCTTTGGCTTAGAGTAAGACCTTGTTGTCCTCTCCTTCAACCTGAGTGTTCCCTAAAATCAACATAGTGGCCCCTCCATGTCTCAGCAACAAGAGACATAGTAGAAGAGAGGTAAGAGGGCTGATAATGCCAGACTAAACCAGGAAGCTCAATTTCCTTGCTATTAGACTGGGATTTGCAAGTTATTTTCATGTGGAATTGGAAGGAAAACTCTAACGACAATAATGGAACCAAAATCCTGCAGTTTTGTTTTGGAAACACAACAATTTTTGAAGATGGATCTGGCTTCTAAGATGTCTGGCAACATTTGGAGAAAAGCAACTGGATTCCCAGTGATTTCAGGGTTGCTTGGGGTTGGGGTGCTGCCAGGATAGATCATGGCAGATACCTCTGGTCGATACAATAGATATGTGGAGAGTTGTTACTGATCACTGGTTTTTGTTGTTACAGCAAGCTTCTGAATTCCGTGTCAGATTTTGAAGAAGGACAATGATAGCAGTCATTGAGAGGGGAAGCAGGGAAGGGAATAACCTATTTCATACCATTCAGGGGTCTTACCCAGACCCACCTCAAATTATCATGAAGCTGACGGAGCACAGGGGTGCAGACAAGGCTACGAATGAGACTTGAAATGATGAACAACCGTTTCTTTCAGATGTGGCTTTTCTCTTTCATTCCTGCAGTCACAGGCATCCAGCCCACACTGCCACACAGCCAGAAATCCCCCACTGGCATCATTCCCCTCACTGCTGAGGGTCCCTCTGAGACATGTCTTTTTCCAACCATCCAACACGCGTGCAGGAGTTGCTGTGAGCACAAAGGCGAAATCCAGCTCTGCCATATGTGCCACCACCCCTGCCTCTGCTCCTCCACCCACAGCCCTTGTGGTGGACAAGCCCAGGGTATCCCCATACTAATTTCAACCTGGAGCTATGGCCAGGAGTAAATGTCACTGGTTGAAATGGGACAGGGTTTTTCCTGCTGAGGGAAGCAGCACCCAAGGCCCTTTGTTTTGCATATCAGGTCTTAAAATTGCAGCCATGCAAACTGTGTTGGTACCACTCAGTGATGAAGGAGCTGCTGTATTCCCTGCTGCTCTGTACCAGCAGGCTGATGGGAAAAGGATGTTCAAGGAGAGAAAGTGGAGGCTCAGCTGAGCTTTTGATTACAGATTTCAGCCACTGAGTGACAACGCAGTAGGGATCCTGTGACAAATCACCATGTCAAGGTTTTTAGACACAGGTCATTATCCTTTCGAGCTGCTTTGAAATGCCTGTTGAGGGCTAATAATGATCATAATTCTAAAATCACAGAATCACAGAATTGTTTAGTTTGGAAAAGACCTTTGTCAAGTCCAGCCATAAACCTAACACTGCCAAGTCCACCACTTAACTGTTACCCCAAGCACCACATCTATACATCTTTTAAACATCTCCAGGGATGCTGACACCACTATTGCCCGGGGCAGCCTTTTGCAAAGCTTGATAACCCTTTTGGTGAAATAATATTTACTAATATACAGTCTAAACCTCTCCTGCTACAACTTGAGGCAATTTCCTTATCCTACTTGGGAGAAAGGACCAACACCCACCTCTTTACAATCTCCTTTCAGGTACTTGTAAAAGTTGTAAATGGTGGAACCCATTGCACAGCAGGGTAAAGCAGGCATTAATACATTAAAGCCTGGTCGTCACACCACCTTTCATTCAAAGATGCCTGAGAAGCTTTGCCATTTACAAGTCAGCCCAGCCCAGACTACTTTTGCCTGCCTCTGTACCACTCAAGGCCCCGACAAAGACTCCTTCTTGTTGCCAAGAGTCATCAAAGCATCCGTAGGCAATAGATTCTCCAAAGATTTTTTTGCCCTCGAGACCAACCCTTTACATAGCATCAAGCATCTTCCTTGTGCAATCTTCACCCTGTCCTATCCTGCCTAAGCTGGATGACTAATGGCAAAACCCATCAAAGAGGCTTTTATTTTCAATTAACAAGCCTGGGGAGTAGGGCCCCAGTGCAGGTTTTGGCCAGTTTGGAGTCTGCAAAGGCAAACGCAGACCAGCAGTTTGCAGATAGGCTACTGTCTATGCAAGCATTGCCCTAGAGCTATGCAGTGCTGTCCTGGTTTGAGTTCCACTGCTGCTGAGCCCTGCTTCATTCCTCTTACACAACCTAATTGAATGGTGCAAGGATGTCTCCTTCCAGGTGCTCAGGGATCAAGAAGTGAGGCATGGAAAGGGTGAGAACTGTGGGGTACCAACATTCCCAGGCAGCCCATGCAGCAGCAGGCTGCACATGGCTTGGGCAGCCCTTCCAGATCTCTGTGGCTCCTCTAGAGGAGATGTTGGGGCCTTTTGCAAAGTGCTTGGTAAAACCTAGAAGTCTGAGATTCCTGATGGTTGCTGATACAGGTGACTTGCTGAAAGGATGGACTGCAGTGAGGGGCCAGACTTCCTGGGACTTATCCTGCAATCTGGGCTCTCACAACACACAAGTTCTGCCAAATCCAGCCAGGGTGCCTGACATTGCTTTTGTGCCACCTTGCTGTGACCACAGCTCCTGCAAAAGAAGAGCAGGTGGGACAGAAGGGAAGGCATCTGCTGCCTTTCTTGCTCTAGTTCACAGCTTCACATTTCCACCAAACTGGTCCATGAAGGTGGGTTTGCACTAAGATGCTGTGCTGCAGGCCAGCCCAGGCAAGGTGTGGACACAGGTGCTACATGGTCAGATCTGTTTGGCAATCCTATGAGGATGCAGGACTGAAGTGAAAAGCAAGACAAGGGCTCTGTAATTGATGCAGCTGTTGAAAAAATTGCATGTGAGCTGGAGCTGTTTACATTTCCCTTCCAAATCGTGCTGCACACTGCCTGTGAGGTACCCCCTGAAAAACTGATCCTGCTAAATGCTGAGCTGCATTGAGCTGGTAGGAAAGGCAAAGCATGGTTTGTTCTTTGTGCTGGCCAGGCTGTGCCAGCTTCCCTGAAGGAAAGGCTTTTGGCTGGGAAAGCACTGCACTGTCTGTCCAAATGAACCCACTCTTGCCTTGATTCTGCTGGAATTTTTCAAGGGAGCCAAAACTCAGCATTGCTGTGACAGAACATTTTGGTTTTCGTTTTGAAGCATCATCACTTTTGTCTTACAGAACTCGTTTGCCTTTTCTCTGTCCTAGAGGTCACCTGGTGTGATAAGGCAACATCTGTATCATTAAATTTTTACCTTTTAAAGGGGTCAGTGCACTTCAGTTTGTGGCTGGGAATGGTCCCTGTGTCAAGTTAAGTTCTGAATCCCCTTTGGGAATTGCTTGAGGAGAACTGGGGCCAAACTTGTGCCTGGGACTGTCCCATCAAGGTGAGCATACAGAAAACTGAGCACCAGTGTTGAGATACTGCCCACATATCTCTCTTTGGTACCAGGCATACTGCAACCAAGCAATTGTTCTCTCTGGCAGCTCAAGGGCAAGGATTTTCATTTGTAGAAATTCAAGTGGGAAAGCCTCTCGCTTCATTACTCCATGGCTTTTATCTTCATAAAAGCAAGCACTCAGACATAGAGAAAATAAATAGAAAAGTGAAACTAGTAGGAGGAAGGGCAATTTTTTTCTTTTTAAAAAGTGAAATATTGATGACAGTCTTGTAGTATCAGTTCAAGGTGAAGTCTCAGCTGTAGAAATGCTTTGCACAGGCAGAACAAAGTGTGCAGCTCGGGGAGGGAAAGGCTCTGAAGGAGCTCGGCATGGGAAGAGTGGTCTTTTCAGCCCAGATCTGATGACATGACCATGCTCTACCTTCAGAGGAAACCTCCTTCAAGTCAATTCCAGTACTTGAGCAACTTAAGACATCTTTTTTAATAATACCTGTGTGGCAAGGGAGAGGAAATAGAACACTGTTAACAGGTGTAGTACTAGAATTTTAGAGAACAAGCCCATCTTTTTAGATATCAGGTAAAGCCACAACCCCTTTTGCCTAGCCTGGATGTTACTGTAATTTAATGATCTGTTTCCATGATTTAAACTCCCCAGTCTCCCCAGGCTTGCCACCCATGACAAATCTTCCTGATATCTCCATATCAATCTGCTGCAAAAGCCTCTAGCTGGAAAGGATGCACATTTTCCCTGACTGTTCCAAGCCTGTGCTGTTCAGTTTTCCATAAGAGTTCTTTATAAACTGGCTTACATCCCCAACATATATGTATTATCTATAAAATGCAGTTTTTGACTGTGCATGTTCACAAGAGAGAAATGCCAATTAAAGTGAAGTGAGATGCCAGATAGGAAAAAAAAGTCAAGCAGATTGGACCTCTAGAGGCTTCCAGCATCAGGAGCAGAGATGATAAAACGTCCTGTTCTGAGTCTTATTTTCTGCAGTGTGTTAGATGGCAGCTGCTGACTTAACCTATTCGGTGCCTGATGTACTCCTCAGTCAACAGCTGGATCTCCACTGCAGGCAGAGATGTGAGGCAGCACGTGTCAATATATGTGAGGTGGCTTGGATACTGCAGGCAGGAAGGTGGGGCTGCAGGAGCTGTTGCACTGATGCACTCACCCAGCTAAAGCCATCTGTGTTCAGCTAAAGACACCAGAGTGCAGCTGAAATGGGGTCTGATTGAGTGACTGTGTGCTCATCATGGGCTGGACCTGCAGAGAGGACAAGATGGGAAGGAGGTCTGTCAGAAATGAACAATTTCAGGGTGGGAAAGATGTCAGGAATAACAAGGGTTAGATAAAACCCGTGGTTGTTTGCTGGTTTTGGGGCACCTCGAATTTCCCGAGGCAGAAAGTAAGAACCGTACAAGGGGACACAGCCAGGCTCCCACTCATCTCGGGCCTCAGGTGGCTTCAAATCATAGAATCATAGAATCATAAGGTTGGGAGAGACCTCTGAGATCATTAAGTCCAACCGTGCCTGTCTCCCTGCTAAACCATATCCCTAAGAAACTCATCTACCCATCTTTCAAACACCTCCAGGGATGGAGACTTCACCACCTCCCTGGGCAACTTGTTCCAATCCCTGACCCCTCTCTCAGTGAAGAAATTCTTCCTAATGTCCAGTCTAAACCTGCCCTGGTGCAACTTGCGGCCGTTCCCTCTCATCCTGTCACTCGTCACTTGCGAGAAGAGAGCAGCACCCACCCCATCACAACCTCCCTTCAGGTAGTTATGAACAGTGATGAGGTCTTCCCTCTTCTCTAAGCTAAGCAACCCCTATTCCCTCAGTCTCTCCTCGTAGGGCTTATTCTCCAGCCCCCTCACCAGCTTCATTGCCCTTCTCTGCACGTGCTCCAACACCTCAATGTCTGTCTCGTAGTGAGGGGCCCAAAACTGAACACAGGACTCAAGGTGTGGCCTCAGAAGTGCTGTGAACAGGGGCACAATCACCTCCCTTGTCGTGTTGGTCACAGCATTTCTGATACAGGCCAAGATGCCATTGACTCTCTTGGCCACCTGGGCACACTGCTGGCTCATGTTCAGCCGTCTGTCAACCAATACCCCCAGGTCCTTCTCCACCAAGAAGTTCTCCAGACACTCTTCCCCAAGCCTGTAACACTGCAGGGGGTTGTTGTGACCTAAATGGAGGACTCTGCACTTGGCCTTGTTGAACCTCATCCCGTTGGTCTCAGCCCATCGATCCCACCTGTCCAGATCTCTGCAGAGCCTCCCTTCCTTCAAGCAGATCCACACTTGCATCCAGCTTGGTGTCATCTGCAAACTTACTAAGGGTACACAACGCAATGGTTAAGCCAGCAACACTCTGGCTTGCAGAGCCATCTACTGACAGAAGGATGCAGGACAAGGAATTATTTTTTTTCCCTTAGTGTATAGGTTTTTCCAACTCTGTCCATGCAGTTGAGGGGTTTCTTGAAGTACACCCGATCAGCAGTATGGCTGTAGCCAAGCTCCTGCATACAACTCAACACAAGAATTGTTTTACTCTGCCAGTCTCATATTTGCTCTTCTCAATAAGAAATGTTCAACTATTGCCCATCTTTAGATACGGATCTGTGCTCCAAGCAAAGAAGGGAGAAATGAAAGTTATTGTGAAGGATCCTTGGAAATTAGGAGACAGAACTTCACCTCCTCAAATGAGAGCTCTGCTTGAAAATCATAATGCTGTAAAATTGTACATACTGTGGCTGCAGGCCTAAAAATTGGTCAAGGATACAGCAGTGTCACGAGTGAGAGGGATGAGGTGAACAGAGGGATGGTGAGGCCGCAGGGCTGCAGATCCTGAGTTACTGGGAAGGCAAGGGTACATCCACTCTCACCCACGTTTCCTTCCTTGCAGACACTGCTCTGCCACATCAGGTCCCTTCACTGGGTGTTTTTATTTGCTGTAAAGGCATACGAGCCCCAGCATTTTTGTTTTACATCAGAGTTCATGTGGGCAGAAGGCTGGACCTCTGCCGCTCCACCTTCTCTCCAACAGCTGTAGAAACAAACCTTTTCTGCCTGACCTGAGTCTGCAAAACAGACTGCCTGTTTATCCATGACAATACTGACTTCTTTTATTTGTGTGCAAATAGCAGGCCTTACAATGGGTATGATTCCTGTTTTCAAAGTGCTCGGTGCCTTTGGGGTGGAAATGCACCTTTCCTTTGAAACTAAAAACAGATGCTATGATTCTTAGGTTTGAAGAGTTGATGCTTCAGAGAAAACAGAGCTTACAGCAGTCTAGAAATACAAATTCCTACCACACTAAAATGCACCACAGCATTTTTGGTAGGGAAAACTGTATGTTTTCCAAAACATCTTATTTGTTTTTTCTAGGGTGATTGGCCATTGGAATGGGCTGCCCAGGGAGGTGGTGGGGTCGCTGACCTTGGAGGTGTTTAAGGGGAGACTGGATGAGGCACTGAGTGCCATGGTTTAGATGATGGGTTGGTGTTAGTGTTGGGTTATAGGTTGGACTCGATGATCTCGGAGGTCCTTTCCAACCTTATGATACTGTGATACTGTGATACTTTAACGTAAGGTAATATCAGAATAAACTGCATGGCCTTATAGTACATGAAAGCACTGACATTTTCTCCCTGCAGGAATACTGGAGATCGTGGATAAGGCCAAACTTCAACAAGTAAATGCCTTCACAAAATGGAGTTTCTGACTGGAGATCAATTTTGTCATCAGCTGTCTTGGTGAGGAGCTGCTTTTGTGGCAAAATCTGCACGCCTTCAGCAGCACATTAACAGGATGGAGTTTAAAAGGATCACAGAATCATCGAATGATGGATTGGGAATAACTTTTGAAGATCACCTAGGCCAGCCCTCCTGCCATAAGCAGAGAAATTTTTCACTAGATTAAGTTGTCCCATCCAACCTGGCCTTGAACCTTAGGACAGCTGCTGCTCTCATGACTACTGTAGTTGGCACTTATCGTGTCCCAGATGAGCATCTATGAATGACCCATCTCCTCTCTGTTCCTGCCTTGGCACATCCCACTGGTTCCAGCTGCTTTATGATACCAATCCATTGTGTCTACCTGCACCTAAAAGCACTTTTTCCTGGCACAGAAAGCAAGCAAGGCTTGCTTCTGCAGTTTGGAGGACCCCTGGGGATTCAGCTTGTGATGCTTTGGCAGATGTGAAATGAAATAAAAATTAAAGACTTAAAAATAGTAACCAGGCTGAAAAAGAAGATGGTCATGATAGCCATTCCCCAAGGAAAAACAGGGAGGGGAAGAAGAAAACCTTTAAAAGAAAGGTAGCTGAAAGAGCTGAATCTTTGTGCTATTTTTGGCTTGCCCAGAGTTTGTGGGGTGGAAGAGCACTGCTTGCTTTTTAGAATATGCAGAAAAGGTGAACACAACCATGACACTCAGGAAACAAAGGCTGTCCCCATGGCACAGAACAGAATATCTGACCTCTTCTCTCACAGACTGGCTTTCATGCCACCATATCTACACTTCCATGGACAGGAGCTGACATACATAAAAAATACATTTAAATTCTTTGTTTGTACATTGAAAATATGGGAACCCTGATAGGAATGGCCAGGTGCTATATATTGCATAAATATTAAACATGTTAACTACCTCGAAAAAAACAACCCTATACTTCAGCAGAAGCACCATGGGGCTAAGTGGTGCCTAGAGAAGACGGTCTCTCCTTATCTCTGAGGATATCTTGCGCAGCCAGAGTGTTTGTGGGTATGTAACAATGTTCACTCAACCAAAAGAGCTTGGAACTTGGCTTCACATGCGTGAACAGAGGCTGTGGGACAGGCAGTGAGCAGAGTTCAAGGGGAAATTAACTGTGGGAATGCTCTCCTTCTTGGTTCATCATATTGACAGGTCTGTGGGGAATGAGGAAAAGGTGAATGCTGACTACTCCTCCTTCATGCTCAAGAGCTAGGGTGAACCTTGATGTAATAAATACAACTGCTTTGATTTTTCAAAGACCTTATTCCAGGCAACTTCTTCATCTAAAATCCTTTCTGAATGAATTCCATGACCAAGAAACCAAGGAAAAATATGGTGGATTTTTTTGCCAAGTACTTCCTTCCTCAGGGCAGTCATTGTGAGATCTTAAGTTTGGCCTGTTTTCTGATGTGTTTTTTGAAATATTGTTACGTCTCGGACAATGAGTAGAATGGGCTTTGTGGACCAACCTTTCTGCTGGGTCTGATGGATGTGCAGAAAATGTCCAAGTGTCTCTTTAAATCCAGTTGTGATCACGTGAAAAGAAATTTTTGCATAAGGTTAACTGTGCATCCAGTTTTGCCTGAGAGTTTTCCCAGTATTTACACACAGGAAAACATACACAGAGAGAAACACATCTCTCTAGAGAGCCATGTTGGAAGGCAAATTATTAATGTGTTTTCTTAATACAAGATATTTCATATATTAGAGTAACTTCAATATTCCTACTAGAAATTTCCCATTGAAAATATTAGGTTCTGTAAAAACCCTGTGGTTAATTAATGCATGTCAGCATTAATTATACTCTGTTAGCAGAGAGTAGCTTTCCAGGAATTTAGGCTCTAGTGTGGTTCCTCACGCCTCTAAACATTACCTTTTTGTATCTGCCTAAATTAGGTCAGCTTTATTCTTCCCCTCTAGCTACCTTCTCATACAGGCTATTTTTTTTTTTGTTGGCTGACAATTCGGTTTATTCTGAAAGAAACATGTTCATTCATAAACTCTCCCTGAAGAAATAAGGAACGTGTAACAACATTAATGCAATTATTTCAAAATAAGCTTTTGTGAAGATAAATCCCAAGATTTGCTGAAATGACTGTGCCCTGTGCTTCTTTAACATATTATGCAGCCACAGGGCATGTAGAAAAAAAGAGCACACCTACCTTGTATAATATAGAAAATGCCTGCTTTACAAAAATGCAGCTTGAATAGTTAAGAATTCAGAGACTATCCAGATTAGAGCTGTTGCCAGGGAACTTGGTATTAGTCAGCCAAAGCTCAACAATCCTGTAAACTCCAACTGTTGCACAACCTGTATATCATGCAGTCATATGGCTTCTGTTAGAAAGGAGGAAGAGTTCCACACAACACCTACAGCATACGTGTGTGTGTTTAAGATCCTCTACATTTAAGACCAATTGCTATCCTGACTGAATAGTCCATCGGTCCATCCCTCCCGAATACAAGTGCTAATGCCATCAACAAGCCTTTAGAAAGGAAAATAGCCACATTGCTGAGCATCCCACCGCTCAACTCTGAGACTGAACTTCATCTTGTCTGGAGAAATCTGGCTTTGTAATCCTGATCCGCACTGAGTAGCTGTGGTAAGAAAACCAAGCTCAGCTACTCCACCCTGGACCATGGTGAGGAAGAAGCTAGAGAACAGAGCAGGGGACTGGGGAGCCCAAGATTTTCCTTCTCTTTCTGTGTCTTTTCCCTCTCTCAAGAGGTTTTCAGCGTCAGCCAAGGCTGACTTTGTCAGGATGAGGAAACACCATTCCTCTCTGTGGTGAATTGGAGGATGGGGAATGGTGGCAATGGATGGGGACTCATGAGATAAGCGTTTTCTGTGATTAACACCACTCAAGGCTTGGAAAGTGCTAAAATTTGAATGTTCCAGGTCATGTTCGATTCCAAAAAGCACCAAATGATGGAAATCTGGCTTTAAAAGAGGACAATTCTAAGATGTTTCATGCCAGAGCTGCCAAGAAATGGGGAACTGATTGCTGCTGGCAAGCAGCGAATCCTGAGACCAGAGAGGAGGAATCACTTTTCTTGGCTCAGCCCACACGGAGGTGCTACAGACTTGGGAACAGACCAGCTCACCCAGAGCAGAGACAGACCCAGCACCGCAAGCTATTACTAGTTAATTTTTAAGAAGATTTTTTTTTTGTGAAACTTTATAATACTTACACTTTATCTTTTCCCATATTTACTTTGTAATAATGCATCCAAAAAGAAAAGGAAGTATCAGCTGGTGTTCTTTAGCTCAAACAATATACTCCTTGTAAAATTTCACAAGCAATTCATATCTGATTAAAGTTGGGCAAAACATCTTTTTAGATAACTTCAGACCTGCCTTTCTATTATGCTTCTCATAAAGGAAATACTTGTTGTGAACAATAAAAGGAAAGTCCCACTTTCCTGTGAATAGCTGTAACATCAAACCTCAGCTTTTAATATAATGGGTTCCTATTCTCTCCCTGGACTAAAGGGCAGCCTAAGTGAAACATTCCCAAGAAGAAATAGGGGGAAATATTCTCCTAGAAACAATAAAAAAAATTCCCAAACATCCAAACACTCAGCCTCTGTCTTGTGCCAAAGCTCTCTGCTTTGCTTTCTACCTGACTGTCTGCCAAGAAATGAAGAGATTATCCAAAAGCAAGACACAGGATCCTTTCCCCTGGGCCAGAGCTTTCATAGGGAAAGAAGAGACTAAGCACATTGTAAAAAGAAACAGAATTTCTTTTGTAAGAAGAAAGGGGAGAAAGATGTGTAATATAGATGAGAAAAATGAGAGAGAGATGGATGATGCATTGAGTGAAGACAAGATGCAGCCATTTTTACTATCATGTAAAGATTAATTAAGTCATGTTCTGAATGAGGCACTGACGGCAACTCCCGCTGTGGCTCTTCAACTCACTGTATCCCTTTGTCTCAGTTTATTGTCTGCAAGACAGGAAGAAAGAAATCTACCTGCATTGCTGGACTGTGAGAAATCAGTTAATGATTGAAGAGTATTTTAAAGATGGGAAGTGTGTAGCATTAAAATTGGTTGTGGGTAAATATTCGGTGGCTCAAACTTTGTCCTCAGCTCACGTAGGCAGCCAAGCACCTGGGATTTTTACATTTTTGGTAATTAGTAAAAATATTTTGGAACAGGCTCAATTTGTGTTTTGAATGACGCTTAGAGGAATGTTACAAAAATTACTGTCAAAACTCTCAACAGAAATGCAAAACAACAGAGAAAAACATCATTAAGGAAACACTTCAGAACTGTCAAAAATACTGGTTCCTGGTTAGTGTGGGAAATAGGCAAAGATTTAGAAAATGCTTCAGTTTGGTTTTATCCAACCTTAACCAGAGCAGCTCTTTGATTATACTTTCAGGTATTCAAGTACACTAGAAGTATGCTTTAAATGCTCAAAATATTCCTCTCTGGCATGTTTATTGGTAATGCTAGAGCAAAGTTTTCTCATTGGCAATTAGATTTGAGTCTTATATTTTCTTTCAACAACTAAGTTGCTGTTGCATCACAGTAGATGCAATATTCCTCCTCCTTTTCCTGCACTTATCTGGCATCACCCTGCTGGCTTTGCACACATTGAAAGTAGTCAATGATTTCACTGTGTGAGAAACGTTTACACCAAGGCTCAGGATGTAAGTAGGAGTTTCATTGGGAGCTCGAGGAGAACAGGACTAGTTTTCCCCTTGAAAAATAATACAGAAGTGATATTGCAAAAAAATATGTGGCAGTTTGCTTAAATGATTTTGCTTATTAGTATCTAATAGAAAAAGTCTTAGCTTTTTGTGACAGAAGTCCTAGGTCAAATTTTTTTTTGCATAATGTAGATACCACTTGAATTCCTATAACTATTGTAGTCACAGGGACGAAAATGAAGAATAAAATAAGATACAGAAAGGAAATAAAATGAAGAATTACAGGAATAATGAAGACATTCTCCAAAGTTATGAAATATGAAAGAGTTAGTGCAATATGTGATGGGAAGGGAGAAATAATAATGTGACAGGTTGAATGCATTTTTTCCTTCAGTAGTGACTTAAAAAATAGGAAGTTTATTTAAAATGCTTAAGTAGCTGATGTGAGCAGAATGAGATGTTAGTGATCACCTTGAGAAGGTGGTGAGGACAGACAAGGTTGCAGGGCACTTGAGAAGAGCAAGTAGGGAGAATATATTCAAAAGAGAGGAAGGGAGGTATTTGGGAATTGTCATTAATCAGATCAACTGTAGTTGCTGAAAAAATATTGAAATTCTCTTTGTTAAAGAATCAAGTTGTTCAAGTGGTCTATGTATGTCATGTAAGATGTTGAAATAATCTGCGGATACCAGATGGAATTAGTGTGCTTGGTTTGGGAAAAAAACTTCCGAAAAGATGCAGACAATTAACCCATTTCTAGAAACTTGTAGACAATTCTAGAAAAGAGAATGGATGGAGAAGATTGTAACAAACTTTATATACACAAAAGACTTCTGAAAAGAGGAAAAGAACTGTTCTTCCTGTATACCATGAAGGGACATAAAATAATCAGCTTAAATTACAGAAATTACGCTTGCACTAATGTTTTGAAGTCCCAAGTGACTAAACTGTTCCAGCTAGTGTTCCCTGTAAAAAAAGATCTGTCCTCTCTCCCACTGCAAACTAGTCAAAGACCTGCTCTACAATAACCAATTTGTTTACACTAAATGCTTTCCTTTGTTGGAAGTCGGTCTGGCAAAAATCATTATGTTATACCTCAAACAGTGAGTCACTGAGCTTCCTCTTTAGGAGAACAAGTGAGGCACAGCTCACAATAAACTACAAATAATCCCCACAAATCATGAGCTTTGACTGTTGGAAATCCTTGCAGAAAATAATTTTAAAACTTGCTTCCTCTGTACAGAGGCTCCTTCTGAATAATAAAGAGTGGTACAGAACCAGAGTAACCACACTGCATTGCTCCTGGTAGAAGAATATATCTTTCTACGAGCACCCCAACATCTGTGGAAAACTCTTTTCTTTGAACCTGCACACCAGTGAGCAGAAGATGGCAGAAACAGAGGTAAGGTAGTAGTCTACCGGTAGAACTACCAGTTTCCAGTATTCTGGGAAACTAAAGATCTTGGCTTGCTTTTCACAACATGTTCCTAAGACAGATCTGCAAAGGTGGGTGGTAGCAACTGACACTTCAGGAGGTAAATCCATAATGCTCAGATTCTCTGTGTGCTAAATGGAAAAGTTTCCAGATCAATGTTGGGGTGGTAACCACCAGCAGGATGCTCGTGATGAGGACAAGAGCTGCTTGAAGGTCTCTCTTTGCTCTTTACCAAACTGTGGTTTTATAGATTCATATAAAACCCCAGCAAGCAGTTCCCTAAGGCTCCCTAGTGCCAAATGAAGACCTGAAAGGTGTTTTGGTTGCATGCAGTGTATGTTTATGCCCCATAAGGGCCTTACCTTAGAATCATAGAATGTTCTGGTTGGAAAAGACCTTGGAGATCATTGAGTCCAACCACACCCATCCTCCACTAAACTATATCCCTCAAAAACTCATCTACCTGTTTTTTAAACACCTCCAGGAATGGTGACTCAACCACCTCCCTGGGCAGCTGTGCCAGTGCCTGACCACCCTTTCAGTAAAGAAATTCTTCCTAATATCCAGTCTGAACCTTCCTTGGCACAACTTATGGCCATTTCCTCCTGTCCTGTCACCTGTCACTTGAGAGAAGAGATCAACACTCGCTCTCCCACAGCCCCTTTTCAGGCAGCCTTAGACAGTGATGAGATCTCCCCTCAGCCTCCTCTTCTCCAGGCTAAACAACCCCAGTTCCCTCAGCCGTTCCTTGTAGGACTTGTTCTCCAGCCCCTTCCCCAGCCTTCTTTGGGCACTCTCCAACACCTCAATATCCTTCTTGTAGTGAGGGGCCCAAAACTGAACACAGTACCACCTCAAGAGGTGTGGCCTCACCAGGGCTGAGTACAGGGGCACAATCACCTCCCTGCTCCTGCTGGCCACGCTGTTTCTGATACAGGCCAAGACACCATTGGCCCTCTTGGCCACCTGGGCACACTGCTGGCTCATGTTCAGCCGGTTGAACCTGAACGGTTGTTAAGGTTGAACCTTAACGTATGTGGAGGAGGAGTCTCTGCTGGGATCACCTAGTTAATTATAGTACAGTAAGGTGGAAATTCAAAGCATTTCAGGAAAAAAATGGAACTGTACTATGAAGTCTTCTTCCTGGGCAAGAGATGTGGTCAGAGGGGTTCTTACCAAAGGCAGGCACTGCCTTTCGCTTTGTACAGGGGAACACAACGTGGTAGTGTATCTTATGCAGCTGGAGAGAATCAACTCTGCCAAGGGTTGCCTAATTTCTAAGCTCTAAGTATTCCTTGGCCAAAAATTAGGTCCAGAGAGGTTTAATCCAGACAAGTGTTTACTGTAAAAAAACGTGAGTAATCCTGGGATTCACATGTACCAGATTCCCACTGAAAACACTGAAAGCTCAGGAGCAGGCTGTGTACTTCTGATGTCCTCTTAAGGGCTATAAGGCCTTTCATTTTCTAAATATCATAATTTTACCTGAGTTTGCTCTGGCATGGAGCTCCTGGTAGTTAACTTGAGGTTGTGAACCAAAATGTGTGTGTGGTGTCAGTATGGGGCAATTGACTGCTGTGGCCTACTGCCATATCACAATATTATTATCCCTTGGGAGGGAAACAATGTAGATTTATGACCTGCTTGAGCTCTTTGTTTTGGTTATTTTTTCCTGCTAGGTTATTTTTAGTGTAAAATTCTTCCAAATTATATTGAGAACAGGAGAAGCTGAACTGAAACTCTGATTGGAAATGCTGCTGTGTATGAGGGATGTTTCTGTAGACAAGAGCCAGTGACATGTTATACTGCATAACCCTAAAGAAATCTCTAGAAAACAATGTGTTACCTCTATCACCTCCAGATGGTCCCCAATCCAACCCATCCTGGTGTGAAGAAGCAGCTCCACTGTTTCCAGTTTTAGCAGCTTCAGAATCAGATGATATGAAGTAAACCAGCCACTTTCAAGAAAAAAATATGTCTTTGTGTTAGGACAGAAGGTAGCTGACACAGTCCCTCCTCTTCCACTGCTTTTGAATAACACACAATATTCAAACCCTTAAATCACTTGCAGGCTTGTATCTTCTGTTCAAGACATTTTACATCTCCCTAAGCCATTTGCTTGCAGAGACAGAACCACGGTGTTCCTCAGAAATTAATTAAGAGATTCAAAACCACTTTTATGTGGTTTGGGAAACAGCAGCATGGATGAATGCTCCACTGAGCTGTCAGATGTACAGGTACCTGACAGTTCTTGAAGCCTAATTATGGAGCACAACATTCTGTGTTGCTGTCTGCCTGCTCCAAAGAGACAGCTGTGTTTCCTTCCCTTTAATGAAAGTGTGCTGTAATAATAGCTTGCAAATATTTTATCTCTGGAAGCAATTACTATTTTGTTTTAAAAGCTGAGCTAACACTGGAGACATGTTTATTCTCCAAGTAGACACCCTGTATTTGAGCTATCAAATTTCTTGTTACTATTTTTAAGCCAGTGTTGTAGAGTTGTGAATTTAAGTTGCTTCATCTGCTACAGAAAACACCCTGCTTTGTCAATGAATTAACAAAAATTTGTCTTGGGAAATCACGTCCATTCCAAATTAAATTAGAAGTGTGTGATGTTGCCAGGGAGTCCCAAAGTGATAAAGAGCCCCTCCGCTCCCCTCCCAGTGAGTGCCCTCCACTGTCAGTGCCATCCCTTTGGGCTCCTGCTCACTCCACAGCCAGGAACTTTCTGTCACCGCTGGGACAATGATGGCAGCACTGGGGCTGAGACACACTGGCCTCCACTAGCACTTTCTAATCCTTGCTATAGCACTGTAAACATTAATTAAAAATGAGCTGTACAGAGTAGGGGAAATCTCACTCAGTTTGCTCTTGTGAGTGGCCTCAGCAGGATTCTGTCCTCAGTTAATCATTGCCTCAGGCTCTTAACGACAGTGATTGCTCATTTGGTGGAGGTCATCATTACTCTTGCTGCTGGCAGGAGTCTGAGTCAGAGTCAAACTCAAGGCAAGTTGTTCTTTTCTGAATATGAGACAGCAGAGGAATATGTAAGCTAGACAAGAGAGTTTATTTCCTTTTTCTTTGAGAATGCAGTTATTTTTTCCTTTCCTGAAGGAAGCATGGTGTCACATTCCTTCTCTAGCAATTATGAAATGTAGGTACTCTCTCACACATCTTGTGTTCGTGCCTATTTGCACAAGAAGTAATACTACACCTTTGTGAAGTGTCAGGATGCCATCTTATATCCACAATGGATGATGAATTTTGTGAAGTGATAGGTCCTTCCCCTGCAAAAATATTCTGCTAGAACTGTGTGCTGTGACAATGATAAACCTGTGTATCAGTCTGATCTGGGCCTGCATGGGGTTTCTCTCCCTCTTTCGTTAACCTTTTGCAGATGACTTTGTCCTTTGAAGGGGATGCAGGACCAGAGTAGGCTACAGGATACCAGAGTGTGCGGAGTGTTGGATCAGTCTCGTCTCTTCCACCCTTATACATCCACAATCATGTTGGATGGGGCTTTGAGCAACCTGATCTAGTTGAAGATGTCCCTGCTTACTGCAGGGCATGTTGGACTAGATGGTCTTTAGGCCCCTTCCAGCCCAAACCACTCTGTGATTCTAAGATTCTACAATTCTACAGTGTATCAACCCAGTCGAGTCCTCTCCCTCTACTCTTCCTTTTCTCCTTCCTCTTCTTGGATCACAACTGGTCACTTTGTGCACTGTTGCTCTTGTCTGCTTTGGCATTTTGATAAAGAGAAAAAAAGGATGGGCAGATGGAAAATGGAATTACACCTCCCTTCCTGCCCCTGGGCCTGCCCAGAGCAGAAAGCCAGTGCAAGTAATACAGCCCTGGTTTTGTTATCTTCCTCCATTCTTGGCATGCTACCACACAACAAAAGTACAAAACTGTTTCATTGTTCAAAAAAAACAATATAAAAATATAGAAGCCATTTTTTGCACAATTAAAGTCAATGAGAAGTCTTCCCGCTAAATTCAAGAGCAGCAAGATCAAGTCTGTACGAATAAAAGGGGAGCTCCAACATCAAAGACAGGCAAAGAAAGGGCACAGCACGAGCTCATGGGATTATTTACTACATAATATACTCTTCACATTTTTTACATCTTTTGCTTGGATCCCATTTTTCTTTGAACTCCAGACAACGTGCGCAGTTAAGCCCAAACCCATTCCCACTAAAATAAGTGGATGTTTTCTTACAAACTACAATGCAGATTAGATCAATTCTTTAATCTCATGTTTTCATCTTGAACACTATAATCAAACATTTTGTGCTTGGTTGGATATAAAACTAACCCAGGGAAATTAACTTTATTTCAGAATGTTATGTATTCTTAGCTATCTAATTTTGCTGGGAATGTGCCAGTCTTCTCATACACAAAGGTGAACATAGTCCAGATCTAGGTGGGAAAACTGCACAGCTACTTTACTGTGAAAATAATTGGGTGAGGTGGAAGCATGCACTGTTTCGATAGATACTGAAGAGAGGCTACATGGGCCCTTCTGCCCTAGGATAAATCAACAGTACAACACAGGGTATGCTGGTGAATCTGATTAAGCATCTTCAGGAGAAAAGATAGCTAAAGAAAACATTTTAACGATCTGGAAAAAGAAAAACAACAAAACCACCATTTAAAATGTGAACCACTCACAGTCACTATTCCAGTTACTCTCTGCCTGTTCCTGTCTGCCTCAGTCCTCTCCTATCAGCACTGTTTTCTTTGAGCGCATGTATAGCGTATGGTAACAGTCAGAGCCCTTCTATCTTGTAAAATAAAGGTCTCAAAAGCAATGTGAAGCTCTGAATAGATCCTCGTGACACTGGGAGGGAGACAGACACATTATGTAATTTACAGGAAGTGCTTCTGGCAGCTTCACGACTACAATTTCTATAAATATCTGTGGCAGAAAAAACACCGGGACACAAAAGAAGCTTTGTCAGAAAAACAACAATACACTCCGTCATAGGGAAATAATGTTAGTAGACTTTGCAGGAATAACTACACTTTCAGGCTGTTGGTTTATGTTTTGAAGGAGAAAACTACAGCCTCCAGATGTTACTCCTCTGCTTTTCTGATATCTGCCTGTGTCTGGATCTGTCTTGCCTCATTAGGTCCCTTTAGCTCTCTACCTGGGCTGAATTAGCACTGTTTCCTGACACTGCTTGGATTAAAGTTTGGTCCTGGGCAGAATTGTGGCCACAGTCATTTCCCACAATTTTTACTCAAAGTTTTTTTGGGGACAGGTGCTGCTTGCACAATGCTAAGCACAGCTGCAGCCTTTTGCCAATAGTCATGTAAATCATAAAAACACTATTGGCTTTTCTGCAATACTTCTGGAAGACCCTGGTTGGAAGCCATGAGGGCTGACTTTGATTATCTCTGCAGGTCTGTTGTGAAGATTGTTTTTGAGCCCCAGCCCAGACACCTGGAAAAATTGCACAGTGCTTAAAATGATAGCAGCTCTATTAAAGGTGAAGAAGAAAAGATAACTGAATAGCATGTAATGACCAGGTGCACTTTTCCCAAAGTCAAACAATTAACAAAGTAAAACAATTTGAAGTCTTTGTCTATAATTTCAGGGCAAAGCAAACTGCAGGCTGTATTCTGTCTCACTCCTCACTGTCAGCCTGTGTGCCCTGTCTCTCCTTCCAGGATAAAAAACCTGATGCCTGAAGTCTGCGCTGCCCTCCAGTAAACCTGAGCTGCTTCTCCCTTCTGGCTCTTCTAGCAAGCTATCCCTTTGGACCTCTTCTTCAGTGATTTCTACCTCAAGACTCAATTTCCCCAAAGGATCCTTTTAACTATGGTTCCTTCTCTCTCTTTTTTTTTAATTAGGTACTTCCATGCATCTACAGCTACAGCCACAGCCACAGCTACAGCTACAAGCTCTATGAAAGATCAAGCTGTACTAAGGATCAGACAGGCCAGTCACTCCAGGCCTCTTTTGGCTGGGCTGGTTGGCTCAGGTTTTTCTTGTGTTATAGTAACTGTGTAATCTCCACTTTCACATGTCTGTTGCTTCTTTATTTTTTAACAGAAATGCTCCAAATGTGAAAAACTTAAATGAAAATCCAACATCTCTCAGATGTCTGCCTCAAACATGCCCATTTATCCGTTTCCCTAGGTCCCTTCTGTGCTACCAGACTCCAGCTGTTTGCTTCTGTCTTTCAGGCTGCCATCCTTTTAGAGCTTTCTGGATGAGGTTCCTCTTCTCCTTTAGATCTCAACCATCAGGCTTATCGCTCAGAGGCTTAGGGTAGATCTATCTGATACAAAGGTTATGTATGAGGTAAGTTTCCTCTTGAACACTCTTGTTCATTTCCTGGAAAAGGCATTTGTTTGCCTGTACTGTGCTTGCTGAAGTGGCTACAACTCCTTATCAGCCTTCTCCTTCCTTTGACCTCCTGTCTTTTCATCTTCTCTCTGGTTTACCTCTGTGCCTGGAACTTCTTTGCCTCTCCAAGGGCACAGACTTCCTATTCAGCTCTGGTATTGCCCCTCTGATGCTTTGATGAGACTGGGCTCCTGATGTCTGGACTATCTGAAATCAGCTACAGAAGTAGCCATAGGAAAACCAGTGGATTTATAAAATAATCAGTTTGGCAGTCAAAAATAGAGGGAACCAAAATATATTTGTGACTGTTACAACCTCTTTGGGAAAATTACTTGAATGGGGTTTCAAGGCAACCGGTATATAGTAAGTGCTCCCAAAGAAAGTACCATCTTAAAGCCAATTAGAAAGAACATTATCAGCATCCTCTAAAAATAGGCAAGATACACAGAACAAACCCGTGAATTAAGAATCATCTCTTCTGTGAATAATTTTACAGAATTAAATAAAATAGATACACAATTTAAACAAAAATAAACAGTGTATTTAGAGGTGAAGAGGAGGAGAAAAAAATGGCACTGGCCAAAGGAGAACAAGCTCCATTTGAATAAAAACCAAATACACATGAAAGAAGAAAAAGTAGATTAATAGGAGAGGGAGGACTGCATAGGACAGAGTTGTTTTACTCATAAAAAATAAGTGAATGAAAGGAATAAGGATCTTCTGTTCTAATACCAGAAGTTACCATGTGAAAATGACATCATGGCTCTTGTTTTTTCTGTCTCGCTCCCCTGAAATAAAGTCTTGGAGCACAGGAGCACAGGTTTACTACATCTCCTGCATCATCATTTCTAGAGGAAGTTACAATGCAGTTATCCCATGCAGCCATGATGCTTATCCTACTACAGCTTTCTTCAAGGGCCTTGTAGAGAAAAACTGTAGAGCTTCCTTCAATTAGACACATTTGGTGTCTGTTTGCTGTCTTTGATGGAGGTGAAATCCAACTCTGTGCTTATTGTATATGCCTTGTAATAATACCCACTCATTCATTGCAGAAGAGGCATTCTGTTGCCCTCTGATGAGACTTCTTCAGGATTGCAGCTGGAAGATGTGTCACTGGGACTTCCCTTTGTTTCCTCACTATGAACTGGATGCTAGTGACAGATGCTGGATTGGCGGCTCCACAGAAACAGATACTCCAGGCCAGCAGCTTGCACGAACAGTGACAGTTTAAGTGTCGGGCTCCTGTATGGCACTTATCACTTTGTTGCTAGATTACACAAGTCAATCAGCAGCTGTCAAATAGCACTATTCAAGCAATTCCTCTGAGCTGGGGTGCTAACTCACCTGGTTAATGCCACGGGAGCATAGCCAAAGCTGATATAAGTTTTCAGTTATCTATTTCAGTCTTCTTGTTTTTTTTTTCCTTTTAGGGAAGGTGAGGCAGGTGCACTCCTTATTGCAGGTGTGCACTTCTCCCTGCCTCTTTAGAGATGCCCTTCTGACAGTCTGAAGGCTGCCCTTCTTGAAAAGGAGAGGAATAGGGTGAAAGTGGGACCATGACAACCAACTGGAGAGAGTAGAGCTACCTAGCTCGTTGCGATCTTCATACTGACTACTGTCACCAGTACTTATGTTTGAGAGTGTTAAGCTTGCTCTGGCATCTATGTACTATATTGCAATCTCTCCTAAATATTTGGATGTCAAAGGCAAAATGGTAATAGTCAAGTCCACACCATACAAAGCATTGTATAAAATGGATAAATATATAATCTATAAATGTATAATCTATAAATGTACATTGATGCCTGTGCTCTCTGCTTCTCATGGAATGGTAAGGACTTGACCCTTGTGTATGGATTTCCTAAAAAATAAACATATGTATATACATACAGGACATGCTTGCATACACACAAAAATACATATATATGTGTGTATGTACATACATGAACTTTGGAAATAATGTAATCAAGTTCTTTTCTCTGCTAGTAAAGCAAATCACATAATAATAATCAATTACATAAAATAAGCAAGAACCATTAATATAACTTCTTTCCAAACTCCTGTGTGAATGTTGTTCCAGAATATCATGGCTGTGTTGTGCAGTAATATTTCCTTTCCAATTTTGACTCTAAGCATATCCACTGCCATATTGTGTCCATTGATTTTGAGCAGTGCTGTCTGTAAGCTTTAGTCATTTCCTCTCTCTCAGATCTGCCTACAGATGCATTCACAGAGAGCAAATCCCGCCCTTCTCAGTCTTTGTTTTCTGAAACTAAGCAACGCAACCTCTTTGAGACTGCTCACCTTCCAACATGATTCAGATGATCCTTTTCTCTACCCATTCCAAGTTGTATTTAGTCTTCTTGAATATGGTCTTTACATTCATTTTTCAAGAGTAAGTCTTACTGGCTAAAAGATTAGATCAACATTTCCATATGAAACGGAAACACCTCTGCTGATAAACTGAAGAAGGATATTGTCATTTTTGTGGCTTCATCGTGTCAGTGGGTACAGCTAATTACTATGCTGATTTTTCTTCTCAACATCTACACTTTTGAACATGTAACTTTTCACCATTAGCTTAAACACAAGACCAGGGCAGGACCTTGCATGTGGAACTTCTGTCTTTCACACCAAGAGAATTAAAAATAGAAGGAGCATAGCTGGATTAGGTCAGTATTTTATTACTTTCTCTCCAGTGCAAGACTTCCTCTTTAAGCAGCTGTGTCTAGGTTTTGTCTCACTTTTGGGTATATGAAGTAATCTCCAGATAAATCTAACTCTACATTGTCCAAATTGCATTGTTGTTTTTGGGTTTGTTTGCAAGGGAAATATTTTAATAGCAAAAGTGAAAGGCAAAAATAATATAGAGATACTGCAAGAAAAATATAAATCTATCTATTCTAATGATAGCATTTGCTTTATCAAACTTCAGTCATCAAAGTCTAGTTGTGTGGCTTCCCTCCACATCCACCCAGGAGATGCTGGCACCTCTCCAGGGTTTGTATCACTCACATCTTCTGCTTTTCTTTTGGGATCTGATGAACGGTTTCTGCTGCCTCCTATCAGTGCTTACTTCTTCCTTCTCACAGATTGTCAAGTGAAACTGCACCAGGAGAGCAGCTGAAGCATGCAGTTAAAATCAGTTGAAATGACTCTCTCTTCATTGTTTACCTTAAAATTCAAAAGAATATTCCAGTCAGTGACTGAAATGGCTGGGTATATGAGGCAGGCCATGCTGCACTTTTCTAAACGTTACAGGTGGACATTAGCTTTTCTGAACATTGTAATAAGGGTGGGTTTCATATGTGGGTATTCCTGTGTCCCATTTGACCACTAGATCTAAAACAACTAAATGTTCCAGTATAGCGCAGAAGTAGAGCTACTCAGCAAGAATGGAAGATTTTGAGGCTTTGGCACTTTGATCTTTCATGCACTGAGAAGAAAACGGATCATGGAGCCGTCAGGCGGGATGTCAGAGAACTGCTTAAAAGAACTAAACTAAGTCTGGCATTACCAACATGTCATGAGGCAAATATAAACATTGAAACAAAAACATAGGACATTTGAAACATTTTTTTTAGAAACAAGTGTTTTCCAGAATGTTTATTGCAAGAATTGTTCTAATTTTAAATTGGAAAAAGAGTAAGTTTTAGAATTCTGATTTACCACAGGAGATCCCTGATTAATTGATGTAGAAAAAGGTTGAGACAGGAAATTTCCTCTGACCAATCCTATGTTATCATCTGTCCTTATATCAGACCAATCCTGTTTTTTAAGAGCTCACTCTGAAAAAAATATGGTCTTTTAGCAGACTGGTGTGTCTAAACAAAACTATTGTTTTCACTCTTGTTTGTGACAAAAGGTCATAAAGAGAGACTGGGAGTTCCCGAGTACAGCAGGAGCTCTGGAACAATTATAAACTGGAATTTCTAAAAAGGAAGGACTTTAATGTGAAGAGCCAAGTCATAAGGATTAATTAGATTCAAGAAGGGACGCTGACTTTCAAATAGTCTGGGCTGGAAGTAACACAGATGGGGAAGTGAAAAATAATAGAAAACATTGTGTCTGCAAACTGTCCTCTTGGTGGGTGTTTTGGGGAGGGTGCTGGCTAAAGGATTCAATGTTTGGTAGGGAAGTATGAATTATCCATATGATTAATCAACTCATTCCTTAGCTAATTGCTGCTTCCATAGAATAACACTCATGTTTATGACTATATTTTGGCAACTCAGATACCGTTGCTGGACCACATTCCCTTTTTCTGTCATACATCCCCCTTTGCACTTTCTAGTGGGTAAATGCAGGTCCAAACAATGCAACAAACTATTCTGTACAATTATTTTCTGTGTGGTGTTTTCCTCTGACTGTACACACAAAAAACCTACAATTCTTTACACCTTCATTGAGAAAAGCAGAAATAATCTCAGTTCACTGTCCCACCTAAAATGGGAACTGAAAAACTTGTCAAGATATAAATCCAACTTTCTGTTTGCCTCTCTGACTTCATTGTCTCTGAAAGGAGAATAGGAGCTGCTTTTCAACTGTAATAGTGGAAATAGAGAGGCAAAATTTCACTTGTAGCCAGTGAGTGAAACAGAACACTCATCTCCTGCACTTTTTTTGTGGGAATATACTCTGGTAAAATGAATAATCCACAGTACTTTAACATCTTATGAGGAAAAATAGAAAGTAATCAGGTGCTTCTGATGTGCTCAGTTTGTTGTTAGGCTGAGCTTGCTGTCTCTCTAGAAAACCTGATGTGCATTGTTGGCAGCGGGCACCAGTGCCCCGAGGGAGAGGATATACAAGCCTGCAGGAATGTAGATAAATATCTAAGTTCTTACTCTGCGTGACAACAACAAAAAATAATCAGTGAAAGCCTCCAAAGCTCTTCCAAGGGGCCCTCCTTCACAGTCACAAGTACTTTACTAAGATGAGAGCTAACCCTTCTAATTGAAAATATTTCATATTTATTAGATCCAAGCACAATTCTGACGCTTTTAAACAAAAAAAAACTGATAGGGTTTGTTTTTTCTGGGGATGGGGAGGGAGAAGTGTGTGTTCTTCCTTGATCTGGGCAATATTTTCTCTGCTGTAATGCCTAATGGTTTTGTCAGTTGTAATTTACTTGATTATTTTCAGAATTGAAAATGCAAGGAACCAACTCTTTTGCAAGATTCAGTAGCTTGCTGAAAATAGTTATACACTGTACAGAAGCATTTATTGATTATAGCAACACATCCTAGAGTTCAGTTAGTATAGCTGAAGGTGGGGGTATGCAATTGTCAGGGGAAGTAGTATTTTATTATAGAATTTTCTAAACAGTGGATATTGAGTCAACTCTGGTGATTCCACAGACGTACAGACTGCCCCTTGGGAATGCTATTTATAAACTCAAAAGCAGCTGAACTGCATTACCCAAAAGGCTGCTGCTTTCAAGAAAATTAATGACAAGCTTACATTGTTTGAAAATGAAGAGAGAAGACTCATTGTGTTAAGCTTAAAGCCTGAAGTGATAGACAAATATGTTTATACTCCTTTGTCTTGACCTCTCTATTGAAGACAGTGATATTGATGAAAATTTGCATTATCATTGCATTGCATTGCATTGTCAACTTTGAAAAATCAATACAGAAGAATGGAAACACACAGGTAGCCAACCACAGATCTCTTTCTCCAAAAGTCACTTTACTATAGAGAATATTGTTTCTTCACATCCTGGAGTTTGCAGGGTGTGGCTTTGCTGTACTTCCATTATAAAAACCCAAGTACAATAAAACTATAAAAATCCCCAAGATAATCATACTCAGAATAGTTCCCTGAATGCCAGCATTATTTGCAAAGTCTCTGCTCCTGATTAGTCTTTTTGGTGCTTGACTGATTTTATTTGGAATTTTAAAAATTACAGTTGAACATAGTTTAATTGCAAGTCCAAGCTGCTCTGAAGACTTAACAGTTCCCTGCTTTAAAAATTTCCTGCTGGTTTTGGAAGCTGAAGTGCGGGAGCAAACCCATCAGATAAGCACTAAAATTAACACAAGCACAAGAGAGCCAGAAACACTTTGGTGTCAGAGTGGCAGTTTCCAATTGTGGTGGCAGTGACTCAGGTGCTTTATGGCACCACACTTACAGCACAAAGGGGCTGTACTGGTGTAAATAACTGATGTTTAAATATAAGAGCACTTTCAGTTGACACTATCATCTTACCCTAAAGTATAACGTGTGCATTTACATTGATATAAGTATTCATGATGATATAGCAAATGCTTTAATAAAACATTACATTTTGAGCAAATATTTCTCTTTTGATCATTGCAATTAGAAGTACATTGCTGTTACTGACATTGCTAATATCGTACATTTTGTGTGAAGTTGTCTCTGCAGAGAAAATGCTTCTTATCCCTCCCTTGGAGCATGTGTGAGGACTGTCACAACAAGAAGCAGTTTTTCAGTTACTTTTATTTTGGTAAGACAAAGTGGCTGAAGGCCACAGCTGTTGGTTTATTCAGCTGCCTAAGGAAACCGTTAGCCCATTGGACCCTGAAGATGAGATTTCTTTGTGTTGCATGTTAATATACGGAAATCCCAAACAGTGGCTGCCAAAGGGACTTAATACAAATGCAAAATGCCAAAAGTACCTAAAAGGGAAGGGGGAAGTGGTTGCTTATTAGAGGAAAAAAAAAAATGCCAATGAAAATCTGTTTGCTTTTTTTACTTCTTAAGTACAGGGTTATGTACTATGACCAAACTCCTGCATTTAAATCAGAGTATCTTTGAAACTACAGGTATGGTTACACATATGGTTGTACCATTAATGGCAACACATCCACGTGAAATGCTTTTTATCAGCATGACGCAGACAGAGTTTCTCCACAAACTCCCTGCTGAGTGCAGCTTTGCATTAATTAGTTGTAATGGTCCTGTATAAATTAAACAAATCCTCAGAAGAGATGCCAAAGAAAAAACGTAATAGCTGCCATCAGCATAGGTAGCTACTTTTTCAGATTACTGTTATTATGGTCTCATGATTAATTGTTGCCTATACTTAGCCTGAATTTCAGATGCACCTCCCTCTCGCTCAATTATCTCTTTTCAAGATTCAACAGTTACAAGTACTGTATTTCATACCTCTGCAACAGAAACAACATTTCTAATACTTCATACAGGACTTTAAAAGTATTTATTACTGGACAAGCTGTCATCTATAATAATGTTTTAATCATCATTGGGTCCTATTTGAAGGACGTGGTTTTATACAACAAAATGAGGCCTCAGAAATTAAACTTTCCATGCTCCCTGTTTTGTGCTCAGCCTAGCAAAATGGAATAAGGCATAGGAGATTTTGGCATGAGGCAAAGGAATGAGACAAGGGAAAAAACAGTACTTGCTGATCAAGGCTAGAACTTGTTATGCAGAAGAGAATGAGATTGACTGAACAGTTTGAAAATAATGGAGGAAGTAATAGATCAAGAGTGGTAAACTTGAAACAAAGAACAGAGGAATTTTTTTTCTACTGGCTGATATTCCTCAAATTTTTTAACAAGAGCTTAATCAATAAAGAACAAACCATTTTTGTGGTGCTGCCACAACAATTCCTAGTTAAAGACAAATAAAATCAGGATTAACTTCCAGAGTTCATATGATTTCTCTCATTTTGGTTGCTTGCTTGTTCGATGTGTGAGAATGCGAGTGTAGTTGGTTTACAAAGCCATTTTCAGTTATTTTACAGACCAGCTCCAGAGTTCCCATAGATCACCAATGATCCACACTGCACAGTTTGAAAAATATGGCACTAATGCATGATTTTTTCCATATCCTGGAAACTGGCACCCCAAATTCCTTAGTATTACCAGCTGTCTGTAGTGACACAGCATTTTTTCCTCCTTTAACAACAACTTGAAAAGACTTCAAGTTGCTCTTTCCCTTGACAGAGGGAGCTGTGCTGCAGTTGCAAAAGGTAATCTTAAAATTACTCCATTACTCCATAGTCTTCGAAGAGTCCTGCATATCTCATAATGGAGCATCTGTAGGGGGGTAGGAAGAAAAGAAACACAATGTTAGTTATCCTTCTTAAAATAAAGTACCACCACAACAGTTAAATGATAGGATTAAAAGTTAGTGTGCAAGCTTAATTTGCCCTCTCCTTGAAAATCAACCTTTTGATGCATCTTTTATGTATAAAACAACTGCTCTGTGTATTTATACTCTCCCTCTTTTTTTTTTTTTTTTAAAGAGTCCTGCCTCATTCTGTGGAATAAGCAGATTCATTCTCCACTGAGTATCCAGTGAAGGGAAAAACACTGCACATGTTGAATGAATATGTTCCCACATGTATTTTTAAAAATGAAATGTATCTGTTGCTTCTTCACTCCAGTAGAGGGAGTTTTCTCGTTGAAATACTTTTTTTAACTCCTGAAACACAAACCTGTTGGTTTTAGTAACATTATGTTACCCAGTAAGAACTGCCACTGAAAGCAAAAGGTAAAATTTTACAATCAAGACTTTATCTCTATAGTTCTAGAGGCTCTATGCATCCAATTTATATGAGTATTATTGTGCAAGAAGTTGCTGTCATGAAAAATGCAACAGAGTATTAAAAGCATGAAAAATTGACTTGGCTGGAATGTTTGGGAACAAACTATCTGATTAAAGGGTAATGTACAATTATTGCAGCACATATGCCACTGAAATGTGCCCGAGACCATAATTTGGTAACAGTTGACACATGATTTTTGTTTGAAAAGAAAGTCAGTTCCTTTTTTGTGTGTGTGTGCTCTAGGGAGAAGGTCTGAAAGTTCTGTGTTTAGGTTTCTTTATTTGGAGGTAACAGAGTAATTTTAAGATTACCACAGTGGCAAAGAAGTTCAGGTAGCACTACTAGGAAAAGTGAGAGAAAAAAAGCAGCATCTCCCATGGTGACAAATTGTAACATTCTTATTTTATGTTATAAGCCTACATACCAGGCTTCTATGATCTCTCTTGTAAAATAAAATGATGGCAGTTACTGACATTAACAGTGAATATTTTCTTGATCCGTGAACATGCCACAACTCTTCCTTTCTCAAAAGTAAGCAATAAATTCAGATGTTTCATTGGCCATTGGAATGCGCTGCCCGGGGAGGTGGCGGAGTCGCCAACCCTGGAGGTGTTTAAGGGGAGACTGGATGAGGCACTGAGTGCCATGGTTTAGATGATGGGTTGGTGTTAGTGTTGGTGTTGGTGTTAGTGTTAGGTTATAGGTTGGACTTGATGATCTCGGAGGTCATTTCCAACCTTATGATACTGTGATACTGTGACACTGTGATAAAGCATTTAAAACACTAATCTTTCACTTTAAAAGTTTGTTGAACAAATTCCACCTGAGGAGAAATTAATCAATCACAGTTATTTTGGGGAAAGTAATTCAATTTGAAAATACTCTGAAACAAACATGCACTTTTATAATTCCATAGAGTCAGAATACCAGTGCTCTATATTCTGCCTGAACTGAAAGAAATTATTGACTAAAAAGCAAGATTCAGTGTTCCCTGTATGTCTATCAGTATAACAGCAAGACTATATTTTCAAAGGACTGCATAAATACCATCACTACATAATATCCATGTGAAAATGGCTAATTAAATGTTTTCTGCTTTTCATAAAGCGGAAAATGAGGATGGAACTAATATTGATAGGTAATTATTAGTAAATAAGCATTTAGCATGTGACATCAGCCATAGAGCATATAGAAGAAAACAAAGTAGTCACAAGGCTAAACGGTTGAGCCATAATAGTTAATATTTAATAGCCTTGCACAGATATAGTTTCCTTATATGCATTATAATTGCCAGTTCATATAAGAATGCTAAATATGGGTCCCTGTGTTGCTTTCAGCTACACAAGTGGACTCCTGCATTTTTGCAAAACACTGCAGTGAAGTCTTGTCAAACTCAACGGAGCATAAGGCAGTTACAACTGTTCAGTGTCACACCACTCACAGACCAAAGCCCTAAAGAAGGACCAGTTTTAGACATGGGCAAACCAGAAAACTGTATGGGTCTGCAGATCATGGATTTAGCAACATTGCTGCCAGTCAATGGAGAGAAAAAGACTTTGAGGTCAGCAGTCACGGAGGCTCCCTCAGGCACCATCTCATTTCTATCTCACTGGTACTGAAAAGGAGACATGTAAAAGGAAAAGAGAGACAAATTCAAAAGGCCAATGTCCTGCTACTCCACAGTGTAAGAGCTGAGAATATGTGCTTTGCAATCCAGCATGTTCTAGACTGAAGTGGGGGGCAAAGGTAGCTTTATGTCAGCATGATTATTCAGAGCTGATCTAAAGGTAGTAATGATACTTAAATGAAGAGGAATGAGCTTTTGCCTTTATTAAGACCAGCTTCCTGAAAGAAGGCTACATGGAGCTCCTTGCAATCTCTGTAACGGCAGACACTATGAATATTTTATTTCTCGCCTCTCATACACGTATATTTGGCCTTGTGGCAGGACTTAAAAGGGGAAAAATTGCTACAGCAGATCAAATTTATAATTCCTCTCATCCTTTACCCTTGTTAAAGCATGTAGCTTTTCAGAGGAAGTGGGAAAAAAACTACAGAGAAGGCAGATGAGGATAATTCACCCTTGTGGGAGTTATTTTCTGAATTTTTGTTGGGAGTGACTTTAAACTCTAAGAACGATGTTTCTCTTCTGCCTCAAATTTCCTCATGCTATTAACTATTGTAAATTTGGGGCAAGAAGAGGTTGTATTTTTAAACAAAATAGAATCTCTTCTTAAGAGGAGTATGATGGGACCATTTATCAGAGCTAAATGCTATACTTGCTTCAAGGAAAATCTATCTCTTGTACATTTCCAGTTGTGCTGTCAGGAGAACTGGAAGCACAACCTCCCTCCAAGCATTGTCAAGGAGATAAAATATCATACTACAATATGGCATATGCTAGTTTATACCCATAGACTTCACATTTTGTCTTCAGCAGTCATTATCTGACTTATTTTCTGTTTATATTCCATGAGAAAGATGCTAAGCAAAAGCTGACTCCTGGAAATACTTGACATTCTTTTTAGGCTAATTTTGTCCTGAGCTTGGCTGAAATGGCTCATTTTGAACCACTCATAAAAGGATGTCTGCAGCAGGGAAGATAGAATATTTTCATTTCAGAGAGCCCTGCTGCGTTATATTCCCTGATTTTCATCAAAACCAGACCATGTTTACTTGTCCTTTTGGCCTCAAGGTCACTGTGTTTTCTTTAAGTTGGTTTAGCTCTAAGTAGTCATTTTCGTTCATTCCCAAGTTTCCCACAAAAACGTAAACAGTGGCAGCCTGATATAACTTTGAAGACTTTTTAAGGTACATCTCAGCCCCTCAGTTCAAGAAAGATATTGAGCTGCTGGAGTGTGTCCAGAAGAGGAAAACGAGGCTGGTGAAAGATCTGGAACACAAGTCTTCTGAGGAGTGGCTGATGGAACTGGGACTGTTTGGTCTCTACAACTACCTGAAAGGAGCGAAGTGGGTGTTGGTCTCTTCTCCCAAGTAACAAGGGATAGGATGAGAGGAAATAGTCTGAAGTTGTGCTAGGGGAGGATTCGATTGGGTATTAGGAAAAATGTCTTCAGTAAAAGAGTGGTGAAGCATTGGAACAGGCTTCGCAGGGGACTGGTGGAATCATTCCTGGTGTTCAAAAAGTGTAGAGGTGGCGCTTCAGGACATGGTTCAAATAGGCATGGTATTGGTGAGTTGATGGTTGGACTTGATCTTGGAGGTATTTTCCAGCCTTAACAACTCTATGATTCTTAAGTTAAAAAAAAACCAACAAAAAAAAAAAAAACAAGAAAAAATATTCTGACTCTATAAACTCTTCCCCAAAAATGCACAAGCCTACAAACATGCACACGAAGTTAGCAGCATTGAAAGCCAAGAAGCCATGCCGTCTGTGCTCCCCACCACAATGATCACACCCCGAGCCTGGAGGAATGGCCTGGCTGCTGCAGCCAGAACTGTCCTCAAACAGGAATCCCACATTCTCTGCCCAGAAGGGGCTTCCCAAAATGATCAAGCAGTTTTGGATACAGGCTAGAGCCAGGAGGCTACTGGGGGAGGAGTTGGAGAAGCCCCATGGCACTTATGACACCCAGAGGACGGGGGTTTTGCTCTGGGTCTGTGGAGTGCTGAGGCAGCTCCTTCCCACAGGGAAGCTGTGGGTGCACAGGTTGAGGGAAGGGCCCCCACCTCGTGTGAGAAGGGGGCAACACTTCTGTGAGGTGGGGTGGGAAAGGGGAAGAGGGCATCTTGTGAGGTAGGAAGGGGGCATTGCTTATCTCAGTTCGAGTGAGAAGGGGGGGGGTTTCTTCTATCAGGGTGGGAAGGGGAAGGGTGCAACACTTCTATGAGGTGGGGTGGAAAGGAGTAATTGCTTCTCTGAGTTGGGGTGGAAAATAGGAGGGGGCATCACTTCTCTGAGTTGGGGTGGAAAAGAGAAGCAGGCATCGCTTCTCTGTGTTGGGGTGGGAAGGAGGACAGTGGGGAGGTCAGGAGCCGGCACAAGAAGGGGACCTACAAATCTGCTGAGGGGCTCTTTATCAGGGTGTGCAGGAATAGAACCAAAGGATATTGGTTTTAAGCTAAAAGAGGGGAGATTTAGTTTAAATATTAGGGAGAAACTTTTTCCTGTGATGGTGTTGAGGCACTGGCACAGCTTGCCCAGAGAAGTCGAGGATGCCCTATCCCTGGACGTGTTCAAGGCCAGGTTGGACCGGGCTTTAAACAACCCGATCTAGCGGAAGGTGTCCCTGCCCATAGCAGGGGCTGGGATTGGATGGGCTTTAAGGACCTTTCCAACCCAAACCATTCTGTCATTCTGTGATTCTGTGATTCCCATGACTCCCACCTGGGGGCCAGAGGGTGGGGGGTCAGAGGGAAGCGGACGGTAGCGGAGCGGGAGGCTGATGAGCAGGAGGACCCTGCGAGGATCCATCCCGCACTGTGGTACCCACGCCTCCTTAGCCTCGCGGGGCGGGGCAGAGGCGGTGACGTCACCCCACCTGGCAACGGCGCCGCGGCGTGGGGGCGGTGGCGCGCGGCTCTCGCGGGATTTGGCGCTCGGGCCGCGGGAGGGGCGGGGCGTGACCTGAGGGGGGGCGTGGCCTGGAGGGGGGCGTGGCCTGGCGAGGGGCGGGGAATGGCGGGGAATGGCCTGTCGGGGACGTGGCCTGTCCCGGGGGGGCGTGGCCTGTAGGGGGGCGTGGCCTGTAGGGGGCGTGGCCTGTAGGGGGCGTGGCCGCCGGTCCCCGAGCTCGCCGGCGGCCGTCGCGGCTGAGTGTGCGAGCGGACCGGGCGTGCGGCTGCCCCCCCGACCCCGGCAGCTCCGGGCTCAGCCCCTTCGCACGCCCCTAGAGACGCGGATGGAGCCGCCGTGCCCGGTTTGAGCGCGCCGGCGGGACCGCGAGCCGCTCCGCCGAGCGGGCGGGCGCAGCATGGGTGAGCGCGGCGGGGGGCGGTGGGACCTGCCCCTTCCACCCCGGGGCCGCCTCCGCCGCGCTTTGTCTGAGTGGGAGGGCGCGGCACCGGGGTCCCGGGAAGCGGCGCCGCTTCGGGGCAGCGCCCGGGGAAGGGAGCGCGTCCCGGTGCCTCCGCTGGTGGCGGCAGGTGCTGGGGTAAACGCGCGGGACCGGGAGCGCAGGAGGAATCCCGGGGCGGGACGAGGGGGAGGCAGCGCCGCGGGTGGAGCGGGTTTCGGTGCGGAGAGGGAGGCTCGCAGCCCGGCCGTCATCCCGGATCCAGTGCTGGCTGGAGGAAGCTTGGTCCGAGTGGCTTGGCGGAGAGTACAATTTGACCTGATAGATCTGGTCCTTTCGTCTTTATTCCATCCCAAATCCAGCCTGTTTGCGTTTTTTTTTTTCCTTCACCCCAAATCCAGCCTGTTTGCCTTTTTTTTTTCGTTCACCCCAAATCCAGCCTGTTTGCGTTTTTTTTTCCTTCACCCCAAATCCAGCCTGTTTGCCTTTTTTTTTCCTTCACCCCAAATCCAGCCTGTTTGCGTTTTTTTTTTTCCTTCACCCCAAATCCAGCCTGTTTGCGTTTTTTTTTTCCTTCACCCCAAATCCAGCCTGTTTGCGGTTTGTTTTCCCCTTCATCCCAAATCCAGCCGGTTTGCGGTTTTTTTTTCCCTTCACCCCAAATCCAGCCTCTTTGCGAGTGGGTTTTTTTTTTTCCCTTCACCCCAAATCCAGCCTCTTTGCGAGTGGGTTTTTTTTTTCCCTTCACCCCAAATCCAGCCTCTTTGCGAGTGGGTTTTTTTTTTCCCTTCACCCCAAATCCAGCCGGTTTGCGAGTGGGTTTTTTTTTTCCCTTCACCCCAAATCCAGCCGGTTTGCGAGTGGGTTTTTTTTTTCCCTTCACCCCAAATCCAGCCGGTTTGCGAGTGGGTTTTTTTTTTCCCTTCACCCCAAATCCAGCCGGTTTGCGAGTGGGTTTTTTTTTTCCCTTCACCCCAAATCCAGCCGGTTTGCGAGTGGGTTTTTTTTTTCCCTTCACCCCAAATCCAGCCGGTTTGCGAGTGGGTTTTTTTTTTCCCTTCACCCCAAATCCAGCCTCTTTGCGAGTGGGTTTTTTTTTTCCCTTCACCCCAAATCCAGCCTCTTTGCCAGTGGGTTTTTTTTTTCCCTTCACCCCAAATCCAGCCTCTTTGCCAGTGGGTTTTTTTTTTCCCTTCACCCCAAATCCAGCCTCTTTGCGGGTTTTTCATCCTGCTTCAGTTTGAGCAGCACCCATTTCTCCACCAAGGTGTTTGCTATAAAAAAGCAAGTGTATGCCGACTCAAAATATTCCTGTTTTCATAATGTTCACATTTGCACTCAACACAGTTGGCTGTGCTGGGTCTGGTTTTTGATATAAGAGCTCCTGCACAGGGAAGTATGAAAGAGTGGTTTAAGCACTAATCTTCAGAACCCTCTTTCCTCATTCAGAGTCCCCAGCTGGGATGCAGAGTTGCCCATCTCTGTTCTCTCCACTCATATCACGTCCCTTGCTCTGCTGTCCTGTGCAGCATCAGCTGCTTAATGTACTTCTGAAGGGGTGTGTGTGGTGGTTTGTGTGTTGTGGCAGGAGGTGTGTGTGTGCTTACGCTGCCGTGTGCCAACGTGCCACGTGTGATGAGCGATCTAAGCTTTCCAAGTGGAAGAGTATCTAGGTTTTGTATAGCTTTGCTTCCCCCCCCTTGTGTGTAAAAAGAAGGGGAGAAACGCATGGTGTGCAGATCAGATGTGCGGTGAGTGAAGCGATACTCGCTCCTCCTGACTGATATTCCTCCTGATTATAAGACATGATTTCAGTGTGTTCATCTCGATGAAATTTGTTTTAATGAAGTCTAAAAACAAAGTGAAAATGGTGTTCTAGGTTCTGATATAAACCAAACTCTGAGCTCACTTTTTAAAGTTTTGTGATTGTCCAGGATAGGTGAGAATTACTGTTTCTTTCTTCCCGGGATACATCGTCTTACTTGCAAATGAGAATATCTGTCCAAGTCATTGTGGAGGCCTGCGATGGTATTTCCTGTAGCACAAAAGTTTGGGTTGCTAATTAAACATTTTGGAATCAAACTGTATAATGCTGAAATGTGAAATACTCGAGTATTTAGATACGATGGGTCTGGGTTGTTGAAATTATTAGTATGCAATTAGGAATACTGCGTAAGACTATTAGCAGAGGACTGAGTCCAGTTTGTGATTACTATGTGACATTATTTTATGTATTTTTTACTTACCTTACCCTTTAATTGTGTCTTCTTTCTCTGCCTCTTCTGAGTACAGTAGCGAGCATGTTACTGCTGCTCCAGAGGCAGCTGAATTGAGTGGGTGCACACAATCTCTGTCAAGTATTGTTATTGCATGGGTTGTTATAACCATAACAATTTGTGTGCTTATGCAGTTATAGAACTGTTTCTGCCAGAACACTGGCAAACCTCTGTAAATGATCCCAGAGCCTTTTAAACATATTTTCTATGAAGGTGTTGACCTTAAATCAGATTTTCAAGTTCTGCGCTCTTGTGGCAGAGTGTGAGGAGGGAAATACAGTAAACTGTCTCTAAAATAAGAGTGGTAAAAGAACTGTAGTTTGCACTATACTTGCTATATTTAGCGATGGCCTCCCGTTTACCTTGAGAAGTCATTATTTATTTTATTAATGACATAGTAGAGCTGGCTCTTGATAAGAGAATGTTTGTCTTCTATTGTTGGCTTATGAAATAGATTTTACCTGTAGCAGTTGGTATGGAGGGAACGCGTTGAGGTGTCTTCGTCAAACTCAAATGTTTCTGAGATTTATGGAGAAGTTACAATGGGACAGTATGACTTGGGGAAACAAAAGGAGAAGCACAGAAATACAAAATGCCTTGGAACAGGTCCTTTTGTGTTCTTGTAGTAGCTGGAAATTAATGTTGCAAGAGTGGGTGTCATTCAAGCACTTGAAAGATGAGGAGAATGATGTTATCAGAGGTGACAAACACTAGACCCTATAAAATATTGCCAAGTTACATGCTGTCATTGTAATTCTTTGCCTTCTCTCCTAGATTAATCACAGGGATTCAGTATATGGTTCTACAAATAAATAGAGAAGTGGGTTGATTAAAGGAAAATATATTCAGATGTTCTTTTTCTCAGGTGTTGGACTTGTTTTGGCCTGAAAAACAGAAGGCTTCTGGGAGATCTTATAGTAGACTTCAGTACTTAAAGGGGCCTGCAGGAAAGCTGGGGAGGGGCTCTTTATCAGGGATTGCAGTGATAGGATGAGAGGTAACAGTTTTAAGCTGAAAGAGGGGAGATAGATATTAGGAAGATTTTTTTTTTTCTATATGGATGGTGAGGCACTGGAACAGGTTGACCAGAGAAACTGTGGATGCCCCAGCTTTGCAACCTACCCATGGCAGAGGGGTTAGAACTGGATAATCTTTAAGATCCCTTCCAGCCCAAACTATTCTATGGTTACGGGGGAAAAACTTTATTTGATTTAATTATCTTTTTGCTGCCTTGGTTTGATACCCTCTTAGAGGGATGTAGAGTATTGGTGCAGTGTAACATTTGTCCAGTTTACTTTTATGGCTCAATAACAGATAATTTTTCTAATTATACCTGACATATAGTTTGAATATACAACTTGCACATTAACAGGAAGGTTGAGCTAAATTTGCAGTGTTCACCTAATTGGCTTCACAACTAAGAATGAAGAATTCTGGCAGCAGTTGATAAATTGCCACAGTGATACACTGAAATCTATTGGACTTGTGTCAGTGTCTTCTTAGCTGTATGCTTTTTCCCTCTCCTTTTATTTCTAAAAATTTACACAGGCTTTGATGTGTAGTTCCGACGAGTTAGTATATTTGAATTTGCTGCATTTCATCTTCAGAAATTTTTATAAGTTTGGAATACTTCAGGAAGCCAGACATACTTGCTAACAAAAGGAGTACAAATATATTTGGTCTACAGAAACTATTTAATAGCTTTATTGAACATTAAACTTGTGTGAAGCCTTTTTCTTTTTTCACCTTCATGTTGGCAACAGAATAAAAGCTGGAGGGTTTTTGTGAGCAAACGGAATACTTTTAACATTGTCACAGTGGTAGTGACAAGATTGTTTTGGTACTAACTAGTAGTATTAGAAGAACCAATCAAAACATTACTTCAAGGTTTGTTCTCTGATTTAAAAAAAAAAAAACAAACAACACAACGACACACGCCCCCCCAGTCCACTCCAAACACCCCCAAACAAATGAGCAGACTGGATGAAGAGTCCTTCTGGTAGTATTTTTACCAAGAAATATGTAAGATGCAATGTACAGTTGAAGTTTATTCACACTTAACAACTTAAGAATAAAATGACTTTATCAGAGCTACAAGTTATTGTACTTGACGAGCCTAATGTTGATGGACAAACTGTACTTGTAATGGCTATGTTGAGTGAAGTGCTTTCTTATTATCATTTTCTTTATTCTAGACAAAGCTATAAGGGAAGGTGATGAGAACTTGACCTCTGGAAGAGAGATGCCTAAGCCACTGGGAAACCAAATTACAGTGGCTGGAAAGAATTGATGGTTTGTGTCAAGGTAAAGGAGAAATCCCATCCAAAAGTGCTAGAGTTTCTGTCAGCTCAGCTCTTGCCCTTTTGGGATTTTGCAGAATGTAAGCTCTGCTGCGCTGAGAGTCCTGTCTGTGGGGCAGGTAGTGAGGAAAAGGTTATGGAAGGGAGGTCCCTCGTGAAAAGTCTTTATTTTTTTAATAAAAACTCATAGTCTGGTAAATAGTGATTTATGGCCTTGCTGAATGATGTTTGCATTTTTACTGTACCTTTTTTACAGATAGTGGTTGACCATCAGGGAATTGTATGAAGGGAGTCAGCTAGTGATGTGGTTCTTACCCTCCACAACTATGTGTGACAGTGAGAGACCCTGTTTAGCATGAGTGGGATGGGAGTGAAATATATGCTTTCAATGTGATGGGCTTTCCACTAAAGCTGCTACTCGCTTCGCTTGACTCCTTTGTGCTTTTGAGAAATGGTAGATGCTTGTTTTGTGGCTTCAGACTGAGAAGTCCCTCTACATCTACTTTCCTTGTGTGCCAATTGTTTTGGGTGTTGGTCATCTTTACAGGATGGTTATTTTAATTTTGATACCACTTTCACCTTGTATTGGAGAGTTATTCAGGACTGTGTATGTTAGTCAAGATTTAGCAAATATAATTCTACCGCTGCATGGAGTTGTCTCGATTTCTTTTGTTTTCCTAGCAGTTCTTAGTGTTTTATTTCAGCTAGGCAGGATCTTCCTTTTGAAGACTCATCACCTTCACTGGCCTTCTTGACTCCATTGTTGGCCGTGTTAGGTTTTTTTTTTTGTCCCTTAGTGGGTTTTTGTTGCATAAACACAGGAAATGTGTGGTCAGGCACACTGTACTCTCTGGGGCTCAGCGAGGCGGCTGCCCACTCTGGCTGTCATCGCTCTGCTCTTCCCATTCATTTTGCTTCCTTGGAGATCATCTCACATATTACTGCTGATCTGGTATTTCCCTAACTTGGTTTCATAAAATGATTTGTTGGGAAAGAGAAACAATGAAAGTTCTTGAAGTGACTTAGGTCATCTTGATATAAGTGGGTAAATCAATTGTGTGAAATTTGTTGCTCGTGAGTCTGGGGCATAGCAATTTCTAGCCACTGGTCCATCCTGTGATTACCACCTGGGCACTTAAAACATGTCTCTGATCTACTTCAGGGGACCAGATTTTTCAGCTTTTTCTTCCCTGACACTCTTCCTTTTCAATGGATGTTGCTTTTCTCTTCTATTCTGTATTATGAATTTGCTAATGATCTCACATGTGCCCTGCTCACTGTGAAGGTGACGCCTGTGCCTTTGCAGTCCCTTGTCTTCTTGAACATGCAGTGATGAGAAATAGTTTTACGTAGCTTTGTCACTGTGATGGTGTGAGCGTCCCCTTGCTCATGCATCGCCCTCGACTGTTCTGTTACACTGGTTATCAGAAGGACTGAAGAAACTAAGTTACATGTTCAGTCACCTCTTTCCTAGAGTGATCCCTTGCTATGCTAATAATTTTAGCACTAACTTTTCTTTGAGCAGGATGTTCTCCTATATGGCTCTGTAGGTTCTTCTCACCCTGAATTCTTAAGTGATTCTTAGCGTACACTTCCATTCATATTAATAATGTTGTGATACCAGCCCTGGTATTTACTTTCTCTGACTAATGCTAACAAGTATTTCTGGGTGGGATTATGTTTTATTGCACTAGCCAGATACAGAATTACCTTTCTTTTATATAAAATCAATATGAAATATTGCTTTTTCAGAAATACTGAATGAAGAAAATGAAGTATTGTAGATATTTTTGAACAATGTGCCTGCTTCTCCTGAAAGATTTAAGACCTGCCAGTGCTCTAATCCTAAATCAGACCGAAGGCAAAGTCACAGTGTGTCTGTCTGCCAAATGAGTAAAATCTTTCCACTTTTGGAATGATATACACTAGAGAGAATATAATATGAAGTAATTTAGAGTACTAAATTAACTTTTCTTAAAGGAATATATGTTGCTTATAACATGCTCAAAGTATTAAGCAGAATTGCTTTCAGCAGAATGAATTAGCCTCTAATATTCTGAATTATTTAAAAAATTATCCGTTTTCCTTTAACAGTTTGGCCAGTGCTGACTTATAATGTTACAGGAGAGGGTCGCAGTTGGATCTTTCCACCGAACTCTGGAGAACATAGCAGGCGTCTGCCTGCTTTGGTGCCAAAGTGCTCTGTAATTCTAAAGTGTGACTTTAAATTTGACGCTGTTTAAGAAACTTAAAATGAATTTTATTACCTTTGTTGCTTCAACAAGATGAAGTATTTTAAATTATTTAAATAGCTTCAGCTTGTGCTGTTTTCTTAACAGTACCTAACTTGCCACAAATGTGATAGTTTTTGACAGCAGAGGAGTATGTAATTGGTTTTGGGATTAAGTAATACTGGTTAATCTTGCTTCTTTTGCTTCTGCAGCAGCTGAGTCTTGGCTGCTCTGAATAGATTCTTTTGAATTGGAGTTACTAATGATTTTTATTTTAGCTTTAAAGAAGGTAGTTTTGCCCAAGTTCCTGGAAACTTGCCTGATTTACCATTTGAAGAAGACTCTTAAGTCATCAGTTTCTACTTCTTGGATAAAATTACTGAATGGTCTGTTTTAGTCTGTTTTTGACTGTACATACAGCTTGATGTTTTTAAGCTGGTGCTGAAATAAAGTCTCACCTTTCACTTACCTCTGGATGGTGAGTGTTGTCCTCTGCCCTCACTTGCATGAGCTGAATCTTCCTGTCTTCCTGTATTAGCTTTCAGCCAGAGTGGCTCTCAGGAAACTGAGACTAAGCTCATAATTGCAAAAAGAGTGAATGAAAGCAGGAGGAGGGAGTAGGATGCTGCTTAGAGTGGTGTCAGCTGCAGCACACTTAGAGCAGCCATCAGAGTTGTTCGTGATAGATATGATTGTCTTCCAACTTCAACTCTTTAGTTCAATTGTGGTTTTATTGGAAACATATTGGTTTACCTTAACTCTGCTTAGATGTTTGTTTTTTTTTCCCAAGCTGCTTTGTTTCTTAATTTTTCAAGAAGAATACAAAAGCAGAACAATAAGCAAACTTCTCAGAATGGTTCACATCACTTCTACTTAGTGCATTTTTGGGACTTCAGGCAGAAAAGTCTTCATCTTTGCAGCCTGACGAAATGAAATCACTAGTTTTATGAAGTTTTCACTGTTTAGGAAAGGAGAATCACTTTGTGCTACTCTGAACTTGTATCTTTAGTTTTGAATGGATTCATTTTAAGGTTGTTTTGCATGTAATCTCTCTTGTCCTGAAGTTATCCTGTGGGTGCAGTTTCCTGCTCTGCTTCAGCAGAGATAACTTGAGGCTGCTGCTTCCTAAAAGGGCCAGAGCTTTTCAGTGCCTTTTCTTGGCTTGCAATGGCTCTGCTGGTTGTGCATCTGTGGTGTGAGCTGATAAGCTGGCTGATGTGGCAGAAACTCTTGTGCCAGGTTTGCCATCACGTCAGCAAGCTGAACGGCCTTACTTTGACTGCGCAGTCATTTGCTTCTGTGCAAGATAGTTGGTGGGACTGTGCTTCAGGAGCCAGGGAAGGGATAGTATTTCTCCTTTTTACCATTTTAGCCTGCGGTTACTGTGTAGTAGATCCAAGCTGAAGTTTCCTAAGTTTCTTTTGAGTGCCCCCTAATTGCTCTCCCTAAGCATCCATGATCCAGCAAGCTATTTCACAGCTTTCTTGTTCCTCATCTTTAAAATGCTTTTTAAAACTCTGTCATCCTCCCCTATCTGTTTCGAGCCAGCCATGTGCCATTTCTAAACCGTGCCCCTAACTTGCCTCTGTTCTTTTATTAGTTTAATAATGCCTTTAAAGAGAAAATTGTTCCTAAACAGCTAGAACTTAGTATTGAGGTGCTGTTTGTATTTGTGCAGATTTTGGTTGTCCTAGGTAATTATGTATACTTTGAGAAGAAGATAGAGTAGTAAGAAGTACAACTCTGTTCTTCTATATCCTGATTTTCTGCTGTCAGGCTGGACTTCAATGTTCCCATCACTTAAATGCTTTTATGGAGTTTGGCTGATTTAGTACAGTTATAAATCAGTAGATGCAAGATTAACTAGAATAAGCCTGCCTAAAACTTAAGGTAAATTATACTGCTGTTTGCACTCATTTTAACATATGAATGTTTCTGTTGGGGAAGTTGTTAACTGCTAGAACAAACTGGCAAGGGAAGTACTAGATCCATCATTTCTTCATATAGTCAATCCACTGGATGATGCCCATGTCAGTGCGATTTATAATCTTCCCTTTTGGCAGATGTAGTGATCATGTGTCCATGGGATGGTCTAGTTCAAGACACTGACCAGAGTTGAATCCAACTGGAAGAGAATCAGTTGGCTCATTTGGCAGCAAACTAAACCGGCACACCCTGGAGCAGCATAAGTGCAGAAGCAGCACAAGGGAAGAGGCAGCGGGATGGGAATGAGTAGGGAGAGAGCAAGCAGGGTCACTCCATCCTCAGATTGTTGGATTAGGTGTAAGAAGCTGTGTACTCTGTAAATGACTAAAGCAACTGTTCCTGAAAAGCAGAGTCCATCTGTTTGGTTTCCTAAGTGGTTAAGTGAGTAATAATCTTTAGTTCAGTTTTCAGCACAGGACTTCACAAATTTAGCTAGATTTGCTGGCTGCCTGGGAGTGTCGGCAGTTTCGGATGACCATCTGAAGAGTGGCACATGGGCTATTTGTTTGAAACCTCAGTGTGCTGACCAACATTTCTTTTTGTGTTCATCGGAGTGCTGTTCTGAAGGCAGGTAAAATGAGATGCTGTTCTGAAACTGGGGCAGTGGAAGTGCTGAGGGCAGTAGGTCTTCTGTGGATGTGAGGACAAAAGCAAATGTTAATCCTATGCTATCATGTGGACAGCAGATAAGGAAACATCAGATCTTTCAGGAAAGTGCAAACAGCAGAATGTAGTCCTTTTATTAAGCATAAAGTATTATAGACTGCAAAATTGCTCTTGAAAAGGAAATACAGTGCTTCCTTTGCCTGACTCAAACTATGTGTGGTGCTGAAAATATATACCTTGTTCTTCAGCGTAGGGCAGGGAAGTGAAAGATGGAAATTAATGTGGAAATATTGTACGCTTTTGAGAAGCTTAAATATAACAGGATCTACTTTTACTGCGTACCACTATCTATGTAAGGATGTGATGCAAGGAAGCAGGGAAACTGGGAACCATCTCGGATGAGACTGTTTGCAACGTGAGGAGAGCTTGAGCTGTATGTGCTATAGGACTCTGTGAATTAGTGGTTGGTTGTTCTCAAATAAAAGCACAGTTGAGAGTGCATGAAATTGTTTTCTCTAATTTTCATATGCTCATTTTCTCATTAGAATCTTACTTTGTGGGAAGAGGATTTGCTCTTTGATTTTTAATGCTGCATCCTTACTGAGAGAGAATCATAAAAGATATATATGGATTGTAATGTAAATGTGTGTAAATAAGTGTGTAAGCAGAAGAAGAAAGCCTGCCCTGTAGATAACTAGTAACAGGAAGCATCTGGCTTGATGAATAGCAGATGAAATAAAGCTGTTTATGAAACATGAGGTGGTATTGTCAGTAGAATATGACACAGCCTGTCATCACCATACAACATGACCATGCCAGTTTCCTATGAAGAGAGAACTGCTGAATCTTGCTGTATGGTGCTGTATCATGCATTTGCAGTTCTGAGCAGAGATTGAAGCACTAAATCCTGAACTGCGTTTTTTAAAAAGCTGAGGTTCTGTTTCTGACTTCTTCTCTCCTCTTGGTTTTGCTTTTTTTGTGTGTAACTGGGTCACCAAGGCTGTGCCCAATAGTTGTGAAATGCGTGGGGAGAGTCAGGAGGATTTCCTTTATGTTTCTGAAATGCAAACTATTACTACAACTGAATGTGCTGAGAACAGTGGAGGTGAGGGTTAGCTTTCTATGAACTTGGTTGTTTGGGTGTGCTGTCTCCTGACCGCAGCAACTGGTACCCCTTGCCCCAGACAGCTTGTCATAAACTCCTGTGAGTCCTCTGCTCCCTCCCCAAATTTTTCAAATACTGATCGTTCTGTGTTACTATCAATTAGCTGTGCAAGACACAGCACATGGTGTAGCAGCTTCCAGGCTGCATATTTGGTGATTAGCCAACTATCAGGTTAAAAGAGCTGAGTGTTGGGCTTGAAGTCTTTTTTCCTCAGGGAGGATTGTGATTTAGGCCTTTTGGTGCTGACTCTGCAAGAAACACATACAGCTCTTTTTTGTGAGATGCTACTCTTCTGGCATGTTTCAACCAAATGGGTGCAACAGGGGAAGAATTATTAGGAGCAAAGTGGACGGATAGGCTGATAGGGATGCACATGCAAGGCTGGTTTCTTCAAGTGCTCAAGATTAAGTTCTGGTACATAAAAAACCCCACAGTGAACGAGGAGGTGATGGCTGATGTGTTACAGTGGTACTGGGGGAATGGGCCAGCAGGAACCTCCTCCGTTTCCCGAAAGACGAATGAGTAATCCAGCATCTAGGAGGGAACAACCTTGCTGTCTGCTGAGTGGCATGAGCGGTTGTAGTAGCTAGCAGGTGATGGGGAGTGGTTGTTCCCAATACCTGGCACTCATGAGGCTGTCTCTAAAATACTATGTCCAGTTTTGCTTCCCTTTCTGCTCAAGGGGGATGCCAACAAACTGGAGATTTGTGTGGTTAGGAGGCCAGTGTGTATAGTGTGCAAGAAGTTGAAGTAACCTGGAGAAGAGAAAGCCGTGCTCTCCTCAGAGGCACAGTGATAAAGTGAAAATCAATGGCTGCAAAGTAGGACAAAGGTGATTCCTGTTGAATATAATGGGGGAGGAAAAGTGAAAAAAGTTGTGAGGCACTGGAAGATGCTGCCCAGGGAAGTGGCTGTGTCACCATCCCTGGCAGTATTTAAAAGACGGGTGGATGAGGTACTCAGGGATATGGTTTAGTAGGGGACACGTACGGTTGGACTCATTGACCTCAACAGTTTTTTCCAACCAAATGATTATAGGATTCTATGAGTACCAAAAAAAGCTGCCCTAGGTGGATTTTTTTATATCCATCCTTTGAAGACTTTTAGATGGACAGTGCCTTAAGTGACCTGATTTGACTTTGAAGTTAGCCTTACTTTGGTCAGTGTGGCGTAAGTGACCTCCAGAAGTCCTTCTAAACTTTGGTTTTCTATGATTGGAAGTATTGCAAACAATGAAGGTTTAAATAATGGTCTTAATAAAATAGACTTAAATCTTTCTAATTTTGAGTTGCAAATGGATGTTCCAAGAACTCAAAACTCCTAACTTTTAGAACATAGTTGAGCTAATGAAGCAGTTCTGTCTCTTTTAAAAGTATCTGATTGAGATTGCAGTATACCCTTGAGCATTTGCGGTTTTGACCAGCTTTTGTAAAAATCCATTGCATAAGGATTTCTCTCTGTGCTTTTCAATTAACAGTTCGGTTCTAATATTGACTAAAATGTCCACACTATTAACTTTATTAATGCCTTAATTAGTACGGACCATCCTGACAGCATGAAGTCGAATAGGAACACTTGTCCCTCTTTTGATGCTAAGCATATTTTATGGTTTTGCAAGATCTCAATCTGGGACGATTCAGACTATTGCGTCATGCCTGTTTTTAAAGATGAAGGGAACACTTTGTGCACACTCCAAATGATGCTTTTAAGTTTCCATAAATTTATTTCCAAGCCAGATTCTTGCCGTGTTTGCAGAAATAGTAATTGTCATTCTGAATTAGGTATTTGCCAAATTGTAGGGCATCTATCAAAGCATTTTTGCATTATTTATTTTTAGAGCGTGAAAGTAGTTTTCTTTTGGTTTAAACCCCAAAGGCTTTCAGACACTTCCTTGTTTTTGTAACTCATGAATTCATAACCTGGAGCTATGATCATGCTGTCGTTTTTGGCTAGAGGAGTCCAGAAAAGAACCTGCAGGAGGAGCTGAAGTTTTGTAGTAACATGGGGTCCTGATATTGAAAGAAGGAAGCTTTTATACAATTCAAATGCAAGGTTGGTTGTGGAGGAGTGAATTTGTAAAAAGAATTCCAGAAAAGGTATGGAACAGAGTCTTCATCTTGAAACATATTTTTGTGAGCTACTTATGTACTGGAGGTTTTAAGGGAAAAACCTATATGATGATGAGCCTATGATACTTTTTACTGCTTGTTTGGTGTTTTGGATTGGAACTAAATATAAATGAGATATGATCTTGTTCTTCAGAATTTTTGGCATGGCTTCATTTTAGCAGCCTTTGTAATTTGGTGTTTTCTCACTCACCTTGAATGTTTTGGCAAATAGATGTTATAAAATTAACTTAAGGGAAGAAACAGAGGAAGACACATAAAACTATATAAGGAACAGTTCTGAGTCATGACTTAAGAAAACATGGTGTGCTTTTTTTCAAGTTCATTCCTCTGTGCCCTCTTAAGATCCCTGGTCGTCTTTACATATTAAATTAATAGCAGTTCTTCACCTTTGCTTGTGAAGACGTTTTCTACCTTTCCTGCAGGTGTCATCTCTTATTTCCACACTGGTTTCTTACAGCAAGCTCTGTTCAGTCTGAAGGAAATAGCAAGTAGCACAAAACACCTTCCTCTTAGTATAATTTCCCAGGTAAAACATTGTGACCTCTTCTGTCCTTGCCAAGGTAGTATCAAATATCTGTAGGTGGTATAGATTTTACTTAATGTACCTGAAGCGAGGAATCTATTACTAAAAGGTTTTTTCCTACCTGGCTGGTAATGATGACTTATCTACAGGATAAAGTTATAGAATTATGAGGGTAAGAGTAGTAATAATTTGCTTTAGGGAAATGAAAACTAAGAAACTTGTAATTTTTTAAAGTGTATTCTATCATACACAGTGGTAAGCACTAGAATGTACTCCAGAAGTTTATGGGAGCCTGGAGCAGGAAAATGAGGCAAGTGTGGTTCGCATCTTTAATGCTTCAGGGCAGGCTGTTGGGCAGGATTTCTGCTGCAGTGTTTACTTTTCTTCACAAAGCATCTTGCTAATTGTACTGGAGCCAGCTTGAGAAGCTGGTATTGGTGATGGTTACTGTTAAAATGCAATGAGTTTCTCATTACTTCTACGCTTTTCCTCCCAAAGTATTTCATTTTTTACAGTTTTCAATTGTTCATTTTCCTAATTCATTCAGCCATTCTTACTTGGCTGTAAAATTAGACATAATCTTCTATTAAGAATGTGTGGTGAGTCATTTCTTGGAGAATGCACCACGGACTTGCCCAATCTAAAAATGTCAGGCGGATCCAGGGCAGCTTCCAGATGGACCAGTTCTGTGTGTACAGAACCCAGGCTCCTGGCTTTTACTGTCTCATGGGTAGACTGCTATTTTTATTTATGTTTTTTTTTAGGCAAGCTATTGCTGTAGAGGGATTGTTGCTCTAAGCAGAAAATATTTGTGCTAGAATGGAAGTGATAGAGTAAGAAATAAGGAGTAATTAATCTGTTAATGGAGTAATGAAAGTAAAGGAGTAAGGAAAAACAGCAGATATGTCAGAGCAGAAAGAAAAGAAAGAAGGAAAAATCAAAACTTTGCTCAAATCACTTTATCACTGGCTTTGACAGAGACAGGAGCTGTCTGAGGATCGTGCTGTCAACGAGTTCAGATTGGGATGCCAGTGGCTTAGCAGTGGGAAGGCATTTTGGAGAGAAGTGTGCAGTGGCTGAAAATAAATTGAGTTTGACCAACTTCTGCATAGTTGTTTACCAGCTGTAGATGTCAGATTGGAAGTGTGAGAAACTAATGCGGGATCTGACAGACCTTGTGGATCACGAGCAGTCTGTGAGTCACAGGATGTCTCTGAAAGGGAACGCACTAAAGCCAGTTACTGACAGGTTCTTTTGTTTGTATGGTATATCTAACACCTAGGTAAAATCTCATTAAAAGATTTTTATGTCTGAATCATATAATGGTTTGGGTTGGAAGAGACCTTTAAAGATCAACCAGTCCAACCCCCTGCCATAGGCAGGGATACCTTCCACTGGATCAGGTTGCTCAAAGCCTTATCCATCTTGGCCTTGAACACCTCCAGGGATGGAGCATCTACAACTTCTCTGGGCAACCTGTGCTGGTGTCTTGCCACCCTCACATTAAAAAAATTCTTCCTAATATCTAATCTAAATCTGTCCTTTTGTTCAGCTTAAAACTGTCAACTCTTATCCTGTCACTGCAGGCCTTGGTAAAAAGTCTCTGTCTTTCTTATAAGCCCCCTTTATTGAAAGAACACAAGGTCTCCATTATCATTAGAAAGTATAAACTGTGGTGGGACCCCATACAGAACTACCTTTTATTCCAGCTTGTTATTTGCCTCTTTCTAATGGTATTTTTTTCTCTTGGAGTTCATAGTATTTAATCAAAATGGGAAGCTGACAGTAGCTGGGCTGGTGATGCTGGAGTTCAGGCAAAAATAGGCCCAAATGTGGTATTAGATATTGTGAGACTTAAACAATATGTTTGAAAATTGTTTTGTTGCTGGTTTGGTTTTTTTTCCTTCCCCTGTTGTGTGTTTATTGCGACTTTATTTTTTTTCTAAAATCTATCTCTAGAACAGTATAAAATACCCTTACTGTAAGCACTGGAGTGTACTCAGTAAGTTTCTAAATGATCTTGAAAACCATAAAATATATCCAGCCCCTTTTTGGTGGTGACTTTTGATAGAAGAGATATACTGTATTCCAGGAGAATGATGCATTTTCTTGATAACTGGTGCTATGGTCCTTGATTTGAAAGACTTTGATTTTTAAAATTCCTTCTAAAAAGCATTTTTTAAAAAATCTGGTGGAAGACTGAGCTGCCTTAGCACAGCACTGTGTTAAGGCGAGATTGGGCGGGGACGGTGCTCTGCCTGATCAGCTCTTATGCTGGAGTAGTGGAAAGGGGGCTTGTTGGGGAATGTAGCTGAACTCTGCAGCATCATGGTTGCTTGCCATGGCTCTTCTAATGCTGCATCAAACGTAATGAACCTTCTGAGATGGGGGATGAGTATGAGGGTTGCTTCAAATAGAGCAAATCCTGTTGGGATGAAAACAGGGTCCCTGCTGGATGGTAGCAGGGTGTTTGTGATGCTCCCAGAGCTTGGGTGGGCACAGCTGAACTGATTTTTGCATAGAATCAGCTGGGGTCCAAGGGCATGTATTTGTTTATGGTGAAGGTGTCTTTATTGCTTGAAAGCAGTATTTGTTTAGGCAGTACCTGAGCTAATAAATTCTACAGGTTTGGGTTCTCTGTCTTTGAAATAATAATTTACTGGAATAATCAGTTTACAGCAAATTGGGAGTTAATTCTATATTCTTAAAAGAAAACGTACAATAGAATGGCATGAAAATCTTTCAGTTCCACTGGCATTATGTTGTTTTATTATAAATAAATGAAAAGATCCTGATGGCTCAACACATTTTGCTTAAAACAAAAGTTTAAGTCAATATTTGCACATATGAGGTTGGCATTATCTTAAACTGCAGAGTGCCTCCTCTGTCCTGTCCCTTCCTTGTGACAGCAGAAGTTTCCTTGGCTGGCATGCAGGGGATCAAAGCTTCTGGAGCAGGAAGCAGTATGACTGCTTTGGTGGAGAGCTGTTTACCAGGGCTGGAGCTGGCACAACTGGTATGGCTCGCTTGGGAGTGGGCACAGGCAGAAATGGCTCTGCTATGTGTCACTGCTGTTTTCCAGGCTGTGCAGGAGGCACCTGACCTGCTTCTGAGCTACTGTGAAGTTAGAACATCTTACTTGTGACACTTAAAGCTTTCAGTAGTCATCATGAAGAAAGTGTTTTGTGAGTCCTCCATGTGGAGCGTGAACGCGATGGCTCTGCGTGGCTGTTTGTATAGTGTGACTTAAACCTATTGACTTATTGAAGACTGTGGTGAACTGTGCTGTAAAATGTGTAGCCTGCATGGTCTCTGATAGTCAAATACACTCTTCCCTTATTCAGTTTCTTAGTAGCTTGGAACTGCATTCTGACTGCTGGAGTTGACAGGAATCCAGTGGCCTTGCATCGTTGATGAAAACAATCTGCTTTCATGGCAGATTTGGGCTGTATGCAAAGCAGCAAGTGGAGAGGGGTAAGATGAGTTGATCCATAGGGGAAAACTGCTGGTTGTTAGGGACCTGACATTCACATTGCATGTTTTGTGTGCTTGTAGTTCTAGCCTGATCCCATGGACTTAATGTCTATTAAAGATTAACACACATTAAGAGTGTTCCTGGGCTGTGTATCTTGATTTAGTTTCAGTAAAAGGAAATCCAGATTACTTACTGTGGGGCTGTTCCACACGATGAACTGAAGCACAATAAATGAGGGTGGTTTGTAGCTTCACTGAAAATTGTGCTCCTGACCTGGACTGTAACAATGATCTAAGTTGGGTTTGGTGCAGTCTTGCCTCTCTGACCCGGCAGTGAGCCATCATCTTAGGGAGATAAACTTGCAGGAAGCTGGCACTGAATAGTTTTCTCTCGGGCTGTTTTCTTTCTCTGATTCACCAACAGTATAAATAATTACTAATGTAAGTGCAGAGCAGGGAGAAAGGGAGCTTCTGAATGCATGCAGAGGAGAGGGTGGGATCACAGCATCCCTGGGTTAAGATGTCCTGGAAGTACAACTTTGCAGGTTTCCCAATTTCCATTAGTGAGGTAGCTGTCTTGGGCTGTGAGAAGGAAAGAAGGAAATAATGTGTGTTTCCATCTGTTCAAGGCTCAGTCCCTAGGCTGCTTCTCATGCTGATGGCTGTTGGGGCCTGAAAGGAAGGGAAATACCTTCTTGCACCAGACCAGTGGTCAGAGTGGTTTCCCCAGAGAAGGAAGTATGAAGTGCTTCCCTACTCAGTGTGAGGAAAACCAAACCCACATCTGTACCCCAAAATAATACTTTGATCTTTGGTGAACTGGGTATTGTGGTTGTTGTGGGTCATGTAAACAGGAGAGTGAATCACTGGAGCAGATGCAGAGTGCAAGAGGAGCCTGACTGTGGAGTAGTGGAGTCTCTTTGCCATGAGGGATTTGTCTTTGATTGACAAACCATGATGCTCATGTTGTGCATGTGTCTTCCCAGGAGAACATTTTAGGACAGAACTTGTGCATTTTTGGAAGCAGGGGCTAGAATTTTAAGGGCAATGGGGAGTCTACCAGGTCTCTTTATGTCAACGTATGTGTGCTCATCAGTGACTCAGGTTAAGGTAACAGGGTGTTGAAGGGGAGAAAAACCAATCCTTATAACCACACTTCTTATGTTTAGTGCTTACGGATGTGTTTTCATTGTTCAGCATTTAAACATCTGAACTACTTTTTCAGTATTAAGATCTGTCTTCAGTGGATGAACATATACTATGGTATTACTATTAAAACGGCTGGAACTCTTATATCTCACAAATTATAGGAATATTTCTGGGGGAAAGCAATTGGAAGGAGCTTTCTCCTTCAGTCCAACACCTGATTTTGAGATAGTTGTAAAGAAAAGTATGATAATTAAAAGGATAAGTTTGTGTCTTCTGTTGTCTTTTCTCTAGTTTAAGCTTTCTGTCTGCTATAAAACTAAATACCTTTGTAACTCTGGATGTAGGTAGTCACATATAGTGACAAAAACGTTAGCTTGGTTTTACAGGAGACTAAACTTTGTGGGTTTTTTTTTAAACAGATGTACAAATAACAGAAATAACAGTTTTATTTCTGCAACTGTCTGTTACAATAAATTGGAAAAGCAAAATCTCAGTTCTAGTGTAACTGTAGTTCTGCTGACAAGATGCTTCTGGAAGCCACACAACTTTTCAGGGTTCACATTCCAATGAAAGACTTCTAATTAGAAATGACCTAAAACCTGCCTGAAAAGACATTTACAAAGCAACTCAAGCTCTTCTTGCTGCTTGATGTTGCACTCTGTCCCTCCAGGTCTGCTGCAAGTTTCAGCAAGGCTTTCTGAATAGCTTGAGAGTTATATGCAAGGATTTCAGTTATCCCACAAATAATTTTTTTTATTTTATAATCTATTAAATGTGTTTTTCATGGGCTTTATTTTATATCTGGTCTGTGTCTTATTCTGGCTGCTACAGAAAGGTCACTGCATTCTAACAGTATTGCAATATCCTACAGAAAGTACCAAGAATGTGAAATTTTGCTCTTTGCTGGACAATTGTCTGACACTGTTACTTCTGTTGAAGACAAATGCTGGAATTTCAGTGCATTTTCTGCTCTTTTCCATCATTTGTTAATGTGTTTTTTGTAGGGCTCCCAAAGAGTCTTAGTTACCTGTAATAGCCATTTCAGAAGCAGTCTGAGTTGCTGAAGACTTCCTTAGTTTTAAATCGGTGAAGATGGGTGTTATGTGACCAAGGCTTGTCTTTTGCTTTGGCAGGGGAATGTGGTTGGCAGAAGAGCCCGTTGTGTAAGTTTTAGAGAGGTGGAGAGTCCACCTGTGCCAGCAGTGACACAATGCCTTGTGCAGGCAGTGTTTTTATCTTGGCTATTTTGTGAGCTGTTTTGTCAGAGGCAGTGTTGTTAGAGAGGACACTTTATGTTGTTCCCCACAGCGAAGGGGAAGTCTGTAGTTGTTGACAGTGCTCACCGGTTTTGCTATGTTTGGTCTCTTATTGTTTCATTAGTTGTGTTGTCATCTTACTTGAAACCAAGAACCAAATACATCCCTCCTATAAAGCATTCTGTAACCATCTTTCCCCAAAGATGTCCAGTCAGTATTTTTTACTTAGCACTGTTGATTTTATTGATCCTCTGCCCCTGAAAATGGGTCAGAACCTTCAAAAAAGCATTGTCTGGGAAGTTCTCCAATTATGTTGGAAAGCTGTCATGGCTGGATAACAGAAAGATGCTGTCTTAGGTGTATCTTTGGCTCTAATAGGTCACAGAATCACTGAGGCTGGAAGGCACCTTTGGAGATGACCTAATCCAACTCTCCTGCTCAGAGCAGGGTCTGCTGCAGCCGGTTGCTCAGGACCATGTCCAGTTGGGTTTTAAGCATTTGTAAGGACACTACACAGCCCCTCAGGACAAACTGTTCCACTGTTTGATTACTCTTGTATCTGAGTATGTTTGTATATATTTGTACGTGTGCGTATATATATGTTTCAGTGGAATTTGTTCTGTTTTATGCCCCTGTCTCTTGCGTTTTCACTGAGCACAGATCAGTCTTCTGCTCACCCTTGTCAATAAGATCTCCCTGAGCCTTCTTCCTTCTCTTTCAGCCTTTCCTTATATGAAGGTAATCCAGTCCCTTTGTCATTGTCGTGGCCCTTTGGACTCGTTCAAGTATGTTTGTGTCTGTCTTGTAGTGGGATGCCTAGAACAGGATGCAGCACTCCAGATGGGTCTCACCGGGGCTGGGCAGAGGGGAAGGATCACCTCCCTTGACCTGCTGACAGTACTTCTAATGCAGCCTGAGATGCTGTTGGCCTGTTCTGCAAGGGTGCGTCACTGGCTCACGTCAACTTAGTGTCTGTCAGCCCCTCCTCTGCCAAGCTGCTTTCCAGCTGAGCAGTCCACAGCCTGGACTGGTGCATGGGACTGCTCCTCCCCATGTTCAGTACTTGATGTTTCCTTTTGAACTTCATGAGGTTCCTTTGGCCCATTTCCTCAGCCTGTTGAGGTTCCTCTGAATAGCTGCTCACCCATCTGGTCTGTCAGCCACTCATCATGGTTTTGTATCATCTGCAGACTTGCTGAGGGTGCGTTTAGTCCCATCAACCAGGCCATTAACAAGGATACTGAATGACTCAGCATTGACTCCTGGGGCACGCCACTGGTGACTCTTCTCCAACTGGACTGTGTGTCATTGATCACAACCCTTTGAGCTTGGCATTGTGGATAGTTCTCAGTCCATTTCACTTGACACTGAGCTGGCTTGTACTCCATCAGTTTATGTATGAGGATGTTACGGGAGACAGTGTCCACTGTTTTCCCATCATAAACTACTGAACATAGTCCTGTGTTTCTAATTCTGTTCTGTCAGTTCTTAGCTCTGCTATAATTTATTTTCTGTAAGAGCATAATCAGCCTGACTCGGAATTGCTGTGTCGTATTTTTATTTCCTTCCCTCTTTCCTTGGGTGGAAGCATGTGCCATGTGATGCCTATGTTTATATTTGAATTCTCACCAAAAAAAGGTTCCCACTTATTTTTAGAGATCTAGGATAAAGACATCTTCGTTGCACACTGTGTGAAAGGTGGTTTGTGATGGCTCATGCTGTCTGTGAGAACTGAGGAGGCTGTCTCCCTCTCAGATGACCTTTAGTCGTGCTGAATGTACAATAAAAGCACAATAAAAGTGTTCATGCTCAAGCTTGAGAACGCTATTTTTCATCCAAGACTTTTAGGCTACAGATGACTGATTTGAGATTTTTAGTTTGAAATTGAGGAAGCTGTGTAAAAAACAGAGAAGAGGCAAGATAGGTGTTTTTGGTAGTTTGTGTTGCTGAGGTATTTTGCTGTACCTTCCACCTGTTGAGAGTTTCAGCTTTTTGAAAGTTTTGACCAGCTTATTATTGCAGTCCAACTTATTGCTGACTTATTTTAGTAACAAATCTATTCTTGAATAAAGCTTTGAAGTGAGAACTTGAAGCATTTAGAATCATTTAGGTTGTAAAAGACCTGGCATTCAGGGCTGCCTCAAGCATTCAGAAGTAAAATCCATGGACTGGCGTAATTCCTAATTATTGTTATTATAAGGAGTTGTGATTCCTTAAAAACACTTCCTGTTGTCACTGTAAACTGCTTTTGCTTGGAGACGTTTAAGAGGCTTATTGAATTTAGGCTGGTTTGGTAGTGTAATAGAATGCTTTCTTGCTTATCACACTGCAGTCCAAATTACCTGGAGGGTTCATATATTGCTAACTGTTTATATTGAAAAGCAAAACTAAGTGTTCTTCTCTACGACCGTGTAGTAGTGAGATGTGTAGCTTCTGTTTCTGTTGTATCACATGAAAAAAATATATGGGATGAAAGTATCTTGACATTCCCCATGACCTCTCCCACTTTACAGGCAAGATGCCAAGAGTTTAGATCTGGTTTGTGTAGGTACCCATGAGGGGATGGTACAGAGTATCGCTGACAAATACAAGATGAAATTTGGCACCTTAATTTCAAACGTAAAGAGCTGGTGCTTGTCTTCAGAGCACAGAAACACACAGATGGTGTCTGGAAGGTTCTTGAGACCTTCCTTTGCTTTTTGGCCTAACTGAAAGTCTGGAAGCCTGTTTTGAAGCCTGCAAAGGTGACCAAAATGGACGTGTTTTGCTTTTCGGTGACAAATATTGAAATGTTCCCCCAGGGAAATAAAAAAGCTTTCAAAATAATTAGTTCATGTTGACAGAGCATGGATATGATTGCCTACTGCTTCTGTGGAAAAAGGGGCTGGGTGTTTGGTAGTGTTTGGCAGAGCCATAATCTGCAATGCTGTAACCATTTACCATGACTGACACTGTGTTCTGATTCATTTTCCATGTTTAGCTTTATAAAACTGACCTTTAGTGTATATACATTGAAATATAATATCTGCTAATTTGCTTAAAAACAGTCTGCCATATGAGAAATATGTACATTTTTATGCATTTGTAGGTTTCCAGAATGGTTGGTTGAGTTGGTTGGAAGATGACATTTTTATTTCCAGACCATAGGTGATGAACAGCCATTGTCTTGATGATCTGTGGCTGCCAGAATTTCTTATCTATTGGGCAATATTTCATGTCAGCCATTCAAAACCAATTCAGTGCATAAGCAAGATAAAACTACTATGCTTGCTGCAGGCAGTAATGGGGAAATGTGATGCTTTGTAGCAGGCTTAGGTAATACATTTGGCAAAAATAAATGTATACAGTGCAAAAAGCATATGTTAGGAATTCCAGTGTGTGTATCACAAGCAGATAACTCTGAATTCTATTTGTATAGAAGAAAACAAATTTGTCTTTCTTAAAGGAAAAAAAGCCAAAACTGAGTCTTCATGTTTATATTTGACTGACTCCTTTGTTAATGGGTGTATTCGGAAAACAGGCAGATCTTTCTGGCTTCTCTTGTGTTCGTGGCACATGAACATGTAGTTCAGTCTTTTACCAAGGGCTTTCTGACTTCATCTGTAGACAGCAGAAGGATAAAGGTTCTGCTGCAACAGCATACGAAACTATTCACAAATCAGAATTATACATTGATTTAATGGAGCTGAAAGTTAAATACAGGGAAAAATACTTTCTGCCTTTTGATTCCTTAATTTGTGAATTAATTGTTGGATATTATCATGCACTGATAGAATAACCTGGGCAAAAACTTTATTAGCCATTTAGGATTTCTGCTTTTTAACCCCACTGTGCTCTCTTTGTGTGTGTGATTTGCAGAGGATAGGGAGGTTTTTGTGAGAACACTGTTAACATTTGCCAGTGCCTGGGTGTCCTGACTGGATTAGAGTGAGAGGGGAGATAATCTGATCACTGCAGGTTTATGGAAATCTTTGGCATAGACAGAACTTGTTGATGAACAAGCAAGGTTTTATTGCCAAACAAGCCTTAAGCTGTCAGTAAGCAAACTCTCATGGATCTTGTGCAACAGAGGGACAAGTATGTAAATACATTGCTGTACTCCTCTTAATTATATCAAAATTAAAGCTCACTTGCTTCTTTGTCATACAAAGCCAGATGACTCTGAAGGAGGAAGGCTTTTACATGCTTGTGCAAATTAAGTTGTTTGATGTTGTCAATCGTATCCCTTCTGGCTGTATTACATTGCTGGGATCAAGCTTGCTGAAATATTGTGTGTGCAGCAATCAGTTTCTTTGCAGATAGAAAAGCAGATGCAATATGAAAATTAACAAAGCAGTGTATGTACATACCATACATGCATAGTTTGAACCTTTCTTCCTCCTTGGCCCCAAAATACGCTTTGAGTAACAAATGCTTCCCCTGTGGGCAGTGATTCATAATTGGCAAATCTTAGACTGGAACTTGGCAGGCTGGAGGGAAAATAAAACCACTGCCAGCAATCCCTTCCACGACACATGCACAAAATCCTACCCACCACCACCAAAATGTGACCTGGTGTCATAGTTCTACGTTTTTTTCTAATAGGTGATTGTCCATTTTTTTCCCTTTCCAAAATGGTTCAGAATGCTACAGTTCACAAATCAGTATTGCTATGCTTGTTCCCAGCATTTGTTGTTAGATCTGCCTTTTTGTACACCCAGGGCTTTCAAGTTGCATTTCAGTGTCTGAGTTGCCTTCACTGTGTGTTTTTTTTCTTTAGTGGACTATATTGTGGAATATGACTACGATGCAGTGCATGATGATGAGTTAACGATCCGAGTTGGGGAAATCATCAGGAATGTGAAAAAACTGGAAGAAGAAGGATGGTTAGAAGGGGAGCTAAATGGCAAACGGGGCATGTTCCCTGACAATTTTGTGAAGGTGAGTTTTCTGCGTTGACTTGGTTTTACTGTGAACAGCAGAGTAGTTGTTACTGAAATGGTTAGAATACACATCAGTTGTATTGGTAACAAGGTGATATTTTTAACTGGAAAACTTTTTAGATGATTACATTTTTTTTAGTATACTTTTGAAGGCCTTTTTTGTTTAAGATCTGCTGTCTTTTCCTATTCACTTCAGCATTTCTTGTGGTCTGTGCCCTTGCACTCTATGTTCTGTCTCCACCTTTCTGATGCAGTGCACTAACAGTTGTCTGCAGCCATGGTGACCTGATTTAGTGAGATGAACTGATCAAAAAGACAAAAACACAAGAAAAACCCAAACCTACCCCTACAGATGTCATGGAGTCATGAGAGAGGACATGGATCTGTTAGAGCAAGTCCGGAGGGAGGGCTGTGAAGGTGATCAGAGGGCTGGAGCACCTCCCAAGTGAGGACAGGCTGAGAGAGTTGGGTTGTTCAACCTAGAGAAGGCTCCCGGGAGACCTCATAGCAGCCTTCCAGTACTTAAAGGGACTACAGGAAAGCTGAGGAGACACCTTTTATCAGGGACTGCAGGGACAGGATGAGGGCTAATGGTTTTAAACTGAAGGAGTGGAGATTTAGAATAGATATTAGGAAGAAATTTCTTCCTTTGAGGGTGGTGAAGCGCTGGAACAGGTTACCCAGACAAGTCACGGATGCCCCATCCCTGGAGGTGTTCAAGACCAGGTTGGATGGGGCCTTGAGCAGCCTGGTCTAGTGGGAGGTGTCCCTGCCCATGACAGGGGAGTTGGAGCTGGATGATCTTAAGGGTCCTTTCCAACCCAAACCATTCTATGAGAATTGGGAAATTGGGATCACAGCTCTGTCAGCTCAGCTGTAATGAAAAACTGCATCCTCAGGCTGTGGTTGTGTGGGTGCTTCAGCCTGGATTAAGCTACTTTGTTTGAAGGAACTATTTTACCCTACCCTGAACTCCCTGGTGCTGGCCCTGCCTTTCTTGTGAACATGCAAAGGGACAGGGCAGGGAATGTGTCCAGCTAAAAGGTAACTATAAAATCAGGTTTGCTTTCAGCTTATTTTGTTTCGTGACTGGATTCCCCATTTATCAGTACCAAGTGTCGGAAACAGGAAAGGTGTGAGGTGTGCTCCACTGGGCTGCAGAACTGCCTAAATATGATCCTCTTCTCTGGGATCTCTGCCTTGCTCAGTCCTGTATGACTGACTTGCAGTATTTGTCTTCTGCTGTGAATGTTGCTTCTCAAACCTTTTATTTAACTTTTTTGTATTTATTTCGTGTTTGTGTCCTGATTTTAATTGAAGTTCTTGCTTGCATCTTCCACATTTTCCCTCTTTTCTCTGCAAATTTTCTAATGAGTATGTACCTATTTACTTCGAACGAAGTCTGCAGAGCAGCTAGGTTCTGTGTGTAACCTCTGAAATTTGTTGAGCTGCACATCATTTCTGATCTAAACTACATAGATGTTATAGAGATGTTATGCTTTGCTTCTTTATGCTTTCTAAGGATTCCCTGGTGTAACTTCCATAAAGTATAATCAGAGAGAATTTAGATATTCCTCTCTTTTGAAGTGAAATTAATTCCTTGCGAAGCAGAATTATCTCATTTTCCTTACTGTGATATTTTCATGTCATTAAACCTGAGAGGGAATTTGTCCAATGCTATAAACATTACTTTACACTTGCTTACAGTTTTTCTATTCATCTTACTGAAAAACCAAGATTACTCATTTTTGATTTACTGTGGAGGCATCTAAATGTCTATCTTTTAAAAATGGTGGGACTAATCTCAGACCCAGAGAGGATCTTTATGAAGGAAAAGTTAGTATGAATACCTTTCACTTGTCTAATATTTTTAGGTTGTTTGTAGTTGAATTCAAAAATCGATTTTGGCTTTTGCATCCTGTTTAAATAGTAATTTTACCATAAGTGGTGTGTTGATGATGTACTTAATTAGCACTTAATTGCTGTATAGGGGGAAAGCATCAGACACAACTCTTCTGGTTCTTGCATCAAGACTGTCTTTCTACTGCACAGCAAAGAGGGAATGAATGTGGCTTCTTTTCATGTTAAATACTAAACTCATTGGGTGTTTTCTATCCCTTCTGCAGCTGTGGCTTTTGTAAATTTTTTTTTAAGTTAATCCTTCCTGAAAAATCTTTATGCAATCTCAGCTATGGATATTTTTAACTGTACAGCTGTTCAGTATGGGCATGACATGGTTGGATATCCTGAATTACTGGGCACAGTCAATTCTTAGAAGGCACTGCGATTTGGAGACGTGGAAAGAAAGTTGTGTAGAAGAAAATGATCCCTTTGGTTTCATGACAACAGGTGAATACTTGCAGGTGAATAGGTGCTGCAGTTGAGTGCAGTTATGAGGCTGATCTTGGGACCTGTTTTGTTTAAGATGGTTTGCATAGGCTGGAAGACTGTCATAGTGGTGATAAGATGATGGGAAAGCAGTAATTGGGAAGTGAAAGTCATGCTTTTCTTTATGGTCAATTTGATTATGGTTTCTTCTTAAAAATGAATTTACAGGTAGTGAAAGTTTGAGAGACTATTTCTGGGAAGGCTGTTTTGGAAAGGTAGTTTTATTCTACCTCCCCCTTCATGTCTTCTCATTTGCTACAGCAGTAGGTTGCTGATAGTTCAGGATCTATGAAACACTACTGTGATTGAGCTGCTGCAAGTACCAAATCTCAACAACTAGAGTCAAATGCTCCAGTTTTGGTCTGGTGAAATGTTAGCACCTTCAAGGTGTTGGTGAACTGCAGGAGGGAGATGAAAAGAAGCTAAACCAGGATTGTACTTTGGCTTTGTGAACAAGGTCAGTCCCTTCAGAAATGGATTTACTTATCTGCTGCCTCACCCAGTAGCTCTCCATCACTAAGTGGTGGTGGCCTCCGTTTGAACTTTCTGTGGGATGAGGTGTCTTAGTGCTCCAAGCAGGAACCTCCCTACAGCTCCTGCAAGGAGGTCTAGAATTGAGAGTGGAGAGAGAGGTGTAGCAAGTTGGGTGGGAGGGGTAATGACAAGCAGGATGCTGGAGAGGGACAAATGCTGCTAACTTCTCATGATCCACATGAAAGGGGAAGGTGGCCGAAGGTCTGAAACATGCAATGAGGAGGAGACAGCTAGAAGGACACTAGGCTGGGATGACTAGGAGGACCTCAGGTGTGTAGGGTGCATCTCCCAGATCAGATCAGTAGAAACCAGAGAGAGCAAATCAGTGTGGGCAGGACCAAGAGTTACACCAAGCTTTACGTGTTTGGATGCAAAATTCTGGGATTGTGCTTGAATATTTATTCCTTCCTGAAATGATCTTCTTATTCTCCTATTATGAATGTAGTTTCTTGCGTTAGATGGGAGTTTGGCCTGACCTGGTTTTATAGATGAATTAGGAGGTTTTTTGTGATATTATGTACTGTTTAGTTCAGAATTGAACTGAGGCCAGGCTATAATCTCTCCATGCAGAATTTGGATGGTAAGTTATAATCCATACTGATCTGAAAAAAGCTAGCATTTGAAGCTGAAAGTGTGCATATTATTCACTGGGTTTGCCTGACCTCTTCATGTATAAAATACTTTAAAGCATAGTAAATATATGACAGGTTAAACTGGGTGGCTGTACTTTCTTTTTCTAATGTTAGATCTTTTTTGGGAAGATAAATGAGTTCTTTAAAGAAGCATTTCATTTTCATCAGACAACTGCAGGATTGTTGGTCGGGAGGTGCTAATTCCAACCATTTTGACTTTTGCTCGTTTTGTTTTTGTCTCTTCTTCACCTTGTCTGAGAGCTGGAAAAGAGCTCGTTGCCTTGGTGGCAGCTGCAAACTGTCCTTAGCTGCCAGGCAGTGTGCAGCTGCTTCTTGCCTATTTGAAGGACAACCAAATGTTGACAGGAGGGTTATGGCTGCATGCTGCCAGGATGTTTTGGATGCCCCGGATTCAGTTGGCAGATCAGTCCCCTTCTGTTCCCTCCTCCTGGCTCAGCTAATACATAGGATTTACTGACATTTTATAGCACTCTTCATACTTTGACTTTTGCATGCTTTGACTAATACATCTTTCCTGTTTGACTTCATTTTGAGTTGTTAAATTCCTGCAAGAAAAAGCTTTTTTGATTATGTCTTCCTTTTTTCTAAAGTCTTCTAAATATTGCAAAACAGTTTTATGTGGTGGTAGTGGTTTATATTTCACGTAGTAGTAGCAGCTGGGTCTTTACTGTCAGAAGCTGACATTGTGTTTTCAAATGGATTAATTTGTTGTACATACAAGTAGGTGACCTAAACACTGTATGACTTTGAAATGCTGGTATGCAGAAGGGAATGTATGGAAGCTTCCTGTGGATACTGATGTACTTGGTACCTTATGGCATCTGCTGATAACTTTTTGGGTTGGGTTTTTTGGTTTCTACCCAAGCTATTTGCTCATTGACGGTGATGTTCTGAAGAAGGATCGGATCTTGGTGGTGCCTGGTTCCCAGGGCCAGCTGGGACTGGGTGTTTTCTGCGAAATCACCACTTAATGGGTTAACCAGCAGTGTGAGATGATCTGTGCCAAAAGGTGAGGTTCTTGGTGTTGACTTTCACCTGTCTTGTTTTTCATGAAAAGAAAAAACAAGCAGATTCAGTTTTGGGGAACTCCATGAAGCCTCCAAAACGTCTTCAGATATTGATGTGACAGTGTTACTGCATTGGATGGAGAGCAGGAGGTGTTGTAAAGGTTGGGAGGGAAGTTAGGGGGTGGGGTGTTCAAAACAGTCCTGAAGAGCTCAGAGGGGGTGAAGAAGCTTGCAGTGACTATGTAGTTCAAAACAAGTAGGTAAAACAAGAAGTACAAGAAATTGCGCTGCCCACCTGGGAGGCAAATTTCCTTTCGGCCTCTTTAAACATTTTCAGCCTGTACTGCAGTGTGTTATTTTGGAGTACATGAATTTCCAATTTTATTAATAAAGTCTGATTTGAAATTCCTGTGTGAACGATATGCATGTACGCTTTTAGTGGGATTGAAGTATTTGAGTTAGAGTCCTTGTTCCTGACATTGTTATTGCCTATTTTCTTCCTCTTCTTGTATGGGCAAATTAAAATAAACAGCTTCATAAATTCTTGAATGGAATTAAACATGGAAAGCTGGCAAACTTTTACTGTTTTCTTTGATGCTTCTTTCTAAAATTCATCAGTGTGAAATGTGCACGCAGACATTCATCTCCAGTATGGGGTAGAGCAGTGCAGTAATGCTATGAGATTGAATATAAGAGGTTTTTGTGGGTGCTAAGGTGTGTGGGATGTGGAAGGCTTTTATGTTTGGGGTATTTTTGTTTTGGTTTGGGTTTGTATTTTGTTGTTTCTCTATTTATTTGGCGTAGCTCTATTTAGTGTCCAGCTGCCTATTGTGTTGATAAGCTGAGAGTGATGATTTGACATTCATCCTTCTGCTAATTTTTGAGGGATTTTGTCCATACGTAGCTGAGAAGGCTTTTAAGAACTTAAGTTCCTTGTTTTATTTCATTTTATTGCTATCTCTGGTTTTGCAGCTAGTGTATTGCTTACAATATAGCTTATCAGAAATGGTGTGGCCAGCAGGAGGAGGGCAGTGATTGGGCCCCTGTACTCGGCACTGGTGAGGCTGCACCTCAGATATTGTGTTCGGTTTTGGGCCCTTCACTACCAGAAGGACATTGAGGAGTTGGAGGCGTGTCCAGAGAGGGGCAGGAAAGCTGGTGAAGGGGCTGGAGAAAAAGTTTTAGGAGGAGTGGCTGAGGGAACTGGGGTTGTTTAGCTTGGAGAAGAGGAGGCTCAGGGGAGACTTCATTGTTCCCTGCAGTTATATGAAAGGCGGTTGTAGCAAGGTGGGTGCTGTCCTCTTCTGTCAACTAACAAGTGATAGAGTAAAAGGAAGTGGCCTCAAGTTGCACCAGGGGAGGTTTAGATTGGATATTAGGAAAAATTTCTTCACTGGAAGAGTAGCGAGGTATTGGAACAGCTGCCCAGGGAAGTGGTGGAGTCACCATCCCTGGAGGTGTTCAAAAAAATGTGTAGACGTGGCTCTTTGGGACATGGTTTAATAGACATGGACAGAAAAGATCTCTGATGATTGGACTCGGTGATCTTCGAGATCTTTTCTAATCGTAATGATTCTGTGATATGATTCAACACGGCTTTTCACGGTAGTAAAGCCGGTTTGATCATAAGCTCAAGGCAGTAACTCGAATATGGGAGGAGCAATGGATAGATTAATTAGTAGCTTTCATCAGTTAAGGTAGAAGAATTTCCTGGTAGGCATTGAGTGCGTTCTGGTGAGCAAGCTGGACGCTTCTGCACGCGTGTGTGGGATATGCACCACTTCAGCTGCCTGCACAGCAGAGGAGGGGCCTGCAATAGAGCTGCTTCAAAGAAAACTTTTTGCCTGCACAGGTGTGTGCAGCTGCTCCTGCTGAGCTTGGAGCCTTTTCAGGTTAACACGTGAACTTTGCTCACTGTGACATTTTTCTTCCTCTCCCTGGAAAAAAAAAAGCAATACTGGGTGTGTTCGAGCAAATATGTCCTTGGAAGAGGTAAGCCTGTGTTATTTTCCATATGTTCTTAACATCAAGTATTGTAAACAGACTTTGCATTTTGGAGTAGTGAATGTGATCAGCAGCACATTTTGAAAGTTGTAATTGCAATACGGTTTCTAGATTTTATTTAAAATGTAATGTGAATTCTTGGCCTTAGAGTTGCTCGTGTAATTAAATTACTTGTGTTTGGTTTAGCTTATCAACCCTTCTGTAGCTTACAGAGACACTTAGGAACTGCAAACAACTGTGTGGCTTGCAGGAAGAATTTCTTTCAAAAAGAGTCATTTGGTTTTAGAGGTTCAGCTTGTTCAGCTTCCTATTCTATGTGTCGACCCAAGTAAAAAAAACGAAACCTAAGCCCTTTTCCTTGTCTTAAAAGCCCCCCTTTAGAGTGTTAGCACAGCTGACCTACCTTCTTAAGGCTTTGTCTTTGCTGCTTGCTTCCTCTGTTCTTGCTGGTGGATGCTGTTAAAAGCTGAGCATTCTATGAATGGGTGAGAAAAACTTTGGCTGAGAACTCCTTCAAGCATAGTGTCTTCTGTAATTCCTTTTCAAAAATAAAAAAAAAATTGACCTCTCCCAGGAACACGAATTATCAAGTTGGGAGAGATCACGGGTGAGACTGTCACTCTCTCCTCATTCCTGACTCTAACCTGGCACAATTAAATAGTGTAGTAACATTAATTAAAAACTGTAAGCTCTTGAATGATGTATATAAGTCATGTGCATCTAATTTGAAGTAATTAGCATTTCTTTATAAAATGTAATGAACCATCTATTTCCAGAATGTTGGGTTTGCTCCTCTTCTCGGACAGCTGTTCTGTCTGGGCTCTGTGCATCCGAGTGAACCTTGGAGAAAATCAGATATTCAGTGCTTTATCAGTCCTATCGGTCAAATGATATTTCTGTTTATACAGCTTTCTCCTTTGCTTTATTGTTGTTTTGAGGAAACCATCTTTGCAGTGGGTTGTGCAGTGAGGTGAGGCTGAGGAGCTCGGAGCTGTTTGTAGCTTCCCAGGGAGAGGTAGGCAGCGCTGCCGGTAAGAAGGCGATGCTTGCTTCGAAGCTGGCAGTTCTTGTTTTTCAGAAACGAAGATAACGTGCGAGACTGAAAGTCATATTAAGTAATTTTGGTTTCAGTGCTGAGTATATGAGAGGAATGATGGTGTAAGCCAGCTCTGTCTCCTGGCAAAGAGTGAAGCTGAGAGGTCATGCTTTTAAGAAAGGCTCATGTTTTTAAGACCTGTTGCTGATATGATGGTACCATCCGTTGTTAGTGCTAATTTTTCCTCTGGTTTGTGAAGCAAAGAGTGCCATTGGAGAACGTGTTATCAGGGGATGTCGTGCGGGTTTGCCTGAGCTGCTCCAGCTGACTCCTTCCATTGGCGAGTGTCTGGGATTTGCAAGAATCATGATAATGATTCTTGTACTTGTGGGGTGAGAGACAGGTCTCTACTAGCCAGCTATTTTGTCTTGAATAAACAAGGAAACAGGTTTCTTCCAACCGGAACATGAGGATAAGCGGATTGAGTGAGCCTTCCTTTATGATGAGGGAACCATTGTTTCTGAAGATAAAGTTAAAAAAACAATACAGCTGAAAACATTTGCAGGTATAGCCGAGGGCACTGATATATAGGCATAGTCAGGAAGCTCAACATGAGCCAGCAGTGTGCCCAGGTGGCCAAGAAGGCCAATGGCATTCTGGCCTGCATCAGGAATAGTGTAGTGAGCAGGACCAGAGAAGTTATTGTCCTTCTGTACTCGGCACTGGTCAGACCTCACCTTGAATACTGTGTCCAGTTCTGGGCCCCCCAGTTTGGGAAGGATGTTAGGATACTGGAATGTGTTCAGAGGAGGGCAACGAAGATGGTGAAGGGGCTGGAGCACAAGCCCTATGAGGAGCGACTGAGGGAGTTGGGGCTGTTTAGCCTGGAGAAGAGGAGGCTCAGGGGAGACCTCATTGCTCTCTACAACTACCTAAAAGGAGGTTGTAGTCGGGCAGGGGTTGGTCTCTTCTCTCAGGTGACCAGTGGCAGAACCAGAGGGCATGGACTCAAGCTTCATCAGGGAAGGTTTAGGCTTGATGTGAGGAAAAAGTACTTCACTGAAAGGGTGATTGGCCATTGGAATGGGCTGCCCAGGGAGGGGGTGGAGTCACCGACCCTGGAGGTGTTTAAGGGGAGACTGGATGAGGCACTGAGTGCCATGGTTTAGATGATGGGTTGGTGTTAGTGTTGGTGTTAGTGTTGGGTTATAGGTTGGACCTGATGATCTCAGAGGTCCTTTCCAACCCTGTGATACTGTGATAGTCATAGCTAAGAGTTTTTCCTGGGATTCAGAGCTCATTGTGGCTTATTGTTATTCCTGTAACTTTTGCAATCGAATCTCTGGGTTGAGTGCTTGAGTTTATACCAGTTGGGTGCTGACCCTATGGGTTCCTGCTGCAAACTGACTGTGTCTGATATGAAGAAGGGGGAAAAAGTGGAGTCTTGAGGTTGGTTTGGGTTTACAGATGGTTTGAGACTTTATACCATGGAGCTGCTGTTGCTGACACTGCTGTGCCAACATAGCCGCTTGTGAGCACCTGCATGCCAGGTTCTCTGTTCCTGTTGTCAGGGTGGCTGCACTGGGATTTTATTTCTGTATCGATGGTGTCTGGGGATGTGGGTTTTATTTCATATTCCAAGGCAGTACAGGTATGTTGATTTTAAACATATGGCTTGAGAAGGTCATGCAGCTGTATCTTGGTGGTCTCTTAGTTCTGAAACATCACAAATGTTTTCCTCAAAAGTTAACTATTTAAGTGAAGAAAATCTGTTGAAAAGATGTGGCCCTTTCCCTGTTTGGGACAAGCATCCATGCTTTAAAATGTTTTTAAAAAAATCACCTGTCGAGAGGTTTTTAGTTTCTATTTGAAGAATCAGTTTCACTAGCATTGGAAGTCTTCTGTGACTGAGTGTGAACACAGAATGAAGAAAACATTGGTGCTTCTTTTAATATCTAACATTTTAAAAATATGTTTATATATTCTATATTTTAAAATTATGTTGTTGGCAGGAGTGTGGGAGAAATGGAAGGAGCTCCTAAATTTTACCTCATTGGCAGTACTGGTATGGAAGGGAACTTGAGGTACTGTTCCAAAGGATGGCAGGGTAAAACATCATAGAACCATAGAATGACCTGAGTTGGAAGAGACCTAGCAAGGATCACAGAGTCCAACTCCTATCCTTGCACAGGACAATCCCAATATTCACATTGTGTGTTTGGGGGCAGACATGATTAATAACTTGTGTGAATCCTGCTTATTTATTTGCTCTGATTTGAGTTGTCAGAGTGTTTTAATTTTATGTGTGCCTCTTGCTTTTCTAAATGGCATTGCTCTGTTATAACTGCAGACTCCTGGATACCTGCAGTGCTGCTCAGTTTGAGTGCAATGGTTTGTTGCACAAGCTAGTCTGGAAGAGGCAACAGGTATATACAAGTAATTCTTCCTGTAACCACATGAAACAGTCTGCTCTTCTGCCCTTCCTTATTTAGTTTTTGTGCTCTTATTTGTGTGTGACTTTTATAACTTCCTCCCCAGGCACTGGGAAAGGGTGCTGGAATTCTTTGGCTGGAAGCTTGCAAACAGGGTGTGTTCCATCAGATGGCGTTTGCAACCATCGTTAAGCAAATTCCACAGAGCATGGCCAACATCTTGGGTCAGCAATAATTGACTGAATGTGTGCAGAGAATTTGCCTTTAAGTTTAGACCTTTACTGTATGCAGAAGTCCAACATACAGCCATAAATATGTACTCTGAAATTAGCATATGTACCAAAAAGGTATGCTTGTACTGTAATATGTAATCTTTGTTGCATCCTGGGAGGGTCTGGGTGTGCATTCCAGTGATGTATTTCTAGTACTTTGCCATATGTCTAATAAATCAACATGTTTATACACCCAACACAGTTAATATTAAATCTGTTCTTTTGGGTTTTTTTATGGGCTTGAATGAAGTAATCTACTTGTGAACTGGAAACTTAAGCTCTGCGTGAGGCTGGCTGATCTGTTCTGTCATCTCATAACATTTGCACTGCTTGTGAATTTTTTATTTTTGGTTGGGTCATTGTTTTGGAGGGGGGAGGTTGGCTCTCCTCTACTATAGTACTTTCAATATTAAATTAATTTTTTAATATACGTTTTCCTTCCTTGAACACTGGGTTCTGTCTAATGTTATGAGTTTATCTCAAAGTTAGATGTGGAAATGTTTTCTAGGCTAAACAAGGTTTTGTGGATACTTTTCACTTCCTAAAAATATTATTATGGTGTGTCTATGGGAGTTCATTAGCTTTGGACTTCGTGCAACAAGCGTTCAAACTGTTAGAAGCTCATGGTGTTGGGCATTTGCTGTGTCACCTACCTGCTTAGAGAACAGGAGCAGAAAACACACAATTTCAATTAAAAATTTTAGATAATATGTGAATCTGATAAAACTTAGTCTTTAAACTTCTTTTAATCTCCACTGAGATTTTGAGATGTATATTTTTAGCCCTTATTTTGCAAATCTCTTAAGGATTTGATTTTATGTCTTAGGCAAGAGTTGAAATGGGACGTAGATGTAGCAATGTTTTAATGTGTTTTAACCTTTGTGCAGAGGTGGCCATGAGTGAAGTACTGGAGGTTTTATAGGGAATGGGAAGGGATGGATGCCCTGGAAAAGGGATGCAGAGAAGAAAGCTGAATACGACAATGGAAGTGAGAAGCCAGGACAATAGCAAGAAAGTACAAGGGATGTTCTGATTTAACCACTCAGGTCCACTTTGATGTTTAAGGAGTTCCACATTTCTTTGGGCCAGCAACAGAAACACTTAACAGGGAAGGGGAAAGAAATGTGCGTTCCTGCTTTCCCTTGTTGGGAAGCTTGTTAAAAGACCACATGCTGCAGGAGCTGGATCTATATCTTGCCCTCTGCCATGTGTGATTCTTGGTTTCATTGATATAAAGCACTGTTTTGTGGCTGGTGGTTGACAGAACATTAACTGTTATTCTATAAAACAATTACAAGAAATATAATTAGATTTTATTTGTATAAGCAAGTATAATAGAAATGCAATTAACATTTTAAGATGTTTTTGTCTGGCTGTGAATGTGGCAGTACCATAAAATATTGTTTAGGTATTATTTTTAGAAGTGTTTTAAGACTAACTTTTATTTAATGAAATGATTGGGAAGCATTGATGTGAATATGTGTCTTCCTTTAGTCACTCCTATTAGTCTGGGATCCTTTGCTCCACTGTTGGGAGACCTGGTGATCTGAATGCTGTGCTTTTTTGCATCTGGGCTTTGGTCCATGTTGAAAGCAGAAAGTAAGTCTTTTTAGCATCAGCAAAAGCTTCTTAGCATGTTAGGGCATTACGTGTTTTTAGGTCTCTTGAATTTTGCAGGATTTTTGAAATTTGCAGTACTAACAGGTCCTCAGATCAGAATCTGTTTCGACGCTTGTTTAAAACAAAGTTTATAGATATGCAGTTCTCCACAATAAAAATTAATAATTTTTATGCATATAGAATAAGGTAAAATATATGCATGTATAATAATTATATATAATATTTATCAAGATCTGAAATTCCAAGCCTGCGTCTACGTCCCCTCTGTAGGGATGAGTTTTCTTTATTGAGGAAAGTCCAGTTTGCTTGTTCTTCACCTTTAAATGTTATATTTGATGCCACAGGTTTTGATCTTTAAGTGTGAAGTGAGCCAGTAATTTTTTTATGCTTCCCAGAGATCTTGCTTATTCCGCGTGCTATGTGTTGTGAGAAAGGAGCGATACCTTGCCTGACTGATGATGGCTTTCTTCCTAACAGGGAGGCTGTATGATTATATAATCTACATTTAGCATAGATTATAACACATGGAAATATTGGTAACTTGCTGAGTGATGTGATGTGGGTGTAGTTTAATAGAAGTAAAGGCTGGGGTTCTGTCTACAAACTGAAGAAGTGTGAGCCTGGCTTGAGTCACTTTTTACCCTTGGGGGAAAAAGTTAGAAATTATGGTTTTAATCTGCAGCAGGCACAAATATTAATAAATCAACTTTCTGAAAATATCCAACCACTTATGAGACTGCTGTACACAGAGTGCACAGATGTCTTCTTAGCATTGCTTGATGGTGAAGTTTATCTATTAGGACTTTACATCCTTTCTTTCTGTAGTCATGCGTGAAGCATATGAAAATAGGTGGAAATGGATAGTTCTGTGTAAAACTCTCTTATGGGGAATTGGCCGTGCTCAGCCAATCATGGCCTTTGAGTGAGTGGTGTGCTCTGTTGAGCAACTAGAGCAATAGTCGCTCCCTTAGCAGAATGTGTCTGTAGCACCTGTGAAAAATAGAGATTCATGTCCACTGGAAACTTTCTCCTCTCCATAGTCTTGAGCATATTTGCCTTTGGCTGGAGTGTAAGAAAGTCAGAACATGAAGCGATTTCAGTTTTGGAAGAGGCAAAGAGGAGGAGTGATGCTGCCCTACTGTTGGTTCAGCCTGATCGTGGGTCAGCACTTGAAAAACAAACCCAGTGATTTACTGTTAAAGAGTTCCTACTTCAGCCATAAATTAAGCCAAAAAAAAATCAACCTGTGACACATGTTGAATGGGTCAGGAGGTTATTTGTCTTGCAAAAAAAGGTTATCACGTTTGTCTTTTCTTCAGACAGTAACTACTTTAGTCTTTAAAGTGATTTGTTTATAGTTTCAAGAATAACGTTTAATCCTCTGGGGAGTTGGGGCAGCTGTGACCTCTCCCAGACAAGTTTTTCTGTTGAGAAATGGAACCTGCTCTGACCTCCTGAATGCTCCAGGGAAAGAGCTCAGAAACCTCTCAGCTACTTTTGTCCATAAACTGTCTGGATCTCTTTCTTTAGTTCATGGCAAGTGTGGAAAAGGAATGATGCGGATTTGGAAGCTGAAAATTATTCATCTTTCTTTCCTTACCTTTATTAAATATTTCACTTCTGTGAATGCCTGCATTGAAGATGAGAAAAAGTGTTCTATTTAAGGGGGAGACACCGTGAAAATGAAAGAACATGGGATATCTTAGATGTAAAGAGACTTGGAGCTGTTAAAGCTGCCCTGTGACTCCCTGTATGCTGCTGTAACTAAGACTGTAAATGTGAGAAGCGATGGATGCTTAAATAATTAGCAATGGGAAGAGTTTAGTGTTCCAGGAATCATGGTGTTTCATGGCACTTGAACAGATTGTGGCTATCTTATTTGTTTGCAGGTGAACCGATTTTTATATGTATTTATGTAGTCACACACGTTATTTTTCAGTGATGGTGTTTTGTAGGCTGTGAGGAGAAGAGATAAATTTATATTTATTATAAGCTTCCAGTTCCTCCTTGTCCCCTAAAATAAATGACAGGTTCTGTTCTGACTTCAGTGTTTTCTGCCTAGTAAAATATGAATCATAAACTTCATTTGCCAGTCCATGGGTTCTTTGCTGCTGTTATGATGGGCAAGAAAAGAGATGAGAAAAGGGGAGGAAATGAGAGAATTGTATGTAGAGGTTCAGACACCTAAATCTTTGTATTCTTTATCTTGGCCTCTTTAGAGATTGAGACTGTTTTCTGCTGCTTTAAAAAGTCCTCAGCCAATAACAGAAGTGAGCATGGCTAATTTTTCATAGTTTAAATGTAAAAAGTCCAAAGATGATCTTAGTTCAGTGCCAAATATAAAAGAAGATGGGCAGCTAAAGTGTTAATCTTTATGGTTGAAGGCTAGTGAAGGACTGAAGTTTCCTGGATAATGAACTTCTCAGTGCCCCATAATTCAGGAATAGACTTACATTTATAGCCATCTGCTCCTCATGTGCTTTCAGATGAACTGACCTGCTTTCTGTATATCCAATGCCCCGATAATTTCAGTGCTCTTCGCTTCTGGCGAGGGAAGTGGGGAGGATCCTGCTGGAGCCATGCGTGGGCAAGCGGCTGATGGTGGGAAGGCGGCTTGCTTGCTCGTTAAAAAGTAGGTCAGGACTGCCTGCTTATTTGTTTATTTTAATGAGCATCATGAGGCTGTAGGTGAATTTAGATTTTTTTTTTATGTATGAAGAAGACTAATTCTTGTTTCACATATTGCTGACCTAAGTGACTCTGAGATTTTTATATATGAGTATATATGTTTCCCTGAGGAATTGTTAAGCTGTCATGGGGGCAATTAAAACTTAAACCTCTAATATTACCCCAAAATTTTTTTGCTGTTGAGTTAGATTTATATACATTTTGCATATCAGTCTGTAGTGATTTTGGCAAATTTTGTAAGTGTTGTGAAATATGCACTTAGCGGAGATCATTAAAACTTAAACCCTTTATAGCTAGTGCTGTAGTTTGCAACAGAGGGAGTGGGTGGTTACTTCTGAGTTGAGTGTGTTTTATGCCAAGAGACAGTCTGTATTGACCTTCTACTGCCAAGTCATAAATGCATAAAATCTGTGTTGCTAATGGAAACACTGACAAGCCTTGAACTGCAGCAGACTGGCATAATAACAATATTAAAATTTCCAGCTGCGGTTAATGTCAGATTTTCATTTCGTTTTCGCTGGCTGGCAGCTGGTGGTGGCCTCATCTCGAAACAAGCTGAAGTGTCCTGGAGGTTCTTTGTTGGCATTGTCACAGCACAGACGCTCTCTGTTAGTCAGATATAGGAGGGTGACTTAAACAACAAGAACAGAGAAAGAAAAACGCCTTACTTGTTGTGAAGCCAATGAATAGGAGTCTTGGGCACGTTCAGGTTGGATATCATGGTACTTGGGTCATTTAATCCTTGGTTTACATGCAGATGTTGTTGGGCAGTGTTGTTGTCCAGCCTCTGCAAGTCAGACCAGCTGTTCAGACAGACATTTAAAAATTGCAGATTGTTATTAACAGAACATTTATTAATGCTTGAATTGATCAGTGTCGGTTTTCAGAGATCTGAACAGATATGTGTCTTGTTTAGAAGTGACTGCCTTTGCAAAGCCTTTATATGTCCAAAAGCTCAGTGTCACGGCGGTGGTGTCAGGGTGAAATCGCTGGCAGTGTTGATGGGTACGTGTGTCAGAGGATCCTGACGTGTGCTTTTGAAAATGAACCCTGGAGCAGAGCTCTGCTGTTAGAGAGCTGATGTGAAATACAGATTTGTGGTGTAGTGGACTGCATGCAGGTGTGGAGACCAAACATTCTTGAATTTGCATTAACTCAATTTGATTTGAATGTCATTTTTAATGCCCCGAGGAAGGTTAATTAATGCTACAGTTCTTTAACAAGAAGAGAAAAAAATAGTGTTTGCTTTAAGATGGAATTCTAAGGAGTAGTGGGTTGAATACTGAAATAGCAGTTGTTGGCTTATCCAGGCACTGCTTACTAACCCTTCTTCTGCTGTTTTGTCAAAACTACATTTATCACTAGCTGCTCTAGCAGTAGTCTTTTGTGTGGTTATTTTTCCTCTCCTTGTTGCAGAGCACTTTCATGCGATGCTACGGTCACAATGTGCTTTCTGGTACACAAAGTGAAATGTCACCGTTGGCTCTGATTCAGGCAAGGCTGATACCAGTCCTTTACCCCTGTCTGTTCGTCGCTGATCTTTTCTGATTGGTTTGCAGCTCTTTTCTACAATTTCTGTCCTATTTCTGTCATCTTAATCTTTTCCTTGCATCCTCTTTCCTTTTGTGTATGTATTAGATTAGGAAGAGTTCTTTTACCTGTGTATTGAAGTATTCAACTTTCACATCTGAGCTGGATTAGGAAGATCTTGTACTGTTCTCTCCCAGTGCTCAATCGTTCTTTCTGTTGTTGAAATTATTCATCAATAAATCCTAAAACTTTGAATCTATCTGCAAGGTTTTCTTCATGTATCTGTTGCTCACGGAATTATTTTTAAATGTCTTACCTTTTAATCTAATTCCATTATATTTTCTGTTATATTTGCTAGTCTTGTGTTAGTCTATTTCCTATGTGTCACCCCTTCAATTACTGACTCAGGCCAAGCCAGAAGTTGCTCAAGCATTCCTCCTTTCTTTTTTTGGGTCTTTGGAGTTTTGTTGTGGTTACTGCTTTTATTTGAAATCATTTGCTGTTGTTTGTAACCTGTTAATTACTTGGCTTTGCTACTACTGCTGGACTTAGAAGCATATTGCCTGTTTACTGCAAATTACTGATAAAGGTGATGCTTCCCTTACAGCCTGTTGTAGCATTTGAAAGTGGTTTGTGGGTTTTATTTTTCTTAATTTACTAGAAATAGGACGTGTTTTTGACCAGGCCCTCATGTTTGTCTTCCTCATTTCTCTTCTGCATTTCTACTTTTCAGAAAACTATTGTGTCAGTTACTTCTGAAGTCTTGTGTGAAGTGTGAACCTCACTGGAGAGTGTTATGACTGAGAAAATGGTTAACTGGGAAAACATTAGTTCCTGGAGCAGCTGGAAGCTTTTGGAGGCTGTATAAATTGCATAGCAAAATATTATAATTTTAAAAATCCAGGGACAGATCCACTCTAGGCAAATTTTCAAGTGCCAATATATGTTTCAGTTGAGCAGAACGGCCTTGTCAGTAAGGCAACTAGAAGGGTCTTCTGGAGGAGGCTGACTTTTTCAGCTGTAGCCAAATTTAATTCCTTATGGTTTATCAGACTTGCAAGTAACTGGCCAAAACCCAGCTATAAGACTGAGAATCACAGAGTGTTTGACGTGTGAAATGTCTGCTCAGATGGGAGGTAGACACGATGCTGTGCTTTTGTGGTGTTTTGGGGCTCTTTTTGGCTTGAAAGATGGGATCTCAGCAGAGCGAAGACCTTCAGGGCAGCAGTTTCTGCAGATGGAGGACAAAACCAGCAAGAATTACTTAACTGTTTTTTGAAAAGCTTCTTTATGTAATGTAGATGAGTAGGAGGAAAAATTGTGCTGTCTGTAGTCTTGCTTATTCTACTTCCTCTGCTCTTTGGGGAAATAGGAAGGTGTTTTAGACTATTTGAAGGCATCAGCAGCTTTCCAGACCTGCTGTGTTTTCTACCTGGACAGCTGCAGTAAGCAACTTGGGCTTTAATGTTCCAGAAAGCACCAGATAGGTCCTGGTAAATACATTTTTCCTATTTTGGGCATTTCATCAATGCATGGGTTTTGTTGTCTTAAAGCTCATGTTTAAGAGTTTACAAAACATTACTAAGTATATATATATGCATTGCCAATATTGCTTTCAAATATCATTAAATTTTATTGCGGCTACAGCTGCAGTGACTGGAGGAATTATTAACCACTGGATGCAAGAATTATTCTGAAGTGGGTCACAAAAAGCTGCAAAGTCCTAAAGACATTGTAGTGCTGTGGTGGTGAGAGAGCTGATGGGCTTTGAGGGTCTTTCTAAGCACAGGCGCATGAAATCCAGTGGATATAGCACACGCGTTTTCATAAAATATTTCATTAAGTTTTCCATCCAGTTATTGAAGGAATGAAGGTGCTCTAAGTAAGACTAGAGGAAAAAATCTTTTATGGATAGGAAGTTGCTTAAAGAATAAGAAGCAAAAGACTTAAACAATGAGTTGACAGGATAGAGAATGCGCAGTGGGATCTGCCTGGCACTGGTTGTGGTACCAGCTTTGTTCTGCATCTCTGGTCATCTGGAGAAGGGATTTAGCAGTGGACACCTTAATTTTGTGAGTGCTGTTAAACTCTTAACTCGTCCTATGCCATGCTGATGGCAAGGAGCTAAACAGGCAAAAAAGCTGGCAGGTGAGTTTGGAGGTAGGTAATGTGTGTAAGAAAAGGTAATCCATATCATGCCTACATGGAACTGCAAGTTGAGCATCAGCTCATGAATACCTGGTATTGGCACTTTCAGTTCTTTGAAATTCTCAGATCTGAGTGCAGTGATCTTTGTAGTATGTAAGGTGTCCACTTAAAGCAGGTCAGAGTGAGGAGCTTCTTTAGAGAGTGAATATCTGGTGTCTATCCCCCAGGAAGCTGTGGAGGCAGACAGGATTAGGGGTACAGAAAGGGATTAGACAGCTTCATCCTTAGACATGAATGGGAGAAGGGAGGGGATGTGTCTCTCTAATGGAAACCTTTATGGGTGCTGTGGGAAGTGAAAGGATCTGGGCTGAAAGAGAGCTGGCTGCCTTCTGCACTAGATGGGCCATTGATCTCACTTAATGGGTTTCTTCTTCTGCAAAGTGATAATTTCCTTCTTTCAGAGTATTTGTTCTCCAGTGGAGTCTCATTTAATGAGCTGATGCAGTAGAGTAACTGCTGAGTATGTGGCTTTTTCTGTCAAGAACTAATGCTTTCTCGTTTATAGGCTCCTTGGTCTTGTTTGGCACATTCAATTCCAGTACTAACATATTAATTTAGAAAGATAAGAAGATGAGAGACAATTATCAGAAGAGTGTCTCCATTACTTCCCTTCTGCACCTTTCCCCTCACTTCCTCCGGTTGTATTTCTTGTCTCTCACTTTGTTTTCCAGTTGTCTTTCAGCAGTATGTTTGCATCTTGTCTGTAAACAAGCTTTGAGGTGGAGATGTTCACCTGATACAATTTTATACACTGAAATATTTTATTTAGTGCTGTAACCTGTGGGGCTGTCATTGAAGTAATATTTGAAAACGTTTTTGAAACTACATATATGAGCTGTGGCTTAAGAGTTGTGATATGGGACTTGTGAGCTCAAAGCTACTTTTCTTAGGATCAGAATAGATGGCTAAAATAATGCCCCTGTCTCTTAGCACATCAGTTTATCTGTTTACTAACATGCTTGTATGGAAGGGTCAAGTTTCTTAAGACCTTTAGTGTGTTGAGGTGCAGGATTTTTGAGTATATCATTACCCACCAAATGGTAAGTACTTGAAATCTGTTAGTCTGTGGAGCACCTGTCTAAACACACAGGCCTCTTGGGTAATTTAAAAGGCCTTTCAGTCTTCTAAACCTCTTGTTTCAGGAAGTTAAGAAGGATGTAGAACCCAAGGATGATGCCGTACCAGTCATCAGGAGGGAGAAATCTGGCAACGTAGCCAGCCTTGTGCAGCGTATGAGCAGCTATGGGCTTCCAGCAGGAGGATTTCAGCCTCATCCCCCGTCCAAAGGCTTCAAGAAGAGTATGTAGTCTTTCCAGTTCCTTCCATTTCATAAGCTGGTGGTGTGCACTTCTTTAATACACATGAATTATTTAATGTCCGACTTAGTTTTAAGGTTGTACAGAAAACTAGAGACACAGGAGGAAAAACTTTGATTCTAAGCTTAATTTTGCTCCTGGATACGTGGACAGAGAGCTTATATGTATTTCTTAAAGCAGCAATAGGAATGAATTTTCCTGGGAACAGGTTTTAGGCCTCTCCCAGATTAGAGTGTTGCTTTGTAACCTCATGTGAGCTCTGCTTGTATTGTCAGGTAGCTGAATGAGAACTGCAGACCTGTTCATAATACTGAAAAATCCTCCTGTGGCCATTTCTTCTAAATGGGAAAGTTTTGCTACAATTTTGGGGCTTTCTGACGAGGAAAGACTCAACTTTGTGTTCTCTTCTTTGGTAGGCTTGCTTCTATTGTGAAACAAGGTGGAGTTGGTGTTGTCTAAGAAATAGTAGCAATCTTCTTTTGATGCTAACTGCCACCCCCCAGGGTGGCCAGGAGTGCAGACTTGGTGCCTCTGAATCTATGGCTTCTGTGTTTTAATGGCAGTCAATTAGTTTAATGTCAGTCAGTTTAATGTCAGTTTTAATGTCAAGGTGACTGAAACATAGAGCAGAAAACGTTTCCTGCATCCAGAAAATGGACTTTTGATTTGTACTTGGACAACTCAGTCTTAAAAGAGACTTTTCTGTAGACTACTCTGGCTCCTTCTCTCTGATTTAAGCTTGCATTTTTGAAAGAAAAGATTCAGAACTTTGTTTCTGGTATGTTTATGCTTTCAGTTTTTGCCCATAAAAGGAGAAGAGCAACTTGTTGTATTTTAAAGCCTTGAAACAGGACTATCAGACTTACAAATTTGTTGAAACCTTCTTCTAGGCAGCTAAGGATGTTACTTTCAGAATTACTTTTTAGTGAATCTGAGCCATATATGCATGTTGACAACAGCCCAAATGTTACCTGGAAGATTAATGCCATTCCTAGATCAATGGAACCAGGCTCTGAAAGGGAATCAATATGATCTTTCATGGGTCCTTCCAACTCAAGATAATATGTAGTTTTATGAATGTAATCTGTTATCAGTTCTGGTGTTGATATTCTGGTCTTGCTGCCCCTGGAATGTTCCCGTATTCACCATGTCTGATCCTCGTGCTAGTGGCTGTGTGGCCACACTTTAGTCTGAAGAGGAGGAGGCTCAGGGGAGACCTCATTGCTCTCTACAACTACCTAAAAGGAGGTTGTAGTCGGGCAGGGGTTGGTCTCTTCTCTCGGGTGACCAGTGACAGAACCAGAGGGCATGGACTTAAGCTTCGTCAGGGAAAGTTTAGGCTTGATGTGAGGAGGAAGTTCTTCACTGAAAGGGTGATTGGCCATTGGAATGGGCTGCCCAGGGAGGTGGTGGAGTCACCGACCCTGGAGGTGTTTAAGGGGAGGCTGGATGAGGCACTGAGTGCCATGGTTTAGATGATGGTTGGTGTTAGTGTTGGGTTATAGGTTGGACTCGATGATCTCGGAGGTCCTTTCCAGCGTTATGATACTGTGATACTGTGTGACCAGGCTCAGGGTAGTAGGTACAACTTGCTCTCAAACTCTGCAGTGCTCTGGCTAGTTTCATTCTTCCAGAGGAAAATTATGTTCAATTACCTTCCTTTAAGCACATAGCTGTTTACTTGGCACAACAACAATCTCTGCATTTCTATTTTCCTTGCTGTTCCCTCTTTCCTGGAAGACTGTTTAAACAACTCCTGCAAAATCCTGTTTGCTCTGTTCCTGGGCAATCACTCACTCCCTTCGAAAGGTTGCCAGTGTTTAGTCGTCTTTCTGTTTCTGGTTCTTAACCTGGTAAAACGAGGTTTTAATGTTAAATGTTAAAAACAAAGTGAAGTTTCTTTAATAGCAAGTTTCCAGTGCACGGTGAGGTAGATTGTTTCTTCCTGGGAAGTCCCTTGTGTTGTTCATGTATGTGGCTCTCACTGAATTCAGGTATTTTCTATCATGTAGGTAGTAAGTTGCAGACATTATTCCTATCAGTTAGATGGCTGCCTTTATTCAGGAAAAGGAAAATACAGGAGGTGTGGAAAGTTACTGCAACAAAAAGCTAAATTTGGTTTACCCTGTACAAAACAAATAAAACCTGAAGCCAAGCTAGTTGTTTTGGAAACAGACAGAATCCAGGGGCGGGAAGGGAGGCTGCCAGTCCAGCAGTACCACATGAAGCTGAATTGTTGTTTTCTCAGCAGATCAATTAGCTCCCTAGGTTAATCTAGGGATTTTCAGAACTGGAAAGTAGTCCTTCCTAAACTGGCTATCACGGAGTACCTCAGGTGAGCAAGAGTTCTGGATGTGAAATGCATCACTGAGGGTGTTGGCTTTTTTTTCCCCTCTTCTCCCCATTTAGATAGAATTGCAATATCAAAAGGAATGCTGGGATCAGATTTATATCAAATGGCCATGGCTCTTTAATTTGTCTTCTTTTGGTATCAGTTAATCTCATACAAAGGAGGAGCCCTGAAAGCGCTGTAGGAGGTAGTATAGGCCAGTGAACCATTTATTGCAATTACTGTTAACCTAGCAATCCCTCTTGGCTGATCTATGCCTTTCAGTGCAATTAAGAGAAGGATGTACTGTGTGGGCAATTACATGTTATTAGAAATAACCCATAGAGCTTCACATTCTTGGTTTATTTGTTTCCTACACCTTTTAAGCTCTTTAGGGCACAGGCAGTATACCAGCATGTAGAATATTCTTGCTTTGGTGAGCCCTCTCAGAAATTTTAGATGCTGAAATTACTTAGCTGCCTGGTGTGTTTTGTACTGAGGCCACTGGGTGTGGTGTCTTTTGAATATCTGACTTTGGACTTTCCATGCTGCTCCAATAAGACAAGGATCAATCTTAGAGGCGATATCTGTGTTTTGAAATGGTTTTATCCTGCTAATCTTAATTGTTGAAGCCTGAATATGGAAGGAGTGTAAAGTGTAAGACAGTATGGAAATTATACAGCTGCTAAAGGTTAAGCTTTACCAATTCAAGCTTTTGATTCATATATTTGCTTAAACTATGGCATATTGTTTTGGGGCAGGATAGGGAGCATGTGTTGGGTCGTAGCTCAGGATGACAGTTGTCTTCAAAAATGTTCTGGCTACTCTGTTTGGAGAAGTCTGCAGGCATGACCTGTTTGAAAGAGAAATGCCTAAACTGTCTGGGTTCAACAGTCTCATCACTCCAGGATAAGTGCAGAGTAATTGGGCAATTGTAGGTTCATACCACTTTGGCTGGAGGGGCTGGTGGAAGCCACTTCAATGCTCTCCGCCCTTGGGACATCATTTGTCTTTTAATGCCTGCAAAGCTTTAATGATCTGTGGCAAACATGTGAAGACTGCACTTTGTTTTCATTTTGCCTTTGTCACACACATCTAATTGAATCTTTGCCATTTGGAAAAGGGAGGGGGGTTGCATTGTCAGATAAAAATGAGTTTGGATTTTGAAATATGAGCCAAGCAAACATCAGCATTGTCTCAGACTTGTAGTTAACACAGTCTTTGTTAGAGAGCAGAAAGGCTATTGACACTTCAGTGTTGTGCAGAACAAAACATTTGTTATTTTGTTTATTACTGAAAGACTGGAGAATCAAACTTGCACTTTTTCTTCCAAGCAAGTGCTAACAGTGTAATTGGCAACAGTTATCATTCTTGCAGGTTTCAGTCAGGAAATAGCTTGAAAATCCTTGTACTGGAGATTTATCAGACTTGCTTGAGTCAACGTGGTTTTTTATAGCATGTTGGTAACTCAGTATAGTGTTTATTGTTTGTAATTGGCAGTTTGTGAAGCTCCATGGTTTTCAAGCTCTAAGATACAGCTGGATAGCCTGAAGTGACACAAGTGAACTGAAAAAACAGCAGCAAAAGCTGTGTAGCTTTTTGGGATGGTTTGTGGGTGTTCTGGTTCTTTTGCTAACATTCTTACTTTTGCCATTTTGCTTGAATCAGAGTCCAAGAAGCGGCAATGCAAAGTGCTCTTTGAGTACATCCCGCAGAATGAGGATGAGCTGGAACTCAAGCTGGGGGATGTGATTGACATCAATGAAGAGGTAAGCTATTCTACAGAGCTGGTCGTCTCTCTTTATGGCCAAAAGTGAATTGAGTTGTTTTTTTTTTTGATGATTACTTGAAATACGAGGATATTGGAAAAATAGCATGGGAAGTAGTGTTTCTGAAATTAAAGCTAATAGTTTAGGAGTTTTTTCTCTCAATCCTAAAGTCTAGATTTTTAGGGGAAGTATTTGATCATCACAGCAATAAATTGTGATCAGTTACACTGCTTCCATTTTTTTAAAAACTTCCCAATTCTTTGGCCCTTTCTGTGATCCTCACTTTTAGGATGCTTATGCTAAAACTGTTCAACCAGTTGCCTTTACGTTGCCCTACCTTAACTTGGCTTAGGTGAAAAATAGTATTTGACCTGATTTTCCAGTTTTGTGCCTTCTTGTGAAGTCATTAAATCTTTGAACTAATAATAACAGAGTCAGTACAAAAGAACTAACTGTAGTTTATTTTTCAACTCACTTGCACAAAAATGCAGAAACATTCAAATGTACTCAGCAATGTATTTCCAGGGAAAGTTTAGACTTGATCAGGGAAAGTTTAGACTTGATGTTAGGAAAAAGTTCTTCACTGAAGGGGTGATTGGTCATTGGAATGCGCTGCCCAGGGAGGTGGTGGAGTCGCTGACCTTGGAGGTGTTTAAGGGGAGACTGGATGAGGCACTGAGTGCCATGGTTTAGATGATGGGTTGGTGTTATTGTTGGGTTATAGGTTGGACTCGATGATCTCAGAGGTCCTTTCCAACCTTATGATACTGTGATACTGTATTATTTCTATTGCATTTGCTTTCCACTGGGTAAGAAATAAAAATATCAGTCTTGATGGTCAGAACTTGATGGCAGTGACCCCATGTATCTGAGAGGGACATTAGGGGTGAGGTCATATTTTCTTTTTCTGCCTGGATGCTTCCTTGGTATCTGTTCTGTTCAATAGCCACTTGTGTTGTAGGAGGCTTGAATATGTAGGAGTGTCTCTTAGAAAAGCAGGATCTGTCAGGAAACCTGCAGAAAACAGCAGAGCAATCATGGAAGGAATCTTTTGGCACAACGTGGAAAACTGCATGGTGTGCTCTGACCTTCACTGGTGCCATCTCCTCTTATTGCCTCCCTGAGAGTCAGAAGAAGATTGAACCTTTCTTTCTAGCCATGTGTCTGGTGCTTTTTAAATAACTTCTGAGATTGTGGTTTTTTCACATGCATGACCTCTTTTAAGAAAGTGCTAGCTCTCCAGTGTCCCAGCAGTTGCCAGGAAGGACATTTCCATTCTTCTAGCAAGGAAAAAGTTATTCTTTCAGATACATTTGCACTAACACCACCTAGAATTTATTGTCTTGGAATAAACGAAGCAAATGGCTTGTAAAACCTGTTCACTAAAAACATGGTTCCATAAACACCGTTGTGTGTGGGTGTTTTGTAAAGGGCAACCTCACCAGTTTAATCTGTGAGTAGCACTTGTGCACAGCAGTCATGACTGTGAATGGTCCAGTGTAGACATTTACAAGGGATAGCATGTGCAGTAAACTGTTGTGGAAACTGCTGTTCTGGGTTGTCCATGCCAGCATCTGGAGTTATTCTGGGAGGGGTGCTCAGTGTGATGTATCAGAGATGACCAAGTAGCCAAACAGAATAAAATGATCAAAGTAGTTCCTCATCTGGTTTCTTAAGGAAACATGGATTTAATTTTATTCTTTGAGTATTTTTTTGGTCGGTCCATGTGCTTCTTCCTTCCCTAATGATTTGAAAATGTGTATTTGTAGTACCCAGCCTTTGCTACTTATGAGAAAAAACTGTTAATCAGATTTCTAGGCAAATGCCAGAAGGTAGAAAAGTATTACAGCTCCCTATTAGCACAGAGCTGTTTACACACAGTTTTTATAATGATCTAGGATAGACTTGACAGATGTAGGCTAGGTCTGCTTCATAAAACTGTACTGATGGTCCAGAAATGTGAAGAATAGTAGAAAATACCATCCATTGGTCATGCAATATGCTGGGATAAATTGTCTTAGGTAACTTATCTTCACTACGGTGAGACGATCTTTGCTTCATTTTATATAAAAGGTGCTATTTATATATATGCAAATAACTCGTAACCGTTACTTCAATGAAAGATCAATTGGTCCCGTTTTTATGGGTAAAATCAACTGCACAAGGGCATCAGTTCTGCCAGTTACCTGAGAATAATTCAGTATTTATTCCTTGCGATTGTTTTCACAAATTGAGTAGTTACAACTGACACTATTGATGGTGAAATCAAAGGTGGAGGTAGAGGAGTTTAGAAGTTAAGTGGCTGATATTGCAGAGAGCAGACTGCAAGGATCAGAAGTAGCTTTTAGGGAAGAAAGCCCTTGTGCTATGTGTTGGCTTGAATCTGCAGGGTTTTTTGTTTATGGAACATGAGGTTTGCATGCAAGAACATGCACAAAGTTCATGTTGTAACTGTATCATTGCAGTAAAACTTCTGTTCCTCCATCTCTTCCTCTCCCTCCTGTCAGATACAGTACTAAGTAGTAGATTTATTTTTGTAGTGTTGTATATGTAGTATTTGCATACTGTGTTAGCAAGCATAGTGTAAATTCATGTGACTCTATTAATGGAGTTATTATTTTAAAAAAACATCTCATGGGCTAAACTGCTTTTTTACACCGCCCCATTTGTTTAGAAATCTGAGTTTTCATCATCTTATAGAAATGAATTGATGGAATTCACACTGAAAAGGTAGTACTGATCTGTATACCAGAACTGTAACTCCCTCTTGTGGAAGTAGTATCATGTGATGAGATTTTGAAATGGAAGATAGAGTTGTGAAATTGGGCACTTGCAACACAAATGAACAGAGATACAGAGATGCTCTTCACCAAAGCATGTAGAACTTTTTTTAATCTATTATTTTGATGTCAATTAAAGATGCCTTTTCTGGTAATACAGTTTGTACATAGTCAGGTTTAAAAGCAGGGTGGTGAGGAGGCTCAAGCAAATACACTGGCATTGTTTTGTCTGGCAAGTCTGTAAAGTACTCTGCTGACCTTGTGCCTTGGCAGAAGAGTAAGTGGATGGTCAAGTCAATTTCTATATCAAAAGCATTAGAAGTCGTTTTCTTATGGCTCCCAAGTGTAGCTTGGGGTGAGTCAAGGCATTTGAATGTCACTTCTCTGTAATGCGTTATGTGAAGCACAAGGTGCTGGAGCCTGGTCATCACTTGTCAGTGATTATGCATAAAACTTGTTTCAGAGGACCAAACTCTAAATTTGAATTGTGTACAGCAAAGCTATATTTGAGCACCAGAATGTCTTTAAAAATACATGTGCTCTTTTCATTGCCTCTCTGTCCTGTAGGTGCCAGGTTTTGCATGCATTCTGCTTGCCTGGAGATAGGCTGGCATTTAAAAACTATGCCTGTGTGTCATGGGTAGTGACCTACAAAACAAGGCTAAAAAAAGATAATGTAAACAACTGCTGTTCAGCCCCTCCCCTTGCTTTTCTTTCTTATCTAAAAACAATGGAGCAATAGAAATGAAATATTTTGAAAATTTATCTTAATTGCCATTTTTAAATAGTGCTCTTAAGCAAATAGGTTCAGTTTATTTAGGATGTTTTGAAAACCCGATCATAAATTTGAAGAGCGCAGTTCTTAGTCTTCTGGTGTTGTTTTAAATCACCCGTGCATGCCCAGCTTTTGCTTGTTCTGCTTTAGACAGTGGGGTGTTCCTGACAGACCCTCCATTAAATTTTTGAGTATTGCAATTTAAATGATAGACCAGGAATTGAAGCACATAATTGAGCATCAGGATTGGCATGTTCCCTAATTCCCAAACAGGTTTATTTCCAGTGCAAAAATGAGTTATTTTCTGAATAGCAAAGCCAACAAAATTTGGCATCACACTTCTGTCCTTAGGACTGTTGTGTGCCACCACAAAATCTTTGTGTGTCTTGGCTGCCTTCATCAGGTGTCCAGCTCTAATGGGAACGTGTCTGTACTTTCTGGCACATCTAGAGCTCTGTGTATGCTCTTCAGCCTGTTGCTTTGTGCTGGAAGGAATGGGTAGCTTCGTTTTCCATTACTTTGTGATGTCTTTAAAGATGCTTCTCTGTTCTACTCAACATCACCTGGAGAAGTTATGTCTTTGAAGCTTGTGTCTTTTGATCAAAATAGTTTGAAGTCATTCAGTGGATACAAGACCGGTGGGAATAAGACTGGTAGAAACTGGATAAAACAGAGGAAAAGACGGGGGGACAACAAGACTACGTAAAATTTTCCTTGCAAAACCAGGCTAAAATTTGGATCTTTAGTTCATAAACAGTTTATTTTCTCCTGTGAAATGTGTAATGCTGATTGTTCTGTCTCATCTTGAGATCATTTTGCTGCTCTTCTGGGTTAACTGGTATTAGGGCAAGTCTGGTGTTTCAGGATCATTGCTGCAGTGACAAAAGTGACAGTAGGTTATTCTGTTGCTACTCTTTTTGCTTACTGTTTCTACATCTTTGGTAGGTTTCTTTAAAGAGAAGTCATGGTCATGTGAACGTTCCCAAAGTTGTTTGTAGAGTTTTATAAGCAAAATACGGAATGAATTGATAGGAATTTAATTTTGCTTTATTGATGATGTTCAAAATATTTCTTTACAGGTAGAAGAAGGCTGGTGGAATGGAACACTAAATGGCAAGGCAGGGTTGTTTCCTTCAAACTTTGTGAAAGAGTTGGAGTTGACAGATGATGGAGAAGCACAGGACAGTCTGGATGACTCAGGTGGTTATTCTGTTGTAAACCTTTACCAAAGTCTTTTTAGGTATCAGGTAGAATTTGGAGTATTATTACTGTGTTACAACAAAAGTTGTAAAGAATTCAAACTTCCTAAGAATGGTAAATATTGAGTTTCATTCTAGAAAATACGAATGCTGAGTGTGAACATAACCTATTTTGCTTCAAACACACTTCTAGTAAAATTGCAATCCAAGTCTTGATCTTGCAAATGCATATTCTGCATTTTATTACTAGAAATTTTATCATATTCAGAGTTGAGCTTTTTTAGTATTGGATATAAAATTGTTCTTGTTTATTAGCTTTTTTCAGTCTTATTCTCACAGACATGATTTCTCTAATGTGGAAAACTTGAGCATTTAACTGTGTTAGCTGAGATTTAAAACTTGAATCAAAAAAAATTAAAAGTCCTTCAGTTTTAAATGCATCCTGGGGAAGGAGGACCTGGTTCCTTTCTACATTTTAATCTAACATTAAGATGTTGTTAAGGCAGTATTTACATTTAGCCATTCCTTTGTAGCCATGACTGTATAGCTCAGGCAGAAGCAGAAAGTCTGTGGCTGAACAGTAGCTGAGTGCTGGTGAGTGCCAGGCAGGTGCATGGTTTACAGGCAATTGTTCCCTTGAAACTGCACTTCAGAGAGGTTTTGTCTAGGAAGACCTGTTTGAAGATGGGGTTGTGCTCCAGACCCTAATATCAATCACAAAAGTCTTATGAGGAGCAGCTGGTGGAACTGGGCCTGTTTAGTCTGGAGAGTAGGAGACTGAGGGAAGACCTTATCACTCTCTGCAACTACCTGAAAGGAGATTGTAGTGGGTTGGGTGCTGGTCACTTCTCCCAGGTAACAAGCAGTAGGATGAGAGGAAATGGCTTCAAGTTGCACCAGGAAAGTTTAGATGTGATTCTATGATACTGTTGGAATGGGAATGTTTGTTGGAAACAACATCTTAATGCAAGTTAATTGATGCTTAAAGACAGCTGTGTAATGGTCAAGGAGAAAAGAGATTGATTTTTTTTCTTCTTGTAGCAATGTGCACATCATTTGCAAGATGTTTTGCATTGATTGTTTCTAACAAGGGTTTGCTTAGAGAGAGGAAAGGAGAGTCTGGCTTGGATTTTTTTTCTTTTGTATATTCTGGAAATAATTGCAGTAGTGTAAAACAAGAGTTGCTTGATTTGAGCAGTCCCAAATAGATCAGTATCTGTCTCCTTGGAGGTCAAGTTCGCTGAGTTCAGTGAGGTCTGGCAAGATGAATTTACAAATGTATGTGTGTCGGTCTTAATTCCTGATTACTGAGATCAGTGGGACTGAACAGTAATTTGAAGTGACTGTCTTTTCTGCCACTAACTAACAAGTTACGATTTTCAGCCCCTCATACCCTCAGGGGTTATATTTTAATGCTCAGCACTTGCAGTGAGTGTTTTGAGTGTCTGCTAGTTCTCATGCCTGGGAAACAGTAAATGCTCTGTTTACTGAGCCTTTCAAATCTGCAACCTGGACTTTCTCATCAGTGAATGTCTAGGTATCATTTTAGGTATCTAGGAGGGATATAACTAAATGAAGAGTAACTCTGTTGAGAAGAGGTGATAAACTGAAGAGGCTGTGTAACTTTGTGGTATTATCAACCTCCCTTAAATTTATGGTAGAGGGAAGAGGCTTTAATGTTTATTGCAATTCCCAGGCGTGCATGTGCTGGAAGAACTTAACTGAAAGGCTAAAATTTGGGGAGACTTATTTTGAATTTGGTTTATAACAGATGCCTGTGTTCACATGACTATCTCTGAGAATTCTACACATGGAAACAGTTTGCCCATGAATACTAGTTTGTAGGTTTTAGCAGATTTGACTGTAAATTAAAAATTGGAAAACAAAGAAACAAAGTCTTAAAAGCTCCTAGCACCTAAATTTAAGTTCTTCTCTGAACTGCATTTTTTTGGGGGTGGGTAAATGTTGTCCTTTAAAACTGAAAGATTAAGAGAATCTTAAATACTTGTTGTCTACCAATGCTTAATATCAAACTACTGTATCTGGTTTGAGTGTTTAAGTGTTATCAGGTTAAAAACCTATTTAAATAAATTTGCAAGAAACTCTTCTCAGGTGTTATTGATACTGTATTTTGAGCAATAGGAAAATGTCAGTTTGGTGCTTTGAGAGACATTGCTCTACTACCAAAACATTGTTTTTTTTTCCTGTGATTGATGAAACATGGGTAAGACTCACTAAGGACCTTAATGGTTATCACTTTCAGCAGCTCTAGCTGGGCAAATGAGAGGCTTTTAAATTTTAAACTGAAAAAAGGTCTTCAGAGAATGCGTAAGGAATGTTTCATGAAACTAATAGAAAACATTGGCGCTAACAGACTGTGGAGCCTGAGTGATAACTGAAATAGCAAGAAATACTAGTGATCTAGTACTTTAGTTGCCAGAGTATTTGGTGCAATACTGGCGTCATTTAAAGTGGTCTTAGGTTAAATATACAGCTAGAACAAAGATAAGTTAGTGCAGTTGCAGTAATGTTCCTAGAAAAACTGTTTAGCAAGTGTAGTGTGCACAGTTGTGTTGCTTACACTTTCCCGCCAGAAGAGCAAATAAATAACTTTAGATATTAAAACAACCTTTTCTTTCCTTCTTTTGCCTTCAGAGTCAGTTTTCAGTGGTCCTACCTCACCTGTGGCCTCTCCAGGAAATGGGAGTGAACCTGGGTCTGGACCAGCACAGCCAAAGAAAATCCGAGGTATTGGGTTTGGAGATATATTTAAAGAAGGCTCAGTGAAACTTAAGACAAGATTGTCCAGTAATGAATCAGAAGATAAAAAGCAAGATAAGGTTTGTAGCAGTTCACGTTGTTATTTTTGTGTGTCCTGGCAAAATAATTTTAAAGATGTGGGATCTGAACATGTAGTGTCTTACAGATGTTGGATACACTTGCCATCTTAAAATTTGTCAGTGTTGTTCCATAGTCAGACCACGGGGCAATGATTTTAAACTGAAATAAGGTAGATTTAGGTTGAGCATAAGGAAGAAATTCTTTATTATGGAGGAGGTGAGACTCTGGAGCAGGTTGCTCAGAGAAACCGCGATTGTCCCGTCATTTTGTATGTTCAGGCTCAGGTTGGGCAGGGCTTTGAGCAACCTGATCTAGGGTAAGATGTCCCTGTCCGTGGCGGGGGCCTGGACTAGATGTCCCTTGAAGTAGGAATCTGTGAGATCACTGCATCTTTGTGTGAATGCTGTTAGACTAGGGTTTCAGGACCTGCTTTCAATTTGCTTTTTTGTTGTGAGACTGATTGTTCAAGAGCACGTTTCCCTACTTTCTATCTTGTAACTTGGGGAGCATAAAGAGCCTGTGTCAAATACGTTCAATTAGTATGAAGTGTGCTCAAACACTTTGAATTGTGTTATTTTACTGTCTATAAACATGAAAATACGTTGGCATTCTGTTTTGTTAGCTTATTTGGAAAGTTGTTGTAGGCCGTTTCTCAGCAAGAGTGGAAATGAAGTGAGAAAACAGTTTTGCATGGCTTAAAGACAATGAAATAAACAGTTGAGTTCATTGCTTAATATTCCACATAGGCTTGTTGCCAAAGTCATCACAAAGGCAGAGAGAGCAGAGAGCCCTGAGGAGATAATTCTTGTGAAGGTCTTGCAGAAATGGATGGCTGCTTTGCATTTGTGCTCAACTCATTTCTGAGTTAGGTGGAGGAGTGATGGAAGGGTATTCTTAGTAAAGAAAAAAAAGTTATCGGGAAACTCTGTAGAGTAGAGAGGGATTTTTTATCTTGGGGAATTCAAGAGACTGTTCAGCACAGGAAGGTTGAGCACTGATGTATCTGAAGTGCTCAAGAGTGTATATGCTTCTGCAGGAGATGATGAGATAGGTTTCAGCTGGTCCGAACATCCTGCCCAGACTCGGGCTATTTATACCCCATCTACTTAAACTTCCTCTCACACTTATAATTTTATCTTGTTTTGGAAGAGGGAAGTGTTGAGAACTATTTTCATGTTCGACTTGTTTAATCTCGTAGGTGGGCTATTTTAGTGCTTCCTTCATATACCATTCTGGAGTGACTTAAATTGCATATGTACTCAAAGAACATCCTAAGTGAGGTTGGCTTCCTCTCAGAGGTACCAAACACCAGCCCACAGTCATCACTTGGTTTTAAGGAAGGTAAATCTAGTTTCCTTGACCGTAGAAGGTCTGCAAAGTTTAAATGTAAATGAAAATGAACAGAGTAACTAAAGGGAATAGGATGTTTCACATCGCTGTTAGGTCTGCTAAGGTGAGTACTGACTGTAAGATCACGTTGGTTTTTTTTGTAGCTCCTAGGGTTGTGGAAACATGGGTGCAACTGAAGCTGTATGAATCTTCCTAGAAGCTCAGTGACTCTCCTGGGGGCAAGGGGGTAAAAGAAATATTGGAACAATTATTTCCATAAGATGTTAACTCTGAAACTTGTTACCAGTTGCAATGCCTCTGTGTGTATTTTGCTTCAGGAGAAATCTCTAGTGACGTTTATCTGTTCTGGTTCTGTTCTGTACAAATCCCTAAGAGTGAAGGGAGGCTGTGTCAGGCTTTTATGTGCTCTTAAATTTGCCTGAGTCATTGAGAACTGATTGCCTCTTCTGCCAAGGTGCTGTATGGCTACTGAATATTCCTGCTTTATTCCAGTGCAACATAAGCGTGGTCAGCAAGTTAACTTTCAGCAGAGCTGTTAAATAACTGCTTCTGTTCTGCACTGGAGGAGGCAATTTTCAGAATAATGGAACAGTAGCACTTGGAGCTGCTGAAATACAGTTGCAGAAGTATACCTGTCAATGGCTTGGGACTGGCTTCAGCTTGAAAGTGGTGCTATGTCTTTAATTAGTAGACAAAATTCTAATTGCAGTGGCCGTAATAGAGGAACTGCAGTAAGTTAAGTACTTACCGGGAAAGCTCATTGAGTCTCTTGGACACGGTCATTCGCATCATCTCAACTAATGAAAACATGAGTATGTTCTGTAGCCTGATCAAAGATAAAACTCAAAGAATTTTTGCAACAAAGTTGTTTTTTCATTCCTGTAGCCATCACCCAACCATCTCCCTGGAACAAAGCTGATTCACTTTTCCAGTACAACAAAACCTGAAAACTCATCAGAAGTAATAAAATCAGAAGCTGAAAGTAAACCAAAAGGTAAGGCTGGTGATGGTATTCATGTATTACTTGCTAGTTCTCTGTAGAGAAGTATTTGGTCATCAATTTTTTTTATGAAAATCTTTAACTTTTGTGTATATTTTTTTGGGTAACTTTCTGTACCTTTGAGGAGTTACATAAGCAAAAGAGTCTGAAGGAGTTTTTGTTTGCATTTCTGTGGAAAATGAATCAAAAACATTTTTATGATTGTTTACAAGAACAAAATAAGGCTAGAGTATGCAGTTTTTTTTGCAGTAGCCCCCTTGTATTAATTTGCTATGTTGACATGCTCAAACTGACTTACTTTCTGCTTAGATTTTAGTGTTCAGCTGGGATGCTGGAAATATACTGCTGTTGAACAGTCCTCTAACTCCTCTTCTGTCCCTAGACTACAGCCACTACAGAAGTGACTGTCTAGGCTCAGAACTTACTGTGGAGTTGCCAGTGTGCTGTCATAACTGTATTCTAAATTTCTTGCATCAGAAAGTTGATGCTTGTCTTTTGTTGAAATCTATTCCCTAGATAACTCGGTTCCATTGTGGTTCTGTTTATAACTTCTTTTTTATTTTTCTTATGTATTATCTCTTGGAATTTATGACTGCATTTTAGTACTAAATTGCATAGTTGTTTCTAGGGAGAGATTTTTAAGCCAACCCAAAACACCTTGCGTGTGTGCCAACCCTATAGAAAAAACCCTTCAATTATTTGTGTAGACAGCTCCTTTTGCCTGGTCCAGAGCAGACATTTTTTTGACTTCTGTATTGTAATTTAAAGAATATTTTTGGTTTATGTGGCAGTACTTTATTTTGGTGTAAGTGGATTGTTTTCCATGGAATGCATAATTTACAGAAATAAGAAAAGTGCAACAAACAATTGAATTTTTACCTGTGTTGAGGAGTTGTGCAATCTGGCACAACAGGACACATGAAATGGCAAATTTGTTGGTCAGAGCCCTAGTTCATCGGTGGTTATAACAGGGCACCCATTCTATTTTAGGCATGTTGTGGCTTTGTTGAATTGGGTAGATATAAATAGTATGGCTGTGTTTACATACAGCTGATTACTGTCAAGAAGTGATTAATGTAGTGATGTGGGAGTAGTTAATGCTTACATTTTGATGTTGCAAAGCATATACCAGAAGTTTGTGTGCGATGCATTCATCAAATCATAGAACCATTAAGGCTGGAAAAGACCTCCAAGATCAAGTCCAACCATCAACATAACGTCACCGTGCCTACTAAACCATGTCCTGAAGTGCCGCGTCTGCATGCTTTTTTGAACACCTCCTGGGATGGTGACTCTACCACTTCCCTGGGCAGCCTGATCCAATACTTCACCACTCTTTTGGTCAAGAAATTTTTTCTAATATCCATCTAAACCTCCCCTGATGCAACTTGAGGCCATTTTGCCTTTACCCTATGGCTTCTTACTTGAGAGAACAGACCAGCACTCGCCTTGCTGCAACCTCCTTTGAGGTAGTTGGAGAGAGTGAGAAGGTCTCCCCTCAGCCTCCTTTTCTGCAGACTATTTCAGGTGTATCTCATACTAAAAGCATAGAAATTGGACTAATCCAGTAGCCATGCTGAGTCTCTGCTCCCCAGAGAAACGGATGCTTTCGAGAGGTACTTTAAATACGGTAGCAATAGGTGCTGTAGGAGAACGTCAGTAGACAATAGCTATAGACACCACTGAAGAATATCTTTCAGCCTTTGTGGAAGAAAACTTGGTTTTCCTCCTTAGTGGTTTGTTTGTTTTTTTCTGATATAGACCATATTATGGTTTATGTAGAACATCCTCAGTTTTTAGAGACTGAGTTTAAAATAAACTATGTTCAATATGTTAGCAAATAAACATATCTCTAGAATGTTTAGACTAGTGTGGCTTATTTTGTGGTGTGGCTCTGCTATTTCTAGAAGCTTGTTCTGGCCTCTGAAGGAAGTATGTAAAAATATTTTGTTTAAAAAATAAAATAATCACAATTTGACTCCTCTTTCCTCCATTACATTAGAATACATCGTCTGTGATTGCTGCAGCTGTGTTGTTAGTCCTGAGTCTTTGGAAAAGATTAAATTTAAAGCTGCCTCTTACTAAAAATATTTAATGATGTTCAGATTTACTGTTTTGTAAATACCATCTTGTATTTAAATGCTGGAAAGTGAACTTGGACTCTCTCTTCATCTTAAATACTAGCAGAATATCAGGCTCACAAAATAAGACGCCCAAGTGATGTATTATATGTGTTCTTACCATCCAGAGCTGGGCTTCTCTGGTGCTTACTGCCTTTCTGGCATGGTTTTCTTGTCTGTTGTGGGACTTGGTGTATGTGAGGAGGGGAGAAGTGGTGGAGGAGGAGAGAAAACAAACATTGTGTAGTTCAGCTGTACTGGCCAAATGCTCAAGCACTAAGGAAATGCATGTGTATGTTCTTGGCGGGACTGTTGCTTGACAGTTGCTTTACCCATAGAAGCGTATGACACTTGGGTTGCATTTATTCATTACAAATGAATAAAATCCCTGAATTTGATAGATACTTGTAGTATACCTAGTGAATTTATTTTTTTAGAGTCAGTGTGATCTGGGCGGGGGAACCTCAATTTAAACAGTCATCTCTGTAATATGGTCGTTCTTCTGTTTCTGTGACTATTCACAAACCACGACATAGTCAATCTATAGCCGAGCAGTTCTGATCACTAGATAAGGCAGTAAAATAATGCAAATTCTTGTACCTAGGATTACTTATGTGGCTACATATCTATGTGTATTTACACATATAGAGATATCTCTGCCTCTTTTGCGTTTTAATGTGGTGGTTGGCACTGAAAAAGATAGATTTTTATTTAAGAATACAATTTGTGCATTTTTTAAACTAAAGATTTGTCTTCATTAAACAGAATTCAACAATAACAAAAAGATCCAACTGCAACTCCCTCATTTATTTTCTTGCCATCCAGCAAAAGGCATTTGTTGAGCTTTTGAAGATGATCCTAAGGATGGCTGATAAGCTGCTGTCTAACTGGGAGTTTACAGCTGTTCACCTGCATGTGTTGTCAGTGCCAAATCCCTGATAGATTATGGCACCACATTAGTCCTTTCTGTTTGCTTCCTCTTCCTTTAATCAGTCAGATACAGAAATCCATCCTTTTTCTGCTAAATTATTTCAAATGTGCTGGGGTTAAAAAAATATGCAAAAAGTTCTTTGCAATTGAGACCTGTATAATAATGTGTTTTGGCCACTCTCATGTCGTTTCTGTTCTAGCATGGGAAAGGTAAACAAATCCTCCTACTTTTTTTACCTGAAATCATTATCACAATTTTAAGTGGATTGGTTATTGAACTGTACCAAATGGAAAGAAAGGAATTATGCTGTCTTTTCTGCTCTGTTTTCAGGTGCTTAGTCAGGGAATTCCCTTGCTTCAGTTACTCAGTTTCACTGCAGAATTTTAGCGAATGTGCTGCTGGGGTGTTTGAAGTTTCTGTAATTATATGTGTTAATAAAGGATCCCACCTTGAAATAATTGCATATATTTAGATTGCAAATTTGATATTTAGTCAATTTTGATAAAATATATAAACTCTCAATCAAAAACTTGAAACTATTTTTGTTTAAGTACTTCAAAATTGAATAATGCTGTAGGGAGGGTGAGAGAGGCTGTTAGAATTTGAACTGAGCAGGCTCCTTATTTCTCCCTCGGAAGTCAGAGTACTTGGAATAAGAAGCTGCTGTGGAAAAAATGTTTTTAGAGCTTGAACTACTGACTTCACAAAGATTTATCTCTGTACTCTATAAATATATAATCTTATTTTCTTAGGATATGAATGACGTAGCATTTGTAAAGCAGTCTCAGATGGCTGGTCTAGAAGGGGTGCATGATTATAGTGATAATCTCTGAGCTGTCCTTTAAGACAGCACAAGTGAGCTGGTATAGCGTATGTTACTGCCTTGGTATGCAAATGTAGTTAATTGTGCTGCTTTGTTTCAGCCAAGGAATATTGCAGGACGATATTTTCCTATGAAGGCTCAAATGATGAACTCAGCTTTAAAGAAGGCGAGATCATTCAAATCATCAGTAAGGTAAGATGTTTGGTCTGCTTTGACCATTTCACACTGTTCAGAAACTGGGCTCTGTAGTACTTAAGTGAAAGGGTGATGGAGAAATGAAAGAAAACTTCACCTATTCAGGTCTTTTTCCTGCCTATTCTTCCTTTAGTTTAGTGTGGGGTGGGATTTTTTTTTTGTTCTTTTATTTTTTATTTTATTTTTCCTTCTCTCCTTTACCGTTCAGTGTCTCAGCTGAACTGAGTGCTGAATTGTCCTTGTATACTGAAAGTTGGGATGAACTACTTGGTGCTGCCAGCAGTGCCACACATCAGCAGTAATTCACTTGGTCTTCTATGCAGGAGTGACATCTACAGGATTTTGACTGAGGCACAGAGGAAAGCTGTTATTTATGCTTATATTTAAAATACTCAAATAACATCATATTTTCTATTATTGACAAACTTTGGTCTTGATTCTGTAAGATCACGTAATCGATTTCTGTGCCACTGAATTATCTATTATTTTTCTTATGTCTTAATGTGATTATTTTTTTCCCTCAGTAGAACATATTCTCTTGCTTTTTCAGCTTTTTCAGACCAGTAGACCTGATCAATAACATTAGAATCATTTTATTTGGTAGAATTGTGTGTTACTGCAATGGCACCTGAAGTATTTACTGAATACATTACTGGTCAAGGAAGTTGAGAGTATTGTGCATTGGGCCATAGCTGGGTTTATGTACTTTCCTTCCCTTTGTGATCTTATCCTTACTCACTTATCTTACATATGATGTAATATCATTTCATCCTGCTTTTAAGAGAACAAACAATAAGTGACCAAACCTCATCTGATCTGTAGCTGTTTCTCCTTGTTAAGGTGGCCAAAGCATTCCTCTTATAAAGACAGTATTTCAGATGAACAATTATTTTATATTGTGGGTAAAAGCAAAACAATCGTTTTTCCTGTAACTATATCCATTCTGGGGGAAAAAGTAAATATTGATTGAAATGTCCTGTTGTTTGTTTTAGGACACTGGAGAGCCAGGCTGGTGGAGAGGAGAACTCAATGGTAAAGAAGGAGTCTTCCCAGATAATTTTGCTGTTCAAATACAAGAATCTGATAAAGACTTCCCTGTAAGTTCTTTCGTGTATTGTTCAGTATCACAAAGAGGTGTTGATGGAAATGCAAGGAATAAAAGAATTCACAGCGCTTTTCTGCTGCTTAAAATATCACGATTGTGGTAGTTTATAACTTTGATTAGTTATATCAAAGCAGAAAGGTTAATTGTGTTCAATATTTAAGGAGAAGTTTAAACTGAGCATGCTTTTTGAGATGAACTGTAATTAATGAGGACGATCAGGTCAAATAGAAAAGGATTTAGTTATGATAAGATGGTGTTCTGTGTCACTGATTATTGAATTAAACTCTTACTGCTTTGAAAGGAGGTAAGTTGGTCTCTTCCATCTGTAGTCCTGTAAGTAACTATGAATGCAAAATGGTGAATTACCCTTGTGGGACCAACTGGGATTTTTCTTGTTAAGACTTACCGGGTAGTTGCAGTGCATGAAGGATAATCTTTGGGTGAGAACTAGAAATAATATTTTCACCATTTTGTGTGTTAACTTGTAGAAGTTTGTTTTCGTGTGGTAGTCCTTGGTCTTGTCATTTTGGTTCTTCTTTTATAATTTATATTTTTTTAGATTACTGTGATGTTTTGGTTCTGACAGGTCTGTGTAGCGCAGGTGGATTGTGTTAACTCACAAATATACATCCCCAGATGGGATGGATTCACTTCTAGATCAGGACATCTAAATGTTGAAGCCTGTATCTCAGCAGAACAGTGGTTGAGTTTCATAGAACCATTATGGTTGGAAAAAGACCTCAAAGATCATCAAGTCTGACTATCAGCCCAGCACCACTGTGCCTACTAAACCACATCCCAAAGTGCCCCATCTACATGTTCTTTGAACACCTCCAGGGATGGTGACTCCACCACTTCCCTGGGCAGCCTGTTCCAATGCCTCACCACTCTTTCAGTGATGAAATTTTTCCTAATATCCAATCCAAACCTCCCCTGGTGCAACCTGAGGCCATTTCCTCTTGTCCTATCACCTGTCATTGGGAGAAGACACCAGCACCCACCTCGCTACAACCTCCGTTCAGATAGCTGTAAAGTGCAATGAGGTCTCCCCTCAGCCTCCTTCTCCAGACTAAACAGCCCCATTTCCCTCAGCCACTCCTCATAAGTCTTCTACTACAGCCCCTTCACCAGCCTCGTTGCCTTTCTCTGGACGTGCTCCAGCACCTCTGTGTTTCTTGTACTGAGAGGTGCAAAACTGAACACAGTACTCGAGGTGTGGCCTCACCAGTGCTGAGTGCAAGGGGATGATCCCTTCCCTGGTCCTGCTGACCACGCGGTTTCTGATGTAGGCCAGGATTCTGTTGGCTCTCTTGGCCACCTGGGCAAACTGCTGGCTCATGCTCAGCCAGCTGTCGACCAACACCCCCAGGTCCTTTTCTGCAGGCAGCTTTCCAGCAACTCTTCCCCAAGCTACTACTTTCATAGGAATGTAGTGCCATTTGATCTGAAATTGGAGACATTCACAGAGGATTGCTAGATACAAACTGACAGTTATTCCCTTTGCAATTAATCTTGGTTACATAACATATGCAGAACAAAGTCAAGTTACTCCAAGTCAGCTTTTTCTTTACAAATTGATTCTCAGGTTTTTAAGGATGGCAGAAATGCTGTAACGTGCAACTGACTTGATTTGAGAGGTGGGTGTTATTGCTGCTCTGCAATACAGAATTACTCCTTTGAGAGAGGGAAAAACCCAATTCTTTTAACATAAGCAGTGTTTCTTGTAGACAGACTTTTGCTTTGATCCTTTATTCTGCTTTGTATAGTGTGTCTGAGTATAGGGATTCACCTTGCACTGCGCAGCTTTGAAGTTCAAGGCATTGGATGGCTGATTATTGTAATCAGATATTTGATATTGACTTAATAAAAACACAAATCAGAATGACAAGTCAATGCTGAACTCTCAGTGTAATTGTTTTTGATACAGGCAGCAGTGCTGCACAGCTGGACAATTTATTTTCTTTTTTGGGGAAGGAAAGAAAGTACAGTATTGTTACGGAAGTTCACTAGCTTTTATGTTCTCTGGAACTAGTGAAAAGTTTACTATTGGTTTTCATGTTTAATTATGTTTCACTTCTCAGAATAAAATCTTTCTGCCTTAAGAAGGGCTCATTCAATAGTGATAGGGGCACAGAACTGAGATCCATCCATAGCAACTGTTTCAAAAATACCCACTACAAGGCACTTTTGGAGGGGCTGTATTAGAGCCCATATGGTTTCAGCAGTGTTTGTACAAAGAACAAATGCTTTTTTAGGCTTTTGTGATTGTTTTATCAGCTTAGTTCAACCACAAAGACACCTCTTGTTGAGCACTTTCATTAATCACATTCTGAGGATGAGATGGCTTTAGATGTCTGTCCTGAGAGATGCTTCTGCTCCTTCAACAGGAGAGATTCAAATTCATTTTTAACAGTTTAAGGGAAGTGATGAGTGACTGAGATTTAAAATAGAGGTGTTTTCTCAATGTACAAACTGTGGCACTGTAATAGTTTGTAAATTATTTTAATAGGTACAGTAGTTTGTCCACCTTTCCCACTTAAATATACAGTGACAAGGGAGTGCAAAACAATGGTTTTCATGTAACCAGTGTTTGTTGCAAGTGCTGCTTTTTTCCACTCTTACACTGACGTAATTTAGAAGTCAATTAATTCAATAAGTTATTCTGACACCTAATTTAGGACCTTTTTTTTTTTTAGTGAATGTGAGCATTTTTGGTCAAAAATGTACCTGAGTCTTTTAAACTTGTACTAATCATGATGGAGGTTTGCATATTGAAATGGGTGGGATCGGAGCAATTCTTTGAATAAGAAAATATGTAGTTCTTAGTTCATTGTACCTGTACTGCTTGTGCAAGTTGCTGAAGCATTGATGTGATTTGAAGAAACCTGTGTTTTGTTCCTGTCTTTGGAACTGGATGTCTGCGAGATACCAGAGGAATTACTCCAGTTGTGTTTCCTGTCTGTGCGCTGATTGCCTCCTTTGTGAAATACTTTGAAATCAACTCGTAAACAAGTTAGACATTACATTATACAAAACAGAACACAAACAAGTCTGTCTCAGAGAATATCTGTGTGTTCATTTATTTGACTTTTTATCCCTTCATTTTACAGAAGCCAAAGAAACCTCCGCCTCCAGTTAAAAGTCCAGGTAGGTATTATATGTAAGGTGCTACGTGTCTGAGGAAATATTGAATTTCAGCAGCAGTGCCTGACTTCAAGAGGAAATTGAGAAGTAAATTTGTATTTCCTAGTAATGCAGCCACCCATAGTTACACTTTGAGGTTACTTTTTATGATTTATGTATTTTGCTGCTGCTATATATTTCTCAAAATTATGATGGAGCCTACTTTGGAAACATTGTAATACAGGCCTACTGTTTTCTGGGCTCAGATGAGTGTTTATAAATGGTATTGCACTCCTTGCAAAGGAGAAAATATAAACACAAATGGTTTATGTCGTATTTTTGGATAGTGACAAAGATAATTAAAGCTCTTTGAGAAAAGTCTATGTTTTCTTTTTGTATTCAGCTCCGAAGCCTGAATTGTCAACTGGAGAGAAGAAATTCCCTTCTTTGAGGATTGAAGAAAAAGGTGAGACCGGTTTTCTTGATAGTGAATTTCAGACTGTGCTCTTGTAAATGAGCTACAATTTTTAGCTTGGCCACTCTGTGCAATAGGTACCTGTTTGAAAGACATCAGATTCTCTTGATACCATCTACTGAAGCTGTCATCTTTAGAGAGATGAGAAGAGCTACACCTCTACAAAATGTGTATTTCTTGTTATTGCATTACATTCTGAAAAATGTTGATTGCACTGCATGACATCATAATTGCTATTCAATTAATTTAAATATAGTTCTGTGATAGTGACTGCAGTTTTGAATAGCAACAGTAAGTTGTTAAAAATCAAAACTGCTGCTACTTCTGAATATTTTGGCCAAAATCAGTCTCTGATGGAAAATATTTTTGAAATAAATACACACAACAGTTACAACAACTTTAGATAAAAGTTAGTCATAGTGCTCAGAAACTGAGATTTCTTGTCCTGTTAATTCTTGCTATATTCCAGTTGCAGAGAATTCAGGGATGTTTACCAGTTTGTTCTTAAAATGTGAAGTTACTGTTCTCGCCCAAACACATTTCTAAAATGCTGTTTCTCGTATTTGAAAAACTTGCCAAGTCAAACTGTTAAACTTGTTTGATTGTGCTTAGAAGTCAGGAGCTGAAACAAACGTGCTGGTTGGGTCTTAAAGAACAAATTCTGCTGTTACTGCAGCTAAACCATGTTACAAAACCATGTTCTGTACTGGGAATAGTGAAGTGTGGCTGACCATGGCCAAACAGTGTTTTAACAAGGAAGCCTGCTGGATGGGATTCTTGCCTTCTTTGGGCAGCTTTCAAAACCCCCATTTTAAACAAAGCACGTTGTCAGATGTTTCATATGAAGAACACTTGCTAAAAGTACCTGTTTCCTCTGCGTGTGAGCAAACCCATTTATTTTTATCTTTTGGAACAGTGTCTTCAGGTGTGATTTGAGCTCAAGTGTGATTCTAGATATTTTGATTACTTGGCTCTTTATAAATTTAAGGTGGTTTAAACTGAGGTACGTTTAGTTTTGGACTGGATCTGTTTATACTGTGGTGTTAAACTTTGCAACATTGAGTTCAACTATTCATGGAGCAATATAGGAAAATTACTGAGTGACACCATCCAAAATGCTCAGGAAAGTAAAAGTGTCTGGAAGAGTTAAGTAAGGTAGAGAGCCAGCTTTCAGTGTGTTGTCTTGTATTCAGTTGAAGGTCAGGTCTTAAAAGTCACTTATTTTGCTAGCAGCAGTGTGTTACTAGAAGAAATATCCATTTATTAGTGTAGTTTTATTTGTGGAAGAATAACTGTTGATGCTAGTGATTAAATTCATTAAGTATGAAATTGTACTGTAATTAGTTTTCAAAAAAATTGAGTAGCTCTAATCTGAAGCTATCAAACCATGTAATTTTTAATGCCTGTTGGGAGACTAATACATCTGGCTTTAATTGTGATTTAAAAAATGATCAAAAAATAAAAGCAATAATTCTGTAAGTATCTCTGTATTTATAGTGAAGGACACTCAGTGGTACCATGTAGAAGTTTTTGTCCAGTGGAAACATCTTCAGATTAGTATTATTTCCATTGCTAAATGATCCATCTTTTTCAACCCTTATCTTTCTCATTACTGAGAAGAATTTAAATGAGACACGTGCCACTTCGTCCAGCAGAGTTGTCAGTTTTCTGTGCTCATGGTGAACCTTGACCTCTGGTATTAACTTTTTCTACTTAGTTGTGGACAATTTTTATATTCAGAATTTCAGTGGGAATAATTGAAGGAAAAACTGACAGCAATTCAGAGATATGAACTGATAACAGGGTTTTTCTTCTGCCCTGTTTATGGACTTAATTATTCTTAAAACCAGAAGGCTTCTCAACTTATGTGCAGCATAGGTAAGGTAAAAATTATTGATCTGCAGTAATGCTGACTGCCGTCGGGTATTTAAAATGTAAAACCTTGTGTATAGGAGCAGTGGAAGTGTCTAGCGCTGGTGTCAGACTGTTACACAGGACCGGCAGCACCACCATGTGGCAAAATACTTCCACTACGTCAGTATTTTGTTCATCTCGATACTAAGAGAGACTGGAAGGGGATGCCAACCAGTTCAGGGGCTTTATTCCTATCTCCTCCTAATGTTCAAATGTCCCAAAGCAGGAATACAATTCTGCCCTGGATAGTGTGGGTTTTTTTTGCAGAAGTATCTATAATCTATTTACTTCCAAGTACTCTTGTGAAATTAAATTGGTGTGTTTCTATGTTATGGTTATAGGGCTGGAAGGGCAGTAGGTGTGAAGGACTGTAACTCCTTATTGTAACCTAACAATACACTTTTAAATGCTCAGTTCTTTATGTACTCCTGACTGAGCTGCAGCATAGTTTTACAATAAAAGTAGAAGGTATGCTCTGGCTGTTCCGTTAGGGAACATGGGTTGAAGACTATTCAACCAGCACTTGTGAAGCAGTTTGGATTTTTCAGTGTCCCATATGTCATATGTCAGCTCCTTTGAACAGTGTTCAATTAGGTCATGCAGTCATTGAACAATAAATTGAACTTTTTTTGTTTGATTATCCCTACTTGTATCTTGAATTTGTAGAAAGGTAGATTTTGTCTAAAATAAATTAGTTATTCAGATAAATATTCACTTCCCCCTTTTTTCCATAAATTAATTATATTGCTTTTGTATATGAAAGAAATCTTAGTTACAACAAATTAAAGAAACAATATGTGCCTTTTTAAGAGGCGATAAGTTGAATTCCTAGAAAAGAGGAAGCAGTAACACTACAGAGAGATTCTTTGTTCTTAGCTGTCATTTGTGGTGCAATAATGTGAACCTGTAATTTCTTACTGCTGTTTCATGTCAGTAGAAACAGTTGTGCTGCTTCAACATAATGTTTTCTAGGGTCAGGTGAGTAGTTTGTGTGTTTTGATAAGGTATCACTTAAGACATTTGCATATCTATTTTCACTTTGATCTTCAAAGAAACTGTTTCTGACAGCAGTTGTTTTCTAATTGATTAGTGTTGTAGGAATTATAGACAAGGGGTTTTTAAATGGTGTGTGTCTTATTTTGTCAGATGAGAAAGGAGCTTCAGATCAGAAGCCTTTGAAACCACAAGCTCCTCAAGTACCACCCAAGAAGCCTATTCCTCCAAGCAAGACTAACAGCTTACTGAGAGCAGGGCTTCTGCACCCAAAACGTCCAGATAAACCTGTTTTGCCATCATCTGTATCCAAGTCAGTATAACTCAAGTATATTTTACTTAGTTTGTTGTTGGATCTTTCTTTGTGGATGAGATAGGAAGAAACGCATGTTTTAAGAGTAAAAAGAACGCAAGGATAAGTTTTTGCCCTACACCTACCAGTGTCTTGGTTCTCCAAGTCTTTATCAAGGTGAACTTATAACTTTCCAGTTCTTTGAGATATTGAATCCATCTCAGAGTAAATATTACGGCATAACTAACCCTGGGGCCAGTGAAGCTACAAATCTGTGGACTGCTTTGCTTTAAACCTGTCCCACATAGTGGAGAAGTTGTAGCTACAGTGGCAGTATGTGTATAAGAATCTGTGGATGTGGCATTTGAGAATTATTATTGTGTTGGAAAAAATTGAAGATTTGAGCTGCATCAACATCCAGTGTTTCAGCTCTTTATGTAGAATAAGAGAGAAGGAGAGAGAGAGTTGTGCATGTGCTAAAGATACTGAGTGTTGCACATGTGCTCTTCTGGGGAAAGCATTTAGTTCAGAATAACATCCAGAATCTGTACCCCATCTTGAGTGTTCTCAGTTGAGTTACTGCAGATCAATAGCAAGCAATTGCTCACTGTTTCTTTTAGATCCACTTAAAAAAAACCCTCTCTTTTCTCATCAATTTGAAACAATAATTTATTCACTAAGACTCATTTTGCATCAATACAATCACCCACACACAGTTTCCCTTTGCCTTCGTCAAAGTATTTGCTAGATCCTTACCCAAAACTGTAAATAAACTTCTGAGGGGTAACTGTGCTGTTCGGATGTTTAGTTGACTTGAAAGAACCATGAGAAAGTAAGACCATGATGCAGTTGGCCTTGTACAAATAAAGGAGGAGACAGCTGCTACATCAAAGAGCTTGCACTTTAAATAACTGCAAAAACACAGGCTGGCAGCAAGCATTTGTCAAGGTTTATCCTTTTTTACAGCAGGTCCTGCATAGCTGAACGAAAAGGAAGAATATCTGAAGGAAGAAAATGGTGAGGAGGAGGGCAGTGAGGAAGGGAGTGTGGGTGAGCCACACACTTGGTACACGGGGATCAGCTGCCTCTGACTCCACCCAGCACAGCCCTGGGAACACTGGTTGCCTGACTGAAGAGTTAGACCATTGCTTCTGTTTAGTTTTCAGTATATAATAGTGTTATATCATCCGGTATTTTGGAGGGTTTCCTAAGTAAATATTTTTTTTTTTTGTTAAACCACAAGCCATATTCTCCTCTTCTATTTTCAGAGAATAATAATGGCTGTAACATGTGCAGTTAAATAGAGGTCTGTAGTAAACTATGGCCCTTTAATAATTGAGAACTTTAAATCTTAGTGGCATTTAAACATTTTCTAAATGTCTGAAAGTTTATCATTGTTCTAGAGAGATAAGGCTGCTATCTGTTTTATCTACTGCAATAAAATTTCCAATTAAAGGATTTTGGAAGTGAATTAATGACTGGGGCACACTGAAGCTAACTACTGGTTCGTTTATGTTCTTTATATATGGCACATACAGGACGACCAGGTGGTCAGGCCCAGATAGTGTGGGTTTATGAAAGGCAGGTCCAGCTAGACTAACCTGATCTCCTCCTATGACAAAGTGACATACTTAGTGGATGATGGAGAGCCTGTGAATGTTGTCTTACCTGGATTTTAGTAAAGCTTTTGATATAGTTTCCCACAGCATTCTCCTGGAGAACTTGGCTGCTCATGGCTTGGATGGGTGTACTCTTGACTGGACTCAAAACTGGCTGGATGGCTGGACCCAAAGAGTTGTGGTGAATGGAGTTATATCCACTTGGTGGCTGATCACAAGTGGTGTTCCCCAGGGGTCAGTGATGAAGCCAGTTCTGTTTAATGTCTTTATCAATGGTCAGAATGTGGGAGTTGGAGAAGTGGTGGACTCAGCACCCCTGGAGGTGTTTAAAAGGTGTGTAGGTGTAGCACTGAGGGACGTGGTTTAGTGGTGAACTTGTCGGTTAGGTTTACAGTTGGACTTGATAATCTTAAATGTCTTTTCCAACATATTATTCTATCTTTATGCTATGGCATAAATGATGGCAAGAATTGCAAAGGAGAATGTCGTCTGTTCTTTTAGGCTTTGTGGGTTTTTTTGTTTTGGTGAGATTTTTTTGTCCCTGGATGATGTGACCAGCCATGCAAAGAAAGCACGGTAAAATAAAACCCATATATACAAGGTACTTTATTCTATATCCATAAAGAAATAACTTGTTCTTGGCAGCCTTTTTTCTTCACAGGAATATTTTGAGGTCAAGAATTCTGAGCATGTTTTGAATATTTCAGCAGATGTTACTCAAGGTGCTATTCAACTCTCTTGTTTTCTGTTGTGCTGAAGTGTAATATTTTAGACTTAAGTTCCGAAGTGAACCTTGTAGTAAGAGTTTTGGATTATTTCTGCAGGGGGATTGTGCACGTTTGACAACTCTGCAAGAGCTGGAACAGAAGAATTTACTGTTTTAGGACTAGAATTGCTCTTGGGAACTTCATTTCCTAAAGCTTGGCTTAAAATCATAAAATCTATTGAAATTTTTGAGTTTACGTCTGATTCTGGATATGTTTTCAGTTGTGAATTATTTAATCTCTTGATTGGGTATGTCTTGTCTCTTTTTCTTCCCTGCAGATCTAATGGAGAAGTTGTTTCTCTCCGACCAAAATCTGAAGTTGAGCCAGTAGCAAAACCAAAGTTAGACTCTGAACTATTGCCACTTAGACCAAAATCAGTAGAGGTAGATTCACTCGTGATAAAGAGCTGTAAAGAATCAGGTAAGAGAAGAATTCTGTGTTCTTTTGGGTCTGTCTGTTTGGATTGCAGTATTTTACAAGGTTAGAATAAGCTTTTAAAGTAATTTACTCAGAGTACCATGGAGTGGAATTATGCCTGTTCGGTAGAAAGTACAGCTTTTCAGAACTGCCATAGGTAGCTGAAGGAAAGAGTCAGCAAGCGATGAACAGGTGGCAGTTGGCTGTGTGGAGGTTATTGATGAGCTCTGTGTGCTAATACAGGACAGGAAGGGAGAAACATAGGTAGTGGCTTGTTCTTCTAGTTTGAAGGCATTTTTTTTGCTGCGCTTTTATCTTGCATTTTTGAGATTGTTTTCTTTACTGACTGGTTCTGTTTGTTCTGCTCTTGCATTTCAGGTAAATTTTGCTTTTCTAGCTAACTTGCGTATTTTTCAGTAATGCCATTACCTTCAGCATTCTGGGATTAAGTTCATAGCTATTCTAGATTGTGACTTTATCATACCTTAAATTTGGACCAGCACAGAGCATTGTACATTTGAATTTCATGCTTATGGCTTTGCTTAATGCACCTTGAGCCAAACTTGCATCTCTTTAAATTTATCCAGTAAAATCTTTGGTACTTGTTAGCACCCACATGGATGATCAGGCTCTCTGAGCTGTTACATTATCTTTTATCCTTTACTGACAGCAACTGATTTCAGTTCTCTGTGTGCCTCTTAAGCATAAATCATCTGCTGTGGGCATATTTTTTAAAAAACCTCTAAATTATTTTTATTTTATTATTATTGACTGCAAAAAAATCTTTAGTGAATTATACCTGCAGTGTCTGGCTTACATATCTTAAATACAACCTTTCATCTCAGGAAACACTTTAGTAATAATACATTTTGAAATGGTAAAACTTGATTCATTTTTTTCAGTCCAGTTATGATAGTCAAGTTCTAAAATACTTGTTCCTAAAGTGTAATAAATTCAATTGGGAGATAAAAATAAAGCATTAAAAAACTTAAGCAGTTTGTGAATAGAAAAGAGTACTCATGATGTTTCCATTAAGCATTTTAGATTGTGCTTCTAAGCTTAAATGCTTTGTAAGAGGAGAAGTTGCTTCATGGATGTTTTTAATACAGAAATTATATTTTTCCAAGCCACAAAAAAATAGACTTCAGCAGGTATTAGAATATCCTGGGTATATTACAAATAGCGTTACCTTGAAGTATTTATAACTTTTTTTGTTCCCTAGTAAAATATATGGATATGCTGTAAAATGCCTTGTTTTAAGGGTTTTGAATTGGCAGTTTAACTCTTGCCTCAATTTAAAGATGGGTTTGAGTGAGGGTACATAAAAAACACTTTCAGACCAAAGTAAGCAGAGAGATGAAAGAGCTGGACACAACTTAGCCTTAAAAATGTAAGCCTTGGCCTGCTACTGGGATGTTTCTCTCTAGGATTGTTCTGGATGTGTTACTGTATAGGATAGTATCATTTATCCCCAGAAAAAACCCTACCCTTTAAAACAGATGGAATGTCTATTTTTTTCCTGTTGATAGAATTATCTTGACAACTTTGATAAGCAGAGGGGCAACATGATAGCTGTGATATTAGATATTAATATATTTATCAAGCCAATTTAATACGTATTTAGAAAAAAAAACCCACAAAATCTATGAATTATGATTTACTACCATAAGATTTTACAGGTTCAAGATTTTAACACCTAGATGGGGCAGGGGTGCTTAACAAACAAGTGAGTGAGGCGTGTTCAGTGCCCCTTGTCTGGTGCAGAGCAAGCGGAAGAGGCTCAGGCTGTCCCTGTGGGCATGCAGCACTGACAGTGTCACAGAGCAGCTCTGTAAGGATTAAAACCTTAAAAATCCTCAGTTATGTGAAACTGTCCTTGTTTAAAACAAACTGCTTAAGTCACTTGCGGCTTTACCAGGCTTGTGAAAAGAGACTATTCCAAACTCCTGCCAGTAAAATGTAAAGATTCCTGTGCCTCAGGTCTCTATGGCTGAAGGCCTAATACTCACTGCAGCAGCTCAGGCTGGGTAAAGCTCCAAAGGTGTTGGGTCCTCATATGAAGTTTGAGTGTTTAATCTTACAAGAACTAGAGCAGATACTAATGGTTGGGATTGGCAACTGCATTACCAGAGCCTCTCTCCCTCCATCCCCCTCCTCCCACTTTAGACTGAGATTCTGAAGTAAATAAACTTTAAGAAAACCAATTTCTTCAAGTATGGGTCTTATTTTTTTTGCAGCTTAGTTTGACCGTAAAGTGTGGTGTAGGTTGAGCAGCTTTCAATTTAGCCTAAGGAGAAGCTGTAAATATTCTGTATCCATAGGAAAAAAACAACTTACCTCATACCAGAATTAGGCCCTCAGCCATCAGATAAGGACAAATACTCAACATGTGGAAATACCTCCTCTTGAAGCTTTACTTGAAGAACTGCGTAAATGTTTTTGTTCAATTAGAATTGAGGTACTGTAAAAGACTAAAGCATGCTGAACATGTAAAGCAATTCTGTTTCTTCTACAAATGTTTCTTTTTCCTGCTTTGTAAAATAATTTTTTTGTTCAGAATCTTTTTCTAGACATTCCTCTCCTTGACTTTTCTTTCCAGATTTTGTTTCCTATCCTGTTTGCCATGTTTCCCTTCTTACGTGTCAGGAAATTACCCTACCCTTCTCCATTTTGGTAAGATAACAATCTATAAGGAAATCCAAATGCTTTATGCCATACACATAGCCTCTTCTTAAAGTCATAAGCATAATTTTCAGTTGAAGTTATTGATACTAAAATTTTTGGGTTTCAATTTAAAATGCTTTTTTGTTTGTTTGAATGCCTGTTTTCCTTAGCTGTTAAACAAGAAATTAGGTTAAGTATACTTTTCAGCTAGGAACTTGTAGAGGTTAAAAAAAAAAGAAAAACTTGAGTCTAGCTATTGATAAGCCAAATCTAGTGTTTATAGTGAAATATATTCAATATCTGTAGGATTTCTCATGTATTTAGGTTTAATGGCTTTATCTTTCTCTAGCGCAAATTAGCCAAAGGCTTCATAGTTATATATTTAGTATTATGAATCTTGTAGAATACTGTTTGTGAAAGTCCTGTGAGGCACGTGCTTAATTGTAGCTAATACCCTAGTATTGCTTGACTGCAAATTTAGATATGCTGAAGCTTGTATCTGCCCCCTAAATTTTTGGGTGCAATCTCAGCAAGATGAGTGATAGGAAGAAGGGCTGCCATCTTCTCTTACTCTGCAGATTAATGTGAGGTCTCATCTTCTAAAATATTTGGTATATTTCTTTTGTATCATGGATTTTTAAACCTCAGCCACATGAGATACTGGAATCATAATTTATTTAGACACCCCATCAGCTTTGCTTCTTTTTGTGAAGGCTTTTTAAGACAAACTGGTATGAGTACACTTCAAGTGTTCACAAACCTTAACAAATCCTGTCACCTAATTGTATCTGTTGAAGCTTCTAACAATTCTGTGATGTACAGATGAATGTTGAGTTTGCAGTAGAAACATTTCTAATAGTCTGTCCTAAGTAACTGTTTAAGCTTAGCTTTTCTAGAAAGAAAGTTGCTCTCGCTCAGCCTTAAAATTATTTTGACTCAAGTTATCCCCTGATGTATGGTATTGCTCTTTTGGCACTGTGATGGGATTTCCTTTAACTCACAGGCTCTCTGTAAGAAAGCTAATTGATAAATCACTTTATTGATTGAAATGGGTGTAAATTGTGAATTTTCAATGGGTTTCATCAGTATCTCTGTGGAACCAACCTTTCCCCTAAAATAATTAAGAATGCTGTTTGAAAATAAAGGACAAAAAAAACCAACAAAAAAACCCCCACAATAGAACAAACCAACCCATCACTACCAAACCCACAAACCCTAATACCCACCAGCCTGTGTTTTAACATCTTCTTTATACCAAAGCAACAAAACGGAAAGGTAAAAAGGTAAATGCAAGTATACTCAGAATTCCCTCTGACTGTAATATGCTGGTAATATTTTAATGCTGAGCTCTTGTCTCAGGTGTGGCAGTTTCCTTTAGAAGCTCTCACAAATAGGAAAAATAAACCCGTGGCTTTAGTGTCATCCCACCATCTATATTTAAATCATATATGGTTCGAGACTTTAGCAGTCTTCCCCTTCAAGCCTTGTCAAATAATGTGATTTTTGTCAGGTACTCATTATTAACATATTCTTAATATTCTTAATATGCTTAATATTTACTTTATTCAAATTCATGGGGTCAGGGCTGGCATTACAATCATAAGTGCAACTCATTTTACAATTCTTATATAAATGTATTGCCAAATGATTTGTCATTTCTGCAGAATGACAGGAGGATTGCTTAAGGCAAAAATTACTGAGATGGGGGAAAAAGACATATATTTTTTCCTGCCTTCTTGTTACCTTTTTAATAATACCTAACGTAAATCTGGATTTACATTTTGGCATCGGTTAATCCTCTGGGATTACTGACAATTGAGTAAAGACACAAAGCTATACTCCTTGGGCGCTGTTGCTTGCCTTCTTATATGTTAAATATTTTACTGGCAGAATATACCTTCATAGTTATTTATTTCTCCCTTATCCTCTTTTCCATCAGCTGCTTGCCATTCATCACTCTTCTGTTTCTTCCTACTTTGTTTTTCTTCCCTGCTTTTTTTAATTGCAAATATGATTACATGTTTACAAAACACTGTCTTTACATTCTTTTTAATAACATTAAAAAGTAGCAAACCTGATTGGTAACAGGTAGTGTTATAAAATCTTACATTTCCATGAGGCAGCAGATGTTGAAGTAGATGATGGAGTAGGTAAGTTCAGAGATGTCTGAAAGGTGTCAATATTTTGAGGACTTCAAGGATAGTAATGCAGAGTGGAAGAAATTTTAAATCAGTTAAAACATTCACTGGAAGACTTAGATCCTACAAGTATAAATTAGTTTTGACTATGCATGAGTAAAACTTGAAGAAATCAGATGACTTTAAGTCATCCAGACACTGAAATGGCATGAATGGTCTTGGCCTGGCTTTTTCTCTTGTATGACCTCTTGCTGTAGCTTTAGAATGAAATAGAAAATAGGGAAAGAAAGTGTCTTAGTTTCTATCTGATAAATCATCATGTCATGTAAAAATCAGTGGTTGCCAAAAAACTACCCCCAATAAACCAAACCCAAACCTTGAACGTTACTTGTGGTGCCCACGGTAAATGCTGTGTGGCATTTCAGTTAAACATTTAGAGCCTCTAGAATAAGTCTATTTCATGTTGTAAAATCCATAGCTTTATGTCAGTGCTTAAATCAAAAATCCTGCTGCACATCTATTGCCAGGTAAGTATTATTATTGTTTTTGTGAAGAAATTATTAAATAGTCTAGTTTTTATTAGTTGAACTACTTCGATTGCTTAAGTTTTGTTCTTCCTATTAATAGTCTTTTTGCTAATGTTGCCTCTTCCCATAGGATGTAAAGAATTCCTTCTGATCTAAGAGTTTACCTAGAGCTATGAGCATAAATATATTGATTGGCAGAGATCTGTGTGAGATAAAATGTGAGAATAGAGTTTTGAAATGTTTATTACAGACTTTATAAAGTCACATATTTTCTTTAGACAAAGTACTGCATAGGGAAAACTACCCCGCACAGAAATATTTGCAGTTAATGCCTTGTTAACTTATTTTCATGACCCTGTGGACATGTACTTCACCAGGTCACTTTTATTTTTGTATTAGTCACTAAATTGAATTTTTGTGCTTGTTACATCTGTTTTATGCAGCTCTTCTTATGTTGAGAGCTTGAATTTAAATGCTAGTTCGATTAACTTATTCTGTTTCAAGGGGGAAAATGTGATTTCCCAGCTATGCCAAAGTCAGGAAGTTGTTTCATATGGCTCATGTCTTGTATGTGCTAAAAATCTTTGGAAGAGTAAGAATACTTTTGTCTTAAGGAAAAAGTGAAAAAGTGATTAAAAAAACACAACAAAGCCTTCAGGTCTTGATAGTGGTCTGTGTTTTCGTCTTTTTCTAGATCTGTTAAGCTTTGATGATGTAGTAGCTACCTCAGATAATCTATCACACCCTACTGCAAACCGACCCAGGATGCCTGGTAGGAGACTGCCTTCACGTTTCAATAGCAGTAGTCCTGTAAGTATATTGGATGTGTTTTCCTAGTAGTGAACTGAGAACCAACGTCCCAGGAGACAGAGTTGAACTGGGAAACAGCCACTTGCCTGACAGTAAAATGCAAAATGCTGCAGAGGTTCAGTTCCTATAGACTTTATCTACTGGAATATCCATTCTCAGGAGGGAAATGTGCGTAAGAGTAACAACATGACTGTTGCAGCTGAAGGAGTCTTTTTGCTTTGTGGAATGCTGCTGTAGTAAATTCTCAGCTTTTCTGACATACAACTCTGAAAGAGTTTTTAGTGCTTCACAAGCCTGACAATGTGTAGTGTATGGCCACAACAAATTTATAATTTAATGTTGCTGTAATGTGGGACTTCTTATCCCACATGCGAAGATGTGGGGTTGTCAGACCGTGAGAACCAGGTGGTGTGGAGTCCTTGCTATCATTTTGTCATTGGATGTTAGAATCAGAGAATCATAAGGTTGGAAGAGACCTCTGAGATCGAGTCCCACCGTGTCTGTCTCCCTGCTAAACCATATCCCTAAGAAACTCATCATGTTGTGCCGTTCCGTCATCCCAGTTACCGTGTACAGCTACTGCCTGTTAATGTTTGTGTTTTATGGAAGCACCTATGGAGTCCCAAAAGCATCAAGGACTTGCTTAGTACTGCAGAGATGCTTGAAAATCCTGCCTAGGGTTGCTCTGTGTGATTTAAGTTCAGATGAATGAGTATTACATGGAAGGAAAGTTCAGACTGTCAGGAAAGAAAAAACGTATGGTAGTCTGGGTTGTTGTGGTGGGTTTTCTTTTTCCTATTACATCTTTAGAAACATGTGATAGTTCTTTTTTTATTTACTTTTAATTTTGTTTTTAATTTTTATGAATGTTTTACCAGGCAAATCAAAATGCGAGTCCAGAAAAAAATCTGAAGGTGCAGAAAGAAGAAGAAAGTGCCAAACCAAAGCCAGTCGAAACAAAAAAGGTATGGAACCTAGGAGGTAGAAAAGTACCAGGCAGCTGGGTGTCCTGTTCATCTTGCTTGTATTTCCAATTTAGATTGCTGCAACCACCTGCATGAAAATCATTGTATTTAAATGCAGTAAAGCTGAGCCTTTTAGTATAAGATTCTTATTAGAAATTTTATTATAAAGCTCATCATTTGTGATGAGAGCTATGGTATCATTTCCCAAATAATCTTCATGTCTGCTCAACAAACAGCCTCATGACAGGCAGAACAACTGAGCAGATCAGAAAGGTGCATAAAATACTGCTTGTAATGAACCAATAGGCTCCATTAAATCACTTTTTAAAGTGTTGAGGACTGTAGCGTGAGCAGTTTTTTAGTGACTACAGGAACCTTAGGGAAATGCTTAATAAAGAGCTGTATAAAATACAGCTTCTTATACTACAGTAGTCCATTTGGACTGGACATTGTTTTTTTAACTTTTAGATAGAAAATTAAGGAAACTTGTGCACATGTAGCTCCCATAACAGTGCAACCTGTATGCTGGAAGTGGTCAGTATGATTTCATTTCTTGGCTTTCTTTTGGTGTATTTTTTCAGCCATCTGCATTCAGTCCACCAGTTCCATCTTCATCTCAGAGACCAAGTTCTGTTATACTCAACTTTCTTCCTGGAGACATCCAGCTTAAAGGAGAAACGGATGATGAAAAAATTTCTGTGGAAGAGCTCAGGACTCAGATTAATGATTTGATGGGCTTAGTAGACGCACTGAAGAAAGAACATGGGTAAATATTTTCCTTCTCTATCATCAATGGGATATATAAACATCTTCCAAATGTCTTTAATGCCAAATTCTTAAAAATAAAATTCTACATTAATATTAATTCAGAACTTCTTTCTTTAGAAGTTGATCCAACTAGATGGCCTAAATACTTACAAGTTTGGTGTCAGCATTTTAGGAATTTGTACACCCTTTTTCCTTTCTGCTTTGCAGTCCTGTACTCATTACAGCTTTTTGAAAACTTTTTTAAACAGTTAGAACTTCCACTGTAAGGAAAAGTAGATAATTTTGTGGTATTTACCGTAAGTACATGTGCTGGCCTTGTATAACACTGCTTTCAAGTAATTGCAGTATTGACACGGCTGGTTGTAGGAAGAATTGCTACTGAGCTTTTCCAGTTGTTGATCATGATGGCCCCATCATCTGTGTGCATGTGGGTAGGGTGGTATCAGGAGTTATTTTATTAAAATTCAACTCTCCAAGTAAAATAACAGTACAAGTCTTTAAGTAGCCTGCTTAAAATTGGGTTATAAATTAAGGTAGGTGAGAAGCGTTGAGAGTTGGTGGAAGCTTGTGGTCCACCCCATCCGAGTACCAGTTCACTAGTGGGCAGGTACTTATATGTAAGATTTATTTATAAAGTGTAGCATCAGACAGTTATGTGAATTCCTCTTGTAAAATTTAAACAAGACCTGTGCTTTCTATTCTCAGTAATGGGAATTTTTTCCCCCCCCCTCTCTAACTTGTATTTCTGATGTCTTGACTACTATTAGGAGAGAACTGGAAAAGCTAAAGAAGGATTTGGAAGAAGAGAAGCTGTTGCGGAGTAATCTGGAGGTAACATGAGCAATTTGAGATGGGGGTGCAGTACAGAAGTGTGAAAGCAGTGTTCTGGAGTTCAATGCCACAGGAGAGTCTTAAGCTGCTCAACCTCTTACATTGCTGTGTTAGGGTGTGGTTGACCGCAGGCCTCAAGGTGGTTGGATTTATATTAAAGATTCGCAGTTCATCTTAGTTCAGCTTTCTTTGTCTGGAAAATGTTTTTAACAGTATATATGGGTGTTGGGATGTGAGTTTAGTTTCGTGTTGCTGGATTCTGCTCTTTGCTGGAAATATATCCAACTGGACGTGTTCCAAGAGAGAGTGTTAGTACTTTGCTTTTGTAAGACTTGAAGGGCAAATTTACTTTATGTAATCAAAAGAAAAACAGGGCAAAAGCAAACTTTCCTAATTTTTTGATGAACAGTTAGATATTAATTGGATAATTTGCAGAAAGAACATAATATGTCTGAAAAAATTCCTTATGGATGAATGCCACTCCTCTCAATTTACTGATGAAGGCTACCTGTGGTACAGTATGATGCCATTAAGTACTTAATAGGATGAGCTCATTGTAGGAAATTATTTCAGTCTGGTACAAAATGCCATTTTATTTGTGAAATAGTACTTCTTACTGACTATGAAACTGCTTTTGACACTTCAGAAAAAGTTCTGATGAATTCTCTTTTTAATGGGACCCTAAAGCAATCAGTGTGGTTGCCTTGAATATGTACTGGGGATGAAGAGGTGGAAACTTTCATGAATGTGAGGAAGTACAGATTAGTCATGGTAGTTTGCATGAAGGCTGCTTTAGGTAGTTAGTGTGAGCTGATGATGCAGTGTTTCATAGGGACACGTCAAGTGATTCCACAGCCCAGCCTTGACTGCTTTGTTCAGAATGAGTTTATCCAATAAGTTGTACCAGAGCTATTGGCAAATTTTTAATTGTTTAAAATTATTTTTTGTTTAGCAATATAGTATTATAAAATCAGATGTAAATATTGAGCTGTTAAATGTATCTGTGTAACTATTTTATTTACTTAAGTATCTTTGAAATTTAAAGGTTACGATTTTAGTGAAAGGTCAGAGCACTTCAGATTATTCCTACCTTAATACTGACTCTCTTTCTGTCAAAATGTCCATTTTCCAGCTTGAAATAGAAAAATTGAAGAAAGCAGTGACGTCTACATGAGACAGCTATGGACTCAATGTTTTTAACTCACCAGGAATTCAAAGCTGAACACAAGAACTGACTCTTATTTCATAAGAATGGATACTGGTGTTCTACAGTCTTAAAGAAAAACATATAGTAAAAAAAGGAATATAGTCTTTTATTCAGAGAGAAGAAAACAAAAAAGAATAACGGTGTAATTTTTTTGCCAATATAAAAGAGGCCTTATTTCTTACTGTGCTGGAATTGCAGACCTTATTTTTTGGTTTGCTTGAACATACTACTGAATCTGTATAGAAAGGAGAAGGAATTCATAATAGATTTTTATTGAATACCTGTAGCTTAATTTTTAAAGAGATCTATACTATAAATAGGGTGATCTATCTTTTCAACTAATCTGTAAAATAGTCTATTGGGAGGAATGGAATAACTGTATCATAATTGTAGTCACTACTTTTCCCACACACACAAAAGGGAATATATGATATTTGTATAATTTTGGCAGTCTTCCCCAGGGTTATGCTGTTGTGCCTGTCTGCAGGGAGAATATTAATAATATGCTGTTTATAAGTTGAGTAATGAGATAGGAATTTGTTGATGCAATGAAGCAGGTGAAACTCCTGTGCATTGTAGTAAGAACGAATGATCTAATCTCAGTAGTTCAATGGAACGTTTTGTCACTTGCACTATTGGATTATAAAGGGATTTTTGGGCCAAATCATGAAGTTATGACAAAATTAATTTTTAAAACCACAAAATGCAAGAAATACAGAAAGCAGGCTAGAATGCGGTCTTAACCTGTTGTGCCTAAAACATTACAGCATGAAGAAGTAAACCTTAAGTCACAATGTCTGTGCTTCTGTGTATCTAAACTGAAGTCATCAGTCTTTCTAGTGGTTAAATCTGCATCTTGAGCTGTTTTTACAACAAGCAGTTTCTGTTTGTAATATGTCTCCAAATAAATCCCTTTGGAACTTTGATACTCTCAAAAGGTCTCAATATATTTATGCCATAAACTTTCTCAGTGTATTGTGTACCTCTAAATTTGATAACATCTTTGTATTGTAACGCGTGATCGGAACAGTTGCTTTGGCAGCATTGTGCTGGTGTCCAAGACAGCGTCTTTCAGTTTATGGAAAACAGCTGAAAACTTGTGGATTGCTGTTATCTTTAAGCCCTGAGCTCAACACTCAACACGGTGCACTAGAATAATATGCAAATAATGTGCAAAGTGACTTGAGACAATGATCTTTATTGCTGTGTTCATTTGATTAAAGAATTTGCAGCTTTAGAAAGCCAGACAAATGAATCATTTGTTAGTAATCACCTCATGTCCTTTGGGTCTACTAGAATTTAAATGACAAAAACATGTCACATAGTTTGGCAGTTTTGCCAGTAAGAGAAGTAATCAATTTCTGCTCATGGGGAAAGTCATAAATATAGTAAATATTTAATAATGTCACTTGAGCAAGTGACATGGAAGTGTTACTTCTTGAGAGTATACTTTTTCCACAGTTGATGCATCATAAAATGCAAGCATCTAAAAGTCAATTGGAGGATGTCTGTCAGTTGTTGATTTAAATTGTTCATAAAATTTGATTAATGTGCTGTGCAGGTATTAGGTAATATTTTCTGGTCACATTGCTAATAAGCTGATTCGATTGCTGACTGCTTTCTCAGAGCAGTGTCAAATATTAATGCTTTTAACTTTTAATTGCCTTGATGCATCACAAATGAAGGCTTGAACCACATCTTTATATGGAGGAATAATGTGCAGCTTCTTATCAGACACTAAACGCTTCCTTAGAATTCGTACCTCTAAGTCAGATGATGAAAAGCAAGAATTGAGCTTAATGGAATAGCCAGTTTTGTTATACAAGCTCTTCACTGTGGTTAGAGCATGAAATAAATCTTGGAATGGATTGCTCTACAGAAATGGTGTCTGCGCATAAATTTGTAGCAGACAAACAGAACAAGACAATCAGTGAAAACCACAAATAAAAGGTGTTAATTATTTAATGGCCTTTGTTTGCTATAGCAATAAATGACCCAAGTGCAATGACTTGTTTTAATAAAACCCTCTTTTAAAAGTCGCTGCTATGAGTATTTTAGCCATAAGTAAGTTGCCCTGATACTTGTCTGTCTTGTCATCAGCTCGTGTTATGTACTAGAGTGGAGGGGGAGAGGGTAATGGTTTTGAAGACATTCCACAGTACAATCCTAAAAGCAGTAAGCTTCACTGACTTGTTTACTGGTGCTGTAAAATGATGCATGCTATCCAAACTCAGCAAATAAAATGAGTTTAAAAACCTGTTGAAATGTCTGCTCAGTCCTGTTCAGCAGTGTTTCGTAGGCTGTTAAACTATTTGCAGCAGGACTTGTTGGGTGGAGAAGTGTATTGTTATTTATAAAGGACCCCCTGAGGCTTTCAGGTTCTAATTTAGTTTTAAATGCTCTGGTTCATAACTTTTTTGCATCCCAAGCTATCCTGACAAGTGGAATACTTGTTCATTGCAAGTGTGACTGAGAGGCTAAACTTCTCATTATCTTTTTAGTCCTTTCTTTTTTCTTTTTTTTTTTTTGGTCCAAAATCAACTGACCTTGCTGTGCATCTTCAGAGCCTTTTTTTAGATCTCTGTTGCTACTCAGAAATGTGGATAAATGCATGTTTGAGTCACTTCTTCACTATATATTTCAGACTGGGAGTGTGGCTTGTTTAAAAGGGTTATGGAGGAGGGTAAAGACAAATAAAGAACAGAACAACAGAAGGGTGTCTTTAAACTGCAAGGTTCTTATTCAGGCTTCATAACACTCTCAAAAAGCTTTTGTTTGCCTACAAGGTACAGTTTAAAAAAAATTACATGCCTACTTATATTTTTTTAATTTAGTTAAATAACATGAAGATAACATTTTCCATTAATATTGCTGAGGGGAATGAAGTTTCTGCTGAAAACATCTAATGTATTGCAAGGTTTGACTTTTGATACTGTGCTACAAAACTCTGTTGAAGTTTTAAATAAATACCTTGTATTCATCCAAGTCATAAATTAGCAGGAGTCTCTTAACTCTTGCCAAAGGAAGTGGTAGAGACAGTTGTTCACAGCTGCCTTACTTTTGACTGCTATGTAAGTTCTATTGCGATTAAAGATGTTCCCGATTGCTGTTTGTTATCTCAGGGCAGTGCCAAAGCAGCTCGTCGTGTATCTTGGGTAATTGGATTTTGCAAGAGCTGAGAGGATGAACCACTCCCTTTTGGATGCTCATGCACATACCTCCCAGCTTGGAGAATGCAAACAGCCTGGATCAGCTTGTAAAGCATGAGTGATGACTACTTCAACCCCTGAATGCAGCACGTCCTTGCTTGTTGGAAGTCATGGTTTGAATATCTTCCTAAGCCCCCAGCACCACAACTTCACTCCTCTTCCTTCTGGGAGAAGCACGTGCACGTGTCTGAGTGCTGAAGCATGCCAGCCTTTGTGTCCTTCACAGGGCTTACTGCTTAGGTTGAGGAGGTGTTTGAGCACTTAGGGGTATCCAGTCTTGCCTCACAGCAGAGGTTTGGGGTGTGAGTGTATGTGTAGAAGCACAACTCTAGCCTAGGGGAGAGTCTCTTTGTGTCCATACCTTGACATGACCTGGTCTTTGGCTCTTGTGATTTAAAGGGTTGCTGAGGTACTGCCTTCCAGTTCATCTCTGCTCAGACCTGTATTGAGAGCAAGTCATTTAGTCTCGGGTAGGTTGTGTTGGCTGTGTCTGATTCTGCTTGGATTATTCCTACTTGATACCAATGTGAGATGCAATCTTGGCTATATGAAAACAGAACAGTAGATAATGCCTACCTTCAGGCCAGAACTGGGGACCTGCCTTGTGGCTCAGGACTGACTGAAGCTGTGGTAGCAGACAAAATGACATTCCTTTAGAAAACCCTGTATCTCTTGGCAAACACACTGCAGGACTGCGGAAAAAATTAGTGACCAGAGACCTTCCAAAGCAGCCCTGTGAGTAGAAAGAGTGTTAGGAGTTGCTATTCTCTTATGATAAACTACTTGCTGTATGTTTCTGTCATTACAGTCAGTAAAGGAGGGATGGAGTTGAGCCAATATTAAGAGAACTTACACTGAACATTGCGCAAGATCAGACAATTCTCACCCCTTTCCAATGGGTGCAGCCTATGAAGTGAAATAATATTACTTGCTTATTATTAGCTGCCAAGGTATCGTCAGTAGTGTCATCTTTGATTTATGAAGGGCAATGCATGAACTTGATTAGGTTTTGATCATGAATTTTTTTGGTCTAGAAGATCTGTTAAATACAGAACAGGAAGAGATGCCTCCTCCACCAGGAAGAGTGCAAGCCACATAGGCATGATTCATCTGTGTGGACTCCTGGCAAAGGTGGCAGTCCGGCAGTTCTGGGTGTGTTTGTAACTTGTCATTTTGCAGTGCAATACCTTTATCATCATCTGCAGGTTCCTTGGCGTTAATCCAGTCTGACAAGAAAAGAAACAGGCTGGTGCCAAGGGTATTTCTTCATGGGAAAACTCTAAATGAATCAGAGCACCCAAGTAGCACTGGGTAAGATCATAAGAGGGAGACTGGGGCACGATGGCAGCAGATGGATGGTAAAACGGTTGCCTGTGATACCTTGAGTATCTCAGCCTGTGTTAGTTTTGTATACAGCAGATCCCAGACTTCTGAAAACAGTAAGTACTATCACAAAGCGTTTTTCCAGAACTGTTTGGAAATTATTGGTAGTTTGTGATGTGAAATTGTGTCATTTGCAGTCTGAAATGCACCTAACTGCTTAGGATGTATTTACTTTGCACTTATTTACTCAGCTTTATATTCTCACATCTATGAAAATAATTACATATCTTAATTATCCTGTGATCCTTTTGCTCATGGTTTTGTAATCGGTCTCTAGCAACAGTCTTGTCACTTTTAAGAAAATCTGAGATTTTCTTATAAGGTTATTGTAAAAATTATTCTCCTTTCGGAACTTGCTTCACTTAAATTCACATTTTTTCCAAGTGTGATCCCTTTAAAAATACAACTAATACCGTTTTGTATAATAAGAGCTTTAACTTTTGTCTTTGGATGACATTTTGAAGATTCTCAAGTCTGCTGCTGCAGCCTTTTTAACATGTTGATTACCTATGGCAAGTGATCACATGATGGTGTTCTATTGAGTTTTGAGCCTTCCATGTAGCCATTCATGTCCTAAAAATAATAGACTAGGGTTTTTAACAGTAATATTTTTTAAAGTGTTCAAAATGCACAGTGCGAAATTACAGTGTTTGAGAAAATGTATTTTTGTGGCTAATTATGGCAAACCCAGTATAAAAGTGTCCTTTTTTACACTATGTGCTTGTAATTTTTATGCAGGGTACCTATGAACTTTTAACTATAGTTTGTCTTCTGGAGTAGTGGAGAGGGGAAAGCTGTGACCCCAGGTGATGGAGGATCCTTTGGCCAAAGACCTTCGGTCCACCAGCCCAGGGGTGTAGTTCTCACAGTTGTTGCTGCTTGGGTCGAATCCTTTGGCAGCTGTGGCCATGTGGGGCCAGACAGCCTTGCATTGTGTGCTACCAGAATTATTAAGAAAAGTAAGAAAGTGCTTGGGGTAAAGGAAGGAAGGAATAGTTTTGCAGGGTTTTACAAAAAAAATGATTTTAAACCAACAGAAGTCACAGGCTTTGAATTTAATGCTATTTAAGGCTATGATACATTAACCAGCATATGGATTACTTTTTGAATAAATGATCAGTTTACCTTCTTTTACTGTTTTAAGAGGCTCTTTCCTTTCTCATAACCACTGGCTTAGCCACTCACTTCTCACGCTTTCCCTCCTGTTGAGGGCTTTCCCTCCTTTGTCGTGGTGTGGCCAAATGAAATGAGCTGGAGAAGGAGAGTCAGCAGCTGGTGACAATCTCCTGAGCTGAGTGGGAAATACCTGAGGGTATGGAAGGGTTCTCTTACTAGAAAGCCCCTTCCACGTAAGAGGGTTTTGACAACTCGGCTGCTCGTGTGCCTGTGCCCTGATGGAGCAGAAACTTCTGGAAGAGAAAAGTAACATATTTAGAGCTTCTTAAAAGGAGGCAAAATCAATAGCTTAGTGTTTTTGCCATTGCCCTTCAGGTGTGAATGAACCACAGCAAAGATGAGTGCATGGAATGGCAAGGTGTTCTTCATCCAGGGGATGATTTCAAAAAGTGTCAAGTTTCTGAACGTGGTGTCTTGGATTAACAGCTCAGTTGCTCTTTAGGGACATTTCTCCAAAGGCATCACTGTCTGACACGCTGCATTCACACTGTGTGTTCCCATTAATGGCAGTAGATAGTTTATGATTAGGTATATGTTGTTGCCTATCTAAAGTACCATAACTGGGTGCTTTGGAGAGAGAGGAATATCTCTCTGTATGCTTTACGTGTGCTTATGTCAGCATATCCCTGTTTTTTTTCCCTGAAATGGCAGTGACTTGCTCCTATATTGCTTGTTTTGCTTTAAGTTTCCATTGCTGCAGAGGTTGTTATCTTGGCATGTTCTTGCAGTGGTGAGACTGGGTGGTTCCCATGATGAGTCAGATGAGATCGGTGTTTTGCTGGTGACGTGGGCAAGTGTCTGAGTGAGCCTTAGATACCTGAAACTGTCCCAGATTTCTGCCTCACCTAAAGGTAACAGCCTTAGGTGGAGTTATATCAGTAGTTAAATACAAAATGAATATGAACTTATTAATGATCAAACATGATGAACTCAGGGATTCCCGGGGGTGAAATGGAATTAAGGTTGTGCGCATACACTGAACATTTAATGACCACAGAAACTGGAAAAGAATTCGATACAATCCTTTGCCTCAAACCTGTAGGTGCTTCTCAGGCACTTCCCATTCTTCAACAATATTGATCTTAGTCTTCTGGTTCACTTCTCTTTATCCATTTTATTTCCTTAGAAGAGCTAATTGTAAATAGCTTTAAACCCAGAAAATGCTTTTACAAACATCAGTTGAGTTAGAGGCGGGCATGAGGCTCTCCTTTAGAGCTAACGTAGAAATTCAGTGCATAAATCTAGCTCTTCCTTTTATGATCTTTTCATAATTAACCAATAAACCTGCAGTTGTAAAGTTACAGTAAGGTGAACAAATGTCCCAGATGAAAGAGGTAGCCAGCTGTGTCCCTGACCCTTTGATGCCTTCATATTGAGTAAGCTTGGATTTTCCTGGATAGGGAAACACATCTCTGCTCCATCAGTGGAAGACCCTTTCTGGATTGGCATCACCTGTGCTGATCAGTACATGTCAGGAAAAAATGAGTGGCTCCTACAAGATGTGATGGTTTGAGCCTTTTCCTATGTGCCTCTCTTGAAAACCAGCCATCATCCTGCTTTATCACCTTAGATTATTTTATGTATTGTATTTTTTTAATACGTGGCTTAATCTATTTATCCAGTGACAGAAGATCAGTGTCTTAATTCTTTTAAATCCACAGCAGCTGTTGCTTTTGTTTTGGACATGTATGGCATCTAATAAGCAGATTTGATGTAATGCATTATTTTCTTTCATTCCCTGTACTGGATTATTTTTTTCCAGCAGATATACTTGTAAAAAGCTACATCCCTGGATATTGAGCTTTACCAAGGACCATGGGAAACTTCATGGAGGGAGCAGAAGCCTGGATCCTTCTGCAAAGGGAGTAACACAGTTTCAGTCTGGACCTTATTTATCAGATTTTGATATCTGAGCACCAAGGGCCCAAGTGTGCTACTTCCCATGGCAGGTCTCATCAGGAACTGTCTGTGGAGAGAGCACGAAGTTGAACTCGGTGGAGGTGAGGCTGACTCAAATCACTTCAGGAGGGACCCACCAGCTGAACTGTTTTAATAAGCTCACCACCTCAGCTTACACTAAATTGTTAGTGCAGGAACTTCCAGAGTTGGAGGGAATTTGTGTGTGTACGGGGGTTTTGGTTTTTTTAAGATAAGATTCACAAATCATTCTTGGTAAAAGAAGTCAATATATAGTAAAGATCTGAAAACTACCTTGCAAGACCAGTAAGGACAGTCTTTGCTCTGGGTTTAGCTGCTCTCCTAGCAACTGGACTGTAGCAAGTGAAGAGTGAGATATCTAAACTCTCCAACACCTCTTTCTTCCAGGAGGAAAGCAGTAAATGCGAGGTGATGGACGTGAGAGTAGCCCACTGCCTGCTTCTTTTGGCTGTGCACTTCTTTCCAGCCTCGCCACGCACTGCTCTAGGGGTAAGTTTCACTGGATTAGGTTGCTCAAAACCCCATCATTCCTGATCTTGAGCACTTCCAGGGATGAGGCATCTACAGCTTCTCTAGGCAACCTCTTCCAGTGTCTCCACCACCCTCATTTTAAAGAATTTATTCCTCGTATCCAATCTAAATCTACCTTCTTTCAGTTTAAAACCATTAACCTTTCCTCCTGTTACTGCAGGAGAAAATACTTTGAAGTGCTTAATATGTTCAATATTCCTAGCAACCTTCAGCTCAACTTTTGGGGTGTTTAGACACCTGCTGTCCAGCCTGCTCTACCCAGCAATAATTGTGCAATTTCCAGGGCATCATGAACCAAGCTTTGCTTCCAAACTGACAAGGTTTGGCTGGGTTTAGGTTGGTAGACCATTTGACCAAGCAATGATGGAAGCTGTTTTGGATTGTGCATGGCTATATGAGACAGTCCCAGCAAGTGGTCCCACCTGAGGAAGCCTGGTACATCTGCCTTGGTGTTGCAACCCAAACAAGAGAGGAACAAAGCAGCTGTTGGTATTTGCACCAACTGTAGTTCTACCTTACGGCAAAAGTTCTACAGGTCACATATTCTCATCAACATGAGAAATACTGGAGACCTTAAGCATGCTACAGGCTTTTAAACTGAGGAATAACTGCTGGAGGCATGTGCCATCCTGTCCACTAGCTCAGTGTTACCACTGCAGTAGCAGGGTGCTTCGTATAGAGAGACAAAGGGTTAGTAGAGAGTTCTTTGTTGGTCTGTATGAGCTCTGCATTCTGGACCTTGAAAAGACTTCTGGACTTCAAAAGAATTATTTTGCCCTTGAAATCACCTTTCTAGATTGTGCCAAGGAGTCATCCTTTATTTATTTTAACTGTCAATCTACATTCTACTTTTCCTTTTTTTTCAGGTTTTCGTTAAGGAATCAAAGGCTGGTAATCAGCAAGGTACAGTGAATAGCTCTGTGTCTTTTAATTCTTTGTGAAATGTTATGAGTTAACAGTACTTCACACCCCAGCACTCACTTCATGGACCATGAGGTGCTGTCTTTTACTTTATGACAATATCTGCTTGACTTGTTTTCCAGACGAGTGCATAAGTCTCATACCCTGCAAAGATAATGGAGCTATTTGTATTCACCCATGTTCTCCCTCCTTCCATGGGGAAAGAAGTTTTGTCTGCAAAGACAGAAAGTGGCAAATGTTCACAGACACCTGTACGAGCCTGGATGTTCAGTCCCTTTTTCAGGTGAGGTAACTGTTCTGCATCTACTTTGGCCAATGCTCATTATCTCTTGGAAAGACGTCTACTGCTTCCATACCTTTTAAATCTTGAGCAAAGGGAAGAAGATGGGATCCTAAAACACAGATTACTTTGGTAACAGGCTTTGATTTTGTTTTAAATCAAGTGATGGTAAATAAATTTGAGAAATTCCTGTGTGGAAATGGAACTCAGAAATTAAATTGTCCTGTGCACTTGGCTAATGTTCTTTGTGTGGATCTAAACCAAAGCAATGAACCTGAGAAAAGTCTGTAATAACAAATGATTCAGGGTAAATTCTTCCTAGCTACAAAAAAAAAAGAACCTTATGCAATTCACTTAAAGAATAAGGCACTGAATTTAGTTCTTTCCCTTTGTTTCATTTGTGTTGTACAAGCAAGACATTCTTCTCAGGTTTGGTTCTGGATTTCAGCCCATCTGGCATGTTCATTGCACATCCCAGCACTCTACCACTTGCCTGGTTGTAGCTGTAGTGTCATTTTCATTCTGTTCATTAATTTTCTCTAGTATATTTTCCTCCCTCCAGAGAATTTCTTCACATGAACTCCTTCCAAGCTCTGAAGGACATGTGAGTGTTGCTGGAGGACGTCTTCCTTTTGGAAGGGAAGGAAAGCCGGTGCATGGGAAGCCTGGAGATGGAGTGAAGTATTTTGGTGCTGATAACCATGGGAATCGTAATTGCCAAGCTGATTTTTCATGCATTGTCCCAGATATCCTGTCTTCACCAGCCATTCCAGGAAACATTGCTGATATAGTGGAATTGCTAAAGAATATTTCCCTGCTGTTATCAGAGAATGTCAGTAGAGGAAAAATGCAGGTACTTACTTTGATGGGCTCCAAGAGGTTGTTTTGGAGTTTGCCAGAGCATCCTTACAGTGTTTCTTCCTTATAGGCACTATCCAGTGAAGTAGTGGCTGCAAATCACATGGATATCACCTGGAAAGAGTTTCCAGATAGGGCCATGTTTTGTTGTCAGAGAAAAAGTTTGATCTATCCATGTGTGTGGTGGAAATCGTCTGTTTTGCCCAGGAATGGAATTTGCTTTCTTTAAAAGCAAAAGTTTGCAGGAACTGCAGTTGTTGTAGACCTGGGAGAGCAGTACAAGGAAGAATTAATTTTTAAAATATGATATTGTAGGGAAGGCAGCCATGGACATGCTGATCCGCAGCTGTCTTGCCATGTGTTGCACAATGGAAACTGAAATCTTCCCCTGATAAACTCAGAAATCGGAGAGGCGGGGGAAGAAATGGAGGGAGGCTGATGTAAGCAGACCTGCACAGTGTATCACTGTCTGGAACAGAGCCTGCATGTCCTGATTTTTGCTTTATATTTTCTTCTCCAAGCATCTTTTGAGCTGTGATATGAGAAGGGTAGGACAATTCTGGTAGTGACGGTGACAATGAGATGTTTAGGTTTGGCTGGGATGGATCATGGGAACCTGTTCTTAGCCTAAGAATATTCTCTTTGTAGAAATAGCTCTAGAATTAAATGGACTTTTCTGGAGGCTCTACCAGTGGAATACTAGTTGGTTTCTTTAAACATATAAAAACTTTTTTCTTTATTGCAGAGCTACAGCAGGATAGCAAACCATATTCTGAACAGCTCCACCATTTCCAGCTGGGCTTTTGTAAAAGACAGAAATGCCAGCTCAATATTATTGGATTCAGTGAATTTATTTGCTGGGAAACTTCTTCTAAGAAATGAGTCGGAGAGTGTACAGGAAAACTTCATCTCTACAAAAGGCTACAGCATACATAAAAATACTTCAGGGAGGAGCTTTGATTTTTCTATGGAGTTCAATAACACAAGGAATATCACTGGGCATTTGGTCATTCCAGAGGAAGAGCTTTTGAAGCTACCCAAGACTTCCAAAGCCATCAGCATTGCACTTCCAACACTTGGAGCCATTATAGAAGCCAGTCGGCTGGACCCTGGTTTTGTGAATGGAATGGTTTTATCGGTGTCTCTGCCAGAAGAGCTTCATCATGTTTTGCTCACCTTTGAAAAGGTGAATAAACTGGAGAATGTCCAGGCGCAGTGTGTTGGGTGGCACTCTACTGACAGGAAGTGGGATGACAGGGCGTGCACGATGAAGTCGGACAACATCAGCAGTGTTGTGTGCATCTGCAGGCATCACCATCGGACATTCAAGTCCTTCTCCATTCTGATGTCCCCCACCACGCTGCGAAATGCGGTGCTGGATTACATTACACGTGTAGGGTTAGGCCTTTCCATTTTCAGCTTGGTTCTCTGCCTTATTATCGAGACTGTTGTCTGGCGTCACGTTACAAAGACTGAGATAACGTTCATGCGCCATTTCTGCTTGGTCAACATTGCTACATCGCTTCTCGTTGCTGATGTTCTGTTCATCTTGGCGGCCATTGTACAAAATACAGCCCTAAACTACCAGTTGTGTGTAGCAGCCACTTTTTTCCTCCACTTTTTCTATCTTGCCTTGTTTTTTTGGATGTTTACGCTGGGCCTCTTGATTCTCTATGGATTATTATTAATTTTTTTTAAATTAACAATATCTGTATTCATAGTTACAGCATTTTCTATTGGATATGGATGCCCCTTGGTCATATCTACCCTCACTGTTGCTATTACCGAACCAAAAAATGGATATTTAAGGCGTGGAGCCTGCTGGCTCAATTGGTATGAGACAAAAGCCCTTTTGGCCTTTGTTGTACCTGCTCTGAGCATCATTGTTGTGAATGTGGTGGTGGTAGTAGTGGTTGTGGTGAAGACTGGAAGATCTTCCATTGGAGAAGGCTGCAAGTCACAAGATTTGAGCAACATGATCCGAATTAGCAAAAACGTTGCGCTTCTGACACCACTTCTGGGTCTCACCTGGGGGTTTGGATTAGCAACGATCATTGACAGTCGCTCTCTGGCATTCCACATTACGTTTGCACTACTGAATGCCTTCCAGGTAAACTCTGCGAGACTGGGAATAGTGTGCACTCAGACTTTGAGCCTGGAAAAAAGTAGCAGATGAAAGAGGGGCTGGCAGCATAAATTGTGTGTGAAAAACAGGGTCTAAGCTTTCTGTTGACTCAGCTATTTCAATAAGTGCATTGACATAGTAAATCATATAATCATAGAATCTTCCAGTTGGAAAAGACCTTTGAGATCGAGTCCAGCCACACCCATTATCGGCTAAACCATGTCCCTCAAAAATGCAGATGAGTAATGGAACAAACTAATAGGTGTGAAGTGTGAATTTATGTTAAACAGAAAATATACAGGTTAGTGTCCAGTAATTGGAAAGATCTCATCCTTATCACTTCACAAATGCACAGAAAATTCTGACTTGCCATTGAAGATGACTTTAACTCATCGGTATAAACATCCAGTGTTTCCTTGACATACTGTTATGTCAGTTAACCTTGGCTCTTCTTGGCTAATACTGCTTCTGAGTAGGCTGAGAAAGTCCTGGTGTGTAACCCATAAGTCCAGATCGTGATGAGAATTAGCATGGGTAATATATCCATTCTTGGCATTCCTGGAGAGCCCATATGACCTGGGTGGATAAACTCATTTTGTGCATTGCTGTCAGCTGAGTCATAGCTGCTGAGATCACCCATTATTTTATCTATCCTTAATGAATTAACACGTAGAAGCATTTAAGAACCATCACGTGGTTATGCTGGTTTTGTTAACTATTTTTGTAATTTTTTAGGGATTCTTCATCCTGTTGTTTGGAACTCTTCTGGACAGAAAGGTACTTGGGTCACTTCAATGCTTACTCTGGGTTACATGAACACTTTCTACACTTTGGGAAACTGTTCCTTTTAATATTTTTTTTAAATCTACAGACGAGAGAAGCCTTAAGGATGAACTACCTTTCATCAAAGCGGAAGTGCAGTCTAGCAAAGGTAAAGATTCCCCCCTCAAATGGTTTTATTTATAATATATACCAACTTACACACCTTCTTATTTGTACATGAAGAGAATAGATCTATGCACTAAATCATATGTAGGTTAACATTTTTTAATATAAATGCTTGCTGCAGGAAATAGAGGTTTCTCAAAAGTATGTAGAGGTTATTAATACTGTAAATATTACAAGTAGTAATAAGTAGATTTTTATGAACTCTACATAACCTATTGCTGCTGTTACAAAAACGAGAATGGTATTTTAATGTCCTCACCTGCAGATATCCAAGACCTTTAAATGCTTTTTTTCCTCATCTGTAAAATAGATCTATATCAAGATTGCTGGCGTAGTAAGGAATAGGAGCCCAAAATCCCAATGTAATGACCTGTTTCCTGTCTTCACAAAATATGGATCTGTGCCACAGCAGGGCTGCTCTAGGGTGTTAGAGGATTGTTCTGCTTCCAGCTGAACATTAGCTGTGGATGGAAACCACTAGGAGCCTATCCAAGACCTTTGGTGCTGATCAATGTTGTGTACTCATAAGAGCTTGAGGTTTTTTAAAATATCAGGGCAATTCATTAAAAGGAAACATTAAAACCTCAATCAAACAACTGTGTTTCGGCAGCTTCCTAGGGAAATGTTGATGGGACTCGTGTACATGTAATTGAGTTAGTGTTACCTACCTCTGCTGGAAAACTTTTGTCTGCTGTCTGTTAGGATTTTTGTTCTATTTTTTTTTTATTGTTACTGAGGCTTTTTAACAATTTCATTGTATATTTATAAAACGGAATCCCCTTTAGCTGTCTCACAAGAACTCCCTGCAGTGTTCTTCCTCTCTGCCAAAAGAAGCTGTCGGTTCAGTTTGGACTTTGGAAAAATAATCCCCTTTATTTTCTCTACTCTGCCACTAAAAGACGCTCTGCAGCTTTCAATACTAGAATCAGGACTGATCAAAAACAGTGTTCCCAAATGTACTTGATATATGAGTAAAAATAGAGGGATTAAGGAAACTACACCTTCTTTCTGCTGTTAGCATTGCCTGGTGTGCTTTGGGACGTTTAGTGCAAGAGAAGCTCCACGTTTATGCAACTTCTGATTCCTCTGCATTCTTTCTCTCCAATTCGGTTGCATCCAGCTTTGCTGTTATGTGCTAAGTTTAAATGTAGTGGAGGAAGTCTTCTCTTTAAACCAAAACAAACCCCCAAACATCATCCCCCAAAAAAACAAACATTCCCCTCACACACAACAAAACCAAAATAAAAAAGACCAACCCCAAACCTCTGCTACAATTAACTATTTCCTACCTAATGGAGGAAAAAGGGAAGTATTTGAAATTGCTTCATGTTTAATAAATGGAGATGACAATTCCTGCTTTTAAAGATCCAGGATCCAAATAAGAGTGAAGATGTGAAATAGTCTCTAAAGTCACCAGCAACACAATACTCTGGAAACAAGAGATGGAAATATCCGCAATCCCATGACTCAGCAATATTTACTAAAAGCATTAAATGAGCAAAACTTGATGTGGAAACCATGGCTCCATTTGCCTAAGAACTTGGGTCAATGTTGTCACTCATCTGGGTGGAGGAGACCACATGTAGGTGTCCACCATTGCCTAACAGAGAGGGGGAAACATTAATAATCCTCTTGTAAACTTGAATATAAATATGGAACTCAGCTCATGAGGGCTGGAAAAGTTTGTCACACCTTATGCACGGTATGACTGTTCAAACAAAAAAGAATTTAAAAATCTTTTTTTTTCAGAGAGCTTCAGAGTGGGATTCTGTGTTGCGAGTTTAATGGCAAGTATGTAAAACAACTAGAAGTGTTATGCAGAGTTTTGCTTTGAGTCTCATAGTTTCTCCAGACTCCTAGGAGTCAGATTTTAAGACAATGATCTACTGTGGCGTTTCTTGCAGGACTTTGAGGCACCTCCTGTTGAAATGGAACATTTGCCTACAGGGGTGATATATCTAACCTGACCTGCTAATTTCTTTTCTCCTAGTCCTAGCAGTGGATGGTTGTCTTCAGTGGATCTGACCAGTGAGAGGAAAAGGAGCATTTCTTACACAGAAAACCTGGTCCGAGATGAACTGAAGTGGCTGACCAGCTCTGAGCATAAACAGCAGTGTCTTGGAGCACAACCATGGGACGCATCATAAAAACCAGAAGAGAAAAGGCCCGTAATCTGCTGTCAAGAGCAGGAAACAGTTAGTATTGCTGCAGACCTTAGGGAAAACACACTGATATGAGAAGGTTGTTTCTTACCTTTGGAAAACAGCTGTAAGAAGAGTTTGTCCTCATTTGCATTGCAGTGTTTCCATTTATTTTTCTTTTTCATGCCAGCCCTAGACTGATGGACAATGTAACCCTATTTCTGCATTACAGATATTCTCCCCATCTCAGTATTTGTGTGTCAGGAGAATAGTACAAAGCCCTTTTTTGGTCTGCCAAGACGAATTTTCATTCTTCAATCTTCAAGAAGATGACACAGATAAGCAAGAAGGAGCACTCTGCAAGTGATCAGTTTCCCTCTTACATGTGGGAAAGCAAGCTTTGAATACACTTCAGAGTTGAATTGGGTGGATGGAGAAAGAGATCTCCTGTGTCCTGTGCAGTGGGAAAATCAAGGAAGTGGTTCATCCAAGCAAGATAGTGTATCTGGTTTTATTAGAAAATCAGTCTGTGGTTTGAGAAACTGTTTCTAATAAAAGCTTTGATAAAATGTTACAATGTTTTGTCAGGACAAATCAATGGTTACAAATGGACATAAAATTGGCATTTTGTCATTGTTTTTACTAAGTGGTCCTTATCCTTCTCTACCAAAAAAAAAAGTAGATAAATGCCCTTTAAAATTGGCTGGTATTGCTCAAATCAGAAATAACTCATCCCCCTGTGGCTTCACATACATTTGAAATATAGAATACTTAATCAGAATACTATTGTTTTCTGTTTTCATTACCATGTTATAAAGAGGGAGAAAAATACCCTGGCAGATGCCCTGCAGGATGTGGGGCACGTGATAGGCACTATGGGAAAACCCACAGCCAGATGTCTCAGGGGGAGAAGCTGGGGCTCTGCAGGGCCGAGCTCTGGCGTAGGATATGAGGCGGTCCCCAGGACTCTCTTGCTTCCTCTGCTATCTTCTTTCTTCATAGACTGTACGAGTGAGTCTTGTTACGAGTGAGTATCCCTTCTCCCTTCATGCAGTGCACTTGCTTGTGGGAGAGCTTTGATCAAATAGGAACAAAATTTAGGTTTTGGGTTGCTGTAACATAAGTTTGAAAAGACCATTACCCCAAGGTCTGCTTCTTAGTGTAAAGCAGCACCTTCTGTGCTTTGCCTTCTTCTCCTTGAAGAAGTTGGAGAGCTTTTTGTTTCTTTACTTCCCTTCCCCCTGCCCTTGTTTCCTGTGCCTTGGAGTTGTTTTTGTTAAACAGTTTTCAGCATCGGTTGCATCTACTCTAATTCCCTGCATGGCCTTTTCCAATGTAGAATCAGAACTACATGTGTCTTGTGCTTGGGGGATTTATTTCCTTGTGATAATATTGTATGCCTGATTTATAAATTGGCTACTGTAGTTTAGTGGTTCAAAGGCTAATGCAGGATGTGTAATGTCAGGTGTAGATGTTGGTTGGTGTCCAAGTGTGTGTCCTTTTTAGCAGTAAAGCCCTGTGTAGGTACTTCTTGTCACCTCGGAGGGAAGGGGACCATGTTGCACAATTTGCAGTGTGGAGAAAATGACTGCTTTGCACCTCAATTTTCTGCAATATGTTTAAAGAGATCTCTGTTTCCCACTACTCTTCCACTTGGGTCAGTATTTAACTCAGATGGTACTTTTTTATTATTATTATTGAAATGTGGGGATTTTTTAATGGCACATCAAACTTAAGAACGCTTACTTCAACCTAGCACCTTCCCCTTCTCTCACATGTACACATATAGGTATCATAGAGTGATAAACTGGTTTGTGTTGGAAGAGACCTTAAAAGTCATCCTGTTCCAACACCCCTGCCATGGGCACAGACACCTTCCACTGGATCAGGTTGCTCAAAACCTTATCTAGCCTGGCCTTGAAATCTTCCAGGGACGGAGTATCCAGGACTTCTCTGAGCAACCTGTGCCAATGCCTCACCACCTTCACAGTAAAATTCTTCCTAATACCTGGTCTAAATCTCCCCTCTTTCAGCTTAAAATCCTCACCCCTTCATTCTGTCCCTGCACTCCCTCATACAGAGCCCCTCCCCAGCCCCCTTTAAAGTACTGGAAGGCTTCTATAAGGTCTCCCAGAGCGTTCTCTTCTGTAGGCAAGACAAGCCCAACTCTCTCAACCCGTCCTTGTAGGGGAGGTGCTCCAGCCCTCTGATCATCTTCATAAACTCCAGTCTATTACAGCTGAGGATTTATAGGCAGTCTCGGGTGAAACTTCCTATATTATACACACCTACTTCAAAACCCAGGGGAATTCAGCAGGAGTCTTGCCCAGGCAAGAGCACTGTAAAAGGAATGATTCATCTGCAGTTTGCTGAGAAAAATATGAGCCCTTTATCAAAGCATGTTTGAAGTACAGTGCTTATTTTCAGAAGGTGGCATGCATTATAATGTGTTGCCCTGTGTTTTTATGATCATTTAGGTGTTTAAAAATAACTGAAGGCTTACAGAGAACCAGTTAATGACACAGGATAAGAATGAGCACTGCAAGTTTATTTTTAATACACTAAAATTACACCGACTAGGAGTATTTTAGGGATCATAGAATCACAAAGGTTGGAAAAGACCTCCAAGATCAAGTCCAACAGTCAGCCCAACACCACTGTGCCTACTAAACCATGTCCTGAACTGCCATGTGTACACGCTTTTTGAACACCTCCAAGGGTTGGGACTTCACCAATTCCCTGGGCAACCTATTCCAGTGCTTGACCAAATTAATGTTTTTACAGAGAGGGAAGCTGTAGCTTTCCCCTAAAAGTTGTGAATTGTTACTTCTTTAAATGCTATGGGCTGATAGCCCAGTCCTAATTAGAGATGAGGGGGGGAGGCAAAAATCGCTAGAGTTGGAATTCTGACAATTTCCCAAATTATCAGTGTAGCAACAGCTGAATAGTGAGATTGTTGAATGGGTCATGATGATGTGCAGGAGCTTGTTTTGGAGTTGTTCTATCCTGCATGCTAAAGTCTTGAAAGACTTGAAAACCCCAAGTGCTCTTCTTCACAAGATGTTGCAGTTAAATTGACAACCCATTTTTTATCAGAGACATACAGCATTGGTTGTGTGGCCAAGCATAGAGAGGTGTCGGATCTCCTTGGCCAGGCAGGTACAGTTGAGTTTTCTTATGCCAAGGTTGACACCTAAACAAGTTCTTTGACAAAACAGTAATTTACCTCAAATACCTCAAGTTTCAGCTTGCCTTCCCAGAGACAGACAATTTTCTCCCTGTCCTGACTTTGGCTGTGATAGAATCAATTTTCTTCTAAGTAGCTTGACTTGTAAGTAACTACAGCATCTGAAGTTTCATGTGGGAATAAAGCTGGTAACACCTATTGTTTTCAGTGTCTAGTTTCTGGCGTGAGAAGAATGCTGTTTCTGGGGAAATAAAGGACTTCTCTCAGTTTTCTATGAGCAGATGTGTAAAGCCAGGAGGAATGGATCCAGGACAGGTGACACCAATGAACGAACAGAAGTTTTCCATACCATGGATGTCATGGTCAGTATCAACTGAGAATCTTTCTAGGGATGTGTTCTCTTTCTCTCTGGACTCTGCCTTGCTCTCATAGTCCTCTTTCCTTCAGACCCTCTGCCCTTGGCAGTTCCTCAGCCACGGTGCTCCTGCTCGGAGTCCAGTTCCAGATTTGATGGTCTCTCTGCACCACTGTGTACTTGCTGTGTCAGTCATCTGGCAATCATTGCTTGCAACACATTCCTAAGACTGGACTGAGTATTTGTGTTGTATAGTCTTTGTATATTATCAGTAATATTAATATTAGATTTTATTATTTTATTAAAACTACTTCCTTGGAGTTGTATATAATTTTAACTTTTCTGTTACCTGTAATCAATTTTTTCCATGGTTTTGCTCTGAAAACTGTAATCGGCGGTGTTTTATTGAATGGCTTCCATCTGGGTATAACAGAGAAACCCTTCTTGTGGTGTAAATTTTGTAAACTTGTTTACAGGCAATCTACAGTTCAGATCAAATTTGGCTGGACAACATCTTCCTTCAGGCCCCTCAGGCTCCCATTGTGTCTGAAACCCATCCTGACTTTACTGATACCTTAAGGCTAACTCAAGCTTTGGGAAAAGGTGTATGCCTCTTCAGATTTAACAAAAATAGTTCACCTGTCACTAATTACTGCAGCCATATGCTAAGGTCACAACTGGAAAAAGTCATCTTAGGTCAATTTATTTACTTAACTGCAGCCAGTAAATGGAATTGCACTTTTATTTGCTCAGCAGTGCTAAACATGAAAAGCCCAGCGCTCTCTTGCTTCCTTAAGCACCAGTGTTTAGTCATATCTTGTCACACCACATGGAAGATGTACATGTACCCTTGGGGTACTTTTGTTTCAGGCTGAGAGTTTGGGTTGTTTGAAGACTAAGTGTAGAACAGCAGATTGATTAGAAAGATCATTCTGGCCCTTGGGGAGTGCAAGTCAAGTTTTATAAATTACTTCTTATTTATGCTGCAGCATCTCTGGTTGGAGAGCAGGGAGACTGTTACAATTACTGGGCTATTGGAAGGTTGAACTATGTTTAGAATCATAGAATCATAGAATCATAGAATTATCTGGGTTGGAAGAGACCTCCAAGATCATCAAGTCCAACCCTTTGTCCAACGTCCTCATGATTACTAGATCATGGCACTGAGTGCCACATCCAGTCTTATTTTAAAAACCTCCAGGGATGGTGAATCCACCCCCTCTCTGAGCAGGCCATTCCAATGCCTGGTTACTCGCTCTGTGAAGAACTTTTTTCTGATATCCAGCCTAAACCTTCCCTGGCAGAGTCTAAGCTTGTGCCCTCTTGTTCTGTTGCTGGCTGCCTGGGAGAAGAGTCCGACCCCCACCTGTCTACAGCCTCCTTTCAGATAGTTGTAGAGAGTGATGAGGTCACCCCTGAGCCTCCTCTTCTCCAGGCTAAACAACCCGAGCTCCCTCAGCCTCTCTTCACAGGACTTGTGCTCAAGTCCCTTCACCAGTTTTGTTGCTCTTCTCTGGACCTGCTCCAGCACCTCAATATCTTTCTTGAACTGGGGGGCCCAGAACTGAACACAACACTCAAGGTGCGGCCTCACCAACACCGAGTACAGGGGAAGGATCACTTCCCTCGTCCTGCTGGCCACACTATTCTTGATGCAGGCCAGGATGCCATTGGCCTTCTTGGCCACCTGGGCATACTGCTGGCTCATAGTTTGAATTTATCTGGCTTTGAATACATTTCATTAAGATGGATTAGTTGTAGAAACAAGTGTTTTCAGAAGCAGACATTTTTCTCTAGTGTTGCTAAATCAGGCTTTCAGTGAATACTAATTATCAGGGTCTGTACAGAGATGTGAAGTCAGTTCTCCAGTCTGTGCAACAGTTCCTTCTGGCCATAACACTCAATAACTATCCCAGGCCTTTCTTTCCATTGCAGTGTTGTTATCAATAGCTAAATTTGAATTTCTAGTATTACAGGTGGCCATCTCCACTCTGCTTTGGATGGGTCTTTGTCAAAAAATGTGAGGAAAAACAAGGTGAGGTAATTCATAAATTCATAGAATCATTAAGGTTGGAAAAGACCTCTAAGATCAAGTTCAACTGTCAGCCCAACATCACCGTGCTTACTAAATCATGTCCCCCAGATGCCACATATACACATTTTTTGAACACCTCCAGGGATGGTGACTCCACCACTTCCCTGGGCAGCCTGTTCCAATGCTTCACCACTCTTCCAGTAAATGAAGTTTTCCTAATATCCAATCTAAGCCTCCCCTGGTGCAACTTGAGGCAATCTCCTCCTGTCCTATTTCTTGTCACTTGGGAGAAGAGACCAACACTTACCTTGCTACAACCTCATTTCAGGTGGTTGTACAGAGCAATAAGGTTTCCCCTCAGCCTTCTTTTCTCCAGGCTAAACTCCCGTTTCCTCAGGCAGCTGTCATAAGTATATTTACATCCCTCTCAACCTGGCATTCATTAGTAGTATCTTTGATCCCCTTTAGAGGAGTGCTTTTCTTTCAGAAATACTCCATTGACGTCAGTAGTTAATCCTGACTTCTTGTGGTACCAGAAGCAGAACTGGACTTGGGGCACCACCCAGCTGTTTAAATCATGCCAGATCCATCACAGTGCTCTGCCAAGTCTCCAAGTGATTGCTTTCCATTGTAAAGGATTCATTTTTTTCCGTGTAATGACAGTTACTCAGGCAATCTTTGTTTCTGTCATGATGTAGCTGAAAATCTCCCACATATTTGGCTTCGGAGCTCTGGGAGAGCCTGGATTTCTTGCTTAGCTTCTGCATTATTACAAAATGTTACCTTAATCTCTGCTTGTTACAGAGAGCCCAAGATATTCATGTAGCCAGCCGGAGAGGTATAGCAGAAATCCTCTCTATCTCCTATACTGCATGGCAGGAACAGGGCAGTAGAACATAGGATTTTACCTTTTTATCAGTAAGTCATAAAGCTACTAGATTGTCATGTGTGTCAGGCTCTGCCAAAAGATCAATTGAAGATAAGACTTCAAGTCTGACTTTGAAGTGTGCTGATTAGTAACAAATCTGCCACTGACTTTGAAATGAGCTGCTAAGCAATAAGAGTCTTGAAAATAATTGTTTTTGCGAAAAAATTCTAATACACTCTTTTTAAGTTTTAAAATTTTTGGGGGACCAGAAGAAACTTGGGATTAACCAGAGCTGCCTTCTCTCAGATGTGATCAAACCACCTTTCAACCTTCTTTTGGGCAATCTAGATAGATTGACCTATATTTTTAATTTGAGAAGAGGAGTTGTAGTATTGAATTTGTATTGATATCACTTTTGAGAGCAGATAGAAAAACGAATTTAGTGCAAAAATGAATCCTTCAGGTTACAAGCTGCATGAAACTCTGGTATTCCTGACCATGGCATGAGACTGGAACTATACCATTAGTTGAGATCCTATGTGATGCCACAGTATAACTGAGTAATAATAATAATGATGGTGGTGACTCTGAAGGCTTCCTCTTCACTATTTATTGTTCTGCATATGTTTATGGAATTACATGCTGAAAGGTGTTGGTGACAGGTAAGAAATATTTGCAAATATGTACCTGCTAAAAAAAAATTGTTGCTTTGTGCAGTGGTAAGTAGAAGTGATGTGATTTAATAACACAAGATAATCTTCCACTGCAAGAAGAGCAGGTGAGTAGCAATCACTTAGCAAAATTCTTACTTGTTGATTTTGCTGATGCAAGGGGAAAAGGGTATCCTACAGATATTGTGTCCAGAATCACGTGTTTTTATAAAAGAAACTCCATTGAAACTATATTCTTTTCAACTGGTGAACTGTGTTTGATGCGATTTAACATAACAAAATCATTGTTTCCAGGAAACAAAAACAAGTCAAGTGGCTCAGAGACGGATGTTTTTACAATGTAAATAAAAGGAAATCATAGAATCATCTGGTTGGAAAAGACCTCTGAAATCATCAAGTCCAACTGTACCTGTCCCCTTACTGAACTATGTCCCTAAGAAACTCATCTACCTGCCCTTCAGACACCTCCAGGGATGGCGACTCAACCACCTCCCTGAGCAGCCTCTTCCATAGTATGAAACAAATTCTTGGATTGTTTCTTTAGGGTAAACCCATAATTTCCACAATTCTTTATTGTTGTATAATTGATGCAGTAGAGTTAAACCAATCAAACAAGGAAAATAGAAAACAAGTGTAGTGGTTTTTGTTCAGTTCTCTTGTATTATAGTGCTATTGTCCTAACAGTACATAAAATGTGCCTGTTTGAAGGAGCAGCTGGGGTACTTGTTGAAAATTTTCTTTGCCCTGAGGTAAAGAAGTCAGTTGTCTTGCATTTATATCGAGATCATCTTGGCATTCATTCAACCCAGTTTCCGTACAAGTTAGGAATGAAGAAAGCATCAATGCAACAAAATAATGATTTGGAAAATAGTATTCAAGGCGATTTCTATCTGAATTTCAGCTTTCTTCTGGTCTTTTCCTGGGCTGTTCAGTGAACCTCAAGACTTTCTTGCAGGATTATTGTTAATGTAATAATTCTGCATTGTTCCTGCTGTGTTGCTTCTCTGAAACGTAACTTAAAGATAGCAGTTTTGCTGGTTTTGAGGAAGCTTTTGCCCATGAAGTATCCTGGGCAGGGTTAGTCTGTCTGCATGCTGGATGATCACTTGAACGTGCTGGAATGAGCAGCTCTGCTGTTAACATCCTTACTGAGTGCTGCTTTACTTTTTTCCCCCAAAGAGTAGCCCTAAATACCAAGCTCTTAATGCCATCTGAGATTTGGTACTTCTGTTTCACCTTTCAGGTTAAGTGTATGATTTTATTTTTCAAGCAACTTCTCAATGCATTAACTATATATATATATTTTTTACCAAGATGCTGTAAAAACAGGAAGTGGTAGATTGTTTTGTGGATGAAGGGTATTTCTTTGGCTTAGTCACCAAACTTGAAGTCGTGTGTATATGTACAAGTGTATCAAAATACATTAAATAGCCTTAACATGCACAAGAAAAAAATCAATCTCTCCATGCAATATCAATAGAGGATCTGTATGGAATAAATTCTTTTGTTTAACGTCTTGATAGTGGTTTGGATATGTAGAGCTATTAAAAAAATAAACAACATTGGTTCACTAAAGTGAAATGTCTCTGAATAGGATTAAAATGTACCAATTTGTGGCCAGCAGCAAAGATGTGGTATTTGTTAGAACATGCATGGCTGGGGCTGCAGAGTAATGTGACTGCTGTTTGCCTGCACTCATCTAAGAGGAAGATGAATAAGAACATAAATTAATTTCCTTGTTCTATTTTTTTATCATCAAAGATACAAACAGTAGCTTTTCAGAGAAGCTAAGGTGAAGGCAAGAATTTTTCTCTGAAGGTTGACTGAAAGATTTTAACAATGGAAACCATGTGAAAGAATGAAAATACGGAAAAAAAGTACCGAAGATTTTTTTTACAAAATTTCTAATTTTTCATACAATCATCAGGGTTCGAAAAGACCTCTAAGATCATCAATTCCAACTGTCAGACCAACACCACCGTGCCTACTAAAACATGAACTACATGTTTTTTAACACCTCCAAGGATGAACACTACTTCCCTGGGCAGCCTGTTCCAATTCTTCACCACACTTTCAATATAGAATTTTTCCTAATATCTGATCTAAGCCTCCCCTCATGCAGCTTGAGGCCATCTCCTCTTGTCCTATCACCAAACCTATGTTTTGGGTGACAAACTGAATGTTTTAGACATTTGCTGTTTTTTTAACAACAACTAAACACATTTTTTAGGGGAGCAGAAGGATCCTTCATCGTCTGGAAAATGGTTTAAGAAAAGAATTGAAAGCAACTTCTTTATGGGAAAAAGTTAGTGAAAACAATTCTTGGGTATATTTTGACAGCATTGAATCTGAGATGAATATCTGACTTAATCCTCAATGTTTCATGCTTTTGTAGCATGAACCCAATAATAACTTTTCTTACCGTTTTGCTGGTTGCTTTTACCACTACATGGGCTTCCCAAAATTATTTCAGATGGGCTGTGTTTTTAATTTTTCTCCTTTCTCTGCTTGTTTTTGCATGTGTGCTTGATACAGCACTAAAAACCACCTCCAGAACATCCTTTCCTGCTGGATTGTGAGCAGAGCACCTTTGGAAATTGGCCAGTCTGACTTTCCATCACATTGTGAGCACCTTACTAACACAGCAGAGAGCAAGAGGCGAGCCAATGGCAGGGCAAGCCTCCCCCTGGTAAAGGAACAGTACTCAATTAAAAGTTTAGGCTGCTTGCGTGACCTTGATAAAAGCGGTTGATAAAAGTCAAAGTCATCTTGCTCAGCACATTCACACTTTTTTTCCTGACCAGGCAGCCACTGAAAGTGCAAGTATAATGGAAACTGTCATTTTAATGTCATAGATTTTCCCCTCTTTCATCAGTGTTAGCACAGACCCAAGAGGAATTTGCTGTGTGAGCTCTCCATCCTGTGAAGCACTTCATTTAACAAGCAGAGTCATTCAAAAGGAAATCCAAAAGGTAATATCTTAAACCACAAAAATACTCTTTTGAAGGGATAATACACACACAAACCCCAAACTTGCCCTCTTTATTGATCAGGCACTAAACCAAAAGAACAGATTTTTCATTTCTGGGACCAAGACATAACCACAACTCCTCTCTCCAGATCTTAAACCTTCTAGAGAGATGTTAGAGATCTACATAGTCTCAGATCTTATCCAAGTTGTTCATGTCAATCATATAACCACCTCAATCTGTAAGAAAAATACAGGGAATTTTGTTTTCTCCCCAGTAAAGTAGTTTTCCATCTGGCTGAGCCCAGCTCTTCACAGGGACAATGTAGTGCAAGTGTGTCCAGCTCTCAGGACACATCCTGCCCTCCACCTTGTTTCTAACCAGTGGTAGCGCCAAGCACCTTGCCATTTGCTCCTGCCAGTGCTGGTCACGTGAGCAGCGCGTGTGATGCACATTATGGAGCAGGAGAATGGCAACAGCTGTGAGTTTGACACCCCTGATATAGTGCAAAGCATGCATTAGATCATTAAGCATAGCCCATTTTCAGTGGTCTCTGTGTCCATGCAGGGTAAAAATTCATGCTAACAGCTAAGCATCTCCTGCACTACCAGAATGCACCAAGAACAGCACTAACAAGCACCATCCCCTCACTTAGAATTTGTAGAGATGATTTAGCGGTATCTACATATCTTCTGGCCTTTACCATTTGGGCAGAAGCCCTTCCCTTGGTGAGCCACTTACCTTAAAATGATGCATTTATTTCACAATGTTTATCAAAGAATTTGCAACAAAGGCAACAAAGCACATCTCAGCTGGACAGTTTACAATGTTCACAGACTTGTCATCTTAAAAGTGAATGATGAACCTTACATAAACATCAATATGGATGATCACTTAATTTCATATATAACGTGATGTTGCTGGTGTGAAATGCATTGTAAATCCAACTGTGTTCTACTGGGAACTTTCAGAAAGTTCTGATATCTGCAGTTTGCTTTGCATTTTTTATCAGTACTGATCTAACTCTTTAGAAAAAGGGTGAGGAGGTGAAGATCCCAAGCCACACCTAGCTCAGGAAAAAAATTATTTGGCCTCCAACTTGCACCTTACCAACCTTTCCCTGGGACTCACGTATAGTTCAGTGCCTTTTCCCATAGTGAAATTTGGAGAAAATGGAGGCATTTTCAAATACAGGAATTCACAGGTAAATTTAAGGCCTTGAGCAATCTGAGGCTTTGTGCAACCTGCTCTAGTGGAAGGTGTCCCTGTCGATGGCAGGGGTTTGGAACTGGATGATCTTTAAGGTCTCTTCCAACCCAAACTGTTCCTTGAGTCTATAAATTCTTTCCTCTGATTTTAGCAGCGGTCTTTGTACCCTTCCTCAGCTGTGAGATTGATGGTGCAGCATTATATGAGCAAAATGCGATGGCCTTGTAAAAAATACATACCTGTCTTGTCCTGCTGCAGGGACGAGCCTGGTCTTGCTCCAGGGTGTAACTGCATTCTTCTCCCATCAGCAATTGTGTGCTGGTACCATGGTTATGACCCAGGTGATGGACAGGGAGAGAGAAGATGAAGGACGTCCTGGCTGAACTGCACTAGAAACTATACAGCTGGTACATATGGTTTTGATTATTTTTGGGGTGGATGTTGTCTAATATGAGACATTAGTCTGATTTCTATACCCTGACTGATGGTTAAAATTTCAAAAGCTTACAGAACAAAGAATTTGAATAAAACTGGAATTTCCTCTGAATTTCCACCTTTTATGGAAAAACTGTGGGTTTTCTTTTTTCAGTTTGTGAACAATTTTATAAACACTTTATGAAAACTCTAAGTCCACAGTTTCCCTGTGAAAGCATTCATTTTCAGTTTTATTTGATACCATTAAAAATGCAATTTTACCATAGGTTGTAAATGTAACACAAACAATAAATGTCATTTCCAGTCCCGCTTCTTGTGTTATGGGCAATTATAAGCAGGTTTTTTAGAACAATAGTTACTCCTCTCTTACTCTATTTTTCCCCTTGACATCTGTATTTGTTCCAGTCCTTTCCCACGTGGAGTGATTGGTATCTGTCTGACTGCAGATTTAACTCAAATTTAGTCAGTGTGTCTCTAATCTAACAAAATGCCCATCAGACACTTTCTAAATAATCCACAACCAACCTCCCATCCATGCTTGACACATTCTTATGTTTTCCTTAGTATCAAGATATGATTTTGCTGATTTGCCTCTGACACTAAATATTCTCCCAGAAATTTACTTGGTCTTAAATTTTTTTCCTAATTTTTCTGTGATTCCTGAAATCCTTTTTCCTTGAGGCTGTCTGTTCTGGTGTAAGATGTAATCATCTACTACAGAAAAAATGTTTAAAGAAATTCCTTAGGGAGAATAATGGAAACATCTATCTGTCTTATCAAGTTAATGAATTATTTCACTTTTGCATGTGTGAAATGGCTGCATCAGCTAAACATTTTTATTCTGTTGGTATTGCACAGATATGTCACATGTACTAAGATATATCAGAAATGCTTTATTTGTTTTCATTAGAAATGGGAGGTGATGTGACTTTTTCCTATTATTATCTGATTTCTCTTTAGGGGAAAATGTCAGTGTGACTTGATTAAATTAGCATTCTTGAGGCTATATTTCTGACTGTGAACTTCTCACAGAAAAATCACCCATATGTACTGATCGTCTTGAACTTTAACATAAATTGGGCATACACTAATTTTACTGGCAAATTGTTAATTAAACAAACCTTAATTATATTTAGCAAAACCGTGAAAATCCAGTTACTAAGGTATAAATATATCTCATTCTTTAGGATTCTTTATGATGACTTGGGAACAGTAATCTTGGCAGCTATATTTCAGTACTCCAAAAATCTCAAGGAGACTGAATGGGAAGGAGGCAACTGTAATTAAATGGATGTTATCCTAGATAGAGCATTTTTACTTAAATAATTTTGATGCTAATTTGGGGTGTGAGGAGAAAATATTTCTGTGCAATTACTGTGAGCCTTTAATCAAATAATACAGTTCTGTGAGAACAAGAAGGAAAAACTTACCTACATCTTTCTGCTCCAGAGAACTGAAGAAGTAGTCTCTTTAGTTTTGCCATCTGAAGTACCAAACAAGCCTTATAATATCCTAATAAGTTATTCAGGACAAAATAATGTTACACGTCTAAAGCTCACATTGTTGACATATTATAGGTTTTACCCAGAAGATCTTTACAAGCTTAAACAGCCCCTCAGTTTCCTGGTATGTTACAGGAATGATAATGCAGTAATGGATCAAAATAAAATTTTTATATTTCTCCATTGTGCATGTGAAGCCAGATGGCAAAGTTTCCAGTGATGTATTAGAGGCTATAACTTTCAGTGTTGACATGTAACTACCAGGCAACGAGTTAAATTATCTGCCCTGATGTAGGGATGCTTTAATGGCTGAACTGTATTTATTTGTGATAGTGCAAAAGTAAAACCATTTTCGTTTCATGGCATAGAAGGACTGGGGGCCTCATCAAAACATGAATAAGAATAGTTCAGTGAAGTAACCATAAACTTGTTGCTAAATAAAATTGCCAACATGCTGTTCCAGACAGATTGATCTACATTTCCCATTTTCAGTGGGTTTGCTATAATGAGGGAATTTACATTTTTTTTCTAGAGAAGAGCTCAGTGACCTTGGAAATATGCACTGCACCAGCTCTTACCAACATTTAGTGCAGATGTGTTGTGTATATATAATTTATGTTGATGCCCTTAAAATAATCTAAGCAAATTTAGCAGTGGCTGGTTAGTCTCTGGTTCACTGTCACGATATGCCTGAGTCTTTTTAAAATGTCTTTACTTCAATAGAAAGATATTAGGCATTTACCAGTCCTCAAGTGGTTGCTTTCAAAGTTGGGAAACTCCAGTTACTGTTCCAGTAATTATCTTATTTTCTTCTGTGCCTTCCAGAGAGCATCATCTTAAAAGACCGTATTTGCAATTACAAGGAAGTTATTTGTTAAAGCATTTTCTGCTTCTTGGATAGACTTTATTTTCAAGTTCCAGTTTGTCTTAAAAAGTCCAGCCCTCTGACTGGGAGCTCCCAGTACCCCAGCAGAGATTGTAAGATTCGTGTGTCATCATAGAGAGAGACAGACTGTGAACAGCAAGGGATTTGAAATAAATATTCCTCTTCTGAACACTTGGAATGGAACTTATCCACAGTCATGTGTCTGCATGTTTTCAAAACTTTTATTCCTTGAGGAAGAAAATATTTTTAGAGGATAACACTTGCGGTTACACTTTTTTACTGGAACTTCACTCAGTTGCTGAGTGGGGCATTAGGCTCTCATAGTGTGAAGACTGTGAAATTATTCCACTGAGTGCAGAGGACTCTCTTATTTATGCAGTTTTCTCCACCCCCCTGATGATGTGGTTCATACTGCAGTGAGAACCACATAAAAGAGGGGCTTAGGAAAAAGAAAATTGGGTCTGTTCTTGTTGCCTTTTACAAGACTGAACTGGGCTTAACTGCGTACCATGACCATGAGGTTTAGTTACGTCTTCACCTCTCTATGCTGTGGTCACTCAGTGCTCTACCTCTTCCTTGGTCTATATCTTTTGTCAAATATAAACTGAGTATCTTAAATAGTTGCAATGTCTCATTTGATATTATTCATCCTGTAATTTTTACTTTGTTCATTTTATCATCTCCCAATTAATCTGCTTTGGAGTCTTAATTTCAATGGTCTCATTAAAGATGCATCCACTATACTTAAATAATTTAAAAGCACATTGAACATTCCTATGCTAAATATATGCTTAATATCTTAGTTATATTATAACATCAGAAAGCAGATTCTCTGCTTCTATGCATGTTCAATCAATTAAATCCTCACCATAAACCATAGTTTAACTTATATATGAGCTTTTGAATTTAATGATAGTTCACAGTTTGAGGACCACAGTAGCGTTATCTTTGCAGTGCTTCGTACGTTATGAACAGGAATCTGTCTTTAAAAGGTAATCCTTTTGTTTCTTGAGAAAGGCACAATTAATATAGTAACTGTTTCAAATACTGGGCAATTTCTTGTTATTTTTATCAGGACATATCTTCCATAGGAGAAGATGTACATTTGTTTTCTATTCAGTTTATGGTCAAAAAGTCCTTAAAATCCACTTTGTGTTTATTCAGAACACATAGATTGCCTTTTTTAAGACTGCAAATATTCTTGGTTCCCTTAGAAAGAAGTGGAGGAGTAACTCTTTTTATTAGAACTGTATTGAAAGCATGATGATTAGTCATAGAACAAGATTTTATTTGTGGGAATTGATTCCTTTTACTACCTATAGCATTTTGTCTAAAATTGCTTTAGAATGACACTCAGGATTATTTGAGAACATTATTTTAATTGTTATCTTAAATTAGTTTTTTTCTAAATGAAATGAAATAAAAAAAAATAGTAAAATCTCTTATAGGCTTTAGTATGTAAAAGGAGAAAAGGCTCCTTTTTACTAATGCTATATGGTCTTCATTCTTCATTCTTTCAAAGGTCGCATGCGTACTCTTTCTAGAATTCTGGAACAGTCATAATTTCTCAGCTGTAGTTATTTGTAGCTAGATATTACAGGTAGTTATTTTTTTTAGTAGTTTCTCAAAATCACTTCTTTTACTCTACAGTGCCATGCTGTCATAGTTTTTATTCAGTCATCTAGCATTAAGTTGTATCTCCCATAGACTGGGAGATATAAACCCCATAGACTGGAAATTAAAATGTCAATATTTTCTCAGAAACTGACAGACTTCTATAAATGTTGTTCTTTATTCCTAACTGTTACAGAGGCAAAAAGCATCCTTAGTCCAAAGGCAAATATACTGCTTTTGATTGCTTTAAGTTATCAGAAATAAACCACTTCTGTACCTATCCTCAGTGATCATGTTTATTTGGAAGGAGATTAAAACAGCATGCACTGGGTACATTGATACTAAGAACACTATCAAGATCACAGCCAGATATTTGAACCTGGTGCCAGTTAGTATTTCAATGCTATGAAGCTCCTTTTGCCTCCAAAAACATGTGGCCACATCCATGCTACCTTTTGAGGATGGTTCCTGGCCCATGATTGGGATGTTTTTGTAGAATGCTGGTTTGCCTTAGCCAAAACCCAAACATTCAGCCTAAAAAGTGCAGATGACTGAGATTCAGATCAAGGGATTAATTTCCTCGTAGGAATGTGGCTGATGTAAACTGAGTCAATCTGAAGACTGGAATAAGTGGAAATGAGATGAATCATAGAATCTTCTGGTTGGAAAAACCTTGGAGATCATCGAGTCCAACCACACCCTTCTTCTACTAAACCATGTCCTTCAAAAACTCATCTACCTGTTTTTTAAACACCTCCCGGGATGGTGACTCAACCACCTCCCTGGGCAACTGTTCCAGTGCCTGACCACCCTTTCAGTAAATAAATTCTTCCTAATATCCAGCCTGAACCTCCCATGGTGCAACTAATGGCCATTTCCCCTTGTCGTATCACCTGTCATTTGAGAGAAGAGATCAACACTCGCTCTCCCACAGCCCCATTTCAGGCAGCCATAGACATTGATGAGGTCTCCCCTCAGCCTCCTCTTCTCCAAGCTAAACAACCCCAGTTCCCTCAGCTGTTCCTTGTAGGACTTGTTATCCAGCCCCTTCACCAGCCTTGTCGCCGTCTGGACGCGCTCCAACATTGTATTGAGGGGCCCAGAACTGAACACAGGGCTCGAGGTGTGGCCTCACCAGTGCCTAGTACAGGGGAACAATCGTTTCCCTGGTCCTGCTGGCCACACTGTTTCTGATACAGGTCAAGATGCTGCTGGCCCTCTTGGCCACTTTGACACACTGCTGGCTCATATTCAGCCAGTTGTCAACCAACACCCCCAGGTCCTTCTCCTCCAGGCAGTTTTCCAGCCATTCTTCCCCAAGCCTGTAACGCTGCATGGGGTTGTTGTGTCCCAAGTGCAGGACTCAGCATTTGGTCTTGTTAAACCTCACCCCACTGGTCTCAGTCCATCGATCCAACCTGTCCAGATCTCTTTGCAGCGCCTCCCTTCCTTCAAGCAGATCAACACTGCCACCCAACTTAGCGTCATCTGCAAACTTGCTAAGGGTGCACTTGATGAGATGAGGTAGGTAAGAACCAAGTGCAAGGTATGCCCTTAGGAAATAGTCACACAAAGTGACTATTATGTTATTTTCTGAGCTCAGCTTATCTTTGCGTGAAAGACTATCCCATCATGGGCTCAACACTGACCCTCATTCCACTGTTGTCAAATAGCTGAATGGTCTCTTAAATCATATCACAGAAGTCTTGCAAGACAATGCAGAAAATTAATCCTCCAGGTATGTGATGTATGTCTAAGATCTCATATGGGTTGTGTGTGTCTCACATTGAATAAAGATGCATAAACTAACACAGATCCTGGGAGTGCGTAACTGTGATCTGAGAAATAGGGAATCTCTCTTCATGAATAAACTGAAGGTACTTAGTCTATTTGTATGGCAAAATGAAGGTTGAAATTAAAGTGCTTCCTCTAACACACTGGGGAAGTAAATGTTGGAATGGGGAAAGAATTATCAGAGCTACAGTAGAGTTTCAACAAAAAAGCAAATAGATTTGAGTTCAAGCTGGACAGTAGAGGAAGATTTCAAGTTATCACTGACTGAAAGCAACGAATAAGCTTATGGTAAAAGCAAAAGGAAGAAATAGCTAAGCGGGAAGGGAAGGGAAGGGAAGGGAAGGGAAGGGAAGGGAAGGGAAGGGAAGGGAAGGGAAGGGAAGGGAAGGGAAGGGAAGGGAAGGGAAGGGAAGGGAAGGGAAGGGAAGGGAAGGGAAGGGAAGGGAAGGGAAGGGAAGGGAAGGGAAGGGAAGGGAAGGGAAGGGAAGAAATGACAAAAAGGAGTATGATAAGGTTACACATGGGTTGCCTGAAGTACTGAGGTTTCATAGCTCCGAACATTCTTCCTAGTGCTGTGTTCCCACTTCATCTGGCTATTTATACAGCTCTAGAAATCACCTATTAAGTGCATTGAAAATAATTTCTGAATATGATCTCAGTTTATATATATTTATATATCTTATATAAATATTTACCTTTACATTAGATATATTTTTTTATTATATAGAGAAAGAAGATGTATTTTTCCGGCTGGGAATGACAAGTGCTCAAAGCATAAATTGTCTTTGGGAAGTACCTGTGTGTGTGAAGGCAGAGCTCAATGGCTAAACAAATGAATTAACAGTGAATGAGTGTGGGTCAGCCAAAATCTTCATGGACAGCTCATTCATCCTTTTTTTTTCCTTCCTCTACCAGCCAGCCATCAGCTTATCAAGAGTGGTTTGTAGACAGTGATTATAATTTTTCCAATAGCAATTATTTAAACACTTTTAATAAGCCATCCAAATAGTATGAATGACTTAAAGAACAAGCATTTAGGATTAAGGAAATCATAAAAATGCATTAGCAGGAAAAAAAACCCCAAACCTAATTTACATTACCAAAGACTTTTCACATAATTTTGCTGCAGTTCTATCCATATTTTTGTTTACCACAAAACTAGTGGGACCGTCTTATTCTTGAGATACAGTACCACTGGTTTTGTGTTTTCTGCTAGGTGGTTTCGTATGTGGTTGACACATGGGTGCAGAAACTGCATCACCAGATGTTTCGTGCCTGTTGCTGGTGATTCCATATCTTGGATAGCCATCTAGCAAAGCTGACAACACTGTCTTCACCTTTTCCTCTTCTTCTGTGGCATGCCTAGACGCGACAGGTGCTGTCAGGTGTTCAGGGCAACATGCTTGTCTATAAGGCTGACTCCCATTTTATATACTTTTTGGCATCATTTTTGGAGCTGTAAAACCATTCAGAAAGTCTTTACACCCTGGAGACGGTCACCATGAGAGAGATGTCATCAAAGTGGGATCACCTCCATGGGCATTTACACATTTTGCAAAGGTGAAAACTGTAGGTGAAAAAGTGGGTTTATTGTTGAGGAAGGTGTTTCCCATTTGCTGTCTGTGATGGACAAGATACATGGAGAGACCTCTAACATCAATCCTTATGCATAAAAACACAGTGCTTTGGATTTACATTTAATGACCTCCAAGAGGGTCACAAAATTTGTCAGTATACAAGAAAACAGGAGTAGATACTGCCACCTTGTTAAATGAAGGTTTGTGCTCATCTTCCAAAAAGGATGTTACATAGATGCAGAGACAGCTGCCCATAGGTTTCAGAAACTGAAGAGTGAAAAACTAGTATGTGAAACTCAAATTTTGTTGCCTCTTGCACTCAGTTGTTTGCAAGTTTTACTGGTTTGTCCTTTGCCTTGTTCTCTTACTCACTTTAGTCATTAAGTCCAGTTTTCTGTATAACTACCTGATTCCTAGGTGTCCTCTCCCAGCTGGGAAGGTTTTCTTATTTAATGCTGCTTCATGTCTATCTTGTTTCAAGTGATGAAAAATGGGTGAGTACAGGTGTATTAATACGAAAAATAGATAGTAGTTAAGGTTTTGGATACTTGTTTAAAATATAAACTGTGACTTGTTCATCTATATTTGAACTTTGTGAAAATACCGTGGAAGATTTGATGTTAAGCCTGCCTGTATCACAAACATATTTAAATGGACAGAATGAAACTTTTCTTTTTCACAATTTCCCCAAAAAAATATTTGTTCAAGGAACAGAACTCTGTTGTGATTATTATTTATTTTTAAGAATGTCTGTCATGTTTAATTAATCCACCAATTGTGAATCAATGGCAAAGCTCAACGAGTTAATATTTCACATCTCTCAGCACTAATTTACCACCACCTTTTTTACTTGAGAAACTTATAATTTTTCCTTGCTGCCACCTCCTGTTGCATTGAAGGTAACACTGTTTAAGGATGTTTCTTTGGTTGTATGAAGGTGTTAATTTGGTGGTAGAGTCTGCTTACCACTGCTGCATGCAGAGACTTTATTGCTACCCTTACACAACCAGTACAATCTGTGTTGGCAGGGCACGATAACCCAGACCAGGCACAACAATCTCCAAAACACTTAAAGTTTTTCTTTTTCTGGAATTAAACAGAGCATAGTAAATAGACATCAGCCTGACACTTGTGGGCCTGGGGAGACAAGGAGACTGTGGTCCAAGGACTAAAAGGTGTGACATGCACAGGGAAGAAACAGTGCTTGGAAAGGGAGTGGGAAGAGAGGAAAAAAAGGCAAGTGATAAACAAGGCTGAGCAGAGAGCTGAAGGAGGTGAAAAGAGAGCATTTTCCTACCCTAAAACATTAAAGGCGATGTTGGAGATTGATGCAGTTTAAACTAGTGACAACTCGTTTTTGGAATCTTCCACTTTCTTATCTCCTTTGATCCTCTTTTACCTTCTGACCAATTTTACTTCAAGGCTTTCCTCTCTTGCTTTTTACTGGTTTGAATCCCTTTCTTTTTTACCCACATGATACTGCTTTTCTGCCCGTTCTTTTCCTTTTCGTCTCTTTTGCATTCACTCTTTCTATCCATAAGGTCAGAAGAAGGATCCTTTCATGCTTAATGTGATTGTGAACTGATCAGGGTTGTATCAGATGAGCTACACAAAAATGGATGAAAAAAGCCTTCTGAGATAATACATCCAGAAGAAAACTGTAGCAAAATATACAAATTATTTATGGGGAAAAAATGTTTTTTGTCTTTAGTCCTAGTTTCACCTCTCCACAAAATAAAGATTCTGCTCCTTTTCTGCAAATGCCAAAATGGTCCATAACTCTGCATAAGTCAAAGCATCCTCATTTCTATCAGCTAATGAGCCATATTACTGCCCTTGGAAAGACATTGACCATCTCAACTAAATTAGTTCTAATAATACTATTCTAAAATTCAGTGCCTGATCTTATGGTTAATTGTCTTAACTAAATAGTGTTACCTCAGTATTGCCTAAGCTGTTTCAATAATACAGTAACTATGAAGTGTTCCTGAGTACTTTTAAGTTTCATTGTCTTCGTTAAATGGAGACAAACTGAGAAGCTGAAGCTTGTCTAATACGCTGGAAAATTAAAAAAGGAATAGCAAGTATCCTTTGTCCTTTTTTTTTTCATTTGCAAACAAGATAATGAGAGTTTATATGGGGAAATGATGGCTCCAGGGTAACTTGTGATTTTCCCCTTCCTCAAATTGCCACCTATGCATTTAATAATTAGATGTAGGCAGAATTAGGTGTTTGGACTCAAATTTTTCATGCCTAAGGAACTGAAATATCGCAAGAGGTGGCTACATCTTCTAGCAATGAAAAGACAAAATCATTGCTGAAATTGCTGGACAGTCTTGGTTTCACATTAAGAAGAAATTCTTCTATCAAAGGAAACATTTAATCTTAATTTTTTATGAAGCAGAGACTCCAAATGCAGTGTGAACTATTAAAGCAGTCAAGATTCAAACACACAGTTCCTTGTTTTATACCTGGTAAGAATTGCCTTTGAGTCTAATATAATTAATGCATAACCCCGTCAGGTTAATCTCTGTCAATAAATGTGTTTGATCTCTTTCTTGAACTGATGGTACGAAGTGGGGAAATGTACAATGCAAGTAGACACAAATCAATCAAATACTGTTTCATACTCTTGAACTTCTCTATTCAATGCGTTTCAGTATCTGTTACCAGGTTTATACACATAAGTTCTTTTTCTTTGCTGGTTACATCACTATTTGCTTTGTACATGGTCTGTTTGCATAAATGGCTGTAGTTACATTATATGGACTCAAAACAAAAGGAGCAGGGTGTCTTAGAAGTTAACTAGTTGTCTCTCTTCTCAAAACTCTTCTGAAACCATTTCTACTGGATTCAGTCCAAGCCTGTTGGTTTGTTTTCTGCGTCTAGGGTGAACTTCTTTTGTTGAAATGTTAGCCCCATTCCATCCTAGTCCTCTCTAACGTTGGTAGGAAGAAAATTTATTCACTCTTCTAAACATTTTTACACTATTCAGAGGTTTATTTTGAATGCTTTCCATTTCAGATTAAACAATATTTTTTTAATATATCTTTTCTTGGTGTATAAGACCACCCTCACCATCCCACCACCCCCTGCGCTACTGCATATTCTGTTGCCTTTTTTTCTGGTCTCTTAAATGGAAACATTTCTCATTTTAAACTATGGGGTCTACCCAGAGTTACCAACACACGAACCCAAATAAGTGATATGGACAGCTTGTCAAATTGGTGTTTACAGTTTTAAATAAATACAAAAAAATAATAATTTTTATCACAAGCAGTGGAATCAATTAAGATTAATTTTTCTGTCATTGTTCATCTGTTAGTGCATATCTTCCCTTTTCCCTCTAAAACAACCTTTTTACATTCTTTCCATGCCTCTTAACCTTAAGAGATGTCAAAAAAAAATATTGTACACAGAAATACTGGTGTTTCAGTTGTCAGATGAGGCACTAAACAAAGGCTGATGTTTTCATTAACCCTCATCAATAGCACAGGTCATGGCTCTGTCTCTTTTCTTTTGTGAGTAATATGATTCTGCATTGCTTTTATATATGTTCTCACTGATTTTTCAAAACAGTGAAAAAAGATACTTTGAGAGATTTCTACTCATTTTTGGTTTGTCTTGAATGAATAAATTCAGAAGTTATTGGGGAAAACTTGGACATTGTAATTATGTAGTCCTCGTTTCCTTAAGAAACCTAGAGGCAAGTCAACTGTTCAATTGTCTCTCAATTTTCAGAATTAGTGTATATTTTCAGGGACAAAGAAATTAAAAATCAATATTTAGGAGGTATTTAACCTCAGAAATTTTAATTTCATTTTTTTAAGAACTTCTATTTTTCCATTTTTCTTTATATAACCTCTTTCCTATTTGAATGACTCCGTGATGAAAGTGTTGTTTTCTGCTTGTTTTTCTTGTGCTTAAAGACAAGAGGCGTATAGATATTTAATTTGATGTTTATTATTACAGCAACTAATGTTAGACGAGATGAATCTTAGCCTGTATATATAATTATGTCATAGAATTAAGTCCAGAAGTCTGCTCACCTCCATATGATGGACAGTTACAATTTATTTGGCTGTCTTTTTGCTTTGTACCTTTCATATTCCTCCTGTTGGGAGACTGGGAACCACTGGCTGAAACCAGAAATCCCAAGGTGTTTTCATTGCCTGAGACAGGACTTTTTTGAAGTGAGACATACCTATATGGTCTGAGTGAATTGTCAGCAGGTGGCCTAATTTAAAATGGTCTTTGGCAGGTTCTGCAGACCCAGAGGACAGAATTAGTTGCTTGATTGATCACACAGATTTCTTTATGCCTTAGTAAGATGAAAATATTTCTAGATGCATGCATGCTAAAAATGGTGTTGCTTATATTTGTAGTGGAAGTTGGTACAAGTTTTTTTGGAGGGATGTGTATAGGACAAGTTAGAATTAGGTCCTTTTTTAAACCTAGTTCTCTAGTTCAAGAAAACCTGGCATTTTTGGAGACCAATGAACTTGACTACTCTCAACTATGCTTTTGATAGTGAGGTGAAATAGCGTCTGGCAATAATGAGACCCAATGTATCGGTTTCTCTGCAGGAAGTGTTATGAGCTGATATAGATGGATGTTATCCCATGGCATCTCAAAGTGACTGAGAGACAGTTGGACAACACATCTGAGAAATGGTTTAGGTGCAATGAAGAAAGGAATTGGGAGTCAAAAATCAGGAAGGGCTTAGAGCAAGAGAAAAGTTGAATAGGGTTATCTGTAAACAGGATGAGGACAAAGATAGGCAGGTAACAAGAGAAGGGAGGGGCCTTGAAGAATTCTCCATAGATAAATATGGTGGAACATGTAGCCCTGAATGCCCAGTTGCTGATAGAGCAGTGGAGATGATAGCCACTTTGCAAAACGTATAAGAAACTCACATAGCCATACAGGGGTTTCTTTTTACATAGAAAAACATTGTATTTCTCTTGAGGAATATGTGCTGAGATGGATGAATCTTTTCCTGAGGAGGCAGGAATATTTTACCTTCCTTCTGGACTCAAGCTAACTCTCCAAAAGGAATGGTACTGCAAGCAGCTATGTACAATGTGGAGAGAGAAAGAGCTGTGTTGTAAAACAAAACATGTTGGAGTTCTTGTGCTTCCAATTCCCTCCTAACTTCTCAAGAACTTGTAGGTCACTAATTTGGAGCTTCAAAGTCAGAGCATTTACTAGTGAGAAAACCTAGAACAGGCTGATTCACCTTTTCAAGAGAAAGGTTCCTAGGAAGTCTTGAGATCAGCAGTTTTCTGCTCTTTGGAGACAGGGAATTTCATGAGGTGTCTTAAATTTATATCTCCACAATTACTACTGCTTACACTTCTGAGTTGCTTGTTGTGCCTTCTCAAGCTATAAATATCCCTCTTCCGCTAAACTGCTCTACACTGTTTTAAAATACTATAGCCCTTCCATCCCATAAATCTCTAAGTTCTTGAGAACTTTCTTTTTGATATCAGTGGGCTGATGCACTTGTATCTCCATCATTTACTGTGCAAGGTATCTTTCTCAGACAATCACCATGGAGAAAGCCTCAATGTCAAGAGCAGTAGAGCACATCCAGTGTCGTGCCAACAGGGAAGGCTTGGGCACATGTACAATGGTTTCTCTTGGCAAACCCTGTCTCGGCACTAATGTTTAGGATATTGTCCAAAACAGCGCTGATAGATTTAACTTAGTCATGATTCAGTTAACATGTTTTGGCACTGGATGATGAGGTGTCAAGAGATGATGGCACCATCCAACGCTGAGGTCTTCTGCGCCTTAAGCTTTGTACTGGCATTGTATTAATTTGTTCTGTCACATGTCACGATGTGTGACTTGGAGGTCTGCACAACCTTGCCCTCTAATGAGCCCTTGCATCTATTTCTTTATGAGAGAGAGTGAGAGCCATCACAGTAATTTGGGCAGACACATCCCTATAAATGAAGGTTTTTTTGCACTCAAATTCTCCTCTTTCAAGCCATTGTGTATTGCTGAGCTGAATTCCATAAGCAAAGCAGAGAAGTATTTAGGTTCTACCTCGGTTGATCAGTGTGACATTAAGCATCAACTCAAATTGTTTTTATAACCATGTGAAGGAGCATGCTGAACATTTAAGACAACCTGTAGCTGGCCCATGACCATGTTTACTTTGAACTGATATTTTATGCGCTGCACCAAGATTACTCACAGTGATGCAAATGGTGTGGGAAACATGGAGATTTATTCATCTTGCTTGTTGAAAAGAGAAGTGACAGTTCTGTGGTGCACCAATAATTGAAGTACTGCCTTCCTGGTATGTTGTTTCTGTTTTTTTTGCCTTGCTTTTGTATTAAATCCATGATTTGTTAAAAGACTGCTTTAGAAATTCAGTGAATGAATAGAATAAATAGAAGGATTTCCTCCCACCCTCATATTTTTTCCTTCTGTATCTTCTTTTCTAAAAAAACCCACCAATCAAATATTCAGTTTTGTGACCTTGCATGTTCACTGTTGGCTTTCATTTATCTGTTTATGATGGTCTTGACATGAATGTTACATATATTACCCGGATTCATCCAAGTTTGAGAAGACCAGCAGCCCCTTGGCTCACTTTAGTTACTGGAATATTTTTCAAATTGTGGCGCTTTTTTTCCCCAAAATTCCTATGAAAAGGTTGCACAACTTGAGTCTTTTAGGTCTCATACCTTCGCTAAGCCCCACATGCTTGAACTAGTTCATTGAAGAGTTCACAGCATTTACCTTGGTATCACATTCAAAACCTGTCCTGGTGTAGTCAAAATCTTGTTATAGACTTCATATACACATGGAAGAATTGACTGTTAGTCCAATTAAAATAAGTACAAAGCTGCTACTAATCCAATTAAAATGGCATCCATGCATCAATAATCTAAATTTTTTAAAATAAAAAGTGTAAAATTACTAAAGCAATTAATAATGATATCCTGTCTATGCTGTCCTCTTGCTGTCATTCATTTCCAAGCTACTTTCCCACCCTTGAGGTTGCTGCGATTTCCTGTGGGTGCTGGCTGAGGGTTGTCATGGAAAGATGTCAGTTCTCTAAGTTGCTGTTGATGGTCATGGTTTCTTCTTGTGATACTCTTCAGTGCACAGATTGCTTGGGCATATTTTTGGTTGTATTTTGTTAGAGAATGTCTTCCTCAGTGATCTGTGATCCTATACTACACTAGGATTTTCATTCACATGTGGTTCATTGCTGGACTTTTTCCATAAAAGATATGAATAAACATTATTAAATATGAAAAATATGAAAAAGTCCAAATTTTAAAACTACTGAGCAAGAATAATGGTTAAAATAATAACCATCTGACCATTTTCTTTTGCTGTTAAGAGTTTAGTCACCTGACTACGATCCTACTGGAGCAAGCAAAACAAGTCAAGACCAGTTAAGATGAGGGCTAAGAGAAGGACTTGAGACCACTGGTCTGTTACTAAAAATAACAATATCGTATCACCAACATCACCTGCAATAAACTGAGTTCAGTTTATATTCCACTGCTGCCTTTCATGAGTTGTTTTTCATTATTTCTGCAACTAGGGAAAACAAAATCTTTCCTGGAGACAAGTGAGATGCCCCAGAGGGATTTAAATTTATACTTTACATTCACTAGTGCTTGTCTCCATAGTAAATATCAAAATCCTCCTTAAAAAAATATCTTATAAGTCTGAATTGTCTACAAGAGCCCTGAAAGTCGAGTACTTCTGTCATTGCTTTGTATGAGGACCAAGCTCCTATTGTTTCCTAATGCCAAATGTTCTCAGTGATGCTATAAATGACACCCATCTTTCCTTTTTCCTCCTTTTCAAACCTCTGTCATTTCTAAGTCCTGACAGTCCTGTTAAAAGGTTCTTTAAACCTCTCTAAGTGTCACTATTTACCACAGTTCTTCATGATAATATGAAAAATGTGGAGATAAGAAAAGCAATGCTATGTAGTATTTGTCAAGACAGGTTTATGAAAGGTAGGTTGTTCCAGACCAACATGATCTCCTTCTATGACAAGTTTACCTGTTTATTGGGTGAGAGAAAGGCTGTGGATGTGGTGTACCTGGACTTTTGTAAAGCCTTTGACACTGTTTCTCACAGTATTCTGATTGAGAAACTGGCTGCCTTTCGGCTGGATGAGCACACCTTCCGCTGGGTCAAAAACTGGCTGGATGGCCAGGCCCAGAGGGTGGTGGTAAATAGAGATAAATCCAGTTGGAGTCCAGTCATGAGTAGTGTTCCCCAGGGTTCAGTGCTGGGTCCAGTCCTGTTCAATATCTTTATTAATGATCTGGATGAAGGAATCGCGTGCACCCTTAGCAAGTTTGCAGATGACACCAAGCTGGGTGGCAGTGTTGATCTGCTTTAAGGAAGGGAGGCGCTGCAAAAAGATCTGGACAGGCTGGATCGATGGGCTGAGACCAACAGGATGAGGTTTAAGAAGACCAAATGCTGAGTCCTGCACCTGGGACACAACAAACCCATGCAGTGTTACAGGCTTGGGGAGGACTGGCTGGAGATCTGCCTGGCAGAGAAGGACCTGGGGGTGTTGGTTGACAACCGGCTGAATATGAGCCAGCAGTGTGCCCAGGTGGCCAAGAAGGCCAATGGCATCTTGGCCTGTATTAGAAACAGTGTGGCCAGCAGGACCAGGGAAGAGGTTGTGCCCCTGTACTCGGCACTGGTGAGGCCACACCTCGAGTCCTGTGTTCAGTTCTGGGCCCCTCACTACAAGAAGGACATTGAGGTGCTGGAGCGCGTCCAGAGAAGGGCAACAAGGCTGTTGAACAGGCTGGAGAACAAGTCCTACGAGAAACTACCTGAAATGAGATTGTGGCAAGGTGGGTGCTGTTTTTTTTTACCAGGTTACAGGTGACAGGACGAGAGGAAACAGCCATAAGTTTCACCAGAGAAGGTTCAGACTGGACATCAGGAAAAATTTCTTCACTGAAAGGGTGGTCAGACACTGGAAGAGGCTGCCCAGGGAGGTTGTTGAGTCACCATCCCTGGAGGTGTTTAAAAGGTGGGTAGATGGGTTTCTTAGGAACATGGTTTAGTGACGGGATGGGTGCGACTGAACTTGATTTCAGAGGTCTTTTCCACACAGATCATTCTATGATTCTGTGTTTTTGGGACTTATCACCTACAGAGCAGCCACCTACCTTGGTCTCCTTCTCTTGAGGTTTGTAGGGTAGCAGCACAGGAGAGGACTTAGAGAGCCTGAAGCTTCTGGGGCTTCACACTTCCAAGAGGTTTCCTACTGTCTACAAATGTTTTCGTGCAGGCTGACGGTTTGGAAGACTGAAAAGCTTATCTTGAGTGAATGTTCTATTTGAAAAACTGTGTGCTTTTCATCCTTCTCTGTCCTTATTCTTCATCCTGTAAATAAAACATGGGATTAAAGATAAGCATTTTCTGCAAAGCAGCTTCAAATCCATGAAGCATAAAACACTGTGTTCCTGTTAAGTCTGTAGTAAACTGTCCTGAAGTCTCTTGCCATACAAGGATTTTGATGGTGTAGCCCAGATTTTGGGTCAGTTAGAAAGTTGCAGTCTGGAGTTTTGTGATTCCTTCCTTTATATGTTGTACTTATGGGCTGAAGGATCTGTATGTGTGCCAAGGCACGCTGCAATCTAGGTGAACTAACCAAAAACTGGGCTACTTCCAATCTCTTTGTTAGGAAAGGAGAAAACTTGCCCCTCTACTCTGCTCTCTTGAAACCTCATGTGGAGTACTGCATCCATTTCTAGAGTCCTCGGTACAGGAAGGGCATGGATCTATTAGAATGAGTCCAGAGGAGGACACAAAGGTGATCAGAGGACTGGAGCAGCTGCCATATGAGGACTGGCTGAGAGAGTTGGGATTCTTCACTCCAGAGAAGAGAAGTTTCCAGGGAGACTTTATAGCAGCCTTTCAGTATTTAAAAGGGGCTAGAGGAAAACTGAGGAGGAGCTCTTTATCAGGCAGTGCAGGGATAGGACGAGGGATAAAAATTTTAAGCTGAAAGAGGGGGATTTAGATTAGCTATTAGGAAGATTTTTGTTTCCTGCAAGCGTGGGGAGGCCCTGGCACAGGTTGCCCAGAGAAGTAGTTGACGCCCCATCCCTGGAGGTGTTCAAGTCCAGGTTGGATGAGACTTTGATCAACCTGCTCTAGTGGAAGGTATCCCTTCCAAACCATTAATTGATTTTACGTTGCTTTTCTTTTTTTTTTGTTTGTAACCATCAGAGTTATATCCAGCCTTACTGTAACACTACCCTGACTCAGAAGAATATCCATGGTTCTGGAAATCATTTACTTCCTCTGGTCTTCTTTTACCATCATAAGATACAATCTGTTTTTCTCTTTTACGCGTATCATACAATCCTTACACCTCAGCAGGCACAGATTGATGCTGATGAAATAAATGAGTGATGATCTTTTTTAAAATGGAGCAAAACAAGTGCCATAGTCTGTATTGATCTTTGGTATTAAAATATCATGCGAAGTACTTATTTATTAAAATCTTTCCATGACCTCTGCAGCCTCTGAGTTCCTAGTACCTGGCAGAAAGGTGACAAGGTTAGTGTCTGATTATAGAGAAACTAAAAATATTCCCTGCAGTATTCTTTCCATTACAGGATTGGATTCATTTTGTTCTTACCCAGAAAAGTGCTTCTTGACCAGGCAGCTGATGAAAGCAAACTGATTCTATACAGCAGAGCGGTGCAGACTCTGAAATCTGCCTTGATGAGGAAAACTTAGGATCAATTCTTGTATTTCACATTTGTAAACATTTGAAGGCTTTGAATTTTATTATACTGCAGTGGGGAGTGAAAGTCAGGTCTTCAGTTAATGTAAAAATTTACTGAGTTGAGGGTAGTGATGACGATTTACACACATCTTACTATCCAGTCCAGTTTTATACACGACTGGTGGTGCTGGTGAACGAGTGAAATACAATACAAAAGATGGGTTTTTTTAGCTCTTTGAAAGCATCTTTTAAGGCTGCAGATTTTTTTTTTCCTCTCTTAGCAGAAAGTAAGAATCACTTAATGAGGAAAAATGCACAAGACTTCAAGTTCAAAAGCTTTCTCCGTGTTGCGGCGTGAGCAATAAACAGGATTACAGCTGTGCTGGCAGGAGGGAATCTGCAGCATGTGACGTGTGGTTTGACAGAATTTGGCTGGGTCCAGCTTACGCCCCTGCCTCCACCAGTGTTACTCTCCCGTGGTCTCTCTCCGAGGTGTTACTGCTTCTTTTGAAAGATGTTGGGCAAAGACACAGGGGCAGGATGCTCCGCACACTGATTTTCGTGGAATGATCAACAGCAGCACTGCTGGAGAAGAGTGAGAGAGGGAGAAACAAGACAGCAGGGATCCCGAGTAGGGAAAGGGGGAGAGGAGAAACGTTGCCTTTAACTGAGGAACAGTGTGATCTTCCCCTCTTCTTCTTGAATTCTAAAACTTGCAACATCAAAAGCACTGGAGATTTATGCTTTTAGAGATTGCTCCAATCTGGACATTGAAAGAAAAGCAGCTGTGGAGCTCTAGGGGGGATGCTCTATAAGGAGTTCCTGAGTAAGGTACGTCCTGTTTCTCTTTCTGTTCTTATAAGTTGCTGGAAGTATGTGTGTGTACATGTAAAAAGTGCAGATGTAAAATTGCATGGGATATGTGCACATCTAGACACATTATATGTTTTCACTGCATTCTTAACTCAGGTCCATCTTCATATTAGCTTCACTAATGCATAGTTTCACACAGAATCCCCGACTGTCATTCTGCCTTTCTTGTCCTGCTTGTGGAATAAAATGTGTCATCATAAGAATAAAGATTTTAGGGTGTAGCCTTCTGAAAGGTATCTGAAAGAGTCAGAAAAATGTTATGGGAGTTTTGATAGTGGTTGCACAGTGTCCTTTGTATCTTTTTCTCCTTCACTCCTGATAGCATTAGGGTCTCTAAGCATGTGTGATATAACCAGGGATAATTCCATGATGTAACACTCCTGGGCACTGTAACAGAATTTTGATGAATATTGTCCCTTTTGGACTGATGTTTCCTTTAGTCTTTTTAAGTTCTGTTCAGATCTGTCATTGTCTATTACGTAGTGAATTTGGAATAGCTGATCATTTGTGTCTTTGGGCAATATGATGAACCTGAAATATTGATTTGATTTGATACTGATTATCTGACCAGTATTGATATTATACTGATTATTGGTGGTTTTCAAAGTAAGATATTAAAATGAATGTCCCAAAACGCTCTTAAAATAAGAGAGAAAGTAATTGCAGAAACTGCTGGTGTCCCTTCCTCACAGCTTTGCTGTTCACAGAGAGGGCAATTGCCTAGAGGTGTAAAACTCTGTCAGACCGGTGCTGTGATGGCACTTCACAACCAAGAAAAAACAGCTCTTTGTGTTTAGTAGAACTCTAAACTGTTTTTAATTGCAAATTAGCACTGAAGTGCTGGTCTGAAAGTCAGTGTTTACATGCAGTTGAAGAGTCTTTCTTTGTTGAGTGGGGTGCAGACACCCTCCGTGTGCCTGGATGCACTGAAGTTTCCAGCATTGAACTGCTGCTTCAGTAGTAAACAGGCTACAAAAGGACCACTTTGATACCAGCCTCAGCCTGTAATAGAAGGAGAGAGATCCATCCGAGAGAGTGGGGAAGGGAGTCAGCATTTCCAAGTTACATTCCCAGCCTCTGACTCCCTATATGACGGCACGTAAATCACTGTGCCGTTCTAGTTGGGTTTATGAGCTGGAAAATAGTAATGCATGTATTTACTCCAGGCCTTACTGTTTTACATGGAAAAGGAACAGATAAGATTTCATAAGCCAGTCCACCAGGAAGCCGTTTGTATTACCTTGGGACAGGATCAGCTTTTTGTTGAGTCTTCAGGACATGTTTAATGGACAGATTGTGATGTCAAAGCAGAGGAATAGGATTTCCTCTGCAATAAGAAATCTCCATCTAAAAGAGCTCCAGGAGCCTAAACCAGAATTACAGGTGTTGTATCTTGTGGGCTGGCGTTGCTTTTCTGTTCTCATTTTGCCAGTCGTGTTTCTGTGACTCTTCCTTGTTGCTTGTTATCCTGTGGTGCTACTGTCAAGGTACTGTTTTCTTGGTTAAAATTGTACTTGCTGGGTTATTTAGCTCTGGTTTTGTCCTCTCTGAAACATGCCTTCACTGTGACTACTTTTCCTTTTCTTCTAGATGACATCTGCTGATTATGTATCTACACTATTTGAGTTGCACATGATTTTTTCATGAAGTTCATAAGCACAGTGAACTCAAACATGGATATGTGGAAATTCTGGTATGCCAGAGGATTCCCTGGGGATGCAGTGGGGACACAGACCTTCTCCTAATATGCTGTCTCTCAAAGATCAGGAACTTTGTGATAAAAATTAATATCTGGAACTTGAATTTTTAAAATCGAAACAGGGCCTCTATTATAATATGTTTTTCTTCAGAAAGATGTGAATGTGTTTGGGGTGCTGCACCTGTTTGGTGCTGCCTTCCCATGCCCTTGAGGGCACTGGCAATGTCCTCTGCTGTGGGCACTGGCTCAGGCACAAGGTGCTGTGTAGCATGTTGTTACCGTGTCGGTGTGTGGGATGCTTTGCAGTTAAATTGATTTTATGAAATGAAACCCAAGCAGAAGGAAATCTTTATTGTTGTTTATGATTTACACATCTGAATTTTAATTTTTGTTCCTAAATCAAGTTTCTCTCAGTGCTTCTTGAACACGTTCTATTCTCCAGGTAAAATAATGCTTGAATTCAAATTCAGGTTCAAAATTTCTATTATTTTCCTCTTGCCTTCCTGTACCTAGACCTCATGTATTTTGAGGTGTACTATCATGATGACTTTCAATTTTTTTGAGTCCCTTCAAAGCTCTGCTGATGCCCTGTTCTTGCCAAAGCAATGACACTGATCAACATACAAGTGTCCTCCATACATGTGTAACCTGTTCAAGGCACTTGAATTGTCCTTCCTTGTGCACAATGCTGCTCACAACCCATTTTATTTTAACAGCTCTATGACCAAGGCTGAATTCAGCAGATTATTGAATCTACACTAATTACACTTGTGAAATAGTGGCATTAATCCCCAGTATTACACCTCCCTACAAGGATCTGCCTGTATCAGATATTAAGGATTTTTTTCGGGAAAAGACTGTTTCTAATGTAACGAGTGGTTTATCCCTTTGAGAATTTTAACTAACCTCAGGAAAAAATTACCTAGGGAATGCTGTGAAATTTTCGTATTACAAATAGGCTGATCAACATCTGTGACACCCAGTCACCACTCAACTGGTTACCTTAGAAATATCACCCAGTCTTTCAGAATTATCATTTGGGGGTCATGGTTCTGGTGTTTTGGAAAACACATGCAGTGGGGTGTATTAGCAGCCATAGAACAGTTAAGAATTTTGTCTTCCTAACCAGAGATAATTTGTGTGAAGGCTCTACCAATCTTGTTAAAAAATACTGCTCTTTTCAGAAGAAGGAAATTTTCCACGATCTGCTTGTCCCAACACCTTCAGATTCTGTTCCTGGACACAAACATGTATCTGGCCACTATCAGGGATATTAGCAGGTACTATACCAAAGAGAGCATCATCTGTTGTTCTGTTGGGCTAAGGAAAACTAACCCACAAATAAATTGTAAAATTCAGATGACTTCAAGCTTGTGGATGTTGTTATTGAGAACTAACTGTATAAATACAGCACTGTGAAAGCATAAAGCTTATGACAGAAAACATAACAGACTGTTGAGATGGATCTGAAATTTTAATTTAATCTCCTTATTGTAAATAAAGCAGTTGTCTTGCAAACATGCAAGAAGAAAACAACTTCAGGTCTCTAAGTATGATGTCACCTGCAAAATCATAGTCTTTCATTCCTGGAGCTGGTAAATTCAGTCTTACTTCATAAAAGCATTGTGTGCCTTTACATCTCTTAGGACAGCTTGTGGTTTATGATATTTTTTTCCACAACAGCAGCACACATTATTCTTGCTCATCTCACTGACTTGAGAGCCATTACAGCATCACACATCAGCCCATTGGCCACCTCTGCTGTAGATACAAATTCACCCTGTTTTCCTTCTGGGAGAAGAGGTTTAGCAATTTGCCTAAAATTGCCCGTCAAGTATAAAAGATGAGACTCTGCAGGACCTAGAGGTTTGCTCTGTGCTTGGTCCTGCAGACCTTTCTACTCCCTCAGGAGGGTAAAGGACTGTAAGTCTCTTTTAGAAGAGCTGGACAGCTGGACTCGGATGGAAAAGATGGACAGTGGCAAAGTCATGGTACGTGATGAAATGTAAATGGACAAAACCACAGCCTGGATGCATTGTGTCATTGGTTTCCAGCTGCTGAAGTAGCAATTACCATGAAGCTCCTGCCTTCTCCAGATGATGATGTTGAGTCAGATGTGGCCTTAAGCTCACAAGCTGAAGTTGCTGGGGGCATGGAAAGGCTTGTGCTGTCTTTGCAGTTACTGAGGGGTCTACAAAACCCTGAAACCAAATGCCAGCACCCACTAAATAACAGACAACAGTCAGGTCTGTTCTGGTTGCTGTCATTCACCTCCTGCAAAATATCCCGAAGGTAAAAATTCCCTGGATGTGTCCAGAACTTGGGAAAAACATCAAGGGGTTAGTGCTCTGCAGGAACAACTGAGATTTTTTTCTGCCCCCTCCTTTACTGCCCTCCTCACAGGAGGGAAGGATCAGGAATATTACGGCTATTCTGTGGTCTACCCCTTTCCTGTGAGAGATCCTTGCCTTACTCAGGTAAGAGCCTGGTGAAGCAACAAAGGACATGGTGAAACACCTCAACAGGAGTTGAGAAGAGAGGAAAAAGGAAAACTGAATCGATTACACCTAAGAAAAATCCTCATATCACCTTTTTTTTTAGTCTCAATATTTTGAGGCTTGATAATCCTATTTTATAGTGTCTGAGTCAGAACTGTGAATCTCCTGAGTTTGGCTACAGTGGCAAAGTTCCATTTTAAGGAATGCATTATTTAAAAGTAGAATTGTTTGTACTAATTAAATATGAATGTCTGCAGCACAGGAATAAGAATGAGTCCATTCCTAATAGGAGGCAGCAGTTTAGTTTCTTTTGTTACAGTTTTAAATCTGTTTCCACAGCCACTGGGGGCCTTTCAGCACAAGGTGAGGTGAAAAGATGCTCTGTAGATGAGCTAGAAGGCAGGCAATGAGCTCTCTGTTCCCATGTTTTGGTCATGGGAGACCTACAGGGAAGTGGAATCTTTTGGTCTTGCAAGGGAGCAAGGAGAAATCAGTCCTTGATAACTGTTTCTTGCCAGTGGCTATCACACTAGATGAAGTACTTATGTTGTAAAACATCTTTTGAGAACCTGGGTTTTAATCTGTGCTTATTAATCAGAATCAAGGACTCGGTTAAAAAAACCTTGTCTTATTGTTCACTTTTTGTGTTATTTTCTTATATTTACCCAAGCTTCTGTTTCTCTGAGCATTGGTGCTTGGAAAAACAAAGGTCTTCAGCAGGACCTCAGCAGCAACTCTTTTTCTCTACACATCCTCTACTGTAGGTCTGCACTGCTTACTGTTGTAAAAATAGCTACAGACACCACATAACTACTTGTGACTTTATTATTGTCTCAATTTTTGTAATTATTGCATTGTTTTAAAACTCAGTAATTATTCTTATTGCATACTTTTAAGATTGAAAGGAAAAAGAAGCACCTAATCAGGACTTTAGTAAAAAATGTAGATTATACCACTCAACAGGATGTTTAGCCTGAGCTAGGGGGCCACATACATCTGAGTGTAGTTTTCCTCTTACCCATGCCTTTATAGTGCTTCCAGTGTTGCTCTGTGAAGTCACCTTAGGTTGGCTGGGCAGATCTTCCATGATAGGTAGGCGCAAAGTATTTTCTTAGTATCAGCATCCCAAAACTGATGTTCCAAATGCTATCTGATTCTCTGTTACAGGAGGAATACGAGACATTGTGATTTTACTGATTTCTGTCATGATTAGCACAAAAGCAGCCATCTGATGTGATGAAGCAATGTTCATTTGAAATGTAGGAAATGTCAGTTTAAACTTTTAACTTATTTTATTCAAAGTGATGATTGATCTTCAACAGGTGAGGGAGAATCTACTCTACAATAGCCATTAGCCTGGTGGTTAAACAAGTCTCCTAAGCACCAAAGAGAGATTCCTAGTCCGTGGGTTGAATATTCAGACATTAGTTCTAAACTGAGGTTAAATCAAGAACAACTTTCTTAAGGAAATATTTTCTACTATAGTAGGAGGTCAAAAAAAAATGAGGAAGAGGAAGAAAAGGATGATACTCTGTGATTGTCACTGTTATTTACGTTCCTAAATACAGCAGTTATTTGGGCTGCTGGGAAATACTTGTCTACGAGTGTGTTACAGAAATGGATTTTGACAGTCATCATCAAACTGGAGAGAAGCAAGTACTGATAAGCAGGCAGTTAAAGAGAGGAGCAGTGTTTCTCACCAGGTGTGTCGGATCATGGTCTGTGTTATTGGCAGAGCAGCTGATGGGTGCAGGAGGACAAGGCAATGGCCACCAGGGACATTTGCCTGTGCCTTCCACAGCCCATGCTTGCAAGATATGCTCAGCAAAATGCACAGGGGAAGCTGGGAATGAAAATTCACACCTGACAGTCTGAATTGGGATTGAACAGGCACTAATAGCTGCCTCAATTTGCTTATGGAGACTCTGAGAAATAGATGTCATTGGCCAAATTAAAGAAAAAGATAATACTCTTTTTTCCTCTTAAAAAGATAAAAATATCCTTTGATACTAATATATCCTTTTTAACTTTTGTCTTTTACTGACTCAGATAAAATTATTCATAATTTTATTGCTTTTAAAATATCATGAGAGGGCAGAAAGTTATTTTCTTAATTAATAAAACTGATACTATCACTTCAGCTGTGTTAATTCTTTTTAAATGAACTCTATTAATTCTTTCTCTGTGATGGCACTGGGTCCACAGACATCTTCACTCAACCATTTTTCTCTTGGTAAATTGATCTGCTTCCACAAATAATTACAGAACTTATAGGTGGTCCATGGCTTTGAATATAATATTTCATTCCTTGTGTCCTCTTCCCAAGCACATCAGAGCATTGCTGCCATAGTAACATTCACAGAAGAATCTCTTTGTGACATCCAACTATAGCTGAGATTTTGCAATGCCTATGGCACATATGACATACCACTCTCATACTCAGTAGTTTTCTTCTTTGAGGTACAAAACACTTTTAATTTTTTCAGATTTTTTTTTTTTTTTTCTGAAAGATGGTTGGTGTTAATACTTTCCTGGAAAGTTACAGAAATGCTTTCTCACTTCATACCAGTTTGACTATTCTGCATGAACTGAATGGATCCATTACTGGCAGGCTAACATATACTGATTATTTTCTTACTAATTTATTTTAAGGACTTCAGGTTTTGCCAATATCTGCCAATATTTGCCTGAGCCACGTGGATGTAGGTGTAATGTGACTCTGGGTTAGTACAGCTTTCCTGTTTGTAGCTTCCCAGTATGTTTTGTGACTTCACAGGGACTTGTATGCAATGAAGACTGGTGCAAGCATGGATCAGTGAAGTTTGTATTAAAAGAACATTTCATAGGCTCTACCTCTGACTCAACTTTCAGGGGCTATGGATCAGAATCTTCATGACTTTTATCAGACTTTTAATACTGTGATGTCTTAAAAAGCACATGTATAAACAAAACCAAAAGAGCAGACAGAGAAGTTCAAATCTTTGTTCCTGAAATGATACATCTGGGAAAATGAACAACCCTTATAATTTCTAGGTTTTAATTTATAATTTTATAATTCAAAAGTTATCCCTTTCATTTTTTTTTAACCCAACATTTAGGTGCTAGATGCTGATCATGAGTATGTCTTTTCTTGACTTGGAATTATGAAAGGAATATTCTGCCTACTTAATTACATTGCCTTTCTGTTTTTTTTTTTACACTCTTGAAGATTTAATTCTTGAATAGGGCTTCCTTTGAGGGACACAATTAATTCCTGTCTAATCAGGATGATGAAAATCTTTTAAAGCCAAAATCTGGTATTAAAAGCCTGTGTTATATCTCATTGTGACACTTTTTGTGCACATGAAGAAAAGATGTTTTTTATCTTCTTATACCCAAAAGTTATCTTATTGTTAATTTGACAGACATGATTTCAAATAATAAGGAAAGTTCATTTGTCTTTTTGGAAGCTAGACATTAATCTCCCTTTTATTTTTGTTGAACATTGTAAAGAAATAAGATGTTCTCTCTGCTTAAAGCCAAGATAAGGGGTTTTCTTCTTTTCCAGCAACCAGATAGGACTAGTCGGTCATAACACTAACATTTGCAAGCAGGTAAACAACTTATATTGAGTGAAGCAACAAAATCTAGGGTGTTGTAACAGTCCTGTTCGATCCTCCTCCATTTGACCTCAGCAGCCTGTTTCCACACAAAAAGAAATGGGAAGAAAATTCAACAAGCTTGCCTAGATGAGTTTATAATTTAATACTCCTGCTTTTTCTTCGTAACAGTTTATTTAAATTACTGTTTATAACAGTAATTAAATAATATATATTTTAATTACTCTTTATAATCAGCACCCTCTGAAGTTATTTACATTAGAACCTAAGGAGACTTTATGGATGTCAACTGTAAGATTCACAGAGCTCCCATCTGTAGACGTAGTGCCCCTCAGGATATGAAGAAACTGCTGGGACTGTCTTACTGATAATTCCCATTTTTTGTGATTACAAGAACAATGTGTATAGATAAAGACAACAAGTTCAGTGTGCATTAAACACATAGAGCAATGAAGGAATTTAGACACAAACTGTACTCTCAGTCTTGGGTCCCACTTACATCCAGCTGGAAACATGGAGCTCCTTAAGATATGCAGGAAGGGCAGTTCAGAAGCCCTGGCCTGAATGCTGCAACACACTGATACCTAGATTCTGCTCAGATAGATTACTATGATAAGTGCCATGTGAATAATTACACTGTTGGATACACTAAGTTATGAAACAAATCATGACAGGAAGCTTTATTTAATTTTGAATTGGATCCCGAAGTGCCCTGGGAGCTGACAGAGCAGAAATGAAGACAGGAGGATGAATCTTGTTTATGAACAAAAATATCTTTGCATTTTTTGGTGGCAGATGCAAACTCTGTTCTATTGTTTTTCAGACCCTGAACTGGACATGAATGGGATGGCATCAGACCACAACAGTTCCTCCCAGGAAGAATTCCTCCCTCACTATCTCCAGAAGGAAGATCCCTTTGCATCAAAGCTTTCTAGAGAAGCTGACATTGTAGCTGGGTTTTATTTGACAGTGATTGGTAATCATTTTGCAATTCATCTTTGAAATACAACTGTCACTGCATCCTTGCAGGCACTTTGTAGAAGGCAGAAGTTGCTGTGCATTAGATGTGTAATTATGCGTTTCTTCATACTAGAAAGAAAAGCATAGCAGGGAGAGATGATTTGTTAGAAATATGGTGTCAACAGTGTCAACAGTGGTGCTCCAAGTAACCCAAAGTGATTGGCAGCAGCCCCTCCAACAAAAACTGAAGAGATACTCAGTTTTTTTCTACTGATAGGTTACTAGCTTGCAGTTTAATCATTGCTGACCAGAACTGGCTTTTGCCCTTATACCACATGAGGTTTACATCTTGCTTTCAAAGCCTCTCTCATGTGCCTGTGCAACAAAGAGAACTCCCTCAGACATGCTCATTTGAATCTTGCTTAGCTCCTGCCATCAGCTCTCCTCTGTTACTTATTATATTGAACAGTATTCCTTGCCTAACACTTCTCGCTTTTGTTTTGGAGTCTTTTACCATGTTTGAAGTGAGTTTTCAAGCAGAATAAATGCAATTATTAATTGGTTAGTGCACACAGATCATAGCTGAAACTGATTCCTACTTTAAGTATCCATATGCCAAGGAGTTGTCATCCACTTGGAAAATACTGGTCTTTGTTGCTTCTAGGAATAAACCGGCCCTTCTTCTTGAGGATATACCATCTTTTCTCTGGGGATGGGGGCAAGGTCGTATCTTTTTGTGTCAATACTTCTGCTCTCAAGTGCTTGAGCCTCTATCTGTTGCCTCAACACTTAAACTTCTCCCTACGGTTTATGTTTCCTTAGGTTTTATGGCTTTAGCTCATGTGGTTTCTCACAGTTTAGCAGCTAATTTCTCAGTAAAGCCGAAGCAAGGTCATGTAACTGCTGCACCAGGGGTGTCAAACTCACAGCTCCCTCCATTCTCCTGCTCTGTAACGCGCGTCACGTGCTGCACACGTGACCAGCACTGGCAGGAGCACGGGGGCAAGGAGCTCAGTGCTGCTGCTGGGTAGAAACAAGGTACTGGGCTGGATAAAACAAGGTGGAGGGCTGGATTCAGCCCAAGGACCGTGAGTTTGATATGCATGTTTGAGAGCAGCCACGCAGAGAAGGACTTGGTGGTGCTGGTTGATGAGAACCTCAACATGAGCCGGCAATGCACGCTGCAGCCCAAATGTGTCCTGGGCTGCATCAAAAGAAGCGTTGCCAGCAGGTCAAAGGAGGTGATTCTCTCTCTCTATTCTACTCTTGTGAGACCCCACCTGGAGTATTGTGCTCAGTTCAGGGATCCCCAAAATAACAAGGATATGGAAATGTTGGAGCAGGTCCAGAGGAGGGCTGCAAAGATGATCAAAGGGTTGGAGCCACTCGGCTATGAGGACAGGCTGAGAGAGTTGGTGTTGTTCAGCCTGGAAAAGAGAAGATTTTGGAGGGACTTCATAGCAGCTTTCCAGTACCTGAAGGGGCTACAGAAAAGCTGGGGAGGGACTTTTTACAAAGTCTTGTAGTGATAGGATGAGGGGTAATGGCTTTAAAATGGAATGGGGAGATTCAGATTAGGCATTAGGAAGAAATTCTTCACAATGAGGGTGGTGAGACACTGGCACAGGTTGTCCAGGTTAAGTTGGGAATGCCCCATCCCTGGAAGTGCTCAGGGTCAGGTTGGATGGAATCTTGAGCAGCCTGATATGGTGGGAGGTGTCCTTGCCCGTAACAGGGGGGTTGGAACTGGATAGACTTTAAGGTCCCTTCCAACCCAAAGCATTTTATGATTCTATGACATCCCTGTGCTACACGAGGCTGTCAGATGGCTGAGCAGCAGGATAAATACAAGATATATAATGTATTCCTTGACATTTGCTTTGGTTTTGATTAATTCTCTTGTTCTATCAGTCCAGCACAAAATACAAAGACCTTTCAGTCTTCAAGTTTCTCACTCACTCTTTTATGTCTCTCCTTCCTACTCTTTCTCATAGCCTTTCCCTCAACCATTCTAAGTAATCTAATCTTTCTGCAGTGGAGGCTGCACAAAGGCTCGAATAACACTTATTTCTCATTTATCTTCTGTTTATATCTTTATTGAAAATGAAATTCAGAGCAGTTGAGATGGTAGGCAAAGTTTTGTCTCTCTGCTGTTCTTGGTATTCATGCACTGTTTTGTGTTCATCCTAGCTTTTCACATATAAGTGTTTTTTTTTTCTCTGAGCAGACAGTTGTCTTCACTGAACTGTCCAAAACAACCCCCCTTGGTTCTTTCTTCGCTCAGATAAGCAAACTTAGTTTTAATCCCGGAAAATATGTCTGAGTAGTCGAAATGAAGCCTTTCAATGTAAACTGTGTTGCCTTGTTATATTAGGTGTATTTAGTGTAGATTTATCCAGTTCCAAAGAAATACCCTTGTCAGGTGTAAAACATCTTGAAATATACCGATATAATAAAATTAAAGCAAGGAACAAAATTAATGAATTTCTAGTGAAAAAAAAGCTGTCCATGAAGGTACAAGAGCAGTGCAAGAAGACTGAAATTATAGTTTATAAAGGGCTGATGATAATTTTGATATTGGACTTGTTAATAAGATTCCTACCTTCCTGATGTTGTGAACTGGATATCAAACAGCCTATGGTGGACTCATCGTACCCAGTGCCCAAGGCAGGAAATTTCAAGCCATAGCTCTGCTGTGTACACATATATCTCTGGACATCATGCCCTAGATTTTGCTCTGGGTTTAACTTATTTTTTCATGCATTTATTTTGCACTGCATTTCATTTGATTAGTTACTTTACCCGTATGGTAATTACATACTCCAGTAGCAGCTTTCATTAGAGCAAATATGTTTTTCACATGTGCATGTAAATGCTGTATTTGCATCTTTCTTGGACTTCCATTTATGGCACAAGATACCACTGGTGTCCTGCAAAGATATCTTAGCAATCTTTGCAATGATTTTAAGCAGTCATTGTTTAGCTGCTGCTCAGTTGTGTCCTCAGCCATTTCAACAACAGTAAATGGTTTCGTTGCACTGCATGCAATAGAGTAACAGACGCTAATTTGGCAGAGCCAAGAGAAGTACAAACTCCCCCCTTTTATAAGGGTTTGTATGAAGTAGACAGTTATACTTTATCAGTAAAGCTGGATTACACCTCAGAACTCAGCCACTAAGAGAAGGAATTAAACAACACTGTTAGAAGGAGTAATGTCAGGCCTTTTTATGTGCCTGTGAATAGATGAGGTAAAGTTAAATACATTTTTCTTGCCAAGGAAAAAAGAAAAGGCTTTGTTCAGGCTAATGCTTCACACGTGAGTTGTGCCTTACAAAAATGATTTAGCTTATTGCCTTGAGATGCTGCCATTATCTCCTGTTGATTTGCAGATCTGTATTTTATTACCCATTCATGTTTAGGTGGATGGTAATATTTTAATAATAGCTTGGGCCTGAAAAATGTGAGAACTTAAAAGGACATTCATCTTTGTTTTTCCAAGGTAAATCTATGAGGGCCTTTTTTCTATTTTCTGCAGCCAAAAATAATAATATATTTCCTTTTTCACTAAGCTGATTTCTGACAGTTCAAAGCGTCCACATTTCTGTTGGGACGTGAAGCACTGCCATGCAGAGATTTTTGGTGGTGGATAGTGGATCTTATGTTAGTGGAGTAGGAAATCTACCTCATTGAAACTATTCAGTGACACATAATTCCACACAAAAGACTTGCTGAGGCTGTAAATTTTCTTTAATTGGCAACTTTACAGTTAAACCCAGCTTCCAAGTATCTGAAGCAGTAAGCAAACCTAGGCACTTAAATAGCTCTTGGGCATAGTTGTGTCTTGTGGTAACTCTGCAGTATTTCAGATTTACTGTGTAAACTCTACAATCTGCTAAAACCAGAAAACTGAATCAGAACATTCTGCTCCTGTGTCCAGTGAGGGTATGTCTGTGGGGGTTTTTGTTGTAACTTGTGCTTCAGGCCAAACCTGGTCATTGTCCCATCTCTGCCACTGAAACGTGTCCCCTACTCCTTGGCAAATCCCTTACAATAAATAAATGTTGTCCACTCTTGAGAATGCCTTGTGTAGGCATCTGGATAACAGAGAGAGGGCCAGGCTGCAGAAAGATACGAAGCTAGGAGGTGTGGATTGCTACTGGACACCTTTGTGTACTTGAAGCATGTAAGTTGCCAGTGAGTTTAAAACTGATTTCAAACAGGGGAAGGAGCTGCACCGTGAATGAACAAGGCTGGGATCCCGTCAAGAAACTCGGCAGTGGGACAGGGTTGTTGAACAAGAAGAGTTGTAGTAAGAAAATCCAAAAATATAGTCTTCTTGTCTTTGGAGAAAATCAGGGGTCTTGTCCAAACTGTGACAAATTCTCTGTGAATGTGTCAACTTTTGTCCGAAATAGTTCATTTCTAAGTGTATATTTTTAATCATCTAGAAAAACAAAATCAAAATCAAACAGTACACTTAGTTATAAGAATGTGATTCTTTTCAGTTTGTCACTTCCCCTGGTAGCTTTTTTAAAACTGATTTGATCGATTTACTGTACAGCTGGGTAAGTTGACTACTGAATGGAGAGCCTCTGGCTGCCAGGTCCTTTGAAAGCCTGTGGCAAGTAACTACTGATTTACAAACTGTTGTTGAGCGCATCCTCAACGTTTTATGAAACAGCTTAATTGAAAACAAAATCCTGAACGTTCTTCTTTTTTTTCTCTGACGGTTTAGCACTGCTATCAGATTGGAGAAAAGGAAACTTACTTGTTTAGACAGCTTCTTTTCTACACTTCCACATTTGCTGCAGGTTGGCTCCTTCTCTATAGGGGTCACTTTTTTTAGTTTTCTCATCCTTGTCTCTTTGTATGCATTTATGTAATAGTGTTACAATGCCATGGACAGTTGTGCCCTGAACTGTTTGCTCCTGGAAAAGATCCTTTATTTTATATATAAAGTATTTTTTCCTCTGTTTCCATCCCCAAGCTCTCCTCAGGTACACAGCCTGACAGCACCATCAAGAACTTTGACTATCTGTTAAGAACTTTCTAATAGTAGGAAAAATGAAGCATTAGATGGCTAATGAAGGGAGACTATAAAGCTTTTATCACCAAGGAGTTAAAAAATAATTCAGATAAGCAATTGTCAGACACAGGTGTAGGCAAAAGGCAACCTAAATTATCCCTGGACCCCTTCCAACAGTGGGATTAGAAAATCAGTGGACTGGGGCTCTCCAAAACATTGCTATTAACAATGAGCACTTGCTTCAGAGACTTGGCTGATGAAGACATCTCTCTGGGCTACCTGTCAGCACAAAAAAATTCAGGAAAATGTCAGGTGATTTTGAAAGATATTCCAAAGTAAATGCTGGCACACCAGATATTGTAAATATAGTTAGAGAGAAAATGACATTCAAAGAGAAAAGGATTAAGATATATGACAAATGCACAGCAACACTGAGATTCATTCACTTAGCTGCAAGGAAGAAAATTATTCAAATGCATATCTTTATCTATTTATAATTCAGATTAAATTTTCAAAGCCATAAGAATTCACTAAGGATAAATCAAATTTGCTGAGAAAACCTAATATTAAATGATAAGCCAGCCTCTGTCTTGTTTATTTTTTTAACAAATATAGATATCAATACTGTCATCATAAAAATAAAAAGTGTTTTCAATTAGACAAGTGTTGCATTTATTACTGAAAAACTGAAAATCCAAGTATTTTTCTCCTGAGTTTGGTTTAATTTTGGTTACAAAATTACTTGTATTTCTTGACAAATATTCTGGTTTTAGTCTCTAGGAAATATTTTTCTCCTCACCTCATGGATGTCTCCTGGTTGAATTTCTTGGTTCTGTGAGGACATGGCACCCTTGCAAGGGGATCATTCCTTTGATGGGCCAGAGGAAATACCCATTTAATTCCTCAGGTCTGGGATTCCCAGCAGACTCTGAGGAAAATTATGTGATGTACAAAGGCACAATATTTGCAGAAGATGGCATTGCTGGGTGGATGGGGTTGCTGCTGGGGTATTTTTGATCCACGGAATACACCACCAGAGCCATGTGTAGGAAGACATCACAAAGAGTTACTTTTCTGCTTCATTGGCAGAGGAAAGTTAAGTTATTTATGGCTTTTTTTATAGTAGTGGGGAGGATTTGCCTTGGCCAGCAGCCGAGCACCGAGGGCAGCCACTTGCTTACAACCCTTGCAATAGGACACAAAGAGAATAAGAAGAGCAAAAGCAGTGGAAATAAAGACAGGGTGGAGGTAAGGACAGGGAGATCACTCAGCTGTTGCTGTTGTGGACAAACCGGACTCATCATAGGAATTTAACTTAACTGAAAAGAGTTAATTACTGATTCAGGTAGTGAGAAACAAAGATTACAAACATAAAATACTTAAGGAAAACACTTTTCTGCTTCCTTTCCCAGGCTGAACTTCAGCCCAACTTTCTCCTTTAATGCAACTGTATTATAGGTCCCTTTGGTGAGACAATGGTGGTTCAGGAGTTTGGGGTCTCTGCCACTCTTTGCTCTTCGCTCTTTTCTTCTACTTTTCCCTCCTTACTCATCTCCTCTGGTTTGAGACCTCCATGGGCCATGTTCCCTTCAAGCTTTTCATCTTCAGGGGTGACTTGCTGAAAGGAATGATGTGTGCTGTCCTGTGCTTCCACTCACTCTGGACTCAAACTCTTTCAAACACGAGTTAGTGAAGAACTGGCTTTCTTTAAGGAAGCTAGAAACCCTGTAATTTTTGCTGCCAGTGTGATTAGCTCCACAAATGATTAACTACTTGCAGCATTCATCCCTGTGGGTCCTTGGGTGGTGATATGGCAAAAAAAGGTGTCAGTCAACGTGATCAGGATCCCTCCTCATACACTGAATTCCAGCTGAAAGTTAAAATCAGATATATTTTATCATTTTCATTTCTTATGATAGAAATACATTTTTATTATAAAATTTAAGGTGTGATATTAATATTTAATTAATATTATTTTTTAAATTTATCCCTCAATCTCTGATTATAGTATTTAATAAAATTAATGTTGGCCAGAAATTGCCATTCTAGTGATTACAAACATCTGAATTTAATTCTTGTTATTGTATAAGAGTTTGTGAGACAAATGAGGATGATGAGAACAGAGGAATGATGGGATTTCTATTACATGCACTCAAATAAATGTTGTGCAGGCTCAAATGGTGAAGGCAATGTCCTGCTGCAGATGGGAAAACAGCATTTGTTGTGGGAGGAGATGTCTGCAGTAAATGTCTCTATCAATAAACTGCATAATAAGGGTGAGATGATGTTTCAGAGTAACATGTCTAGCCTTAGGACCACATGTTCCAGCTGAAAATATCAGAAAATTCCACAAGGAAGATGAGATATTATTGTTTTTGAGCAGAATCCTAATTTGACTGGCTTTCTTTTTTTTTTTTTTTTTTAATTTTTATAGGGATTCTTTCAACTCTGGGAAATGGATATGTTATTTATATGTCCTCAAAACGAAAAAAGAAGTTGAGACCTGCTGAGATAATGACTGTTAATTTAGCCGTGTGTGATCTAGGAATTTCAGGTAATTTCATGTCTTGTTTTCACTCATTTTTACTATCCCACCATTCTTTCTGGCAACAGCAAGAAATAGTTCCCTGGAAGTCATGGGGAGCCCCAAATGGCTATTGTTCTATTTTTCACATATAACAAAGAGAGAAGGATAGAAGACAACATTCCTGAACAACTTGATGGAAAAAGCATGAAATATAAAGAGGAAAAAATAGAGTTGGTTTTATCAATCAGGCAAAACTCCTGTTCACCAAGCACTGGGCAGGACTTCAAAGACATCTCCTATGTGCATCCTGGCATAATAACCACAAACCAGCTTGGCATTATGGTTGAAGAGAAATGTATTTTCTTGCTGTAGGATGCAACAGGAGGGATCAAAAATACATATTTAGCCAAATATGAGCAGGGAGGGTCATGGGGTGAAAGAATTGGAAAATGCCTGGGGCCATCAGCCAATGAAAGCTAACGATTTTCTCTATGATGACTGTTCTCTTTTATCTCTGGGTGAGGAAAATAGGCATTTACAGTGGAGTAAGAGCAAAACCAGCCAGCTGGAGGGATTTTTGTTTCAACCTGACAGCCTGGAAGCCCTGACATGAGAGGAGGGAGCTTTGGAAAGGTTTACATGAAGATGCACAATCAAAAACCTTTGGAGATCATTTGTTTGGCTCTTGATGCGAGTGTCATTCAGCTCCTTATGGCTACATACAAATACAAGGGGAGGACTGGACGTCCTTTAAAAAAGAATATTTTGGATCATAGACAGTCTAACGGCTATAGAGGCCTGATGTGACCAAACTGACCATGGGACGTCCCCAGTGCAATGTAAAATACAGAATGTTCCCATGCTCCCAAAGTCATCCGTCCCCTATGTTTTGCATACATGAGCAACCCTGCCCCCAGCTCCCTTGCATGCTTTTCCTGCCCGTGTCTCTGCCAAATGCTTTTGCTTTCATCCAAATGCCTAAAATAACACCAAACAATGTAAAATGATGGCTTCCAGCCTCCCCAAACCGAAGCTTATTATGATTTCACTGCACATGGCCAAGGAGCTGCTGAGCTTCCAGTAACCTTTATGCCTCTTGGTAATCAGTAAACACGGTTCTCTGAAGGAGATATTTATGAATTCAACAGAAGAAAGTGTTGAATTTTTCTGCTGCACAAAGATATCCCAATGATCTTTTGGACACTACAGCCATGGAGAGACAATTTCCATTTTGCAGGACTTACAAGTGAAGGGAAAAAAAAAAAAAACAAAAGACCAGGTTTTGGTTCTTTTGTGATGCTCCCATCTCCTTTGTGTCCTAAGAGTCTGTCTTATTTTATAAGGCTCATATCTGACCACAACAAGAGTCACTCCAGTGGGATGGATGCCATAGCTATATATTTGCAAAGTAAAGGGATATCTCAATAGTATAAGCTGTATGTCCCAACCATACAAATTACATAGCCCTCTTATTATGAAGGCTACTAGTTTCCCTGTTAAGGTTTGTCACCTACATAGCACTTCATTATCTTTTCTTCAATGGGGATCTCAATTTATCTGTATGTTTAAGTTCTGTAATTAAAAATAATTGCACAGTCAATTACCCTTTTTCTATGCTATCTTTCTTTTTTTTTTTTTTTTTCCCTGTTAATGGAAGATGTTGACTTGAGAATTGTCCTATGTTTTGTCTGATGAACCAATTGGAGTGAAGAACTGACTTTTTCCAAAATCTTCATATTTCACACACTTGTCATGGCACCTTGTTTAAGAAACAGGTCCTGCCATGGCCCTGCTTCCTGAAGATTTCCACAGGGTGGCACCAGCTACTTGTTCAAAACTGCATCAGGCTCATTTTGCACTGATACCACGCTCTGGGTCCTGTGTTGCTGAACAGAAATTTGATTTTCTGCAAATAAATATTTTGGCCTTTAGAGCTGGCCATGATTTACATGATTAAAGTTCCTGATTCTTAGCATATATCTTGGACCTTGAGATAGTTCATGTTTTTCTAGAAACCTTGATCACTGGGATCAGCTTTTGCTTGAAGAATTAAAATACATTGCTTCTGCTTGGAGAAAAGCACGTAATATGTTGACCTGAGCACAATTTCCAGGCTCAGGCTTAGGCTAAAGGAAAAGTATCCCAAAATACTCTATTTAAAAATAAGTCACATTTTGAAGTATTTTTAATCATGATGTTTTGGGTATAGGAAATGGAGCAAAGGCCATTTTCTGTGAGATTTTTGTTTTGGTAGAAATGAATAAAAAAAATGTTTAGTTTGACATCAGTTTGATCTGAAGTGGAATATTTATAGGAATAATCCAAAACATTTTCTGCGGATCACTTCAACAAAATAGAGACTTTTATCTTGCCTTCTATAACCAAGTTACTTGAGGGAATTACAGTTTGCAAGACCATTTTTGTCTTCTTTATAAACCAATTCATTGAGCTGCCGTGACATTATATACATCATGGTTCAGCCAGGGAAACTAGCCCAAGGCAGTATGGATGTTTTCAACTCCCTGAGGTGTTCTGGAAACTCCTATGCAGGAAGAAATACAGTCACAGGGAGGTGGTGTTTAATATTTAACATTGTTTAAATATTGCAATTGAACAATTCAGGTCTTGAAGCATTTCAGGTCAATTTGTTAAGTATAAATGAAGGATTTGGTAAACATGCTAATGTTCTTAGATCGTGAGTTTTTTAGTTTTCTATTTGATTAAAATTATTTTTTTTTTGTTCAATTTGAGACAAAAAGTAAAAAAACCTCAGAAAGTGGAGTTTTCCAACTGGAAAGCTACAGTTTCCAAACACTGTCATTTTCATGATATTTCCAAAGACTATAAATAATGTTAATATGTTTTAAGGTGAGGAAGATACAACGTATGACCTAACTTCACTTCTTCCATAATGCACCATCCACGTTCACAAATGGAGAAATGAGCTAAGGTGTCACTAGGATGGCATCTCTGAATAGTTAAGTATTGTTTGGGGATGCTTAAAACTTTTTAATATCTGTGGCCAGGTGACTTGCTGAGAGCCACCAAGGAATAGTGTAGCATGGGTGGGAGTGGAAACACTTCTGCAGCTCAAGTCCATCCTGCAACGATAGCACCATCTTCTTTTTTAACCTAACACTTTAGCACTATCTGCATCCTACTCTTGGGCCTTGGTAAATTTGAAGAAGTCCTCTTTGAAGGCAAATTTCTTAATCCTGGTATTTGAAGACATTCTGTTGACTATAGGGGTGTAGCCTAATTAGACCAGTGCCTGTTGTAATATCAGACTCACTCATCAACCATACTATTTACATACCAGCATATGTTTTCTTGTGGACTAAAGACATACTCAGAAGTTTTCATAAGGGGAAGAACTTGCACATGCTCAGTACCAGAGTATGGGTTTATTCTCGGTCATGTGGTCTGCAGTAAAGGACCTATTTTCAGCCACTCTGCAGGCTTGGCTCATCCTACCAGAGCATAAGTGCTATGGGATCTAGCTACAACAGTCAGTCCTAGTCCTGTGGATGGAAGTCATTCCAGTGATCACATCCATTGTGCCTGAAGTATCCTCTCCACATTGCAAAGCAGTTTTGCTGGTATTGGCTTTGGGGGAAACGGTTCGCTTTACTGGAAAAGCGTGGTTTAATCAGTGATGGATTTTATCAGTCAATTGTCATTCTTTTCTCCTCTTGAAGTTGTAGGAAAACCCTTTAGTATAATTTCCTTCTTTTCTCACCGCTGGATCTTTGGATGGATGGGCTGTCGCTGGTATGGATGGGCTGGGTTCTTCTTTGGCTGTGGGAGCCTTATTACAATGACAGCTGTCAGCCTGGATAGATACCTGAAGATCTGTCACTTGTCTTATGGTAAGAAATAAAAGCTGGATTAAATGACTACAGAAAAGCTATATTAAGTGATGTAATTTTCTAGACTGAAATCATATTTTACATGCTTTTATTAAATATAAAGAGGGATACAAAGTTAAAAGGAAGTTTTTTGTATGACCAAAGTAATCCCAGCTAAATTTGTGTTGCTGGACGTAACACCTGTTTTTCTCTCTTCTGTCTGCTTAAGCCTTAAGTTTTAGCAGTCACTCACAGATAAATCACTTTGTCTATAAAGGCATACTGACATTAATAGATTCAACTATTGTTCTTCTTGCAAGGTCTTATGGTCCAACACACAAAACTGTTCGTTATTAGATGCCTAAATTCCTTTAAGTTATATTGCAAGCTATTTAAAGCATCTAAAAGTTTTAGAATCATAGAATTCTAAAATAGGAATATGCAATGGATTGTAATAAATGTGATATTGTCTCTATAATACAGAGATGGAATCTATGGAATTTGAGAGGATAAAATGAATTTAGCAATGAAAGCTGTTATCACCGTATCCATCCATATCTTGTAACTCTTGTATATGAAGTATTATATGTTTCAATATTTCAGTTAAAAGATGATGCCACAATTTAGAAAAGATGTTTTTCTTGCATCAGAAGGGACTAAATCCCCAACACAATACAGGGAATACTCAAGGTGACTTTATATGTAAGAAATGCCTTGTTCATGTGAGTTGAGGGACACACAACTGTTCTCTTAACTGGTTCCAAGAAATATTTGCAGCTAGGAAGTTTAAGTAAGCTGGTCTTTCCAAAAGCTGAGTGAGCTGTCTATTAAAAGCATGTCCATGCTCTTTCCTGAAATGTCAGCGCAGGAAAGGTCTCCTTAGCTGAGTTTTAAGTACACATTTCACATTAAGCAGGATTTCATTTTTTTTCTATAAAGTCTTATCAAAATAATTCAGTAGCAACTCAAATTATAGACAGTTTTTCAGACTTGGAAAGCTAAGGTAAGCATTTCATGGCTGGCTGAATTCATTCTGTGGACTCTGGTATTTAGCACAACTTCTTAGCTCAAGAGAGACAGAACACTTTAAACTCCTTTTTTTCTCAAGGGCTGTCTAATTATGGTTGTCCATACAAAATGTTGGAGAGCAATAAATGTATTTAACACGTCCAGTCCAGGTGGTTAACTTAGCCATTTTCTGTTTATATTCCTGAAACCTAGAATTTACAACTTGACCTTTCCTACATTACTATTCCATGTGAAAGTACCCAGTTCCAGTAGGGTGTCCAACACGGGGAGCTACTCTCTGACCTACTAGGAATAGGTTACCTACTCCAAACCTCTAGGAACAGGATTAGGAATAGGAATAGGAATAGGAATAGGAATAGGAATAGGAATAGGAATAGGAATAGGAATAGGAATAGGAATAGGAATAGGAAAACCCTTGTCTTAGGAAGTGCAGCCAGGAAGTTGTTTGTGCAATTCCTGAAAGCAAGTCCTGTGGCTTAAATTGGTTAGGAACTAAGAGCATTTATTTTGCTCTAAAAGCAGCAACTGATTTTTCTTTTTTTTAATAGATTACTGTATTTGACAATAGCTATGGAAGAAATGTCTCTCCTTTAATCCTCATGTTATTGTTGCTCTAGTTTTTCTATACCTGAACACAATAAACCACCTTCCTGTCTCTCAGCGATTGTCCTCGAATTCGTCATTTGACAGCAAATGTTCATTTTCCGTCCACTGATCTGGAAAGGTGAAATCACTCAGGGAAAGGACAATGGTCACAACCAATATTAGAGCAATTTGTTTTGCTTTGGTTTTGATTTAAGTCATTCTTAAACCCTGAAGAAAGCTCCCCAATATCAGTGGATGGGGAGTAAAAACACATTAGAGCTTCCAAGGTGGAAGGAGCTGTTATAATAACATAGTACAGGTTTCTGTGTAAATCATAGGTTTGAACTTCTTAGTCCCATCTGAATCCAATATGTTGAATGTAGGTGATGATGGGAAGCTGGTAAATGGAAGTTTTTCTAGGTGACTTAACTTTCTATGCAAGGTGAGCAAAGACAATACTCCACAACTCCAGGCCTACCATTAGCATTTAACAATAACAAAATGGGCAAGGATACACAGAAACACCTATTAAGAGTACTTCTGACAGTACACACATGGTGATTTACTGTACTGGAAAAGAATGACAAGGTAAAGATAAATCTTGGGTAAGATGTTTCCTCTGTAAAACCTTGTCTTTCAGTGACTTGATTTAATGATTTATGTTAAGAATTGTTCTGAGATCAAAATTTGGCCAGTTAATATATGTCAGGAGGAATATGAAATAACGTAAGCTACATTATACAGTTGCAGCTGGTGAGCTTTCATACTGAATAATGAAAAGCTGAACTAAATACTGAGTCCTTCATGTAGATTGAACCTCCATCTCATCTGACCACACACTATGAATATGCCTTTACAGACCACATAGCAATTTTCAAAATTATTATACAAGATTCCCATGATCATTGCTGAGGTAGTTGTTTGAATTGCCTTTGTACGGACTCTTCTAGGTAGTAAATCATAGAATCATCTGGTTGGAAAAGACCTTGGAGATCACCAAGTCCAACCGCATCCATCTTCTGCTAAACCACGTCCTTCAAAAACTCACCTGTCTGTCTTTTAAACACCTCCAGGGATGGTGATTCAACCATCTCCCTGGGCAGCCTCTGCCAGAGCCTGACCATCCTTTTGGTAAAAAAAATCTTCAGCATAGCCTAAAGTAAAGATCTAAAATAAAGTCAGCTGGAATTTTTCATGTGAGTATGCATTTCTCTTAATGAGGTACAATACAAGCTGTGGTGGAGAGCTTATGGGTCACTATCAACACCTGGAAGGAAGTAAAATGAATCCTACAGAGTTGCTGTTGAACAGCCAACCAAACTTTTAGCGCAAGTGTAGAATGACGTGTTCAATTGAGCCAAATACATACGGACTTGAATTTGTAACTCTTGAATTATCTTCCAGGTACCTGGCTTAAGAGACATCATGCGTTTATCTGTCTGGCAATAATCTGGGCCTATGCCACGTTCTGGGCTACGGTGCCTTTTGCTGGTGTGGGGAGCTATGCCCCTGAGCCTTTTGGGACCTCCTGCACTCTGGACTGGTGGCTGGCGCAGGCTTCGGTGGCTGGACAGGCCTTTATTCTGAGTATTCTTTTCTTTTGCCTCCTGTTCCCAACTGCGGTGATTGTGTTTTCCTATGTCAAAATAATTTTAAAAGTCAAGTCATCCACCAAAGAGGTTGCTCACTATGATACCAGGATTCAGAACAGCCATGTGCTTGAAATGAAGCTGACCAAGGTAGGCAGGAAGATTTAATCCAGTTTGTTTTGTTGGGTCATAAAAGCAGGCTTGAAGTACCTCAACCCTATACTGTTCTATTCTGAATGACAGTACAATGCTCTGAATGTGGTTCTTGTGGCATTGTCCTCCATTACTGTCAAGATGGGAAGAGACAGACATTGAAATATAATTTTGGGATTAGGACACTCGAGTACCTGAGATCATGATTTGGTTTGAAGCTTTGCCGCAGCCTTCCTGTGTGAACTTTCACAAATTGTGTCACCTCCCTATGGCCCTGTTCCCCATCAAAAAGTTCCCTTTGCTTTCAGAAACAGTTGGAAAGAATTATTTTAAGGTGCTTGAGGTGTCCAGAAGTTATAACAGAAAAAGTGACAAGCAGGGGAATAAAACTTTTAGAGAGTTTATAATTCCTCTGTTAATGAAGATCTAGACTAAAGCCAGTGCTGTTACATTGCAATTGTTTTAGTCCTAATGATTTATCAGTTTGGTTTAGCCATGTGCAACTGATAAAAATGCACTCAAGTCTTAAAATTAATTTTCCATCTCAGGTCATATCCCACCTTCCCTTTCTGATTGAATCTCTTTTCTATTTGGCAATAGTGACAACCACGATCCTTGCTGATATTTGTTATCGTGCCATGCATCTTGCAAAACAAAAACTTGTGCTGAGCAAAACCAGATTCCTCAGTTGTAAAATGTTCACAGCCTCTGTAAGAGACGCCCAGAGGGAGCCAAGCAGCATCTTTTTCCTTGGTTGATCAATTTTTATTACATTTTTGGGGGGCTGAAATTGAAGCTATATAACATACAGCAGTAAGTGGCATTGTGCCTAAACATATCAGAGAACTTTAGGTAGCTGCCCCTATGGCCAGTGCTGTCAATAGGGCTGGTAAAACTGTATTTGCCTTTAAAAAGAGTCATTTCAGTACAGAACTTTTTTTTTTGTGCTTATTCAGCACCTTTTCTTTGAAGAATAATGAAAACTTTTGAGGTTGCAAATTTACATTTGCCATATTGGAGGGATTATGTAAAACTTTAATGTGATCTGAGTCGGAACATTAGTAATCGTCCCTTCTGTCTCAGATCTACAGTGGAGAGCAAAATGTTGGGATGTATATAATTATGGAAAATGAGTTACCATCATAACCCCTTTAAATTCACAGCACAATTTAGAACAGGCTGTGTTTGAGATCCTTGGCTCACATGCACTGCTTCTTCAATGACAGACAACAATAAAAAGGTCACAAAAATGAGATTTCCCTGAAAATAATTTATCACAAGAAGTTGTAAAATATCCAAACCCCTAGTGTTTTCTGATGACCTTTTTTGTTGTAATCCTGCTAATTGCATTATTTCAAATGAGTGCACATGTCTGGAAGCAGTAATAGTCTGTCAATGGTAGCAGTATAATGGCATATGCTCTCCAGGATATATTATTGCATGTCATTTGAAGCTATGTCAGGCTGTAACTGAGTGCAGACAGGTTGGGTCAGGTAAAGTATATAAATCACAAATTTTGGGCCCAAAGAGTTTTTCTTTAATAATTATACTAAGCATTCCTATGGCTACATTTCCTCCTGTTATAAAGAAATCCCTTTCTCATTTACCAGGAATGCTGCCTAAGTGTTTCATAGAAATTTGTTTTTTAAAGCATCTATAGATTTTAATGGAGTACAAAATGGGTTAGGAGACAAAAACCCTAAACATTAACATGTAAACATTATACTAGCATTCTCACACTCAATTAAATTCCCAGTAGTTTTAGTTCTGTTTTACCCAGGTAAATACAGTCATCTTTCAACTGCTGGAGCTAGCACACCCAGACACTTGACAGGTCATCACTTTATGCTTACTTGCTTCTTCTTTTCTTAATTCCCTCTGCTTTTGCCTTGGTGACTGGTACTGAGTGATCTATGGTGTTTGTAGGCAGGAATATACTTTCTTAAAATAAATCACCTACAGAGATACTCAGGTTCCTCCATTCTCAGGTACCATCAGGATAAAATTCAGTTCTGGAAAGAACTGAAAAGAAGTTTGGGGCTCTGCAAATAAGCAGGGTTAAAAAAAAAATAGGACATGTTTCCAGTTTAACCTTCATCAATTTCAAAGATCTTGCTAAGATTTTAAAAAAACTTTCAGTGTTATGTATTGTCCTAACAAAGGCAGTCTGCATCTTCAAAAGACTCTTCTCCTTCCGTGGTTTCTATTTCGTATCAAAGAACTATTATTTTCTGAGATCTCATTTAGTTTATTCAAGTTTAGCCTGATCTTAAAAAATTCAGCCTGATCTTATAAAAAAAATCATGTTTAGCCTGATCTTATAAAAAAATCCCTGTGATAGTGGACTCATTAACTGCTGCGTGTCAGGTTAAAGAAAAACAGGCACTAGATAAAGAGAAGAAAAATGTGTGACAGCTTTTGTTCATATTGTAAATTTATCTGAAGTGAGTTATCATTTTTCTTTTTCCTTGTATGGCAGTTTCACTTCTGTTTTGTCTAGCTCTGTGCTGTCCTGTCAGTGTCTACGTTAACGTTTTTCTTTCTTCTCTCTTTTCCTCACACAAGGTGGCAATGTTGATCTGTGCAGGGTTCCTCATTGCCTGGATCCCTTACGCTGTGGTCTCTGTGTGGTCAGCCTTTGGACAGCCAGATTCAGTTCCCATTCAGTTTTCAGTGGTACCAACCTTGCTTGCAAAGTCAGCAGCCATGTACAACCCAATTATTTACCAGGTCATTGATTGTAAGTTTGCATGTTGTCGGTCACGTGGATTGAAGACGCTGCAGAAGGAGAGCTCTTCAAAGAAATCAAGGTAATGTTTTTCATTGAGATGTAGGGTATCTTTAAGTACACAGTGCCCCAATAATGTACCAAAATAAGATCTGCTAAGAGACATAGCTCTTTGAATCTTATTTCTTGTTTTTGACCCTGACTAATTCAGGATCTTTTCTCCCATGGAAATTTGTAAGGTGACTTTATATGTAAAAAGAGACAAAAGGAGATGATTCTTAATTTTAAATCCAGTTGCAACTCCATGGAGGCAGTTGGGAAAAATTGTCATTGGTTTTAGTAGTTTTTGGATCAGTCTTGTCTTCATGTTCCTTTTCTTTCATGTCATTGTATGGGTCACCTCCAGAAGGTGTTGATGACCTCCATTGCCAGTGAAGTGAATGGGACAGGATTATGTTAATTGCTTATATAATTAACCTGTTAACCCATTATTATGCCCTTCAGCCACAAAATTATCAGGGAGAGACAACAGCCCCTTAATCACCCTGTGAGTACCAATCAAAAAAACTCAAATCAACAAATCAAAGTGTAATAAGATCTTATAAAGCTTCTATTTGCAACTTTCTGGCAAAATCTGTGCTGATCACCAGAGGAATTCCTGGTAACATTAATTGTGCGCTTGGAGGAAAAATGCTTCTAGTTCTGCCTTATGCCAGACAAGTATTTTACTTTTGTGATTGAACAACCATGACATAATGATGGATGTTAATCTGACAGTGTAGACTAATAAAAAGACCACAAATGCCCTTCTACATATGAGTGGCTGTAAATTCATGGAATTCCAGCAATTAGACTCAAAAATCTAGAACATATATGCCTCAGTATGTACTTATAGAGGAGTGAGGCCATTTCATCATTCATATTATTACCTTACCAATTCCAGCATTTTTTGATGTATTGTTCAGAGTAAATCAATATCTCGAGCTTCAACAGTTTCCCTTAGCAAATTAATTTAAAAACCTACACTCAGATTTGTCTCATCTGCAGAACATACTTAATTTGTATATGTTGTAAGTGTTTGGGCTGCTGAATTCATAGTTTATCAAAAAACTGATCTGCAGTTTTAGGCAAATGGGAGACAAATCTGAAGTAGCCTTTAGTGAATCTTCAGAGTCTGGATTTGTGGAGGAAGTAGCTTTCATTTGGTCTCTCATAGTGAATGCAGTTTGCCTTTCCTTAGCCTGCACATGAACAAAGTGATCTGGAAAAATTGCTTCCTAGAATTAGGAACTTGTCATCTGGGTACAAACAAAATGATGATTGTGCTTTCTCCTTCCCATAGGACGTACACAATATCTGCACACAGAGACTCAATGGCAATGAACGAAACCCAAATGGAAGTATGAAGGCTCATTTTACATACAGCAAATGAAAACCTGATGACAAAAAAAATCATATTATCTCAAGTTATTCTTTCTGTAAATAAATTAAAACATGATGACACTTTTATTTTACTCCTTAGTAGAATGTTGCTCTTCCCACCCTGCCTAAAATTGTGTGATTAGAGCTGGACAATTTTTTTAAGTACTCAGAAGAAGAAGTAGAGAAGATTCAAACGTATAAATATTTTTTATTCACTTCAGAGCTTTTGGAACATTTTTTCTTTTTGTTTTTAGCAGTAACTGAAGTGATAATTTGGGTGATATTTTCCTTCACAGAAAGTGAAGTAGTCACAAAGGCCAGTCTTACTTTGCTAAAGCTAATCTCCTGAGATTCCTACTGCAGTCACTGGAGAACTGGAGCATGAGGGAAAAGATTCCTTAGAGGACAAATCAAAGTCAGAACTTCACTCATTCGGGCTCCAAAACACCCAATGGTGAAAAATTAACCCGCTGGTTATCCCCTGTGCATGTCTTTCCAACTCATGTGACCACAAGCTGTCTTAAAACCACTTTGACTTCAGCCTATTAATATTCAGAAATATTTTGGTTTTAGTCAAGGCACGATAAGAAGTGCTGCACTCGTATACCATGGGTGGTCAGTATTTGTGAATGAGAAAAGAAAGGTCTCTTGCTCAAATGCTAATTTCATTTAAACAACATTGAATTGTTAATTACTTTGTAATAAAAAAGCAGAGCCTAAATTAAGTCAGCTCCATACATGCCAAAGTGAGCAAACCAATAGCTTGCACATCTTTTTACCATTCTCTGGCCAAAATTACAATGGAAAGTGACAGCAATAAGCAGAGTGGTTTGACTTCTTCAATGGTAATTTAAATTTTTTCACTTTCTTTTTTATTTACCACAATACTTTATGAGACTTTTATTTAATATAAAATGACAAATCTTTTCTCAATCCTAAGCATGAAACCAGACTCAAAGCTAGTGAACTCAGGGGAAAGGTTACAGCACAGGTAACATAGAAGACTTTATCAAATATGGTTTTATCTAATTTTTAAACACCAGTCCCTGGAAAGATGAGGATTACAAATGATTTAGGAAAACAAGAGTCCTACCAAAACAAATCTTGCAAGTTCCTAATGCAGTAAATAGAAAAACAATATGTGCTTTGAAAAGACCTGCAGAGTAAAGCATCCAAAATAATTGATTTTGATATGAGCCGTAATTATTCCTTTTTCTATTTTTTTTTAATTTACCTTAAGGTAGAAGCATTGATACAGTCTAAAAATTATCAATCAAGTATAAGCAGATTGTTAGTGCCTAAATGACTTTGATATTTGTAGGTCATTTCTTTGGGAAGAATATGGTACTATAAAAAATAAGTTAATTGCAAATCAGGGAGTCTCCCACACAGACTTATGTTGACTGTTCATTAAAAAAAAGAAAGTTATGAGGGTTAAAATTTTATTCTGAATTGTTCCTTTAAGGAAAGAAAGCATTTGTGAAAGAGTTTGAATTGCTTTCCTGTTTAACATTTAATGGTGTTTTTATCATGCTGTTATTTTTCATTTGTGTTTACCATATATTCCCTGCCATACTGAACTGAACTTCTTTCTTGGCTGATCTGTAGTGATGTTAAACTTGTTTTATACAAAACTATCATAAAGATTTAAAGTAATCTGTTGTTTATTGGTATGTCCCAGCACTCCCATTCTGCAGTGCAAACAGTTGCTGTTTTCTCAACGATATTCAGACAATATAGTACAAGTTGAATTTTGTTCAATTTCCTAAGCTGAGCAGAAGAAAATATTGTCTCCTCCTGTGCAATACTTTAGCAAAAGAAGTTTGAATAAATATTATGAGAACTCACAGACGTCGAAGGAATTGCCATGTTAACTATAAAATGTTTCCTGCTAATTTTTTCCAAGAAGTTGAGTTCTATGCACCTTTCAGTATAAGGCAGGTTTATTTCTTGGCTATGGTTGCGGACGGTGCCCAAGAATTGATCCAGAGCAGAAGGCATCATTTACAATATTTCCAGATTTGCTTATGAAGATATTAACAATCTTCCCTCCATTTTTCCTGCAGGTTTTATTCCTTTCTTTATCCAGGCAAACTTTGGCTAGTGCCTATAAACATTTATCTTAACAAAGGTCTAATGTAAGACTGACATACTGTGGCCCTATAAATGCAGCTTATTTGGAGCAGAGCTGCTGGTAAGACCAAAGAATTTACCCACTAGTCTGGCCAGATTTCATGGCAGATCAATTCACTATGTGTGCATGGACCCTTCCTGTACTTTTAATTGGGGAATCTTTTCACTTCACTTTTAAAATTACATGCTCACTTTGGAATTGTTTCTGGGTCATCCCAGAAACTTGTGGTAGGGCTGAATTTTGTATTCCTAATGTCTGTAAAATGTTTTTGCATTCCACTGTGTGTAATGTACTAGATACACGTGCTATCTCAATAGGTCAGAGGTTTAGTAAACCCTAAATATGAATTTGTGGAATAATGATAAACTTGTTTCATATGAGTTATTTAAAGATATTTATTTTTTGTTCAGTTCCATAATTATATGTTTGAAGACACAGTTTTACCGCTACTGAATAGTATTTTGGCCTGTAAGAAATGGTGGGACTCCAATTTGAGCAGAAGTTTATAACAGGTTTATATTGAGTATGTGTCCAGGTGAACAATGTTTTTCTGAATCAAGCAAGACATAAGCATTCAAGCATGCAGTACTGTGATTCAAATGGAGAACCTGAACCTAAAAGCTCATGGATCTCATCCGATTCAATGATAGAGGAGAGCTGTAGAACCTTCTTTTTCTACCTGTGCAGATCATACGATTACTTTACGCTCTGTTTGGGATCACAATAGCAGAGGAACATAGGGCCTTATTACAGATTCAAATGTTCACAGTCAGCTTTGAATTGAATCAGAAGATGTAGCCTGATGGCTCAAAAGGTAATCATTTGCCTTTGATGTTCAGGACAAAATGTTGTCCTCTCCATGTGTTGAGTCTGAAAATTGATAATTATGTACAACTAAGACATGTAACCTTGGTCTAAGCTCGTCAGAAAAACAGTGAATCTCTCATTTACATTCAAGAAATCTTGCAAATGTTTAGCAATATTCAAACTTATTTTGTTTTATGACCTGAGTTTAGTCAAAGCAAGAAAAAAGTAAAACCAATGTGATAAATGAGTAAGCAATATGACCCTGATGGGCAATTTCTTTATTGCATTTTCAATATTTCAGCCTCCTTGTTATATTTTAGAGTTATTGGTTTCATGTATTAGCATTAAACTAAATGTTTTTCAACAAAAATGGTGGCATCAAGAATAATAGTTACAAACGAAAATCTTTTATCATGTATCCTATGTGGGCATTCAGATTGAGCACTGAGAAGAAAATATTATCTGAATTCACTGTCAGAGGCTTGAAGGAAATAATTGACACAGGTTAAGCCTCCATTTAGATAATGAGCTGACCTGAACCGTGAGATTGGCCCACTGAGATTAAGCCACTACTCTGTATTTCAAAGTTACAGGCAGTGAAATTATGCAAAGCTTGTGGATAGGGATGCTTTTAGTTTGGTCATTTTCAGCCAGAGATGAGGAATGCCTATAAATCACCTTCTACAGACTTTGAAACCTGTTGACAATGTAGAACTATCAAGATTTACAATGCTTGAAGAGGCACAAGAAAGAAGGGAATTAAGCAAACCTTTGTGGCAGAAGTTCAAAAAAGTAAAGCGTTAAAACTGAAAGTTATTTTTTTATGAGCTTTTGGAAGACAGCAGAGAATGTTTTTTGGGCAGGTGAATGCAACTGTACCAAAATTTATTTCTACCCCAGTAATAATAATGAAAAAAACCCAACCCAACAAGTAGTTTGTTAAAAATATTTATGGCCCACAGTGCAAGATTGCAGCCAGCAGATTTTTGGCTTTGTGACATCCAAAGGGAAAGAGAAATCTAATGTGTCTTTATATGAAGAGAGTATGACTAATGAATTGACAGGAAAAATGCTAGTGAATTGAATTCTTTGGTGGAACTTTTCTCTTGAATGACGGTGTTTAGACAATGTCTTTTGAAGGCTGTCCATCTCCACTGCGCAGGGTGATCGTGGTCATGAAAATAAATCTTAATTACTCTTAACTGACCAAGTACTTACTTGCTCTGCAATTCTGCATTACTCATTTTATGATTTTGTTTCTACCTCTTGTTTCCTCCAGGAAACTTTCAGGCATGCCATTCTATATTCCTTAGGAAAGCAGCTTTGACATTTTTTTGTTACATTTCCCAGTTCAGTATGTTCCCAGATGAGTCCTGGCCTGGACAATAAATAATGTACACCACAACACCCATTTCTCTCCCTTCCCTCTCCCAAGTCAGATGGGTGGTTGGCTGTTTTCCTCTACATCTGCATCTTTCTAAATTTCACAAGGCCTTATATTAACAGTTCTCCAACACTAAGGACTAACATTTGGCCTCCTGAATCTAGAATTCCTGGAGAGCTGTTGCTGAGCTTAGAGCACTGCAATGAAGGAAGGGGACCTTCATTATTATCATCATTGTGATTACATAAGATCTTGAGCCATCGTGCATCCCATACTGACCTTTCTCTTACTACTTGCTTTGCTTTTCAGGATGACTTGTATTCCCCTTTACTCGGGACTTGGTGTATACAGTGACAGGGCTATTTTTGTAATTGCCCAGCATGATTTTCACTTCCTCAGTTATGATTCTCTTTCACGTTGTAGATGGTAGAGGGGACCTATAGGTCTTTTGAAATAAAAGGCTTAGTTACAGGGTTTCATGCTTTAATTACTTCCAAATATAAAGGATTCTTCACTAATCATATATAATGAGCGTTTATCAGCCACTGACTGTAGTTTTGTGTCTCAAGGGGGCAGAGAAGAAAACCCTAGAATATTGTTGCCTAGTTTGTTAGAGACATTGAGTATCAAATCAGGTAATTGTACAGCATCTGGATGAAAGCTACTAATCAATAGTAAAGGTTTAGCAGGTGCCCTGAGTCAGCAAGATAGACCACTGGTCTGCATTTTGGATCTTGCATGTAAAGAGAATTTTAGGAATAGATCTCTTAGTCTTTATGTAAAATGACAAAAAGAAATTCGTGAAATATTGATTAAACACTGCACTGACCTAAACATGACTGTTGCAGAATTTATTTTAGTCAGTGATGGTGGATACAGCCTGTGCTATACTATACATTTTAAATGATGAATTTCATCAAGTATAATCTCAGATTAGTGAAAACATTAAACATTAAATAGATATGTCTAAATAATAGATGTGAAAATACAGGTGTGAAGGTCTTTCTGGTTTGTAAAAGGGGCACCAGAAAGGCTTAGCATCTTAAAAGCAGAAGTTCATGTGAAAGTCTTGCTCTTTCTGCACTAATCTTCCAAAACACATCAAAAAAAGGATCTTATCTTAGGGTTTTCAATTCATGGAGGCAATTCTTAACACCTAAAATTGTTCCTCTGAAACATCTGAACATCCTTTATACTGTATTACAAGACATCATCTTAGAATAATCAGTGTGCAGAGAACATGCCTGTCTGCCTGCAGGTCTGGTCTTCAAAGCTAAGGACAGCTTTAGAGAAAGTGTAACAGGGAAATAAAAACAATGATCGTGTATGAGCAATGGAAGCTAAGAGGAGAAGATGACAGGGTTAAGCTGAGTAGCCTAGAAAAGCAAAGGTCTGGGAGTAAATTATATCAGTCTATAGAAAGCTTTAAGGCAATAATAATGTAAATTAAGAAAGGGAATTATTCACAGTCTCAGAAGGTAATAGAAAGAGAAAGCAAACCTGGAAGATAAAGCAAGAAAAGCTGAGATGAAATTTTCTGAATTAGAGGAACAGTCAGGCTTTGAAAGAGATCTTAAGGGGAGAAGTTAGGCCAAGGGCTATCAGATAATCAAGAACAGATTATCTAATCCACTAGCAGAAATTATTTACTGCTAAATGGCCATTTTTAGTCCTGATATCTGATTTTCTGAACAATTTCCTAGTTTAAACATTGGTAATATCTCAGTTTAGCACCTGTCTGTATAGCTGGGGAAATTGTGCTGACCTTGTTATATGGCCAACTAGATTGTACGGACTGAAATCAGCTTCAAAAGACCTCTCACCCAGTGAAACTCTGCTTGTAATGAAGTTGTTTCAAAATCCAAAGTTGGTGCAATGCAGTGGCACGTATAGATGCCAAGTTAAACTTTGTTATGAAAGAAGTAGCTTTTCTTTCTCAGTTATTAGATGAGCTCTTCAGAGGTAGCATTTTGCAACACATGGATTTCAAGATGAAATGAAGTGCTGTAATTTTCTGCCATAGAAAATTTCTTAAAATAAAATATTTTAGTTATGCTACTGAGCTTTTGAGAATACAAAAATAAATCTGGATTCTCAAAGTGATTAAATTAAAATATACAAAATAACCACAGGGAAATTACATGAGAAAATGAACTTTAGAAATGCATTTGTTAGTGGATCTACATTTTCATTCTTAGGAATTATATTTCTAATAGAGTTAAATTTACAAAGATATCAATAAACTTTTAGTGATACTGACCCAAAATAATTGAAATTTGATTGCTATTGCAAAGCTGAGGTGTGTTCATTGTATGGAAACATATTCCTACTACTAAAGTGTGTCCTTTTAAGAAATTGTTTCACGTGTAACTTTTAGTGTATGTTTTTTTTTAGTTCCAGTTCATTGGCAGTAGAATTTTATTCCCATTTACCATCCTGATACTGATCTATGCTTAGTATAGGAGAGCAAGAAACCGCAGGCTAGTTTTCTCCTTTCTTTGGGGAACAGATTGCTTCCTACTGAAAATAGGTTCACACCTCCTCAGAAGTCCACACTCTACGTCTATTTCCAGTTTCTGATGTAAAAATGGTCTTGAGTTTCTTATTTGTCTTGCATATTTTCCACTACAACAGCCTTACCAGCCTCACTGGAGTTGCACTGGATTTATATTGACTGCAACAGAAGATCTGAAAGTAGGGACGGGTTGGACTGCTCTCTCTCTTAGAGGTGAAACAAACCAGGAGCAACTCCACTGAAATAAGGCAACTGGCCATGCTCTGAACTTGTGTTAGCAATAAAAGGAGAAAGTGTCTTTTTCAGCTTCATGGAAGCGTGCCAGACCCAAGAAATGCCACATTTATTGAGCACTTTCCAGGGCCTACTTCTCCAGCTCTGACTTAGATGAGTAGACCTTGAGCTAAGAGGATCCTTTGGCTGAGAGGAGGTACCAGCTGCAGTAAGCATTTAACTTGGCCAGTAGCATAAAAGTGAGGAAGATTGAATGCTACTTTCTTCCTGTTGCTGTGTGATTTCAGCTTCCTCCATGTTCTGCTTCATTGTATGATTTTTAAAATGCACTCAACCTTCCCAGTGGCCTACTGGACTATACAGCTGAAGTGTCAGTAATCGCCTCTTGGTGTTGCAAGCAGCATTCAAAGCTGTATACAGCTGTAAGAAATTAACACAGAACTTTCTAGAATTCTTATTACTGCATTGTTTTTGGTATACTGGAGCTCAAAGTGTCACGGAAGATGTGAGTATGATTATTAATGTACCTCAGAGGTCAAAACAGGGGGAGAGTTCATAAACTGCTACAGTTGTGTAACTCACAGTAGGAAATTCAATTGTTAGCGTCCATAAATGTTTCAAACACACTGTGTGTCAGTGCAATGTCCTGGAACTGCAATCAGCAATATGAGAGAAAATTTATGGAGTGAACCTGTAAATAACTCTGTAAGTTCTCAAGCAGTGTTGCTGAGTTAGTATTTGTTAATATATAACACCGTGTCATGAAGCAGTAAAGAACTGAACACACTGGCTGCATTTAACACAGGAGACACTTTGCTGTCACCGTATTGGAACAACAGACTGGCTAATTCCATTTTTCTTTGCCCTTTTTTATTCCTCTAAACACACAGCCAGACTGATGGCATCACAAACAGACTTTATTTTCCACAGTTTGTTATCTTAATGTGCTTTCAAATAAAGCAAGAGCATGGATTGATGTTTTACCTACTGTTCTGTCTCTGTTTTTTGAATACAAAGTTGAATGTTTTCACATCAAGGCTACCTTTGGTGCCATTTCAGTTCAAGCCATAGCCCTTGTGTCTATAGTCAAGTGCTTTGCCATGACTTAAGTGGCTCCAGGAAGAGTTTGAAGCCCAGTTCAGTGTAATGAGAAGCACCCAAAGCCTGAGCTTAAGAAGTTGTTTTTCCTTGTCTCTGCCACGCTGATTAAAAGGATTCTCTAAAGAAAGAACAAAACACTTTCTTTAATTCTTTCCTCCTCCTCCCCCACGACCCCAAAAGAGATACCATGGCTTGGGCATCCTGGTCCAGTGGAGTACTATCTGGACAGGTTTTCAAAATGTTCTTCCCTGAAGGACATAAAAGTGGAATGCTGTCCTTCTTACCGGTAGCTTTCCCTCCTTCTCCTTTGAAAATACTGAGGGGAGTTGAAAACTGGGGAAAAGGGGACAGTTTCTGCTTTTAAGAGCCACTGCCATTAGGGTCAGATGTCAACTTAGATGAATTGGTAGCTGCTGTCCAGGACGGGTTTGTCTATGCAAGTGAATAGAAGCATCACATGTGAAAAGCAGAAGTGTGAGAATTAATTAGATGGGAAGAGCAGCAAGTGTGTGAGGCCAGGAAGCAGCAGGCAACCAAACAGTGCATTGCTCCTGGTGCTGCTCAGGGAGTGACGGCTGCAAAGGAGAGCCCAGGAGCTCTGCCTGGAGTTGGTCTTCTTGCTCCGTGCTCTCCAGTTGGGCTGCCCTGGCTCAGGGGAGACCTCATTGCTCTCTACAACTACCTAAAAGGAGGTTGTAGTCGGGCAGGGGTTGGTCTCTTCTCTCAGGTGACCAGTGGCAGAACCAGAGGGCATGGACTTAAGCTTCGTCAGGGAAAGTTTAGACTTGATATGTGGAAAAAATTCTTCACTGAAAGGGTGATTGGCCATTGGAATGGGCTGCCCAGGGAGGTGGTGGAGTCACCGACCCTGGAGGTGTTTAAAGGGAGACTGGATGAGGCACTGAGTGCCATGGTTTAGATGATGGTTGGTGTTAGTGTTGGTGTTAGTGTTAGGTTATAGGTTGGACTTGATGATCTCAGGTCCTTTCCAACCTTGTGATACTGTGATACTGTGATACTGTGAAGTACAATGTCACAACCCTGAAAGGTTTTCAAAATAGTGACTCAGCCTCCTTGTGAAGGGACACTGTGAGGAGGGTCTGTGTAATGGGAGGTAGACCAAAGGGTGCTTTGCTGCTGTTTCATGTGCTGCTCTGATTTGTGCTCATGCTGCTGGCTTGGTTAGAGGGCAGGAAAAGAGCTGGAGCCTCTCTGGAGAAACAGCAGTGCTGAGGTTGGATTCCCATAGCTTGGACAGGTTGGTGGGCTGCAAAAGTCAGCAGTCCAGCTGTGGCTAAAGCCAGCACTCTTTATTTTACTGTTCTTCTGACACAAAGGGCACAGTGGAAATCCTTGCTAGACAGTGCTGGCAGCAGGTAAACTGATACAGGCAGGCAGAGACTGTGTAGCCCTCAGGAGCTTTTCCTCCTAGACTCATCCTCTGCCCTTCAGCAGTAATCTGTGTGTAAATCCGACCAGCCAAGGCTCAGAAACTGCAGGAGATTATGCCACTACAAAGCTGGATGTCGGGTGGTATTGACTGGCAGTATTTCAATCTCATTTTGGTCTGCCCTCACGGTGAGCTCAGCTACAATCAGAAACACAAAAGGAAGATCTGTAAGCAAAGGGATTGGCCTGGAAATTAATGCCAGGCTGCTGCCTGTGCTCCTGGCACTCTGTCTCTGTGCTGTGCATGCACAGTTCCAAATGCCCTGTCTCAGCTGAAATAGTGGAAGAAATAAAGATCAGGTGAAGGATAGCAAAACCCTGTTACTGGGCATGGGACAGCTTCTGTACGATGACAGGTTAAATGAACTCACCTTGGAAGACAGAGAAGTCTGATGGGATATGGCACAGATCACAGATAGCATGGAAAGAGTGGAGGGAACCGATCCACAATTTTTTCAATGTGCAGAAGTTGGAAGGCCCCAAATGAAAGGTCCCAGTATAAAAAAGAAGGCTTGAGGTAAAGGAAAGAATGTGCATTGTCCTGAAAGCGCATCATTAGGTGGCAGGGGAACATTCATTCTGCAGCAGAATTTAGGCTGCTGGCCAATTGCGCAGAGGCACTCCATGATCATACAAAGGCAAAAGTACAAAGTGATTTTTGTGCAGGAGCCACAGGAGCTCTTCCTGGCAGGTTCTGGTCTCACAAAGGTGACATAAAGCACTTTATCTGACAAAGCATTCAAGATCAGGCTTACTTTAATGGCCACGCAGAGGGCTGCTCCTCCTTGCATCACATAGGTCCACCAAAACTGGGAGTGCTGTACTTTAATTTCATTGATATAGGTTTAGATCCAACAACAGGTATTCCAAGGCACTGAAGAAGGTGCTCTGTCTTTCTTTGAAGATCACACTTACAAATGACATAAAAGTAGTTCTCTGAATGAATCAGGGAATATTTCTATTAGCTTCCTTCAAAGCCAGAATGAAAGGACAGATTTCTTTTCCCCTTTATTTTGTAGCTGTTACTCTGATATACTGAAAAAGAAACAACAGGTTTTGTAAAAGAAACCTATGAGCAAAAAAATTATTTTTAGATCAGTAGGAAAACTGTAAGATCAGAGAGAGCACTGTAACAGATGCACCCTCCACGGAGATTTGAATATTAGTGAAGAGCTTTCTGCTTATGGTAAGCTTTTTAGGTAGTGGAAGCTGGAAATAAGAATTTAATCAGGATTTGAATAAGAGAAGAGGTTCTGGTGCATGTAAATCTTACGTGTGGATGTTAAAACAACCAGCATTTGCAGCTAGCAATCAAAAAGAGGTTTGAATCTTAATATAAAACATTGGTTTCACTGTTGTGTGAAAGGAAGGCTCACTCTTTATCTGAGGTAGGTTTTCGGGAGTAAAATGCTGTAAACCATGAGTACTTCTATGATGTGATTCTGAAGCAACCCTAGATCTTACAGAGTCGATGTTTTAAGACAAACCTGAGTTTTTAAAACCTTCTCCACATGAGAGATCTCCCTGCTTGGCAAGAGCTGCAGCCCTCAAGGGTGCAGGGTTGCGGTACGTGGGAATCCAGTCAGAAACGGGTTCATAAAAGTGCTGGTCAACATGAGAACAAGTTTGTGTGAACACACCTTTAGTTTTATTGAGACTTCCCCAGGGGTTCAGTAGGTAGAAGAGATGGTGGAATGGTGAAGGCAAGACATCTTTTAGACATTTACTGTTCAAAAATATAAATATTCCACTTGTGTAAGGGAGTATCTTTTTGGATATTTCAGGATGATCACCACAACTCAGTTTTGGTTTGTTTTTAGAATCGTAGAATGGTTTGTGTTTGAAGGGACCTTTACAGATCATCCACCCTCCCTGCAGCAATCAGGCTCATTTTCAGCTAGATCAGGTTGCTCAGAGCCCTATCCAACCTGACCTTGAATGTTTTGCAGGGATGGGCATCCACAACCTCCCTGGAGCACCCTGCTCCAGAGTTTCACCACCCTCAGTTTGAAATTATTTTTCCTAATATCTAGTCTAGATTTCTTCTTTTAATTTAAAACCATTACCCTTTGTCCTATTGCTACAGGCCCTGATAAGAAGTTTTCCATCTCTTTACTATTAACTGTTAAACAGAACAACAGAATTGGCAAGTACTCTCCTATGTTTCCATCTATCTTTATATTTTGTAGAAAACTGTGTGAATAATTTTTCTACTTGAAATGGTACATGCTTGATTTTAAAAGAATATTTTAAAACCATGGAATGGCCATTGATTGGCCATTGGAATGCGCTGCCCAGGGAGGTGGTGGAGTCGCCGACCCTGGAGGTGTTTAAGGGGAGACTGGATGAGGCACTGAGTGCCATGGTTTAGATGATGGTGTTAGTGTTGGTGTTAGTGTTAGGTTATAGGTTGGACTTGATGATCTCAGAGGTCCTTTCCAACCTTATGATACTGTGATACTGTGATACTGTGAAAGTAAATGATTCATTTGCCTATATGAAGGCAATCTGTAATGGACTTATAAGCTACATATAATCATCGGGAGTCAAATGTCAGGCTTTATTAAAATTCTGCTCTTTGGCTAATGCCTCACATATACACCTAGTGAAATAGTGATGTTTTTCCCATTTTCTATTAAGACCTTCGAAAGCCTTCCTCGAGATCCACAATAGAAAGCAGTGAAGGGTGTACACAGAGCAAGTGGACAGTGAAAATTCAGTTACCTCTTCTGTCCCATTGGGAAAAGGGATTTTAATCAGAGTCTGCTGTATTTCAAAGACTCTTGATACCAGCATAGTTAGTTTCTCAGTTTTTCTCTGCCGCAATTACTATTTCATTGTTTAGCCAATACAAGTCCCCTTGCTGAAGAGACTGAGAAGTAGAAATTGAGATTCATGCCTGTATCTTCCCACTTTCTTTTCTTCAGCCTAAAGATAACCTTCATGCAAGAAGGACTCATGTCCAAGGAATTAGACTGCATCTATGAAAGAGCAAACTTTTTGTTTGGATGTGAGTCTCAATTTTTATATCTCTGAGTGTCATCTTCCCTGAGTTCGATCTCGATGACCAGTATCTTAAACTCTGAAATCAGTCTTTGCTGAAATTATTTCCTAGGACAATGTGTTCATTACTGTGGTAAAGAAAAACCTTTTAGCAAGGGATTCATTTGTTTAAATAGAGAGGAATATTGTAATAATTAAAAATTATCCTGGAATATTTTGTGGTATTTGAAATCCCTTTTTTGAGTGCCTGGAATGGTATTTAGGATTTTGTATGACTCAATAGCCACAGGATGTAGTTTTGTGCCTGTCTCAGGAACCAACAGGAATTACTGCTATACAAAGAAGAAAATCATCAAAAAAAAAAAAAAAAAACCAAAAAGAACAGAGAGGATAAAAGAAGAAAATGATACTCTAGCTGAAAGCAGTTTGCTGGTATGTACTATACCTGCAGTAAGGTGGGTCTGGGCATAATGGAAATAATAAAAGTTTTGGTTTTGAAGCCTTATTGATATTTACGCAAAGGAAGCAGAATAAAGGATAAAGACATCACTAATGACGCATAGATAAAACTTCCAGCTTTAAATAAGATAGGATTTGAAGCTTCTATTTCTGTTTCATTTTCATTCAACACATAGTCTTCCAGAAGGTGTGTATTTTAGTTATATGGAGTTTTGCATAGAAAGTGGTTAGCATTAATGCTCTAATGCATCAGAGCCATGGCTGAGCAGACAGCACACCATGTAGCATTTTGAAAAGAGAGTGAGAAAATGATGATGTCAGCTTCTGTGGTGTATTGAATTGGACTTCAGGCTTAAAAGAGGAAAACTCAGTTGTTTATCTGCTTATCATGCCAAGCTCTCCCTCTTCGTGGTCTACCCTTGGGGCACTGGTGCACATGTGGGACATACGTACTCATCACCCACCTCCTTTCTACCAGTTTACTCCTGTGTCACTACATGAGCAGACAAATCTCAGCGTACAGAAGATAAGATTACAAGCATAATACTGGGTATCTTTTGATTGAACTATGTTGGAGTAGAAATAGAAGTATTCCAAGCTGGCTTCACATCTGGTTTGTGCTACCCTTCTGCATAACTTGTAGGGTGGGCCACCTTCATGGCCATGTTAACTCTTCCAAGGTCACAATGACTCTCAAAGACAGGCAAGAAGAAATACTTGCAGCACACTAATATTCTGGCTGCACTCCAACAGTCCCATTTTTTTTCTGGCTGTCATTGCCTTCCTCTCATGAGGGAATCACCTTTATTCCAAAGGTTTCTCTCAGTTTCACTGTCTATTTGACTCATTTATATTGCTAGATTGGGCAATAATCCATTTGCTATGCCATTGGGTAACTCTGCAGTTTCTTATCACTCATTCCTCTTCCTGTACGAAGGGATTGGGTTAAGACAAACAATCCCCCAGGGATGCTGCTAGGATTAGTACCAGAAAGAGCTGTATGGCTCTAAGGCAAGGTATAGCATAACAAAAGTCATGTTGAGTATCATAAAACTCACTTGCTTTCAGTGCCATAGTCAGAGACTATTGCTCCCAAAGCTTTTGCTTCAACACCTGAAGCAACAGAAGCAAGAAATCAACCTGCAGTGCTATTTACAGAAAAGCTGTATCTCACTGAGGAGCAACAACAAGAAAAAATGTTTCCACTTTAATGGCTGAATAGAAAGAGACATCATCAAGTAGCAGATTATTTTCTGTTTAGGTAGGTATATAGCAATTCACATTAAGCATTGTCAAAGCCCTCCTGGGATTATATTCTCAGCCTGCCACGTGTATTACTGCTAACATCAGCGACAGGGATGCTTTCAGGGATGCATTATCTCTGCTATTTGAATCAGTGATACACCATTCTGTGGAAACACAACGTGCATGTAATGGGGGTTAAGTCTTTTGAAGAAAGAGGGTTTAATGGGCAGCTGACAAATCATCTAGGTTTGGCATGGGGAATGCATTCACAGAGGGTACAGTGAGATAAGAAGAGAAGCCATAAATTCTTCTAGTCAAACATTGTCTTTTCAGAAGGTTTTCCTTTGTTCTTCTCTAGCTCCACTTTCATTTTTCCCTTCTCCCAGTTTTCATCTGTCACAATATTTCATTAATTTTCTTATTCTCTGTGCAGACACAAGCCAGGATAATATTTTTATTACATTTTAGTCTCATTTTTTAGATGCTACTGTCAACCTGGCTATTTTAGAACTGCTCATATGTTTTGCTTAAATATTGGAAACCTGTTTATATCAGCAAATAGAATTTTTTTTCGGATTGAGTAAATGCTGAAAGATACACCAATGGGAAAAAAAGGCTTAAGACAAATAAACAGTGACAGTGGGTGTCTTATGAAGAGCTGTTTATTAGGATTTCAGTCTTGAGGGCTTCCAAAAAGAGAAAAAAATTACAAAGGGGTGTAATTCATCTTCAAAGAGATCAGTTTATTATATTTGCTTATCTCCATGTAAAGCTTCTTTCCTTGTTAAAGGATGACAACTAGCTGAGAAGGAAGTAATGGGGAAGCTAGAGGAGGACAGGACTTCCTTCTGTTTCCATATATAAGCTTAGTGCTCCTCCAAGGTCAAGTTCAGTAGTAGGTAGGAGAGTGACACCCGCAATAGATTTTTATTATTAAAAGGGGAATATTTGGCAAAGCAGTGTTGCTGGAAGAAAAAAATAGAGGCTCTCAAGCCTTTGAAATTGCATGAGAATGGGAAGTTCTTATGCAGAGAAAAACCTCTTTGCTAATCACAAACAGATTTTTTTTCCTTCTCTGCTGTTAACAGAGTCCACGTGTGTGCCAGAAGCAAAAAGTTAGAGGTACTATAGTGAAGACTGTGGTCATTCAAACAGATCGATATTCATAAAATCATAGAATCATAGAATGATTTGGGTTGGAAGGGACTTTAAATATCATCCAGGTCCAACCCCCTTCCATGGGCAGGAACACCTTCCACTGGATCATGTTGCTCAAAGCCTCATCCAACCTGGCCTTGAACACCTCCAGGGAAGGGCATCCATCACTCCTCTGCACAACCTGTGCCAGTGCCTCACCATCCTCACAGTAAAATATTTTTCCTAATATCTAACCTAAATCTCCCTTCTTTCATTTTAAAATCATTACCCCTTGTCCTACCCCTGCATTCCCTGATAAAGAGCCCCTCCCTGTCTTTCCTGTAAGCCCATTTTAATATTCAAGGTATTGCCATCTAGATGGTAACAAATACTGAATTAAAATACCTACATTTAACATGCATATTATTATTAACATTAGCCCCTTTAGGATAATTGCCTTACTATTGCCATAAATACTGGGTGAAATCCAAATGAAGTGATGTCATTTCCCAGTAGATAGATGTCTTTTAAGGTTTCCCTGAACACAGCATTTCTGCTCTCGGAGCTTTTGCTGTGATGCCCACAAAGCCAGAATAAGTCTCTAATGCCTTTTGAGGCAGTGTATCAGCTCCTTCCAGAGCTCGATCCACTATTGATGGAGAAGACTGTGGCCACACGTCCAGGGGACAGCCAAGCTTCATTAGCAAGTATGAGCTGCCTCCTCACTGGGAGACACCAAGATGCACCAGCAGGTTAAGCAACGGCAGCTGGCTGCTAGCTTTAATACAGGCAACGAGCAGATTTTTCAGCAGCAGCTGAGTGTGAATGCTGTTCTTCCATTCCAGTCATTGTAATTACTGTATCCAGTTACTGAGTTTGGCAGATGTTTCACAGAAGGCTTGGTTTACAGTGTACTAATAAAGTATATAAATAATGAATAAATAAATAACAGCAAACAGATGATATGTTTTAAGCGCTGCTCTTGATTAAGAGTTGAAACAAATTATGGAGGGAAAGGGTGAATTCCTCATTCCTTGTCATCTTTAGTTCAAACCTGAGTGCCTTTAAGAAAAATGGTTTAGGTAGCTATGTGAGGAGCAGGGAGTTCGACTCGATTCTTACAGATGCCTTCCAACTTGAGAGATTCTATGAATCTATGATTCTGTGAAAATACAGTTTAGCCAATGAAAATTACTCATATAGGGGTAACTGGGTGACACAAAGTGGTGGTGATATGGAGGCAAAAGGCAGATGCCCTTACTGTGGTCCTCATAATAACCTAATGAGCCTCTCTAAACATGATATTGAAGGACAGATAGAAACTGTGTCTCGGAATGCAGTTTACACAAAGGGAGATGAATTTGGCACTTACAATAAAACAGTTACTCATTTTGAGCTTAATCTTTCTAAACCACTCAGTATTTTTCATTTTATTTTGATCACTTAGTGGTATCGGAACAACAGAAAGAGACAACAAACAGCCCATTTGGTTCATCAGATGTTTGTCTTGCACTTGGGCAAGAAATGAATTGTTGTTCTGCAAGCAGTATAAGCAAGTGAGAATATGGCTCTGTTGTGGAGTGGCTGATGTGATCTGAGGAGCTGACAGGGCACCGCCTGGGTAATGGATGTACTGCTCCTGTCCAAAAGCGTGTTGACATGGTATTGCACTGGGGGAACAAGATTCCTCATGGCATCAAGTCCTCTGTAATTTGTATTCAGCATTTAAAATTCCTGGGGTAACTAACTTGCAAATGCCCTGTGTGTAGGAATTTTTATATGTGGAATACCAGTTTTTGCTACAGGATATCTAGAAGGGGAATAAGGCTTTTGAGTGCTTTTTGCTAGTAGTAAGAAAGCCTAAAGGTTTCAGAAACTGAGGATTATTGTTAGGAACACAAGAAGTCTGCTGCCTTCTTCTGTAACTCAATATTTCAGGAAAACAAAAAAACCCTGGAACTTAGGCAGAGAAATCCTCTTAAAAACAGTGACAATAAAACTAATGATACAAACAGAGCTGTAATTAGCTGGAAAATCCAAATGCATACAGATCAGCACAGCTGAATGGAATATAACCTAACATGCAGCAGGAATTAGATAAAGATATTCCTGAGGCTACACACATTGTTTTAGAGAGACAGAGAGGCAGAGAATTTGCCACAAAGCTTAAGAGAAGACAAGGGAATAACATTTTTCAGAGAGTCATTGTGATGATTTCCATAGTGTAACCTTGCTTCTGCCTGTAGAAATATAGCAAACAAAAAGGAAAATACCCAAGAGCAAGCACTTGAATCCCATTTTTCATTATATGTAATACCTGATCCCTCAAGCATTGATGGAGGGAGACTGTTAAAAATTTGGATTTTTTTCCAATTGTTTTCTGCCACTGAGTTTAATAAAACATCATTGTTCATCACCAGTTCTTTTGTGTAAATGACAAGTTCTTGAAATTAACTTGTTAATGTGATTATCCAACAACTAGCCTTCAGCTTCACTTTTAATGACACACCATTTGCAAATGTGCAGTTTATCTAGAATGTCAGTTTGCTGTAAATATTTTCAGTAATTTCCGTTCTCACAAATGATCTAAGCTTTCTCTCTAAAGATACCAGATGCTGGAAAACAACAACCAATCATAGTGTCTAAGCTTGCCTAACCTAAGATTTTCTTCCAATGATCTTAGAGGAAACTTGGGTGTGTAAAACATGAAAATAGGAATTATTTATTGGTTTCTTGAATTTATATCCAGTAAGTCAAGAGGACTTCTAGTAGGCAGCCTGAATAAAAACACTTTAATAATAATTAAAAACTACACTAGGAGTGACAGTTATCCTACCAGTACAACTGTGTGATTTTGTAGCTGGCACAGTTTCTTGACTGCCTTGCATGATGGATAGACAGGGAATTTGGAGGAAAGACATTTGTCAGGTCTGAGGTAAAAGCAGATAATGTCTGGAATATGGCAGTGCTGGCTTGGACGTAAAGGTAACTTAGGCCTGAATAAACAAACAAAAAAATCATTTTGGTGGGATTTGCATAGGACACTTGTAAAACCATCTGAAATCAGCCCAATTTCTAATGCCAGACCCTGATTGCATTGTCAAGGGAAGGTGGGTGGTTTTCATCTGTAACCCTGAATTTCAGACAATATGTACTTTTCAACCTACAGGTTTAGCATTAAAAAGGAAGACAGCTTCTGACAAAATTGTGTCTTTAGTAAGAATGGGAAAGGTCAACTTATAAGAGATAGTAAAAAAAAATAAAAGGAAAGAGAGAATTCTTTCAAGTCACTGAACATACTTTACTTTGTTTCCCTTTCCTTTGTGTTAGTAGTATTCCCTGTAGAAATTCCCAAAGGGTGTGTGATTTGAAGACACACATTCTGCCTTTTGTTGCAAGCTAATACACCGGATACGCCCAGACTGACCCAAGGTGGGATAAAAGAAAATTTTCCATTCTATTACCCTTAATCCTTGCTCTTCAAGAGGTAGCACTGTTGACAATGTGCCAAACGTAGCACTTAATGAACCTTATGAATCATAGTCATTGTTCCTCTGGGGTAAAGGCACAGTACAAAGGTTATTGTATATATTAACCACTTCAGTGATTCAGGTCTTAATTATGAGGAAAAAGACTTGGATGGTAACTTGACTTGGATGGTCTTTTCGTATGTATATATTTGAAAAAACTTACTGATCCTTCAAACATCGAATACACTATACATGTGGCAGATTCAGCTCTCTTCCTATCTTCCTAATAAAGCCAATGAGAATTTAACATTTGTCTCAATAAAAGGAACATAAGAGGAGAACTTTACTATGGCTATCTCCAAAGCTGATTCAGCTGAAAAGGAAAAAGTAGCGACATACGTCTTTATGCATTAATCTACATTGATGATTTATTAGATTTCTCTCCTCAGCTGATTGTGCCATGAAGGAGATATCTTCTCTGATATGGTCTTTGGAGTTCTGTTTTCCTTACCATGTGGCATGTATACCAATGGATCATCTGCGAGAGATCTCAGAGCACTGTATTCCGGAAAAAATACTTTGTGTACAGCACCAGAAGAGAGATTAGCGGAGATTTATTATAACTTGGAATAAAATTCTATATTTATTATTGTTTAGATATTACTTGTTTTGTATATCATAGTTTACTGTTACAAATTATCTACCTTGATGCAATTAAAACTGGAAACTCAGAAACATGGTTAAATTTAAAAGACATTTTCTAAATGAAATATTGGTCATATGTGTCAAATATTCAAAAAAATTTGTATTGTGGAGTGCTGTTCTTGTCATTCTTCTTCGTCTTTCCTTAATACAAACTAGCATTTATGAATTGTTTTGGTTTTTTTCTTTTCTTTTATTTTGGTAGGCATCGAAATTTTTCTATGGGAAATAAAAATAGAAAAATGTAAAAATCTCTTCCTGTTTCCTACAAAGGCTTCTTGATGCAGGGACGGATATAACTGGACTCTGAACTGCAAAATTTATCCCAAAAGCATACCAAAGTCTGCTGTTACAGGTTATTAGTATAAACAACCAAGCTCTGATGGCTAGGTCTGGCCCTAGGATGATAACGTAGGACAGATGAAAACAAAAAGACAATGGGTATATCTGGACTGTTATTGGAATAAAAACTCCTTCAGTGAGAAGTGATTTGTGCTGGACACAGCGCCCATTTGTCAGAGAGCTAGTACAGCATAGCTTTTGTATTGTATTGTTTACAGCTTTATCCACAGTTCTTCAGATTATGTTCACTACAGAAAGGAAAGGGGCTCAAAGAAGGAACTAATCAAGCATCCACACCTCTGCTCCATGAAAAGTATTTTGTAGGTAAACTTAGACTTTTTAAATGAAATGCTAAGGTTTTAAGAAGGGACAGTTCAGAATACAATATGTTCTGAAAATTTTGTCCTGTAGTTGGGAGGTGTCATGGTTTTATCCTTCATTATGGCTGCAAGCCTGAATCCATCTTATGTCACAGAATCATAGAATGGTTTGAACTGGAAGGGGCCTTAAAGATCATCCAGTTCCAATTCCCCTGCCATGGGCAGGGCCATCTCCCACCAGGCCAGGCTGCTCAAGGCCCCATCCAACCTGACCCAGAACACTTCCAGGGATGGGGCATTCCCAGCTTAACCTGGGCAACGTCTCACCACCCTCATTGTGAAGAATTTCTTTCTAAAGTCTAATCTAAATCTTCCCCCTTCCTCTTTAAAGCCATTCATTCTCATCCTATCACTACATGCCTTCATGAAAAGTTCCTCCCCAGCTTAAATATCCAGGAATACACAACTATGAAGCTGTCATATGGACTCTGCTACTACTGAGAAACAAAATTAGAATAATTTTCAACCAGAGTTTGGATCACTGCAAATTTGATCCCAGATTTTAAAAGGTAAGTGCAGATTTTTCCAGTGAACAGAAAATTTGTGATATTTAGCTTGGAGATGGTTTGTATTGTAAACAATAACTGGATTGCTCTGGTTTATCATCTGTGCAACTCTGCATGTTGGATGAGAAAGAAATTATTATGTTAGCTAATAAAAGAACCAACAAGCTAGAAAGATGGTTTGCCTTCAGAGGGAAAGGAAAGATGAAATAAAAGGAAAATTTGGCACATAAACAGACAATATAATCAAAGAAATGAAGGTGCTAAATTAAATTTCTTGTTCTTGATGTGTAGCCATTTTCAAGGTGGAGTTGTTTTCAAGATAGTAAGCATATTCCCAGGGGAAAAGTGGGTTTTTTTCCATCCTAAATGCTTCTTTTTGTAAACAGTTAACACAAAATATTGCTGCTGATTTATTAGTCACCTTCACACTTCACTACAGAGGATGCTTTTTTGAGCTTAACAAATGCAAAGATCTCTCTGCTGTTTGGGCTGCCTGTCTTAAATGTAAATATGAAGACGTATGTTTGATTTTGGTTTTGACCTATCTTGTTAGCTTCTTCAAGTGATGAATCTAAAATGACAGGAGGATTTCTTTCCAGCTGATGTTTCTGCTAAATATTTGGCTACCTGTATAACAGTAAGGAAAACAGGACCTGGTTATAAAATTGCTCCACTCAATAACCTCAGTATTGGCCATTGAAGTCAAAACAAGATGATCCATTCCTGAAGCAAAGATTTAAAGACCCACTAGAGAAGAATATGAATTTTTAAGAGAGTAGAAAGCTCTTTCTTACTAATCAGGACTATTTTACTCTATATGTCAGGAGGAGAGTACATATCTTGATTAGATATTCATATTTATACATAATGTATAGAAGGAAAATATGGATTTTAGGATCATGTGGAGATCTTGGAGAGCTGGTTCATCACAGGAAAACTGCTGAGCCATCTCATTGAAGAAATTCTTTATTTACAACCCTTATTACTGAAGACAGCATGATCTGGTGTACTAAAAACAAATGCTTTGTATCAATTTTTCACTGCGTTTACTAATACTGACCCCAATAAATGCAGAACACAGAATATTGTGTGAGCAAATGTCCCATTATTGGAGAACATGCATTCCAGTTAATGTCTCAGCTGGCAGAGGAGTCTGATCAATGGCTGCATTCATGTAGTCAACCCCTTGGCCTTATGTCTATCCCAGATAAACATAGATGAAGCAAGATTGTAACCACTGCAAAATCCTTCCTCACTTGCCATTATGCAAAATGACTGACTTAAAAACCTGCAAATGATTAAAATCTTTCACTATTTGGATATCCCCCCCCCCCCCCCCCCCATTTAATTAGACTAGATGGGAACCAGCTCACTTGACCTTGGGACGAATAATGGGGGATTCATTGCACCTAACCTTACAGGGAGGACTTCTCTGCATATTCAGATTCCTGCCTGGGTGTCTACGTGTAAGGAGTTACATCAGAGATTAATTTCTCCTTAGAATAGACACATCAGTCGTGGTAAAATTGCCTAAGAAGAATATTCATCCCATGCTTTGAGAACTTGTGCTTTTCCTCACAGACAGAAATCTTCTGCTTAGAGTCACTATAGACATCCCAGGAAAAATTCTTGTATTTATTCCCGATCTCCAGACAAAAATGATACAAAGGAAATTGATGGCCTTTTCACAAAATGTTTGTCTATGTGAGGTGAAAGCAAAGGCAAAACCATGAAACAGGCAAAATAGGAAGTACTGAAGCTTAACTAATACAAAAATAGTTTAAATAATGCTGATTTTATCTCACATTTTAGGGGTCCCATAATTATCTTGTAGAGACGATGTCAGAAAACTAATTTTCAGCATTGCAGTTGCCCTAACTGTGGCCCAGAAAATATGTTCTGATCACTGCACAGTTATGCTTTTACAGAGATGAGAGATAGCAGGTCCAAAGTGGTGTTAATGGACTATCTGTGGCTGCAAAGAGTGCCTTTTGCATAAGGGTTATCCTGAGTGTTTCAAACATGAAGCAAACAACAGAGCACAGAGGAAGGGGAAGTGAAACAAAAAATAGACAATGTGAATATTATTTCTCTGAAAGTACAAAAATGCAAGTGTAAAAAAAACATCGAAAATATAGAGGTGCTTTCTGAAAATTACATTTCAACATCAGGAGTCACAGTGGCATGATAATTTTCTACACCTGAGAAACAGCAGAAAGGAACAGCATTATTATCATTATTATTATTTATTTATTAGCATTACTATTGTTATTAAAGTAACATGAAATAAATAAAATTAAATTAAATTAACATGCTGAATTTCTGCTGTGGGTGATTAATACCAGAGTTTTGGACCTGTTTATAAGAGAAGACATGGTAAGACCATGCAGAGTAATGCATGTTTCGGGGGTAGCAAAAGACAAAATTATAGCACAAGGCTAACAAGATAGTCAATGAAATCAAATAGTGGCAAATTTCATACTGTGGTATAGGATTTTTTTTTAGATGATTTATAGTCAGTGGAATTCATGCTCTCAGCAGTACTATGTGGACCATACTGACCTTCAAACAGGAACTGACTGATTGCTAGGATAACAAGAATGACAAGAAAAATTCTAATCTATAAGAACAAAAAAGGCCATTGTTAGGTGTTTTGAATCTTGTCTTCCAGACATTTAATTTTTCTTTTAATAATAGGAAGCCAGAAGAGATTTGTTGTGGTGACAGTTCATATCACTTCTGCCTACTCCAGTTTTGGTGTTCTTTCTTTTCTTCTTCTATTCTTTTTTCTTTTCCACTGGCTTCTCAGCAGGACACACTAACCCAGAGCGTGCACTCCCGTGCCGTGGATGGTCAGCCCTGGAACCTGACTTAACGCATTTATCCTCAGTTTGATGCTGAAGGGTTCCAAAGCATTTCTTGGGTGAATTGCAGATGGTGTTCATACCCTTGATAGCAATCAGATGTATTGTCCTTTCTTTCTCCTCTATACAGTTTCCATATCTCTAAAATACTTTCTATTTCTAAAATAATAATTACTCTTGAGATCTAATGTGAAGTTTTATATCCAGGAGTAGTGATAAGCCTATGGCACTTGTAATAGCATAATAGCAGATGTTATAGTACTGCATTATCACATTATGTTGACATCACAAATTGCAGAGGTGAATTCAAAACTGCTCTTGTCCATTGTATCAAACATAACTAAGGTACTCTGTATTTCTTACTTAGTTAGGCTTCTTTAAAAATGATATAATATTGGAAAAGCATATTAGCGATTCGAAGATAAAGCAGAAATCGAAAACATTACTGTTTGTAAATTCTAGGGACAAAGTTTGCTCAGACTGACATAGACTTAAAATGATATCAGACGGATTTACAAAGTTGTACTATGACCTGTTAGGTGTCAAAGGGTCAACTTGTGATTGTTGCTGCACCACTTATGAAATGGCATTAATCCATAAACCAATTGTGCTAAACGCTCTCCTTATCCAGAACACAGCCTGCTCTAAGTGCTTATGATTGCAGCATGAGCACAAGGGATGAATACAGACAGGCTAGGAGTAGATGAATGAGGACACGTAAGCACCAAAAAGTAGTACAGAATTGTTCAGGCCTGTATTTCTGCACAGCAGCAGTCCAGTCACTGCTAAATCTTTTTCATGGACACCACACGAGGAATAGTTTCCACAGAAGAGACAGTGTGGTAATTTTTTAGATATCTGGGATGGTCTTCAGAGCTATTCCAAAGGATGTCAAGAGTCCAGAAGAAAACTGCTGATGGACAACAGCAGGTGTCTCAAAGCCAAAAAGAAGGATGTTGCAACTAGGAAGATCCCAGGTCTGGTTTTGATCGAGTGGAGAGAGAAATAATAATGCATCATGGAGATAGATGCAAACATGTCTAGGTAAGTTTGGAGCCTAAAAATGTATCTTTCAGATATCATGTAAAAGTGGCAACTGAACTTGTGTTCATAGGTAAGGGGATCAGGGGAGTGGAGACTGTCTTCTCTGTAGATATCTTACAGTGGTAGAAACTTGAAGGCGTACACAGGAAATCCTTACCACATATGGATTTACTTTCCTATATTCTTTCCATAAATATCAGTCCTGACCACTCTTCTAGATGGGGTATGTGGTTAGACACAATTTTGTGGTAGGTCAGTACAGCAACCTTATGCTCTTCTTGTGTTGGCAAAAATGTACACAAACATAAGAAAGCAGCTTTTACCTTAGACAAGATATTTTTTTTTTGTATTGCAGGCTGTACTTTTTTAGTTTCCATGGCACTTGACAGAAGATAATATGTTAATTTAGTCTTGGCTTAACCCAAATCACAGTAAAGCACCTGGACACATAGATATTGTCTGGTTCATGAGTGAAGAATGAGTCCCTGGAGGGGAGCAAGGAAGAGAACTCTTTGAGGAGAAATAGCAGTATAATTAAAAAAAGATTTTTCACTTTCAAATGGATGGAATAACTGAGCCCAGAATTTTTGCGAGTTGGGGTAAAAAGGAGAGCATGAGGGTTAAAAATACCATTATCCTCCTGTACATGCTTCTTGCCTCAGCAAGTTCAGACTTTTCTATTTAATTCAATTTGACTTATCACATGCAGCTAATATTCCCCTCTGAAGTGGCCAAGATGTGGAAAGAAAACCCCCAGATACTAATGCTGTATTTCTAACTGACTCTGTCTGCTGACATTGAGGTCCAGAGGAGTTTGTATTTTAGGTGTTAAAAGAACAAAATCAGTATTCATATTTCCATTTTACATTTTGTTGAGATCCACCCTTGCACCACATCTTTTCCTTTTTCCTGGTGGTCTGACATAGAACTTCTGCTCATTAGTACTGACAGCCTCATGAGTCCAAAATCCTAAGGCTACAGTTTATTCAACAAATCCCTTCACCGTAATGTCTAAGAGGTTCTTGGATGCTTAAACCCCAGAGGATCTGATTATTCCAGACCCCTTGTTCCCATTTAGTAGTTGGTGGGCTTTTCTTCCGTCTTGCTGGCACTGAGAAGTCCCTCCTCCGTGAGTTAAGGTAATGTGGCATGTGTGTGCTTTGGGTAGGATTTGATAAGGAATTTCAATTCATTCATGGAAATTAAGAGACTGGATTCACGTTGCTAAAATTCAAGCACTTACATTTGAAACTTTGTCTCTCTTGTCTCTCTGGGCAGTCAGTGGAGAGACGGAGAGATAAACATAGGATAACCTGTCATGCATTAATGTAAAAATGGTACAAACCTGCTCTGGCACAATTGCGCTTCTTTCTGAATGTTGGGCACATGCATCTGAGAATGGGTTGGCTGTTGCGGTGAGCGAGAGTCAGACACTTACTCATAGAGTTAATGTGAATGCTCTAACTTTATTGATAGCATGTGCGCTTAAGTATCTTTGGATAGAGGTACACGCGACCGGCGTAGCTAGCTGATTGGCTGGAATGCACTGTCCACGCGGAGGGCTCCTGGCTCTGGCGCCAGCTGGGCTGCACTGTCCACGCGGAGGGCTCCTGGCTCTGGCGCCAGCTGGGCTGCTTCTTCCTTATCTTGGTCTCTGCTTCACATCCTGCTGATACTTTGCAAGTAGCCAAATTCCTCTTGATTGTTTACCAAGTTACTACGAGATAGCCCTATGCCCTGTTCACACAACTCTAGTATTTTCCCATGCCCAGCTTCAGCTAGAAATTCTTCTACAATTCCCCCTTTTTCTTTATAGACAGGGAGTGCTTGGTGAAAAAAAGGCACGGATAGTGGACTGAATCATGTTCTTTGATCAGGAGTGTTCTTAGCCAGCCTGTAATACCAAATTGAGAATCAATTTCCAAGAACATCATCTGTTTCCTTTAATTTGAGTCAATTGGGTCCACATTGTAAAACAATCAATCTTGACTTCTTGGGTTGTATAAATTGCTGAATGGCAAGTTTTAAGTACCAAATTGCTTGAGCTTGGCAAAAAGCACTTCCTGATTCAAAATGATAAAAATGTAGCTAATTATATATGATACCTGTGGCTATATAAAAAACCTCAAAATTCTGGTGAAAATGTGCAGTACAAAAACTACCTTCAGTTGCTACTACGTGACTATTTCTTATCAACCTATTGGCACAAACTTCCACACTCTAATAAAAGATTCAAAGCACAGTTACAATATACACAATTGCAATCACAATTAATAGCTATAAGAGAATTCAATTCTCAAGCTCCCTTCAGTCCTTGTCAGTCAAGTATGTTCACAATTACATATCGTGGGCTAAACCTCTTGCTTTATGTGTTAATTTCTGTTTGAAGTTGTTGAAGTAGAATGCTTATTACTCTTTGCTGTGGCTCTCGTGTGTTCGGTTGACTGACTCGACTGATGGGTGTGTCCATTTACTGGGAATCCATAAGGGACCTTGATCTCTGGAAACATAACTATAACCACAACCAGTAAATAGCAACAGGCTCGGTCCTTCCCATAATTCTGTCTTCGGGTTCTTATAACACAATTGTATTTCAGGCGTAGCTTGCATTTTCACACCACTATTATGAATTACTACAGATGCTTGCTCTAAACCTGCTACCAAACTAAGATAATTAAACAATTAAGTATAAAAAGCACTTTACTTAACCTTGTCTGTGGATCTAATTCTGTTACATCTTTCTGCTTTGCAAGGTATTTTATAGTTCTATAGGCTTGTTCCACAATCACTTGAACTGTGGAAAAATGCGGAATACCTGTTACATGCTTAATTCCCCATGTTTGCAAAAATTTTCTCTACTTTGCCTCTGTAACATGATACTGCTACTCTGTTCACATGACTCTTATTGATTGGTTGTCTTAATGTTAGTTCCTCATACTTATCTAACTCTACTACTATGCTACCTTCTCTTATACCCTAGACGTGAGTTTATTATTCTGAAACACAGCATGTCCCTTGACCTTAAAGCCCTTATGTCTCTTACTCTTAAAGCCCTTAGCCCTAGCGCCATACATATTTCCCACTTCTCCTCTGTTTTTCTTTTGTACCACAAAGCCAAAGCGTGACATTACATGGGATCCTACTCTACAAAAACAACTAAAAATAATTAAACATACTAACAACACAATTAATATGTTTGCTAATTGTTTAACACAATCTTTTAAATATCCAGTGAGGCCTAAATTGCCAAACCAGCTATCTAGACCATCTTTATCGATTTTAAAGTTGTGCCTGGGGGGTGATGTCATTGCAACTCTGACTGGTATCTTGGAGCTGTTCTTTGTCAAGGCTCCTGGCTACTACTTTTGTCCACTTCGCCGGAATCCATTGAGGCCCCGTTGGTGTTAAAACACAAATATATCCACAACCAAAAAGCAACACTTCTGTGGGACCCTTCCATTCGCCTGTCTGCAGGTCTCTGTATCTTACTTTTGCTGAACAATTGGCTTCACTTTTGGTAAAGCCCTACCATGCAATAAAGCTGCTGGCTCATTGCCATTACCATAAATACAAAGGTGATCCATTACAAACAGTGCTTTACTTAGTTTTTCTTGAACGTCTAACTCATCTACAAACTTACCTAAATATTCTTTCAAAGTTTTGTTAGTTCTTTCTATGATAGCATGACCTGTTGGGGAATGTGGGATTCCAGTAATGTGTTTTACTCCCCACTGCATGAACCATTTTTGAACACTCTGGCTGGTGTATGTCGGTCCGTTATCGGTCTTGATAGTCTCTGGCAGTCCCATTACAGCAACACACCATGTAAGGTATCTTTTCACATGTAACGCTTTTTCCCCTGCTTGTGCAGTTGCCCATACAAATCACAAATAGGTATCAACAGTAACATGAACATATTTCAATCTGCCAAAATTGCTTACATAAGTTACATCCATCTACCACCAATTCCTATGCCGGACCCATTTTGGCTACATTGAGGACACATTCTCACTATGCCAGATGCTTCTGAGTGAGTAAAGCCAAATTGTTTCATTAGCCCTTTGACATTCTGTTGTGTGCGCTGTCGCAGCGATTGCTGCAGCTGCTGAAATAACTGCACCAATCTTGGCCTACCAGTACTTTTTAACATGGCGTCCTCAATGCATTGGGCCACACCTGCAACATACAAAGAGTCTGTTACAACATTAAGCCGGCAAAACATCCAGTTACAAAATGCCCGACACGCATTAATTCCAGTGTTTGCAATGTCTTTTGTCAAGCAGAACACTGTAGTATTAATGCAAAGGGACATAATGTGTCATTGTAAATTACCACTCCTAAAGGGATAACAATTTAGCTAAATTTGACAATCATATGGCAAATTAACATCTGCTGTAAAAATCCAATCTAACGCAGCCCTAGTGGCTTCAGACTTTATCCCATTCTCCTGCACAGTCTTTTTAACTTGTTATAAAATTTTCCAAATCATGCTGCTCATATCTATTACCATGTTGCTCATAACTATTACCATGTTGGTTAAATAATACAGGAAAAGTTAGGTTACCTGCTGGATGCCAATCTCCCTTTAATATGGCATCTCGGATTACACCTGACTACCTACCAGATTTTTGCAGAATCACAGAACTCTCTGCATACGGGTGATGGACATAACCCTTTACCTATACCACCAAAAGGTGATGCTGAAAGCTTTGTAGTACTTTCAGCCAGTTCCTGGACAGATCTTTCAGTCCTCGCATGTGATGCAAATGTCAACAACGATTGTTCCATTCTGTGATGTAGAGCATTCGTAGCTTCCTCCATTTGCCTCTTGAGATCTTGTAACTTGCTACTTCGTGGAATTATTGTTTCATGCTGTGTCTGTGCTTCATCTTCAGATGAGTTGTCTCCTGTTAAACAAACCGCTTCGGGGGGAGGAGGCCAGGGTGGGTATAACTTCTTGCAACATCTGGCTCCTCCCACTCTTACATCATCACTGGGTGTCACTGCAGTTCCTTCCGTATTGTCTGTCAGTTCACTTCCAGCCGCGAAGTGTGAACATCGCTCACGGCTGATAGCACGTCGCTTGTTTTTTCTGCTTCATTAGACATATCATTAACTCTTAATAAATCATTAATAGAGTCACACATCGCTCGACTGACCCTTAATAGCAACAAAAGTACTTCAATGCGACTGTGGCTGCGAGATGGTGGAGCAGCTGTGGTTGTAGATACAGGGGCTGTTACTTCCTGCACAACTGCAGCGGTCACTTTCGATTCTATTTTTAACTCTTGCAAGGCATCAATCACAGTTCTCCAAGCGCACTACAAGCAGTAAATAGCTCTTCTCCCACATTAGTGATATACAAAGTCCCAAAAGTTCATCCCTCTTCTGCTTCAAAAGCACTAGCGGAGTTTGTGAAAAAAAACCCTCTTTATTCCATGATTCAATAGTAACTGCAATTCTTTATCAAAACCTTTATACCACGCTCCCCGCTTTTATAAAAAGCACTTTAGGAGACTAAGAGCTGCTTCTTTACGGAAGAACGACATCTAGATGTTAGATGAGCAGACTTCTTCATAAGTAAACAACTGTGGCGGCACTTTAAAATAGCCTTGCCCTCTAGCCCAGGCTACCAGCTTTTGAAATAGCTTCTCAGATACGGCTTCCCCTCTCTTAGAAAGGATAGCTAAAACAAGCCGTTCTGCTGCGGCGAATTCCGCTTCCATATTGTTCATTTATAAGCCGGCTTCAGCAACCTCACTCGCAATTACAGCCCAGCCTCACCTGCAGTAGGAAAGGACGAGGGGCTCCGCCGTTCAACGCTTGTACGTCTCTAGGGCGAGGGAGTCGGGCTCCGCCGTTCAACGCTTGTGCGTCTCTAGGGCGAGTGTATCGGGTCCGCCGTTCAACGCTTGTACGTCTCTAGGGCGAGGGAGTCGGGCTCCGCCGTTCAACGCTTGTGCGTCTCTAGGGCGAGGGAACCGGGTCCGCCGTTCAACGCTTGTGCGTCTCTAGGGCGAGGGTCCCTGTTCGGGCGCCAGATGTTGCGGTGAGCGAGAGTCAGACACTTACTCATAGAGTTAATGTGAATGCTCTAACTTTATTGATAGCATGTGCGCTTAAGTATCTTTGGATAGAGGTACACGCGACCGGCGTAGCTAGCTGATTGGCTGGAATGCACTGTCCACGCGGAGGGCTCCTGGCTCTGGCGCCAGCTGGGCTGCACTGTCCACGCGGAGGGCTCCTGGCTCTGGCGCCAGCTGGGCTGCTTCTTCCTTATCTTGGTCTCTGCTTCACATCCTGCTGATACTTTGCAAGTAGCCAAATTCCTCTTGATTGTTTACCAAGTTACTACGAGATAGCCCTATGCCCTGTTCACACAACTCTAGTATTTTCCCATGCCCAGCTTCAGCTAGAAATTCTTCTACAGTTGGCTAAATCCAAAATTCATGCCATGTTAAGCATTCAGAGAGATGATCCGGTTCTCTGTTTTACACATATTCACCAACAACGGCTTTCAGACCTCGGGTGTTTGAATGGATCTACACAGAGCATTGACATGGGACTTTACAAACACAGCTCAATCATTTTATTTCACATGACTGTCCCCCAAAGAGAGAAAATAGGTACACATTTATTTTCTTTATTTGACAAATCTTTAATTAGAAAATCATTCTTTCCTTTATTATAAAATTTCACAGGCTGATCAATCTTGGTAGGTTACAGAGAGAATATTTTTTTTCTATGAACCTAATATAAAAGTTAAAATAAATAACAGCATTAATCAGATTATCTCTCCCCCCCACTATGATACCCATTACAAAAAAGCCTATAGTCATCAATTTTATTTAAAAATCATAGATGTATATTGCAAACTTTTATGACTTCAAATGGCGATATTAATATTTGATGAATTATGAATAATTTTGTGTGACTGGCTGGGAGGAGTGGAAATGCAGCAGGCTTAGATATAAAACCCATAAATGGAATTTTAATGTTCTGAACTCAGCAAAACAACTACCTGCAGGGGAGTACATAGTCAATTTAATAATTATAACACTGCCTTTTAAAAAAGAAAAACATTAAAACATCACATTTGATTACACAGTAAAGCTTGCAATTTTACATACAGTTTTTGCACCCGAGTGCTGCTGACGTTGTGCTGGTGTGTTGTGCTATCTATGAAGTGTGGGCATGCTTATGAACCAGGACTCTCCAGCTGAACACTGTAGGGCTTCCATTCACATGAGGCTGGCATGAAGAGACTTTGATGAGAGGTGCAAGGCTGTAACCTGGATATTTTTATTAAATGACATGATCACTGCTTAACTCAATCATGCACTGACATGCAAGGGTACTTGAAAAAAGCCCAGAATTTGTTTATTGTACGTTTACAAAGCAGCTGCTTCCCTGGAAAGAAGTATCCAAGCGGTGAAATGAAATCTCATGTGAAAAATGAATATACAGTATCTACATTAAATTGTACTCCTCATTAAAATTATGAACAGTTTATCATTCATATCTAATTAATAGAACAGAGTCTAAAGTCTGGGATTTTGTATCTATTTTGCATAGTCCATTTACTACCCGGTATTTTCTTGCTTGCATGATTAGAATCTAAGAGAAACAGTTAAATAAATACACAGTCATTTGCATAATGTCACAGTTTATTTAAAGCAGTTTGAAGCTTAAATGATGAAAAGAGGACTGGCTAAATTACTTGGCAAACTGCACACAATTTATTACTACACTGAGTAAGTATATTGCACTGTCGAAAATACTCACTGTTAAATTACCAGTTTTAGACACTGTCTAGATAATTTTTGGTGATTTAACCCTCCCTGCCTCCAAGCTACAAATAAATATACAATTTTAAATCTAGATTTTATTGGAAGCTCTACAGAAAATAATTATTGTTTTTACCCCAAGGTCAGGATCAGCAATGGATATAGCACTAATGCAGGTCTTCTTGTTAGGACTTCATTGCTGGTTCCTCTATACACATCCACATCTCTTCTGAGGTGTGTTTGTTAACACATTCTCAGATTTCTCTCTTAGCAGGCTTTTTCCAAAGCCCACTGTTTCTCATAAAAATATTCTTCTTCCTGCTTCGCTTCAGGCAGGTCTCACATGTACCTCATCCTGATCTTTGTACTTTTCCTGCCATTCCTTGGGAATAAGTTTTGGCAGGTATCTGGCTGTACCCATTGTTCTGCCTGTTGGCTGCCATCCTCAGAGGTGATGTACTCCAAAGCAATCTCTTCAGAATCACAGAGGACTTATTCACCTCACCTATGCAATGTCAACATCAATTCCCAAACTATAACCTCCCAAGCTTCCTTCCTCATTAACAGAAAGAAGTAAGTATTTTTGGGGCACACAACAAATTTGCCGTTTATTGTTTTGGGAATTCTTTTCACCTTTGTTTTGATACAATAGATTGTGTCCAGGAAATGCCTAATTCTGTTTCTTGGCCAAATATGAACTTCATGGATGTCAGAATTCCAAGCTCTCTTTTTGGAGTCTTGGTTCATATTTATATTCCTGGGTTGGAGGTTTTAAAAGCAGTCATCGTTTACTTGTCAAGTCAGATAAAGTTTAACTGCAGAATCCAGTGAGGTTGTTTAGTTCAAACATATTGAAAAGTCTGATTTTAACTCTTTTGATGAAACTGCCACCTTGAAATTGCATATAGGTTCCTAATCACAGGATTTTTTGAAGGATGAATTTGTCTTAGCCAAAAAAATAGAGCTGATAAGGTGGTTCCATCGAGAAAATAAAATTAAATTAAGATCTAATTTTTTGCTAACTAATCATTATCAAAAGAATCAAAATTGTGGTGTGCAGGTGGTTTGATTAAACGTATGGATGCATTTCAAACTCCTATATATGTTTCAAAAATCTGAATGTTTCATAACTACAAATAGTGTATACTTAAAAAAATCACAGACATATTGAAACTTTTGATATTAATGAGGCTGACTGTGCTGCTCTTCAATTTCAAACAAGAAATTGAAGAGTTTTGAGTTGAGAAGATAGCTTCATGTCATAAATGTAATACTGTCTCCCTTTCTAATTTCTATCCTAATATTGAAAAGAACAAAGGAAAGTGAAGTTAGAATAGATCAGAAATTGGGACATTATCTCTTCTTTGTCCTGCAAATATCATTAATAACGGAATGGGTATTGGGAAATATTTGGAGCCAAAATATAAGATTGATGGAAGTGATGTTACCCTGGGGATTACACTATCTTTTGTCCTCGTATTGCTGTTCAGCTTGTCTACCTCTGTATATCTGGCTATTGTCACTTATATTTCAATCAAATAATATCAAAACTTTTGGAAGTAGTACTCTTGTCCACCCTGTAGCAGATGCAAAAACCTACTGAAGTTAAAAGAAGTATTTCCAACAGTTTCAGGAGGCTGGGAAGCAGTTGTCAATGCAAGCAAGTGAAACACAAATTCTGGCAGAATGAGCAGAAGTGAGAGCTTGTATCCAAAAGGACTCCAGTCTTAAAAGCTATCAAGCAACTAATTCTCTCCTAAAATTATGCAGGACTCAAAATATTTAGTGCTCGTAAACTCTAGTGATGGTCATGGCTTGAAATCATGCACAGAGGCACTCAAATGGCTTTTCAGGAAGTTCTAGACATTCTACCTTTATGAGAATATAATCTAAATGATTTTACTAAAACATTAGACCTTTTAATGCTCAGTGGTAATTAATATAGGGAAATGCAGGAGCACCGAAACAGAAAACAAGGAGTTTCTCCTTTATGGTATGCTTTGCATTCTGTTTGAATGATGCATGAGATGCCACACTTCGCAATGCATGTGCTGAGAAAGCAGAACCATTTGCCGATTCATAGTATAAATCTTCATCCTCATGGAGCATGAACTAATCTCTGGGTCATGAGCTAGCAGAATCTATCATTTGATTAAAACCAGCTGTTTAAATATATATACAGACATATAAAATAAATTAATAATTTATTTACACTTAGCAATAAAACATGAGGTTGCTCATCCATTATTTATCCCCACAGTGGAAATCAAGAATACTAACACAAAATTGCGCTGAAACCTTTCTGCTTGTGCTGTACAACACTAAGTTCTGAAATAAAATCTCTGGGTTTCCCCCCTTTCTTAAATTTTGATCCAGAGCAACCAGTAAAAATGCTTCACAGACGGGAAAGCACATGGTACTCCTTGCCCAGGCTTTCAGGCAGAGAAGAAATGGTGTCTTTCTCCTTTATTTTTGTTATCATATTTTTTTCAGGTTTTCTGTTGAGCATAGGTTAATTCCACTTGTCACAAGAGAAAGCCTAAGAAAATCATGGAAGAGGAAGAGGTGAAGGCTGAATCTCTGGTCAGTTTTGTTCGTTTCCTTTTTTTTTTAATATTTCCAAAATAAATCCCTCATGAATATTTTAACTTTTACCTATACTGGAGACATATCCTATAGGTAATACAGTGTGGGAGTTTCCATGGGCAATTATACCATCACTGTTTCATTATTTCTTCTGCCTCAGTCTGTGTATATTTACCCATCTGCCCTCCCCAGAGCTGTAGCTGCCTTGGTGTGATCTTTGTTGTTTTTTTTTTTTTTTGTTTCAGACAATGGAGCAATATAAGTTCTGAGAAATTGGGATGAAACTTTGGAATTTACTACTACTATTGTTATTTTCTAATTAGTAATTATTACTAATTTTATTTTTAAATCCTCAAAGAGATAGATTTATGAATATTTCATTTTGGTGTGTTGGAAATGGAATAGAGCATTTTAGTATTTCTGCCTCACAATATTTTGTGTCAGTTTTTTGACCTTACTAGAATTCTTTCATGATTTGTCCTTGGGACATTAAGTTATATTTCTCTGTCAGGGCTTACTTCCTCCTCTTAGGCATTACAGTTTGGGTGTCCTGCCAGGCTTGGAGTTGGGCTACCTCTCTCACAATGCCAACAAAAGTCCCCTGGGATCTCATGCTCCTGTGTCGCTTTCTTAAGGGAGACTTACAGATACAGCAACTTGACACTGCAAGAGATGTGCCATTTGGCACTAGAGCATGACCAATGGTGGATAAATAGAACTTTGTACAATAACTCTTACAAGGGGCTGGATATCATCAGCAAGTGGGGTTTAATACATATGATTTGGGAAATCTTTCCAGCTCTGTTCAATGGGAGCAGAAACTCTACCGTTGCTTTGAGAACCTGGCAGCAACTCAATCAAGGAGTCTTCCTACCTGTGGCCAAGGTATTTAGTACCTGACCTTTGTTCAAACTGCACATGGAGAAAACTGAAATTAAATATTAGACATACGCACCTCTCTATAGTAAATTAAAAACTTAGCTCTCGACACCTCTTTACACAAAGAATTCCTTGACTGTGTGTAAATACATATGAAGACTTTTACACACCCCTCCCAGGACAAGAAACATTTGCGCTTTCGGCATATAAATGATTGCATCCTTCTAAGCAGAGAAAAGTTTTCAACAGCGACCAAAGCAGAGATACTTTTTCAGGAGAGCCTTGTTTCAGAAGCAAGCAGAGGGTTTATACTCCACTTACAACCACTGAAAAGTGATCACGCAAATATAACACCATAGGCAATGTGTAAAAGCAGAGAGTTGTGCACATGAATATCTTTCAAAGAGGTATAATCTCCCACAGGACAAAATAATTTGATGTACTCACTCAGCACAACTCCTTACAAATGCTTCAAGAAGATGCTCAAGCAGATTAACAGTTTAACAATGTCCTCTGGTTCTATTGTTATCTACCCTCAGACATAGACGTTTCTATCTATGGTATCCTCCTTCCCCTCCTCAACACACTCTTCACTGTGTTATCTGGCATTTCATGCTTTATCTCTGCTCTGGCTACATCAAGGCATTATGCTTCTAGGACTGTCAGTCCATCAGTTTTCACAGCTACTAAGATCATATAAAAAGAAAGGAATTGCGCTCTTATAAAAAGCCTCAGATCTGGCTTTCCACACACTCTAGAAATCTTGAATTCCTTTGTTTATATTGATCTTGGATAAATTATCGTATGTGGATATCATAACCCAAGAGCAATTCATCACATTTTAAGTTTTCTTTCTGCCACTCCTAACAGCCCTGTGGATGTATTTATGGTGTCAGCAAGTTTCTAACAAAGATCCCTGCGGTCTGTGCAGTCCCCTTATTTTTCAAAAGTTTAAATTTATGATGTTAACTGTGCCAGAGATACCTGTAAATGTATAGTTTTGAACGTGTCTGTTAATGTAGAACTAGTTTTTCTATTCTGTCTACTTTATTTAATAAAATGCAGGATCCTATTTTGCTTTGCTCTGCTTATACTTCTAAAATTTACTGTTTCTTGGCTTACTGAGGTAAAACTCAGTGTCTCGACATTCTTTCTTCTGCTCTTATTTACTTGGTTTTTGGCTTCTGACATCAAGTATTCAGATCCAGTTGTTCCCAAAGTTAAAAGCAGAAGTCAAAAGCAGAAAGCATGAGGGCACAGTTTTATACCTAATTCCAAATTCTACAGTGAGTGAAACCAAATCCCTGGGTCCAGGTTATCTCCGCTTTGGAATTACCTAAGTGGTGTGGATATCATTTATTTCTCAGATAAGAAACTTTGTAAATTTAAGGTATAATCTAAAGATTATGGCTGCTTGCTGACTGCTCTTAAAGTTATTACTGGTATCTTTGGAACAATTACTGCCAACCTGAGAAGTGTGAGGACAGTGCAGAGCACCTGAAGAACCGAGGGGAGGAGGAGAATATGCTACCTGAATATTAAAACCCCTTGTTTGTAGGGCTTCTCTGCTTTAGCTCACGCATGAGGGAATCTTGTAAAGAGAGTTTAATTCTTCCCTAACTGTGTATGCTCCTTGTCTCCACTACACTTACATGCAATTTCCACAGATGCGTTCTGTCCATTTTCCAGAGAATTTTCATTTTCAGCACTTAAACTGTGATGTAATCAGGATTACATGTTTGCTTCGACTTATCTTCCAGAGTACAGACCTGCTGGTTTTGAGTAGCTGATCATGCAAGTAGGGCAGCTTGGGTAAAGCTCTGCTTAATGTGATTGATTTCAGTGAGTCTCTTCTTGAATTTGAGATTCAGCCTTTCTTTACCATTAAGTGAAGGCAGAGGCTTGAGACATCAAAGGAATTGTGGCAATATTTTTTAAAAAAAACTTCTTTAAGTTGACCTTACCTGCATCAGTAGTAGCACTTATACCTTATGTTAAAAAAATGAATGAATTTTTAAAACATTAATACATTTGTAACTGACTTTGATCCCTATTTTCTTCTGCAATGAACTCTTTAAAAGCAGTTTAACTTATTTGGGCTATTTCAGTTTTATTTCTAGGCAATTTCACTTTTTTTTGGCTTCTCCCAATAACACTAAAATGGCCAGGATATCCGAGTGCATTGAAGGATTTTTAAGTCCGTGATTAGATATCCCTTCCTGGGTACAAAAGCGATGAAAGTACAAGCTCTGAGAAATGGATCTCTTGAAGTTCTCAATCTGGGGAGCTCCGCTAATGAGGCAATCTCAAAGGTGCTGTGCAGCCAGGCTTCTCAAAGGCTTTAGAATGATAAAAGTATGTTTCTGCTATATTTTTTAAAAGCTCATAACCAGGGAGATCAGGGAGCCTCAATGGGAGCTAAACACCACCTTCAGGTATCTCTTAAAATACCTACCTCATTTCCTAGCTTTTGTAGACGTTTGTGACCTGGGGCTATTAGTGCTTTGTGGAGGTTGTTTATACTTTCGTCAGTGTTTCAAGGGGTTTCTGTTACAATGAAATTTCTACTTTGGTTCAGCCACATCTATTTTTAACAAGTCAACACACGAATTGCATTTCCAGGAACCAGCTGTCAAGTGACTGCTTGTTAGATGTTATGAGCTGGAGATCCCTTAGGCTTCTGTGGTCTTAAGAGAGATATTCCTCTGAGGACTCCTCAGAGGAATTAAAAATAGAAACTTGGCTAATTAAGAACATAAGTGTAAAGTTATGCTGAAGAGATGAGCTATTTATAAGAGGATGGGCAAGACATAGAAAAACTGTGTTATTCAGAGACATTACTGTAAAATAGACCAATGTAGTCTTAAAGAAAGAAGGGCCATCTATATTAGATCATCAGAGGGCGAACTAAATATTTGGCAAATGTGAAAATAATAATGTACAGAAGAACACAAAATATCACATGCTACCAAGCCACCAGTTGTTACCAAGTCTATTCTCCTAAACTAATGCTTTTCCATTATAAAGGGTGTCAGAAAAAGATTATGATGAAGTCATCCTTATATCTATTCCATTCATATACAAATTGATTTGGGGAAGAGGTTTAATGTTACAGTGAATTACAGACAGAAATAGATACCATTTCATTTAGAAAACTGTGTGTCATCTCTGTGCTGAATATGAATGGGATATATAGCCAGTGTAACTGCATCTTTATGATCACAGTTATAAACCTAATTTAGAGCAATAGCCATATCATTGTTGATAGCAGGAAAAAAGGTTCCATTGAAAGACTAATTGTTTTGTGTGGTGAATGTAGCACAGTACCTGCCAGATACAACTGTGATCTGAACTGTCTGTAAATGTCAAATCTTGAATTTAGCTTAATTCCAGGCTCTCAAACTTCAAACTTTGCTCTCCAGTGGCCTAAAAAGCCTAAGATAATGTTGTGGCTGAGCTTAACCATTACTAATCATGTCATGTATGATAACAAATGCTTTTGGTGTTGCCCCTTTCTTACCCCGAGCCATATTTCATAACTGATCATGTAGGATGTGCCTCAGGGGAAAGGGAGCAGAAAGGCTGAAGCAATAAAACGAAGTATAGAGCTCACCTACTGAGCCAGGGAGTTGAAACAACCTGTGCAACTCCTATGCAAATCCACAAAGAGGGAGTAAGGTCTATGCGGGAAGGGGCAACTTGATTGGTTTGGGGTGTTTGAACCTCTGTGTAGGAGAGAAAGATGGATAGGAAGGCTGCAGAAGGCGCCAGGAAAGTGAAGATACAAAAATAACCAAGACCACAGACAGACTGGGAACATGGTTCTGAAAAATGCCTGTGGGGAACTTCTTGGTTTGAACTGGGGGAATAGAGGGCACTTTCTCTGAGCCAGAGAAGTTGCTTCCTCCTGTCTGGAGGCAGCATCTTTCGAATACCTCGTGGGTGATAAAGGAGAACACTGAAGAGACAGATGAATTCTTTATTGATTTCTCCTGCCAGCAGAAATGACTGCAGCCTCCAAAATTGGACAGTTGCCAGGCAGAGAAAGAAAGAGAAAAAAAAATAAAAGCTCTAAAAATAAATCTACTCATTTTAATATCTATTAATCTTTTTGTTGGCTGGTGTTAGACTACATGTAGGAAGGGAGTGAGTTTTCCCCTGTCTTCTGCAATTGCAGATTTAATATTCTGAGAGCTGTGGACTCCTTCGGAGATCATCTCTTTTAAGAACCACTCTGAAAAAAAGACAAGGACTATGAGCTTCCAAGCATTTGTTGGGAGATATTTGCAAGCATCTTTGAAAGAAAATGCTGTATAACTCTGAAAATGTTTATTTTGAAAATGCTGGAGCCTGGAGAGTTTTCTAGAATAGCAGTTCTCTACTACCACAGGTGCAGAGGACTATTGAATAGTCCTAAGGAAGTAGATGCTTAGCAGTATTTTTTAGGATTTTCTTCAAATCTGCTTCTGCTGACCTCTGCTGACAACATTACCTTCATACATAAATATTTTTTCCTTAGGTATCATGACTTTGAGCTGATGAATGAAAGCTTTGGCTTCCCAAGATCACATGGGCCTTTTGGCACAGAAGGAACTAATCAAATCAGGTGAAATTTGAACAGGTTCACTCACACTCAACTGTATTTTGTCAGCTACTTAGAACAGACTGTGATCTACACTGTACAGCAGAACAGAGACAGAGAGGTATGAGCCATATTTACCTTATCTGTAAATAGAAGAATTACAAGTCTGATGTATATTAATCATAATTAGTCATAAGTCATAAGCCTCAAATTTATGGTCATAGTCAGTTGATCTTTGTCTTTGACATTATTTCCTCAGCAAGAAAACCCCTTAGACATAAATTTTCAAGTCTATCTGAAAATCTGGTGGAATAGGCTCTGACATTGCATGAACTGTAAAGAAGACACTTCAACAAATTCCGTTTTGCTCTGAGTTATTTCCTCAGCTTCATCATCTGCGTTTAGAAACATTTAGGCTTCTAACAAGAAGTCAAGAAGAAGTGGCAGCATAGTTATGATATGACTGCTTCTTTGCATTGCTAAATTTCATTTTTTAGCTTTATAATTCTTTTCCTCAACCAAGAACAAAGCAAATCCCATTTGCAACCGGTCTTTACTGCTGCCTTAGAAGGAATTAAATATCTAGCTACTTACAGCTCAATAAACTCCTCAAATCCTGTATGAACAAAATGAACAAAGCTCACAAGCACATGCTTTTCTCCCACTTGCCAGTAAGATGTGAACCTGTGCTTGAAAGATATGGGCAAAAGTGGGAATATTTATGCTTTTAAAGCTATACCAGGTTAAAGATAACAGTGTTAGTTGAAGAGGATCTGTGTGAAGGTACCAGGTTGGTTTTGAAAATGGCACAGTTGTGCTTGTGTGATGTTACTCATGATAGCCCTATTTCTGAGCAGGAGAGATGAGTTCCAGCACAGTGGCACGGTGACACAGCTTTGCATCCATGTTTGCAAAGCTGCCTTGTCTTCTCATTATTGCAGCACTACTCAGAGTAGAAATACTCTCTGTAAGGCTATATCTTTGCACAGATTTCTAATTCAGCAAATATATTCCCTTGCACACAGCAGAATAATTCTAAGTAAACTATGTTCACATTAGTTAGTGTTTTTTCTTCTACTCTATACCCTCCTTTACCTATTTCCAGCTTTGTCAAACTTGGATTGAAGGCCAAGTCATTGCAGCTGAAGTGATAAGCAACAAACCTAACAGCCATGCAACAAAGAAGATGTTCTGGAACCTAGGTAACAAGTTTTGAGAAATATTAAGAATTACTCCAGGGAAGCATCAGTGCTGGGAAGCTCTTGACAGCAACTGCAAGAATTTTCACAGAGTGCAGGGGAAAAGCTGTTGTAAGCTGTGATAGAGCACTGAGTGCCAGAAGCAATAACTGTATGGTGAGACTGAGCTCCTCTACTTGGTCCTTTGGCTCAGGAGAACTGAAGACTTCCCATACCACATCGGCGATTTTCCTCTTAAAATGCCATGGATTTAGAAATGGAGAAGCAATGATGTGAAGAATACGTTGCCTTGGCTCATTCCTTCCACATCGCCAATACTGTGGTATCAAGTTCTGCCAAATCACATAAAACAAGATCACATATCAGATGAAAGATCTTGTGCCCAGGATCTTGAGTTGAGTATTTTTGTGTTCCTCTGTTAGGAATCAGCTTGTTTTCCAGTCTCCTCAGTTGAAGAGTACAAGCAATTGCAACGGCTCTGAATGAAATTGTAGTAGATGCCTAATATCAGCAGACTTACACAGTGGATAACATCCACTTACACAGAGGATAACATCCAGAATAGAAATGACCTTCTTGTCTATCATAGCTTAAGGAGTGTTATGAGATTCCAATTTAATGAAATAAAATGTCATCACAAACATGAAATTCTAAAGCCATTATTCAATGGCTTTATATAACACATAATTAGCCCATGGCAAACTGCTCTGAATACTAAAGCAACTATTAAAGATGAAAATTCTCTTAATTAGCAAAGATGTCGAAAACGTGTGAGACTGACTCATGGCTGGGAAGGCTCCAATTAACCTGGCCCAGACTAAAATGATTAGCAGGGCAGATCCAATTGTGCAAATGATGTAAAAATTGATAGTGTGGTATTAAGTGTTGTAATTTTTTTTCCCTCTGTTTATTCTCCAGTGTTACCTTCGGTCTTGTATTTTTCTGTCCCTGGGCCTACTCTTCAGTGCTACCTTCAGGCAAATCATCTGTTCACATAAAATCATTTCCTGAACTGGCTGCTGGAAAACAGACCTAAATCCAGCAATGATGATGGTGCTCTGCAAACCTTTTCAGATATTAACTCTTTCAGTGACTACAGAAGTTTTTCTGCCCAGATGTAACACAGTCTTGTTCAAGCTCTTGTTCAAAACTATTGCATGGAAGTCTAGATCAAAAGGATTGAAAAAAATTGTCACTCCAGACTAATAAAAAGCAAGAAAACATTTCTTTCCATATAGTGACATATTGTGGAAAAAATACCTCGCGCTGGGTCTCTGATCATTGTGTTGTAGTTGAAAAGCTGCTTAGCCTGGACTGATCTTAGCCTAATAAGTTAAGTGGCTGTTTCTCATTGCCTTTAACAGGAGAAGATGGTGCCACCTCCTTCAGATTCAGACCACAGGAGTACTGACCTATCCTGTCCTGCCAATTGCTGTACAAAACTAGAGGGCTGCAATGTGTGTGGGAGCCACAGTTTAATTAAGTTTTAACAGCAATAGCATTTTTACTATTGATAATCAGGTCAACACGGATTTCTGTGCAAGCCAGTCACTTATTGAGCTTCTCAGAAATGTTCTGTTTTCATCCCATACTCTAAAACTCAGATATGTCTGTATGAGCTGCAGTCATATCTCTGTGCTACATTTTAGGAAAGAGCACTAAGTAACTGTATTCCTTTAAAGGAGATATGGAAAAATAGCCATCTGCACAACTGCAGTGTTCCCAAGTAAAAAAGGTAAATTACAGTTAGAAATCCAAAAGCAATCATGAATGAGATGGGCTGAGTAAAATGTGATAGCATTTTTTCCACTCTCTACAGGTCAGTTCGTTGCAGATGATGGATTCTTATAGCAACACCACCAATAATGTTCCTAAAATATTTAATTTGCTGTAAAAAAACATGCCAAATTTTTTGGTTTATGGTGCCATGAACTCAGAAACTTCAAGTGCTAACAACAACTGCATCATTTCTCTGTATGCTGCCATGAAGATACCACTGATTTCTGAGGTGCGTGAGAGAGAACCCACAACTCAGAATAAATCTAAGGTCCATCAGTAAACACACCACCAAAATCCATATGAATCTAATGATGAGAATACAAGAGAGTTACTTCCAGAAATAACAACAATGTAAATGAACATTTTTTCTGGCAGAACCAAAACTAAAAAGTCAAACTGCAATCAAAAAGCAATTAATTGAAAGCCTCATTAATTGATGATGGTTTAACTTTAGTATGTCCAAAATTGTGGGGTTTTTTCATATTCAAATCCATATTACCTTTGATTTCTCACAATAAATTGATCTACATTTACTTATAGTTTTTTAAAAAAATACAAATAAAAATAAATGAAACTATATTATTATTATTATTAGACAAGAATTAGCTAAAATTCTGGAATGAAAGCTGTAATTTTCGGCAAAAATTAGGAAAATACTAGAAATTAACTGCTACGAAAGACTAGAATGCAAATAGGAACAACGGTCTTTATCACTGGAGGGCAGTATAAGTACCAATATAGGTTAAAATAGCAAAATTGTAATACCCTCAACTAAGTGACTTTGTCTATCAGAGCAGTAATTGCTGCTTCTTTTTAGTGCCCCCTTACGAAAAGGACATCCTGCAGACAGCAGGTCAAACTGGAATGCAGGAAGACAGTATTCGTACCATTAGTTTTTCTTTATCATTAAAATTTCCCAGACCCATACCTGGGTTGGGAGAGAAAGAATGTTTCTGGGGCCAGGGACCTTCTGCAAGTGAAATTTCTTCACAAGATTCATATTGATCTTTTCTCTAATGTTAATAGAAATACACTTCAAGTTATGGTTGCTATGAAAATTTAATGCAGTCCCAAGCCTTTGGGGTAAGTGTCTTTCATTATTCTTGCTTCTTGGAGCTCAGCAGAGTTTATGGGCTTGCTGGTGGGAAGGAAACTTTAATTGTTTTGTCTGCAACATGCACAGAAATCTTTGTCAAACTATTCTACATGTGTGGCAAGTAAAAGAAGATGAGAATTTCATGCTACAATTCTGGGCTACCTATTCTTAATCATAGCAATCTATGAATTTCCCGGACTAGGCATTCCCTAGAAAACAGTAAAAATAAATAAACTTTTAACTCTGTGGGATACCTTGGATCAAATCTGCATCCACCCTCATGAAAGAAGAACTAGCACAGAATCAAGACAAGTAGAAATGGCAGCAACTAACTCAGGCCGAGAGAAATAGTGTTGACTTCTGGATTCATACAAAGCCAGAGCCTCTGAGGCAACAGTAACTTGATTCTTCATTCATCTTGAGTGGTGTGATCAACTAGTCCCGAGTAAGTCTGTATAAGCAGCTATAATACAACCAAGGAGAATTCTTATATGTTCCCTTTAAATCAATCTGACAGACGAAGAAGAACAGAAAAAATCATGTAGTTTAAACCAATCAGTTAAATCCAATAAAAACCCCAAGAACAGAAGAAAAAAGAAGAAATTCTTAAGAAAATATTAATAAATTGGTTATTTAAAAAATTCTGATATGACAAACTTAAGTCAGACACAGAGTCTTCAGGACAAAGTCCTCACATGCAGCTACGTGATTCAGGCTACGATTCTTGGCTGTATGTGCAGGAATCATTCTGATAAGCTAAGTAGCTTAATTTCCAGAAGACACTGTTCAATGAATTGTCAAGAGGGCATTTGACATGGGACCAGCAGAAAGATGTTGCTAGAGCTGAGTTTCTATTGTACAGGTTGCAGTATTTGGTAGTCCTGAATTTCCATGTAGAAACTTGATTGCTGTAGTTTGATTAGCAGTTTATATAACATGAGCTGTACAATTTTTATGACAAATAACTTTTCAACTGAAGTAATTTCACATCTTCTTGCAATTCACCTAAACAACCTCAGTATTATTATAACAGCAAGTGGTTTTTGTGCTCAATATTGCTCATGTTAGGTGGTGGAGATGTTTTGCAGCTCAAAGACAATACAGTTACCACTTCATGAAGGTTGTGAAGTGTGATGATAACTAGCTACTTTTCTTTCATCCAGGAGATTTTCCCCAGCAACCACTATCAGAAATGGTTTTCCAGCAATGTCCTTTTTCAGTGCTTTTTGGGACCACAAACTGGAAAACTCACCTGGGGAAATGGTGATTGATTTAGAAATAGAGAATAAGTGCATCTGTGGAAAATAGCCTGAGGGACAGGACTACATTCTGGATCAGGTGCTCACTCCACCGTGACTGACACGGTTATGCTCTCTAATCCTGCACCATCCTTTCCTTTTCATTTGAAAGGAAAACAGGTCCATGGGTAATGACAGTCTTAGACCAGTAGGTTCCCACTAGACAGAGTACTGAGGACCAAGAAAATATAGCCAGATACTTCAAGGCAAAACCCAAAGATTACCATTTGCACTTGATGGGATAGGGATTTCTGCATGTGAAATACATGATTTAATGTGTCCTTCTAGGTTTACTATTTATTCAGGGTTAGGAGAGATAGTCATGCAGGTCATCAAGAGCAAGAGAAGTGGTAGCACAGAGGCAGGGGTAGATCTGGTAGCCATGGGGTAGTGCTATGGGGCATAATGTGAGCAGGTTTCCTCAGGCTTCCAAGAGATGGTTAATAAAAATCGTGGAAAACTATGCCCTGGAGAAAATCTATGCCTCTGCATTTAAAAGGCTAGGCTTGAACTCCCAAATTCATCACTGAGGGAAGAGGAGCTGAGAGCTACCAGAGTTGGAGAGGAGAGAAGCCTGAATGTGAAAGTGAGAAAGAACTTGGTGAGAAAGAACATTTTGGAATGAGTAGCTGGTGAAGAAAGGAACTGGGTTATGTCCTAAAAAAGCCATTGTCTAGTCAGGTCTGTCTGGGAAATTTAAACATTTGGTTGTGTTTAGCATGGCTTCAGGGTACCTGTAAATTGTCTATCTGCTGATAGTCCGTGAGTGGCCATATGCCACTTCAGGGCTGCCAATTGCTCTGACCTGCTCTTCCCAAGCCCTGAGATGCCCTGCACCCCTTGTGAAGAAGGAGGTGCCAGTTCCTGGCACTGCTCAAGGTCTTAGCTCCACATTTTCTCTTAAAGGAAATGCTGTTTTCTTCATTTAAACTAAATGTAAAGGAACAGAGACCTGACAAAAAAAAAGTCCTGTTATATATATTAATACTGAATATCTTTCTATTAAAGAAAGGGAAAATTGTAAAATTTAACAGTAATATATTTTATTGAAGATGTCAGTCTTTCAAAGACATGATTATTTGGTATAGAATTTCAAGCTCAGCAAAAGGCTGTTATACAAATATGGTCATGGTGTAATTGAAAAATATTAACAGTTTTCATCAACAAGGAAGATTATGAGGGAAGAAAACCAATATTGACTTACGGTGACTTTTTTCATAGCATAGTAAAGTTGCCTACACCTGAGCAATTCCGTTAATTAAACACCTAATGCCAAATTAATACAAAGAAAGGTTAAGAAAATTCTGCAACTTAAAGAGATGTAGAAAGGCTCAGCATTGTGGGTTAAAAACCCCAACAAGCATTACATTAAATAAGAGTGCAAATGAACATAAATATCAGTTGTAAAAAAATTACTATCTTTCCTACAGTACTTTCTTGAATCACTCCTTCTTTTCAGTGATTCTTGGCTGTTCACAACTGCGTTGTTTGTAATGATTCAGTCACCCAGCTGCCCTCCTGGAGCCCTAAAAAATCCATCTTAAACCTCAAGCAAACAATCAAACTGATTACTGCCCATCACGTCAAAATTATTTATCAACATTTTCATAGGGGTTACAATGAACAGAAATGCCTCAGAGCATTAATCTGACCCTGCTTTAGACATATGCTCTGAAGTGTCTGACCTAGTTATTCTAGGCTATTCACTCGCTCTTGCGTGCAAGGATCCTCATCCTAGAGTAGCCATCTGAGCTAGATGAATTGCAGTACCTTTTTGTCTCCTTTGGTTATAGATTAGAAGAGGAGGTCTTCTATATCTAATTTTTACATGTACCTTTCCATCTGGTCTTGTACTTTCTTGGCTATGGACATCACAGAGGAAGGCTTCATGAAAAGATGCTGTATGTCATTAGACTCTTAAATGCTTATAATGTCTGTGTTTCTATGGAGCCCATATTTTAGGACAAAGTTTTTAAAAAAGCATTGTTGTTGCAGGAAACAAAGATCAGATATACTGAACCATTTAAGGATGTTGAGGAAATGTCTGATTTAAGACTGTCCGCCTCCTCTGAGAATATCTGCTTATCCTTGTTCTCAGACTGGCAAAGACTTGTGGGCAGATCTTTGTATACATCCTGATGGCACCACTGAAGCCAATGGGATTATTCACAATGCTTATGGCTTGGCAGTTGCATCTGTTTTTGCAGGAGAAGGGAATTGATTTATCTTCCTGGTGTACATAAATGTTCCTCACCAGATGCAGCCCAAGGACATAGATAGTGTGAACCTCTGCTCCTGCACCATTCATGTCACCATTTACATTTCATTTAATTAAAAAGCAACAGATTACGCTATGGCAAGTTTTCTGCTAGGCATAAAGCCAGCTTTTTGGTTTTTTTAATTGGCAAAGCTGAATTTAACTCCATCAAGCAATTCCTCTCTTATTAATTACAAAGACATATCCAGCACTTGTCCAGATATCACTTTAAGGAAATAATGAGTTACATTAAATGAAGTTTCATTTTTCTTCCAAAAATGAGCTTTAGCATCATAAAATACTGTATTTTAATTCTGAGTAAATATCTCCTTGTCATTTTTTCTAGGAAAAGTGCTCAGCAAGGCTTTGTTCTTGCCCAAGTGCTGTATGACTGTAACAAATCACTAAAATGCCCCTGAGATGTCTCACATCAGGGAAATTGGAACCCTGAAAAATATATGTGCTTGGCACGGTCTTTCTACATACTGTGAAATTGCTGGTATAATGGTAGGATTTAGTATGTTATGAGAAAATGGTCTTTTCTTTTAAGGCCTCTTTTCTGCAAAGCTCATATTTAACTTGAAGCACAGAGATAAGTGCATCCTTATTTATCTCTGTACTTAAACACATGCTTAAAATTAAAGATGTCCCAGTCCATGACTCTAAAGAATTTGATTAAACTGCATCATTTACTTGAGTACTTTGCCAGATTGAGATCTCCAGAAGTAAAATATCAGTATGAATACAGGTGGCGTGGCTGTCAGAAGTTATAACTTGGCTGGTAAACCATGCCATGTCAGGGGTTGCTCTCTGATCCTGAAGGAGACTGAAATGGTCTGTCAACATTCATACTATTAAACTCTCTTGTAAAAAACTGGTAACTGTAAGCAAGCTGTCTGGTGGGAATGGTCTCTGAACCATACCCAAACTGTGCCTAGGAATCACTGTGAAGAGAGGTGTTTTTTTGGATCAGAGCTGTGCTGGAAACTTCCTTAGATACTTAATAGTTTAGAAGACTAAATTCCAGCACCTATGTTACGCCATGAACTGGAATCTCCTCTGAAGGTAGCTGCCTCGGTCTTAAGAGGCTACACCCTAAAGTTCTGTGCTTCAACTGGCTTTTTTATGCTCAGGACTTAGATGAGGTTTCATGACGCTCTTCAGTAGCAGTTTGTTTTTACACTCTGAGGTAATGAGAAGAGAACTAGTTCTTGTTCACGGCTAAATACTGTCACTGTTCAGGCTTCCACAGCTAAATGATTCCTCTCCAAAATTCTGACACAAGTACAATTGTAACTAGGCTTGCATGTTGGTCACTCTGCTTCTCCACCCCATGGTGGAAAGTGGATCTGGCCACAGAACTGAAGTTTGCAACTACCTCTTCTTCTTCTGTAGAAGCAAAATCACACATCCCACAAATCCTATGTATTTAGTTTTTGGATGGTCACATTGGAAAAGAGGGTCTGTGTCTGAACAGGTACTTACTAGCAGATCTGCTTGTGCTGGATGCTGCAAAGTCTCCCTTGGTATGGAGCTGAAACCAATGGGGTTTCCTCCAAGAGAAAATAAGTCTTCTTCTGGCAGACAGGATGTTTTTGTAGGTCAGGAATATGTTTTCAGTGTGACAATTGAGAAAAACATTCAGTGCTTATTGATGAAAGGAAATCAGTTCAAAGAAGTATAATGTCAGAATTGCAAGAGAAATAGAAAAACAGTGTTTTGGACCAAGATTTCTCTATTTGTGGAGAGTTTTTCTCTCTATTCAGTTGACATTCCTATTTAAATTCCCATGTAAAAATTTTTTATCCACGACTGAATCTAAAACATTTCATGGACTGTTCTCACGTATCTTATTGAAAGAAAATTGATGCCTTTTATCTTTTACAGAGGAACTGAATGCAATATCCAATGTACTTCTGGGAAAGGGAAACTGTCTTAGAGCACAGGGCTGCTACACTGCCTTACCCTGTAATATATCCCTTCTCCACCAAAAGTTGTGCTTACCTGTTCATGCTTTTAGTACATAAACAGGATGGATTCTGATGTGTGCTCAGGAGAGCTATACAGTGGATATCGCTGAGATAGTGCTGTTGCTAGTAGTGGGGAGACCATTATCAATCTGTGTTAGAAATACTGCCTGGAATATCCAGCAGGCTAATGAAGAGGGGATGAAGTTAAGCAGGACACTGTTGACGTACCATTATTTTCACTAGTTAAGGCTGTATCAGCATTTCCACTAGAATACTTTTTTTCAGAGGCTTGTATAATTCAACCTGGAAAAAGTGCTCTGAACAGAAACTTGGCATGAAATGTTCCAGGCAGGGGCAATATTTTCTTTTTGAGGGCATGGAGAAATATCAATTTCTTTTTGTTTCTGAAACAGAAAGAGAGTGTAAAACTATATATTTCTATGATAAAAGTGTGCTGAAAAAAATACCTATAGAAAAAAAATTATAAAGAGTAGAAATTTATGAGATAAAAAGTGCAGAAAAAAATGGAAATTTAGGGTTAATTATTTTCTGAGTTTTTTACAGATGCTTTTCTCTTGAGAAAGGTTTTAGCTATTTGAGTGCTGTTATAAATTAGCTTGTTCTGTACCAGAGTCTGCACTTTGATGCATCCAAGCATCTTACATTTATTTCACTAGGGTTGTGTTCTCAGAGTTTTCAAATATAAGTAGGAAAATTTTGACAAGGTTGAGAGCACACACAGAAGATTAAAGTACAAAAAAAAAAGGTAGCCTCAAGGAGCTGGAAAGTGAAACTTTAAATTCTTTAATGAATCATAGAATCATAGAACCTTCTGGTTGGAAGAGACCTCTAAGATCATCAAGTCCAACCGCACCCATCATCCATTAAACCATGTCCCTCAAAAACTCATCTATCCTTTTTTTTAAAAACCTCCAGGGATGGTGATTCAACCATCTCCCTGGGCAGCTGTTCCAGTGCCTGACCACCCTTTCAGTAAAGAAATTCTCTCTAATATCTAGTCTGAACCTCCCCTGGCGCAACTGAAGAGGCAGGAAGAAAATGAGAGTAGTGTTGTAAGTACATTGATAGCCCACAGAGTAAACAAAGAAAACAAGGAAAGATGAAGTTCAGAACTGGTTCATGCTTATTGTTTTCAGCAGGATTTCGGTGGTCTTTCTGGGCAAGAAGCTCAAATCCCTATATTTGTCCTGAAAAGCCACAACTCACCTCAGCCTTGTGGCTAAGCAATGACTTTTCATACCGCTGGGGATAGAATGATTACCTAAGTTTCACATTGGGTCTTTCAATTTTAAGCCAAGAAGGAGGCAGCAAACTTATGGAAAAGAAAATTTTGAGGATTAAAAGGAAAAGCTTACAGAAAATTTTCTTCTACCTGACCGATGTGTCAGAAGAAGCAGTTGTAATTCTCCAACTTCAGGCAGCTGAGTAGATGTGTAGGGCTCTGTAGTGAGACATGAGGATCTCTCAAAGAGTGTCTCTCAAAAAGCCCCTAAAGTCTTCTTGTCAGAAGTATATGTCTGTGAGCTGTGATGATCACAAATTCCAGATTACTCCTTTGGAACTTATGAATGATGGATAGACACCAGCTAGGTACCTTTACACACCTCTAGGAGATCGTGGTGCTACTGCTAGTAAGAAGGCAGAGAGCAAACAACGGGAGCATGGACTGTCTGCACTTGCAGTGTGCTGTACACTGTGCAACTTTCATTCACAGCTTTGCTAGGTAAGGAAACAGCTCAGAATCTCCTCTCCAGCAGTGTGTGAAAACCGAGGTGTCAATCCTTCCTTGCCGTACATGGGAAACGTCATGCAGAGGCCCACGCCGAGGTGGAGGAATCTGTACTCACTTGGTCTGTGACATTGCTTTACGTCAGACTACAGCAAAAAGAAACATTTTAGGTGATGCGTGAGCTTCTTTCTGTATTCAGTTTCCTCCTCTGTTCAATTGCCTCCTCGCTTGTGTAAGGTGGTACAGAGAAAGAATGAAAATTTTGGCTGCTTATAATTTGATTACACAACCCCCACACACAACAAGTTTCACCTCGTTTCCACTTCACCTTCATGTTCTGAGATAGCCTTAACATAATTTTGTATTTAGAGCCTTGCTGGAGGATACACTGCCTGTGTGAAAATTCTCTTTTGCCCAACACTACAGTGTCTCTTGTTCACTAACTGCCTAACTTCGCTTTCTTTCAGTGTTTCCTGGGACATCAAATGAGAGCTTGAGGTACTCAAAAACCTAGTGTTGCAATGAAAAAGAACTTATTAAAGTTTATAATTACGGAAAAATTAATCAAAGAGACTTAGCATGGTACTTGCATAGAGACAGTAAGCCAAGTTCTTGTCATAGTGAAATATGGAATAATTCCATTGAAATAAATCTTAATTATGCTGGAGTCACTGCTCAGTGTGACTTAATTAAGAGTAGAGCAGTGAGAGCCTTTCAGGGAAAAAGGAACACTGATTACAGTACTACTTTACTTCATGTTTCTTCCTTCCGCCCTGTATCTTTTCCTTCTCACTGGAGAAAAATTCTAAACTGCAGTTGTTCAAGTGAACTTGAATAGATATAAGGATGTAGCAGGTTACATCCTAAATAGGAATTGTTTGAAGTAAAAGGTTGAGAATTATAGACCTGAAGATAGTCTCTTTAAATTATACATGCAAGGTGCCATGCATCCATACTCATCTTGGTCATGAGAAGTATGTTTCTTTGTTAGGCAATAAAATTATGAAACATCAGGTACTGGACCATAGAGGTGAAAGCTTGATTCTAATAAAAAAAATAAAAAAGGAATTGATTAATTAAGGTTAAAATAGCCTTCATGGGAAAATGTAAAGGAAAATATTACAGAAAGGCAATCTGCCTTCACTGCAGTGTCCTGAATGCAGCATGCAACAATGGTTGTATAGACAGATACATTGTTCAACAAGTATACTAACAATCTAAGAGATTCATTTGTCATGACTCCACTTCTTATCAGACAGAAAGCATGCAAAACCAGATATATCATAGTAATAAATCTGTTGATTTCAACAGAGTTATCCCAACAATGAATTCAAAGCAATATACTTCGAGGTAATGAAACCTAGCCAAGTAGGAAAATGCACACGAAGTAGCTTATGTGGAGCATACATAAAACCAGACATTAAAGGAATATCTGACATATCCCAAGGTACTTATGATAACTTGAAAAAAAGTGTATAATCAAGATCCAACATGCAGCATGTATCAAAGTGTCAAATGGCTTTGCATGAACTATGTCCTTTCTTCACGGGTACTTTTGTAGCTCCAGTTGAGCTCAATAGGTGATGCAGAAAAGACTAGAATTTATTGAAAAGGACTGAAAACACAAAGAAAAAACAGAAGAGATGGAATTAAAAATTGTGGACTTCCAATCCCCAAGTGATACCATTGTTAACTGTATTACAGAAGAAAATAGCCTTTATTTTTAACTTGAGATAAAAGCTTTCCTTGGCCCACAGAGACTGATGGATTTGCAGGAGTAACAGCTGCAATGATGTTTCCTAGTAAATCTGGAAAGCAGTTGATAAATAAAGTAACTAAATGACATCCATGTAAGTCTGGTTTGTTTTCTGTTACTCTCCTATATCGATGTAGAAACAAAAAACTTCTAGTCGAGGATGTAATCTATATATTTTGTGTCTGGTACATACAAGTGCTACTTTGCACACATGATATTGAGAGAGAAGCTGCTTTGACATCTCATCATACTCTAATTCATTTGTGTGAGCCCACCCTTAATTATAATATCTCCTGATTTCTTAGCTCACCATTCTCTGGTAGGGGAATTCCAGTGGAAAATTTTTAAATTATCTGTTCTGTGCAAAAGCCTCGTAAGACAAACATAAAATTTGAGCTGAGTTACTTCTGGGATTTACCCCTAAAATAGACTCTTGGGAGGCAAGTTTCTGAGATATTATTGTTTTCTTTTTCACTTGATATTTCATCATTTTAAGTGGAGTTAATCTCACCAAATCTGGATAAGTCTGTATTGCTGATGTCTGTGTCTGAAGTAATCACGCTGAGTTTTCTTTATCACCAATGGATAGAAACATTAATTTTTTAAGGTTTGATTTGTTTACTCCTAGTGCACAGCTGTAACTGGGTCAGAAGTTCTCAGACCTGTTCCTCTTCTATGCCCACAAAGGGAGCTCAGATATTAATATCTACATTGTCAATATCCAAAGTTAGATGAAATGAATCCTGGTTTTGACTGCTTTGGAAAACATTTTCTTCAATATAATGCAAGACAGAGATAACTGGGATAAATGTGGGCAGTACAAGAGAAGACCAATGACCTCCCATGCAACACAAGGAGTGGGTGTAAATATGGACACCTCTAGAAGTGATATCTATGGCTCAAAGTTATGTTGCAACAACCCCAGATTTGTATGGACAGTGGAGGAAACATGAGAAGTGTGGAACACTTGACATTCATAACTGATTGCTCTAAAAAAAGAATGGATATTGCACAATGTCTTCAAGATGTAAATCAAGGTCAGTAAGTACTTCCCAAGTAGAGATGCATCTGAGCCATAATCCAACAGTAAAACATCCACTGCTCCTAAATCTTACTGAACTATTTAGATCTCAGTTTTGCAGCTGGCCCTTGATGGTCTTGGATCAAAACTGTAGTCTTGATCTAGCTACAACTAGAGTTTAGATCTGGACTCAAACTTTGGAAGCTTTTGCTGTCTAGAAGGTTTATCTTTCTGTAAAACCTATTGCATGCAATAGGTCCTTGGAACGATAAAGAGTTTTGACTACTCCTATAACACAGAGATCTTTTTTTGCAAACGGCAATGGCAAAGTACAGAAACTATAGAGAAGAGGCATTCCCTGGAAACAGAAGCAGCTAATGAACATCAAAACTGGTGTTCAAATGGCTTTTTGTGCTGCAGATGAATTTTCTCTTACTATCTCTAACCATGAAACAGTAGGAAGAGGTAAGAGATGTCACAGAACAAAAAATTGAATTATTGCAGAGAGCTTCAGCAAAACATATGTACACACCCTCACTAGGAAACTCTTCAGGTTTGAAACTGAGTTAACCAGCTGCAGATAGACAAGTAGACACATTTTGGAAGACAAACAGCTTCCAGACTTCTTTTAAAGGTACGCACAAGTAATACAAAGTAGACATAAACACTCCATATAGTAATATCTTTACATAGTGTCCTCATGGATACTATATATTCAGGAAGACATAACTCATGTAGATGATGTTTTACCAAATTCCAGACAATAGAAAGTAAGCCCTTTTAAAACTCTTGACAAGGGAGATGGTCGTGGCAAGCTCCAGCGCAGAACTGGGTCAAAAGCAAACTGAAATGGCTAGACCTGTTTTCATCCCTTCTCTTGGGCTACTAAGCTGAACAGTTTATAAAGCAGAGAAAGTCAATCATAGTCCCTTACAGTACAATTTCTAGTGTCACATAGTAACTGCGGATTTACTGCACTCTCCTGTGAAATTTCAGCTGCTGTAACAAGCCTTTATGTTGCAGATCATCAACACTCAAATGTTTAGGAGTAATAACAATAAAGACATTTCACCCTCCCCTTCCCACAAGGAGACTGATCTCTCTTTACAACTAGGGGTTAATTCAGCCCCTTGCTAACCTTCACAAGATCTTTTTTTTTTTGTATTGTGGCAAGTATTTGACTGACATTTTGCTTAAAGAAGGGGAAAATCCCACTTCCTGCAGCATATTGCAGGGACCAGCAAATACATGCCTCTGTCCATTGGACCAAATATATAATGATAATACTGTGCGGGTGTTCAAGAGCTGACTCAGCGGTTACACAATCACATTTTGCCTGTGATATGCAATCCATCACTACGTTTAAAGTGCCTGCTTGATTAATACACAGGTTTTAATGTCAACACTGAGAAATTAGAATTCAAAAGTGTTACACTGCAGGAACTGCAAATACTGCTGCAGCGGAAATGGCCTGGATTAGTTTCATGATATCTATTAGTTCAAGGGGAATTTCACAATTCAGAAATACCCAAATGTATGCATGTTGTTAACTACTAGCTGTGATGTCTTGGGATGAAGAGTATGTGTCACATTTAAAGAAACTAAATTTTAAATGTGCAAATGGCTATGATTATTTCTTCTTCTATATAAGCAGTACCTCTAACCCTTAGCAGTATAGCTTTGCCATGCATATTTCACAATAACACTCCAGTTGTGGTGTTACAGATATACATGGTATACTAGAATTGGGAAGTACTTTGGCTTAAGATTGTTTTAAACATCTGCTTCCCAAGTGCATAGGATTTATGTTAACCAATTTGCTCAAGAAAATAAGAAAAAATACCATGGCATTTGTTCATCTCTCTTGGTCTTGTTCCCTTTTCTCGTTCGAAATGTTGTTTTTTTTCTTTTCTGTGGACAGTTATATTAAATGAATCTACCTTTTCCTCTACTATTTGGTAACACTTTTTTTCACCTTTGCTTCAGTCCTGCATAGGAGAGATCAAGCAAATCCCATTAGAGCTACAGGAACACTTAATGGTTGAGATTCAGGAACACTTAATGGCCAACAGACTCTTCCCTGGTGGAGAATGAAGGTTCAAAAGAAACAACTGAGATTATTTTAACTTTCATCATTTTTGTTAAAAAATTTGCACCTTGATGTGTCATGAATACCCCTTCTTGATCTTCCTTTGCCTTGTCAGACCCGGCCAGCACAAGCAGCTGAGATCTTTGCTCTATTTTCCCTGCATCTCTGTGCAACGCTTTTTTAAAAAGAGAATATACTACTTTTTTTTTTTTCCTAAGCCTTTCAGACTGCTGTAACATGATCAGGATTCTCCTGAATCTCTATGCATTCAATCTCTTCCCGTTCCTTCCTTTTGGCCCGTTTCTTTTTCTTGTGGTGCTTTTTGGAAGGTGGGAAAAAGGTTAGAAAGACGGGCAAAATAACAAAACAGTGCAGAAGTGTGCAACTGCCGGCAAGCAGCAAGCATTTGAACAGTGTGAAGGTCAAATTTGAAGGCACAAAGAGAAGGGGGACCAACCCAATAAGAAAAGAAGAAACGTTCTGCAAAATGGCTGTCCCATGCTCTTGGAGGGAGTTCTTTATACACTGAGTTCGGGTGTGCTCAGTAGCTAGTACAAATGTATAAAGCAGGGGTGCACAGTGATCTATGGCAAAATTCAAAGTGTAGATAAGGCACAGTACAGAAATGCAATCCATGTCTACATTCCATAAGGTCATTAAGCCAAGGACACCCAGCTCTATCGAGGTGACACTGAGAATTAGCCAGAAATTTCCCAGAGGATGGATAACCAGGAAAAAGGTCAGTATTAACACCAACAGGATGCCAAAACCAGAAATGAGGACAGGCATAGTTACTGATAAACCATAGTGGTCCATGAAAACAAAGGTAGGATTGAACACAATGAACTTTATGCTCTGTATAAGAGACAGTGGCCTTAGCTTCTCCAACAATTCTACTGCCTCCCTTTGTGTGTTTTCACTAGTCCTGGCCACCAGGTACAATCGAGAAGCAATTATGTTGTTCTCATCTCCAGTTTTGGAGAAAATTATGTCATTTTTGAAGTGCTGGAATTCTGGCTTTTTTAAAAAGGAGCTCTGGAGGATGCTGATAAAGTCACTTTTGTTGGTTGCACTGATGTTACCCACTCGAAGGTACTGGTAATACTGCTCAATCCAGGACACTGTATTGAACCCCTGGCTTAGTGTTTTTAGGTCTTCTTGCACAGTGCCATTCCAGTACTCCAGAGGTTCATAAATGTAGAAACCTATCACTGGGCTGTAGTTGCTGAAATACTTTTGCTGTATGAGGGCATAGGAGACACTTGGAGACTCACTGGCAAGAAGGTTGATAATGTTGGCTCCATCATTAATCTGTAAGCACCCCATAAAGGAGAAAGAGGCATAGATGAGATATAGTATCACCACAAATGGCTTGACATAGATATTGGTAATCCACTCATTGTAATGCTCTCGAAGGAAATGCTGGATAAAGTGATGCTGGTATGGGTTGGTCTCATGGTGAGAAGTATGATGATGGCCATCGTTCATCATGGTCTGGAACCACACAGGTTTCCGGTCCAGATATTCTGCTGAAGGAATTTTACAGCAAAAGATACTGTGATAACGGTTCTGCTCCAACTGGCCAGCAAAGACCAGGCAGGAACCAAAGAAGGAGAAGATATAGAAGTAGTTCAACAGGATGGACACACACATGTTCTGGCAAAAGACTTTCACAGCTTCAATGTTGGTGAAAGGGCTTGCTCCCATGCCAAAGGCTATGAAATACAGGGAGCTTGTCATTGTATAGGAGACCATGACATCTGAGTAGGCATCTGCTACTCTGTCCTTGAATGGCAGATTCTCTCTGGTTCGACGCCATCCTGAAAGAAGTTCAAACACTCCTTTGGTTCCGTGACCTGGAATGAGAAAAAAAAATACATACTTGTCCATACACAAAGGGTTTCCTTCATCCTCCAGGTTTTTCATCCTTCAGCAGGTAAGAAAAACTTATCAGCTAAGCTTTGCCATGAATTTGTCACCAGTTAAACAAATGGAAAATTGTGAAGTGTGTGTCCAAAGCTAGATACGAGAATTCATATGCAGGTGCTTAAATTAACAGCCTGATATCCTGAGACTCCTCATGCTCAGAAATTAAATAATGAAACACTCTTTAAATGGCACTCATTGATTTTAATTGACATTGAATTAGCTCCCAAGTGGACTGTCTATATAGGATAAAACAGAATATAAAGGTTAGTTTAAGTCTGGGGATCATTCTTGGAATTTCTTGTGGCATCCCGCCGCGTCTTTCAGTGTTTAAGGGATTTGGCTTGAAACACTTACAAACGCAACTAAAACCAGTTTTTTTCCTGAGAGTACAAATTAAGGGTCTTATTTGTGAAATTAAGAGGTGTGACCAAGAAGGGACACCTTGGTTCTTCATGCTGGACAAAGTAAAAAATATGCTTCCATTAAGTACCAACAACCAGAATAATTTGTATGATAGCTCCTTATCTGCAGAGTGAAATTGGGATTTCTCAGTGATAGTACATAAGTTTCCACACTACATGAAAATTGACATGCTGGTAGTAACAATGGAGAGTACAGCACTGGCTAAATCACTAGTCCACGTTAATTGTCTAGAAAATGATTATGTCACCCTTTATCTCTCTTTCTCTCGCTCAGCTCTCCAGAGCTCTTCTTGGGGTGAAGGATTTCCCTTAGCTCACATGAGAGAACAGTCAGAAAAGAGCCATGTGTGATCAGTGTTCCATGACAAGATTTTACTTTGCATTCCATTCTGAGAAGTATTTTAGATGTATAATTCTTTAATAAACTAAAGCTTAATACAGAATAACTTTCATTTTACTGGTCGTAGTCACAGTCCGGGAATTCTACAGCTATTAAACTTTGGGACAGAACAGTAAATTTGAAGTTAAGCTTACTGGATAAGGTTTAACTAGAAAAAGTTATTAATCATGCATACATACTCATATAATATGTATTTTGACTATACACATACATGTATTCTTTTATTTCCCATCAGAGAATTTAAATGGGTGGGCAGGGGGGGGGGGGGGTGGGGAATATAAAAACTAATATTGAAAACACAGTCAAAAGGATTTGGCTTTCAAAAAAAAATGTTGATCAAAATTTAAAAATTCATATTTGGGTTTGGATTAGAATGCGAAAAGTTCTCTGCACTTTGGATCAAGCCCTCACAAAATTCTGGACAATGTAAGGAAATATTACTGAGCAGAGAAGAAAGCAGAAGCAGAAGCAGATTGCAGATGTTCCTGTCTTTATGTACTTTCAGCCTCTGCAGCAGAATAATTGCATGTAGTAAAGCATGCACAACAGTAATTTTTTGGTAACAAAGCCAGAAATATGACATCAGGAGATTTACAAATAAAGAAGTGTGCAATAAAGAACAAAAAGTCTGTTGAATTTGTTTTTTGATTTAAATTGTTTGCATTTATACAGCTACTTATGTTGCCCAAAGCAGACTCCTGGCAGCCATTCTAGACAGCAAAAATTACAGCATAAACTGTCAAGTTTTGTGAATGTTACTTGTTTTATTGCAAATCACTGTCCCCAGCGAAACATAAACATACAGTATTACAGAACTCTTGCAGTTAGCAAAAAAAACTGAGTGGAAATGTTGTTGTCCTATGAATCAGCATCTTGGTTCAGGAGGGACCTTGAATTCCGTGGTAAGTTTCAGGGGAGCCTGTTCAAATTGTCAAGACACAGCTGTCTCACACACTGTTTCTTTTAGACAATCAAGCAGAAAGAACTGGCTTATTGTGCTGAGTAAATCTGCAGAATCCAGTGACTTGTATGCAAATTTATATTATGCTTTAAGCAAGCACATAAGTACCCTCTTCAGAGATCAGGTTGGATGGTCACCACTTCCAGTACTTATATCTCATCATGGTTTAATTTAATGGTATAGGAGCTGTGTTTCATTCTCTTCTAGGGACAATGGAGCACCTTACATGTCTGTGGTCAACCCTTCTTCATCTACTCATTGATTTTGGATGGTTCTTTTCCAGACATTGTTGTCAAAAGTCCCTTTGCTCTATGACTTTGCCTCTCAAAACTTCGCCAGACCGATAACATTTCTCTTTCTGAACCTGTTTCTGACCTCACTTTTGCTCCTTCTCTTCCAGCTTTAGACAACCCTCTTCTTTCTCTCTCTCTCTTTGTTTTCTTCTCTTATGAGAAAAGCTGAGGGGATGAGTAGAAGCACAGAATTTCTGCTTCTATTGCTGATGTCATTCTTCCCATCTCTCCATCCCACCAAGACTCCTCCGTTGGGGACAGAGTGATCACGCTGAGCAGAGATGCTGTTTTCTACCTCAGTTTCCTCTCTTCCTCCTACTCTATCCCAGGTACCCTTCTGTGATCTAAGACAAAGGCAATCCTTGTTCCACACACCTCACTGTCTAGCTGGGACATCTTTCCTCTATAACTTCTCTCTTCTGCCTTTAATAACACAATGGTAACCACACTGTGTCAAACCAAGTATTTCTCTACCTCTATCTAGTTGACCTGGCAAAGTGTAGAGATAAATTATTAAGAAAAGGATGTTAGAAACAGGACACATACAGAGTAATTATTTTTTATTTTGTCCTCTGAGATTTTTGCATTCAGCCAAAAGACTTGCCAGAACCAGAGACTGCATTTGCAACATCACATTTGGAGGCATGGAGGGACCTTTATTCATCTGTCTAATACATTTCTGAATATATTAATACTTCTGACCACCACAGTCTCCTGCTGCTGGGAGCTATAGAACTTCATTATTTGCTGAATGAAGGAAACACTGGCTTTTGTTTGGTTCAAACTCTTAGACAGTATAACTTTAATTAACTTCTAATTAGCCATCTGGATATTGTCAATAAAATATAAAATAGCTGAGTTCTGCCTTCCACTCTTGGAGAGGAGGCAATAATCTGGGATGTCTACCTCTTTCTAGGCATCAATTTTTATAGAGCTTCTGGGATTGCAATAGTCACTGAGATCTCTATCCCTCTTCTAAATGTGACTGAAATGGGCCCAGTGTTTGCCAGCTGCTTTTGTAGGTGTAAATGTACAGCGAGAATAACTGTGGGAGCCTTTTGTCTGGAATCACAGCTAAAAGTGATTGGAAAAGTCAAATTAAAAAAGAGGATTTATAAAATGTTAAAACAGAGAGTGTAGATCATTTTGATGGCTTTAATTTGGAAATCTATCAAAAGAAGTTCTTTTGCAGAAATGGTTCATGTTATGATAGATTGGTGCTTTTTAAAGAAGCCTTAGTTGAAGTAATGATCTATTAGTTGTATCAACATTTTACAGGAATATTGACTTTTCTCTGTTTATTCCAAATCTCACTTATCTGCCCATCTGCAAGGTAACGTTCACAGCTGGATGTTTGTTATGTTTTTATTATTATTAATTTATAGATTTTAGTGTATCACGTTCTTATTGATGAATAACTGGGTGCATTTAATCTTAGGGTAGGTATATAATGACTAAAAGAAAGTGGTTTTATTGGGAAACATATATATGCAAATACTACCCAAGAATACAGACTAATGTGCATGCATAAACTTGTGTCAATACTGGAAATTAAAATACTGTAAGTAAACTCAACATTTTTCCTAATAGAACAAATAGTACCTTAAGGAAATAAAATATTGACGTCTGTAACTTCTTTAAGGATGAAAATTGGCTCCAACTTTCTTATGATGATCACTATTACGCAAATGTAAAATTTTCACTTCTCCTCTCTTTACAGATAACTTCAGCTCTATCACACAAACACAGGAACTGGGGAATACAGTGCAGTAATTCCCTTACTGCCAGAAGAAGTTTTTGCCTGACTGGTTTTCCCACATCATTACTTTGAGACTAAGTTTTCCAGTCAGCCACTGTTGTTCTCTCTAGATAAGCAGGTCTATTCCCCTTTCTCCAAAAAGGATACAAATCTTTTTCTTTTTTTTTGAACATTTTCTGACATCTCTGATGATTCACACACCACAGTCACTCTGTAAAACTCTATTCCTTCAGCTTCATTGCTAATGTCACTGACAACATGGGTGGTGGAGTTAAGTTCACTGATCACTTCTACGAAGGTTCACAGGGTCTTTGGCTCTGGGTCAAAACTGTCAAGTTTCTCTGGTACTAACATGACATGAACGAAGTACAGCAATTTTTTATTTGCCAAACAGACAATGGCCTATGACTACTTAAGAAGAAAGGAAAGAGAATTTTTTTTCCATCACTTGTGAGTTTAGCAGAACAAACAGGAGGAGGGCTGCAGAGAAGGTAGAAATATGTAATTCTTTTTCCTGCTTCAATTTTCAAAACAAGAGGTTAAATATAAGCAGACATTTAAAATAAGTTTGAAGAGTTTAGGGATAAAAACGTAAAGGCTGAGATAACAAAGACCACTTGTTTCAGTTCAATTTAATCAAGCTGAATAAGCCTGGAGAAATTAATAAATTAAACGCTAAGCCAAAACAATCTCTGAACCATTAACCGTCACTTAAGAGAATAAATATAGATGGGATAGTCCAAGAAGAACAGAGAGGACAAATATAATACCTATTTTCAAGGACTAAGAAGACAAACCGCAGAACTTGATGTCCATCAACTTAGCTCCTATCCCAAAAGATAACACAATAAGCAATTTCAAATCAATTTATCATCACCAAGAGGACAGAAAAGTGATCAGAAAAAGCAAAGATAGATTGATCAAAACCAAATAATCTCAAGTCACCTAATGTCTTGCTTTGGAAAGTAGTTGGCTTAATAGAAAGAAGGAAAAGGAAGCAGGATCTCTATCTCAGTAAGGCTCTTAGTATCTTTTTACTGGGCTTACTAAGCTTTTAAATTCTATTATACTTAGTATTCTGAAAAGCAAATTAAGAGAATACTGACTAGAGAAAAACATGGGAAATATATGTTCAACTGCTTCGAAACCCACATGCAGAGTTGTTTCCAATGATTTATCAGTTTTCACAGGGATCACATCAAAGGGTCCGTCTTGGGCCTGAATCTTTTTCATATTTTCAGTTAATGATATGGACTCATGGATTTTGTGTGTGAGGCTAAACTAAGGAGAAGTTCAAACCCTCTGTAGAGAAAGATTTTGAACTTGGTGAAATGATTAGAAATCAGTGAGGGGAAATTTAATGAAGACCGATGCAAGACGCTTAGTGTTAGGAAGTCAAATGAAAGAAACTCATAATAAGCCAGAACAAGTGAAGAGAAGTGAGAAAGGACTTTGTTTAGAGGATATGGGGAATTTAAAAGGCAAAAAATATTCTGTCACAACACGTAAAATTCTTAATTAACAGTAATAATAATAATTTATAATATTTTCTGTTTCTCTAGTATGGTGAAGGCATAAACTACAGCACTGTTTTTAAATGGAGGATAATATTTTCATAGAATTATAGAATAGCTTGTGTTGGAACAGACCTCTGAAGATCATCTAATTTCAGCCCGCTGCCATGGCTAGGGACATTTTAAAAATAAGTAGGAAAACTTAGGATGAAGGCCTTGGGGAACAAAAACAACAACGATCTGAAGGTGAAATATTAAAAGAACAAAGAAAGGTTGAATGAGTTGACCTTTTTCCCCCTGTATACCAGAATGCCATGGGGACTCTGTAACATTCAATATGATAGAGCTTTTATGGAGAGGACAGCAATCAATACTTCCCCATTTCTACTGAAAATCGTTGGCTTCATTTGCAGAAAAAACATTTAGATTAGATATCATTAAAAGCAAAGCTTTCTTACTTTAAGGTTCATTAAGCACTGGAACAGACTGTCTAAGGAGGTCATAAAGTCATTTTCATTTCAAACCTAAAAAATAAGGTTAGGTTAGTAAATGTTAAAGAAGGTGCCTGCTGTCTCCTACGTCTTTGGGTTTGTATCATCATATGGAACTTTGACTTAAGATGCTAAGGACTACTTAAGCATGAAAACCAGCCTCCCTTCCATTTTGTGTTAGCCAAAGCATGCCTGTTCTGCATTTATTATCTGTTGCTTCTGCCACAACCTGTCAACAACTTCTTGAGATGATAGAAATTTCATATGCGACTATCATTCAAAATAACATCCACTGAGATGCCAGTCTGAAGTCACTAGGCACTGCTGGAAGGAGGGGTGGGGAATTACCAGCTTCTGTAAACTTTCTAGGAAGGAGGACCAGCACAACTCTGTGCTTTTTTTGTGTCAAGAAATTACAATGAGGGTTTGCTGCTATAGGTGGTAGCAGTCAATGTGTTGACATCCTAGTTGTCTATGCTGTATTTTAAACCAAAACCATTAAGGGATAATGTAATAGGACTTTTAATCACAGGAAAAAAACCTCACAGGGCTTTTAATGACAGGGAAAACAAGTGCCACAGCATAGCTTTACTCAACACTACTGCACTAAGAAACCCAAGTATAACATTCAGTTTTCATTAACAACAACATCTGTAATCTTTCCATGTTTATACAGGGTGTAAGGACAGCTTTTAGAAATCATGGTGATAAGCAGTAAGAATATTTTTACACTGAAGTTCTTTTCTGTGAGTCTACAGGAAACGACCTTTCTATTATTTTATCTAGAAAAACAACCTATAATTCCTTCAGGGGGAATCACAAGTTTATTTTTTTCCCCTAGGAACTGATGAACAGGGCTCATGAAGTTTTTTTTTCTTCTTTAGAATTAGATACCAATTCATTTCCTGGAAAAAATGGGCTTATATTATCTAATCGATACCCCATAATAGAAGGGGTCATGGCCATTGGTAGCATATTGATAAGACCTATTCTCTGTCTAATTAAATGCTTTAAGACAACGTATTTGTTTGGGTTCAACTTAACAGTCTGTGGTATTCAGAAGGGGAGGCCATGATCTAGTTTTCTTGTCTGGCTTTAAAATTTATGAACTTATCCAGGCCTGCTAATTTGAAAATAGATTTTGATTTCAGATAGTTTAGGCACATACAGTCAGTTGTTTTTACAGAGGAGGAACTGCCCATCTCAAAACAATGCGATGTAGGATGCATTTGTTCTTCTGTTTAATCACTAGAATAAAATCCCTGCTCACATTTAGAGAACTGAAGCACTGAGATAAAGTAGATTGATTACAGTTGCCCAGGACCATCCACGTTTCAGAAGGGAAGAAGCAGTAGTAAGCATGTAAAATGGCATTTCAGAAGAGCTCAGTATCAGCCTAATACTGCTCGCATAAATTACTGAAAACTACTCAGCCACAGCCATAGCTGTGGTAGCTGATCTCCCTGCAGTGACCACAGCAGGAGATGTCCACCACTTCAGCCTAAAGTTATCTATATGCAAGGATCTTCCAATGAAATGCCTCTCTCTTTTCATCTGTTAAAAGGGAGATGAATCAGCTAATTTAGCCTGGGTGTTTGACTTTTAGACTGCTAAAATTATGTAAGATTAATCATATCTTCGTCTCCATCCTTTTTTCTTAATTCCTTACATTGCAGAAGGAAGCCTATGCAGAAATATATGCTTGCAGAAGAAGAAACCAAGGTAATGATGTTCTAGTCCTAGTGGAGTCCTTCTGTTAATTTGCCTTCCAGGATCTCAAGGAACACCAATATGTAAACTATATTAACACTAATCTGTTGGAAACACAGATGAAAAGTGATCATTCACTTGCTCTTTTGGCCTCCTTTCTTATACATGTTCCCTTCAGGTAATCAGCACCACAATCCCTGACAGCCCCCTCACTCAACTCTTTCCCATCCGTTTCAAAATAAATGTTGTCCCAGACGCCATAAAAGAAGCCCAGGCATGGAACCTACAGGAACTGGGCTAAATCTACAGGTACTGGGCTAAATCGCATGATGATCATCTATTTACACGTCACATCCCTAATCCCTCGTCAGATTTTGTTTCTAATATTGCAGTCTCTCCCAGGCAAATACTGGTACTACTGTCTGCACAGAGACCAGTGTAATGGGACTTTGATCTTGACTTAAATTAAGAATAAACAATGCTAACAGGAATTTGGCTTCTCTGGTTTTGAATCTTATCCAGTTTTGGATCTTTCATATTAAAAAGGCCTTTCCAGATCTTCACCATAAGCATCCCTGGGTGGAAGCCTCGTGTTGAGCTCTGAAGGTGAGACAAGACCTGCTAGTCCAGATGAAAACATGTTTCTAACTGAACCATATTGGACATCACTTTGTCTTCAAGGTTTGTTAGCTACAGTTCATTTTAAGGTTATATTTTACATTTTTTAATGCCTAGAAGCTTCTCTGATTCCTGTTGGAAGGAACTAAAATGTTAAATAGTACACACATCCCACCCCATGCATTGAAACAAAAATGAACTTGGAGAATGTTCCAACGATTTTGATTAGTCATCAGGCTGCACACCTCATTATGTGAGATTTACATTTGAGCTAAAGTATATTGCTTGCAAATGTATATAAAGCTGAAATCATGCTTAGTTTTCTGCTGTGCTTAACAATGAATGAAGATACTTTTCACTGTTTCTCATCTAAGCCTTTTAATGAACTTTGTAAACAAGGACTGCATATATGGAAATTGCTCTTCATTTGTAGGGGTTTAAGTGATGTATAGAAGACAAGGAAATGAATTTAGATCAAGCTATTAATGAATATATTATATATTAGTTTACGCTAAAAGCATAGGATGGATTTGTGACACTGATCAGAACACGCTTTTTTTATCACATGGATTTGATAATCCAGTAACAACCAAAAATCAGATGAAAAAGGTACTAGTGAATCTCAAGAGAAGAAAATGCTTTGATTAGATGTGGAACAAAAATGTTAAATATTTGGAGAAGCAAATGAGAAGTGTGAAAGAGTACATATTTTTAAGTCTGAGCAAATGAAAAGAGGGTATGAGTGTTTTAAAATAGTGGTACAAGTTTCTGGCATAATCCATGAAGGAAGTTTACAACATTTTCAGTGGTGGGACCCAATTATGTAATGGGAAAACTTTTAGCTTTCAGTGACAAGACACATCTGTCTGCAAAGTCTGCAGTTTCTGAACAGCAGGATGCAGGAATAAAGGGATAATAAGCAGAAAAAAAGTCCACCCTTCACTTTCTCCAGTGAAACTGGTCTTTTATCCAACCAATTTTCCCTTCCTTGAACAGCTAGAAGATCTCCTGGACGAAGATATTTCTTAATCACCCTTTGAAAGAGATGAAGGCTGTCTGATCAAAGATGTTTCTTATACATCCTCAAAGCCTAATGGGACAGCATATTTTTGCACCGGCTAAAGATCTGGTCATGTGGTTGACCTGGTTCTTGGGGTCTGTAATAGGCTGAAGTGTGCAAATACTGCATCTTGGCTGAAGTACCTAATTTTTGATTGCTACCCCAGGGCCAGGTTCTAGCTGGGAAAAGCACAGCTAACTTCTATTTCAATAGTTAATGCAGGTCAAATCCATTCCTTCTCTAATAATTCCTATGTAGAAATTACTCCAGTCAGTGAGCACAGCACTCCAGCTCTTCACTTACCCGCTAAGTTTTCCGTCTAAATTACTTATCTTGATGTAAAATCACACCTTTTCTGTAATAACAGGATAGCTCCAGACCGAAGGGAATGAACCCATCTGCTGACAGGGTGATATTTTTAACAGCACTGTTGGTATAGGATTTGCTGACATTTATTTACTTCAGAAAAAGGATGGCAAGGGAGAGGAGGAGGCAACATTAACCTTTTGCTTTTGTTTGCTGGGAGTGAAGGAAATATGCAGGACTGACTCAGCAATTCAAAAAAGAGGAATTAAATCTGCCTTTTCCCTTCCCCAAAAGCCCAGGTTCTGCATTGCACAAGAATGTGGAGGGAGGTTGCTCTGCTGCCCTTGCCAAGCCTGAAACAGAGCTCAGGAAGGATGTGTGCGGTGCAGTGCAGGGCTGCCCGGGCCCCACTGCAACAATGCAGCTCTGGCTCAGGTTGTCCCACCAGTGGGATTTTTCAGGCAAGGAGGCATCCTCCCTTTCAGCTGCAACACACAGGCGGCAGCCAAGCAGCTGATGCAGCAATGTGGCTGCTGCCCTGTGCCATGACATACAAGCTGTTCTGCTCAGAAGGAGTAAAACATGCAAACTAATAGGCATTTGTTGAAATATGTTGCTTTCCCAGTTTTGAAGATAACAGACAACTGCTGCCCTTTCAGTAAGCCCTAAATTTCTTCTCTTGTGTCTTTTCAGCCTTTTCAAGAGTCAGGGCTGCCACCAACAAAGATCTCCTTCCCTGCATAGCTCTGATTCACCCTCCAAATTGCTGGCCTGAGGACTCCATGAAGAGCTACAATCTGACCAACAACCTCATTTCCAGTTCTGTGGTGCATGGCCTCATCTTCAAGCTGCTTCTTGGTGAAATGGTTATAAATAAAGCACAAGATAAGATTTCTTTTCATGGCAAAACTCCCACATACATCTGATATGCCCAGTGTTGGCATTAAAAGCATGAGTAGGCTGGTTTCTGTGGGACTTAAAAAATGCCTTTCACAGTTAGCAGTATTTAGCAGCTCATTAATGTATCTGAAACCTGACCTTTAGCAGTCTATCTCAGGGGGTTATAATTAAGCTTTTCACTTAATTATTATGCTGGCTAATCTCACTGTGGCCTTAAAACAATATATAAGAAACACTTCTGGTTTTTGGGGGGGAGGTGTCCTCTCTACTAGGAATAGCCAGCTGGCTACCCACTGTTTTCCAATTATTATTTTGAATATCCATCATTTCAGATGTGAATAAATTTAAACATGAAGTTAGTTTGAATGTGTACTTTCCTAATACCTCAAGGAGGAAGAGAGTGGGAAGAATACTGGAGAGGGAGTACTTTCTTTGATGAATCTTCTGTTGTGCATAGGTCCCTATAGAGGTCATTGGAGATTCCAAACCTACATCCATTCTTCTGAATTAAATATTTCTAGGGTTAATTTTCTGTCACTGTGGCCAGCTGGTGTATCACTACACTATTTCACTTCTTTAGCCTCTAAAACAGAATGACCAGATCCTAATTTGCACCTGGGAATTATTAGGGAAAGTGCAATCGATAGGGCAAAATCAGACCAGAGAGCATACAAATAATTTAATACCATATAGACAGTCACACCCTGGCCCTGTTCTGTTTTCTAGCAAAGGCTTTATCCAAAAGCTCATGTTGTTCTGCCACTGCATGTGCAGAAGAACCGCATCAATGCTGAATTTCCTGGTTCTGTTAAGGTATCTTATAGATATTTCTATCTATAAACATTGTGGAGGTGGGGGTCTTAATCCCTTTGTGAACATGAGAGAAAGCACAGTACGCTAATTCAGTGTATCATTCTTTCATAGAGATGGCTTCACTGGTTGAAAGTACTCACAGCAGTATTTGTAGGAGGGAGAGTAGCTACCTTAATCAGGTAACTGACACAAAAGTGTATCACTAGTGCCAGTTTTAGGACCAAACACCTGGCTGTTCTGAGCCCACCGCTCCCACCTGACTGTACTGTGTGCATTCATTGATTTATGTGACCATTAAGAAATGGCAGGGTTTTCATGGTAGTAAGAACTAGGGAGATAATCTATGCCTCTCTTTTCGTCTGATGTGTTGATTCAGCCATCCCTGTTCTCTAAAAAGTCTGACAAACAGGAGGCAACTCCTACAAACAGGAGATAACTCCTTGTAAGAAACCCAGTGCCATGAAAGAAAAGAGAGGAATGAGGCAACTTCAACTGTTCTGGTTTTAGTGCTTTTGACACATTTTAAAATGTTGTATTGTCAGTTGTTTAATAAGTGTAATGCAGAGATAACGTGAGCCCAGACTACAGAATAGATTCAATTGCTTAGCGGCTATAACTGAGAGATGTGTAAAATCTGTAAAGAAGCAAGCTGTTTGTCAGTTACTGAAAGAGGGTTTTGCTTTCTAAGCTCAAAAGAGAGAAAATTATAATCTACACCAGAAGTAAGGTGTTGGCTGTTCTCAATGAATCACTGCTCTCACGGCGTGCTTCTTTTATTACTTTTATGTCAGCAAAGCTTTGTGAGTCTCACTTAAAAGTGTGCTCTCAGTACATTGAATTTACTCAGAAAGGCAAATAACAATAAATATTAAATGAAGTAACTATATATATAAATCATGGAAATTTAAATTTAAACAGAATCCAAAGTTATGCTTTGTTTTAAAAAGAGATTTTTAAATTGTTTGTCTCCGTCAGGAACTTATATATCAATTTATTTTAGGTGACTGCTTCTGAGAATATTACTCATTCATCCAAACTATGACACTTCAAATTGCTGTTTCTCTTCAGTTGTAAAGAATTAAAAGTGGTTTCAGATACCGTCATGAGTTATCATTATAAGGCTAGAAATTTGTACAGTTCAGCCTATAAATCTGAAGCTGATAAATGGTTGTGATAATAGTGTTCTCATTCATAAGCTTCCAGCTGCTCTGTACAAACTTAAGATTGCTGAGTACAAACGAGAGCACTAGGGCAAAAGTTAAAAATATAACAGTGAGGAATATTAAAGTTTGCTTTCATGCGTTTTCTGAGGTCTATAGGATGTACCCTGTGTCTTCCAAAGTGTGTATTTCAAGAAATGCAATAGGTTGTCAAAACAAATCTTCACACATTAAAAAATTACTACACAATCTGCACTGTGGAATCTCACTTTAGGTATTACAAAATCTTTATTATTCAATATTTAGATTTAGTTTTAAAAATACATATTTTTTAAATGGGAATGTGAAAGCTTTGTGTAGCTGTGCTCTCACTAAATGCTGAGTTCTGCTGCTCTAGCACCAGATTACTGTAGCTTCATGCTGTTTTCTCAGGATTTGCAACAACACTTGGGAGTCCTCTAACAGCTCTGCTTCCTGGTGTTACAGGACTGTGCAAGAATCCAGATCCTCAGCTATAGAAAAACACAGTTTCTACACTCTTACTTCGCAAAGAAAGACTCCAAATTCTGACACCAGGCTATCAGGAGAACAGAAAACAGCCAAAAATACTACTTTCTTTTTACCTCCTTTCCCCTTTGCTAGTCTCAAAAACTTAAAGCCAATCTCACGGTGAATTCTGTTACAATACTTTCATCCTATTAAATGTTTTTCTGGGAAGTTCAGCTGAGTTGTAAGCACTTCTTGTGCTTCTGGATAAATTCCAGTAAACCTGAATTATTTTCTTTCTAAATAGCAACTTCACTGTCTTAAAAGTTATCTATGAAATATAAGAGATCTGCCTTTAATGCATCTTTTTTCTTCCATGAACATTGGTTAAGCAGTAAACCAAACAACTTCACCTAAGCTGCTATAATTTCAGGTGGTAATGAGTCACAAAACCTATATAAATTGTTTATTATAGTGTATTATTCTCAGTGATGGGGATTTACCTCAATTTTCCTCTCTTTTCCCACAGCTTCAGTTCTTGCATTCAAGCTGGAGTTTTACCTTTTGGAAATCTAGTGTTTGCCTGACCATGACCCACCTAACAACACTTGATCCTGCTGACCAATTTCACTCAAATTTAGCTCCAGGGAGGCAGTAGGTTTCTATGAATCTTACAAGATTCAGGAGCTGAGCAAAGGTAATAGGTTTCCTTAGTGCTTCCTTCCAATGCAAGGCAAGAAAGGAGCTTTTCCTGTATTTACTCGGTCTCATAATGCCTACTGACTGGCCAGCCTGCCCATACCAGCCTGATAGCCACATGTGCACTTCTCCAAATCAGCCACACCTGCCCTGGTGACTCACCACATCACAGAAGGAGAGGGAGAGAAAGTACTTGGAGAGGGTGGGACACGAGGAGGGTTAAGAGTATTGTGAGAAGATGAGCTGGAAATTCCAGGGGCCAGAGTCACAGCTATTTCTGTGTGCAGTGATGCCAAGCTCTTCTGATGTGCTTAGTTCTGGGATATCCCAATGCAGTAGTCATCAACTCTTGCATACTACAAACTGTTCCACAGCAGAACACATCTTTCTGAAATGAAGAGTATCTGACTTAGCTTTCTTCACTTTAGACTTCTGATTATTTTTGATCCAGCTTGCTTCAGTCCTCCAAACTATCCCCATAGATACTGCAATCAACAGTGAATGAAGAACTCATTGTGACTACGTTTATGCTATTAAGAAATGAGAGCAGGGACAGTTCCCTGGTATGGAGGCGCCCAGTACAAGATCTGATCATAGCCTTAACGTTAAAACTCTCTTCTCAGATTGAATGGCTGCTGTTCTTCTGTAGTTCCTGATTTAGAAACTATGTCTAATAATTGGTTAGGAAAATGTGAGTTGTCCCTGACCAAAAACATGGCAGGCACTCTGTAACTGCACAGAGAACAGGGATTTGTTATCCTGCCTGCCCTCTGGCACCAGGATTTTACTAGTACATACAAGACCTGAAGGTCATTCCAAGGATATTAATTCCTCATAGAGAACCTGAACAAATCTGGGTCTCTCAGTTGATCTATTCGGCTTTCCTGCATAAATTTTGGTACTTATTTTATTTTTTTTTAATCACCTTAAACTCTCTCTGTAACCAGAAAGACAGACAGAGGACAATCCATTTGTCTATCTGGAGATGTATGGGTCTGTCTCCTTCCATGGACTCAGAGGGGATTTAAGAATACAGAGTGCTAAATGTAGATGACTCAGTTATGCCAGGTGGGATGTAGTCCAGGTGTATATAAATACAAACTAAGATTATCTCTTAGGAATTGGCTCATTTGGGTGAGGTAAGGATTTGTACTGAAGCCAAGAAGGAGGCTGGCAAAGTTGGGTTTCCCCACTATGAAGTGGTCAGGCAGATTGTCACAGGTTGGCTGTTATTTGTCAGGGTTTTTTCCAGGGAGTATTCTGAGATCTTATAAAATATGCTCTGGTATGAACAGAAAGTTGTTGTGGACTTGAGTTATGACTGTTAGGAGGTCTGCCTTCTCCATGCCAACAACAGCTAGAAGAGATGCCCTTGCATAGTAAAGAGAGCAATATCTGATTAGCAGGGAATAAAATGATGGCATCAGCAGATTATAAAAATATTAGGTCTAGAAACTGCCAAGAAGCCTGACATCAATTAATTTTCTCATGAAAAATTCTGCAGAAAACTATTCTTTGCCTTTGGCACTTGCAGCATGATGATGGCAGATTTTATTACTTCTGGAACAACAGAATGGGAGATGTTGTGTCCAAGCACACTTGCCAGAAGCCCAGATGAAGGCAGAGTGTGCTCATATATCTCCTCTCTGTCTGTTTCCTGGCCTTTCAGGAAGTAAGAAGTAGAACAGAAAACAAAATGCACATTCCCATATTTACCCTTTTATCTCTTTTTCTCTTCATTTTAGCGCAGGCAATTGAGAGACTCTTCTCAATTGCTTTTGAAAGTCTTGTTTGTTCAGATGTACCTTTCTTCTCTACTGTCAGTTCACTGCTGGAAGGGTTCTCAGCAGCCTCTGGCACTTGATAACTCCCACTGCAGTGATTCTTGCAGCAAGGCAGGAAACTCAATCCCAACCTTGCTGTGAATGATTGCACTTCTTCTGTGACCCCCTTACTTCGTCTGTAAACACAAAAAACTTAATGCTAGTCAGTTAGCCTTGAGTTTACCTTAAACAAAAGAGAAACTTCTGCTGAAAATCAGGAGTTTTTGTTTAAAGGAAATAGTGTTTTTAAGTTATTGGGTTACAAGAGTGAATAAACTGAACTATGAAGTTTGAGTATAGAAGTGTCTTATGCAAAAGTCCTGTTTTGGCTGTTGTTTCAGGTTTGTAAGCTAGGGAACTTGTTCACAGAGTAATTTACCCCATAAACACTATCGCTTGTAGAAGGAACTTGGAGACATGTTCTAATTTGCATAGGCACAGTTGGACTTGACTATCTACTCAAAGATGTGGCTAATAAAAATGATCTAGCTGTAACCCTTTTTACTGTCATTATACTTAGCAGGCTTTATCATTTCTCTTGAAGTACCCCATCATGTCTCAATAATCCTTCTCATCCACCTCCTATTTTCTACTAATGAAGATGAATCACTTCACACTTTTTTTTTCTTGTAAATATTCAGCATCCACAAGAGGATTTTAGACTTATTTGAGACTAGATTAGGAACAATGAGGAGCCTCAGTGGGAAAATATCTCTATTCTTGTTCTTCCAGATAATAACTGCATTGTTATCAAGATATTTCACTCTATTGGCTACTTTGTACCATAAAGTTTGACTTTAGTTTGCTGTAAATTTACACGGTGCAAATCTAACCAACTAATGTTTTTTTGCGATAATACATAGGTCTCACCTCTCTTGTTCTTAGGAGTTGGCTTTAAAAGTGCCTTTTAAATGAATAAACCAAGAGAGAACAGACAAAGTGAGAGAAGAGAAAATGGCTGTCTTGATTGGGGATTATGTCATTCTTCTGGGACTGAATCCAGTGACATCTCAACTCAATCACTGATTCAACAAACATTGCTAGGACAGAATAATGGTGCCTGGATAGGCATTGTTTCATTCCCAGTGTTCTGGTTGCATGGTGATGCAGAGACTGTGCTGGACTGTGAATCCATGACTAATGTTCTCAAGATCATGTGACCGATGTTCTCAAACAGACAAGAGAATTAACCTTGGAATTGGATCTAAGCAAGTGTGGGTGCTCTTTCCATTGATCTACTCACGGCAAGGGGATGCTTCTCATCATTTGTTGGTACAGTGATTTTCCCTTTGCTTTGACTTCTTTCCTAGGGGTCTAAAAAAGTGCTTTGATTTTGGCTGAACTGAACATTTTGTGTTAAAGTAAATTTTTAAGCATTTTGGCAAGAAAAAGATGGAGAGTCAGATCCAAGTTTTTCAGACTAAGACTACCCACTTTGAACCTGAATTTTACTAATCCATGAAGAATTTGTTCTATAGAAAATCTTACAATGGTTAATGCTTAAAAGTTGATAAACTTCACAAGAAACTTTGCAAAGAACTTGAAAGCAATATTTAGAGCACTGAAAGAACCTAGACATTTCTCTATCAGACAACAGCCTCAGAAAACACTGACTTTCATATGAAATTTTTATACTTTAATACTTGTAGTTCTACTCTAACATCTTACATGCTCAGCTTGTTCACATTCATTTTTCAGTCCATATTTAAGTAAAATGGGATACAAAAAGCAAATGCTCACTCAATTCTGATTCCCAGTGGTTTTCTCTGCAGAGTTGTACATGATATGCCCTCATATTTCTTGAGTACTCTTTAAAGACACCAAGAAAAAATGGGTATCTGAGCTTCCTTTTTAGCAAAAAAAAATTAAATAATTAATTGGATTGTAAAATAGGTGGGATGGGTTGGCTTCTGGGGACACCTGCCTCACATCACTGACTTTTTCCTTAGACAATTGAAATCTGATCTATGCTCAGCTTCACAAATGTTATCCTACCAACATTCCTGAGAACTATTTTAGTCTAAAAGAGCTGAGAAAGTAGTGACAATCTATATACAGAAAAAGATAAGTGTACCAAGACTATTTAGTATTTACACACCTTTCTAGCTCCTGAAATCTGTACTGGAAGCTAACTGATGATTCAGTGCAGGTTTCATGTAATGAAATAATATGTTTAGGAGTCCATACTGAAAAGTCCACTATGATAATACTGGGAGGAAACACAAGTTAAACACTGTAGAAATTTACCTTATCACAGCTGCAGCAGAAAAGTATTAAGGGTGAAGCCATGGGCTTTCAAAAATACTAGTCAATAATTGTCATATTAAATCCTTTAATAAATTACTTTAGATCTTCATAAGCCATTTCTTGAAAGTTTCTTTTTGCTCTAAATGGGCTTTTGAATTGTGTTTTTTGTAATGCAAGAGCCTCATTCATAGCTTTTTTTACATCAGTGTTTTTAATGATCACTTCATTCTGAGTACCAGCGTATATGTTTGGGAAATCAAGCTGAAATATTGACCATGATAGATACAGATGCAGCACTGTGATTGAAGAACGGGGAATCCCTCAAGGACGTGAGTAATTTCTCATACTGGCAATACTTCCATTAAAAATTCTAGTCCATATGTCTTATATCATTCTTGCCAAGGTATGACAATTACTGCAGAGTGTCAGTTAACAACATGACATTTTCCTAGGAAATATATTACACATTAAACAGAAGCATTTGCCACATGCAAGACATAAAAAGCACACGACTGATGTGTGAGACTAATGATCTAGCATCCATTTTCTATGGGAAAATGAAAATAAATATGAGATTCACTAAAATAAATCGGTTTATGTGTCTTTGCATTAAACTTTATGATTCTACTGCACCACAGAAGGATAACAAATTGGTTGCATGTGGCCTTTCTTGATAAATACATGTTAGCTGTTTCTTATCACCTTATTATCCTGCCAGCATTTGAAAAGTGATTGTTCAACTATATCTTCTCTGTCTCTGTGACTTTCACAGTTACATTGGCTGGCCTATAAGTTTCTGGATCCTTCTGGTGTTTCTGCTATTTACAGATAAGAACTATATATGCCCTACTCCCACCCTCCAGGGCCTGCCCTGGCCTCTGCAAGTTCTAAGGGAATAATTGCTAAAATTTACAAGATTATTTCAGGTAGTTTCTTGAACCTTGGGAAAATAAATTTCATCAGGCTCTGCTAGCTTGGAGATATTTATCTTAACTCACAATATACGGTCACCCCAAATCACTAGGGAATTGATTCAGATTTCTAAACATAGGCAGCCAGGACCTGAGTGTTCAAGATATCCAAATAAGACTGGCAGGATTCATACTCCTAGAAAATGGAACCGAGCCCTGAAAGTGGAATTTATTTGTTGATTTAAAGACCCGTAGAAAGGAGGAGGATTCAGATCCAGATTCAAGTATGCAAATTTCTGTATCCGCAGTATAGGTATGCACTTAGGTGGTAAATATTAATGATCTCATCATAGTCAGTGGAAGCCCTTTCAATAGCCAGTGAAATTTATAAAATTATTCAGCACAACCTGGAACAGACAAATACATATTTTATCAACTAAAAAACTGCCTCGACTATGTTTGTTTTCTAGTGAAATCCGGTTGTGCAGACGTAGACATCCACTGGCATTTCAGATACATTTGAGCATCTGATACACAGACAAAGGTAGAACAGGACCTCTTCATGTCCTTTTGAATTGGCAGCTGGAGGCTGGTCAGGATATATTCCAGGACTTCTAAAGTAACACAAAAGATTTCCATTTAGTCAGCTGAATCGCATCTTTGACCTCTGTTGATAGAGTGGGAACCAAGAAAACCTTAAGTTGATTCAGATGCTTCTGGATAGGCATCTCATGCCATTGAAGATGTCCTAGTGTAAGCAGTCTGGTGAATTTCTACCTGTAATTCAGGAAAAGCTTGAGTTCCCCATAGGTCTTCAAAGTAATGTCCTTTAGCATAATTCAAGCAGTGGTAGACATCATTGTTTAAGTAACTTGATCAACTTCTGTTGCACAAGATATGCAAACACCTACTGTTCCTGAGTAAAATCCTTTTCTGTTTTTACTGTAATACAATTCCTCCATAAAGAAAGCTTATCGTTTGCAATAACCCTACTGCACCACTTAAAATTATAGTGATGCTAGGGAAAGCCTAATAACCATCCAGGTCTTGTATCACAGTATCACAGTATCACAAGGTTGGAAAAGACCTCTGAGATCATCGAGTCCAACCTATGACCCAGCGTTAGCACCTACTCGTCATTTAAACCATGGCACTAAGCGCCTCATCCAATATGTTTTTAAACACCTCCAGGGACGGATGACTCCACCACCTCCCTGGGCAGCTCATTCCATTGGCAAATCACCCTTTCAGTGAAATTTTTTTTCCTAATATCAAGCCTAAACCTCCCCTGATGAAGCTTGAGACCATCTCCTCTTGTTCTGTCACTGGTCGCCTGAGAGAAGATACCAACCCCTGCCTGCCTACAGCCTCCTTTTAGGTAGTTGTAGAGAGCAATAAGGTCTCTCCGGAGGCTCCTCTTCTGCAGGCTAAACAGCCATGGCTCCCTCAGTCTCTCTTCATAGGGCTTGTGCTCCAGCCCCTTCACCATTTTTGTTGCTCTCCTCTGGACACACTCCAGCATCTCAACATCTCTCTTAAACTGAGGGGCCCGGAACTGGACACAGAACTCAAGGTGCGGCCTGACCAGTGCCGAGTATAAGGGGATGATAACTTCTCTAGTCCTGCTGGCCACACCATTCCTGATGCAGGCCAGGATACCATTGGCCTTCTTGGCCACTTGGACACACTGCTGGCTCATGTTGAGTTTCCTGTCTACCATCACTCCCAACTCTCTTTTCACTTGACTACTCTCCAGCCACTTTGTCCCCAGCCTATAGTTCTGTGGGGTTGTTGTGTTCAAAGTGTAGAACCTGGCACTTGGACTTGTTAAACTTCATCCCATTGGAATCAGCCCATCTCTCCAGTCTGTTAGGGTCCCTCTGTAAGGCCTTTCTACCCTCCAGCAGATCGACACTTCCTCCCAGCATGGTATCGTCTACGAACTTGCTAATGATGGACTCAATCCCCTCGTCCAGATCATCAACAAAGATGTTAAACAGGACCAGGCCCAACACCGACCCCTGGGGGACAGCACTAGTGACTGGCCACCAGCTGGATGAGACACTGTTCACTATCACTCTCTTATCTTCCACATGAGCCAAAGCTGGCTTTTAATAAGCTTGGCACTCTCTTCAGAGTCTACAGTTTCAGATTGATCTAGAGATTTTGCTATGGTTAGTGGCATTCTTATTCCACCTGTTCCCACTGAAATCATGTGTGAATTGTCAGAATATACCCATTTTTAGACTGGACCACTTGCTACTCATCTGCCAGGGTGTAATACGTGGAACCCCAGATTTATTCTCTTCTTGACTTAAAAGATAAGCTGTAAACTTAGTTTTGTGTTGCTGTGATTGTTTCATTATATACAGTGATTGGAAATAAAACGTGTAGTCATTTTGTCTTCCTTTTTTTCTGCTCTGACTTCAGTTATTTGCCAGTGATCACTTTAATACCTGTTTCCGATTGATCATATCTCCTATATTCATATATACCTAGGTTACCCAGCAAATATTCCCCTTTATCAGCATCAGCTGTCATCCATTCTCACTATATTATCACATTTTGTAGCTTCCAAATCTCCTTTTGCATTTCGTTGAAAATGAGGACACGATAAATTGGAACTGGATCCAACATGCAGCAATGTATTTTTTGACACTGTCTCTGCTGAAGCGTGCTACGGGTTATTGAAGCCCACATTCTTAAAGTTGTGCTATAAAGCAAATTTCAGTGGATACCTCTATATTAGTACATTAAACAACACCCAGGAACGGGCACTGCAAATCTATTTGCTGTATTTCTGAGTGCCAGAGAGGTCTTTGGCACAAGTTAAGTGCCAAAGGTTAATGCTACCGGAACAAGTAGCGTTCTCATAAACAGTTTCCAGGCACAGTTTAGGATGTATTATAGACCAGGAACCATTCCCAACAGGAAATTTGGATACAACTACTAGAATTGAAACATAAGGATGCTGTTAGATAAGGCCAGCTGGCCTCCAGGATAATTAAACAAACAGTGACATAGTCTTGGTAGCTGGTACGGATACCATCATTGTTCCCAGTGGTTATTAGATGGATAAAAGCTTAAAAGAGTGGGAATCTAAGTTCTAAATTGTTACTTTTGTTTTTCTTCCTTGCTACATATCAATTCTACTTAGAATCAAAGAAAATCTATTTTCTTCCTTGGAATTTCATGCATTTACTTAACATGTGGACTGGAGTTCATTTAAACACATGTAATTCTGAGTTAGTGGTTTAGACACTCTTTTAAGTCCATGAAAGAACAATATTTTTAGGGGACAATTCATTTAAGTCTAGGAAGGCTTCTAAATGAGGACAAATTAATTATGACCCAACAGTGCATATTTCATCCCATTGATTACAAAGGGAATTTACGATTACTTGCTCAGAGAAACAGCTCAGTTGAAATGTGCATGGTTAAAGTTATGACAGATGAAACCCACTCTTTATTTCTTCTGGCTTCTGTAAGTTTCAGGATTTCAATTTTGCCTTGTAATTTATTTTTTACAAAGACTTCTCAGCAAGAATCAGCATAATAATACTGAAACCATAATACTGAGACTTCAAGTTAATAAAACAATCTCAAGATCAGTCTTTTGTCTTTCTGGCTTTCTGTAATAATACACATTTTACTCTGAGTAATTTGTTTTTAGTCTTCACAAAAAAAAAGTCCCTTCATCAAATTACCTTATTTCTTTCCTGTTTTTCTAGTTTTCACTTTGCATAGGAATGATGATCAATGTAAATCTTATCAGTTCTTCTTTAGGATTTTCCCTCTAACTCTTTACTGTCTTAATGATTTTATGTTTCAGAGTCTACCGAAAAATTCTAAAGCCTTTCCAAATTATCCTTTTTTGTAGATGCAGACCAAAGAGCTATAACATACCAATAAACTTCTTCTTGGAGTAGTAAATTCCACCATATTAATAAACATTCACTCTTAATTCAATCCTTGCCTTTAAGCTCTTGAGTATTTCTCCCCTATTAGTCAACAGATACTCCCAAACTGTCTCAGTTCAATTGCTTTTTCAAACTGTCAGAGTAAATAATTAACATAGTTCACCCTTTGAGGTCAGGCCTCACCTTGAATATTGTGTACAGTTCTGGGCCCCTCAGTTTGGGAAAGATGTCAGGATGCTGGAGTGTGTCCAGAGGAGAGCAACGAAAATAGTGAAGGGGCTGGAGAACAAGCCCTACGAGGAGCGACTGAGGGAGCTGGGGCTGTTTAGTCTAAAGAAGAGGAGGCTCAGGGGAGACCTCATTGCTCTCTACAACTACCTAAAAGGAGGTTGTAGTCAGGCAGGGGTTGGTCTCTTCTCTCAGGTGACCAGTGACAGAACTAGAGGTCATGGACTCAAGCTTTGTCAGGGAAAGTTTAGACTTGATGTGAGGAAAAAGTTCTTCACTGAAAGGGTGATTGGTCATTGGAATGGGCTGCCCAGGGAGGGGGTGGAGTCACCGACCCTGGAGGTGTTTAAGGGGAGACTGGATGAGGCACTGAGTGCCATGGTTTAGATGATGGGTTGGTGTTAGTGTTGGTGTTGGATTATAGGTTGGACTCGATGATCTCAGAGGTCCTTTCCAACCTTATGATACTGTGAAACTGTAAAAAAAACAAGTGAAGTCTTCTGCAAAGGGGATGCAGTATTCCATAATGGATAAAGTTTTCAGTTATCCTTTAAAATACAGGGGCAAGAAGCAAATCTCATCTAATGCCTGAGTTTGCTTCCTCTGGTTCCTTTTCCTATGTAACTCCTGCACAGGGTGCCAGACAACCCCTCAGCACCTCTCCAGCTCTTCAATGTCAGGTACTCCTCTACAGTGGAAGTCCCATACAAAGTTCCCTCCCTGTCATATGAAACATTCTAACTTACATATCCTGTATTCCAGCATTTACCAAATTTTCATCAAGAGTTCTGCAATGTTTCCAGTCCCAAAGCTGGAACCAGATTGAATTGTTTCAAAAATTGTTTAATTGTTTGGCCATCAGGAAACATTCTCAGAAATAGAAGTCTTCTTCCTGTAAGGTGTTGCTTGGATTATTAGCTTCCTTATCACAGCTACCATGACAGACTTTACATTGGAGATGGACTGACCTAATCTCCATGTGCAAATTTAATATTTAGGAAGAGGAAAATATGTAAAATTAATATATGTGAATGATTAGAGAAAAATGCCAAAAGCAAAAGTAGATTAAGTAGTTAAGGAGTTAATATTGACAGTAGTAGTTGTCAAGTAGGAAATTCAAGTAATTGTGGGTTTTATGGGCGTTTTTATGTTGTCTTTTTTTTTTTTGTTTTGTCTTTCTCTACTTTATGCCATATTAAACATCTAGATATTTCATTTCTGGAAGACTGGAATGACCCCAAACCTCAGTAGCATATGGGGATTTCTGAACATGTTTGGAAGTCACTCTCAACAGCTCCAGCAGGCACTAAGTTTTCATAAGTGATGTTTCTTTATCCTATATGTATATATGTACACACCTGTACATAAATAATGTTCTCAATTGCTACCTGCTTTTGTCTACCATTGCAACTAAGGGAAAATTTTTCTTCAAAAGTTAAGAAACAATATCTTCCTCCACTTTTTTTCCCCTGGACCTTGCCATTCAGATTGAGTAATTAGTTTTCTTACTCTTATATGTTCTTAGAAAAAAATAGATTAAGGATAAGCTTTTAGTGCAAGAAAAGGTTTTTAGTGCAATATTACAATCTCTCAAGGTGACTTTTTAAAAAAGTATTTCATATGTTATGATAAAGCTAGCGTCTATCTTAACTCAGGTGTCTGGGAGTCAAGTTTTTCAATAAATGTTGAGCAAGCATTTTCTGTGAGGTCAGCAAACATTGACAGTCTTGCACATATCAAGAGGAACAAAAAGAGTAAATATAAAAAACAAAGTTTAATTTAGAAAAATGAGGCTTTGCTTGATTTGTAACTGTGGAAAAGAAGAGAGAAAAAAAATGTTATTTTCCTCCTTCTTATGTTTCCAAAGATGAGGTGCATATATGAAGATATTTAATTTTTCACTTCTTCTGCAAGCATTTAGTTTGCTCTAAACCCATATTTCAGCTGGGAGAAAAAATTTACAGCATCATGTAATGGCTGTGTGCTTTAACATGAGCTCAAATCAGAAAAGATCACAAACTTACTAGAGAGGTTGGAGTCTGAGAGGAGGGGAGACAAGTGCTGTCCTACTGACACCAGAGTACAACCTGCTGTATGCATTGTGTCACGAGGCAGGCAAGGCTTCGTAACATCTCTGGTGCTTTTCCCTTTTCCCATCCTGTTGAATTGTATTTCCAAAGGTTTAAAAGAGGGGATAAGGAACCCCTAAAGTATTTCCCTTTCAGATATAATGCCAACAAAACATATTATAAGCCTTTACAAAAATAGGTTTGGAAAACATAGGGTTTGCTGTATAAGATCTTTTTTTATCTCACCGTGTGTTTCTCCTGCAAAACAGGTGTAGTTGTACTGGGCAGGAAGGTGTAAACTGGAAACTAAAGCAGGATATCAACCATCAATTAATTTTCCTTTCTGATAAGATAACATTCTTGATCAGTGAAGTGGTCTAAATTCAGAAGGAACTGAAATTACCATGAGATACCGTTTTTAACAATGGTCCATTAACTTTGAAAAGCCATTTGACAGTAAATATATTTTACTAAAATACTGTCCAGAGAAATCTATCAAGATTAGAAATGTATGATCATAGGTTCTTTATGGCTTGAAGACTATGATATGTGTTATTTGAAGAGATTCAAATGTGGAGGAAGGAGGAAGTTATTTTCTATGACATAAATCTAAGCAAAAACCCATTTACAAAACCAGCCAAGAGTATTCAACTGCAGTGTTGTGGTAGTAGAACCAGTAATGTTATCAGTTTAGAAATATGAGGGTGTGAAGAACATGAAGAGCTTGAAGCATGAAGAAGTATCAGCCCGCTTTCTTTTCTTACACAAGATATCTAAACAGGTGAACACAGTAGATATGTTTCCATAAAATCAGCTGCACACCCACAGAAAATCTCGTTCAGAATAAGACTACACAGAATTTCAAGAAGCCACCCTTATAAAGAAGAGTTCAGAACATCAGAATCAGTGAGGAGAAAAAAGATGTTATTTTCTCTGAGGAAGCTCATCTTTTGGTTAAGTTTTTCAAGAGTGGCCTTAACTATTTTATTGTTTCCAGTTTCAGATACCACTATTTTATTGTTTCCAGTTTCAGATACCTGAAACTTTTAACCGGTACCAGATAACTAGAAACTATCAGATATCTAGCAGTCAAATTGTATGGCTTTTTGCCTAAAAACAAGTGTTAGCCGAAAAGCAGAGTCACTGGTTTTCATTTGGTTTTGTCAAACAAGCATTAAAACAGGGGAAATCATGTACTTTCATATAGAATTTCTTTAACTGAGAACGATTTTAGCAAATCATTTTCTGATCATCAGCTCTGCCTTAGAAAGGAACAATGAGGAAATATAAATGTAAATCCCCAAAACTGGCCTACAGAAATGTCATAAGGAAGCATGACTTTATGCCACACTTCCTCAGCTACTGCCTTACAGTCTCAGAGAATCTAGATGTTTCTGGAAATAGTAATGTCTCTATTGCAGTAGTGGATTAGCCCATAATAAAGATAACATTATGGACACCAAGGGTAGTTGTGAATCACCTTCTCTATCCTCAGACAAAGTGAAAGCAATCTAGCCCCAAATTATAAACTCTCCTTCCTCTTTGGGGAGAGAAAGAAGACACTCCAGGTACCTATGATAGGTACCTCTTTCTACTGAAAAATATTAAAAAGTCATCTGGTGATAATAATTATGGCTAATTTATTTCAAAATAATATCCAAAAACTTAATCATACCAGAAAATACACAAGATGTAAAGAGATTTTTGCTCTAGAGTTCCCCATTCTTGTCCCTGTAATGACTGGTCTTCTTAAAGAGATTAATATCTCCAAAGAGTCTTTGTGAAGACTGATGAGTGGGCAAGATCAGAAATTCTTAAGTACCACAAATCTTGCAGTTCAGTCAATTAAAAAATAAATAGACATACTGTGTCTTTCAGGAGAGAGTTTGTAAGTGCCTGGACGTGAAACAAAAGCAGATATCTCAATACTTAATATTTTTTACTTGTCCAGGTATTTCAAAAGAGCTTTGAAAGTCCATGTACATTTTTTGCCATGTAAGATATATCACCTGATTTTCCTCACCATCTTCCATGAGGCTCTCCAGACATATGGACTAAGAGTGCAAAAAATATTGGCGAAGTAACTGAAGCTCTCTGGAAAACAATGAAGAATTTAAACTATTTTTTTTTAGTAGAAAAAAAGTCAAAATGGCCTTAAACACAGAGCCATGAGCCAAGTTTGCGTAATGAACAGTAAGGTTGTTCTAAAATATCACTACCATTTTAAGTTTCCCATTATGAGTGCCTGTGAAAACATTACCTAAATACACAGCCTATCAGAAAATCTGAACATCTCTTTAGACTATAGGCAGTGATTTAGAAAAGCATCCCATTCAGGAAAATACTTAAGCATGTACTTAAGTGATTGGATTTAAACACATGCTTAAAATTAAATACAAACAGGGATGGAGTTATATCTGTGCTTAAATACTTCTCTGAATTGCCATCTCAATTATACTGTCTTAAACCCAAGCACATCAGCTGAAGTTTCTTAAATTACTTTGGATTCACTCGTGTAAAAACGAGTTTTATTGATTCAGCTTCATTTTGTTCAAAGCAGATCTCTGGGCATCTTAGAAGTTACATAAAGGATGAAGCTTCCCTGATGCAAATTAGGGAAGGGGTGAATTTTTGCTGTCACAGCCCTTAGGAAATATAAATACACTATCACTTTCAGTAATTCTCAGCAGAATTCTTCAAAACATTCATAAGAAACATCCTAGAGCAGACCAAAACTATTTCAAAGCGCTTTTAAAATGTTTAGGATTTGTTTTGTTTTAAAGACCCCTGAGAATAAAAATATTCAACATATAGGTTGACTACTAGAAAAAGTATCTTTTTTTAAAAAAAAATATATTTGATTTACCTTGCTTATGAAATGTTTGTTATGTTCACTGTTCTTCTTTTGAGCCCACAGGGGTTTTTCAACCTTGTTAAAATGTGCCATCTGCTACAAATATCCGTTCTAAAATTACAACATGAGTTTATGTGCCTGCTTTATTCTTAGGAGAAACACTAACACCTTGAAGTTTAAAGAAAGTAGCAGGCTTTTATAGAGTGGCTTTCTCAAATTTTCTTTTCTCAATTATCAAAATACACAAATAAGACAAGTTCTCACTGGTACTAAATACAGAGAAAATAATTTGCCTTGTGAACCAGTTAAGTTTATAGGACTACTTTCATCCCACTTTCCAGACCATAAAAAGTGAATTTTTTTCTTGACCCCTCAAAGAATTCAGTATGATATTAAAAAAAAAACAACAACAAACCACCCCAAAAATCAGATATAGATTTCTCAACTGCATAAGAGATTATACCTTTACTAATATTTTTATTTGATTATGTGATAGTCATAGACTTGTGCTGCTTTGCACTAAAGAAGATATTTTGCAGAAGCAGGGCTCTTGTTGGACCACAGGTGTGTCAAAATATATCTTAATCTGTTGAATTTATACATTCTTCCACAAGATAGAAACAACACCAGATCCACCACAAGGTGTTACAGACTTAACTGGGAGTATTCCTACCTATGTCATTGAAATAGCTAATCCACAGAATTTTTTTTCCTTTTGGCCAAAACTGGCAACAAAGAAATACATTTAAGTGATAAATCGTGGGCTATTCCCTGATGGTGGTGAATGATGCTGGATGCAATTATCACAGAAGTCTACTGCAAAACTTAGAGGAGATTTTGCTCTCATAATTTTAGCCTCCTCACCTCCGGCTTCATTTCTCATGGTTGTACATATGCTTCAGGAATTAAGAAAAATAGAGCAAATAAAGTTTTGGAGAGACTAAAGAGTAAGAGATCACCTTCAGTTTACCAGGAGTGGTGGGAACTCTGTACTTTGTAATAAAGGTCTCTCTTTTGAACCTGTTTTCTCTGACTGCCTCTGAAAAAAATGAAACTCAACAGAACATTTTTTGTGGGCAGAAGAAATCACAATAAAAATTGTTTGGAAAATAACAATCTAATAGTAAAAAGGAAGATAAAATCCAGTTAAGCACACTTACTTACTTGTATAAGTAGTGATGGAGTTACTAGTGATGGTTACTGCTGAAAAAGACCAGATCAAACATGATTTTTTTTTTGTATTGCATCATTTCAAAGAAAGGCTCTTTCAGCTTAAGCCTGCAGTAGCCTAAGGAACAGAGGGTAAAAATTCTACATAGAAGATGCCATTCAGTTTCAGACGCTGCTGCCTGGCTTCACCCACCTGATTTTAGGTAATTAAGAGGTGTCTCCACTAGCAGTTAGTTACACCAGGCTTCCTTATAATCACTGGGAAGAAATAGGCTACTGAGATCAGATACACCTTCTGGAGAGCTCTCTTTTTCTTTGGGTATGGAAAGTGGCTTAGGAAAGCCAGTATCTCATCTGAGTGGCTCATGTTAGGAGAGAACAGAGTGAGCTTCAGGGTTCATCAAAGAAAAGTGCTGAATAGATGACATGCGTTTCCACGAAACTACTGATGAGTTGAAGAAAGGGGTCTAATTCAGAGGCAGTCCTAGCAACTTTCTCTCTCCAAAACCCAGTCAAGGAGGAAGTTTCTATATCATGCTCTCAGAAAAATAAAAATTAGGGCAAAGGAATGCAATAATAAATACCAGAAGGGTATATACACCAGGGAAAGAGCAATGCTTGGTTATACCCACTTTCTCTGTGCTATGATAGAGTATTGTTTTAAAAGTACGGACTTCTTTTAAGAGTAAGGACTGCATACTCATTAGAGGAGTGAGGGGTAATGCTCTGCAAGTAAGAATGAATGAGAAATGAACCTACAACAGGAAGACAAAATGCAGTTCCCAGTACTGACCACAGAGTCATGATAGTGCTACCTGTAAACACAGCCCCTGTTGGGCCCTCCTTGAAATTCTCTCCGACCTCCTTCATGCTCAAGGACTGCAGGGGAGATATTTGTAGAAATAGGTGCTGGAAGTGGGAAAACATCCAGATAGTGATGAAAATGGTGGGGATTTTTAACATGTGAGTGTTGGTTCTGAGTGTTATAGGCTATGAGGTGGTTGAGGAACCTCAAATATGTCTTCTCAAATGTCTTTACCTCAAACTTGCTAGGAAATTTTTCCATCTCTATCTGTTGGAACATCATGGCCAATCCTTAAACAAATTCCCTTTTCTATTAATCTAGTCATTTTCCTCTTCATGCAAGATCCTTCAATATTTTGGTTTTTTTTTTTTTTGTTTCTTTCCTCTTTGCAAGAGCCAAATTTCCTTCAGGCTATTACTGACAAGCTCCCAGGGAGTGTGGCTACGGCCAAGGCCTTCTCTCTACTCCTATACCCCATGATCAAATCCTTCCCAGGTACTCTACCTACTGCCTGTTTTCCTTCTGTTTGACCCAATGCAGTGGACTTGGGGAATCACAAGATTAGAGCCTACTTTTTCAGAAGTTTTCACCCCCATCTTGAAAAACCTCCATCTGTGGTTTTCACAATGGCTATGAATTTAGAGCTCACACAAAGTTCAGTAGAGTTCAGGGAAGTAACAAAGCAAGTAGGACAAGAGTACCCTGCCTTTCATTCTTTTCTTGTTTTATGTAGTTAGTTCCAGAAATGCAATAATTTCTATTGTCAGCCCTGGAAGAGAGGTCACATCAGAAAATCACAACGGTCTCTTTTGTTATTCTGCCCTACAAAGAATTTTGCTTGAAAACTGCCAGTGTCAGCTGCTTTTCCCCATGGAGGAAGGATCTTTCAGTACAGACCAATGCAATATGGCAATAAATCCTTTATAAAAACATTGGCCCTCAGCAAACCTGAAATAATACTCTTCCATCTCTTGGGAGTGGAGCGAGCACCATTACTGTATCAGGAGACCTTCAACCCTAATCTGCCCAGGCTGTGAAATTCACTTGGTTTAATCAGCCCAGAAAGCATGTTCTTACTTTGTCAGACCTCTGATTCAGCTGCAGAAAAAAATTGCAAGGCTCTCATAAATGAAATAAGGCACTTTGATTACATCCTCAGAAATACAAACATATATTTATATACTTATTTCTATTTTAGGACCATTTTCCCATCTCATTGGATACAGTAACTAAATGACAGCCTGATTAGGGAATTTAAAATTTTGAACACCTAGTCGTGCTAAGTGCTCTAAGTTCTTGACAATTAGAGAGGAATCACATTATTTTGCTCTCAAGCAGAGCTTAAGTGCAGAAATGCTTGGATTTTTATTCCAAGAGGTGAATTTTGCCATGATTTTAAGATACCGGAGAAAATTGCTCTGGAAAAAAGGAAGAAGGGAGGTGGAGAAGAGAGGATTTAAGGGATATAATTCTGTTATTTTTCATTCTCGTATATCTGTCTCCTGAAAGTAAGAGTTTTATGTTTCCAGCTGATTCCTTATTAAATTTTAGAACTAATAATTTTTTCTACTGTCTGTTTTTTCTGTGTAATTTTGCAGTATTGTGCTTAGAAAATGAAGTCCACCAATACTTGGTAGTGATGCCACCATAATGCAAATTTGAACACAGTGTTTCACAGTGTGAAGCAATGGGCTCCATCGTGGTGTCACTAAGGGCTGAAAATAATGCTCAGGGAGAATGCTTGGGTAAAACAGCAGAGCTCAAGTCACTGTAAGCTTCACTGAACTGAGACTGATTTGTGCTAGGTCTACCACACATTTGTGTGCTACATTGAGCTGGATATTTTAGCCTAATCAAAATGGAAATTTTTAGAGCATCAGAGTTTAAAACAGGATAAAGAGTATGGAAACACTGCTATTGAATTTTACGTCCCAATATTGTGTTATATTTTCTATGTCATGATAATAATAGTTAGGTTGATACTAAAATTCATTGGTTTTCTTTTTGTCATGATCTAACCTGACTTCATTGTCTTTCTGGCAACTAAGCAATGCAGATCAAAATCTCAAAAGTGCCCACAGACAATTCTTGGACTAAGTTCAGGGAGGCATTTAGAAAACAAGGAAAGTTGGAGATTACCCTTACAATTGAATTGAAATTTTATCATCTTCTTTTCTTTTTGTGTTATCAGATGGCTTTTGTACTCTCTTGCACAGTGCTAAGGAAACCAAGGCTGCCAGAACATTTCGCACAGAAGCCAGGAACTTTCTAAAGCATATACCTGGATGTCTCTTTATCTCTTATGAATTACATGCCATCAGGTTTTGGTGGTATGCCATGAGAGGATTGTCTCATGAGCATTAGAGTGACATGGATTTCACATTATTCTTAGAGAAGATGAGATGAACAATGGTTTGTAGGCAAGAGGTTATTTAACCTGCACTCTGTCAGAGTTAAAACTCAGAAAAAAACCCAGGTGAACATACTGAAGGAGAATCTCTCCATCCAATCATAGAGAGTATGGTGAGATGTTCATGGTATGGATATTATCACAAGCACTTGTTATGGAGGGTGGCATTTCTCTTCTCTAATTTAGGCTATAGGCTTAACCTTTAACTTTTAAATAGTTAACATGCACAGGATCAATTTTTATGTAGGCATCTCTCCAGAGATTACCACTGTCTTTCTGCCCTGGATAATCAGGAACTTCAATAGCTCTTTGACCTTGATTATTATGTTAGTTGTTAAAACTAGTCTTAGACACATGCATAGGTAACTTGAATAAAAAAAACATAAAAATGGTGGATTAAAATCAAGCACAACTGTGTGTGATTCTATTTAGCTTATTCCCAATGATGGCTTTAAAAACAGAAAACACAGACCACCAATTTTTTTACAGCAGATAGTTTTTCCTCGGCACTCTTGGTGACTCAGCACTCAAATTACCTTTTTTCAATATATGACCCAATATAATTAGGAAAATATTTTTTTTTTAGCTGGTTGTTCCTTTTGTGCTGTAGCTGAGTCTCCAAAACTAGTAATTTATCTCCAGTGATGAGAGTCTGCCCTCTTTTCTTATTAAATGTCTCGTTCATTATAGCTGTTACTTGAGGCTGCAGACACGGGAAGGCTATGGACTATTCTTTGGAGAGATCTTTCCTGCCAAATCTCCTCATTTCTGCAATGGCAGATGTTTGCATTTTAAGACCTAAGTTTGTTTCACGAGTTTTCATATTTAATAACATTTTTCTGTGCTTGTATAGAGCATATGGGTTTTTTCAGAAGACCCTAAGGATGAAATAATTGTCTCCTAACTTTAGCCATATAGAGTTTTGTGTAAAATCTACATTTGTTGTCCTTGGCTCTCTCTCTTGTCAACACAGAGAGAGAGGAACATCAAAGAGAGGATTCACACCTATTTCCAACTTCCACCTCAGGCTGGGAAGAAGCACTCCCTATAGGTACTGCTTTGTCTGGCCACTGCAGACTCAGCCTGGAAAATTAAATGTCTTAGAATGGCTGCCTTGGTTTTAAATGGATAACCTTATGTGCTGAACTGGGCATGGGAAGACCTCATAGAAAATTAAGTAAGACTTTTTTTTGACCTTGAGGAGGTATCACCTGACAGATACACAGGGTGAAGAAATGTCAAGAACACACTGATGGAAGAATAGGTGCATTGAAAAAAGGCATCCCAGCAGAAGGGGACAAAAGAGTGACAGACAAAGAGTGGGAAGAAACCCCATGGAGCAGAGAAAGTGTGATATAAAAATGAGGCAAAACAGCAGTGAACCTACCACCTTCTGCCTTGATATTACTGAACCATCTCTGGCTGGAAATAATCAAGATGATAATATCCTGCCTCAGAGCAATGGTACAATGGAGCAAACAGGAAAGCAGGTAAGAGGTAGGAAGATATAAGCTACACTATCCTCACTGCCCCTCACTAACAATAATTTGAGACCTCAAGCAGGTTACTCATTTGCAGCTCTAGTACAGTAACAGGACCTTGGCAGTGGAGGATTGACGGTCTTGCCTCTCCCAGGTCACAAGCTCATTTGATCACTACCTTAATTTACAAGTTCTCAGTCCAACAGGAGAAAAACATCTGATGGTTTGATCTGCAGAGTCAGCCCAGCCACTTTCATTAATTTATTAAAAATGGATTGATGCAGAACCTCTCCCCAGTGCTCATCTCAGCATCCATGTGGATGCAAAATATCATGCAAATTAGGTAATTAAGTAGGTTTTGCTTCATTAATAGATAAATCGGAGCAATAAGAGTCTTCCTAAATACTAGCTATGCATTTCTCTAAAAATAGGACATCTAATGAGATTATTTTTATTAGATCTTTTGTATGTGATCACAGAGCATAGAAAGGAATTAGAGTTTCGTGTGTACTATTATTAAAAAAATCCCACTAGTCTCTTTATTTCATTTGATTCATAACAGAAAGCTATGCTTCTATTGTAATTCATTAATTATCAGACTAACATTTTAATTCATGAGTCAAAGATTCCTATTTTCATCTTGTTCCTAATTATACTGGAGTTAAGGGTATATTGGAAGGACAGAAAGCTAAAGTTGAAACTATATTAAAATACTCAGATGAGCCAAGAGGTCATGTACTCCATACTAATCTATATTTCTTAATATTCTATTTAACACAAACAAGGATGAGTGAACTTCAGATTTTAAGCATAGACTCTTGATATGTCAGCTGAAGGAAGACCCACTAATACTTTTTTAACACAGCTGTCTTGAGTCTCCAAACAGGTCTATCACTATAGTATCAGATCACTTTAAAAGACGCCAGTTATACATTCATGGTTGAAAACCTCATCATATAAAAACTGCTTGCAGAGGGTAATAGCATTTGAATTATATTGCAATTTGGAAGTTGGTTCTGTTATTTTGTTACTAGTCATGTGCCATAAACTGTTTGTATTAGGCATGAAAGAAATGGAGAAAAAAAAATCAATAACTACATCACGTAGATGAACTGTCTGTTATGTGAAAAACAAGCATGAAAAATATCTCGAAGTTAAATGCAATTTAGTATGTTGTCATCTCATCACATCTACAGTGCAACTATAGTACCTATTCCTGAGAATATATTAGTTATGCTTTTTCTTCTGTCAGAGTAGAAATTTATTTTTATAGAATGATTTTAAAAGTATTAAACCCCCAAAACTTAAGTCATTAAAACTTCATCAGAATAGATAAAAGATTCGGGATATCTGGTTGTTTAAGGGTGTTTTTTTCTTTTTTCTCTTTCTCTTTCTCTTTCTCTTTCTCTTTCTCTTTCTCTTTCTCTTTCTCTTTCTCTTTCTCTTTCTCTTTCTCTTTCTCTTTCTCTTTCTCTTTCTCTTTCTCTTTCTCTTTCTCTTTCTCTTTCTCTTTCTCTTTCTCTTTCTCTTTCTCTTTCTCTCCTGAGCCTCAGATTGTCCAAGGACAATTTTCATCTAAATTATTTCTTCCCACTTTTTCTCCATATGACATAGATGTTCCATTTTTATGCAAGAAGGTGTTATTGGTGGAAGGGCATAAAGGTATTTACAGTTGCTTGCTCTGTTCCAGGTTTGGCTCTCAGATCAAAACTTTGGCCACTTTGATAAAAAGTCTGGGGCTCTTCATAAAGTAACCACTCAACCCAGAAACAGCTCTTTAGGGTCATTTGCTGGTGTTTTCTGGGGAGATAGTGTCTTACTCTTTGATGTGAAAGCACATGACAGCTGAACTGTGTATTAAGGAAGAATACAAGTAATCAATACTGTTTTGTTAGCCATAGATAGCTATGTAGTGCAATAGTACTTTTGTATCCATCAAAGTATGTACCTGAACTTCATCCTGCTTGTGCTTCTGAGATGTAAAAAAAAGTTCACTTACAAACTGATGCTCAGGCCTTATACCTCAATTATATTTCATCCCTATGAACAGTTTGATTCATGTGTGAAATGCTGAAGATTTTTACATGATTTTCCAACTCACCTATGTGACAGTTTATATTCTTTCAGTGCAAGTCTCTTCAGAACATTGCTGACCTTAGAACCCAGCCAAGGCTAATTACGCTGTTATTTCAGCTGGATGCTTGACAGAGGAAGCTGCTATCAGCTAGGGATTATTAAAATGATTTGCCACTGCTGTTACTACTTCTCCAGTGAAGCTGGCGCCTGTAGCAATTCTGCTGGCACCGTGGCTGATACTCTTGTTCGCTTATCTTTTCATTGAGCAAAAGAGTTTTACTCTTTTCTCCTCTAACAGTCAATGCCTACTGTGTCTGAGGTATTTCCAGCAAGGCTCTGACCTTCCCAATATCATTATGGCTCTCCTAAGAGTTTATGGTTACTATTACTTGCTTCTAGCTCCAGAAGATGAGCAACCTGCTTCCCTTCTTTATCCTCCTTAACCTAAATGCTAATCTACCCTTGAATAGAGGTCCCAGAGTGCACAGTATAGACCTATATCGCATTAGAGCAACTGTCTCAGTCCTCTTGATAGAGTTCTGGTGGTGACTCTTGGCCAAAACAAGAAGAAAACAGCTATACCCCAGTGGTGCAATGCACCTCCACCTCTGCAGCAATACCCTCCTTAGACAAATAACTTGTGACCTGATTCCAAATGAGTTCAGTTGCATCTATCACAAATAAATGCTTTGTAGTGAGATAAAATATTTCAATCTCAAGTATCAAATTAGAAAATAGTCTGAGTGGCTTGTTATTTTTCCTTTTTGCGTGGTGGCAAGCCCTGGACATCTTACTGAGCAAGCATCTTGCCTCCCCGTGGTTGATCCCACCCATGTTTTATAGCAGTGGGCAGCATGGTCCAAAATCAGACCACGCAAGGAAGACATGAGAGCCATGTTAAATATCTAAAGCCCGTTCTCCTCTGTGACATTCGTAAAATCTTTCTGTTTTCCCTTATCCCAGCCTCCACAGTGCATTACTGTTGCAGGGTCCTCAGGGCATGGAATGGATCTCACATAACAGGGCTCTGCTATGAGCATAGTAATCATAAAAGCAGAAGCCAACAGCACATCTGTTGCAAGCTATCCCAGACAAATTAAATTTTTAGGCAATTCCCTTAACTTTGATAGACTCATCCTGTGAATTCAGCCATGACAATGAGAAGTCAGGGAGAAAAGTGCATGATTTCTGCCATTTACACATTGATATATTAAGAAGAATTTTGGTAAGGAGGAAGAATGATGGAGGGTGAAGTAGAGAAGACCCTTGTCTGACACACCATACACGTATTTTGCCTCACTACATACCCAAAATTTCTTTATTTCTAACAGAAAAAAAAAAACAAACCACATCTTGGTTAAGCATTCAGAAGTACAGGGAGGTCTCCTTTTCCTGATGCTCCTGTTTCTCTGCCCATACCAGGACCAAATCAACAAGTACTTCCAGACACAGGCATTGCAGGGCTCTCCAGAGCTCCCTCCAGTCAATAGAGGTCCTTACTGTAGGCACTTGGCTGCCAGTGATTTGAAAAAATGGGGATCTGAGAGACAAGTAAAACTTAGGAGTTGGACTGTCCCTGAAGGAACATGAACAGGTCTCACTCAGGCAATCAGCAACATAGGTACCACAGTCCTTGGCAGATTTTCACCTATCAAAATCCAAAAAGTTAAGTGCAAGTGAATATTATAGTCTAGGTCCTGAAGAGCAATGAGATAATTTCAAAAGATGTAAAAAAAATTGCCAAGATGCTGAGAGTCAAGTACCTTCCAATCCATCAGGTCCCTCAATGCTCCTCACCACAGTCACAATTCCAGCTCCTACAAGAAGCTATGTTTTTCCAGGTCCTGGGAGCTGATGTGAGGAGACGCTGTAAACCATCACTTGGGTGAATATTCAGCACATATTGCAGGATTGCAGAACTGGGGCTGGAAGCAAATTCCCCTTCCAGCCTTACCTACTGTTTGGATCCTTCGCCACTCCATGCAGATAAATTGAGATCTTAGTTGTCACTTGGAAGATTATTGTGTTTGACTATTAAAAGAACAGATTTAGCAAATACAAAGAGGCAACAAGGAGACTATGGATTACAGCTCGACAATGTCACCTCGTCCAGGGATTATCAGTGCATGCAGCTTGTAACTGGCACAGAAGGATTTACCTTTAAAAGAAGACACAATGGATAAACATTGTTATCCTAAATTCTCTAAGAACCACAGAAGAGATTTGTGAAATCGTTAGAGGAATCTTGTGGTCACATGTCATACACTTGATGTAAATAGGAATCAAAATGCTGTAACTGGAAAAAGATCAAAAAGGAAGACCATATTTTGTTGCTAAAGAGCCAAGAGCGTATAAAGTTGTGGGAAAAGAGGATGAAAGAAGAACATTTGATAAACTGTATGGACCACAGGAATCCTGAACTATAGTAGGCAAAAATGGAGTGGAAGGAAAAAAATATGGCTATGTGAATCTGCAGAAGCAAGAAAATGATATGGCAATATCTCTAGAAGATGGTCAGCAGCAAGTAAAACTGCTACAATAAGGACAAAAAGGAAAAAGCAGTATAACTTCTTTATTTCCATTTACCTTAAAAATCTCTCGCTTCTGCTAGTAATTCTAAACATAGATTGCATGAAGCAGCAGTTTCTGATTTCCAGAAAGTGCCAGGGTCCCTGATGGTTTCGTTATTGCCTTAACTTTTTATACTGGAAATTCAGTATCCAACCGTGATCTGAGGACTGCAAGCTACCAACAGAAAGCCATAAAGAGATAGCTGTGATGAGATAAAATATTAAGGTCTCTTTCTGCCCTGTGTTAAAATCTGAGACACTGCATATGGGCTTTACACTGTTGTAAAATCCGGGCTGTGATTGTCACAGAACTAGTGAGTGTGTAAGGACGCAGTGCAAAACTTCGATCAAGACGAGCTTGAATTTCGGCTCTTTCTGAGACTTCTTCCTTCACTGCATTTCATAAAACCGAAATACTCAGCCTTCTCTTACTGTACCAGTGTGGATGGAATGGTGGCTGTGACCAACTTCACTGAATTGCTGCCACTTTGCATTGGAAACACATAAAAAGGGGCGTCAAAGGGCTGAATGCATGAACAAATCATGGTGCTGATCATAAGAGACGGAGTCACAGCAATTGCTAAACACTGAAACCAGCTTTCACATCCAGGCAAATGGAAAGATTAGTATTAAAGAGGAATACCATTAACAAGGTACCACATAAGGGAACTAGGAGAAATTGATCTTTGTGCAACACACAGTTTAATAAATACATGATCAATTCACTGGGTTGGGACGCCACGCTAGTCACAAGGTAGAAACACTGGATGGGTGTATGGAAAAGCAATGTTGTTAAGGATAATATATAGCTGGAAGTAACATGAAAACAGAAATTGGCAGAAGAGATGCAGTTTGTCTTGGTTAGAGAAAATCCTTGTGATGCAATATCTTATGCAGTCCTATTGTTACATGAGTTCAAGCAAAATGTAACCAAATGCTAGTGGGCAGTACAATGAATAATATCTTTGCAGTGCTTTTCACGTGCATTGGATTTATATGAGTAAAAAGATGTGTAGGCCTGGAAGAGTTTAGTTTGCCCAATGAGTCATGGCTGCTCTGAAGATCCTAAAAAATAGAAATATTCTAGAACAAATGAAGTAAAACACTTTAAGAACTACTGTGTATATCAGATGGGTCAGAGGAGTCTTGGGCACTTATCAAAATGTACTAAAAAGAAGTTTTTCAAAGAGATTTTTCAATCTGCTGGTTGTAATGTGACAGTCTAGCAAAATATCATTAAGTAACAGAGTGGGTTTTAATATTTAAGTCTTGCAAAAGGAAAAACATGTAACAGAGATATGAACATAAGAATACTCTGTAGGAATATTCGTACAAGTCTGGCAAGTAAGGGCAATTATCTGAAGTTCTCTAAATTTGTGCATAAAATTGGAATAGTGCTATAAAGCTGAGAAGACCAAAATTTTGGATGAGCAAAAGCAAAGTTGATTTGTCACACAGGTGGATGACAAAATTTCTCCTCTTCCATAACAGAAACTTCACAGGTTTTAAGACTAGGGAAAAGTGCTATGATCATATACCAAAACATTGTAACCTATCATTTCTGCATCAAAATCACTGTTTTTGAGGTATAGTCTGTGCCCTAAAAAATGCAGTCTTGGTCCAAAGGATTCTAGTCGATCAAGCCCTGAAAAAAATTGTCCCAGTGGTTAATTGCTTTCAGTGTAAAAGAATTGCACCTTTGTTCTGGTACGAAGTGGTTTAACTGCAGCTTTCAGTCCCTGGATTGTGTTATGTCATCTGCAGCTGTCTTATATTCCTGCTGTTGAAAACAACACAAACATCGAAACCCTCCCTCAGAGGACTCCAGTTTTGCAGTCTAATTTCAAAACACACTGTAGGAAGGGCTCATCAATGCCATAGATACACTGTACATATGATACATGTTTACCTTTTATCAGTTGAATCCCACTCAACATGCCAATTAGTATATTGCTAAAGCTGCTCACCCAGCTGATGTCACCTTCCTTTCTTTCTCCTCAACACGTTTACAATTTCATCCTCCCATGTTAACAACAGCAGCGCAGCAGGAATTTATATTCAATGCATTATCTACGGTGATCTCATTGTTTTTTGCTTTCGGGGATGCAATTTCTCATCTTCCAAATGTGAATACATTCTTTGTTTCTAGATGCATAATCTAGCACTTAGCTCTGATGAAGCACATGTTGACAAAATGAGCCTGCCTGATGATGTGCTTGGGCTGCATTTTCATTATTTTTATCTGCCAAACCTTGCATTATCTGAGAATTTTACTGCTATTGATTTCTTTTTCACTCCAGAACATGGGAAAAACTGTTGAATAGCATAGAAGAAATTCTTTCTGGCCTGATTTTTTATGCCTTCCCAGAAGGAAGAGTGCACATTTACAGATTAATATTTTGTTATTGCATTTAATACAAGCTACAGTGATTTAATGTAGTACAAATACAAGCATATATCAAAATATTGTGCAGAAGTAAATCAATTTACTATTATCTGAATATACTACACCAGTATGGTTTCTTTTCTTGTGTAAACTTGGAGATTAATTTTAAAAAATCAGGTTATCTAATAAGAACTGTTTCCCGTTATATCATGTAAATAATTACTGCACCATTTTAAATATCTTTTTTTTTTAAGATAATATTTACTGCTTTTTTCCAGATAAATATTTGTTCTCAGATGTTAAACATCTGTTGCCATCAAATTTTACATTAAGATTTAGAATATAAAGTTGTTGGAACATTTTACTTAAATCTTTTATCTACTAAAATGTATTATTTCCTTTCATCCATGTATAAAATTTAAAAAGCAAAAGGAACTCCTAGATGTGTTCCTTTGTTTTTTCACACCTTGAATTTTTCCTTCCTTTTTCTTTACTTGCCTTTTTCCCATAGGAAAAATAAAAGAGAAAACAGGGTTTAGAATTGAAAGTAAAGAATTTGAAGATCATGAAAGCTAGAAAGATTTATCACTTACTTTTGCAGGAAACAAAAAGTTTCCTGCACTTGGAGCAATGGAATTATTTTTGACAGTTTAGTTTCAAATAAATTTATGAAAAATAATTGTCTAAATTTGCTAACTTTTGGTGAAACTTGAATTGAAAATTTCAAGGCTCTTGAATGCATCCAGAGAAGGGCAGCAAAGCTGTTGAAAGGAATGGATTCCAGTCTGGCGAAAAGGAGACAGAGGGGTGAGATTGCTCTCTACAACTTCCTGAGGAGAGGAAGTGGAGAGGAATGTGCTGATGTCTTCTCCCTGGTACCCAGTGACAGGATGTGTGGGAATGGTTCAAAGCTGTGCTGGAGGAGTTTTAGACTGGACATTAGGAAGCATTTTTTACCAAGAGGGTGGTCAAATGCTGGAACAGGCTTCGTAGAGGGCTGATGCCCCAAGCTCATTGGTATTTAAGAGGCGTTTGGACAATACCCTTAATTATGTGCTTTAACTTAGTCAGCCTTTAAATGGTCAGGTAGTTGGACTATTGATCATTGTAGGTCCTTTTCAGATGAAAATATTCTTCTCTTCTCTTCTCGCCTATTCTATTCTTGCCTATTCTATTCTTGCCTATTCTAATTCTCTTAGGACTCTTTGAGCTGTAAAACTCAAATTCTTGGGAGAGACAAAATTATAGAGAAATATTTTTAATTGTTTGTTTCTCCCTCATCCCTCCCCCGACAACTCACAAAATCTAGAGTGGATAAAGCTCATAACTCTCATACCAACAGCAAGGATCAGTTTGTTTTTTTCTGATTACAGACATTAAGTAGGGGTTATAAAATCTAATTAAATTCTTTGAGAGTCTTGAGTAATATAGTTGTGATGATGCTCAATGATGCCTTTGGCAACCTAGCAATTGACAATCAAGTTTTAAGTTGACAACTTAGGTTACAGCTACATTTCTAGATTATAAAGAAGGTTTGTCTATTGTTCTGTGAATATCCTTTTCTTTTTAAGGAGCTCTGAGAGACAAATTTATATTTCTCCTTACATTGTTGGGTACCAAAACTTGTGTATGAGCTGGGTGCTGTGGCTTTCATCAGATCTCTCTTTCTCTAAACTACAAATCCTTGAGGTTAGTAGTCTTCTTTCTTGATGAAGTGAGTATTCCTACCAGTGTTTGTATCTGGCTTTTCAAGGAATTTTCAGAGAATTTGAGTTCCAGGTGTCATTAAAAGGGAAATTATCATGGCCAAACCATACAGGATGGCTTCATGTGGCAGATGTTAAAACAAATAGGATCTCATCAGCCTTATGGAGGAGACAACTGTAATATCATGAATAATATGGGGAAGATCTCTGGAGAAGAGCTCTACACTATCTCTTCCAACACAAAAACTAAGGTCATCAGTGAAACAAAGTGGTGATATAATTAAGACAATCTCAGAGAGGTGGCTGTTCACACAGCATGGACTTAAGCTGAACTTGTGGGTGCTACAAGTTCACATGGCAGAAAAGCAAACCAAAATAATCCTAGAAGAAAAAAATGCACTGAGAGCTGCAAAGCGCAGAGACAGTATCCATGGCTCTGAACCACGGGGATAGTCTAGGAACTATACACTTTCCCTGTCCTGTTATTCTTTTCAAGGTATCTGTTGCAAAGCATTGAAAGAGATAGATAGGGTATTCAATTAGATGAAACCTTAGCCTGACCTGCTAGAGTCGTTCTTAGATTCGATGTCCAAATGAGATGAGAGATTGCCCTCAATTTTAGAATAGATGCCCAAATTTTAAAAGATTAAAGTTAGCTGGTATGATACTCATCTAAGGAGCTCCAGATCTAAGATATCCTAAGATGGAAACTTAGAAGTTGCAAGAAGTTGTTTCAATAACTAAAACTTCCTTTGAATTTCACTCATTACTTTATATATAAAACTCAATAGAAGGATATTAGGCTAAAATTTATCATCCTAAAACTTGTTGTCTTTGTAAAGTTAAATCAATTCTCTCCATGAGACACAAAAGGTTATCATTAACAACTTCATCTTGAATTTGTTATTGAGACCTGCAATTCAACCTGTTTAATCCATTTGCCTATCAAAGTTATCAGTGGGTCAGTGACAAATATGCCCACACTTTTAAGGAAAAAGTCGTAGAAGAACCTGATCTGCAGGTAAGAAAACCTCTCAATTTTTCAACAGTTTTATGAAACTTTACCATACAAATGCCAGGTCAAACAACCCTCCCTAAGAATTAAAAACCTTGTAATGTGTTCCGTTAAGGGACAATAAGTGGGACATTTGTGTCATTGACTAAAGAAATTAAAGGTATCTCATCTTTTAAAACAAAAATTTAGTAAATTGCATGGAAAATTTAGCAGTACCTAAACCAAAAAGTTCCATAAGGAATGCATTCTTTGACCTGTGTTTTGCAATGCAGTGTCAGGTCCTAGGGAAATGTTAGGCAAACGTGACAGGGTCGGGTAAAAGATGTCACAATAGACAAGCAAAGGTCTTCTGGAACTCTGACAATATTCCTGCAGTTTAAAAGCTGACAAAGTATCTTTTCCAGCTTGTAAACAAAACTCCCCAAGTGGATGAGGTGTAATGATTTCAATGCTGTGAAAGCTGAATCATGGCTGTTTACCATATATACCATTTCTTACTTTTTCTTTTCTGTAAGAAAAATGGGTTGACATTTTTAGTTTGTTTTGTCCAGTGTTTTATGTTTGTTTGTGCATTTGGGTTTGTCTGTCCTTGATTACTAATTACTTTTGTTCCTTCTGATCAGTTTAAAAAATTGCAGCAGAGCAGAAGGGATTTTAATCATAATAAATTTCTACATTTTTTTTTTAAATAGTCTGTAAAGAGACTCTATTACCTTCCCCTCAGGGAAAGAATAAGTATATTAGAGGTCAAAATCCATGTAAGAGGGATCTCTTGAGACTTGCTTCATTAGCTGCATTGTTCAGAACTTGACTTCAAATAGCCTAAGAAAGAGGTAGAGCATCTGTATCTATGACTAGTAAAGCCTCCTTTCCCTCAATATCCTACCAAGGTTATTCATTTAGAAGTAGGCTAACTGCGTGATAAAGTTCTTACTGTTTATTGGCTCTGATGGGAAAGACACTGGAAGTCCACATAAGGGATTACAAAAAGCCTTGAACTGTGCTTTTGCAGAGAGCTGAGTACTAGGTTAGTCCAGCAGCTCTCACTTCCAAAAGAAGTCTTGAATCTGACTGGCAGCGTGATGGGAGGGCTATTTGCACTGGAGGGTTTTTTTGCCTAATATATTCAGCTCTTGTATAGTTCCAACATTGCACTTTCTGGTAATGCTTTCTGTAGTGTGGCTGGCATTTCTCCTGTGGGGTCTTCCTCTCTTTTAGCTGCTCCTATGAGAAGATTGTTTTTTTAGAAGGGTTTTGGTTTTGTTCTTTCCATAGTTTCTTTTTTTTGCTGTGGTATCTACTGTAAACACAAACAGCCTTTTTGTTCCCAGGGCTCTCAGTCTATTTTCAGAAGGTTTAAATTGACTTAACATTGTGCTAAACTGTTTTAAGTTCCTGTAGAACAGCAGTGCCAAACTTCTGGCTCCCACCGTTCTCCAGCTCCTGCAGCGTAATGCGCGCCACACACTGCACACGTGGCCAGCGCTGGCAGGAACACAGGGGCAAGGATCTTGGAGCTGCTATTGGGTAGAAACAAGGTGCCAGGCCTCATTAAGCAGGGTGGAGGACTGGATTCAGCCCGTGGGCCGTGAGTTTGACATCCCCACTGCAGAAGGACAAAAGGTTTCACTGCTGTGTGTTCAGTATGCAGAGCGTCTCTCTGCATCCAGCTTCTGCAACGCTGTATCCTCCCTGGAGGATAATAGTTTTTCAACAGTAATAGTAAAAAAATCAACTACAAAATTAAAGAAATGCAAAAGACTTCACCTGGGTGTGCAGCAATCTGCCGTTTGGTCCTCTTTGTAAAGCAATGCAAGTGCTCCCTCTAGTAGATTATACCTGTGGTTTCTGAATTTATGTAATGTTTGCAAAATGGTACAGTACTGATTGGTTTGATGACTATGCCAGCAAAATAGTTTTCTTCATATGCAGGATTTCAACAGCAATGGAGTTCATAACACCAGGAAAAGCTGGTCTAAATGTCTAAAATATCTGTGACAGTTTTGCGTTTGAGTAGGGGTTGGGATGTATATGTTAGGCAGGTCTCAGTGTCATATCAGGCTGCAAAGAAATGTTTTTATTTCTTGGGCTTTAAGACTATGAGCAAAAAAATTCCCTACTACTCATTTACTATGGATTACTGCACGAAAATGCAATGACAATATGCCAAGACACAGTTATGTATTCTCAGGGAACGCAGAATGACTTTAGAGATTGCTGAACCACATAATGGGGTATTGCATTCACCAGAGAAATACAGTCACATCTGGGTAAAAAACAGCAGCTGCTTAACAGAGCACCACCTGCACAGCACTTTGAGCCAGGCAGTGCTCACCAATACTGGTATCCAACCTGCACAGCAGGAGGAATTCAAAGAAGAAAGAAATGCAATTATCCACAATAAAATTCAGTCAAGACACTGAGGACATTTTACTCACTCTTGCAGAACAAAAGTTAAAGAGCATCTTTAGTGATCCAAATCTGCAAAGGCCTGAGGTTTTCATCTCATCCCTGTGGTGGTGCCACTTGCAGCCCCATGCCTATGTGTATTGCTGGTGCAGCTCTCACTACTGCTTTCAGTATCCAAAACAGCATCCTCACCTTGCAGTCAGACAAGCGAGGATGAGACATGACCTGCTTCACCAGTCCCAGCAGGACTAACATATGGAAAGTCACAGCTATAATACCTGAGAATACCTTTATCTGAAGGCCAGTACCACAGTTATGCTGTTGACATAGAAGATATGCGTGGAATAACATAGGCTGCTGCTGTAATTTGTTACGAGTTGTGGAGCAGGGAGCCTGGAGCCGCTGTGGCTTCAGCTTGCTGTATGTTACTGCAGGTGTTATCTCATCAGAGAGGAGAAGCTGCTTCATGGGAAAGAAATGGAGTGAAAAAATGAAGTAGAAGTGGAAGTATAATATTGAATTATTAAAACCTTAAATGGCCAGTGGTTGCACAAAGGAGGACATATGAATTATACAATACCCAGTGAGGTTTTCTTAGTCTTCTTGTGTTTGCAGTAGACTCTTTAAGCTTTTAATTCTATGCAAAATTTTTCATATTGAAAATGATTATTGCAGATAAATACTGATTTAGAGCATTTGGCAAATGGTCTATTGAGTTCTGTATCCTTTTCCTAACTATTCAAGGGAAAATTATTGGAGTGAAAGAAGGCAGCTTTGGGAAAATTTTTTCACAAGTGAAATTTCCTTGTGCCCATTTTTGAACTAGACTTTTGAACATAGTTATTAATTTTTATACTTCTTCACTGTTATATTTTAGTGTGGCAATGCTATTCAAATAATGATGTTTTAGCTAGCTATGTAAAAATCCAAACCTTTATGAATGAGGCAAAATTTTGAGCCACAACCATATATTAGAACAGTGAGTTTCAGGTGTTATTTGCACATAAAATATATTCCAGGAGAAATCACATGCATTTGCTGTGTCTCGTATCTGCTTAAAAAACAGAGATACAAGTTTAGATTTCCCTACAGAGGAACAGGTATCTAAGGAGAGTAGACAGTGTGCTTGACAGAGCACAGGATCATTCACTCTCTGCTTCCTCAGGTAATAGAGCTGTTTTTCCTGCCCAGAAGAAAAGAAAGGACAGTGCGAGATTGCGTTTTCCCACCATACCCCTAAAAACACAAGACATATCCTCAGCCTATCCAACATCTGTTCTTCCCTGCAGATCCACAGTGCTCCAGCAGAGACCAGAAGTCACCATCAATCTTCCCATATGGATGGAGCTCACAGAAAAGCGTGAAAGGAATGTATCTGTGAAAAAAAGATCTGGTAGGAAATTATATCTAAGCTGAAGTATGCACGGCCCTACATATAATATATCCTAAAATTATTGCGAAGATATAGATACTGTGAAAAATTACACTCCACAGTCAAGCCAGACAGACTCTGAAGTTATAGGCATAAATTGCAGCTGTGAAAATATTAAGAAATACCTTTATAAATGTATGGCTGTTTAAGCACTGGAACGAGGTGTCGAGGCAGGTTATGGGATTGCTAGCGATGGTGCTATTCAAGGCTCGATTTGACATTGCCCTATTAGGGATGATATACGTGGAGCTAAATCATTTCTGCCATGATGCAACTCCTTTCCAGCCCAAATGAGCCAAATGTTAATGCAATGTGCATCTATACATACTAAGTACAATGAATGAAACTCCTGCTAAATGAGCTCAACACACAGAAAAGGTGCATCCAATAAAGAACCTTAAATAACACAGCCACAGGAATGAGCATTGCTATGAAAGGGCAGAAAAATGAAAGCAAGAGGTGTTCAGATAAATGCATGAGGCACCTGAAAAGAAAACATTCCTTACTATCTGAATAGAATTTGTGTATTGAATATATATTTTTAAGTGCAAAATAAAACCATCCCTTTCAACCTTTAACTTTTCAGCTCAAAACATGCTCTTTTCTCTTATCAAACCACTTTTTTCAAAGGATAGTAGAAATCCTTTCAGCAAATTGGAAGCAGCTGAAATGGCAGCTATCAGTTTACTAGCTGCAGATGGAGACTTGAGGAAGGAGTTATAATAATAATAATAATAACAACAATAACTACAACAATAACAATACCACCATAACTTTGGAAAATGGTTTGGGCTCCCACTAGAGTCAGGAGGAAGAATTTAACTGGCTTTTCTCATGCAATAAACCCAACCAATGTCTTTTGTATTTGCTCTGTCATTATGCAGGATCTGGTAGTGATGGTCTGTTTTTGGGCGATGGTCCAAGCATGAGTATTTCAACCTGAGCTGAAGCTCAGAATAGCTGACCAGCAGACCTGCAAACCCACCACCTGGAGTGGAGAAATTGCACTAAGGAATGATATTTGAGTTGGTAAGAGGTCTTGCCCTAAGTTTCTACAGGAAAAGAAGATCTGCAGTTCAATCTGTGAGGTCTTCAATTCAGTTTATGCATATATGCTGTGTATACATACGTGTCTGTGTGTCTTACAGCTTATGTATATAATCTTAAGTGTTAATATCCAAGCAGTCACCCTAGCTTTTTCCTAGATGGATAGGATCTTCCAGAGTGTCAAGTGCAGCTCAATCCCAAATATGTGCTAAGTGATGGTTCATGTAACTTTGGAGTTGCCTAATTCTATTGACTGCAAAGATTGTGTCATTTCAGTTAAGCGAGAAACTTGAGACACCTAAAATGAGGTGCTACAAACTCTGTAATTATGATTGAGGCGTTTGTGCTGCTTCTTGCAACACTTTCTGCTAGATTTCAGAAGGCTCAAAGGAGATGTGTTCATCTGCCTTATGTTTGAGGAGGACAACCCCAGTCCTATTGCCTCTCTCTAATGATGACCATAGCTGTAGACCCAGACTGTATGGTGCAAAGGTAACAGATTGTCCCAGACAAGCTTTCGTTTTCTGCTCAAAATCCAGGAAAGAGTGTTCTAGGGAGCTTATCCTTTCCTACAGAAATGAAAAAAACCCCAATCCTCTGCAACTGGGAATAGACTTGTTGGGGACTATACCAGATTATGGGGAAATCAGCCTTACAGATACAGAGACTGCCTAAACACATTCATACAAATTATCTATCTATCTATCTATCTATCTATCTATCTATCTATCTATCTATCTATCTATCTATCTATCTATCTATCCATCCAATCAAAATAGGCCATTTTAAACAATTTAAAATTTTTATACTTCTCCCTTATGGATTTTTCTATTATTACCATTTCCTACCATAAAAGTCAAGAATGGACATTTTCTAGTTAAGAGTAACATCCAGTCTGCTGAGTGGGAGGGGACATGAGCTGCTGGGACATCTAAAATGACAAATTCAGTGTATTTCTAAATCATGAAGTAGTGGATGTTAATGTCAGTAGGTCTCTTTACTCTAATAGGTCATTCATGGGAGATGATCATATAACACAAAATTCATACGGAATTTGCTTTACTGCTGCATCAAAAGGACAAAACCAAAGTCAGAGACTTGAAATATTTCTAAATTGCAGCTGAAATCAGAAAAGACATTGCTTGAAGTAAAGGTCAGAAATACTGTGATACTTCACGTACAGGTAAACTAGTGATAGCATGCACTTTAACTCTAACATTTGTCTTCTGAGGTTCAAAAAAATAATTTCCTCATCTGCACTAGGACTTTTTCTGTAATTTTCCACAACTCTACCACTAATGGTAATGCTGTGACACCTCAAATTTACTTAAAGGTGACCACCAGCAATTATTTTAACAATTGCCATCTGAAAGAGGCTAGATGGCTTCTGTCTGAAATGCTAATGACTGCCTGGAGTCTTGTCTTTCCTTGCTTCCTCCTTCTATCTGAGTAATTCAGAGGAAGAAATAACTGGGAATTCTAACAGGAAATTCTTCTCTATAGGTACAATCTCTGCCATGCATAGAATCATAGAATCACAGAGTGGTTTGGGTTGGAAAGGACCTTAAAGATCATCCAGTTCCAATCCCTCTGTTACAGGCAGGGACATTTTCCACTAGAAAAGGTTGCTCAAAGTCTCAACCAACATGGCCTTGAACACTTCCACGAATGGGGCATCCTTGACTTCTCTGGGCAACCTGTGCCAGTGCCTCACCACCTCCACAGTAAAAAATTTCTTCTTAGTATCTAATCTAAATCTCTCCTCTTTCAGCTTAAAACTGTTACTCCTCATCCTACCACTGTATTCCCTGATAAAGAGCCATCTTGCACTCTTACATCAGGCATGGAAACAAGTAGCCCATTGCTTCCTAAAGTTTTGGTATTTCTTTAGTATAGCAGTACTAACAGAATCCTTATTAGTAGAAGTAGTAATAATATTGTGTTGTAAGGCATCCACTGAGCTTAGTGCTCTCCAAAAACTCAATTAGAAATAGTCATTCTTGTGAAGATCTTATGATCAACATAGTCTGGACTTAGAAAGGGCAGGAAATATTTCTTACTTCTACTGCAAATCCAGATTTCTAAGAAAAAAAATACACTTTATGATACAAAACCCATGCATTCTAATTACACTGTAGTTACCTTTTTAACCTAAAATTTCTACTAATCTATACAATGAGGTACTTCATGAACTGGCCAAAAATAATTAAAGTGTAAAATGACACAATTAATACACGTGCATTTAAAAATATACAGTCAGATCCTCAGCTGAGTTAAACCATGATGTCTGGTGATTTCAGCATGGTTTGTGCATTAAAAGGCAAATCATGGGAGCAATAATGTCTCAATTATGTAGTTAACCTTCTGGTTATATTAATTAGTGATGATTAGGCATGGGAAACCATAATTATATCACGTACATAACATGCCTTTTAAATTGCATTGTGAATCCAAACACAAAAGGCAGATGTGAACACCTAACTGAGTCCATTTCTGGCATCTCACACAAATCTGAAACTCAGTGTTTTGATGGTCTGTCTCATATCTGAAATACATCCAGTGGTTATAGCTTTGCTGGTGTCAAACATGCAGAAAAAAATGCAGTTTGTACTTGCCCCAGAAGAGAAATATAAGGTAGAATTGTCACAAATTCTGATTTCACACAGCAGTTACTAACATCCAACTTAAAAAAAAAAGAGACAAAAAAACCCCTTAGGTCCATTTCAGTTCCTAAAGGAGGAAGCTCTGAAACTAAAGTACATTTTCTCTAACTCATCATATTTGTCTAGAGTATGAGCAGCAGGTTTATCACCACCTCTTTCTCCTGTTTGCAGGAGATGCTGGCAACCAGAGCATTATTTGCACAGGATCTTTCTGAAGAGTTGTTCCTCACTCACTTCCAAAACATAGTGGGAAATACTGTACTGGGGAAACTGGTTCTCCTGAGGCACCTATTTCAGAAGATTACAGTATTGGGAAGAGGGAGTCAGAGCAAGAAATATTCTCTACCACTGTCCTCATGCCTAGCTTAGAATAGTAGTTTCTCACCTTCAAGGATAAAGAAGAGAAAAGTCAGTCTGAGCTAACACTCTTCCCCCAGTACACCAGAGATATGCTTTATCCCAGCAACCATTCCCTCACAGCAGGACTACTGTAAATAATTAACGGGTGGGTCATTCAGTCCAAATTTAGAAAAATATTAAACATTTCACTTTTATATATGGTCCTATCGTCCACTGAAACCCACAGAAGCTCTGGATCAGAATAGGAATTATGGACCTAAACATTTGTAAGAGTCCAGGGTTATTCCTGTCATTCAGATGGCAATGTCCTAGCATTTCTGCAGGAAGAAGGACAAGTGCAGAAGAACATCATAGTATTTCCATTAAAATTAATCCTTTGAAAAGTGGATGTCAGAAGAAGCTGTATATTTTTGACCAACAAATATATATTTAAATGGATATTTTGTGAATGTCAGGTTAAAATGTTCCAAAGTTAGGATGCTAGAATTAAGGTTGCCTGTGTATTCTGTGTAGCATTGCACTTGCAGGCACTTTGTGGCTATTATTGCCTGTTTTTTACTGTTATTTTTTAAATGTATGTAAATGACTTTGAAAGGCTGGCTTCTAAATCTGTCTTTTGTAATTCTGGGTGCCTCCACTTTGCACACTTTCTCATTTATAATCACAGAAGCTTTATTTGATGTATTGTTTGCTTTTTACAGTGCTAGCAGCAAGGTTCAGCCTGGGCCACATTCACATATCACCCCACAGAATTAATAGCCTTCGGGTCGTCAGTGGATCTCCTCTAAGGTGCCAAGTCACTCAAAGGAAAACCCTACCCTGTGAATAACCGAGGTCTGTGAGGACCGGGGCATACCATGGACAGACCAGGGTGTCATTAACTGCCACTATTATTTAACGGGCTAAAGGCACACAGCACTTTGCAGGATGTAACCCAGTATGACTTTGGTAAGACCTGCTTCCTTTACTACATCATAAAACTATCACCTAATATTTACCAGCAGCAGCTCCCAGGCAATGCAAATTGTTCTTTAATGATATTTCCAATTCAGTTTGAGATTTCTGAATGGAATTTCTGTAGAAGGGTTACTTAAATGTTTTCTTTTTCATCCTGAATTTCATTCAATATAATCCTATACAAGCAATTCTTGCAAACATCTCACTTCAAGAGAGGTGAGAGTTTTTCTTTTCTTTTGCTCTTGGCAGTGTCTGTGACAGGAATGACAGCGCAAAACACAACGGAAAGTTATAAACATTGTTTTTCCTCAGACAGCAAACAAACTCCCAGATTACCGCCATCCTAGACGGGAAACTGAGACATTCTGCTTTCAGAAACTCCCACCCTTGCCCCATCCTGGGGCTGCAGGATGTATATAAATTGAGTGAAGTGCTACTGCCATTTCAGTTGATGCTCCTGGCCTATATGGGTGCTGATGCTTTTGAGGTCAGCCTAAAGACAAGCTTCACCTACAGGCATTGTTTGAGGCTCCTTGGGAGAGATAAATTTGGGACCTGTCAAATAAAGATGGGTCACTCTTCTCTACAGCTGTCTAAAATGGGACACCAGCGGAGGAATAAACAATTGAGGGAAGGTGCTTTTATCACTTCAGTGTTTTCTTTCCTTTAATTCAACTTGCTGCGCAAACAAGGCAGTGCCATTCGGCCCCACTCCTTGATACGCACTTCCTGACACCCAACAAAAAGGTTGCCATAATCTGACAACAACCATGAGCCTCCCCTTCCCTGCTGTGATCTTTACCTTCATCCTGCCATGTAGATCTTTGTCCTAAGCCCACACCCCACAGTCAGGTTAGGATCCATCCCTGTCACAATCTGGCATGTTCTCTGCTTCTCCTGCTGGCCTTTTCCCCCTCTCAGCACTTTCTTTCCAGCAAACTCTCTTATACTGCAGAGCTGTGCACAGCAGCTGAAGAGTTGGCAGCCGTCAGACCATTGTCACAATTTAAATGTGCAGATGATTGAATTAGAGGTTTTGGCACAGCTTTGTTTATCAGAATTAATGAGGCTGAACCAATCACGCAATTCCTTGGGGTCTTTTACCTCACTCTTCACTTTCCCTTCTAGAATCTCGACCATTCACTCCACCCCACTCCTTTCCACCTCAACCAGCTGCTCTGGAGATGCTGTGTTCAAGACTGGTGAGGCCATAGTTCAGTCCCCCTGGTCAGTGACACAAATGCGTTATCAGGAGACAGACAACATAAGAGGTGGAGGGTTGGAGGAGGCGTCTGCCTGCAGGACTTTTGTTGAGGAGAAGAGCAAGAAAATCTAGGGGGATTAAGGGTTGAAATTTTTAAGAAAAATCTCCAAACTTTGACTCTAGCTTGTGGCTTTACGTATTTAGCTATTTTTCACCATAGCAGAGAACCGTGACTGAGTACTACAAACATGACTGGGTTTTAAGAAATTAATAGTAAAGATGCAGAGTTGTGCCCACAGCTGAGACTTCCTGCCATCAAAAAGCCAGCATGAAGGTTTTTGGATCTGGAATCCCACTGTTGAGAGTTTGCTTAGAGAGTCATTTCTGGGGTTCAGACTTATGATGTGGTGAAACTCTCACAAAATTGGATGTGATTGCACCAAACAATGCTGCCTCAGTAAGCTGCTTTGGGCACTTTTTCCTCTTCCTTTCCAACATATCTTCCCAGCAAACTCATTAAAAACACAGATGCACTAAAACTGCTTGGAACAGAAATGAGAACAGCAGAACCAAAACCAATTCTTCTACTGCAAGAGCTGGGTTCTATGTTTGTTCTTCCTGCCTGAGCGCGACACAAAGGAAATCTCTGCAGCTGATCTGGGACTTCACAGACTGAGGGATTATGCACTACAGATACTGACAGTTCTCTTTGCTTGGTAAACACAACAGCAGTAATCTCCTCTCTGAGATAAAGTCCATCAATCTTATTCTTACACCAACCTGTTCCCCTCTGCCCCTCAGACAGAGCTGGAAGAGAATCCCTCCTCAGTAAGGTGGCTAAAATCTTTCCTTCCTCGTCACCCTCCTATTTTAACTTATTCTTTCAGATGGCCTCCTATCAAAGTCAGGTCAACACATATCCATTTTCTGTACTGACTAGTTTTCAATAAAAATTTCTCCTTCATTTTGTAACAGAGATCAATAAAACTACCCCTCTTTCATATTGGCTGTGATTCCAGCAACGTCATTTGCTCTTTATTGTTGCTACTGCTTTGTTCCATTTCTTTTTTTTTTTTTCCTGGCAAGGCACAGATCAATTTAACAAGATGAAAACGACTTAGACTTTCACTCAAGGTAAAATCTACACTTTATAACCCAGGATGTAATTTACAATCCTGTCATTAAGCTGTGTTAATCCTATTATTATGAAGATAAATAATTACCCATAGCGAAGAAAGGGATTCCCAACAGAGTAGAATTATATTTTCCATCAGTAATGAAAAATATCCCTGCCGCAGTGACACTGGAAATACAGATAGTGAGTACTCCCAAGAGTCCCAGGAAAGGTTTGCTACGCAGGCAGTCCTTCATGGAGCTCGAGAGGGTAGCAGTCAGGAGAATCAGCATCAGGCTCACCAAAATCTTGCCCCTGGCCAAGAGACTGGTCTGGTGGAAGTCCTTCCAGAGGCTAAAGGACGCTAGTGAGTAGAGCTGCAGATCTTGGTGATCCAACTGCATCTTGTGCATCAGTTTACAGAATTCACTCTCCCACTTCTCCCCAATGAGGTCCTGGGTGACAGAGCCATACGTTTGGAGGTAGTAAGTGATTTGGATGGCTCTGGCTGATTTGACTCTCTGGTCCTTGCTGTTTGGCACTTCCATGACCCCTCCAAGCTGGTGGCCAATAAAACTGCTCCTTCCATCCTGGGAGGGAAAGTAAAAGAGATGAGCATGTGGTTATCTTGTGTAAGATGTCATACAGTGACACTCTTTGACTCTACCTTCCTTTCACAGACATGCCAAGAGCTCGACTCAAAGGCCACTGAAGTCAGCAGCAGTCATGCTATTGACTTCAGTGAGCTTTTGGACGCATCCTTATTCCCTGTCACAACTCTGTTCCTTACTTGTTACAGACTCATTTACAGTTCTGTGCTGCAGTTCAGGGACTGCCCAGATACTCATTGCAGTCCCAGATGTTCAAGGACTGACATACAGCATGCAAGCTCCTCACCCTGCAGGAAAGGATTGTTTCCCAACATTTTAACTGTGACAGACAACAAAAAATCTGCAGTTACTGAAGTATGAATTGTTTACAATGAAGATCAATTTGTGGAAGATTTTTGATTGTCTGATACTCTAGAAATGTTTTTATAAAGTTTAAAACGTACAGAAAATTAGGCCTGGTTCCTCAGTACACAGATGTAAATGTAGGTGGATCTAGTTTAATAGCTGCTATGGCTCTAGAGCAATATAATTTTAAAAATACTTTTTGAATTTTTTATTTGAAATTTCCTGGATTTTTATCAGTGTCATAGAAATAAGGATCTACTTTAGAACTTGATTTGGCCAGGATTTGTTTTTTTATATTTCAAGAACATAAATTTTATTCTGGTCTCACTTGTTTCGCTATATGCTAGGATGTAATAACTCCTTGACAATCCGTAAAATATACACCAGGTGCATTTGGGATCAGCCTCCATCTATTTACAAGACCAGAGTGTTTTGGTAGATTTATCTGGTCTCATTCAAGCTTTTTTTTCCTCTCCACTTTTGATAAAGATTTTGTAAGAAAGATACTTGCTTTTTAGCCACTGGTTATTCTAGTTCTCTAGAATAACTGTGATGTGCCCCTTTCAAGACAGGAGAAGCTTGCATGGATTTAGATCAAACCCAGCTGCAAACTGAGGAAGATGACTCAGTAGATTAGATAAAAATGTCCTAGCACAAGTAATCTCTTTGAACAAGAACTCTAAACCCAGGGATTAAATGTCTGTTGCACACCAAAAAACATTTTGCTTTTTTGTGTAAGTAAATGGGATAAAAAGTTCTCAGATTTCTTTCCTCTTGTATTTAATAAAACCATAAAATTATGAAGCCATTTAACATATAAAACATCTTGCAGCAGCAGCTTCACGAGACAATATTTTTTGCCTTGATGCACTATAGGAATGAGCTGACTGACAGCATGAATTTGGGAGATGCTCTTCCCTGCACATATACATGGAAGAAATCATCTGCAAAAGACCAGAAGTATTTAAGGAAGATGCTTTTGTCATCCATTAAATCCAGCATTAACCATTTCTAGAAACACCTGTGCTGTGTGCAGGTCATTATCTGAAATTGCCAGCCCTGCTCGCAGTAATGATTTCCATCATAAGGAAAAATCAATGAAGCGAGATACCAGGCTTTATGAAACATAGATGTCTTCGAGGATGTCTCCTCATAGAGCAAAATAAATTTCATAAATTGAGAGACAGTGCTGAAAATGTTTTATATACTCACCTTGCTTCGTCTCTGGTATGTAAAGGAGGTAATCCTCCCACTGAGAATTTTCTGCCTATGCCTGCTTTCACGGCAGGAGCTCATGCTGTTTTCAGCATTTGCCTGCCACAGCCCAGGGAACGTGACAAAGTGCTTTTTGGAACTTCATTTTTTCCCTATTCCGTGTTGTTATTTCCCATTGAAATAATGGCTTCTGGCAAGGTATCCTGGCACGAGTTGACATGAAAGGTGATTTGCAGTCTAATGCCAGCTTCTCGAATCACCTGAAGCCTCATTGCAAATGCCATATAAACAGAGACAACTAGCACAGAGCGGCAACGGGTGTTGTTCTGATGCCAAAAAAACCTCATCTCTGGCATTTCATGTTAGAATCCTATTTTGATTCTTTTTTTTTTTTTTTTTCCTAAAGAAGGGTCTTACCTAACATTCACACACTCACAAAACTTATATTTACAAGCTGGTAATTAAGATTTGAGCAATGCAGACCCTGCTCTCATCCAAAGCAACTTTGCAGTGAAAAATCCCCTTTGGCATTGCTTTGAAATTTTAGGGAGATATGCCATATTTCCTCAGTATATGTTCAGTGTTGACATTCAAACGTTTTCAGCCACTGCAGGATACTTTAGCAGCAAAGTTCCAAACTCAGACAATGGACTATAAGTCAGGTTTCATTGATTCACTATGCAGCATACACGGCAAGGTGAAGGGAAACTTTGTGATGACCATCTGCCTTTCTCTGCAAAAAGTGCACTGAACGATGGCAACATTTCAAAGAGGCAGCAGAGCAGGCACAAATAAATCATGTTCTGCCGTATCTCACATGAAACAGAAGATAACAGCTATTTGTTACACTGATGTACAATCGGGTACCCAGCTCATATGTCAGTAAAATAGAGAGTGAGCTTTCAGATGGAATCGAGGAAATCAGAGATGCTGAATTCCTCTGAGGTCGTTTTGTCCATCCCTTTCCTTCCAAAGCAGATTGCTTCCTATCTACACAAGGGGTTTGGCTTTTCTGTTTTTACAGAGTGCAAACATAAATCTGCCACCAAGGCATTTGGGAAAATGGGGCCCTTTTCTAATACAGCACATATGTTGTCTTTGCCAAATACTCTAGAAGAGTTAAAGATCCTGTTGTGCAAGGCAGAGCTGTCACAGCAACGGTTACAATCTCAGCAAGGAGGAGAGAAGAAAGATGAGGAAAACATTCCCTTTCATCCTATGAAGAGATGAAGGCTGAAGACAAAGATGAAGTCTTCATGAGATCAGCACTGAAGTGTGGCAAAATGACCCAGTGTTGCCAACATGAATTCCAGCATCTCCCAGAGGCCTCCAAGCCAGGGACCTAACTACCTCTTGGGGTCTCATGGGCTCTTCAGGAGAGTTATTCACCATTCCAAATTCTCAACCTCCAGGACCACCTTGGTGAAAGAAGGAGATATGAATGGCTAAACTCCTGGGCTAAGCCTAAGGTTTGGCAAACAAATGAGGCCACAGTAACTTCCATAAATCAGGCCTGTAAGTCAGACAGCTTTTAAACAATATCCCTTATTCTGCCTAGTTCCTTTATGAAAAAAAACCACTTTCTGCTGTTAATTAACATTCATTCCTGTCTACAAGATGCTATTTTTCATACCATAAAAATACTTTCATATTTCAGACTACAGATCCATTACACATTTTATAATACCTTCATATGTTGCTACTCTCTGATCCAATATACAGAAAAGCAAACTCAGAAAATATAACAATGAAACTATTTATTGTTGCACATGACTTTATAGCCACGTATCTTCAGCAGATCTATAACACAAAACAATAACTCTCTTTGGCAAGGTCACTAGCTGGAGCCTAAATTTCAGATTCCCAGGCTGTCTCTCTGTGTGCTTCTCTTTCCATTTTTTTTCTTTTTTTTTAATGTCTAGTGAAATCTTTACAGATCCTGTTCTCCCAGAGGACAAAAAGGACCATCATCTGTTCTGATGGCAGCTAACTCTCTAGATCTAAACATCTTTAAAGAAGGCATGAAATATATCACTTGCTGGGGCATGTGATATTTGATCTTAAACAGCGGACAAACAAAAATCTTTTCTTTCATTTATAATATTAAACTGCATTTTGTGTGCTCCATTCTCTTTTTCTAAAGAGCCACTACCAAAGACATTTGGTAGATTTAGACTCAGAAAGGGAGGAGTACAAGCACTAAGGACTCCCTAAGGAGTGAAAAATGAGAGACATCAATAGCATCATTCAGTTTTTTCCCCCAGAACGATGGATTTTATAAACTGTATTTATGCAGACCTGGAATTGCATGTGGTTGAAAATCCAAACTATTTGTCCATTCAGCAATAAAAATCACTAAAGGTGAATGGATGTTGCAGAGTAAATCCCTACTATGTTTCAAGATAGAACCTTGTCCATACAGCAGGCTTGGACCCTTAATATTCTAAAGAGATGTGCAAATGGCATAGCAATGCTTGGCTTCCTCCAGGGTTGAGTGCAGGACCTGTCTTCCAACCTATGATTCTATGATTCCGGTTAAACAAAAACAGGTGCTCCTACTGAGCTAAATATCTATTGCTGATGCTGTTGCATGCATGCATCCTCTGCATTTCACCCAGATGGATACAAGCAACACTGGCTTAGTACTAAATTATATGGGTCCTATTTTGCTTCTGTAATAATTAATTTCAGTGTGGCTGCTGCAGCCCTGACACCCATCCCTGGGGTTTTGTGTGTTCACTTTCTCCTCCCTCTTTTGAATGGTACAAGACTGACTTTCCTGTCATAAGAAAACAAGAAACTTTAAGGTATTTTTGAAATGGCATGGATTCTGCTTTTCCAGTGCTCTGTCCAGTGGAGGTTAGGGCTAGTGACAGATTCAGTCATTTCAGATCCCTGGCAAGGAGGAGAGGAAACCTTGTACCCTTGTACTGTGAGATCACTCTCATTCAAGTACATTTGCAGAAGCTTTGTTAGCAAATTTATCTCTTTTTTATTTTTCTTTAACTACTACCTGTTATCAACTGGAGTGATGAATAATTATCAAGCTATATTCTAGAAATATTAGGATAAAGCATGCAATCCTGGTTAAACTCTATTTTCTCTTAAAAGCTTAAAAATGGTCAACAAAGGTCAAGCAGGAATGTCTGTTGAAATATACTGTGTGATAAACATCCTAATGAGATTGATGCAGTTGTTCTCCCTGTGATAAGGGCATTCATACTCTACTGAATGTAGGTCATAGAAACTGTTACACTAAAATCCACAGAGGTTAAAATGAAGTCAGTTTCTTTAGTTCACCTAAAGTATTCAAGGAAAAAAATAGAATAAAAATCCCCTTTCTTTGAGATGTTATTTAAGATTTAACATATTTGGTTGTTCCCACCTCCCTCTAGCTCACTATAAAACTTTGGAGAGAGTTTTTTTCTCCCCAGCTTAACTGATTTTTCTATTCCTGTCCATAGTATAGTTATCCATGGAGACCTTATATCAGTTAATCCCTATTCCACCGTCACAAATTACTGACAGCTCCTGAAGCATCCCTTTCAAATGGTTACACATAACAATTATTTGTGTCAGTACAGCAGTTTTCCTGCCCTCGGAGCTATGTAGGTGCTCTTGCACACCCACCAGACTACTTGCTGTTCTTGTCCCTGTGCAGCTATTCTGTATGGCTCAGCGATGGAAAGCCCAGGGCAAGAGAGCCCTGAGGGCAACACATTCGAGGTGAAACTGCACCTCAGCTGACTGTGAACAGGGACACAGTAATGACCACATGGTCTATTCACTCAGCAAAAATAAAATGTATGATAGTGGCCATGAGAAGCTATCCAGGAAATAATCCCCTAGGCTGCTGCAATAAAGGGCAATTCAGTTATTTCCAGCTATCTGGAAATGATGAGGTTCAGCTCACCAACTAGTCAACCAAATTTGTTTTATAGTCATTGGAAAAAGCCCTGCACATCCAAAGGATGATCCACCCCATCCTAAGGGATAGGTACAAATCAGACTTGCTCTCTGCAGTCAACCTTCTCTCTCTGTTTACAGCAGAGGGACAAGATTGCTTAAGAATTGATTCTAATTTTTATCAGGTAAAAAAGTTAGGAGAGATTAACCCACCCTCAGTAAGAGATGCAAGCACAAATCTAGCTGAATTGACCTGTCATCTCTGGCTCATACTGCTATTTTCACAGGCATGCCCTGCACATTAAAATGGACCTTCAGCCCTCTCACAGGCAAACTAAGGATCACTAGAGTGATTTGTAAGTGAAGGAGATGTGCACCCAGAACATTCAAAAGGCAACCAAAACCATCTGTCATCTTTTTCTCATGGGTCTGGTCTCGTGCTCCTTTCCTTTACTGCTTTGGGTTTCTAGATTTTGATCAGGTCATTTGAGAGAGACAAGAATAGGACAAAAGTATTTCAAGAGACTTATATACTCTAGTATTAATAACAGAGAACATGGATGTATTCCTTCCAGGTAATTCAAATTATGGAGGAATTCATAAGGGTGTGATAGTAGACTGTTTGCTACTGGAGACATCTTCTGTGTGTGGGAGCTTCTGGCGCTGAACGTTCCGTATTTCTGAGTGGGCCTCCCCACTTTGCTCCTTCAGTATCACCCCACCAGGTTTTCAGCTACCAAGATAGGAGAAAGCCAGAGGGAAAGCAGAAAAGGCTGTTCCTCCGCATTTGCTTCCCCTGCACACCCCTCAGAAATGAAAACACAAGATAAGCCCTCTCCCTTCCAGGCCAACTCTCTCCACACCAAACCTTTCCTACTAGAATGCATTTCACCTTTACATGTTTTCAAGTGTGCTGTATCTTTTGTCCTTTCTTCAAGCTCTTCATTGTTGACTCCTTCTCTGACTCCTTTGCTTTCTAGGTCAGATTCCCATTCAGTCCTTCTCAGATCCCATCCCAGTTCTTCTTTGAAAAGAGGGATGGATTTACTATCCAGTTCACTCCCAGCACAACTTTGTCCCCAGCTGTCCTAAATTGCACTGGTGCACCCAAGGACACAGTGGTGTCCTTGAAATTGCTGAGTAATACCCATGTTGGCTGTGATTACACACCTCTTCTATGTGGGGAAGGAGGTAGAGAATTCAAGAGCAAAGTTAAGCTCAGGAAGAAGGGAGGGTTGAAGAGAAAGTGTTTTAAGATTTAGTTTTTATTTCTTATCCTGTTCTGATTTGATTGGCAATCAATTAAATTAATTTTTCCCAAAGTCATCTCCTTTGTCTGTAACACTAATAACTGAGTGATCTCTCCCTGTCCCTATCTTGACTCAAGCCTTTTGCTGTATTTTCTCTCCCCTGTCCAGCTGAGGAGGGATGTGAAAGAGAAGCTTTGGTGGGCACCTTCCCAGGGTCAATCCACCATACCGTAAAATACAGACGGATCTATGGAGCCGGGTGTCTTAAACAGACTGGAGGTGTGAAGAACAGGAATCCGAAAAGGAGAAAAGACAGGGTGAAGGGTAACAAAGCAGCAGTTTTCATTTCACCCTTGCCAAGAAAGAGGGGAGGAGAAAGCAGGTGGGAGTAAAGTTGCTTTGCCATCCTCCCGCGAACAGCAAAGCTGTGTCTCACATGCCCTGTGCCACTGAGCCAGAGGCTACAATGAGCACAGCACTGCACTGCAGTCCCAGCCTCCCAGCCTCAGCTCTCACCACCTTCCCAAGTCTCCTCCAGCATCCCTCCTTCTCACCAACCCACAGGGTGGTGTTGAGCAGAACAGCAATAATTCAGGGCTGAGTTTAGTTACCCTAAACTGATAGCCTGCCCCAACAGAAGAATACAAAATCTCAGGGATTTCCATTCCAGAAGTCACACTTCTGGTGGGACAGCACATGTGCTATTTCTTCCTGCTGGCATGTGTCTGCTCACAGGAATCTGGTTTGCAAGCCCTGCATGGTCATACATGGTCATAACCTAGACCTGTGAGTAGAGATCTGTACAGTATGGGAGGATTCAAATCCCAGTCCCAGCCCTGGGAGTCTCCCCAGTGGCCTTTAGCAGGTTGATGCTCAAAGGGTGAGCAATGGGGAAGAGGGAAAGGGTGGCACAAGTAACTGCAGCACTAGTTCTGGTCTGGAAACAAGCAAGGACTTGATTTATATGTCAGCGCCTTCCTCTCACCATGCACAGGACCATGTCCTGATTACTGGAGATTTTTGAACAGGGTCGTATTCCCCCACCTGGGGGAATTCCCCACAGGAGCAGGCCAGCTCTGCATCACTGTGGATTGATATAGCTAACCAGGAGTTTCTCACTGAGATCTGTGAATTTCCTCAGAACTTGTTTTCTACCCCCAGACCTCAATGATTCACGTTACCAAGTAGGGCAGTATTCATAATTTTCATATATTCAAATCCTTCTTTATGACAGACTTCTGCAAGGACGTGCCACATGGTTGCATGGAAATCCAAGCTCCTGCATTGCATTGTGCAGTTGTGGCCCTCCACCCACTGGGACAACATCTATGCTTCTGCCAGATGCTAAGCCATGAAGAACATCCAGACTCAATTAAAAAAGCTATGCTTGTCTCTATGTTCTTCTGCACAGCTACTGTTCATCCCAAAGGATTTTGTTTGAGCCAAGGAGAAATGTAGGAATGAATCGATAAGGAGAGAGCACTACTAGGACTCTACAGCATGAATATTTTATATCAAAGAATACTCCATGATTTCATCCACAGCTCAAACTCAATGAAATGATTTTTCAGTGCAGGTCAGTGGTCCATCAAGCCCAGTTTTCAGCCTCTGTGCATTTCCAAAGCATGACACACCATGATGTGTTTTCCATTACATAAACAGTAAGCAAGATTAATTAATTAAAGCTATCTTGTGCCCTAGTGAAATCCGAGAGAGTTGTATTATCTGAAGAGGGTCACTGCTTTCTCCAAATGTGGGCAAACAGGAAAATATTTCACCAGAATATTTTCCATCTCTTGTGAAGGTCTAATCTTAAAGCTTTCTTGCAGTCCCTGGAGCTATCGGCTAAACAAGAACTTATTTCCTAAAGTTAAGGAAAAAAAAAAAGACTGCAGGAAATACTACAAATCAAGAAAAACTCCTTAGTTGTCCTCTTTCCATATCAATAAAGCAAAAAGACACAAAACTCTCTGCAAAACTCCACATGTACTCATGTAGGGAGACGAGAATCGGATCTAATAATTATCACTTAAAGGGGATCCTAAGAAGCAGTCACACGTTGTCACTGACAAATTTGTAGACCCTCTTGCTTTATGTGCATCTCACTTTGTACCTCTTTTAGTCATTTTCCCTACACCGCTTGAAGTCCAGTGCACACAAGAAATAGGAAGAAAACCTGTCAGGAAGCCAAAGGAACTGGATTTGTCTGGTTTTATTACTTCATCTAAAGGAAATGTTAAAAAAAACAAACAGCAGAGAATAAAAAGTGAGGAGTAAAGCAGATCCACAGGAATCATTTAAGCTCTTAGAATCTGAAGTTTCAATAATGACACAGAAAAGGGTGCTTTTTTCTTTTTAAATTACATTTTATGTTGGCAAATGTCTCTTTAATTTTCTCTTGTCTCTGTTCTTCCTGGTTTCTCTGGGGACCAACAGCCAAAGTACTGAAACACTGCGATAATGTTTTATCAAAGGCAAGAAGGAAAAAAATAACTGAGAATCAGACAAATCCAAGCATGATGTGGCAAGATTTTGGGTCTAGCGTGGTTTTGAGGTTAACTTCCAGCTAGGCAGTTTGCAGGCTTAACTAAACTCAGCCTTCGAATGCAAGGTGCTGCTATGCTTTTATCCAAGTCTGTTCAGGAGCTTCCACTTTCACGGTGCTCAATAAGATATAACAAGGCACAGCTCGAAGCAGATTCAGTTAAGTGCACTTAACACTTCCAGCTGAAAATTCCTCCTTTTTAAGCGATAATTAGTCAGTTTTTCCTCTTTTCTTTTGATCTCAAATTTGGCATTGTGAAGCAATTTCTCTACCCTGAGGCATCTCCCCCTTCTCTCCAGCATACACTGGTTTTTAATGAGTTTGGCAAATTGTTAGCTGGAGAAAGCCAAAAAAATGTCTACTTTCAGATGTTATTCCGTTTTTTCCCCTCCCCCCTTAATGTTGGACCAGAATCTTGAAAGAGGGAGTGGTAATGAGGCATTTAAGTAGGCCTATATTTATGCATTAAAATATAACTGAAGTTAAGGTTCTGGCTCTGCGTATGAGATAGCTGACTCCCACCCAAGGAATTTCTGAATTCAGGACATGTAAAGAGATTTTTCACCCCCGGATATGAATGCCAGCAGGTAGTTTTTATATTTGCAAAAAATCTCTCAAGATCTCATTGTAATACATGCCCTTTGTGATAAAATCTTTTGTTCTTAGTAGCCCATAGAGATGAAAATGGTGTCGTGTATGATTTTTCATCATATTTACTTCAGTCCTTATTCCAATTTGATGTAAGTAAGGTTCACAGCATCATCTCCACTTTGAGTTTCTCATTACCTCCAATAACTGGAGAGTGCTCCTACTGGAAATTTGCTGATGTTACAGTGGTGGGCTTTATGTTTTTCAGCAATACACTGTGGGAGAGGATGTTTTCAGATAGCACAAAGCACAATTGCAATGATAAACAACTGTTAAACAATAGCGCGTGACAACCTGAAAATTTTGCATCAGCCCAAAACATTCATCTAGAGATTGCAGGAGTTGTTAACGAGCTCCACATGCTGGGAGCAATTCATCTTGATGCAGCTTTTGTGCTGTTGTGGCCTGGGAGGACCCATACAAGGTACAGCAGATGCTGATGTCTCAGTTCAGCCCATAATCACTGGTCATCAGTGAGGTTCAGGCATAGCCCAGACCCCACTGTGCAAGGTGCTGTACAAACACACAGCTGGAAAAGCAGTCCATGCTTCAAAGATCTTCCCATCTGGCACTGGAGTTTCCTTAATCACTGTATTTCATAGTACACCCTGGTGGCTTTTCGAAAGGAGGGGTCCAGTCCCTCTCCTTCTTGAACCTGCACCTCCTCCCTGCCAGGCTTGGGAGCAGCAGTTCATGTGTCACGCAATGAATTGGATTGAAGAACCAATGCAGGCTTACGCAAACTCAATGCAAAGTAAAAAATAAAAAGAGAAAATATTTATTTCCCTCCTTGCTGCCAGCTGGCTCAAAATTTCTTTAATTCCTGTGCTCGAACCCTGTAGTCAGGTGGTGGTGTCAGCTGTGCAACACCTGAATGGCTTCATCCTCAAGGTGGCTGTATTTCATGGATGAGTATTTGTCCTTCCGTTCGAGTACACAGTTGCAATTAACTTCAAGCAGAGTTTCTGGTTTGGATGTGCCTCTTCAGGCAGAACAAGACTTAAAACATGAAAAGTCAGATTTTAGGCTCTGAGGCCCTGAGTCAGATTGCCTAATCAAACCTGCCAGGTTCAGAATGCTGGGACTACCAGGCTACCAGTTGGAGCAGAATGGAAAAATGGGGCAACTCTAGAGAGCAATTTCGGTCTTAAATGGGCTGAATCTCATTGTTAGGGTTTTTAGTCCTCCTAAAGCCTACAATGTCCCAAATCCTAGTTTAAGTATCTTTATTGAATGCTTCAAATTAGGTCATATGTGCTGCTAGATTTATATGTTAATATAGTTCTATTGTTAAGAATGAGTACAAGATACCGAGTAAGATGAATATTTAGTTATTGTGTGTAAGCACTTTGGAAGAAATGTAGTATGTTCATTGATAACAATTATAACCACCTTTTCAACTTATCTGAGATGTTTCCCTGCAAGACATCAAACCTTTTTCCCTAAATAGGCATTTTACAATTACTTAATTTAATGTTGGTTTTTTTTAAAAAAGGCTTTTCAAAGTGCTCTGGAGTGCAAAGTGAATTTGTAAATTTTATTAATGCAATCTATTTGGAAAGGGTTTGGTTCTGGCAGAACAGGAAGGACTGGGATTCTAATTTGAAAACAAAAGCGCCGCAGATGTTGGGACCTTGTGGTATCCAGCCACCTTTGCATTTCAAATAGCTAAATATTTAGGGAAAAATTCTGATTAAGTAAGCCAAAGTGTAATAAAATGGCAAAGCGCTTCCAGATTATAGAACCACAGCATTTGTCTTCCAAGTACACTGCAAAATCTGAGTCTCACTGCTGCAATAAACTGCCAATATCTAGCAATCTATTTTGCAGGAGGATGGCATTTAATTCCAGTTCCACCAGTTGAGGTTAATTCCTTATTCAGATTAATGTATCTTAGTCCTTTTGCAACTGTCTAATAAAAATTTCCCAAAAGAGTCTTTCAAAGACCTGTCAGAGATTTGATGTGAGACGAAGCTGCGATGGACTTGTGAAGAAGTCTTGGTTTTCCCCACAAAATAATTCTGGGAAGTTTTTCCTCATGTCAGTGCGAATACAGATTATTCCTTACGTCATTTAGAAAGGCTTCACCTGGCATAAGTCTTTGGTATAAAGATCTCCAAATTTAGCATTTTCCCATGCTCACAGAAGTTTCATGGAACTTTTTTTTGGCTGTGTATGTGTGATGTGAAACAAATGTGTGGTGAGATTCAGCTCTCCAAATTCTAACCAGCAGAAACGTAAATGCATAATCTGAACATTCTTTCTCTGGTACATCAAGTCTCTGAAGGGTGAACTCATCACTGCCTAGTTGTTCAGAAAAAGCGAAATGCATTGTTTCTGGAGGTTCACGCTTCTCTCCTCTGATTGCACACTGGTCCCACTTATGTTAGATGCCAAATAAAAGAGCTCAAATTAGAAGTATATCCCATCTTTGTCTTTAAAATGAGTTTTCCAATTGTGACTCTGTACGAGAATCCACAAAGCGCTACATCATGGACACTCAGTGGCAGGGCAGGATCACATCCTGACTTTGCAGACCAGACCAGACACCATCCTCGGCAGCCAATGCCCTAACATACGGGATGTTTTTTAAGAAGAGAAGAAGAACTGGCCTGATTCTACAATCCATTTCACCAGCATTACCAACCTGTTCCCAGAGACTTGGTCTGCAATCACTCTCATGTTGGACAAAAAAATAGCAGAAATGAAACAGCTAAACATTTTGTAACTGAGCAACTGGCTTTGGAGACTCTTTGCTATGTGATTTTTCACTGGCACAAGCAGAGTACAATTAATGAATGACAAAATTCGACAGGGATAAAATGAAGCCAATTTGTGGCTTTAGAGGTATGAGGATATACTAATTTGAAGTGCTAGGATGCACAACATGACAAAACAACTTCAAGACTGGCCCATCCAAAATCCACACAGCTAGCACAAAACTCCAGGAGACTGTAAAGCAACAGTCTATCGATACTTCACTGATATTTAACACATTATCTACAGCTTCCAAGGCACTGTTCAAACTCAACATATGGAGCTGTCTTTGTTCTGCAGCACTTGATCTGCAAGAAGGTGAAGGATGAAGGACAAAACTGAATAGCGAAATGTCCACATTTACAAAAGCAACATCAGAGTTAGAAGAAAAACTAAGTGCCTTTTCTGTGGGGGTTGCAAAATCCCAACTTTAACATCAACTTTGTCATTGATCTTGATCATATCATTTAAGCACTGTATCTTCAATTTGACATTTGCAAAACTCAGCTTACAGGAATCTGTTTCAAGGGAAGAACCTAAATTGCCCTTTGGGGACCAGAATGCAATGAAAACAACAGAAAACTCTTTAATTTTCTGTTCAGGTTTCTAACTGCTCCGGTTCTGTCTGTGTAAATTCTCTGACTCAGCTGCTGCTGACATCTCCTCCTTGTTTAATATTATCTGTGAATTTCATTCCTGTGCAATTCAATTCCACTTCCCGATAATTAATAGAGATGTTAGATGAGACCAGACCTAACACAAATTCTCCAGATACCTTGCAAGATACCTTCCATAAACTTGTTACATTATCATTTATCATGATTCTTCGTTTACTACCTTTCAGCCAGTTTCCAAACCACATGACTGGTTTCCCATACAAGCCAATCTAAATTAATTTGTCTGTTAGGATTTCCTCATAATCCTGCACAGAACAGGGAATGGGCTAGATTGACCTTATAACCCTTTTACATCTTTGACCTCTTGATGTTATGTGGAAGAGGCATGAGATTGCTCATAAAACTCCAATAGATCTTTGACTGAATTTCTCCTTCAGCACCACAGCACGCCTTTATGATGGGAAAATCAATGTAAGGGAGAGGATGATCTGAGTTGCAGCAGAATATGAATTCTTGAATTTGTGGTCCTGCAGCAATAGCCACCATCCCATACCCCAAACTACTCTTTCACAAAACAGCATCTGAAATGTCCTTTCTATCAACTGTATTCTCATTGAAGAGGCTACATGGAAAGATCCTTTTCAAACTTATCCTGTCATTTCTGGATACACATAAATTTTGCTGAGTTCCATTCTGGATTGTTCTCTATCCTGCTTACCTTCTTTTCACTATGCTGCAAGAAGTGAAAAAATGTCCTACTCCAGCTTTGGTTTTCCTTGCCTTTTTGCTACCTCAAATAGTAACTGGGTTTTCCACAAAAAGTATCAGAATCGTTCCTTAAGGAGCATTGCTCAGATCTATTAAGTAGTTACAAATGATCTGCTTTAACGTTCCTTTTGAGGTGAATATTCTGATGAAAAGACCACTGACAATATGCAATTACAGTGTTTTGCATTTATATAACATCTTTCTTCCTTTCAAGGATGTCCTTCTCTCTCTCCCACCTCCAAAATATTATACTTAGAGGCAAGAATATGGTAAAAGTTGTAAGGATACAGGCTTTATTCTTTTAGGAGAAAAAAACCCCAAAACTTTCCTTTAAAATTAAATTATTCTCAAAAATGAAATGTCACTAAATACTTCATGAGATCAGGGGAGCTCTTAAGCTTGCCAGGCTTGTGAACTTTATTTTGGGTATATACCTAAAGCCTAATACTTGTGCTAATCTTGAAGCCTGGGGAAAGAAAGGATTAGGGAGATATTTGTATATTTTCAGAAATGTTAATATTTCTTTGCTGGTGTTCCAAATTCTATACAATTTACAATGATAAATCTGTTATGGACCCACTCAGTGACCAGTGTTTTTTTATGTGCAGATAAGGATCAGTTATGGACAGGATAACTGATGTTAATTAACAAAGAAATACCACTGGTAGAGCATTTATTCCAGCTACTACTGAAGAGAAGTCGGTTTGTCATCTATCTGAGTCCAAAAGCCTATATGGTGCAGGCTGTATTGGAGGATATTTTATATTTATCTGTGAATAAAACATCACTCAACAGGACAGGAATCAAGAACATGAGCAAACTGAAGTGTGGCTTTTAAGGAGAAAAATGCACGTGAATATTTCCATGTTGCATCTGCTCAGCACTGAATTTGTTAATGCATTTAGTTAATGAATCAACATCTACTCTAACAAAGCATCCTGGAAAACAGTTAGGAAAAGGGTGATTTATATTTAAGTCACAGGCCCTGTCAAACAAGAGATTGTATTGCATAATGAAGTACTGCTAACAGCATCTTTCTTCTTAACAAATTGCAAAATTGTCTTACAAACTACACCTGCTCCAGAAACTAGAGCAAAGGACCAATATGGTGCCTTGGATACCAGCGGAAAATGGCATTAAAGGAGCTGAAGCACCCTGTTAATGGACACACTTATGGCCATGGGAATTGGGCTGTGTCCTCAGCCACGCAGGGATCCTGCCAGGCGTGGCTGGTGGAATGACTTCATTTCTCTGTGACTTGCCCTTGCCCAAAGTTTGAACATGAGAAAACATTTCCTTGTAAAATGCTGGGGGTTTGTTTCTACTTTATTTTCTAATCTGCAGTATAATGTGAGAGCAAAATATTTGGAAAGAATTTTGAAAGAATACTTTGAAAGAACCAGTCCACATAAAAAAATTGAAGCATTTTGTTGGGAACTCATCAAAATGAAACTGTGGGAACCTACCCTTCTCTTCCTCCAAGACAAAATTAAGGGCAAGATAGACGTTTCACAGATGCTTTTGATTTCAAGGGTACTGTAATTTCTGATAGAAAATGATTCAGCTGAAATTTTATGGATCCACCCAATATGCAACAGAGGTAATGCGTGATTCAGCACAAACCTAGCAAAATACTCTGTAGTCACTACTCAATTGTAGCACCCTTTAGGAAGCTGTTGACACACACGCAAAAATACACCATAGATGTGGTAAGAATAACACTTTCCCATCAGACTGACACCACTTGTGTAATGTTGGTGGAAAAAATTACGTGACGTGTGAGAAAAGCAAGACCCTGTCTTAAACAAGGGCAACTTTTCTGTCTTGTTGAGGTACCTAACTCGGGCACAAGCTTTATGTGCTCGCTGAACTGGTCCTACAGGTGATGCTTATATTCCTTATACGTTGCAACAGGATACACATTAGGCGTCTGGTCTTCCCTGTTGAGGTGTTCAGTGGCAGCTCCCAGGTCTCCCACTGAGGGTACAAAGAAATTAATTGTAGTGGACTGACCTATTAAGATCTTTAATCCCAAATTGTGTATCCTAGGTAGGTGGGCTGCATTATGCTTAAAGTCTGTGCAATGTGGTATTGCCTTCAAAGGCATAGGGCACGTAGGCAAGACTGCCCTTTGCCTTCTTGTGTTCTCTCAGAGCAGACAGCAGGTTTTAGGGCTTGTGCAATTGGTATTTTAAAAGAAGAATTATTCTGGGAGATGCTAAAATGTTTGCCATTTTTTGTTTTGGGGAAATGTTATACTCCTGTGGTGCTGACTGACTTTTTCCATCTTAGTTACAAATCCTTATCAGACCAAAACCTTTCTGCAGTATTAACCAGGTAGTGGCACACCGATCTCTCAAACTCCGATCCCCCCTGCAGCTCTTTGCCTGTGGTACCAGTTTACTAACAGAATAGACTGGGGGAGGGCATGTTTGGTGCCAGAATACAGAATCAGGAAGAATAGTTGATCTGGCTGCGGGAGAACTGACATCTCACAGAGCTGATGCTGGGTGTGCAGAACTGACAAGGTGCAGGAATTACCCATCGACATATGAGCAGGGTTAAGGAGACAAAAAAGGTGCAGGAAAAAATTCTGTGTCATACTAGAGTTGCCCACAAACAAATTATTCCCTTGAGCTGGTTCCACAGTAATGCTATTTAACTAGAAATCCTCCCGTTGCTACCACATCACACATCAAAGATCTCCAAGCACTTCACGTGTATCTCCTGCTCCCAAAATGCCCAACCAGTGTAAAAGTAGAGTTAATTCCCACCCAGTGAATCCAGGGCTAGAGCATGTGCCACTGCATGTGATCATCTCTGCAATGCTCAGGAGCTCTGTCGCTGCTTTCTCTCTTTGAAGAATCCTTCACAGTCCTGATACCAAGGATTTCCTTTACTATCTGTTCTCACGAATGTACTTGGTAGGTAGGAAAACAGAGAACAGGACTAATATACTGAGCAACAGAGTTATAAAAGACTTTATAGCTTTCCCTTTCTGCCTCCCGTTGTCTTCCTCTCTCTTTTCCATCACACACTGCCCCTGCTTTCCTACATTGTTGAAGACTTTGCTTCATGTGTATTTAAAGCTGCTTTTCAGCTCACATTCCAGCCCTGCACATCATGTCTTACTGTTTGCACCAGGAGCCCGTAACGGATCTGGGGTCTGCATAAATTAAAGAATTTCTGTAGAAATGCAAGATCATGTTTTTAATAACTCGATTCACTCCTCTCAGAAAACTGGTCAGCATTTTTTTTCACCGTGACTTTTGAAATAATAATTGTGCAGAGCTCTGCATATGACTCTTTCATGTCTTAATGGTTGAAAAGCTTGAATACAAATTTTGTTCTTAGATAACTATTTTCAAAATGTCTAGTACTACCTTGCTTTCATCATTGTTTATTGACTAAGAAAGATGTGCATGCAATATGCATACCTACATACATATAAAGGACATTAAACAATACAAGAACTTTTTTTTTGACATTTTTATTGATCCAATTTTCTCCTAACATTATTCCTCCCACTTCTACTGCAGACCATATATTTAATCAGTTAATGTTATTTTAAAGATCTCCTCTCTTCTCTGCTTCATTAAAGCATCTTTCTCCGGCTGGGCAGACCAGCACATGTTCTCTACTAAGGCTCATAAGTTACATTCTCACACCTTGCTAGCATGGAAGTATCTGTATTTGGTTTAATTATTATTACAGATAGCAAGAATATATCCATCCATTGTAAATTCAGGAGAAATTCAAAGCTCTCCAACAACTCGTACTGCCAGTACACCAAGGGGCTCAAAAGACATTTTGGAAAGGCATAGTGATGGCTGAGATTAGAAGATGTTATGTCATCATAGAATCACTGCCAATAGTTAACTGAATATTTAGAAAAGGAAATATTTTTTTTCTGCCCACAGAGGAGTAGCTATTATATGAAGATGCCAAAGAGCTACTTGCACAAAATTTCTAGCTTTGCCAAGTGGTTGACATCCATCCCAGATCTACAGTGATAAGCAGTCATTCCTAACTGAAGGGGCTTGCAATTGCATCAACCTTTTCTCTTTAACCATACAACCTTCCAATTTCTTCTTTATAATAATTCACATCACAGCAAGGTCTCCAAAAGGCCTGACACTGTATAAAAGGCCATGTCTCTGTCCTGGTTTTGGACAAGTGTTGACAAAACTGAAGAGTGGAATAACTGTAGCTGAAAGGCATGAAAGCAGCTGACCAAAGTCATCTGACAGGTCAATGGAGAATGCTTTATTTGTACTCTTTGAAATGGTCACTGCTTTCAGCTGCTCAGTGCAAAGGAATGAGACCCACACCCAACAAACCTGCTGTCTACAGCCCCAATGGTGTGAAGGTGGAATTTACCCCAGAGACTGGTAAGGAAAGTTAAGTTCATAACTGAAGAATGGTGGATGTAAAACAGCACTCTAAACCCCATTCTTGCTTTGATATGTTTCTGATGTTTTTCTGATGTTTGTTTATGTTGGGGCAGCCTTATACAGGTTAACCTGGTTTAATGTCCATGGTGCACTCTGTGCTCATAGTCTCCTTTTAGGCAAGAGAGTTGTCTTAACACATGGTCTATCAGAGGTAAGAAAGACACTGTTCCTAATGTGCTAAGCAGAGGAAGGAAAAGAGAATTTTATTAAAAAGGAAAGGTAATGTTTCATGTCTTGCCGACACGGAGCAGGCAGGCTGTCTGATCATGTTCTCAAGAGCTAATAGTTGCAGACACATCTCCCAGTAAGGGCACAGCTAACCCGCCGCAGATACCAGCTCTGCCAGCCCCTCCAGGCAAGGTGAGTGAAGAGTCCTTCCTAGTCCTGCCAGACAGCATGGAAACACAGTTGGAATAGCAAGAGGGTCTTCTTGGTTGTTGTTTGTTTTCCAAACAAGTTTTCGCAACTTTAAGTCAGAAAACTTTCTAAATTATTTCAGCTTGCTTTTATGCTACTGAGCAGCTGCTCCAAGCTCAGCCTGTCAATCCTGTCTTCATCTGAAAGGCTGAGATGAAAACGACCTGTAGCCTCCAACCTTCATCTTCTGATCCTCTCCCTGCTCATGTTTTATTGTTTTGATTTGGTTTAGCAGCTTTTACCACCTACAGAGACTTCACTGGATCTTGAGCCACAGGCTTGTATTAGGACAAGCAGTTTCATAAATGGGCACGGAGTCACATTGTCTCCAGGGAAGTATGTGGTCCTTGGAGTCAGAATAGTCTTATACTTGAACAAGCTTCACTGAAGGAACAATCCATCTGTAGATATTATTGATATGCAGATGCCTACTCTAGTGCAGGTGTGCTCTGGTCTTATATCCTCTCTGCTCCATGGAGGTGGTCAGTCTCGAGGATTAATCTTAGACCAGTGGGAAAGACTCCACAAATGCAAACAGAGCAAGACTCATATAAAAGTACAGCTGTAGCATGAGAAAAATCGAGAATCTGGCCAGTAGCAAACCTGCAATTGCAGTTTTCAAGCTGCTAAGTGAATTCAAGTAACGTTTCTACCTAAGCAATAAGTGATTCTATATCAAATTGATGTGCTTATCACAAATGTGGCAATAGAGATGTCTGTTTTATTGGTTGCTGTTTAGCCTAGTGTTCATAAATGACTGATATTTAATTAATTGAAGGCAGTATTACAAAACCCAATCTGCTTACAAGGGCTCCTTTTAACCAGCAACTGTCATATTCATTCTGATCTCAGAGAGAGAGGTTCTAAGTTATTATCTTTTCTCCAACAAACTAGCAAGTAAACATGAAAACAAAGAGTAATGGTGAAATACCTGAAAAAAATGCTTTAATATTTTGGTTTTTTGCCCCTTCAGGTTAGGACTGTTCAGAATTCATTCTTTTTAGTGATTTTTTTTTTAATTTTTCCTAATAAAAATGGCAAATTTACTGGGGTTATTGGCAAGTCAGGTTCAAAACACATCTCCTTCCTCAGATCTTGCATTTTGCAGATGATACCAAGCTGGGAGGAAGGGTTGATCTGTTAGAGGGTAGGATGGCCCTACAGAGGGACCTGGACAGATTGGAGAGCTGGGCCGATTCTAATGGGATGATGTTTAATAAGTCCAAATGTTGGGTACTTCATTTTGGACACAACAATCCCATGCAGAGCTACAGACTGGGGACAGAGTGGCTGGAGAGTAGTCAGGCAGAAAAGGACCTGGGAGTGCTGGTGGACAGGAAACTCAACATGAGCCAGCAATGTGCCCAAGTGGCCAAGAAGGCCAATGGCATTCTGGCCTGCATCAGGAATAGTGTAGTAAGCAGGACCAGAGAAGTTATCATCCCCCTGTACTCGGCACTGGTCAGGCCTCATCTTGAATATTGTGTCCAGTTCTGGGCCCCTCAGTATGGGAAAGATGTTAGGATACTGGAATGTGTTCAGAGGAGGGCAACGAAGATGGTGAGGGGGCTGGAGCACAAGCCCTAAGAGGAGCGACTGAGGGAGTTGGGGCTGTTTAGTCTGGAGAAGAGGAGGCTCAGGGGAGACCTCATTGCTCTCTATAACTACCTAAAAGGAGGTTGTAGTCGGGCAGGGGTTGGTCTCTTCTCTCAGGTGACCAGTGGCAGAACCAGAGGGCATGGACTTAAGCTTCGTCAGGGAAAGTTTAGACTTGATATGAGGAAAAAATTCTTCACTGAAAGGGTGATTGGCCATTGGAATGGGCTGCCCAGGGAGGTGGTGGAGTCACCTACCCTGGAGGTGTTTAAAGGGAGACTGGATGAGGCACTGAGTGCCATGGTTTAGATGATGGTTGGTGTTAGTGTTGGTGTTAGTGTTAGGTTATAGGTTGGACTTGATGATCTCAGAGGTCCTTTCCAACCTTGTGATACTGTGATACTGTGATCTGATAGTACACAAGAAGTAATTCCTACGCAATGAATAGTTCTATCTATATCAATAAATAAATTGTGTTTCAGGCCACATTCCGGCCTTAGGACCAGGGTTATAACATATCCAAGCAGATACACACTTTTTATCCCCAGAACAGAGTAGATGTACCAACCAGGAACAGACCTTTTACCATGCTGTCTCCCAAGCTATCCCCAGGAACAGTCCTGGAACTCTCAATTGACAAAAAAAATATGCAGGGATTTTTTTAAAGCTTGTAATGTAACAGTTTTGTGTGTAAGGGTCAGTGCTCAAGGTAGACTTGCTCAGTCTGTGTGAATAGGGCACATTCCAGAGCCCAAACACAGGAACATTATGGATGTTCTTTGTCATGGACTGGGGAAAACATGAGCAAACTTGCTCCAGGACATATCTTAAAAGTCTTCATTAAGACTTCATACATTCAGCATTGCTTTCCTGCTCTGCTCCGGTCTATCTGCATGACCTTGGGCAAGTCACTCTTCTGGCTGGGCTGCAGACTGCAGCGTAGCGTAGCAATAATTGTGAATGGTCTAGAGAGTGTCCCTAAAGCAATGGGAGCAGGTATTTTCATACAGCCTGGCTCACTTGGCCTTTCAGAAGGGTAAACTTGCCTACAGTGACCCCTGTGTTGCCAGAGTGGATTTTAAACCTATCTCAGGCAAAACACACCGCAGTCGGCACTCTTAATGTGAATGCCACCTCTCTGCTCCACTTCTATCAAGTGGAGAGAACAGACTTCCTGACGTATAGAGGGGTAGTGAAGATAGATATATTCAAGTCTATAAGCTCTTCCAACACTACAGAAAGTAAAAATTAAACAATCATTACCCTTCACAGCCAAATTCTCTTAGGAAAAACCAAGCAGTTTCATTAGATTTTGCAGTCCAGTAACAGTGGTTTCAAAACCAGTGCAGCTTGCTGAAACTTGGTTGTACAGCTCCTAAAATGTTCCCATGAAAGACCTGGCAAGAGCTCAACCATCAGCTAACCCAGCCTTCAGCCAGCCTCACCTGAGAGAATTGAACCAATTCAGGCTCCAGCAGGAGGCAAGAAGAGGGACAAAGTGAGTGCTGCTCACAAGACTTAAGGGAAAGAAAGAAACTACAAGATGATTTAGCAGCTTCCAGATGGCGCAGGAAAGAGAGCGGAACAGCTCAACGTTTTCATTGTGGTTCCCAAACCAGAATAGGTTAACACTTGACTCATGTCCTCTGCAGACTAAGCACTTCTGGGACATCTTTGCAGGTTGTAAACCCACTGCATTGTTCTTAGGATATTTTTTTTCAGTCTGAGCCCATTATTAAAAGAAAAAGACAGAGGAACATCTACCTGTATTAACCAAGCAACGTGTCCTTTGAGAAAGTGAGTCAACCAAGTCCTTATGGTGCAGGAAAGTTTAGCTAAGAAAGCTCACAAGGACATGGACCGGTGAATGTGATGAACACCGGTCTGCATTGAACAAGCGCAGCCAGATTTGACCCTCTTGTTTGCATTCCATGACATCGAGCCAAGCCACAACCACTCCATGTCACACTCAAATAAAAAGAAATAAAAAACCTTCTACAGCCCTTTGCTGAACATCCAGAAACTTACCTACCCTAGTGGGTGCAGCATGTGAGGTATTTCTATTTAAATGCATTAAGACATCCCAAAACAAGGAACACAGACCTGTATTTCTAAGGTCTCTGCTCAGAAGGAGATGAGTAAATAGCTTGAAAGCCAAGATTAAACCAGTATTTTGGCTGTGGCTTGAAAGAGAGCAAGAGCTGTTTGCCCACAACTTCCTAACCCTGTAACTTGGTAGATGGGACAACAGAGATGACTGAGTGGGGGATCACTTAATGAATTAATCTGTACAAAGGAGTAATTTATTACTAGTAAACTGGATCCAAAAAATACCAGAGGAGGTGAGACATTGAGGTTATGTCACAACTGAAGGACAGTCCAGCTTCAAGGCTGAACAGGGTCCCACAACAGAATCCTTACTACATCAGAAAAAGAAAAACTGTGGCAAAGTGTGTCTCTTTTTTTTTTCTCAATAACACCAAGGACTCTCCTTATCCATGGAAATGGGTTATAATATTAGCTTTTCTCTAAAAAGCAGTCACAGATTTTGGTGGCTTTACCTCCTTCCACTGAGAAGTGGGTAAAAGGCTCCCTGCTCTGCCCAACTTTAACCCCAGGTATTTATGGGCATTTATTTCTTCATCCAGAAGATGATACACAAGAACTACTTGGGGGATTGGAGGTGCTGGGCTGATAGTCAGCAAGGCTCCGAGTCAGATATCTATGCTTTGGGCAAACCTTTCTCTGCGAGATTTATTTACTGACCACTTATTCCAATAAATCTCTAATCCAGACCAAGTTTTTTTTTTCCTTTGCTTTTATCTTTTATAAAAAGGAGGATCTGTAGGCATTCTCCTAGTAAAAGAACACATTGCAAATGACCCCATCCTAATTTTGCCAAGCTCAGTTAACGTTTCTCTACACAAGAAAATTAATCTGGACTGAGAAAGTAAAATTACTATTTCTGTGTAAAGGTGGTTCATAATTACAGTAGTCCAGATTACCTCTACTAAGCCAGCTTAATTCTGACTTTAAAAATAAGCAAAATGGAAAGAAAGCACTTTAATTCTGCAATAGGAGGATTGTCATCACAGCAAACTAAAAGATAAAATTTGTATAAGGATATTTAATACAGAATTATTCACGTTTCTGCTTTCTGAGCATTTCTTGCACTCAGGACTTTCCAGCAACAGCAAGGACACCTTTGCATTTCCACACACTCAAATCAAACAGCCACAACTCTCCACAAAGCAGTTAGTGTAACATCTAGAGCAATGGGACCGTGTCCCAGCTCTCCCATCCAGCCCTTTTAACTGAAGCAAAACAAGTGACAAAATCAATCAGTTTTGGAGGCAGGAACTGGCTTTAATTTTTTTCCTGATAAATGAACAGTAAGAAAAAAATGATAAGTTCAGCATCTGACCAGTATTTTCAAAAGCACTACTCTCCTCATCCCTGAGGATCTCTTTGAAAAAGGGGGGACAGTTAACCCCAAAGAGCCTCTCTGTTTTACAAGAGGACCAATTCCTCTTCCCTATCAGCATGAGTAAATAGTGTACTAGGGAGCTTGTTACACTCTGTTAAACAAATCCAGCCTCTGGTGCAATGCCTAGGGGAGCATGCAGATACACTGCAATTCACAGAAACTTTCAGCAGCCACCTGCAAACTTTGCACCTTATTTACGCATAGTAAGTTAGCCTTTGGTGAACTGGATTTCTTCAGATGGGAGAGAAAGCAGATGGGTGTTTGTGTGTCTGGGAAATAGTCCTGAGATCATTTGTGGTGAATTGTTTATCCATTTAATTGGAAGGACTGAAACTTCTTTCACCTTTTACCTTGTTTTGCCTTTGCTGGAAGCCTCTAGCTGATGGGATCCATCTCAAAACTTCAGCCCATTCATCAGTGGCAGAGTTTAATCAATTTCACACCAAGAGAAAAAAATCCACCTCCCTTCCCCTTCTTTGCATGCAGGTAAAGAAAAAGAAGGTAGGACACCTGAAATTGCTCCTGGCCCAAACCTCCTGCTGCTCCTGCTGTACTCACAGAGGCAAAGTGATAGAGGAGCTCACTATGATTTGAGGAAAGCCTTTTCTGTCCATGTTACAGATAAATTATCCCACCACAGCAGTGGGGGTGGAAAAGGTGATAGTGAAACCCCAGCTCTCAACCACCCACTGACCTCCTGTTCCTTTTCCCGATGTATTAACCCTTCAAGGCATTACAAGGTCTCCCGGTCCCGAGGCTGTTCACTCCCTGTTTCTCCCGGTGCGTTAGCGTAGAGTCCCCCCACCCTCCCTCCTCGTACAGAACAATAGCAAGGCACCGGTTTCAACTACTTCCCGAGGAAAGCCCAGATCACATACATTTAGATATAGAGAGATAGATATGATTATATTTCTCTTTGCTGTTTAGGACAAGAAATGAAGTGCTGCCTCTTTAATTGGCAAAAGCATGCAGTAAGAGCATACCTTTAATTTAGTGTTGGGATAGCTCACTTGCACCCTGGCTGTTGTCTTATTGGAGAGGGCAGCCTGCCTCAGATCCTCTAGCACTGAAATAATATCATCCAGCACGCATTTCTTATCCTGATTTCTCAACACACACAGATGGGAAAAAGTATAATTATAGCCTTTGTAGTTCACCTTCATTTCCAGCACCGCTCGGTGGATCTGCAGGATCATATCAGCCTGATGCAAAATATTGCCTCCGGGTTTGGAGAGGAGAATCACCCTGCCATACCTCCCCGGGGTGTGCAAGTCCGAATATAGCTGGCTTTTGGATTGATCGAGGGAGAAAAGGCTGCTGGCTAAGCTCCTCTCGATCTTGGCCAGGCTGTGGCTGGGGGCTACCAGGCTCTCCAGGTCAGTGTCAGGCTGGAAGCGGTTGAGCAGGCTGAAGCCGAAGATGATGGTCAGGACTGCGGGCACAGTGAGGAAAAACACCGGATGCCTGCTCACGAATAAGCCCAGCTTGTAGAAAAACGACTGGAGCCCTCTGTGTATCACCTGCCGCAGCATCCTCCACCAGATCCAGCCTGCAGATGCTCCTGGCCGTCTTAGAAAGCACATGTGACATGTGTAGCTCCTTACCCCTTCCTGTCAGTTTCCCTTTCTCTCTCCCTCTCTCTCCACTACTCCTTTAAAAGACTGCAGCAAGTTGCAGCAAGACAGCCAAATATTGATCAATGGGGTGTGTGTGTGTGCGCGTGTGTGTGTGCCGGGGGTGGAAAGGACCGGGCAGAGGAAGGAGGAGGGGGGTTCCTTGCATTTTTTTGTTTTCTCTCTCTCTCTTTTTTTTTTTTTTTCCTCTCTTTCTCTCTCTCTCTCTCTCTCTTCCCTCCCCCTCCCCAACCAAGTAGCATCTCTCCCCCTCCCCTCCCGGGTGCCCCCCTTTCTCCGGAGAGGCTCAGGATTGCACTGGGAGAGCTGCCGGCTCTGCGGTGCCGTGGTACTTCTCTCCCCGCGGCCAGCAGCAGCCCCCCTTACTGCAAAGCACCGCTGCTCGCTGCCCTCCCTCCAGCCCCTCCACACACACACACATGAGAAATTTCAGGATGATGCTGCATTTTAACATCGCCTGACCCTCCACACCGCCCCCTGCACCCCGCGCCCCGCTCCCCGCCGGCTGCGGAAGGAAGGAGAGTTTTGCCCCGAGACTTTGAGAAGCGCTTTCCCACAGCAGCATCAGGATCAGTATCCGCCGGACTCCGCTTTGCATCCCCTGGTCCCACAGCTGCTGCATCCCCTCGCGATGCGGTCTTTGGTTGGGGGGAGGGAGACACACGCCACACACACCACTCCTGGCAAAGCGCCTAGCTCAAATTTTCACCTCGCCCTTTTCCCTCATTTGTAGCCCGAGATCGCCCAGGCGAAGCTGCCCCGTCCTCCTACGAGCTGGGAGAGGGACTTCGGGAAGGGCCTGGGGCAAGGGGAGAAAGGGGGAGTGAGATGCTCCCTTCTGTTGCCTGAGAGCCTGGCACTTTTCCCCCCTCCCCTGGCCAGCAACTCCCTGGTCGTTGACCCAAGACACGTAGGATGGGTCTTCTGACACCCTCCAGCTGAAAAATATAAGAGGTTTTCCAAGCAAAGACACCAGCAGACCATTACATAAGAGGAGAAAATCCTGCAGCTCCCCGGACCAAAGGAGAGCAGCAGAGAAATGCATGTGCTTGCAGCAGGAGAGCTGCCCACCAACTCTTCAGGCAGCAAGCCCTACTCCTCCAGGATCTTTGCCCAGCTCTGCCTGGGACAGCAGATCCAGCCCCAGTAGACTTGACAGCCCGTTGCAGGCAACGCAGGAGAAAATGCATGCTTGCTTTAGAGGAGCTTTACACTTACCTCATAAATTCAAGTCACAGAAATATAATTAAAAAACAAAACCTGAAAAATGCAGATCATTGCTCAATATTCCCCTTCCGCAAAATTCCTACTGTATTTTAGCTACTTTTGTCAAACAGCAATTAAATTATTTTGGGAAAGGACCAAGGGCATTATGCAAACCCTGAGAGCAAGGTTCTTCTGTAATAAACCCTTACTAAAACAGAAGGAGGGAGAGAGGAACCTGGGGAGTTTGAGACTGTCAGTTAGCAGACACTGCCCTATCCAGGACCCAACAAACAGTGAGCTATACTCAATTTGAAGCAATTATCAGTATTTTGGAGAAAAACAGTATTCGGCAATGCTTTTCATGCTGACCTCTCCTGCCCCCACTACCCCCTTCTTAATTCTGTGTGGATGAACAGGACATACAGAGAAGAAGCCCATCTGTCAGGGCTTTGGAGGGCTTGTGTTAGGTCACAAAGAAGTGATAAAGTCTGGAAGCCTGAGATCCTGCAGAAGTGCAGAAATGTGAACTTTTTCCAAGTGACGCAACAGAGAGGCTGTGAGCAATGGAATTTAAAACCTACTTGGCTGAAGTCAGTGGCTAAGATTAAAAACTGCCTTGGTAAAACTGGCTTAATTTTTAGATATTTGAATTGGTGCTGCAGGTACATCATGCCTCTGAAATTCAAGCTGTTTTTATTTAGTGGCCTAGATACTGCTGATCTGGAGGTGCTTTCAAATGCGGGCTGGAGTTCTTGCAGGCAACAAGAAGGAGAGGTCAAAGGTGGTAAATTCTGTAGAAAATACTTTGTCAGCTTCCTATTTGCTCAGCTAAAAGCATTGCCCATGATGGAAATCTGCCTCAACAACCCCAGGAAATGCTAAGCTTCATTGGTACAAATTACAGCTCTTTGTCTGTTTTATGATGCACTTATACTGATGGTTGAGTGCTCCCAGTGAATAAAGGCTAAATGCAAAGGCTTTATTGAGCCTTTGCACTTACACACATAATGGAGACCTTGAGTGGGAAGTCAGAACCTGATTCTTCATTTCTACACGTGCAGGCTTATAATAGTCTTTGATGGAGTATGTCATCGTACCTGAGCTATAGGTGCTACTGGCAGATACGCCTTAGCACTGTGGGTTTCAGCACAGGCTGCAGAAGCTCTGCCTTTGGGTCCTTGGTACTCATTGCTTCTGTGGCTTATATACTGTTGTTACCTAATCTGGCAGGGAGAAAGTTCCAATCACTTCTCTTAGTTGCTGTGGTCGTACCTAGGAGGATCTCCACAGAGCTGAGCTTTGCTCAGGAAGCTGGCCAGACCTTTCCTATTGACGACAGGAAGAGTTCAGGAACACAGTGAGAGCAGGCAGGACCACCCTAAGAGGAGCAGGTCCCTCTAGTGCCTAAATGAAATATGGCAAAGGATGTTTTTCAGCTTCTCCGAGTTTTGAACAACTTGTCATGATGCTGCAGTGGAGTATTCAAACATGGCATTGCTGAAGCACAGATCATGCAAAGAGAGGGCAAAGAAAGGCTTGACTGAGCACACACAGTTTCCTTCCTGAGCAGGAAAATAAAACAATATTGCCAAAGAATCCTGGCAGTTGGTATTGTCTGGCCCTTAAAATACACAATAAAAAAAGTGTGATCAGGCACTAGTGACCCCACAGGTGACATGGATGATAAAGTGACCAATGCATCACATTGGTCATCTCAAATGGCAAAATCCATGGAGGTTTGAAGTATGTCTCAGAAACAAACAGTGCATCAGCACCTTTTTCTGAGAACAGTGTTGGGATATGCTGTTATTTATATCCTCCCTGGTGTCATCCAATGAATCCTCTTTAAAGGGAAATAACCAAAATGTCAGGGTTATTAGTTGGGGGAACTGAACGATGGTTCACAGAGTCTGGAGCCCAGAGAAATATCAAACTGCAGCAAGATTCAGAACACTCAGAAATATTTGAAACAAAACTCAGTTTGGAAAAAATGCAACTGTATCTAGGGAAAATAATTGGAGTTGCCTACTCCCAGAAAGTAGACAACTTTGGGAACAAATTATTTGGCACAAAAACCCAGACATGGTTTGGGGAAAAACATAGCAGAAAGTCAAAGCAATACAAATGTACTTGCAGAGATATCCTAAAGCAGGGAGGAAACAGTCCCTCTGTTCCCTCTGTGTTACTTTGATGTTGCTGCACTGGGGGACAGTGTTCAGCTTACAGGGTTATTGAGGCACATTAACTTGTCAATAGTTTAGATAAGAATTATCAATGGGCTCAAGGGGTTGACTGAGGTGCACTGATTAGGTACCAAAGAAGGTAGAGTTGGGTGCCTGAGAGCCATATTGCCATCCATTGATTCAGAAGTGAGTAAAGTTATAAACAGTCCTCTTGACTTAGTGATTTTAAGTTGTTATGGTTTAATAGCTGGGTGGATATAATAAAAAATAATGGTACAAGAAGATATTAAGCAGTGAAAAAAACACAGGAATTATTTAGAATAGCCACAGAGGCTGTGCATAATAAGAGTAAATAAAACAGAGTAACTAGCAGTTCATGTTTATATGCCTATATGATTTTCTGCCTCAAACTGGGAAAGAAAAACTCTAGTGTGACAGAGTTCAGTTTTAGAATTGTGGATTTTAAGAGCAATTCTCAGTTAAGTTCTGAACTTCCTTGAACTACAGGGCAAGCACTACACAGGAACCAGGCAAGGAGGGCAGAGGTAGAGAGGAAGGCAAAGGGAGTCTGTGCACAATCTTGAGGAGTGAGGGCACTGGAGAAAGGCTGTGAGAGCTGGGCTGACCATTCAGGGGAACAAAAACCCCAAACAACCATCTGTTGTTAGTATGGCTGCATTTGCTGTTTTGGTTTTGTGTTATGTAGTGGTTTTGAAAATAATTGAGAAAACACTGTCAGCTGCAGAAATGGAGGGTATAAAACATTGAGGTGCCTTGTGCCTCTTGGGGATGAGTCAGGCCCTGTAAGACCAGAAACCTTCACACATAGACTTTGGAGATTTCAAGCAGAAACACCTGAGATGATTGATAAATAGCATGGAAACACAACCTGCTATTAAAGACTCAGGAGTCTGTAACGGCAATAACAAAAGTAGTAGGTATTAAAGAGTCTTGAAAACTTTTGCATGGGAGGAAACAAGTATTATATCCTTCATGTACTGATATACAAGATCCAGCACAAAAAAAAACCAAGACTAACTGTATAGCTCAGGAACCAAGAGCGAGAGAGGTTGTTATAGAACATGTTCTAACCTGTCAGAGCAAGACCAGGTTCAACTTAATCACTTCAACTTGTGTGAGTGGACATGTGTTCAAATATAGATATTTTCTTACCCTCAGTTGGAAAACGTTGGCATGCAAGATGAGCAGTGAGTTAACACCAATGGAACGTGCCAGTCTACAGCGCTTTGTCTGCAAAGCAGTTTTAGCAAACAGAAATATTACTGTGCTTGAGCATCCACTCTGTTCTCCAGACCTGGCTTCCTGTGATTTCTAACTCTTCCCAAAGATCAAACAGGTTCTCAAAGGAACCTATTTTTGGTCAATAGAAGACATGAAAGCAAAAATTATGGAGCTCCTCAACAGCCTTTAAGAAAATGATCCAGGAAATTGTTTTGAATGTTGGCAGCATCATATGCAGCTGTGTGTCAACTCAGAAGGGAATTATTTTGAAGCTTATCATAGCTGATTTTCTTAATTTATTAAACAGAAAAACTTACAGGCTTTGGGTGTTTGTTTTTGTTTTTTTTTTTTTTTTTGTGTAGGACTACATATTTTTTAATTTCTGCTTTATTTGGAAAGATTTAACCCCAGTTAGGTGTTATTTCCTCAAGAGCTACAAAGCAGTTGGTGAGTTGCTAAAACACTACTCACATAAGTAAGGATTGTGAAGAAAAGAATTAATGTTAACATTTGTTAAATAAAATTAATTAATACTTTGATATATGAAAAATAAATTTTGAAAAATATTGGGCATTAACCCACTCGTTTATTCTTTTAGTGAATTGTTTTGTCTCTCCTATAAAACCAAGTTCTTTAAGTTTTGAAATGCATAACCCTTTCAACAAATAAATCATTTTTTTGAGAACAGATTTAAAATACATTTTTTTTCTGATTAATTTCAAAAATCTTTTTAAATTTCAGGTTTTCACCACAAAATTTGATAGGAATCTTGGACATTTGCTAGAAATAAATGAATAGGGTTTATTCCGGTTTAGGGTTTTTTTGTTTGCAAAAATATATTTGCCATTTCCTAAGCAACTATAGCTGATTCACAGTTACCTGGTAAAAGCCTCTGACGTTAGTAAAGAGCTGCAAGATCTGTGACAAGTTGGAGTATCCTAAAACGTTTAATGATAAGGTATTATATTTGTTGAAAGAGGACTGAAAAATTAAAATGCTGAAAAAAGACAGCTTGCAAAGACAGCTGGGAGCAGCAGGCAGTTAAGTAATATGTTTTGTGTGGGTGGGAGGTTAAGCTGTGGTTTTGTTTTCTTTTGTGAGAGAGAAAATATTGATTCAGGTAGAGAAAATGGAAGTGACTAAGGAAGCTACCTGAGATGAGTGAAAAAAATCAAATACGCTCCCACTCATGTTTCTCCTTATCTCTTCTGCAAAAATTAAACCCCATCTTTTCAGCTCTTGTTACAGTGTTTCCTAGTATCATAAAAGACTAACAATGAATATTCATTTCTTCTATCACCATATGCTTTATTTTAATGTCCCTGCTTATTTGGAAATGTACTTTGAAAACAAAGGTGTCTGCTACAACATATCTCTAGACAGAGATCTGTGGAAATGCAAATTATACCTGCTACCACTTCCACCTTAATGGCTTTATACAGAGACTATATCTGTCCTGTGGGTTTTTAAGTTGACTGGTGAAGCTGCCACAATATATTTCTAGTTCTACAGATCAAGGGAAGACACTTGTCCTATCAATTGTTACTTAGGAGAAGAAAACCATGCCCATTTTGCTATAGCCTCCTTTCAGGTAGTTGTAGACAGTGATAAAGTCTCTCCTCAGCCTCCTTATCTCCAGACTAAACAGACCCAGTTCCCTCAACCACTCCTCATGAGATTTGTTCTCCAGCCCCTTCACCAGCTTCATTGCCCTCCTCTGGATGCACTCCAGCACATCAATGCCTTTCTCTCAGTGAGGGGTCCAAGCCTGAACACATTACTCAAGATGCAGCTTCACAGTACAGGGGGATGACCCCTTCCCTAGTCCTGCTGGCCGCACTATTTCTGATACAAGCCAGAATGCTGCTGGCCCATACCCCTTGTCAGAGACTTCCTTCCCTCAAGTAGATCAACACTCCCATCCAGCTTGGTATCCGCTGCAAACTTACTGAAGGAGAACTCAATACCCATATCTACATCATTGATAAAGATATTAAAGAGAACCAGCTCAACACTGAGCCCTGAGGAACACTACTTGTGACCGGCCTCCGATTGTATTTAACTCAGTAAACCACAACATTTTGGGCCTAGTCACCCAACCAGGAATCATAGAATTATAAAATGGTTTGGGTTGGAAGGGACCTCAAAGATCATCCAGTTTCAACCCCCCCTGCCATGGGCAGGGACACCTCTCATCAGCCCAGGCTGCTTCAAGGCCCCATCCAGCCTGACTTTGAACACTTCCAGGATGGGGCATCCATAACTTCCCTGGGCAGCCTGTACCAGTGTCTCACCACCCTCATTGTGAAGAATTTCTTCCTAATGTCTAATCTAAATATTCCCCCTTCCAAATTAAAGCCATTCATCCTTGATCTATCACTACTTGTCCTTGTAAGAAGTACCTCTCTAGCTTTCTTTTAGGTCCCCTTCAGGTAATGGAAGGTCAGTCTTTTTACCCAGCGAACAGCACGCCTGTCTAAGCCATGAGCCATTAGTTTCTCCAACAGAATGCTATGGGAAACAGTGTCAACATCTTCACTAATGTCTAGGCAGACAACAACCACAACCTTTCCCTCATCCACTAAGTGGGTCACCTTGTCACAGATGGAGATCAGGTCAGTCAAGCAGGACCTGCCTTTCCTAAACCCATACTGACTGGACCTGATTCACCCACTAAGTGGGTCACCTTGTCACAGATGGAGATCAGGTCAGTCAAGCAGGACTTGCCTTTCCTAAACCCATACTGACTGGACCTGATTCACCTGGTTGTCCTGGATGTGCCATGTGGTGGAACTCAAGATGAGTTTCTCCATAACCACAACCTCCCAGCTGCTGTTGCTTATAGAATAATTCAACTGTCTCTTCATTCTGATTAAGTGGTCTATAATAGACCCTATCATCACCATTATTAATCCCTAGACAATCAAAACTTTCCGTAACATGCAGGGCTACTCCACCATTTCTTCTTCCTTCCTTTATCACTTCTGAAGAGTTTGTAGCCACCCACCTCAGCACTTCAGTTGTGTGAGTCATCCCATCGTGTTTCCGTTACGGCAACTATATCATAGTTTTCCTGCTGTACAATGACATTCCAGCTCCTCGTACTTATTATCCACACTGCATCCACTGGAGTAGGTGTACTTCAATTAGGCTATTGATACTGCCACCATCTAGCGAGAGACGTCCTGCTTCCTATGCGGTCATTCTCAGGTGCTTCTGTGGTTTCTAACACACCAATAATTCTTGCATTTTTGCTGCTGCATGGTTCTCCAACCCCTACCTCCACTGAGATAGCAGATTGAAATATTAATCCTTGGTCTGATAACATCTTGGATACTTGCCGCATGTTATTTCACCCCTTCATTAAGAATGGAAGTTATTGTTGTTATTTAGCCCAAATCAGAGGGCAGTGACATATGGCAGTATTATTTTCTGCTTACAAAGGTGGATTCAGAAGCAAAAGGCAATTCTATAGGTATTGCTGAAGAAACCGCCTCATACAATTACCACCTAAGAGGCTTCCTGCTTCTTTATTGCATACTAGCTCTGCTAATTTTGTCAGCCTTACTTTGCATTTTTTGACGATGGCCTGAGACAGCCTTTGCTGTAAGTCCTGCGAGGACAGGGATGAATGCAATAAGAGAAGCTGCTACAGGAACTGAAAGGAAAAAAAAAGCACAGTGAGCTTCAGGACTTTATTTCTTTAAGCTGACATGAAATCAAAAGATATGCAATAAATCTCACCTAGACTTGTTGTTGTCCGTTTCATGACATGAAGGGCATGGTCGTTTCAAAAAGAGGTAAGGAAGATGAAAACTAATACATTTGTTACTTACGAAAAGAGAGTCAATGTAAAGTACTTCATTCTTTTTAAAAGCTATGTTGCCTTAAAATATTTATAATAGGGGACCAGTAGAATATATTTCATGAAGAGCAAACCTACGTGGTCATGACTCCATGCAAGGTGTCTCAGCGCAGATTCTTTCTTTTGGTCCTTTAAAAAGTAATGCAGAATTAAAAAAAAAAAAAAAAAAACAGAAATAAAAACCCACAGAAGCAACAACAACAACAAACCCCCTCAAAAAACCCCAAAATCAAATGTACACAAAAACCTGTGACTGAAGGTGGCTGTAGGAATGTGAGCCATTTGAATGCTGCCTGGAGGGGGTCTGGTCCTATTCCTGCCTTTGCCACAAATTTCCTATGGGATGCTACTCAAATGGCTTGCATGCAGCAGGGCCATAAGTCTCCTGTCAACTTGGGATCACCAGATCTATTTTGGTGAGCTACTGAATATTCCCAGCCATGGTTAAGATGGGTGTTGAACTGTGGATATGACTACCTTAGTAAACTAAGCAGTGCCAGGGCCCAATTTCTAGCCCTGGGGACAGCTGGCACAGCCTGACTGTGTCTATAGCATTAAAGTATTTCAGTCTCTGGAACAGGGTAGATGCATCCAAACCAAGAGCTTGGAATGGCCTCTGGCTGGTGCTCGATCGTGACCCACACTCAAGATTGCATTGAGCAAGTGCTGGTTCTCTGGGGCCAGAACCATTCCAAGCACCATTCTAAAAACTGAAGAAAATACATGATTATATTCCAGTGTTTGGGTATATTCCCTGGCACTGTTCAATTTACTGACAGAAGTAATTATAGGATGGGAATTGCCTAATCAAATATAGATGCCTACATCTGAGACAGTTGTTGAGGTCTACCTCAGACAATGTATAGTCCATGACGAGAAACACTTTGGTATAATTTCTCTCATCATACGAGATCTACTTATCACTAAGTGGATATCTAATATGAATCACGTGCATTGCACCATAAAAGCTGTATTAGATAACACTGACTAAAAAGTAGCATGGAAAGACTAGGTCACTACCTTACGAACAACGTACACCAATACAGAAAACTCAGAGTAATTGTACTCCAAGTGTGGCTATTGTAAAAGGTGCTAGAAGCAAAACTAGGCAAAACTCTGTGGCAGAACAAAGATTCAGTCTTAAACTTGTAAGCAATCCCTGAACCATCTTTTCCTATATTTTATTAAACTTCTGTCTTCCTACGCTTCATCAGGTTTTATCTTCTGGCTGCTTTTACAAGATGTGACTAAGTCTGTGTATATCTGAATATACAGGGCCTGATTCTGTTTGCAGGTCCCTTGGCAGTAGTGTAAGAGCAATAGTAACAATTTGCATTTATACACTCCCTTCCACCTGGTAGCCTCAGAGTACTTTACAAATACTGATTTATTATGTTTCACATTACTCCTGTGGGATGACTATAAAATAGAAAAATAGAAGAGTGGATTATGAATGACTGGAACTGAGAGATAGGCAAAAAGAAAGAAAAGCATACTGTTAGGAAAATGAAAGACCATTACCTCTCCATAAAAAGCAGGAACTCTGTGACTTTTTCCCCATTTACACCAGCTGAAAATTCAATTTTCATGCCCCAAATTCCTGGCAAGACATGAATTTAGTTCAGGGTGTATTTTGGCCCCAATGAAAACCCTGGGTGCTCTTAACTTTTGATACAGTGTATGCGCTATTTAACATGAAGGTGATTCTCATGTGTGATATCAGGCTTTTGTTGCACTGGACTAATTTAAAGGACTTAAAAATAAGAAAGGTTTCTTTGCCAATACCCGTGAGTGAACAATGCAGATTCCCCTATTAGTAGAGACTATACATTTATACAGGCCAACTGGCTTCACAGGGGATGTGATCTAGGTTATATCACTCAGTGCCAAGTTCTCCCAAAAGAAGAGCTGAAATTCCCAATGTAGTCAATGGAGGCAGGCAGGATGTTATGGACACCTGCAAGGAAAGAGCTTGTCTGCCTAAATTTCAACACCTAAATTAGATAAAATGGATCCTCCTTTTGAGACCTATAAGGCATCTGTCATCACCACTTGACTGGGAACTTAGATACTTGCTGTAGGACTGCTCTGATAAGAGGCAAAACCACAGCTGTTGCTTAGAGCACCAACCCAGGCAAACCAGATCCCTTCTAAGGAAAAAGTATATTGGAAAAGTCACGTGCAAGCATTGGGGCAGCAATGCAAGGAAAAAAGCATATCCTTCAACAAACACTCACTTCCCTGCTTCATTTGCTAGTTTGCTCTCTGCAGACACACCACTGCTCATATTGAGTGATTCATACACTAAACCCTGAGAATCCTCCTCCCCACTCCTCCTTGTCATTGGCTGCATAACCTTGTCTGGGATCAACTTGCTGAGTGATGTGTATTGCTGTGCACTGTTGCTCCATTCTCTGCATTATTTAGCATGCTGGCAGCCTTTGTATTATCTGCAAATATTACCAATCATGATTGCAAAATGCCTTCCAGAAATACAGGATAGCAACAGACCTAGCAACAGTCTGTGCAGAACCCTACTAAGAGCATCCTTTCTCCATCATGGTTTCCCATTGACAACCTCTTTTGCATGTTTGTGAATTAGTCTGTCCTTAATCTCCTTAACATGTGCCTTATTGATACTATGTGGAACTAATTTTTTAATCAAAATGTTATTCAGCAAAAATTCAATCATCATACAGAAGTCTAAATAGATCACATCTTTGTGGTTACCTTAATTAACCAGTCTTGGAAAATCATCAAATATTTAAATTTCATTTGTTTTATGAGATATGTTTTCTGTAAAATTTTAGTGAATAGTATTATTTAATTTTATTCCCTATTACTTTTTTATTCTTTATGAATTCTGTATTAATTTTACCCTTTTTTCCTGTTGTTGATATTACATTGGCTTTCCTGGGAGATTTTGTCATTTGTTATTATTGACACACATTAACAGATCTCCCACCCTTTGGGAAACCTCCCTAGATTGTGTTCTTTTGGAAAATACTCTACCAGAAACTCTTGGGGCATGAAAGTTGATTCAGCCTGTAAATTTTCTTCTGTTTTGATTCATAGCCTCTGTAGATATTTGTGATTGTGTTGAGTAGCTGTGTCAAAACCAGGGTTGTTGTTCCAGCCAACTTCCATGGGGGATAAGAAATACAGAGGAAAGTACAGAGGCAACCACTGCAGGGAAAACACTCCAGCCCATCTCATATGGGAATGGACACTGCTATGTATTAAAGTGATTAACATTCTCTTAGGCTGCATCCTCATGAACTTTCAGTATTATTTTAAGAAACTTCTTTTCTCCTTTATTTGTTAGAATCCTTAAGAAGGTTTAAATATTTGATAGCATTTTTTCTTCCATTTTCAGCAGGACAGTCAACTGTAATCAAATCAGATGCCTAAAAAAGTAAATGCCAGAAACAAAGCATTAAAAGTCAAAGTAGACCAAAAAGATAAGTGGTTGTAGAGAACACTTAGAAGCATTTAAATTGGATTCTCAGATAATTTATGGAAAAATATCTTCACATTATCATCAGGTGTCTGTGAACCCCTGGAAGTCAAATGAGGTCCCGTAAGTTGAGAAAAAGCAAATACAGTGGATGTTTTTAAAAAGGAAGAGGAGGAAGAGAAGGTTTAAGGAAGTTGACCAGCCAGACAAGCATAACTGAACAATAGTTATCTGAAAACACATAGGGAGAAATGAACAGTAATATGACTTTGCTAAGAAAAAAAATGTGTTAAATTTAATTTCCTTCTATGTCAGGCTGCAGGATAGGTAAGAATCAGTCATTAAATACTTGAACAGGTCTACTGACATTGTTTCATATTATTTTCTCACAAACAAATTGAAGAAAATGGGTCCTGATAAAACTAAAGTAAGGTGGCTGAAAAACTGGTTAGAAGAAGACTGTCTGAAAGTAATGGATTCGTACATTTTCCAAATGGATGTAGTATGACAGGTTTCTCAAGATTCTTTCTTTGGTCAGATATTGCCAGATATTTTGAGTTATGCTATAGTCAAACAGGGACTATAAGTATTACACTTGGAATGGAGTAAGGGCTCAAAGGACTGGAGAATGGAATAGAAAGAGGAACAAGCAAGAAAAAATGCAGATGATACAACTAAATATACATTTGCACACTCAGATAGTAATCACTTTAAGACAGGATTTTGAATGTCTGGATTAATAGGTATTTTTTTTAATAAAAGGGGATTTTTACTACATCACAATCTGGAGATATTTCAACAAAATCAAGCAGTTTCCAAAACTGCCAAAAATCAACGTGTTTCTAAGACATACGATGCAATCCTTCCGTTTACACTTTAAGGTCTGATATGGTTTAACCCTAATCTTGTTTCAACTTATAAAGAGATGAACCAAAAATATACTTGATTTGGCCAGTGTAAAGTGAGGTCCAGACTTGAAGTTTTCGTTCTAAGGACACAACTGAAGTACCAGATGCTGTTTGACAGATCCTACCTCAGTGCTGTTTCATGATAGCCAGTCTACTCTGAGCTTGAATGTCCAACTTTGAGCCAAAAAAGGTCACATTTGTTTTATTTGTTGAAGGACAGTCTTCATTGCTTATACATTAGAAACTATAAGGAGGAAAGATAAGTCAGGCATTTATCTTTATGTAATGTGACTGCCAATCTTCTCCCACCCCAAAGGGAACATAAATCATCATTGCCTCTCTACTTTCCTCAGGTTGTAGAAATCTCTATTGTTGCAATAATGCCCTCTTCTTCTCTCTTTTGTTAATTCATGTCTGTATGATGTTTCAGGAATTAACATACCTACATCTTTCACTCCATTAACCAAGAAGTAGTCACAATATGAATCATATTGACTCCGCTACAAGCAGCTTCTACTGCAATGTACGAGATATTGTACCTCAACAAACCAAGAACTGATACTTCAGCCAATATTCTTCCTCTGGTGCTCTGTGCTGAATTTAATTAATTATTGGGTTTGACTTCAAGATTCTGTCATCATCAGCATGAAAATGACTGCATGAGTAACTTACTGCAGCAGAAAACTCATCATTTGATATCACTAACTTTTAATTAAATTGCAAAAAAAGACAAACAAAACTTTTCAAAAGCAAATTTCTCTCTGTTTGAATATTTCTGGTTCAACCTGTCTTCTATGAAGTCAGGTTGCCCAGCTGAAACATCAGTTGCTATGAAAACCATTAGATGCCTCTCCTACCTTTGCTGAGCAGATGCCAGTGACACACTGTCCCGTGGCAAGGGAGCATGAAGTAGAATTTCAGTAAACTGATTAGACAAGGCTCTCCTACAATCTGACCTGCTTGCCCTCTCTTTTCTGTGAATAACTCCATCTTGCCAAAAGTGGAAAATAAGGTTGTGTTTTTGCAATGCCATACCAAGGTCATGAAGTGCTTTGCATATTGGGACTAAATTCGTGAGTATGATGTGATAATCTCAGGACATCACACTCCTACTCCTTCCCAAGTATTTATGAGATTTCTCCCTAATCTTCAATCTCTTTCCCTCTGCAAACTTCTCATTTCTTCATGCTTTAACTATTTACTTTCTTTTTCAGGCAGTGCTGTTCCCTTTAAGAAAAATATTCCCTGCAGTATGCGTGTGCAAAAGCAAAGAACAAACGGGACGTGATGGACTTTTTAAAATATATGGAAAGTAGATACAAAAGAAGGAAGAATTAATGTGTTTTGCATGTCCCTGGTAACTAGGATAAGATGTAACTTCAGCAAGCAGGTTGTTGGATATTGTACCACAAAACATTCTAACATAAAAACAGATAAGCACAAGCCCTAATTGCTCACGGAGTGATCTGATCTCCTACCCTGAAAGGTTTTATGAATCTGCTACGAGTTTCCTAGGAATCCTCATCTTGAAGTTCCTTCTAACAGAAGGGTATGGGTGCAAAGCTCATGAGCTGTGGAGCAGATAATATTTCTCCAATCCCACCTTCCTCAGGAATTAAAAATGAAAACATGGATGGTGTTCTTTTTCTTAAAACAAAAAGAGGAGAAAACCCCCAAACTTTTATAATATATATGTTCTTATGATCATCCTTAGTGGCTGGTAGAATCTGGGACACACTTGCAAATATTAGATATTCTCTATCTATAAGCATTTACATAAAAAATAAACAGAACAAACCAGAACAACCTCATTTAGGTTCTTTATTTTTCATTTCTGTTTTGCTAAAAAAGTGTGAATGACAAATTTCTTGTTTTCTAAAGATGTAATTAACTTCCCCTCTCCCCACACAGTAAAGTGCCAAATAGCTTTCACATGAATCCAGGAATATAATTAAAGTACAGAAAGCAAGGTTTTTAAAAATTATTTCTCTTAGTTAAATAAAATTACCTTAAATGTCCTAGATGCATAAGCAGGAATGGAGAGTTTTTAATGATATGTTTTGCATCTAGGACGAAGTTAAACTGTAATCTGTACAAACAGATTGAACAGATTGCTTCAGAACTCCATGAGACTTTAAAATAGCATGAAAGTAGCAGATCTCCTTCTTTCAGATGGAAGTAAAGAATTTTGCCACTTGTTTGATTCTCAGTTGATTTCTTTACTTTGAAAAATCTAGCACCTAAACAAGTTGACTACATCAATGATGTAAATAAAAAATACTATGTACTGAGACAGAGTTTAGTAGCATCAGCATTAATTTAGCTTTTTAACAAATAACACTTCCTGTTACTTTCTCAGTGCTTTTCACAGGATAAATGGGTTTTACAGTTTTGGTAAGAACTCTAAAGTGCTTGAAATTGTTTTAATTTAAATGATTTATATAAATGGCAGTAATTGTAGATCTTGATTCTAGCTTATTCTAAGTAGATTAACAGAGGTGTCAGAATTTATTATTAAATATTAAGTACACTTATTATTGATATAAAAACATAATTGAAAATTCAATCATTTCACCCAATATAACTGATTTTTTTAGCATTTTATTATCAATTCATTTTCCTTTGATTTCAGTTTATTCAGTATAATATGTACAACATTACTAAAATAATATGCAATAAGATGCCATCAAATTCATTTATGGGACAAGTTATAATTCACATTAGCTCTTCAAAAGTTATATACTTAATCTCATCTAGTTAGGCAGATCCCTTAATCAGAATCGTAAAATGGTTTGGGTTGGAAAGGGCCTTAAAAATCAACCAGTTCTAAACCCCCTGCCATGGGCAAGGACAACTTCCATTGGATCAGGTTGCTCAAAGCCACATCCAGCCTGGCCACACCTCCAGGGATGGGGCTTCCATGACTTTTCTGGGCAACCTGTGCCAGTGCATGACCACCCTCACAGCAAAAGATTTCTTCCTAATGTCATCTAAATCTCCCCTCTTTCAGCTCAAAACCATTACCTATCCCTGCACTTCCAGAAAAGGGCCCCCTCCCCTGTAAGTACTGGAAGGCTGCTTTAAGGTCTCCCTGGAGGCTTTTCTTCTCTAGGCTAAATAAGCCAAACTTCCTCAGCCTGCCCTTATATGGGAGGTACTCCAGCCCTCTAATCATCAAAAAGACATCTTAAACAGGTCATTCATCTTAGACTTACCTTAGACTTTCTGTTACATGCAGAATAAATATCCTTTAAACATGACTGACTGTCTTCAGGAACTGTTGGTGGCTCCTTGATGGTTAGTTCAGACCAGAGAGCTAACCTTCAGATGGCTGAAGTCAGGTAAGATGAATGTACTCTTAGAGATTATAAGCATCACTTGCATTGTCAGCTACCATCACTCATCTAGGTGGTCTACCAAAGACATCACTCCTTGCAATGGGGTTGAAAAAAAGTGATCAAAAAGGGCATGGAGCCTTCTCTCCAGGCAGAAATTGTGGAATATTTCAGTGAGTCTGTTCCCCTCTCTATTGATGTTAATTAATGTGACTTTGTAGACAGGTGCAATTACAGCTGACAACAAACACAAAGGGCTACATCTATTTGCCATGAGATAAACCTAAAACAGCCTCAAGATGACAGGCTGGAACTTTTGCTTGGTGCTCAGATCAATCTTTCCCCTAAAAGTGCATTCTTCACACACTGACAATTGGATGTTCAGGCATTCCTAGGCAGCACGAGTTAAAGCCTGGGCTACTGTCCAGGGAATATTAGTGCTCATTTCCAGATGAGCACTCTTCCGTGGAAGGCTTTTGTCTCGGGTGTTTTTCTTTCAGTCATAAAGGAAGAAGGAGAGTGAAAAATGTAAATGCAATGCCATTTCCCCAAGTGAAGGTGGAGCAGCCTTTTGAAAACCAGTGAAGGAGGAGAAAGGGACCATCAGAAAGACTGAAAGTTAATAATGTGCTCTCGGCATTCTCTGCATAGGAAAGCTGCCAAGAGTTCCCTTTGTCACGCTGATTTTTGAAGGCATTTTTACTTCACTTAATTGGTGAATGGAAAGCTGTACACAAAATAAATAATGTTTGTGAGACCAAACGTAGCATTCTTTTCGCATGGTAGTCTTTCCTTCTCACTGTATTTTCTTCTGGAAACTTTTCCCTCTGTTTCAGATACTCCTACTTGGTTCTCTTTAGATCCATTCTTGAAACGCATGCCAGCACAGCCTGTTCATAATACCTTACCTGCTACAGCAGCTCAGAATTTTCTTTGTTACATGCAGCAGCAAATAAAAACGCAACTAGACCCTTTTCCCCTTTGCTTTTCTGTTCAGCAACACACAAAATTACTTTTGGGGCTCAGGTTATTCTTATTACTCCACTCCATGAAATGCTTGCTTAATATAAGTAACATTAACAAGAGCAACACCAGATGAATTGACAATGTAAAGTACTCATCTGTGGAAACGTATGTCAAGGTAAAAGAGCGAAATAACCCGGCCCACATCTACTAGCAGTGTGGACATAAAAAAAATAGTCATTATCCCCTTCTAGAAACTCATGACCATTTTACCTACACAAATATATACCTGCATCACTCTGCCTACAAACCTCATCTACCCTTTCTAAAGACCTATTTAATGCTCATATCTACCAAGCTAATACAGATATCAGGAGTGTAACGCAAGGACAAATATTTTCTGGTTTTTTCCTCCACATGTGCCTCCATTCACTAATGTGAAGATGATTTAAAAGCACCAAGAACTTTATGGTTGTCAGGTAAACACTTCCCAGAAAAGACTGAAGCTTATGTGTCAGTGAGCCATAACAATGCAGGTCCTCAATGAAAACGTACACTGATGTGAGCTAATGCCTTGCCAGAGCCGTTAGGCTGAGTGGGCTTCTGATTGGCCTACAGGATATCTCATTCCTTACTGTTCTTTATTCATTTAGTTTAATGGGAATAAAGAAATCGAAACACGAGTGTCTGACAGGATAATAGCCTTGTGATGCACTGAAAATAAACATCTACCTCTGTCTTGACATTTATTACCTATAAACTGCTTGGCTTCTTTTTGGCAGTTTTATTGTGTCAGGAGACCATTATCCTGTCACAGCACTGTATTGCACTGACATTATCTCTTAAGCAAATTTTGGTATTGAATTTACAGTTCTGTGGGTATCTCCAGCCTTACACTGCTGAAGGCTCAAAGCAAGGCAGGACAGGTCTTTGAATTAACAGGTGATGGGACTGCATCAAGATTCATGGGATGATAGAGAAGAATAGATGCTGTTGGAAAAAGTCCTGGCAACTGAATAGACAGGAAGTCTGTTTCATAGAATCATAGAATGGTTCTATTGAACCATTGATGATTGATTCCATGATTCTATTTTGTGGAATCATAGAATGGTTTCTAAATCTTCCTTGGCACTGGACCAGGCCTTGCTACATGTGCGAAGAGTGTGGGATCAGCTGTCACCACAGAATCACAGCCTCCCAGTGCATGCTAACGGTTCTTGTACTGTGCCTGGAAATAAAGACAATGACCTGGTAATACTATTCATATTATATGGCTTCATCACCCTAAGCATGTGCCCAGTAATAAAATTTTAAAATATAATTTAAATAAAACCCAGTGTTAGTTTGCATCCGTTTACTTCTATATGAAGAGAAAAGATTCTAAGACAGCCCAGATACAATTACTGACAAAACTAACCCAAAGCAACATGAAAATGGTGTTCATTTTACCATAGTGTTTTGTAATGTTTCCAATCCTAAACAAAAAAGATCTTTTGGATGCACTTAATAGTTTGTGGATCCAGTGAAAAGTCACTGTTTACATTTTGTTAACATCTTAAGAAATATGTGCTTCTTGGAAGAATCTACAGGCAGTTTCTTAATATCTGAAAGATGTATTGGTTTAGGGGAACTGATAGCTCCTTTATCCAGAGATCCATAAGGACCATCACTCTTGTTAGCGTAGCTAATGGTTTCTCACACTGTAATAAAAAGAAATCCATAAAAGTAGCTATCATAGCCTTTTGCAGCTAATTAATAGCATTCACAGACTTAGCTCCCAGGACGGAGACCTGATAAAATTCTTCCAATGCTGAGAGTCTACGGCAGCATTTTGACTATCTGGTTCAATCTCATTCATAAAATGCATTGTAACTCCTATACAGCAACTCCTACCTCCTTCATGATCTAAATCTAGCTTTACACGGCTTTTCCCTCTACAGTTTGGCCACTTTTATTTATATTTTACCTGCAACCTAAATTTCCTGCTTCTATTAACCTTCACAATCCAAGCACAGATGCTTCCTGTGAGCCTTCACCCAGAGAACATAAAGCCTACCTTTGGGATTTTGATGTTTTCTAGAAGCAGAAACAATATTTTTAGGTTTATTAGGAGATATTCTTTTCCTACTGAGAGGCTGAATTTCTAGTGTATGATATAAAATAATGGTAAGGAGGTTGTAAATATAGGTTTACGGTCTCTTCTCTTTAGAGTTTTGTGCTATTTTCAGCTTGCAAAGAAGACAGTCTTGCCATGCTTGGCTGCATCTTTACTAGTTTCCAGTGTCTCAGGTTTCGTTTGACCATCTCCAAATTTCTTATTTGTGGCTCTAGAAAGGGACAGTTTGGCACAAAGGGCTTCGTAGTACTGCCTAGCTGTGACAAATATGCACGGTTCTTGATGTATATCAAATAAGATTTGCCCATAGTTGCCACAACAGATGTAAAAATCTATCCTGTTTTTCAATGATAAGGTAAGCATTATCTAATTTCCATTTTTTCTATATCTCCAGTTCTAAGCATATAGCCTTTCTGCACCACATCCCTGTTATTTTGTATGTTTGGGTTTGGAAGAACTTGTGAATGTTATACTCATGGAACTGCCTTTTTACCTCTACCTGTCCCTTCTAAAAGCATTCCTTTTTTTAAGCTACGGTGTCCTATTTTTCGAATCATAGAATCATTAAGGTTGGAAAAAAATACTAAGATCATTGAGTCCAACAATAAACCCAACACCACCGTGCCTACTAAACTTTGCCACAAACTGCCATTTCTACACGTTTTATGAACACCTTGAGGGAAGGAAACTCCACCACTTCCCTAGGCAGTCTATTCCAATGCCAGACCACTCTTCCAGTAAATAATTTTTTTCTAATACCCAATCTAAACCTCCCTTCACACAACTTGAGGCCATTTCCTCTTGTCCTCTTAATAATTTTCTTGTTTTTAAGAGAACATTCTGAAGCATACTAAGGACTCATTCCTAGGTAGATGGCAAATGTCAAAAAAGGTCCATGCCAAAGGAGGAAAATGCTCCAAAACTTATTTCCAGGGAGAAGGTATAATGCTACATGAACATGACACTCAGGGCTGGTATGTGTGTTTACATATATTCGATCCACGGAAATCTCAAGTATTGTATTGATCTCAGATTTTCAATGCCAGTGTTTTCCAGTTCCCCCTCCCTCCTAGTCAGAAATGTTACGCTGGGCAATTATTCCAGCTCTGTTCACTATCTGTCAAGAAGCTACAGAGTCAAATGACACATCTCTAACAATTAGGAATCAATTTGACTGGTGTGTATTCTGCCACATATGTTTGTAAAAGCCCTCTTGCTACAGGATACTTTATTTTGCACAACAATTCAGACGTTTAATTTAAACTGGTTTTCTGGGCTTGCTCTGTGGTCAGCGGAGTGGGGAATTGCTCATGGGAGAGCACGGTCAATCTTGTCTCAGAAACAGTGGGATAAATTTCCCTCCAGAGGTAAGATTTTCTTCCCTGTAACTGCAAACAGCATCATGTCATTGAGCGTAGCACGAGCCAAATCACCTTGCAGGTTGCTTGACAGTATTGACCAGGTTTCCACTGGGCATAACGACAATTTAAGCACTTTCATGAATCCACCTAGATGTGAGTGCCAACACATAGATGTCTGAAGCTGGAGCTGACTCACAGCTCCTACAACAAGTTTAGAGAAGAGGCCCAATTTTAAAGAAAAAAGTTTTAGAATGTTAATCTGCTCAGTACAGCAAACCTTGCCTGATCTGATTTTCAATCTTTTTCAGGCTAAGACTTTTTCTTCAGTGGACTACTAAACATTATGCAACCCCTCATAATTTTATTGATTGCTCTTTATCCAGATTTACAGATCATCTGAAATTACTTCTGTCAGCCAAAATCCTCCAATATTAGAGAGTTTACAACAAATACCTTTGCCTCATTGAAACAAGTCAGAGTTTTGCCAGAGTCAGGATTTCACTTCCAAAATTATTGGTGTTCTTTGAATATGCTGAGTCAATTTGATCTTTTTTATCTTTCTTGGTAAACAACTATCTTCAAAAGAAGATTCTGAAAACTTCACTCTTGCTTTCTTTGCTCAAGACCTTACAAAAAATGTTGGCTGCCATCCAACACTGAAACACATTCCCTTTTCTTCCTCCTTTACTTTCCAGTGACATTAAAGATTATGTGCATTAAAAAAAAAAAGTCTAATACATAATGTGAAATGCAGCTGGTGGAGGAAGGTGTGGAAGAAAGGAATTTAGATTTGGGCCATTAATGTCTGCTTTCTTCTAAAGTTTTTGGCATGACAGTCCCACTAACACCAAGTCTCACAGATCAATACCTGTCAAAAGCATCAGATGCATAATTTTGTGGGTATTTTAGCCAAAAGCATAAACCAGGATATGCTTTCATAACTTGCTGGTGAGCATAAGTGTAACAAATCACATGGATTTGTCTTGTAATGGCAAGTGAAGAGCAGGAAGATATAAGATAGAAAGCAAACTGAGGAAAGAGAATATCACTACTTGAAACAAGTGTTTGAGAAAGGCAAAAAGAGTGTGAAATATATATATATTTTTACATCTTCTAAAAAATTAGCTTAATAAGCTACTACTAAAATGAAAGGAATTAAAATGAGCAATGTAGGGTTTTTGTTAAGTAATGAAGTAGCTGTATTTTTTTTATATTCTTGGAGATCACAACTACTTTTCCTAGATTTGGTGTATTTGAATGGTAGGAACAAATTAATCTGAAAACCATACAGAAATTAACAGGAATATAGATTTCTGCAGCTAAACCAAAGCTGGTCTACCTTTTTAGCGGGAACAATTTGTCCTTTGGAATATGTGGTTTTGTTAAAATTAACATATAATCAAATTGAAACAGTGTTAATACAGGTTGTTACAGAAATCCATTTCTGTGAAGAAACTAATACTTTACTGAAAATTACTTTCACATGAAGAACTTACACGGCTTAAAAATTGCTGAGGAAAATAAGATTTTCCTCTACAGGAGAAAACTTTATCCAAAGCTAGTCATTTCTATAACATGACTATGCAAAGACCCTCACCCTCTTCCTAAGAAGGAAGGAGCCTACAACGCCTATAAACTCTGCAGTAGTAACTGCAGAAGTTAATAGCTCCGATGAAAAAGATGGTTGAGCATATAAACCCTGCAAACCTCTAAAGTTGATACAAATTTCTCAACTGCAATAGTTTATAGTTTCAATCTTGTTGAAAGGCCTCTCTGAAACACCAGTGAAAGCAAGTTTTACACATATTAAATCCTCATGATTAGGATGCTACCAGAAAACTTTATGCCAAGGTTTGATTTTGATGATCAGAATTAATACTACTACTGATTCACAGAATAAAATAGGCTTGCGGGAGGTACCTTCATCATGGATACAGGCTGAGTCCATGGGCAGTGCACACAGGTCATTGCAGAAGCAAGAAGCAAGAAATGCTGGGGAACTGGAGGTGTGTTACAGGTATTCAGAGAGCCTGGATCAAGACCTTTAGCCAAGTGAGAACATTTTACCATTCTTCTGATGGAGGACAAAGATGTTGCAAACATTTGTACACAGCATTTGTAGAGTCTGCAACAGAAATGAAAATGTGAGATTCCATCCAGAGGGAAATACTGAGATTTCCACATTTGGAAACTACTTTCCCAAATGTTTTCATCCTAAACCAGGATGAAAATTTTAAACAAATTATCACATAATTAAAAACTTTTTCAATTGTGAATCATTTTCATTGAGAAATATTAAATCTAAATTACTTTCTCCTCTCTCTCTCTTTTTTAATTAAACTTTCCTGAACTGTAAATTTCTTTTCTGTATCTATGGCAAGGAACCATGTGCCACTATGCCCCTGTCTTCACACAGTGTTTTTTAAATTTTACATGTATATTATTAACGACACCTTATGCTGACAGGGAACTTGAATCCTGTATGAGTGTGTTATATAGGCAAATTTCATCCAAGAGAGACTCAGTCCCCATATACAGCTGTCTTAATGTGTTCTCAGGAAAAAATATTAAGGAATAATGGTAATATATATATGCTAATGCATTCAAATAACGTTCATGTTAAATCTCATTTTAATGAAGGATAAGCAAGGACAGAATTTCTAAGCATCTTGTGTCCATGTAATGTGCTGATCCTAATGTCTTATGCCTTCATAAGGAACTTCAACAGCAAAGGGTTTATGCCTCTAATAAAGGCCAAGTATTTGGTCTGTTGTTGCACTCTGCAAATGGCTGTGAGGTTGTCCTTCCAAAGCCTTTCAAAGGATGAGACTGGATGATTGGGGTAGAAATGTTTTTTCTCCTTCTGTTGATAAGGGTCAATACTGCTGAAGGACAATGTCGCATCTCCTGCGGGCAGACCTGAGCTCAGTCAGTGTCCACACTTCAGACCAACAAGAAGTTGCGTGGTATTCATCAGTGAGAAACCAGTTCTGGTGTTATACGGAAGAAAAAAGATATCATAATTCAAAGTCAATGTCATGCTGCCATTATTAATACCTTCTAGCCATTGCGGATTGTGGGTACAATGAACCCCTATTAGCCTGCAAAAGACCCTGAAATAAGCCACAAAACCAGCAGATTAAAGCAGATTAATCAGGTGTATCTCCAATCCAATGTGTTTAAAGTACATCTGCTAGCAACTCCAATGATATTTGGAATAACCTCTAAAGAGTGTGTTACTTTTCTAATGATGGGTACTGAGAAAATTTCAGATGAGCAACTTAGAACCTAATATTTGGAATATCATGGACTATTTAAAGCAGATGAGGCCTGACAGATTAAGATGTGAGTTCTGCTCTGATACAAGAAGTCTCCATCACTTTGACATCTTTTAATTGTGCTCTGCCTGCTTTCCCCTGAAGAGCTCATCTCTTTTGGACCGGTGATTGGAACACAGTGTCTTGTGCTTCAGAAACGTGCCCGAAAATCAAACTTTGCAGTCAGAATTTAATCCAAAAGCAAATAAAGTTTGCATTGTGCTCTTCAGACTGAACAAAGCCATCAACTAATAATGTTACTTTTTCAGTTTTCTTTTATTCATCTCCTTTAGAAAAATGTCCCTGTAAACAAGCATTGTGGCAGAAATTTTACATGGGAAAAAACAAGAACTTAAGAAGTTCTTCTATGAGAAGCATCCATCTCATCTAATTGTATCCACCTAAGGCAGGTACAAAGTCAAATCTGTATAATGTTGGCATGACTTCCTGTCCAAATTAAAGAAGTATATGTCACATTCAGTTTTTTAAAACAAAAGTTGTACCAAAATTCCATTTACTTATTAACAATGATCAATGTAATACATCAAACAGATTAAAATAATAATAAAAAATGTTGCCCTGCCATTGGTTTTTTTGATCAAGCACTACAAATGGGGAAGAACCAACTGAAAATGAGTGTAACAATGCAATGTAACAAGTAACGACTGTAACAATGCAGAAAATGAGAAATACATACTGAAATTAACCTGTGTTTGAGAAACAATCAACTTGAGAAAAAAAATGCAAGCTTTGTGAATATCAAAATTCAATGCAAAGCCACAATGAGGGTTACAACTTGAGTGTTATGATCCACTAAAACAAAGGATATTTGCTGAAGCTCCCAGGAGAAGTTAATTTGCCAAACTTACTCTATTTATTGTGAGGCCCCTCACGTTAAAGAGGTAGAAAGGACCTGCTTCTACAAACAGGTCTCTGAAACCCCACAAAAGTGTCTCATCCTGTATTTCCCCCCACTGGGCACTTTGAAATCTCTTCCAGGTCCCTTCATTCACTCCATTTTGAAACCTCATAAAGTCTCCTCCAGTCCTTAACCTCAGACCTCAAAACCACTTTCTGGCCACTTGCAGCCTTCCCTGCCATCCCTAGGACCACTTTCCCACTGCCAAGGAGCCCAGGGCCAACCAGTCATTAGCTTGAACCATTCTCCAAAAAGCCTCTTGGCTGCCTCATCTTCTCACACTCCTTTTTGTGTCTTGAAACTGGCTTCATCAGGCTGTGAAGCAAGAAATGAAATTTCTCTTTGCTGTCAAAAGTGAGACTGGGAGGTTTCTGAAGAGCTGAAGACTGAATGACATAAAACAAGTGATGAGAGAAAGGCAGGGAAGAATATTTTTGCAGTTGTCTTAACAAAATGAAGACAATTAGGGAATAATAGGAAGAATATACAAAAAACATGAACCTACTTACAAGGAATTAATTATTGAATAATGCAAAGTAATAACTGTGTGAATTAGTTCTCCAGTAAAATTAGTTACACAATGAAGCAGTTATTATAGCATGAAAATCCAGTGATCAACAAATATGAAGAATGTATATAAACAATGTGAAGTTGCAAAAATATATTTCCAATTAAGTCACTGCCCTGTGACTATCTGAGTTGTATTTTCATTGTAGATGGACTTGACATGAAACTTTTAGGTTTTTTTCCTTTTCATTTTCTTCAGATCATTTCATAAGACCAGGTAATGTGGGAACAATATTTTTTTGGGGCAGGGATCATACTTCAGTTTGACAAAAATTATTTTCAAATAAATGTCAATAATTGCAGTCAAAAACTGTTCTCCAAATAGTGCGGAAACTTTCAAACAGCCTCTTGAGCCTTTGTTGAAGAAGTCTACAATTCACTGAAATATTAGCACCCAGTCCTCTGTGGTGAAAATGTTTGAGGAGAGAAGGCAATGAATTAGAAATAATGGGCAAAAGAATAGGAAAACAATTCTATGGCCATTTAGGATGGATGACAGATACAGACCAGGAATAGGCATTATAAAAGATACAGGCTGAAAGTCTCTTCTTGTCACTGAAATACTTCACCACATAGTTATAAGCCAAAGAAGTGAAAAACCCTGTACACGGGGTCTAGCATCCTTGCACCAAATACCTCTCACAGTGCTCAGACTCAGCTGTTTCATTGCACTGAAGCTGCCTCTACATCTTGTTTGTCCCTCCCATTCAGAAAACATTCCTGTCAAACAACCTACTCACCACATGGAAGTACCTACCACCTTGAAGAGATGTGAACTTAATATTGTTCTACAGCATCTGGGCTACCTCTAATGATATCAGTGTAACAGAAATAGGGGAAATTGGAAACAGAATGTAGCCAATTATCTTTGTGATTTCAATCCACAAAATGAATAATCTAAAAAACCCCACCTCTGGGTTTTTCTTCACTACAGGGCACATTTTCAGATTTTATTTAAGATTTATTATACTGACTTAGGGGAAGAAAAAAATACCTGGTGAAAGGATGCATCTTGTAAGTGGACACCGTCCAAAAAACTGTAACTTCTTCCTTGAAAAAAAGGTCACTAACCAGTGAAGAAAATCATCAATATTTCATCTCTTGCCTTCCAATCTGATATCTAGCTCTAATTGGAAAGTAAAGTTCAAGCTTTTGAATTTGACCTTGTATGTTGATTAGGTTACTCCCCCAGCAGTTGAATCTCCTCATTTATCCCAGCCATTTACAGAGAACACTCTGCATAATGTGGAACATCCAGGTGTTTAAGGGAATGCAGCTGCCTGAGGGGTAACTGGGAAAAAATGTAGGCATTGCAGTGCTGGTCCATGTATAATCAGCAGTCAGAAAATATCAAAAAGGATGGGGTTTTGTGTTGTCTGGAGGTAAAATCATAATGAAAATGCAGTTCCTGTGGAACAGAGCTGCAGCACACAGCAGTGCATATCATATACTCTGTGCAAATTATACTTGAACACAAAAGAGCTGCCCCTCCAGGAACAGAGAATATGGGTAAGTCAAAAGAAAAGCTGGTGAAGATACTCTTTAGATTTAACTAGATATCAATAAATACCTGATTTAATACTTACATGCAAGAAAGAGTATAAGCTATGATTTTTATATATATGCTCATAGCATATACTCTTTTGTGCATAGGTAAGTGTAATATATATATAATTATAGCTATAGTATAGCTATATTTAGTACATATTATAGCTATAATTATATATTATATTATGCATATTCTACATATAATCTTATATATATATATAAACTAGGTGCTGTGGCACAGCTGGGTCTGCTGCCTTGATTCCTGATGTTTACATGAATTTCCTTTGCTTCGTGTAGAAGGAGCATTGGGAGGCTTTATACGCAGCACAGTGGTTATGATAAGCACTTGGGAGTGTTACTTCTAATTTAAACTCAGGAGTGTGATAAACTGCATAATCAAACATTGGCTCTGGATGTTGAATGTGATCTCTCAGTTAAATCACTCAGAAGAGATCACTTTGCAAGCAAGGAACATTACAGAGAGCCTGTTGATGGGTGAATCCTTTTTAGCGCCTCCTCTTCTCTCTGAGAATTGTGAACCTAGATCCTGCCTTAACCAAAGCTGGAAATCTAATTGGTCAAAATTAATAGTTGTGACAGTTTTCTTCATAGATAAGAAGAAGCACTGTGAAGTCCATCCATACAAGGAAAGCATTTGCTGAAAGTTTACCAAGTCCAAGTTGTAACAGTTCTTTGAGAGAAGATTGTGATTGTATTGGGTGGGACAAGTTCTGAATGCACGCATCCTTCCAGAGGCAAGCTGAGAACAGCCCAGCATCTGATCTGTCACCAACTTACAGCCAGGACAACTCCAGTTTATGTAAGTATAAGAAATTGCTCTCATGCATCAAAACAAGCTGCTCCGATAAGGCTGTTACAAAACACTGCTGCTGCTTTATAGACTACTTGAGCTAATGTTAAAAGTAGCTTCAGGTAGGATAGAAGTTGGTCCAAGCTCCAACAAAATATTCACTGCATTTTGCCTGAGAATTCATGACTATGTTCCCAGTGATTGGTCACTCAGAGTCTAGTTAGAAAAATCTTGAAAAAATATTAAGTATGCTCCCCAAACCCCATGATTCCTACTTAAAACCAGTTCCACTGATTAAGCCATTTTAAGCCTGAGCAGTAAGTCTGAACGCAGATGTAGTGGTGGTGTACAGGGTATTGGGAATGGGAAAAGTAACTCAAAGGAGGAGATTCTTCACATCGTAAGACTGGGATACACCACACCAGGCTGTGCAATTTGTAAATATGCCAAAGGAAATCTTACTGCTATGAATCTATCAGTATCCATCGCTTCCTAACTCAAGCTATGTGCTTTAAAGTGGAGCTGCAGGCTGGTGTTTAGCTCTACTGTAACTGCTTCTAAGACTTTCTGTGTGTATGGTATGGTTCATCCAGTCTGAATTTGGCTGTCATTTGATGGATATCTGGTCCGAAACACTTCTTGTCAGAACAGAGAGATGGGCACCTCCTGCTGAGAATTCACCCCATTAAAAGGCAGGTGCCAAAAGAGGTTTGCTAAATCCATCCCCAGAGGTAAGCTGATTGATGAAAAAATTGAGACAATCACCTTAGACTATTTGGCTAACTGTTGGACAGCATAAGTTTATTGAAGTGGAACCTGTCCTAAAAGCATGTATTCTGGGATCTGGGTGAGAAGCCACCACTCTTATGCTAGTCACGAAGCATTAAATGAGGAAACTGAAAATTAATAAACCAAAAACAATGGATGGCTATGCTTGTTAAGAATGTTTTTCTGTGAATTTAATTTTACTGTCTTCCTGGAGGCTGGGCTTGGTTCAGGTACCAATTTCTGTCATCTGATGCTGGGTTCATGAGCTTGGGTTGATATCATACTCATCCTCAGATTACGTACATGTAGATTTATAAATAAGCTTGCTAAGGTTGATTTCTCATCTTTTCAATCTGTCAGGAATCATTTTGAAGTGATGTAAGGACTTATTTTCAAGCTCAGTCCCAGTTCATGAACATCTGCAAGTACATGGAAAATTCAACAGTATGAAATGAATAAAAATATGTTACATTGGAGTTCAGCACATGCAGACATGTTTCCAAAACTCAGCCTCCAGAATGGCCTGTACTGACCCATAGCAGTTATTTTGGCAGCTCATCTGATAGGGCTGATGAACCCCACGTCTACCCATTTTCCACGTCAGCAATCAAATTTTATTAGATAAAAATCCTTGTTATTTCCCCTTTTTAGGGGAGGCAGGAACCATTCCTCCAAATTTTATTTGTCTAAGTGTTATGTCATTACTTTAGACTCATGCAAAAATCTTCAAGGCCTGTCCAGAGGAACTGTGTCTTAAGAGGAATTGTTTCACTTTCAGGGAGCATCCCTCTCTCTGCTGTCTGTCTGTCAGCCAATATGCACTAACATGGTCTAGATATCTCAAATGGTATGAAGGTCTAGCTTCACATCTGACTGCAGCTGTCTACAGGCTGTTTACATATGACCCAGGGACTTGATACAACTGCTCACACATCAGGCTTTATTACCTTTAGAGATCCATCAGAGCATCTGAAACACACACTGGCTCTGGCAGGGATATTACAGGACACTGGAGCCTTCCTGCACCTCCCTCTAAGAGGAGTCCAAATGGACAGGATCCTCACTCAGTTGTCCCTTCCTGAGTGTTTCTGGTGCAGGATCATAATGATACAGCCCTGAAGAGCAGTGAGTCTGCAGATGTTTGCTACCAACACAACACCATTTTACTGAGAGCTGATTTATAGCTAATACAGTTGGCCACTAGGTTGCAGCTGAAGCTAAAATCACAAAAGATGTCATCTGCTGGAGCATCCTGTGCAGGTTGTTATTGCTAGTAAGTTATGTCCTTTAAACTATGTACTTGCAATTCAGCAAGTAATGATAAATATTGCACTGACAGCCACCATTACTTCACTTATTTATTTATGTAAAATTCATGTAAACATGTCCAAGCAGCAGAGCATTCTGTGCCAACCGTTATTAGAAGGCATTAGTTTCATTTTGTAGAGTAACCGAGCTGGAATAAAGTAAATGATCGGTTCAGTAAAGACGAGAGGTAAACACTGAACCCATTTAAAATGTGTGCCTTGGAGACTCATAGAGAAGAATGACTCTAAATATTTTCTGATTTACCTTTATTTGAAGGTCATTATCTTCAACAAAGGTAGGGATGGCTCTCACAAGATTACTCTGATATTTGCCTAGAATTGAGGTAGCTGTTGTAAAGTTGTTTTTTTTTTTGAAAGCTGTTCAATTTTAGAAATTGAGTAATTTGGTTTAAATATAGCAGCTATTTTTTTGTAATCTTACTCTAGGCCGTACGGCTACTGTAAAAATATAAAAGAGAAAGTAATTCCATCTTAAAAACTTCTATAATCAGGTAATTTCTAATAGGTGAGCAAAAAAGGGTAGTCATAAAGAAACTGATGATGTTACAGGCAGTTTGCAGCACCCAACTAAGCTGAATGTTATCAAGGGTTTATAGAAACCACAGAAAAGAAGAGGATTAAGTAAAAATATGAAGAAGAAAGAAGACATGGCCTTGCAAATCATTGGCAGATGATGCTATTTCGCTATTTTAATTTAGCTTATTTTCTTATTAGCAGATGGTCTATATAGTGTTATGTTGTAAACACAATCATATTAAACAATCAGCTAAACTTTTTCCATAGCTTTATACCATAATGAGCCAGCTAAGAATTACTGAATAACACTTTCGGTTGAGTATCAGACCTGCATGCCTGTTACCCTAATAATTTTCACTTTGGCTCTTGACTTAGACAGATGTAGATTGGATCACTTTATTAAACTCAATGCCATAAACAAGGTCAAAAATATTTCTATCCCAGATCATCTCTCAACTGGTCTTCAATTTACAATCACTGTGACACATATCAGACCAGAATTTGGTAATATAATATATATTACTGGTTGTTCACAGTCTTTTCAGTAGAAATCATTAAACTTACTGACTTGCAGCAAATTCAGAATCATAGAATCATAGAATGGTTTAAGTTGGAAAGGACCTTAAAGATCATCTAGTTCCAACCCCCCTGCCACAGGCAGAGACACCTCCCACCAGAGCAGGTTGCTCAAAGCCTCATCTAACTGGGCTTTCCGGGGAGGGGGATCCACAAGTTCCCTGAGCAACCTGTGCCAGTGCTTCATCACCCTCATTGTGAAGAATTTCTTCATAATGTCTAATCTAAGTATCCCCCTTCCATTTAAAAGCCATCTCCCTTCATCCTACCACTATTTGCCCTTGTAAAAAGTCCCTCCTCAACTTCCTTGTAGACTCCCAGAGCCTTCTCTTCTCCAGGCTGAACAACCTCAATCCTCTCAGCCTGTCCTCATGGTAAAGATGCACCAGCCCTCTGATCATCTTCGTAGCCTTCCTCTGGACCCAGTCCAACAGTTCCATATCCTTCTTACATTGGTGATAAGTGGTATTCTGGATTATTATTCACATTCAAACTAATATTATAGTGAAGGTTACTTTAGTGGAACTTACCTCAAGCACCTGCTATGAAACTAGGACAAAACATAAAGCTGTAAGTTTGCATTACGTTTGAAGTAGAGGCTTGAAAGCAGATGTCTCACTGTTCAGTGAGAGAGAATGAGTTAAGAAGAACTGTAAAAAAGAGAACTTTCTTCTATTTGGTGCAACAGAAAAGACTGAGAAATATACTGAAATAAATTACATGATCAAACCAATGCAATAGGAAGGTTATTTTTGTACCCAAATTTTGGATATACCTCAATAAGACCAAACTATGTTTATTGAGGCTTCAGACATCAGGTGTTCAGTGTCTGGACAGAATTTAACTGGATGGATGGATTTGAAAATCTGCATATTTTTTCAGGAAGCATCTGTGAGATTTAGAAACAGTTTGATGTGATGGAGAGAAATCCATCTGGGTGAATATCATGGCCAAATGAGAAGCTTGATTGACAAAGATGATATTTTTCAGAATGACTGAAAAGGAGAGAAGAATGCAAGTACAGGAAAGAAGAGGGGGTTAGAAATGTTTTAGTAATGTTGAGCTTGAACTGAGACATAAGTCAATCTAGAGATTTATCGACATCTTAATTGGGCATGGGAGATTTATTATGGCTCATTTATAGAAGTGTTTCATTTTTCTTTGCTTTGCATGAACGGAATTTTTCTCTTCCAAATGCACCAAAGTTCCTACATTTCCAAACTCTCTCTGCTTTTTAGGCTTGTAAAAAAATGTATCATGACCAAAGGAAAATGCATGGCTTGATTGTGAGGTGTCAAAAATGGTTCTAGGGGAATTCATTTGCATTTTTGGATACTCAGCTGCTTTGAAAAAAATGGCGCCTCTGAAACCACCAGCCTCTCTTAGAACTGTAGGCCACAATATTCTTCTATCAGGCTGGATTTTGGAAGAGCTAATAATAGATACCAGGACTGTTTCACTCATACTTTTTTTCCTGTGGTGGTTTACCTCTGGCAGCTTTCATAGGAATGATCTCCAAAGTTCTCTGAGAAATAGGAAACTAATGCATGCATTTAAGGCTAAATTTCTGGGGAGAAAAATCTTCACCTCTCTTTTTTTTTGCTTTCATTTATTCACTACAGAATTTCTCCATCTCCACACACACAAACAGAGCAGCAGAGCAAACAGTTCCGACATCGATGATTTTATAGGATTTTAAGGTTCAGCACTAGGGATCAGTTGTAGTCCTTTTATTTAAGTGACCTATTTCAGAGAATGCAAGAAAATTCCTCCCCTCAGCCTGCTCGGAAAGCAGCCATCTACTGCAAGATTTGAATTCACTGTTGTAAGTTCCAGCATTCACAAAATATGATGAAGATGAGAAGAAAAAAACCAAAATATGTTTTTTGGCAAAGTCTGTTATATAAAAGGAAGATATGTGAAATGATCTCTATAGTCAGCAAAGGAAGAAACAAGGTAAACAATAGCTATAATATTTTATTCATTTACTCCTATCAGCTGCTGTAAATTCTGACAAAATACAGCACCCATCTTTTCTCTATCTAATCACAGAGAATACAGGCTCTATTTTTCATGTAATGCAACAGAACACACTGCAACTACCGGACAATAAAAGAAGATACCATAATGGTTATGCTTTTAAGAGCACACATTTTTGTTGTTGTCACACTAGTTGTGTGAGAGCAAATTGAATATAGCTGGAGGTAATACATAATTCTGAAGCATCACCTAGAAGGCAGCACAAAGGGACACTGCGTTTGGGAAATATTGAGGAACCACTACTGTATTAACCCTACAGATCAAAACACTCTGATTCAATGTAGAGCTTTAGTCAAGATCCTTCTTTGGATTAATCTCTAGACCTTTTCTTCTGAGTTTTCTAATAGGCACTATTTAACAGTGAAGTATGTTAACCACTTCCAAATAACTTGATACCAGCATTATAGTTTGAATAAACAATTGGTCAGCTAGCATATATGAAATACAGCCAACTCCTCCATAAAAATTATGGCTGTAGGGAAGAAAACATAAGAAACATGGACTACCCTGATATTTTATTTCATACACAGGAAGCAGGAATTTCTTCATCAGACAATATGTGCCAAATTTTCTAGTCAGAAAATTTCTGACCACTCTGAAATCTGACTGAACATGATGACATCTACAAATGGTCATCACTTAGCAAGCAGCTAACCACTTATTTGAGATCAGACAGGATTTTCTGGAAATGCGGGACTAATCTGGAAATTTCTCCTGGTGGATGGATGAATCTCTTTCTAAGAGAAAAAAAAATTAGTTTACAAAATGAATTGTATTGTAATCAACCTGTTCTTGGAATAGTTAGGATTAAAGTAACCAGTCTTGTTTGCAAATATAATTTGCTCCACTATATAAAAATAAATAGTATGTTCCTTCCAGTTCGGGTCAAGTAAGCACAAAATGATAAATGACAGCGTTTTGAACTTGAGGAGTACATCTGTGTCCTCCAATGGACCAGCTCAGCATGCTTCATCTTCTGTCCTGCCTCTACAACTTTCAAATCAGTCCACAGTCTGCCTTTGCAAGCCTATACAGTATGACACAAATATAAGGTGGGATTCAGCTGACTTCTGCTGACATTGAGCTGCTGGCGCGCATCCAGAGAAGGGCAACAAAGCTGGTGAAGGATCTGAAGCCCAAGTCTTCCAGGGAGCAGCTGAGGGAAATGCAGTTGTATAGTCTGGAGAAGAGGAGGCTGAGGGGAGATCTTACCACTATCTACAAGTAACTGAAAGGAGGTTGTAATGTGGTGGGTGTTAACCTCTTCTCCCAAGTAACAGGTGATAGGATGAGAGGAAACAGCCTCAAGTTGTGAGGGAAGGTTTAGGCTAGATATTAGGAAATATTATTTCACAGGAAAGATTGTCAAGCACTGGAGCAGGCTGCCCAGGGAAGTGGTCCATGTACCCTCAGGTATTTAAAAGAAATGTAGATGTGGCACTTAGGGACATGGTTTGGTGGTGGAGTTGGCAGTATTAGGTTTACACAGTTGGCCTTGATTATCTTTTCCAACCTCAATGATTATGTAATTTTATGATTCTATTATTTCTAGATAACTCAATTAGACTTGTAAGCAACTGATGCTGTGTATTGCCCAGAACGTGTCATGTGAGACTGTAACACCGAACAGCTTTGCCTTATGCTCAGTGTCCCTCACAGAGCTTGATCTTGATTGGTTTTAGGATATTTTTTCCACTCAGAAGATTTTGTTTGCCTCATCGGTGGTTCTTTCCACCAGTATGCAAAACACCAACTTACAGAGCACTCAGCAAAGCAGGTAAGGGAGGATGGATCCTGAGCTTAACGGTTCATCCTTCCAAATAGCCATGTCAGCACTTCATACAAGAGAGCCTTCAATTTCTGCTTAAAATATGGATTGAATAATGCTGCCAACTTACATTTATCTCTGTCATTGAGCTCGTTGGCCACAACAGGTGAGGACAGAATTCAACAGCTACATCTCTTTCCTGATGTTCAAGCCATGAATCCTTTTATTTTAAAACCGGATTATTGTTTATTCCAGCAAATAGCAACAAGGCAACAGTAACATAGTTTGAAGAGAAAGGTTTCATAGAGTGGAACAGTCTTGCATATTTACTCCTGAGAGATGCCCACTTTCCTACGTAACAGTTAAGTATTAGTATCTGTTGAGAGGATTTCTTACTAATGACCCTGTACAAAGTCCCTGTAAGGCTTCATCTAGAATGCTGTCTTGGCTGTGCTTCACCAATGAAGAAAAATTGCAAAGGTCTACAAGGAAGATCAGAGGCAAAGAGTCCCTTTGTTAAGAGTAGATTAGATAACCTTGGTCTATTCAGTGTTATACACTAAAATGTGAAAGGAGGAGGATGAGCATCCACTGAGGCAAAAAATAAACCTGGAGACTGAGTGGAACTAATTAACCTAAAGGCCCAAATGGTCACCAGAAATAGTTTTTAAGTCACCCATAGAAAATATAAGCATCAGAAAAAGGAGGAGCTACGATCTTTTCCTTTAGGCAATAATTTTTTTCAGTCATGCACGTGCATTACCTCTCAGGCTACATTCCCTCAGAGCTGGCTGAAGTCATTACTTGGCCACATATTTTACAGAGTTTCAATGTCATAGATTGCATGTGGTCTGTGTATGTCAAGGCCAACTCCTCTGTAAAGTCTTGAAGGTCACATGCAAGTTAACACTTACTTACTTCTGACAGCACAGAGATGGTGTGCATTGCGTGTTGTATGATCTGATGTTAACCACGTAGCCTTACTTAGGGAGGGTAAGAGGAACGTACTGGGAAGGGAAAATAGGAGACGAAGACAAGACGTGGGATTCATCTCACCTAAAAAAGTGTATTGCTGTAAGAGCTAGCAGTCATCTTTATACTCAAAGGAGGGAAATAAGCATTCGAGCTTTGATTCACTTGATCAGTTTTAAACACTAATATTAGGATCACAGTATCACAGTATCACAGTATCATAAGGTTGGAAAGGACCTCTGAGATCATCAAGTCCAACCTATAACCTAACACTAACACCAACCATCATCTAGACCATGGCACTCAGTGCCTCATCCAGTCTCCCTTTAAACACCTCCAGGGTAGGTGACTCCACCACCTCCCTGGGCAGCCCATTCCAATGGCCAATCACCCTTTCAGTGAAGAATTTTTTCCTCACATCAAGTCTAAAAGGATAAAAAACAGCAAGCTAGAAAACTACATAGTGCCAGTAAAATTTTGAAGGAAATAATAAAATGTGTTTTCTTATGGAATAGGAAGTAAGAGGCTGAAAAATTTTACTTCATTTATATTAGGCATATGTATATAGGTAAGAAAGCCTAGCTGAGATTTAGTCAAGGTGATATATATCTAATGAAGCTAGCAGTTTTGGCGAACATTTCTGGAAGATATGAGGTAGCTAGTAAATTTTGCTTTCACTGAGAAATAGTTAGGGTTCTTTATATAAATATGGGCTCGTTTCAAGGTTGGTGGGTACAAGTAATTATATTTTATAGAGATAACAGATTAAACTTTCAACACCCATATCCAGTCAGCTGCAATGTAAGAGCTAATAATAACTGTCCTTGGGAAGATTCAAAGTAGCATCCAGAAAAATGAGAAAAGGCCAGCACTGACATTCCTGAAATAGCCAAGAAAAAAATAATTGCAATGAATAAACAAACAAAAAGAAAGAATATCTTTGTACACCAGAAAGAGACAAAGTATAAGTCCAATTAAAAAACCATCCTTTGTAGGTCACCTTAGAAAGGAACAGCTCATAGTCATCAGAAAAATAAAAAATGCAGTAAGGACAAAAAAAGTTTGAAAGAAAAACAGTGTGAACTACAAATAACAACTGTCAAGTTAGAAAAAGAGAAAGAATTGTTTTGCATGAGCTTCCAGGTTTTAAAATCCAACAGTGGGGAGTGTAATTATGGCAGAAATCAAAAAGAGAACACTGAGCACTTGAGTACGTTTGAAGTTGAAAAACCAAAGTGATAGAGAAGTTTCTGGTATAGCATTTAGACAAAGAAGTAAATGACATTAATACACTCCTGAAGACAGCACTTCTTTAGGAGATGAAGATCTTGTCAAGAAAGCACAGAATGTTTTCTTAATTAAAAAAAAAAACAAATCTGATCAGACACTAGTGCTAATTTGTGTCCGTGACAGTTCAGGCACTTAACACTCTCAGATTCCTGGTCATCATACTTTGGTGACCCTCTTAGTGCATCAGATATAAAAGTGGGTAAGGAATAGGTATCTGGGGACTAAATAAAAGTATCTGTGCCTTGTAGAGACAAAGCTACAGAGGATTTTAGGCCTCCTCTTGCCAGCAATAATTCTCTCTTGTCAGAGAGAACATAGACCTTGGGTAGCAACAGTAAAATGTAAACCTAATGTGTAAGTGACTTCTGAAAATATTTGTCTTTTACCTTCCCAAGTGTGATGAATAGAACAGACACATTTCTTTGCATGTCTTGGTCCATGTTAGGAACTCTGCTGCACATCGTGTGTCTCCTTACTGAACCCCTAAACACACCACACAGTGCCTGCTGCCAAAGGCAGCAAGTCTTCTAGAAACCAGGAGCAGATTCTCCCCACCCAACTGTGGAGATATCTGCATCTTAACTGTCAGTGAAGAGAAATATGCAATTTTAAGAAACTAGTCTTGTAATGTCTGTCTTAGGATAAAATGTATTTCAGCTCACAAGGATCTAATCCTCTATTTCTATAAAGGGTACCTAGGCAGCTGTACACCTATAAAAATCATCATTGCTGTCAGTTCTATTTCGTTTAATACCCTACCAGGATCCTTACCTTGTCTGTGTGAAAGAAGCCTCATGTTCTCCTTGCTCATGCTCAAAGGCAAATTAAAAATACCATTTCTTTATAAGCCTGCGATCCATAAGCTTAATGTGTGGAAGACAGAGAAGGGCTTTGCTGTTGGTTGATACGTTACACTTGGGACAGCATAGTGTATAAAGGAGAGGATGCTCAAGAGATAAATGTGCCTGTGAATCTAAGAAGCATTCTCATTTGTAGCCAGTATCAACTCAGGATGTGAAATTAGCACATCACTCCATGCTGACACCTTGTTTGCACTTTGTATTAATACTCAGACATGTTTCAGGGCTCTGACACGGTGGTCTACCAGTAATTAAGATTAAGGCACGTTCTTTGTTGACAATTCATTGATGAATTAATTTGTTTGCATTCAGCCCTGGATTCAGAGTTTGCTTCACTCCTTGGCTGGGACAGAACCCTTGTTATGATTTATTGCAAACCTTATTATGATTAATACATCTTTACATTGTTCATCTCCTTGGCAATGAATGCAGGATGCCTGTTCAGCCCAAGGAGGACCACGCTGTCTCACTTTCAGATTAAACAGCCTGGCTGCAGGCTTCCACATAAGGTATTTTTGAAAGCGTGTTTCTCACTGAAGGAGATCAGCTGACAAATTTTGTGCTCTTGTTCTGTGTTCTTTAAATGCTCTTGACTATATGTTACAGGGTAACATCTATCGATTTTTTGATTCATCTACAATGTATTAAGCCTATCTTTTAAACATTATTCATTTATTACATTTCAATATTTCAGCAGCATAACGTCAGAAATAACAGTATGAAAGCTGCTTGATAAAGTGTCAATGAAAAGCTGTTACTTGTTAGGAAATAAAGAGGATGAGAAAATGTGGGAAGTAAAAATATTAAAAAATAAGTAATGGGTTGGGATTTCTCCCACGCTAATCAGAAAGCCAGCTTGCATGAAATAGACTTGCTTACTATTTTTAGAATACTATTGTTTGCAGTTATTTAGTTCATACAGATTAAAATACTTTAACACAAAGAACTCCTGGTAGTTGTATAGAGAGTGAGATGCTTTTATACTAGGTGATACAACAATGAGTGAGGGTTTCTGTGCTGAGACGCTGTTCCCTGGCACTGAACTTGTGCTCAGGCTGAGGTTCCTATTTCAGATCCCCTGAAAACATTGCAAAGTAGTCTCTGATGTCAAATAAATTAGCTAAGGTTTCTTCCCAGTACATTGACCACCTACTTGCATAAACCAGAAATTTTGAATGTAAACTAGCAGTTAATTATCCCTATAATTACTGACCTTATAAACATCATATGACTATATTTAATGCCTACTAATACTGCAGTATATCCTGCTTAAGCACAGGTAATGCACATTTATGTCTCTAACAGCATTTCTTGATTTGTAGCTCATGTCTGGAAGTCACAATATGCAGCCTAAAAAACTGCACTAATCTTCTTGAAGCTACAGTAAATATAAATAATGAATATTTGCTTATGCAATAGCTGGCTGCCATGAAACTGGCCTGTAAGGGGTAGTTGACACCAGTAATTGTTAATTCCTAAGGTATACCTCTCAGAAGGATCTATAAGAACAGTAAATGAGGTGACTAGCACCACTCACCTCTTTAGCCTCAAGAGCTGTTTCCTACACTGAGCTGAAAAATGGTTCTTAATTGACTTGAGTGAGATGTGGACTGAAAAGATTGAGAGGCTTTTCTTTATAAAACCTGTTTCACTTTGCGCTGACATGGATTTGGGGCTGTTCTAATGATTAGTTATCATTTCTCAGCTAGCACAGGCAGCAGAGAGCTTGAGGGTCAGTGACCTCTTCAATAATTCCTGGATTCACAAAAGAATGCCTTATTTCACACCAAAATTTCCCATTCGGAGTGAGTATCAGTGTAATGGCGTGACCTTGGGGCCCTGCAGTAGGGTAGCACTACGAACATGGTGCTGTGGTGGTCATCAGTGTTTCTTGCAGGAGCTATCTAGAGAGTCTGCCAAGAGGAAGGAAATCTAAATACAGTGCAGTCCTTCAAATGGGGTAGTGATTCATATTTCTTGATGTGATTCCTTTTTATTTGCACTGCTGGCATCTTCAGAATGTAATATCTACATTTAAAAGGGCTAGTTTAAGTAGTATTGTGGTCCTATTTATTTTATTCCTTCATCACATCAGCTTTTTCATATTCTTTTTTATAGTTTTATTAAATACTGCTACTATTCTGGTATCATACCCAAAAAATGAATGCCTAAATGAATGAAAAGGAGTTTTATTTTAAGACTTCAGAGGAGGCAGAGGAGACCTGCAAAATATGCAGAGAGCACCATAGGATCAGCTACTCAGAGTATCACAGAGACCTCAAGAAAGAGAAGGAACAGAGGGAAAGCAAAGAGCAAACAATGAAGGTCAGTGTGGACTAACTAAAAAATGAAAAAGGCTTTCTTTTGAATTCTCAAAGATATTTGGGTGCCTCAGAACCTTTAAAACCAATAATCTCTCCTGGATTTCATTGGGCATTTAGGTACCTATTGATGCTAAATACTTCAGGTACGTATTATGGATGTCCAGGCCTGACTATACAGAGTAAATGGCAGGACACAACAGCAGCCACCTCTGTCAGAGGTAGAGTCTAAGTATTCAAGGGCAAAAAAGAAAATCTGTAAACAGGACTGGCAATAGGAGCATTGCTCCTGGGGATCCTCAGTGGAAGATGTTGGCAGACACTGTTTCAGCTATTGTAAACCATGTTTCTATCTGTTTCACCCAAGAACAGGAGGGGTGGCATTGGAAGTTTGCAAGATTAGGACTGGTAAATTTTAGGTTTCTGGTGAGACTGGGATATGAATCCTGCAGGTGAAGCTACTGATTTTGACTGCATCTATTTTCTGGTTGGTAAAGAAATGAGATTATTTTACTTACTGTTGAATGGGGATCAGAAGGAAGCCAAGATTCAGCAGGTCTCTTGCAGAAGCCTGAAGTGAACACAAGGCCCTGCTCTCCTCACAAATACTGATCAACTGAAGGCTTGGGCATGCAATAAGTTTTCTAGCCAATCTAACAATGGTTTTAAAAATGCAGATTCAAACTCTGAGCACTCTGAAAAACAACACCCTCTTGTTGCATTGAAACACAGAACAGGCCTTTCACCAAAGGTGTTGGTTCAAGTTTTCATGATCTTTGCAGAATTATCTCTTTGGCTCTTTAAAAAGTCTCCAGATCAGCAAAAGCTCTCAAATTAATCTGTGGTGAAGGAGAAAAACAGAAACTCGTTCCTTCCAAACATCCAATTTTGAGTGCTAGTTTGATTTGGCCATGCTGTCCAAACTGTAATAGATAATACATTTTAATGGGACAAGTCCTCACCCGAAGTGCTCAATGATATAAATAAATCTTTTTCTGGCTCTACTATGTTTGACATAGGCTCAATTCTAATCTCATTTACAGAAGCCTGACCACGACTGGCTGTATTGACATCGACTGTGTTTTCCTATTTTGAAAATAGGACCAGGCCCCACAGCTACAATCATGAATAAAAATGGTTCTATAAAATAAGGGTTTAGGTTGAAAGGAATCCCACTGACACAATGAACCTTTTCTCTGAGGGAATAAAAGGGCACCTTTTTAATGCATAAAATAAATCAATGTTTAGCAAACTTTGTTTCTTGGTCTGTGGCTGTAACTAGTCTTAAGCTTCATAACACAACTGAGAGGTGGGATTTAGATACCTCTGCAAAACTCTTTGTTTTGTTCAATTACATTCATGCGACACTGAGAAACTATGACAAAACATTAAATTGAATTAAATTGCTTTCACTAATAGCTCTGTGTGTATAGAAGGATATAGCCATCCCTATCCACAAAAAGAATTGACTGTTTTTTTTCCTTTTACTCATTTTTTTCTTTTCTTTTCTTTTTTTTTTCTTTTGTCTCTGATTAGGTGCCTTGGAGGCATGGGTTCATCCGGCTTTGGAAAGTGATGAGGAGGAAACAAAAACCTTTTGCACTTTGCACTGTGTTCAAAGTTCTGATGGTTTACTTGCAGCTCTTTACCCTTTATGCTCACTCTTCTGAACCCAGTTCCACCATATGAAATACTGCCATGCTCTGTTTTTTCACTACTCCTCCTCCTCTTTTCCCCCCGTCCTCCTCCTCCTCCTCATCATCATCATCATCCTCATTCCTGATGTCATTGTTGTATTCCTCCTCCCTCCTTGTTCACTCTTTGTCACTGATGCCATCATCTGCCATCTCAGTGATCAACCATACAACCTGGCCATTAGTAATGACTCTATCTTCCTTCCATTTCATACCACCTATATTTTGGTATTTCTTACCCTGCCACATTTCTGTGCAAGAAATATTTGAGGAATTTACACTGAACTTTTTTCACCAACACTAGACTGTATTGCTGATGAAAGATATTTTTCCCATAAAAGTTTTATTTTAAAAATAAATATTCAGCTGAAACCTGAATACCTTACCCCTACACCTCAGTGATACTATTCTTATGGGTAGTCAATGTGAATAATGGGTCAGTACCCTCATGTCTGTTTCCTGAGCTTAGCCACATGGCTGGGTTACAATTCCTTTGAGGTATAGCTCCTGCAAGTGGGAACATCATGATACATCATGGGAAAGAAATCTAATCAAAAGATCTACCTACAAAGGAGAGAAGGATTTAAAACACTCAAATTATGACATCTGTGAGGAAGCATAACATGATTTCTCAAACAGAAGATTTAACTTGGAGGCAAGTATCTGGAAGCATTAGAATTTGTGTTTAAATGAGCGCAGTGCTAGCTCCCACTTTTTTGGACTACTATAGCCTTCTGTTAGACTGCTCCCACACCTCCAAACCTCTTCTGAGCATGAATACTGTGATTTCTCTGTCCTTTTTTCTGATTACCTTTTTCACTATGTTCTTATTGCAAGAAAACAGTACTTAGCTTCTCACCTACCCTTTACATCTCGGCCCTTTCCAATAGTTTACTGTTTCATCCTGTCATGATGACTTGCACATGGCCTTCTTTCCCAGCTAGCTGCCAAATTCAGGTGCTAATTTCCCCACTCTTTTGACATGCCTTTGTATCTTCTTCTATTCAGAGCAGTCACATACGTTAAACAATCATCTCCATAATTCATGGTATTTCATTTTTTCATTGCCAAATAGTCTCAGTAGCAGAATCGTCTGTTCTGATAAATATGCAGTCTTCATTTTTTCTCTTTTCTTTGGTTGTGAGAATGATCCACCTAATCTCTGTTCCTGTAAGATCATGACTGCCATAACTCATTAACAATTCAAGCAAAGTCTCTTTGTTTGTTTCTCATGCTCTTTGAATCTTGCGAATGCTACAGGATGCTGCTGCTTTTTCACCATAAATACAAAGCAAGCACAGCCCATGCTGTTGCTAACTTAGCTGTCTTTAAACACAGTAGTTTGGGTGGGGTGCTGTACTGAATCTTACTACAGCAGCGTAGTGTATTGGCCTTGGTTTCCACCAAACCTCTTGAGTTTTTCATCTCACTGAGTACTCTGTGAGACTGCATCACACAATCATGGACTTCCGTGAGTGTTTTGTAGCGCTTCATGGCTGAGAACAGCTCTGGTACTAATTAATTTGTGCCAAAGTCTTCAAAGCTGTACAAGCACTCATTGACATGAGTGGGTTCCTGCAAATATGGACAAAGTTATTTGCAGACTCATCTAAGTGAGAGTTTTTTCCAAATGCTCAGCCAGGTTTGAGTTGAAATCACAGAGAGGTGGCAGGAAATCAGGTCATCAGAACTGTCAAAAATGATGTATTAAGTGAAAGTTAAAATCTAAATCTCACAGCTTCCTAACTCCTCAAAAAATTTGTGCAGTAATGAGGCCAAAACATAGAAGATATGCAATTAATGACAAGCACTTGTTCATAGCAATTCATATTACCCAATTTTTAAATCTATATTTACTAATAGAGGTGAACATGTATTTTTGTGTTTTCACTGACGCTGGATGTCAAGTGAAGGAATTGTGACTGACGTGGCATCAAATCATTCAGCCTACTCCTAACCTTCTCCTTTTGTCATGCCTCAAAAGTAAAATCAATACCTCCAGCTCAGTAAAATTTGACAGATGTTTCTGGCTCAATGAATACGAGTCTGTTCAACGTAGTTCACAGAATTATGCAAGGAAGAGAAAAAGAAAGAGCTTTATACATGTAAGAAAAGAGACTACAGTGTTTTAAGGCATCACAATCATGTATCACAGTACACACATGCCTTATTTTGATCAAATGCCAAATTTCCATGTTATATCACAGCCTTTTGGACTTTTTAAGCAGAAGTATTCAGCAACATCTTCAAACATTTTCAGATGAAACACCCATGTTTATACTATGAAATAAAGTTAGCCAAGGATCTTTATCAAGTGCTGAGGTCAGAGTGGATAAATTCATAGCCGCGCATCTGCTTCTCTACATCTCTAACCTCTTTCTACAATCCAGTTTTTCTGCTGAGAAGAGTCCATGGTTGACACTACTCCCTGCACCAGGCCTGCACAATGTCTGGGAGAGTTTTGGTTGGCATGAGCCAGTCTTAGCCTGGGGATTGCATTAGCAGCATGGGCACTCATGAGCATTATCCCATGTTCTAGTCCCATTTTGTCTACCAATACAGGCAAAGTCCGGTAGTTATAGCACATCAAAACTTAAAGAAATATTTAAAGATGTAGAGAATAGCTTAATTTTTTTAAAAAAAGAAAAGAAAAAACATGTATTTATTATGGGAAAAGTATCCATGATTTACACCACAGGCACTAGGTTCTAGCTATTGCACTCACTCCAAGTAGCATACATCCCCCCAAAACTGGTTGTCTCTAATATAAATGCTTCTACATCACTAGAGCACTCCTGCCCCTCAACGAAGAGAAATGAGACCTTTTTGGATGGGATCATTTCAGCCTAAATGGATGTCTAAAAGAAGTCAGAGACATTGCACCTGAAAGTGTCTGGTTATAAATGTAGATGAAATGACACAGAAATAGTTTTGCATGTCTAAAATTAATAACTCCAAGGGCAAGGGCAAGGGTAAAATTGACTATGCCTTAAAATATTTGTTCTCTTGACTGTTGGAACTGCAGCTTCCTCAAAATCCAGCCATTATGTGTTTAGGAAACATCTACAAGGTGTTTAATGACTGAGCCAATGCCTCATTGCCTTTTGGCTGATAGTCTTTTCTACAGTGATTTGAGAAGTGCCTATAAGCAGAATTTTATTACATAAATCCCTCTTGTTTTGTATGAATATTAGCTGCATGCTTTGCGGTTGAAACGCATTATGTCCTACAAGAGCTAACCATTATCATTTATCTTCTCTGACTTTCCAGGTCTAGGAAAAGGGTGGCAGTACCAATGGTTTAGCTAGTGTTTCAACAAGCTGCAGGAACTGGGAAGGAACTGGGCTGAGAGGAGCAATGGGGTGAGGCACATGCAGATACTCGGTTACTCTCCAACATTTTATCTTTTTTAAAAGTAAAATCTACAGCCAGTCAAGGACTTTAGGATGATGCATATATCATTTAATAATATCAAGATGGAACTAGGTACTTAAGTTCAGTATTCTCATACAAAAAAAAAAGCTCCCTTCGCCAAGCGGGACACTTGAATTTAGAAGAAATCACCCTGTTTGCCATGCGCCTTCCTAGGCACACACAGTTATGATTCTTTGCAAAATACATTCAGTTTCTGCCCTTAGATATCTGGGTTTGCTAAGCTCAGTGACCATCAGAAATTTGGCATAAGTATCCACTAGTCAACTACAATGAGTGAATATACTTTCAGCTCCTCTATATTCTACCTAAAATTAAATAAGAACTTCCTCCAGCAATGAAAAACTGCTATTCAAGGTAACGCTTTCTTCATTGCTCCATCAAATATATTGCAGAAAGTCCATGACATCAGAAAACAGGGTAGAATTCCAAATCTATGAGACAGCATTTCCCACCAGATGGGAAAGGAGGAGTCCTAAATCCTTTAAACGTTTCACAGGAAACAAAAGTTATTGAATTAAAAATATATAAAAAAAATAAAAGAATGATATAAAAATCAGATATGATTCTGAAAACCTGAATCTATGGCAGTTTTTCACCACGCCTGTATAGTTAGAATATTGCCTTACAGTTATGAATCACCTGCTTATGATCTTTAGTATAAAAACAGGTTTTGCCACATAATCATTTGTAGAGAAAACCTGAAGTTATCTTTAAGTTAATAGTCATTCTTTCAAATTACAGATAGAATTTCCACCCCAGCAAACAGGTCCAGATGTGGGATTCCATGGACCCATCCATGCTTGTTTTTCCTGCCTCAAGTTTCTAAAAACTGGAACAATCTTGGAGTTTAAACACAGCTCTCTACATGGTATTGTGTAAAGATTAGCTCTAGGCACCTGCTCACTCATACAGGTGGTTATTGTGGATGCTGTTCTTTGGAGATTCAATACAAGGTTTTGAGCAAAACATGTCTAAATTTCTACCTCTCTACTTCCTTCATTCTCTCACATTATTTTTGGTATTCTGCAGCCTGAGAAAACATCCTTGCTTTCCTGCAGTTTGACAATGACTTTAAATGAATATCCTTATTAATAGCAAAGCTGAGTGAATAGTAAGAAATTAGCCTCTTTTTATCCACAGTTAAATTGTCCATCAGAGGGAGGCAGCTTCCACCAAGCTGAGCCTTATTTAAATTCACCTCCTATTTTGAAATGATCTGGGTAGCTTAATTGCATTTGGTCAGTCAGTGGAATTTCTATTCTCTAATTAAGTATTTGTAACTTTTATAACAGAGACTCCTTTGGAGAAAAAAACACAAACCTCTAAAACCAAAACCAAATTTTGCTTGCTTTCTTCTTTGGTTGAGGACATGGAATAATAATAATTGAGAGAGGTGAAAAACACAAACAGGATTAGTGATTTTTAGTAAACATAGTCCTGTTTTGTTGCTTTGGTTTGGTTTCGATTGTGGAATTATGCTTAGGCTAAATTGAGCTAACATGTAATTTGTCAGCTGGACAAAAAAGTACTGTAATTGTTCAAATGTTTCTGTCACTTTGACAGGAAAATGAAAAGCAAATCTGCCAAAGCCTATCTGGGTTTCTGGCTTTTTTGAGTTTCTCTACTGAGGACTCAGGATGGGCAAATTAGAGTCCTGGCCTGATGCCAGGTAGAGATGTCTCATCATGGGGTGAGACCTTTCTACCATATGCCCACAGTGGAAGCACCACCTGGGAAGAAGGTGCTGCAGTTTGACACTGAGGTATCAGACGAGAAAAGAAGTTGTGACTTGAGATGTTTTGTGCTTAAGTGGTTCCTAAAGTATTCTTCAAGAGTTCCCAGGAGAGGGAAAGAAAGAAAGAAAGAAAGGAAGGAAGGAAGGAAGGAAGGAAGGAAGGAAGGAAGGAAGGAAGGAAGGAAGGAAGGAAGGAAGGAAGGAAGGAAGGAAGGAAGGAAGGAAGGAAGGAAGGAAGGAAGGAAGGAAGGAAGGAAGGAAGGAAGGAAGGAAGGAAGGAAGGAAGGAAGGAAGGAAGGAAGGAAGGAAGGAAGGAAGGAAGGAAGGAAGGAAGGAAGGAAGGAAGGAAGGAAGGAAGGAAGGAAGGAAGGAAGGAAGGAAGGAAGGAAGGAAGGAAGGAAGGAAGGAAGGAAGGAAGGAAGGAAGGAAGGAAGGAAGGAAGGAAGGAAGGAAGGAAGGAAGGAAGGAAGGAAGGAAGGAAGGAAGGAAGGAAGGAAGGAAGGAAGGAAGGAAGGAAGGAAGGAAGGAAGGAAGGAAGGAAGGAAGGAAGGAAGGAAGGAAGGAAGGAAGGAAGGAAGGAAGGAAGGAAGGAAGGAAGGAAGGAAGGAAGAACCTTGTCATGGCTTTACTCTTGATATGAAGCAGGCAGGCTTGGCTGACTTTCATCAAGCCTTGTGAGATGCTCACTTGGTAAGCCAAGCAAGTGACACTTTTGAGGTAGCACAGATAAAGTGCAACTGCAATCTCCACTGCTGTTTTGCAGTTTATAGAATAGCTTTCTGCTTGTAGTAGTTGGAAACGGGGAATGGCAAACTCATAGCAGTCCAGGAGAACTCTCACTGCTGTCAGACATGTTTTAATGGCTGAGTACACAGAGGGCCACCAAGGATCACTGATAACAATGTCATTAAATGAGGAAGCATCATAGTGTGCACACAGGTCATGGGTATCTATTAGCCACAGTGAAATGCTTATTGTAATTGTTGAAGTTAGACATTCTAGCCTTATCTGCATTAATAAATGAAATAGTGCCAATAGTACCAAGTTATCGACGCTGTCAGATGCCCCAGCATCTACCAGTCTCAAGGGGTCTTGTAGATGAGTTCTGCTTAGCTGCAGAGATGCACACAACTCCCCATGGCAGAAAATACTCTGTAGGCAGAAAGAACATAAGAGATCTCCAAACAAAGTCAGGATCCCAGAGTTTCAGAGTAGAAATTGAATTGTAAAAGAAAAAAAAAGGATAGTGTCTGTTTCATGGGAGAGGGAATTCCTTGGTTTACTCAGATTTATTTGGAGACTGAATCATTCCCTAGTTAGGGAACAGCTGCACAAACTTTTACATTATTTCTTCAAGATGACAAAGATGTTCTGTTATTGTTCTCCTGCTGTTCTTTGCATAGAGCAGGAAAACAAGGAACAGAATACCTGTACATTTCTATTTTTCTGTCCTCTATTCTTTTTCCTATTCATCCCTCCTCCTTCCTTTAGCCATCATCTGCATAGCAGCAATCAGCTAGCATGTATTCTTAGAAGTAGCAGCAAGGTCAGACCCACTCCAGGCTGAAAGCTGCAGACAGGGAGAGGTCTGGCAAGGAGAACTGCAGCTGCCACTGGATTTGACCTCGACTCATAAAGTCTCTTAGCTCATGATGTGCGATGCTCTGAAATAAATATGGGCTAGAATATTTGTATTTGGTTTTTGGTTTCGTATTTGATGGGTTTTGTTATTGTGGAGGTGCAAGATAAAAATTAATAAAGCTCCTAGGAGCTGCTAAGATTAGCTCTATTGTTTAGGTAAATAGTTCAGATAATAAAATGAAAGCATATTTTATGAACATGTTGTTACACTCAACTCATCTACAGCATTTGGAGTCTCATAGCAACCTCTCTCATCCAAAATTTCTGTTTAAGAATTCCTGTTACTTTCTGACGTCTTTCATCAAATTCCATTCAGATCCAAAACATCTGTACTGGATTTCAATTTGAAGAACAAGGCTTTCTTAAAGGAGTAAAACAGTTTGAAAGATATTCCAGGAATTGCAGTTCTGTCTGCAATTTTGCTGTGAGTTCTGGTAAGAAATTTTGAGTTCTGAACTGTATTTATTGAAAATAGAAGTCCTAAACTTGACTTGTTTTATAGATTTTGTTCAGCTGCATATAGAATAATACTGTCCAGACATCAAAAGTTATGATTTTATTTTTTTTGCTATGCACAAAGGATTACCAGATACAGAGACTTGGGTGGCACAGCTCTTTTAATGATCATAATTTTTAAAACTACCTGTAAGATATTTCTCTTTAAAGTTTTGCCCTACCAGATTCAAGAATTTTAAGCAGTACTAGCCGTGTTTCTACTAATGTTCTTCTAATCACTTTACTCTGGGGTTAGCATTTGACAAGGGATGTGAGACAAAACATGTGGAAACAAAGAATAAGTGAATTTTTCCAATGACCTTGAGCTAATACCATGCATGGTGCACGTGTGCTGCTTTCAGTCATGTAAGCCTATAGGTGCTTTAAATTTAAAGCAGGTTGAACTGTGTAAGAGGCCTTGGGAATTAAACAAAACCACTTCTAAAGCTGTAAGCAGTTTGAGCATTATTTATGCCTGGCTGAGCTTTACTTCAATGGAACCCAAATTTTTAAAAAATTATCCTTTTTTGAAAATTATTTTTTAAAGGATGGAAAAGCCTTAGCTGAGAACAACATATTTGGGAGGTAAGGAGGTTAGACAGGAGTAGGGATAGCTGTTTATAAATGTCATGGCCCTGATGGCTTTTCCACCACACCTCTGTGAGTTTTCTTACCTCTGTGGAGGGCAAAGGGTCTGGAGATGACCCTAAAGCAATCACAAGGTCCAACCTCTTCTGGAAGACATGTCCCGAGATGTACAAAGAACTAATGACTAAGAATTATAAGTCTAATTACTCAAATAATAAATCCATCTTTGCATTTCTTGTTGAAATTCACCAAACATTGACACTGCACACACTTCTAAATGTATTTCAAAACCCAAACGTTAGCTTGGTGTAATCTTATGTGTATTCTTGAATGATAACTACACCAGGAAATTCAGTGAAGAATTAGATTGGAAGCAGGAGTCCCTTACAGATGAATGAGTTGATACAAGCAATTTGGGTTGATACTAATTCATGGCATTGTACAATTAAGGAATCGAATAATAACTACAAAAAAGCATTAATTTTGTTGCTTGAAGTAGGAATTTAGCCTTGTCCTAGACGACAATGAAATAATGAATAGTAAGCCTTCCGTTACCAAGTTTGATCAAGGTAGCCCTGACACAAAATCCTCAATTTGCTTTGCATTTTTTCACTCTTCTGCTTTTTCTCTCAAAGTATTTAAAAATCCTTATCCAGCATTTTATTTTTCATGTCACTTCTATTTGCACTCTGTCTTTCTGTCTTTTCTGGTCCAAGAGTACCTTGGTATCTGATATTACATTAAATATCACTTCAAAACACAATTTATTGCTTTGGGACATGATAATGAACCACTGTACCACTAATTGTCCTTGTGTCCCCTTAAGATTTTTGCTACGGACGGCCCATATCAGGGGTGTACTTCATACTCTACGTGTTTGAGAAAATGATTAAGAAAATAATGACAGTGCTTTCCTGCAATTTTGCTAAGTTTATCACTGGCTACTCAGCTTTTTAATGAGCACTTGACTTTTTTGTTAGAACAAAAGCACCATTCAGAACCCATATTGTATTCTAAAAAATTAATACTATTTATGTGCAAGTAAATCAACCCTGTCTAGAAGTTAATGTTTATATTGAAGAAATTAGGGTGCTGTTGCAGAAAATTGAGCCACATAAATGGAATATGAGCACTGAAAAAAAACAGATAAATGTAAGAATGGCCTTTCTGTGAGACACAAAATACCATCTGAGAGCACCAGACTAGTCAAGACTTTCAGCACTCAGCAGCAATAGTAAAATCCTGTTTACACAACGTTTTTCTATACCCAACCATCAATCAGTGCCCCTGCAACTGGGGCTTCAGAGTCAGTGTGTGAATGAGAGAGAAGGCTTGCTCAGCAGAAGTGGCTTTATTAGCACTTTAGCATTTTATTCAGTTATATTTAGATGTTTCTCTGGGAACATTTGTGGGCTACACATTTATGCACCTACACGCAGAGAGAATAGAATTGGCAATACCTGGGATGTGTTTCAGAGACTGGCTGTTGTGTCAATAGTATTTGGTGTGTGTTATTGCTCTGTGTTTCTCTAAAAGGCTGGGAGCGAACAACGAGGAAGAAGGTCACCTCTTGGCCTTTTCCTCACTGCTAAACACTGAATAAACCGTAAAACCAGAGGGAAAAGGAAAATGAGATTGCAATTTTCCTTAGGAGCCACTGAATGTGCTCAAGGGAAAGTGCTGAGCAGGTCGAGAGAGCTCAAGGAGAAGGAGAGAGCTTGCAGCAGGGTGGGCCCTGTGGAGCATGAAGTTAACTGCTCTTGCTCCAGCCCTACTGCTGTGGGGTGAACAGTTTAAAGAGGCAAATCCATCTCTAACCTCTGGGTGACTCCGAGCCTTCTCCTGATGACTGAGTCATAACAAAATGGAATTTAGTTCTGCTATTTTGCAAATTGCCTTTGCTCTTGCATAAAGTGCAAGTGCATTAAGAGTAACTTCCAATGTATGAGTTTCTTTTTAACCCAACAAGCTCAGTCCACAGAGCAGGCACTGAGAGAGAAATACACGCTCAGAGTAAATGAAAGTACCACCTTCACCACTGGATCAGGTCTTCTCAATCCATGATTTTCAGCAGCGAAGAATTACCCTGTTGTTTCGTTTGGCATGTAGCTACTTTAATTTGTATATTCATGCTTCTTTGAAATTTCAGGATACGAATATATCCTGATACTGGAGTAGCCACCATATTTTTCAAAGTAAATATTCTCTTGCTTACCCACACCACAATTATGTTTCCACCGTCTCTTTGTTAGAGAATGTATTTGCTGCTGCAAAATTGCATTCAGCATACAACTTGGCTTACCTATCCATATTCCATTTTGTCAGCTGGTGGTGCCGGGATGAAGAGATGGTTTTGCTGCCAGGTGACATGATTACAGTGTTCAGGGAGGTCTATTTAGTGGTAAGAATCTAGGTTGGAAGCTCTCTGCTGAAATTAGCAGTAGTTCTCTGAAGAGTGACTGGCAGGATGATCCTGCTGGGCAAAGTGGAGGCAGCCAGCCTTTCCCTGTGCCATGTGTCATAAAGTCTTTGCTGCACCTGGAGGGAAGATCTTGAAGGAAACAGGACGGAAGAATGTTGAATTTCTGCTCTAAATGGTAAGATTTGGAAGCAGTTGGAATTGTAGGGAATTTTCCTGGCCACTTTGCTACTCTTTGGCAAATCCACTACTGTCACTGGCTGGTGGCAGGTTGGGGGTCTGCAACTGAGGCAGAGAGGGGAGTGCTGGGGTGTTTCAGCTGCTGCCAGCAATGCGGCTTCCCTGACAAGTTTAGCAGCAAGGAGAAGCAGAAGTATATCTGAAAGAACTTGTCATGGGGGTGAGGCAGAGGGAAGGTTAAGAGTGTACATGCCAGGGCTATCCAGGGCTTCTGGAAATCCTGTTCCGGAGTGAGTAAGCATTGCTTCATAGTAGCTGGACTCAGGTTCTATCTCTAAGTTTAAACACTTCCTTTAATCACTGCAGCATCCTACTGCTGTGTGTTTGCTGGATTCTGTTCATAAAATATTTATCATGCTGTTCCTGCATCAACGAGGTCTAAAACAGACTGAAATAGGAAACAAAGGCTTGCCTTTAATAGGATAAATGATGCTTTTCTACCATTCATTAACCACCATTTTCCCTGCTGCATAAAAAAAATCTATTACATTTTGGAAGACAAACGGATATGGAAGGCAGTGGGCATCCATGGAAAAAAAGCTATCATTTGTCACAATTTAAGATTTACTAATAGGAGGTGTGTGCAATGATGACCTAAGGTAATTTCTTAAATACTGCAAGGTCTTGTGATAGATTGAACTAATAGATATTTATCTCCACTGGAGATGCAGGCTAACAGCCATAATAAAACTCTATTATGATATTAGATTATGTTTTCCAATTATATAAGGTTTAGTTTTCAGAAGAAGTGAATAGATAATTTCAAGATAATTTCAATATCAAAGTTATGCAGTCAAAGGAACGTGATGCTATTCCAACTGTCATCAATTATTTCTATTACAGAGTATTGCCAATTCTCAGAATTTATTCTGTTGTCCTTCTTACAGTCCCACCTTCTGGAACATTGGAAACTCAGCTTCTCTTTTTTTGATGCATGAGAAAGTCTGTTTCTAGCTCTTACTGATGCATGGAAAAGTTTGGAAATATGAAGCCCGAGAAAATAGGACAGATGAAGACAGCTCTTTTTTTATTTTTTTAAACCTCATAGTTTTCTGCTGTTCTTCCAACTCTGGTCACAGCTCAAAATCAGCAATATTGTTTATAGTGATACTGTCAGATATTGACCACAGCTTATGTCTCAGTATGGTAGACAATGTAGCAATGTAAAAGCCCTAGTTTAAAAGAGGCTGAAGGATTTTTTAAAATTTTAATAATTAATACATTTCTTACCTGAGAGTTCGTAGAAATGAAACCTAACTCCTTCAGTGTGCCTTGATCCACAAAACATATAAATATAAACAGTGATAAATCAGATCCAAATGCTCAAAAACATTAAAGAACAATGAGTACTTCTCTCGCAGGTCATTCTTATATGACCTCATTTTTTCTATAAAGGCCTGAAAATACATACATTGTAATTGCAATTATTTAGCGGTATAAAGTGATATTGGTACAATCTGCAAGAAAAAGATGATTACATCTCCAGTTACTTTATCCTGTTGAACGTGAAATAAAGACTGGAATCTTTGTAAGGTCTTATTTTCATCATTTTAAGGAAGACTAGTTTCTTTCAATGCATTTTTTTTCTGAGTGACTAATATATTGACCAGAGATGAATGATCACCCTTTTTTTTCAGTAGAAAGCTATGTTTCTCCCCTTGAGTCTATCTAGTGAATGATACACAGAGAACCAAAACAAAAATTGTGATTGGGATTTTAATTTGCCAAGGATGGAATCAGGTTTTAAATTATATAGTGGAGGGCAGACCCATCAAATCCCACCACTGACCTGTGCTGTAGCTGTGTTTGCCATTTACAGTGTGCAGCCAAGCTTGGAGAGAAAAACCTGGAAAATAAACCAAAAAGGAATTATCTGTCATATGTATTTCATTGATTGCTCAGAAATAGCAAGTCTATGGTTAAGTTTAACATGTGAGAAACAAAACTCTTCAAAGTATATTTTTCTCCCCATCAGTGTAAATGATCAACAGTGTGGATGGGTGATTTTTAATATGACAGTTTCGAAGTCAGTGACAGTCTGATAGCAGGCAGAATCAAATGAAGTTTGGTTTTGGTTTTCTGTGCAGTAAACAGTGATGAGACTTTTCCATTCAAGTGGTAAACAAACAAAGCCTGCAGTAAGTTTTCTGGCACACAGAAAGAAGGCTTCTGGAGGCAGTGAGTATTGCATAAAGCTTCTGTGTAGCGTGTGAGTATAGCTTGCCCAGTCATATATGAAAGAAATCACCTGGGGAGACACGTAAGAATGATGCTTGAAAACTATTGTTGGGGGAAACAAAGAAACAAAACACATAACTTATTTCATTTTCTGACTAAGAATGTAAAGAATTTCAAGAGGTAGAACGATGCTTTGTACATCCCACTTAAAACCCAAATGCATTTCTGTTCCATTTTAGCAGAGTCTGAACTCATATGAATCAACTTTGTTCTCCCTTTTTTTTCATGACTTGCAGTTACCTCTTACAGTAAGTTTTCATTTTTTTCTTATTTCCTACCACAGCATCAAAGATTCATTTCAAATTTCTTAGCAGCTTTGCACACCAGACCTGGCAACAAGAAATAAACACATTCCTGATCCCAGTCATTTCATGAGTGCACACAAGAATGCCATGCCTTAACTTCTGATTCAAACATTGGCCATTATAATGCTCTGAGATTAATTCCTTTATAGCCAGCACTACAGCTACCAAAATCAGCAGAAATACATTGAGTTTAATGGGGTTTACGTTCAGGTCATGACAATGGTAACTTTTTTTTCTGAGAGCCATGCACTTCTTTGGATTCCATACACTGCTGTAAGCACATGCATACATCTCCATGAAGTGGTTTTTGTTCTTTCTTTTTTTAACAGCAACCAAACAATCTTACATGCCTCAGATTAACTGGAACTCCTTGTTTAAAACAAGTTGACAGCTACAAAGAGTCAAATAATTGAGTCTTTTAGACAAACTCCAGCAGAATAAACTGCTGTGATTTCATTTCCCAATATTTTTCATCATATTATATTAAATGACCCATGGCACTGATTAAATTGAAAATTTAATGTATTGACATTTTCAATGCCATAAGATTAATGTTTTTCATGGTTTCTATTTATATTCCCATTTTAATTTGTTATATTTCTTGGAAAAAAAGTAGTTTCAGAGGACTTTATAAGCTGCCATACAATGAAATCTGAATACCAGAGAAACCAGGGTTTCTTTTATCCCCCAAGCAAGGGGGGACCAGTTATGATACCCACCTGCTCCAAAGAGATTCAGAGGGTTTTGACCCATTTTCTTCATAGTGCTAGGCTTTTCTATTTTCCACACATGAGCACAAGAGAGAGATCAATTTAATTTGTAGAAAAGGTTTGTATGGGAGGAGTCAGATGCTTTCAAGTAAATTGGGGCTTCACCAGGCCTTGTGGCAAGGTGATCTAGGAGCCACAGCCAACCCTGAGGTTACTAAAAAATGTCTTGTTTTTCTAGTGCTGATATTTCCTCATGGAGTAGGCACAAGCCTACTCCTCAAGTTGATTTTTCTAAAGAAGGGTCAGAAAAGTAATTGAAGTGTTTCCAAAGGAAAGAATAATACAAGATTTTTCCAAAAAATCAAACAAAACCAAATATTACAATAGTTGAACCAAGAAATATTGCAGGATTCAAAATTTGGGTGGAGGGGTTGACTTTGGAGGGGATCACATGTAATACGGTGATTATACATTTTACCCTTTCCATGACAAAAAAATAAAATTAGCCATGTTTTAAACTTTCAGCATTCTTATTCGGATGGTATTTATTAGGGTTGAGTTTAATGCTGAATTTTTGCTTGTTGCAAAGGGTGGTTGAACCTACTGTAGGGTTTGGTCACTATCCGCTGGTGGAACCCACTTTGTATAAAGTATCTTACAGCTGCACATGACTTTCACCTGTAATTACTACTCCTTTAGAAGCTTTTCATGTGACAAGCTGCAAGAGTAAGGAGATGAAACTGGCTCTCTTGTGCTTTTAGTGCTTCCTGCAGCTGGCAGCCTGACAGCAAGGGAAAGGGAAGACACTCTACTTCCAACACAGACTTGGAGGAATGGCAACTGCGAGGGAAATGCAAAATAAATGCAAAGTAGGGGGTGGGATAGCAGGGCAGGTTAAGAAGGAAGAATGGACAGAAGATGGGCTGGGGAATAAGCCAGAAGTTAGAAACTGATACAAAGAAGATGGACAGAGAGTAGGGAAAGATGGAGGTGTATGAGAAGGCTGAAACTAAAAGGTTTATCAACAATGGAACACCCCACCCTCTGTATTTCAGAACCGGTGGCAAATTTTTGGCATCCTTTTGTTTTCCAGGAAACCACTGTGATAAACTCAGTGAGGGTTTCTGTATGTAAGCTTTCCATCTGTATTGGAACTCTTGTGCACTGAGCGTGTGTAGATGCACCTATTTCCCCATGTGCTCCTTACCATTTGAGCACCTAATATTATAAAGTTAAAGGTAAATGAGTCTTTTCAGTGTAGAAGAGAGAGATCTTGGTCTCCTCCTGGGAAACGCAATGAGGTGTGCCTTTAATGCAAGCACAAATAGGACACTAAAGAGGTAGGCAACAAAACAAAAATAGCTGTGCTGTACTGTGAAAGGAAATGAATGGAGTTTGAACCTTAATTAACTCCTTCTTTAAGTATTAGACAGCAATCAGCACAAATTATGGAGTAGAAGCTTTTTGCTCTTGAAAACATGGAGCCTTTGCCCCCCTGCTTCCTCCCTTCCCCACAGCTGCAAGAATCCAGCTGAGATCAAGACTGTTTTTTATAGCACTTGTAAAAATCAAGTCCACAATCAACAAGACAAAGCAAAGCCATCATGGAAGGAAGTAAACACATGGCCTGGGTGTGCACACAGCACACTGGCTAAAATCTTGCCTCTCGAGCACAGCTGAAAGCCTGCTCAGCAGTCTGTGAGGAAGGAGCTGGCAGCCTTCAACTTGCCTCTAATGAGCCTCATGAAAAAAACAAACAAACAAAAAAAGGTGCTTCACAAACTAACACCAAAGACAAGTGTCAGATGATTCTTCTGGTTTTGTACAGTGCATAAGTCCCCATTGCCTCGGGGGGTGGGAGGAATATGTCCTAACATTACCCCTCTAAATGCAGGGCATCTGTCTTAAGAAGGATATTTACCCTCCTTCTGGAGCCATTAGTGCAGAACAGGTCCTTCTTGTGAATGAGTTGCTTGGATCTTTAGGTCATATAAATCACATCTTGAGGTACCCCCCGTGAACGATGATAGAGACTTGTCTAAACTCTTTGTAGTGTTATCGCTTCTACTGATGGGTTTTGAGAAGGACACCAGTTCACAGGGCCATTGCAAGGATGAGGAGCACAGCCCACCAAGTTAGGATTCACAGGCACTGTGCGTTTCATTGACTTAATTGATGAGCAGCACTGTTCTGCACAGCTACATAAGGTGTGCTTCTTTCTTTTAGAACAGCATCTCATGTCAGAAAAATGCTATCATCTCACCAGTTTGTAACACAACTAGGGGTACCTATTTATCACTCAGCACAGGATTGTATTCCTCATTAAAATTTGCATGTGATTTGAAAATATAGATAGAACAATATATTCTTCACTATGCCAAAATTTCTGCAAATGTGGCAGGAACAGCACAAGCTGTTAAATTCCCTTTTCCCCCTAAAGAGCTATCATTTGTCTTAAGAACAGAGACTAGAGAATATTTCTTACATAAAACCAAACTGCACAATTCTTCCTAATTATTTGCCCTTGAAAGATGACTTTCTAATCTATCTCCTGATGCACTTTTCCTCACTGTGATTCTTTGCACAACTATCCTCATGACAAATATCATTTGAACTGGGGACAGCCATGTCTCGAGTGCATGCACCAAGAGCCTTTTCCAGTAAGCTACAGCTCCTGTCTTAACAAGACAGGAAAATTATGAAATCTACAGGGCTTACAACAGCAAATACAGCTTTGGTACAGCATACTCAGGTCTCTTCCTACTGAGGAACAAACTGAAAAAAATTGCTTCCTTCTAGTTAAAAACTAGCATAAATACTGCAGTGTTGGCACAAGGAAGAAGGATTGGTTTTAGTTTTGATTTCTCTCTCAGGAAGGAGGTATGCAGAAGAGGTTTCTGTTGAGGCATCTACACTAGCATTTTAGTTATCTTGCACTGCAAAGGAGTATGAGAGGACCTAAACAGGATTTTTTCTGTCTGAAATTGAACAAGAAAATGCAATGCCAAGATACTGCTAATGTACTCTAGTCATATGCAATCCATTGGACCAGACCAAAGCAAAACACTCTGAAATGTAAATGTAAAGGTTGTTGCATCTTCAGCACCAATGGTTACACTCTATAAACATGATTCTTCAGGTCTGCACTGACTGTCAATGTAGACATAACGTCTTCATCTGTTAGGGCAGGGATGTGACAGGAAGAGGTGTGGAATCTCAGGCAACTGTCAAAAGATGTCAGCAGATTTCTTTAGCAGGGTAACGTGGTTGACGTGTTGAAGTGTCTGCAAGGGAGAGTAGTGAGGAAAAATAATAGAAACAACCTGCAGGGTTGGAAGAATCATAGAATCATCTGGTTGGAAAAGACCTTGGAGATCATCGAGTCCAACTGTACCTGTCCACTTACTAAATTGTGTCTCTCAGGAACTCATCTACTCATCTTTTAAACACCTCCAGGGATGGAGACTCAACCATCTCCCTGGGTGCCTGAACACCCTTCCAGTGAAGAAATTTTTCCTAATGTGTAGTCTGAACAATCCAACAGACTGCATGCATCTAGAGCTGCAAGCATGCCAGATACATAATTAATCTAGGAGGTGTGGGAGGAAAGGAAAGGAAAGCTTGAAGTGGGATATGCAGAGCTATCAGGGGAATCAGCTGCTTACAGTGGTGAGGTGCATTACACTGGATATTTCGAGCAAGCACTTGGGACAGACAGTGATGTGAATTCTGAACTGAATGTGGCTTTTACAAATCCAAACCTTGACAGATGAGGCTGCAAAAAAATCAGGATGGTCCCAGCTTCCTCCAGCCTATTTCCTTCCTGATTGCAGACTGAAGTGAGAAGTACTTTCCTGAGTATTCACCATGAGTTAGTTTCACGTGTCAAAAGCATGGCCAAAATAGTGGCTGCGCGGGTTATGGCAGAACCTGACTATTTTTGGTGAGTCTTTGTCCAGTCAAAACAAGAATCATCTGTTCTAAATTGGATATCAGTATTCTAAGAGAATTTGAGGAACAATAGCAGCGTCTAAAGGTAGCAACTAGTGAATCATAGTGAATTGCTGTTGGAAATGTAACTTCATATTGTTTGCAGGGCACGTCCAGTGATGTCAGCTGAGTGCAGTAAAATGGAAATGACTGATCCCAATTGACTTGCTTGAAGCAGAGCCTTGGAACAAAGTTGTGCAAATCAAAACTTTTGCTGTTTTTTTCTTGTTTTAATTCATTGAGCAGCAGCTATAGAGTGTTTTTACTTCTCTAAGGACATAATTCTGAAAATGTTGAAATGAAACATTGCAATTTTCTTTTTTAGAACAATTTTATGTTGGATTAAACATGATTTCATGAGCTGTTTCGGTCAGTCTCATTTCACATGTTTAGACAATGAGAAAGAAAATAAGGCTCTTAGTGACAAACCGTGTCCTCCACCTCTATGCCTGATTGACAAGTAAATTTGGAAGAATGATTCATAAGAATAATGTTTGGTGGAGTGTGGCCACTCTGCTAGGCACTGAGGGCAGCAGCCAGAGCTGGGTTTGGTTTCTAAGGGTTGATAATAAACACCAGCCTGAGTCCACATTCAGAAATGTGAAACAATTTAAGTCTCTGCACATTCAGTAAGCAATATTTCTTTCCTTCCAACTCCCAATTTACTTAAACGAACAGCATCATCCTGAGGGAAGAGAAAAAATGAAGACAAGGAAATAAAAATGATAACATAAAATATCCATCTACCCTTTACTTTCTGTAGAACAATTTGCCACCATCGTATTTCTTGATGGAGAAACTGCAAAGACATCTGGAGGTTTCCCATCACAAATACCCCCCAAACCCTGCTGACACCCAAACCCTCCTGGGTTCCTGGTCCGTCTTACACTAGGATACAAATCACCCTTGCAGCCATGCCTGACTGTGTTGAATGAAACTGCAACTCTTCATTCCTTCTTCACTAATCTCCTTTATCTGCTACTTTTTCGAGCTCATCTATTTTTGCCATTTTTCCTTAGCTCCTATTTTGTAACCAGACACCACACCCCACTGAAACACAGCTTTACTTTGTTACCCAGAAGAGATTTCTCAGATAATTTTAATGCATTGTATCAAAAACTTTCACAATACAAGGCCTCTAAGTGATCGCACTACATAATGCAGACAACTCATCTCAGTTTGTTTAGCTGTTGTTGCGGACTTAATCAAAGTTGTATTTTTAATTTCTTTAATAAAAATGCCTCAATTTTTGATAAAGTGAAAAATGAAAATTGATCTCTGTCCATCACTTCCTTCCATGCAATCCCCTTCTCTATGCCAAGGCCAGTGGATTTTTCCTTTTCCTGAGGCTTCCATCCCTCTTTAGGAAACAGTTCTTTTCTTTCAATGCACACCAATAGTGTTTCCTACACCTACATTTTCAGTTTTATCATGAATACATTGCGGCTTCCCTAACACTTAGCTAATATTGCAAACAAACATCCAATATATATTTCTCTCTAGAATTGTTCACCTATGACCAAAGCTAGTTAAGTGCAAGATGCCATGTAGGATATAGATATTTATTCTTTGCAAAGTCTCCATCATACTATTTTATTTTGTTATTTACATCTCACCTTAAACCCAGAGCACACCAGTACCAAAGCAGAATCTAGCACTTTTTAGCTGAATAATCAAGTTCAATGGTACATATTGGCCTCACTGGTTAATAACAGTGGCTCATGATCTATTAATTCATTGACCATTTCTTCTTCTGCCTCTCTCATTCAATTATTGTTTAAGATAATATTCAAGGCCTTGAAAGCAGCATCTCTGAAGAAACGCGACAGTGTGGGGTGCTGTGTTTACATTCTCCTCTCTTATGCTGAAATATTAAAAATGTCCCTCAAGAGAACCTTTTGCCTTGTGGATAATCAAACACTGGGACAGGTTACCCAGAGACCCTGCAGAGTCTCCATCCCTGGAGATGCTCAAATCCTCACTGAACACAGCCTTACATAACGTTCCAAGCTGACCATACTCTAAGCAGAGGACTGGACTAAATGACCTTCACAAGAGTATTCCAACCTCAGTCATTCTGTAGTTCAGTAAATTCTACACAACATATACACAATGCACAAAATAATTGCTTTAAGTTATTTTCTGGGGCCTGAAACATTTGCTTCGGAATTGAGTCTTTGACAGCAACAAGAAGAGACCTCTAACCGGACTAAGGATTTTTCTACAGCACAGCATTATTTAGAAGTACTTAAGCTAGCATGGGTATTATCATATTCTAAGTGTAGAAGTGCAGATATGAGGGTGGGATTTTCTAGAAATAGAAAGTAACGCGAATTTTGGTGCTGACACTAGAAAACAAAATGCAGAACAACTTGTTATACCTCCTAATCGTCTTCTGTGTGACTGCAGTATGGGAAGTGTTGGGGCAGTGGAGAAGTTTTATACTGCAGCTATAAACCACAATTATGGGTTGACATGGCACCTTGGCTAACACCTGCATGTATCAGTTACAAGGTCCTGGAGAGGCAGATTCTTCTTTAGGTGACCCTACAAGTTTATGTAGTACAATTCTCTTTGTAAGAGGAACTCTGTTGTCTGTCTCAGGATTTACTAATTCAGTAATTTTGAAAAGGTCAGATCTGGAATTTAGCCTATTAATCAAAATGCAGGCAATTCATTGCCAGCTAAGTGGTAATTTCAATTTAGCATCAACCTGAGGGTACATGCCTCATCCTTTTAGCTGGCTAAATTTATCATTAATAGAAATATTGAAGTAAACGATGTCATTGCTGGCAGTGTATGGATCTACCATCAGGATCAGATGATGTCTATGATTCCAGAGCTGTGCAGAGGAAGGGCAATCTGTTTAACGTGGCCTTGCAAATAAATGCAATGGTTTAGTTTTCAGACATTTATATAATGGAGAGTGTTAGCTTTGCCTTAGGCAGCAAGAGGGAATGGAAAAAAGGGGTTCCAACTGGATAATTTTGAGAGTTCTCTTAATAATTATAATGACATGACTTAATGTTATGCATGTGCACATGCCTTTTTCTTGTTTTCAGGTATTTTCATAATGCTGTTTTCTCCCTAAACTCAGAGATAGAAGTGTTAACTTATGAAAACCTGGGGAAAGTGTCTATACTTACAGAACCCACGAAAGAGTGGAAATGGTTTCCTTCTGACAGAGGAAAACCAAGATATGAAGCTCTAAGTTTGCTCTGCTTAACCGGAGAGCAGTGGAGGTCCCTCTGTAGGTGAGAGAGAGAGGTACTTCCCCAAATCAGTTCTTAGTTGGGTTCATCTGTCTTCCAAGTCCTCTCTGTGTCTCACTGCTGACTACAGGGATGACACAGAAGAGCTATTCTGCGAGCACAAGCACCTCAGGTAGATACTAAACTGAGGTGGGTGTGAATTCCTGCCTGGATGATTTGCTCCAGTTGTCACAGCTTGGGATAGCTGAGTAATTAAACCATATTTTCAGAATCTTGCCTAACTTGTCAGCCATAAAAATGCTTCTTGATCCCACAATAAATAGAATGCTCTGTAACAAATATAAAGATGCCACTTCTCATGGCTGTCAGTCATCGCAGATGACCATTCACCAATTTCACCTCAAATTTATAACACAAAACCAAACACTATTTTTTAGCTCTAATATCTAAGCATCTACTTTGGTCCAAAATACTATTTTTCTCCTGAAATCTACTCTATAGCATGTAATCAAGAACTGGACCTCTGTATTATACTGATAGTGAAGTGTTTCATGAAAAAAGAAAAAGATGTACCTAGACTGGAAATTTTTTAGTACTTTTTTCATCCTGAAACAGAAAAAAAATATATTCAAAGCATAAATAATGTTTATGAAAAGGAAAGCTCCCCAAGAAATAATTACTTGTATGAAAACTGTAAAAATGCAGCTATAATGCCATGCCTTTTTAAATGTATTGTTTGGAATCCCCCTAGACACCCCTAAGGGCATTCTGCCTAGACTGACATCCTGTCCCTGGAAAATTTTGAGGGAAACGAAGCTTCGCAATTCTCAACAGGAAGCTGTTTCAGTTGAAGAACTACAAGCAGATTAATAGCCTAAGAACTTCAGTGGAAACATTGAAGATAATTAGACAGCATGTCCGACCCCTTCAAACAGTTTTTGTACCAGTTAATCAGTACAAAAAGCACGTTTGCCAAAATTTCTAAGATTGTGTAAAAAGGTAGCTATCTACATTTAATATTTTTAGGTTTATTATATTATTTCTAGACTCAAAGCAGTGCTGGCAACTCCTTATATGATAGAGGGTTTCTTGTAATGTTTAGAGTTAGTATTCAGTCCATGTCATTATTTGTAAGTGTGGAAATGAAGGAAAAATTAATCTCCAGTGTACATAGCAGCTGAATTTACTGTTATACTTTTCATCTGAATTGTACAGAACCTTAGTTAATCACTGGTCGTCATCTTAACCTGCTAATGAACATTAGGCCCCTACTGACACTGTCAAATGTGGTTGGAGTGCAGGGATAGCACATAAAACTGAGCAGGCACTGGGATTGGAGGGGAAATAAGAATGGTGACGACAGAGGACTTGACAAGGATAATAGAATCAAAAAATACTTTGTCTTGGAAAGGACGTTTAGAGGTCATCTAGTCTAACCGGTCCCCAAATGAGAGAGGAAATCTTCAACCAGACCAGGTTGCTCAGAGGCCCATCAAACCTGACCTTCAATATTTCCAGGTATGGGTCATCTACCACCTCTCTGGGCAACCTGTTCTAGTGTTTCACCACTCTCATTGTAAAGAAAATCCGTCTATCTTGACTGAATCTTCCCTTTTTAGTTTAAAACCATTACTCCTTGGCCTATCACAACAGGTATTGCTAAAAAGTTTATCACCATCTTTCTTATAACACCCTTCTAAGTTCTCAAAGGTCACAATAATGTCTCTTAGGAACCTTCTCCAGGCTGAACAATCCCAACTCTCTCAGCTTGTCCTTATAGGAGAGGTGTTCCATCTTCATTTTCATGGCTCTCCTCAGGATCCACTCCAACAGGTCCATGTCTTTCCTGTGCTGAGGACCCCAGAGCTGGACACAGCACTCCAGGTGGGGTCTCACCAGAGCAGAACAGAGGGGCAGAATCACCTCCACTGACCTGCTGGCCACGCTTATTTTGATGCAGCCCAGGATACAGTTGGCCTTCTGGGCTACAAGCACACATTGCCAGATCATGTCCAGGTTTTCATCCACCAATACCTCCTAAATGATGGGAGGTCATTCATTAGTGTAAGTACAGTGAACCCAAACCTTGTGTTGAACAGCAGAAGTATGGTTGTTTTCCTGAAATAGAGGCAGAGAGGGAAAGAGAGGAGAGAGGAGAGGGGAGGAGAGGAGGTGAAACTGTTGTAATGAGCAGTACTGAAATTTGAGAGTGTATAGAGACTAAGATTATTTCTTAGGGAGTAGTTTTAATGTGAAGTGTGTCTGGACAGAACCAAGCAGTTATATGCCACACTGAGGCTGGTTCTGAAGTCTGTTCAAAATTAATTCCGGCTAAGAGTAGTTACTTTCATTGTGTTAAGAGATTTCTACTCAAAGAAGTCAGCGTTTATGGTAACAAATCGCTTTCTATTGTTTTGAAAAAAATTGCATCAATGTTAGGCACCGGTACTGACACTGTGAAGAAACTTTTTTTTTAAACATAAGATTTAGCAGAAACTAGAAAATAATAATAAAAAATATTGTTAAGACATCAGTCCTATGTACTTGAACAGATGGGCTGAACAATATGTCAGACTATTTCCGTACTATAATGTCCTATTGTATTTATTTCCTGGAAGATATGTGACAAATATCAGCAATGGCTGTCAACTTTCTGATACTTAATGTTTTCTCCCCTACTTTTTCTATCATTGGCATAGTCAGCCTTTTGGACAAACCTCCCTCCATCACGCAAGTTCCGCCCACACGAAAGCATCAGAAACAGTATTTTTCTCCAAGTACAATGTAATGAAGCAATTACTTCAATAGTTCTCTTTTTTTTATTATTATAGTCTGTATTAATGTACATTCTGTGCAGCACTGTGAAAAAACATAATTTCCTAAAAAATATTTAGCAAAATCTTGGAGAAACTTAAGTCTGTTAGGCTCTCAATTTATACTTTGACTTAATGGCAGTCGATTTGGTTTTGAAATCATCATCTCATATTCTAGTACTTGGATATTGCAGGAATAGAGGTCTCCAAAAAAAAAATCTGGTAGTTTCTCAGTAATATTAGTACATTAAGAAATTATATGTAAGAAACTGAGCTGACATGACAGACGTAGAGAGGAATTTAGAGACATTTGAGCTACCCTAGGGTATGCTTGGTCACCCATATCTGGTCTCCCGTATCTGGTCCAGAAAGGTGTTTATCTCCCATGGGAAGCAAAAGCAAATTGACCTAGCCCCGTTTATTTACTGCAGTTTTGTGGGCAAACACCATAAAGTTTATTCCCTTGTGAAATAAACATTATTAGACAATAGAAATTAAAGGAAAAAATGTTATTATCCTGTGGTCTCCAGAAGCATCTCATCTTTTTGTATCTCCGCATTTCCTTTTTTTGTTGTCTGTTCCATCCACAGTTATGTAACATTATGTACCTCTTTGTGAGTCTGATGTAAAAACAAACCAAAACCTGTGAAATGCTCTGTCAGAATGGATCATTCAAGTGAATGAGAATTGCTAATTTTTTAATGTAATGACCACAAATTAGCAATTATTCAGTATATAAGCTTTCCAAAGCAGCATTTCTAGGCAAAGCTAAATCTAGCTCCATGCCTCATAACATCCTGCAGAACTTTAACCTACTATTAGTGAACTCCAAAACTACTGTGAAGTTATTCAATGTACCCCATGATGACAGCATGCACATCTTGCCTCATTCTAGTGACCAGATCAAACTCAGAAAGTGGACTGCAACTGAAGAAGTAAAGTAGGACATTGTCTAATATGCAGTTGTCTTTGATGAAGTTATGCTATCCCAACTCCTTGATCTACTTCTATCCATTTTAATCACAGCAGCAGGATCGTTATAAAAAAGGTTCCTATAATTTCAACACTGTCTACTCTGCTGTTTTAAAGAAGGCCAGCTTTGAAACAACATTGTTGAGGATTATGTGTTGGTAAAGCATGTCAGGATATCAGCCTGTTCTCACGCAGTACTAAGCTGACCATATATATGCGTATTCCAAGGGTCTCAATCTATGTGAAAAAGGATGAACGCTATCATGAAAATGAAATTCACTTTGTCGATCATCAACAGCTGCCTAATTTATAAGCTGGCATGCTTTGTGAAGATGAAGGAATGTCTCTGTAACCACAGTGGTAGATGTTTTAGAACAAGAGCCATATTTTTTAATGGGAAAGGGGTTTAAAAAGCACACTTCAATATCACAAAAGAAGCGATCCAACTTGGCATACCATCTGCTATGCGCCTTGTTACCAAATATCAGCTGGGGAAAAAATTGCAATGGTTTTATGTATAAATAGAAGATGTCAGTTTGGAAGCTCATCAAACCAGCAGCTTTTAGAGGAACTATTTGCAAAAGAAGGATGTTAGCTACCAATTTTATTTTTGCTCTTCTGTTGAAGATGCATCTTCAAATTGATGTGCGTGAATTTTTCTTATTTTTTGTAATTAGAGAGCAATCAGATTCTTTTTATGATAGTATTTTTTTCTCCTTAGAATAAGTTTTGTTGCAATTGACCTATTTATTTATATAATTTTTGCAGCTGAGAAGAAATAATCTTATAGAAAATAGATTTTAATTGACTTATTTTGATATGGTTTATACAGATGAACAGAGATAGTCCTATATAAAATAAGACCCTACTATTAGTGTTCTTCTACTTCCCAGTGTTCATTTACTCATATAAATCCCACTGGTAATAAGGCAATTACACCACAGATGGTGGAGTTCAAACAAATTAAGTTCTGCTGTCTCCTCACAAATAGCTTCAGTGCACAAACTTCTCCAAAGCGCGTATATGCCAAGCCCTCGTCTTACCACTCTATTGCTTGCATAAGATCACCAAAATGCTCTCTTTTATCTGTATTTCATGTTATCATCAGTGCCTCTTCACCAGCCCCTTCCCTTGCCTTAGCTGATTCCTCACAGCTGAATGACCTTCCCCAGTTATTGCTCTCAAAATGCAATTGAAGGACAAACGTCATATACTCAACTCACAGACTACTTTTTCCTGACTTCGTATCTCTTCTTTCCATTTACTCTTTCGCTCTTCCACCTCTGCTGAGTATGTGTATATACATGTACCTTCTATACCCTATATCATTCAGAACACAGACAAAATTTCCTTATATGCCCATGTAATGCATTTTACAAGGAGACTTCAACCCTGGTTACACCGAGGTTTCTACCACTCAGTATTACAAATAATTAATATCTTCATTAGTATGGCAAAATCTGTTCCCCTGCAGGTTTTGTGTAGACAGATTTATCCTTGCCTCAGCAACTAAGACCGGCTTGACTGCTCCTCTAAATAGAGAGTCTTGCCTTGGCATGAAGAGTGCGTGGCAGCCTCTCTAAATACAGAATAAATGATGATAAAACTTGAGGAGCTGATAGCCACCACACCATAAAATCAAATTTCAGAGTACTGCAAAGCCAGAAAGGTCCCTACACAATGACATTGCATCAATGCACACTGACGCAACAAAGCGGCCAGATCTCTATTGCTAATTGTCTATGCTTCTGGTTCGGGTAACCTGAAGTTCTGGATCACTTCCATCCAATTTTGGCCACAGCGGATGCTTGCTCCTCTGTGGGATGGGAGTGGTCCAAGGTGAATGTGTCTTTGGACAATCTACCTGTAGTGTTTGTTTTTTAAATTCATAGGACAAGCATCCTCGGAGTAAAAGGGGCACATCTATCTATATTTCCAAAACTCCAAGGAGGAAAGAGTGACACCAGGTCTGTGCATTTCAGCTGAATCAGAAAAGAGGTAGACAGAAGGCAGAAAAAACATTCAACTTCAGCTCAGGCACTGCAGACTGAAAACTTGAAAATCCAAACCAAATATTTAAGTGTAGCCTTAATCAAACCTTAAATATTCAGTATATCCGTATATATAGTTTTAAACTCAGTGGATATAGACAAAGGGAAATCCTTCCTGCAACTGCTGGATTTCCCATTTACCAGCAACATCAAACATTCAGCACATTAAGACCCAAGAGAATTTTTAACTGACTACAAACTATTTTCTACTTTTCAGGTGATTGGACTGGTGCTTCCTGCATTTTGTGATTGAATTTTTTTGTCATTCATTAAAATTTCCATTTCATTCTTCTTGATTTTGCTTATTGACAGAAAGAGCTTTCAGCATCCACTTCTAGCAACTTGTTACTAAAGGTATCAAGTCATGTATTCCAAACATGAAAATATCTCTCACTAGCAAGAAGTTTCTGTTATCAATCTCCTTTCATTTATGACAAGTACAAAAATCTATAGAAGGCAAATATCTGTTTCCAAGGTTCCCCCATCTGTAAGGCATTTGCAGTATTCTGACTACTGGTATGGAGACAATGTTGAAAGACTAATGAGTACAAAAGACGGAAAATTTGGGATAAAATTATAACATGTCCAAGCAGTGAACATACAGAAGAACAAATAAAACTTGCCTGCTCTGGCATGAACTTTAGTTAAGGTAAAATAGTTTTAAATAATAAAAAAATGTCATCTAAGTCTTTATAACTACAAATTGTGTTGTAGACATGGAAAGACATAATAAATGAACACAGAAAAAAAGTTTGAAATATACATTTTACTTACAAAAGCAGATTTCAACACAAAGTTACTAACTAGACCAAGTGCCACATATCTTCCGTGCCCTGGACATACCTTTACTACTGGTTTTGTCCTATTTGAGGTGAATACGTATCTCGTTTTTGTTTGTTTCTTTATTTTAAGTTTTGTTCTTTGCTAGTAGTAGATTTAAGTGCAATAACTTCCAGTAGCTTTCTACACATTTAGCTTTGGAGTAGCAAAGCCTTGTAGCAGTTAATGCTGAATATACACCTTTGAGATTTACAGCTGAGTGTATAAAAGAAGACAATCCCAAATGTCCAATCTAAAAAAAATCTGGGGAAGGTTTTATTTGACTTAGCTGAGCCATTAAATTCGAAGTTGGGGGGGGAAGCAAGTACTGCTGAGAAAAGCACGGCAGATTGAGGAGAGGAACAGCTGAATTGCCAAGTGAAATGCAGGTTGCACAGCCAGCACCGAGGAGGTCTTGGGCAAGAATGCAGTTCCTGGGCAAATCATGGAACAAGCCCTCTTCAAACGTATTTCTGGGTGCCCAGTGGATGAGAAGGTGATTGGGAACCATCAGCACATATTTAGCAAATTTAATCGTGCCTGACCAACCCATGCACCTTCTGTGACAAAATTACTGGTTTGTCGAGAAGGGAAGAGCAGCAAGTGTTATCTACCTTAAATTTACAAGGTTTTCAACTCTGCGTCCCACAGTATTCCTTTATTATTATCTGGATGGGTGGACAACAAGGCAAAATAAGTTGGGCTCAGTGGGCCCAAAGGGTCGTGCTCCTACTGCAATCCAGTGACAAGTAGAGCACCACAGGGTTCCATCTGGGGACCTGGCCATTGAGCAATCTTACCACTGGCCTGGAGGTGGTCCTTTATATGTTAATGAGATGCTTTATGTTACAAAGGAAGAACTGATGTGAGATCGATCTTATGAACTTGGGCTTAGAGAAGATTTCTAGGTTCTTGCCAGGGAGCCGGGGAAATGCAGGTGAGACAGCTTTGGAGTTTTCCTTTTCTTGGAAACTGAAAACAGCAAGAAACACTGGAGGCAAAGCAATGGACTGTAATACATGGGAAGGAATTATTTCTGTGAAATACTGGATCATATGCCCCAAAAGAGAGAAGGGTATCTAAAAGGGGCTGAATCTTAAATGCAGGGAGAGCTGATGCTCACTAGCAATTAAGTAGAGCAGGCAGAAAGGCAGCATCCATTTTAAACAAAAGGTTTTTAACAGTCAGACCTCATTCAGAAGAGAGTTAAACAAAGATATTAAGATAATTAAGGAAATCTTTCAGCAGCATCTGTACCAGTATCAGGATTCTGAGTTTGAGTAGGAACATCTTATTTGGTAGGAGTGGATGAAAACTTCCCTCATGTTGCAGTAGACCAGCAGCAGGCAAAAATCCAAATCCCATATGGACAAAGGATGCCTAACAGCAAGAAACTACTAACTCAACAGCGAGCTTTCCTCAAACCATATGACTAGAAAATATGGAATATTTTTACCATAGCCTACGAAGTGCCTACCAACTGGGATGTGTATGTCTAGGAAGAAAATGTGAATGAAATTCAGCAGAAAATCACTTAAAAGAGGTTTTCTGGTAGCCAAAAAGGACTGATACCACAATTCTGAAAGACACTTTTGGCCAGTGCTAGTTTTAGAGCATAGTAAAAGGAACAGTTGGATTTATTACTGCAAGTCAGCTTGATGGAAATAGACACATAAATAGAAATACTGGTATTACAAGATCTCTATCTGCCAATTTGGCACGTAGACATATAAAGGAAAGGAGTGTTGCTAATTTGTGTTTTTTCCAAAATGCAGACAATTGTAAAAAAAAAAAATCTTTAGGTTAAAAGAACAGCTTGCAGGGCTAAAACCTACTCAAATATATTAGGAAGTAAACATTAACGAAAGCAGGGAAGCAGTAATATACTCAATGATGCAGATAAGCCAGATGTGTTTGAAAACTTATTCTGTTCTTTATTTTGAAAGACGCAGCATGATCTATACTTACCACTTTAACATGATAAAGTGTTTTCCAGTCCATAAGTAACTCAGCAGGATATCACACTGTAAACGCATAAAAGATTTTTTTTAACAAATTCAAGTAACTTGCACCAAGAGTAAAAATGTTGGCTTAGGGCATTTTGGACAGCTGCTGTTTATTTTCAGCAGACCTGGTTCTGGCACAACCTGGAAAGATGGAGAAACGTTAATATCCTAGTATTCTGAAAGTGAGCGGGGATAAACCAAGTAACAAAAAACCTTCTCTAACCCCCATTAAATTAATGGAAAACCTGACTGAGCATTCATTTATCTTAGAGAGAAGTAAGAAAGAAAGATATAAGTTGTGCCTCTCAACAACATCTCTTGAAAAATAAATCATGTCATATAAGCCTGATTACATCCTTCAGGACACCACAAGTTCAGCTGATAAAAGAGTCAGTAGAGATATAATGTGCTTAGATTTCTTGAAGGTATTTGACTTAGCACAGAACAATCTGATGAAAATATTAGAACTATACAATATTAATAAATTCCAGTTTAAATAGATTAGACAACAGCCCAATCTCAAAAAGTAGTTGCTAATATGAAATCATTAAAAAAAGATATTAGTTGTCTTTTTTATGAGATTGGAATGACGCATTCATTGAGCGAGTATATGCTGCTGATAAACTCAAGAATAGGCAAATTTATAAATCATCATTGCAGAGCATGCAAAAAGAAGGATCTTGATTACTAATTTTAAGATTTTTCTTTTTTTGACTGCTACAAGTTATCTCCAGAAGCAAGGGCCGCAGTGCAAATATACAGACTAGGACCTGTGGAGCCTCAAAAGCATTTAAGTGTTCTGAGTGGATGAATATGGGGTAAGAAGAACGGCTAGGGAGGAAAAGCTAAGCATTCATATGTTATTGATAAAACCAAGACCATAATGCTACAGTACAGCTTTGACTTCCACATTGCATAAGGACTAGCGAAATGCAGATTGTCAGGTTGATGGGAATCTATGTGAGTACATGATGCCAAAAAAAAAAAGAATGAAATCTAGCTGAAATGATGCCAGATGAAATGCATGTAGGACCTCAGGTGTAAACATCTAGTAATGAGAGTTCAGTTGATGGTGGATTCCTGGACTCCATTTCTCCAGATGAAGTAGGGATGTCTCCCTTCAAGATTCTGTGTAGTGAAAAGTAAGGTAAAGCTAAGATTTGGAGCAAAACCTAGTAGAAGTCAATGGTCCACTAGATATAGACATCAAGTCAGGTAAAGAAAAGATCTTAACTTTCCAAGTCTACATCTGTGTTTCGTGAATGTCATGGGAATTTTTCTGATCCTTACACCGGCAAATTTTTAAAAGATACATCTTAAAAATTGTGTAAGTACACTGAGAGGAACAGAAGAAAGAAGGCAATCTTTATTTATGTTCTGAACTGGCCACACCAGAGCCGATAATGCTCTGAAACCTCAAGAACTTCATATGTCCTCAGCATTGTACCCTGGCTATTTCTCATATTTTTGTATTCCCAGACAGAATAAAAAAAGCAAAAATCTGACTGAAGCAAATGTTGCTTAAGAGAGACTTGAGATTTTTCCCTTCACTCATTTTAGTTGTGTTTTGGCACAAAGTATGAAGGCAGGTCCCCTCTTATCTTAACATTTCTATCCCAGCCATAGACAGCCTGCAGTAAAATCACATTCTCAAGCGTGCCATAATGTTACAGCAAATGCTGCCATTCCGCTGGGATATTCCACCTCCCTCCAACCAACAGTCAGGAAATGCCCTATAGGATAGTTGACAGGCTACGGTGAATTACATAGCTATAAATAACACACCAAAGGTGCCTGGTGAAAGGATGATAAAATACAAGTGAAAGTTGAGATTTTATGAAGTCATTTGCACCACAAAGAAGGATTTATCACTGTACTTGCAGTTTCTCTATTTTCCCTTCCCCAATACGTACCGAACACGGAGCAGACGGCAAAATGTGAAATATGATCTTTAAGGAGTTTGCTCTCTCTTTCATTTCTGTATTCTTTCTGTTCCTGTTAAAGTTCCTGTAGCATCACACATATCAGATCAATCTCGTTCCTATCTTTTCCTCTAAACTGCTTTTTCATCAATAAACATCCTTTATTCATCACAAAAGACGGGGAGGGTTGGCATGCACGTATTCGCACAACATGCCTATAGCTACTGCTTTAAGGAGCACAGAGATATCACACTGAAAATTTTCCTTTAGTACAGAAATAAATCCCTCATTTTCTGTTCTTAAGATCAAAGAGACAACTTGAAGAATCATAGGGTTGATTAGTGAAGAAACACCTCCCTCTGAAAGATACAGAAAAGATGCATGAAAATTTAAATACAAAATAAAACCTTCAGTAGGGTTAAGGACTAATTACAGCAGATACATCTGTTATTTCTGCATGGACAGTGTACGCTCATCCACATACACAGTATTTCAGCAGTGTGTAAGACATAAATAACAGATGCAACTCAGTGTTAATGCAAATATGTCTGTATTTTTGTGTTTCCGTATACTCAACAGAAGCATACAACTGCTATCAAAGGAATATGAAGATTTACACTGTTGAAACTTCCGTCCAAAATACTAGCTTCCATCTTTGCTACTTCAATGTTGTCTGAATAAATGGCTCGGGGATCAGATTATTTCTAGAAATTTTTTAATCCATCAATAAAGAATTACTATTAAAAATCTCTCATTCTTTACCTTAAACAGAGGCAGAGAAAAATCAAGACAGATACTTGAAATGTAAAATGTTAAGTGTGATTCTTAGACTAATACTGCTTCTTCCCTCTGACTGACAGGATATCACCCGAACTGCCCTTTGGGGAAAAATAAGAAAAAATTAATTAAGACAGGCTGGAGCTTTTATGTTTACTCGATCTCAGAGTTACCCTTGTTTCCTGTACACACAATATGAAATAGTCACAGAGAAGAAGAAAAGTAAAGAGGAGATGCAGTATTTTATCCCCATCCCTCTTTACTGCACAGGAAAACAGCCACACCACGGCATCTTCAATGGCGTAAACACATTCTCATATTTTAGTGACTACTTCAGAGCACCATTAAGAAACCAGTTAGATGTTATTCCATTTAAGAAGTATGAAATTTATACCTGATAGTGTAAACCAGTGCACACTGTTTGCTTTTGGGTCATGGATTCCTGCAAAAGAGTCAGTAATTTGCAAGAAAAAAAAATGAGAAATAAAGATGAGGAAAGGAAAGGGAAAAGAAGAAGAAACAAGAAAGAAAAAAAAAACAAGAACACAAGTCTGACGTTACAGGTGAGGATCACAGCCTATCTCAGGCTTGGGAGATTTATACAAATGAAATCATTCTCTTTCATTTGATGTAGTAAGAATACCTTCAAAAGTAGCAAAAGTCTGATGGTATCATGAACTATCCTGGAATCTCCGGAAGTAAAGATAAAGAGTCTTTCCATTTGTATTTCAGTCACCCGATCTCAATGTCACATTAAGACCTCTAGGAAAACAGAGGGATCTTCCTATTGTTTTCCTTACTAGTTTCAGTTGATCAGGTTTTGTTCACTTCTTATCTCTTCCTTGCCAGATGTGATCTCAAAACTGTTCTCAGGTGGTATCAGCAGACTTTTTTGCTGAGGTTTGTGAACTGTCCCCATGCATATTGGTAACCAATGGCAAATCTGCCGACTTAGTGTCTTCTGCAATGAACAGAGGAATAAATTACTGCAACTCAGCTGATTCAAAGAATTTGTTAGACTACTGTGGCTCAACTGTTTATCTGAGCCAATAGTTAAGTTTCTCTTCCAATTCATAGTTTGTATGAAGTCAAAGTTGCAATTTACATATTCTCCACTTATTGCTGTATCTTATCCATTTACTCGGAGGTTAATTAAGGGCAATGACTTTCTCATCCTCTGTGGTTGTACAGAATGTTTCACAAATGCATTTCTGATCTCACTTGCAGATTTAATTAGTTGCATGTCTACTTAGTCAGTTGCTTATACAGTTTTTGTCATTCTCCGACGTACTATCATGTAAAACTAATTAAAAAAATCAGCTTACTCAGATTGCATCAATGAAATTTGTGTTGTGAAATAATATGGTTCACATTTTTATTACTATCAGTCATGACCAATCAGATTTCCTACCAGAAACTTATCAGTCTGCAGAACATTCGTTCTGAATACTCACTCCATGAAGTCTGGACCAGAGAGAAAAATCTTTCGTTATGCTAAGTACCAATCATATACTTTCTCTGTTCCTTCAACTCTTCCTCAAAATTTTGCTTCTGCTATTAAACTTTAGTCCACTGAGCATCACAGATTCTAATTTAGACTCAGATTCAAGAAAGCAAACCGAACCTTATTCTTTGAATCCATCACAATTCCGAACAGGATTTAAAGTACAACTGAGGTTGTGATTAAGACAAATCCTCCTTTTCTCACCTGGTTCTCTACAAAGATCTTTGATTTTTACTAAAAAGATAAAACTGCAGTAATTAGGAGCTGATTTTGAATGAAGAAACCTTACACATATGAACACCTTTCCTCTTCACAGGCCACACACACTGAAACACAATAAAGCCCAGAGATAATACTACAGACAACGGGAAGGAAAAGAGAGAAGGATGAACAAAGCAGATTTAAAAGTATTCATGCCACATGCAAATATCCAAATCTGTAAGTGATGCTCTGAAGAAGAAGAAGCTCTGTAAAACAGCCTCAAAAGAAGAAAGGAGGCCAAGTTTCAACTATTTTTACATAGTGTCAATTTGCAGCTCATCATCAGGACAGTGCAAGGGAGGATTATGCAACTCCTTCAGGATAGTTATCCTATGAGAAATGCAATTAGAAGGGCTCTGCTCACAAAGTATGTCAGTTTGGAAAGGTTTCCTCAAAGGGAGATATCTACTACCCACCCTAAAACTGGGTCAGGGTCAAGACATAGCAAAGAAGGGGAAAAAGGAAAGAGGAGAAATAGTAACACAGTAAAGGAGTCCAATGAGCAGCCTTTTTAACCCTCCCTTTTACCCACAAGGACGGCAAGGGCAGGCAGAGGAGACATCCCCCCTCACACCATTGGGTACCAAGGAAGGGCAAAAATTCTATGGTGCAGATAGTGGTCAAGTCTTCACATTGCTGGCGGCAGTGGCATCAGAAGAGCAGGAATTCATAGTGGCAGCTGGAAGCCAAAGATACATGAGGAAAGCGTTGTTCTTCCTTTAAGGAAGGAGATTTTTGTGCTCTGTAGATCTGTCTACCCTATAGCTGTGGCTTGTTGGAACACAGATATGGCTGTGTTTGTATTCACATGGTACTTGTTTCAGTAACAGTGTTCTTAGTGGCAATTAATGTAGTGAATAGCTACGCCGAAACGAGGTAGAAGGCTGAGATTGAAGAACTAGAAGCAAAATGGCTTTATGTACACATGCTTCCTGCAGCCTTCAGGTACCACAGCATCTTGCAAAATGCTCAAGTGATTGCTCTCAAGGGAGCCCAAGGGCTATTTTCAGAGGAGGTGCAGATCCTGTTGTGTGTCTATCCCCCAAACATGCTAGACTGAAATCATGAGGCATCCATTTCAACTGCAGGAGTGTGAGGTTTTGTCTAATTTTTCAGTTAGTGAACATAAAATGTTAAAAAGAAGGATTTTTTCACTCCTATTATACAAACATGGATATATTTTCAATTTTAAGGGATTAAGGTCATTATTCTGCTGCATGGGTCATTGCTTTTGATCACAGAAATAAAAGATGTAATCTAATCAAGTGATTTATTCTTGTAAACAGATCACAGCTTGGTAACAATAGCTGCCCCTATCCATTCATGAAGGTGTTCGGCAAATAGTCTTAATGAGCATGATCAGCAGCTTTGTCAACACAATAGATGGTCCTACTACCAATCCGTAAACTCTTCAGGATTTCAGCAACAGATACAGTAAGAGAATTCTATAAGCCCACTGTGGTTGTGGTTTACTGGCTTGATAATAAAAAGCATCCTCTTCTGAGAGAGAAATCAGAAGGCATCTGATCATCTTTGTGCTGTTCTGCATATGCAGGATTTTTTTTTTCAACCATGTCTTGGTAATGAGGCAGCCCCTCAAAGAATGGGAACAGATGTATGACCATGGTCATAGCACCACATTGTTTGTCTCAGAGAAGTGACTTTGGTACTTATTTTAATCAGTGAAATCAAGCAGGCTGACCAGTCTCTTTTCCTCTTCACTACCCTGCGTGCCTAAACATAATCTCATCTCATACATTCTGCAGCTGGCTCTCAAGCAATTCAGAGACAGATGCTACATGGAAAGCAGAAAACGCAATCAGCCTTCCCCTCTAGGAGCTTCCCATCTTCTCTGCATGGAAAAGGACTGAGCTGGAAAGCACTTCAGAAAAAACAGAGTTATGGGCTAATCACATTTTCCCATCCAAGCACCAGCCTAGAGGACAAAACTAACCACAGTGGCTCCTATTTATATCGTCATGATCCTGGCTGGGTCCATTCTCAGACCAGCTGCTATAGATAAATCTATTCTTATCATAGCTGTTAGGGTGCTGTAGTTCTAGACACTGATTCAGACACATGATATTCAGAGTTACCAGACCCTTTCTGACTCTGCTGTCAGTGGACAGAAGAAATGACAAGTCATCTTCTGACACCTGCTACTGGCAGCTTGAGTATGTCCCAAAAGGTAGCATCACAAACAAGCCCTTTACCATGGAGTGGCTCCAGAAAAATCTGTAAAAAGATAATAGTCATTATTTTGAGGGGGGGTGTTGCAATGTTCTGAAGTAGATAAATTCTGGTGAGCTTTGTACAGCTAAGAAATGCTCAGATATTTTTTTAAAACAAAACGGGGAAGGCCCTGAGGAATTTGTTCATTTAAAATAGGAAAGAAACCCACACCCACAGACTGTTTTATATCCAAAGAAATGCACTAATGAAGATCCTAAAATTCAAAGTCCTCCTCAGAATGTAATTTTAGCATTTTAACTGCTGTCTTATCTTAAAAAAAGAAAGACTAAGAAAAATCAACACCACCCACTCCCTTTACTACATCTATGTCAGCTGTCGCAGTCATCTCCCTTCCTCTTAGCTCCAAGTTTTCTATTTCCTGATTAAAGTCAGAGGCAAGGGATTTTCCCATTATCACCTGCGTATTGTGTCTGACAGATGTGAAATGTCTGGAAACAAGCAGTAGCACAAATACTAAAGCTAGATACAAGACCTAAACTGAACACCTTCAGCCCATCTCTGTGCTAGGGATGGAATGTGGCATCTGGTTCACAGAATCACAAAATTGTTTATGTTGGAAAAGACCTTTATGATCATTGAGTCCAACCCTTAGCTTAACACTGCCAAGTCCACCACTAAACCATGACCTTAAGTACCACATCTACATGTCTTTAAACAACTCAGGGATGGTGACTCAACCACTCTCCCGGGCAGTCCTTTCCAAGGTTTGAAAAGTCTCTTGGTTATGTAATATTTTCTAATATCTAGTTTAAACCTCACCTACCACAACTTGAGGTCATTTCCTTTCATCCTGTCAATTGTTACTTGGGAGAAAAACCAACAGCAGCTCATCACAACCTCATGTCAGGCAGTTGTAGACAGTAATAAGGTCTCCTCTCAGCCTCCTTTTCTCCAGGCTAAACAACTCCAGTTCCCTCAACTGCCTCTCATAAGATTTGCTCTCCAGCCCCTTCACCAGCTTCATTGCCCTTCTCTGGACGTGCTTCAACACCTCAATGTCCTTCTTGTAGTAAAGGACCCAAAACTGAACACAGTACTCAAGGTGTGGCCTCATCGGCACCAAGTACAGAGGGATGATCTCTTCCCTAGTTCTGCTGGCCACAACATTCCTGATACAAGCCAGAATGCTATTGGCCCTCTTGGACACCTGGGCACACTGCTGGCTCATATTCAACCCATTCAGAGGTTGTACATTTACATCTGCATTACTTCGTCAACTAGTCCTAAAGTGTGTGCTCAATTTTTTTATATAATTAAGGGAAGGATGGAAGAAACCTTTGAAAATGTTCCAAACAAAACTCTTTATCAATGTTATATAGATGCATGTGTCTGACAGCTCTGCTAAGTAGGTGATCTGGATTTTTCATTGATCCTCTGAATACATATGCCATCATAGTTGCTTGTCTTCATCTTAGATGTCTCACCTAAAAGAAGTCCTCTGCGACTATAGAAAATCTCAAAGTGATTCCTTTCTAACAAAACACACAGGTTTCTCTCTCGTGGAGGATGAATAGGTGAACAAACCTCATGAGACAGATGTTTGTGTTAGTGCAATGCTGGAAATCAGACCTCAGTGGTGCTAAGAGTTGTCTAAGGACAGAACATCTGCTCTGGAAGAGGTTCAATGTTGGAATAATGTTTCACTGCAATCCAGTCTTCTCTTGTTGCATTTGTCTGTGAAATTGTTTAGCCTTTCCCATCCTTCCAGCTGTAAGAGAGTCTCTTTAGCTCTTGATAGAAAGGGATTTTAGTGCAGCATTTGACTGAACTCCCTCAAATGAATCTTTTTAGCCTGTATGTTATGGGCTGAGGGAAGGAGGAGAAAGAAGATGAATCTATCTATGGATGTATACATAGAAAGATGCACATGTAAGAGACTTATCTATTAGATATTCAAAATTTTGGAAGTATTCTGAGTTTTTTTCCTCCTAGTATGAAAAACTATATATTGACATTGATGCATGATATACCCTAGCCACTCCTCCACATGTTTACTTGGTCATAGCTTTAAATTTTAAATATTAAAGTGGATATCTTGACACCTGTTGTGATAAGACAAGGGGCAATGGGTTTAAATTAAAAGAGGGCAGATTTAAACTAGATATAAGGAAGCAATTTTTTACGATGAGGGCGGGAAACACCTGAACTTGTTGCCCAGAGAGGCAGTAGAAGTACCATTCCTGGGAAGATTCAAGGTCGGGTTGGACTGACCTCTGAGAAAACTGATCTGATTTTAGATGTCCCTGCTCATTTCAGGGGGGCTTGGATCAGATAATCTTTAAAGCTCCCTTCCAACACAAACTCTTCTATGATATGATTCTATGATATGAATCTGTTTTTCATTTTAAATTAATTTTCTAAAGTTTGCCTCTGTTTTAGTTGGGGAATGTCAGTCTTTTTTTTTTTTTTTTGTATTCTTTGAATACAACTTTCTCTTCACAGTTCCAAAAATAAGACCATAAGAATGTAAGCATAGCAACATTTGATTGATAAGACCAAAGTGCATCTAGAACCATACTGCGTTTTTTAGAATAGTAAATAGCAGATGCTTTGTGAACATGTAAAACAACAGAGGCAGAGCAGCTGATCCAGCACTTCTAGCTTCGAGCTACCTGATTTTTTTAGAGGCTTTCTGGGTTGAAAAGACTGCTCCCATTACCACATTTAATAGTTATCAGTGGTGCTCTCTGCTGCTAGATTTTTCTCCTATAAACACATCCAATAATTTTTAACCCATTTAGACACATTATTTTTAGCATCCCAGTCATTCAGGGTTCAGTGCTGGGTCCAGTCCTGTTCAATATCTTTATTAATGATCTGGACGAAGGGATCAAGTACACCCTTAGCAAGTTTGCAGATGACACCAAGCTGGGTGGCAGTGTTGATCTGCTTTAAGGAAGGGAGGCGCTGCAAAGAAATCTGGACAGGTTGGATGGATGGGCTGAGACCAATGGGATGAGGTTTAACAAGACCAAATGCCGAGTCCTACACTTAGGGCACAACAACCCCATGCAGCGTTACAGGCTTGGGGAAGAGTGGCTGGAGAGGTGTCTGGTGGAGAAGGACCTGGGGGTGCTGGTTGACAATGGGCTGAATATGAGTCAGCAGTGTGCCCAGGTGGCCAAGAGGGACAATGGCATCTTGGCCTGTATCAGAAACAGCGTGGCCGGCAGGAGCAGAGAAATGATTGTCCCCCTGTACTCGGCACCGATGAGGCCACACCTCGAGTCCTGTGTTCAGTTCCGGGCCCTTCACTACAAGAAGGACATTGAGGTGTAGGAGTGCGTGCAGAGAAGGGCAATGAGGCTGGTGAAGGGGCTGGAAAACAAGTCCTATGAGGAACAGCTGAGGGAACTGGGGTTGTTTAGCTTGGAGAAGAGGAGGCTGAGGGGAGACCTCATCACTTTCTACAACTCCCTGAAAGTAGGTTGTGGTGAGGTGAGCGCTGGTGTCTTCTCACAAGTGACAAGTGATAGGATGAGAGCAAATGACCTTAAGTTGCACCATGGGAGATGCAGGTTAGACATCAGGAAAAAATTCTTCACTGTAAGGGTGGTCAGACGTTCGAACAGCTGCCCAGGGAAGTGGTTACGTTGCCATTCCTGGAGGTGCTTAAAAGGCAGGTAGATGAGTTTCTTAAGGACATGGTTTAGTAAGGGGACAGGTACAGTTGGACTTGGTGATCTCAGAGGTCTTTTCCAACCAGAGGATTCTATGTTTATATGATTTTCCAACCATAATGCCCACGGTTTTATTATGCATTAGGTGAAAAACCACTCACTGTTATTTTAATAGGTTTTCCTTGGTTCTTCTGAAATAAAAAATAATTACTATTTTTTTTCAATTCAGCTTCTCTACCCTCTTTTCCAAGCTGACATATCTTCACTCTTTCTCATTCTCTTTTCACAATACTTTTTCACGTCTCTAGGCATCCTCATGGCCCATCTTTCTACTGTTTCAATGTCTAAACAGCTCCTTTCCAAGATGTGCTCATTGGTATTCAGGATGTGGGCAAGCCATAGATTTATACAGTGGCATAATGATATGTTCTGATTCTTTCTCCGTTCCTTTTCTAATGCGTCCTAAATTTTTATTTGCTTTTTTGACTGTTGCCAAGTATTAGAACAAGGTTTCCAGAGAACTGTAAATATTGAGCTGCAAAGTTGTGGTAAAGTATTTTTGCATATGCAGTCCTTGATCTAGTTTTTAAATTTTCTCTTGGTTGATATGAGTAGGAACTTCAGAGATATACTGGGGTAACAGACAAGCCTCTGCATAAATGCCACTAATGCTTCTGGGTTTAAAAGTGTCATGTGAATGTGCTGTGTTTAAACTGGATTTAAAGAAAAATAAATTTGACCTAGCACTCTGGAATGTGATCCTGAAAGCATCCATGTACAGAAGAAGATAATTCCTCTTCCTGCAGACCCAAATACTTCCTTACCCAGACATCTCACTGAAGAATGAATGAATTTTATTACAGAGGTGTGAAGAGATGAAAGAGGGTACAACCCTGTCATACTTAGCATAGATAAACAGATAGCCCTTTCTTCAAGAGACTTCTGATCCCAGTGATATAGAAAGAAATGGAAATATAAGAATAGAAACAATAATAGCATGAAGAAATCAGTGTCGTGATGCTCTGTCAGGAGAAATGGTTGGAGGCTTAAAAGGAGAACAAATCCTTAGCAGGATGATGGCAATGGAAAAAAAAGTTGGAATGCAGGAGTACAAAGAAAGTCTAAGAGACTGGGGTCAAGGTAGACCAAACTGAAAAGCCTATGAGAAAGGGATATGGATTTCATATCTGGAAGAGAAGAGAGTGCCAGAAGCTATGAGCAAGAGATCATAAAGTTCTGCACTCCCATGGAGCCAAGAAAGGGCTGCTGTAATTATTAACCCTTAAAACAGCGGGACCACTGAGGCTTATAGGGGAAAAGAATCTGTTCTGAATCCCCTGAGACTATTTTTAACTTCTAAAGGCAGATAAGCAGCGTCTTAAGCAGTGTCTTATCTGATACCACAACACACATACTTGATAAATGGAGACAAGAAGCTGCAGTGCTGGGGGGGTACAGGTTTGTTATTACTACCCTTGGTTTCTTCATCCCTGGCAGAGATGCGAAGCATATTCACTGTTCCTGATCCCTCCTTCTCAGAGAGTGGGAGGAGAAGGATTATTCTGTGGCACTGAGCAATAGCTATTGTTCTTGCAGGAGGAGAAAAGCATGGCTTGTATCTTCACAGCTGATTTCTACTAGTCCAGTTCTGTCTGTTTTTTACCCACAGCAGTGTTAGGGAAGGCTTTTTAAAGAGAGCAGTCCATGAGAGTTGGCTTCCCTATAACAGATATGCAGATTTTGAGAATGGAAGGGTGTCTACACTCAATTTTCCAAATTCCTGCATGCCACAGTTCTTCCTGATATAGATCTGGCAGCTCCAGGAAAAAAAATCCAGTGCATTTGCACAACAGACCTCCTCAAACTCTCAGAAGGAAGGAGGTTACTGCTAGAGCTGGACATAGCTCCCCACGCAGTGTCCTCTGGACAGGAAAGTGCTGCTCTTTACGGCTCTGGGATGCCTTTGGCAATTCATGAATGAAGAGAGTTTCTCTGAATTCCATCCCACTTCATGTTTTACTACATAAAAAGCCATCTCCCACCTGCTTTCCAGCACAGTTCCACGGCCTCTTTGATTATCCATCACATCAGACATTTAGCGAATTTCTTGTCACACTGAACCAGCTGCATCTGGTGTCACCACTCATTTGGTAAAGAAGAAACCATGCTGTTACAGCTTAGGAAAAGATAGAAGATGGTCTGTCTCATAAAGTCAAGCAAACAAGAATCTAGTGAGATGGTACATTCTGCATCTTCTCTATCACCTCAGCCTCTTTCTCTTACTGTTACCTAAAACAGCTGGAACATATTTGTTTTGTGGAAAGAGTGAACCAATAATTCACAGGTTGGGGGAAATAGTCTAACTTGATTTTACCTCTCTTTTTTTCAGAATCTCCCCTTTGTAATAAAATGCAAAGGCACAGGATCCTGGAGAAATAATGGGTCAGTTTTAGCTTCCCTCTCCCTGCCTTGTTCCTCATGCTTAAAAACCTATTATTTGGCTGGTACTTATATACTTATATATTGGTTGCTTGGTGAAGTGCAGATCACAGACACATCACGAGACGATATTAAATTCAGTTCACAATCTGTTTATTTCCTTTTCTGCCTTCATTAATTGATTTTTTCTTCTTCTAAACCAAGTTTCATGACCTTGTGAAAAGAACTTATTGTTTCTCTCCCTCATTCAAGATTTCACAGCCCCTCCAGCTTTATTTGCATCTTTCGTCTGGATTTACTATAGGTAACGTAAAAGTGCAGGGGAGGGAGGGAGAGAAACATGTAACTATGATCACACTACTTCAGTATGGTGGGGTTTTTTCCATCAGCATAGAACTATTTGGAAACCAGCTTGAGGTTTACAAGCTATTTATTGCCATAGGCTTAGCTCTACTCTAGCCCTTTTCCTCCAAGGATCTGAAATTGCTCTACAAATGTCAATTAATTAAGCAGTCTCCATGCAGAAAGTTTCATAATACTTACTTCTAAATGAGAAAACTAGAGCAGTAAAAGCTTTGCTGTTTATTGCCAGGAAATGGTAAAATTAGTAATAGACCCCCGGAGTTTCTCAGACCTTACATTTTAATGAATTGCATTCATCTCCACTATTTGGAATGGGGATGGGTTTTACTCTGTACTTTTTAAAAGGATTTCTCCCCTTCCTTCCACAATACAATAATAATGCCTTCCTTCTCCTCATAACAAACACCACACAAGTGCAGTTCCCTTCGTGATTAGAAAAGAGCTTCTCTCATATCTAAAACAACTCAGTCTTAAGCCTTTCTCCCTCTTTTCCAAGGCCTTTCTGGCTACCAGACCAGGCATAATGAGAACCAGGCTGCATTAAAAATCAGAGCATGGAAACTAGTGCATAAAAATCCTGAGTTTATGAACGAATTACCTTTTGCCAACCTGAGTCATGGGACACCTGTGGTGTCAGGTGGCTCATTCTATATTGAGAAAATCAAACCTTATAAATAAAAATACTTGTGCAACATGCTTGAAATCAGTGGGGAGATTTTACTTAGTGCAAGAAATCTAAATCTGCCTAATTCCCACCTTGATGAGTCATTTGACAATCCTGCTGTCACACTTCACTCCTCACTCTTTATGGTTGCATTTGACTTGTGTGTATGAGCTGAGCAGGTGTGAAGGGGATTGTGATCTGGACAGGCTGTGTCTCCTGTCTGGTCTATGACTCTGGATTCCTTCTTTTTAATGAAAATTTGGGCTTAAATGGAAGAATTATATATTTTATGCTATCTTATTGGGAAGGTGAGATGCAACCAGCCTTCTCACTCAGATCTAGGAGTGCAGAAGGACTTTTCTGTCTCCCCCCACTTTAGAGTGCTTTAATCTTTATTCTACTTAGTTTTAGATTACCAAAATGTCAAAATACACATAGGTTCATTTAAATCTCCTAGGAAAAGAGAAGGAATAGCATCAGAAAGGCAGAGCACATGCCCCTTCCTCAATTTTTTAGCTATTTTGCCTGAGTCTCCAGGTTTCTTTCTGCCTGGGGAGCACAGGTGAAACATGCACACCAGGAATATAGACTGTCATGGCCACATACAATCAGCTAAAGCCTTTTATGTGTCTAGAATCAAATCCTCCAGCTAACTGTGCTATTAGTCTACACTCTAAATTGTACTTGATAGGAAGCAAGGGACATAGAGAAGGAGAGCTGAACCCTAGGCTGAATTATATAGCTTGCAGTACCTTGTGGTCTAGTTCCTTTCTTTCATGTGCTGCAGTACATAGCTTTTTAGGAAGTCACCACTGCCTTGATACATAAAAAATACAGATGACTGAAATTTATGTCACTCACACTTCGTTTTTTCCTCACGCACAGCACCTTTAAAAGCACTACCACAGAGATGTGACCACTGGGACTAAGGCTGATGGCAGAACACAGAAGTGCTCAAAATCACTGTCACGTGGACATGGCTTCCAGAAGATTTCAGGTGCAATCAGATGTCTTAAAGCAATCTCCTTCCTTAGCTGCTAGGCAAACACTGATGCACATCACAACCAAGGTCTTACTGAGCATGATCCCTCCTCAATTACACTTCTTACATCAATGCTAGAGTGCTCTCAAATATTGCCTGACTCCATTAACTTTGTTCATCAATAACTGACTCAAACAATTTAAAAGCATACAAAGAAACACAATTTCACAGTAAAATCTGCATGAAGATACCACCTCAACCAAATGCATTTGAACATAAATAATCTCACAGAAGAAAAATTGGTTTTTATTTAAAAGAGATCCTATATCACGAAGATCTCAGCAAGGCAGCAAGAATAATTCCTGTGAGTAGACATTGCTTTGTTACTGTGCTTGTGTTTCCCAGTGCAGTTCTACAGTCTGATCCTATATTGCTGATATCAGTTTGTCTGATGTCATTGGTATCCACATCACCATTTTTTTAAAGCAGTCCTCCAAAAAAAATAATGTCTCCCTTTTCCTGTCCCTTGCACATGCTGTAAATGAAATTAAGCTGTCCCTGTTGTTTTCTCCTTTGCTAGGGATAGTTCTTTTGCTGCATGCTGATGTTGCACAACATTGGCTCCAAAGGCATTAATTGTATTCTATTAAATGCAGGCACTTCCACCCACAACAGTCATCCCAGGATTCCTTCATAGTCAACTGAGAGAAATAAGCATATTTAGGAGAGAATTTATCTCATCAGCTTTAGCAGATGTCTAAAATATCTCAAATGAAATGCAGACTAAAAGAACCCATCTTTCTTCATTGATTAGAGAGGAAGCCTGAGGGGTTAGCTCAGATATAAATGTCAGCATTATAGGCAGCAAGATAGGTGAGATGAATCCCAAATAAACTCACCAGTTAGATATGATAGGCAAAGAAAAAAAAAGAGAGAAACAGGAAAATTAAGACATTCATGAAATAGGTATACAGATAAACAGAAGTAGATCTCAAACCTGTCCTGTTTCAGTCCAGTTACCTTAACTCTTTCCTTGCAACTCCCAATTAATTCTTACAAAGCACAAGGGTACACTTACAAAATTCAATGTATAATTTCATATATACAGAGATAAAATTTATATATATTTAATTTATATTTTAAATTGAGCCTGGGGTTTGACCCAGTGAATTTCTGTTTCTGAAGAGAAGTAAAACTTGTGTTTTGAGAGCTGGCAACCAGGGAACCACACAGGCAAATAAGTATATCCTGATTTTAATTCAGTGAATAAGAGTTCTTCTTTCTTCTCTGAATTCTTACATCCTTACTGCACCCAAGGCTACTAATGTAATTGGTCCTTCCAAGTATTAATTCAAAAATGAAAATTTTACTAGCAATTTGTGTCAGTGGTTGGGATTAACTGAGTAATTGTAACAGCAGAAATCTGAGATGGCATGGGATACATTGAGTCATTCTCATCCAAGAATATGAGGACTGATTGTGCCACTGAATAAATAATGGCCTTGGCTTTTCCTCAGGTGATACTTAACACTGAGGTCTCTTCTCCCAAGTAACAAGTGATAGGATGAGAGGAAAAGGCTTCAGGTTGTGCTAGAGGAGGTTTAGAGTAGATATTAGGAAACATTACTTCACCAAAAGGGTTGTGAAGCATTAGAACACGCTGCCCAGGGACGTGAGGTATTTAAAAGACTGTAGCTGTGGTGCTTAGGGACATGATTTAGTGGTGGACTTGGCAGTGTTAGGTTTACAGTTGGACTTGATGATTTTAAAGGTTTTTTCCAACCTAAACAATTCTGTGATCTGGGCAACTGGACCAGCTTTACCTGTAAACTAAACAATGTTGGGGGATGTTCTTTGTCCCTAAGGCAAACATATATTCTGGCCATATCTGTGCAGTCAAAATTTCTTAGCATCCGTAGAAACACCTAGATGGTCTTTCTGAAATGGAACCTGACTTGTTCCAAGTCTCAGGAATTGACTGGGAATTCTCTGAAATAATTCTAGTCTGTTCAGCCAAAATATTGGCAGGGGCTGCTCTGAAAATGTCACGCTACAGTTGAGCTGAGGAGTTTCTGCCCATGCCCTAGCACTGTTCAAATTACTTACAAAGGTAAAATCTACTTTTTTAACTGTTACACCTGTGCATCTCATGTACCTCAATGGGAGGCGCAGATTCCTATGATAAAGTTTTATTTCCAGCTCGTTTTAGTGAAATGCAGGCATCATGTTGCAAAAATCTAGTGTTGTAAAAGCATTACATTTACACTTAGTTTAATCTTACGTGCAAAGGCTCCAATTTCACCACAGTGACAGAGACATCCCGAGACCTCCTAGGAAGCCTCTTTCCCAAGGAGGGGGAAAAGAGCAATATCCCACCAGATCACATACTGGATTTCACACTAGTCAAGAGATGCCTCATGATAAGGGACTGGAATAGATGGCCCAGAGAAGTCATGCAAGCCTCATTGCTGGGGTTGTTCAAGGCAAGGTTGGATGAGGATTTGAGTATCACAGTATCACAGTATCATAAGGTTGGAAAGGACCTCTGAGATCATTGAATCCAACCTATAACCCAACACTAACACCAACACCAACACCAACCCATCATCTAAACCAAGGCGCTCAGTGCCTCATCCAGTCTTCCCTTAAACACCTCCAGGGTCGGCGAGTCCACCCCCTCCCTGGGCAGCACATTCCAATGGCCAATCATCCTTTCAGTGAAGAACTTTTTCCTAACATCAAGTCTAAACTTTCCCTGATGAAGCTTGAGTCCATGCCCTCTAGTTCTGTCCCTGGTCACCTGATAGAAGAGTAACCTTATCTAGTGGAAGGTGTCCCTGCCCCATGGCAGGAGGGTTGGAACTGAATGATCTTTAAGGTCCCTTCCAACCCAAACATTCTGTGACTTTATGATTCTATGAGATGAATGTTAGGCTGCAATTCTAACCTTCAACAGATGTGGCTGTCAGATGCTCATAGCATATCACAAATGTACGTACCAGTGGTAAAATGGCAGCTGGAAATTGTGGATCCAGAGTGGAAACACAGGCTATGTTACTCACAAGGAAATGATTATGTCCTTTTTCCCCCAAAAAAAGATAAAAATGATGTTTTGCAGGTTTTTGAATTGTCTTTCAAGTGGATTTTACATTTCTGAGTATGTGAAGACATCTGTTACTTCATCTCAGACTCAAGCCCCAAATAAGCTCACGGTTATTTGCATTTAAATTAAGTTGTTTATCTCTCATTTGTGCTCAACCATTTGACTTCAGCTAGTGCAAAAATTCAGTATTTTTGTCTTCCCCTCCCCCCTAGGTGAATATTAGCAGTACCTCTTGTGATAGCTGCTCTTTCAGGTAGCTTGTCACAGCTGACTAGGCACCTGTCAAGCCAGTCACAAACCCACAACAAATTCTCTCCCTCCAATTCCATTCACATATATGTGCAAAGACAGTTCTGCAGGGGAAGCTTTAAGGGGGAATTCAAAATGAGACCGTTATCTCAAATTGCAGAATGACTGGTGAGACTTCTAAGATGCCACAGTCCCACAGGTAGTTTAATCACAACTTTGCTCTGTACCATGAAATGCAATTATTTTATAGCTAACCAGCTTCAGAAATGCTTAAAGTAGTCTGAAGATGAGACTATGCTGGGGTACTGTCTGTCACAGGAGGATTTAAAATTAATGTGCTTATAGGCACTACTACAGGTAGATGGTTTGAGTGTAATGATTTTGTAAATGCTGCAAGCTGTGATAGTTTTCAGCTGTTGCCAAAATGAGCACATCCATTCCCCACAGTCCTCTCCATCAGGAGCAAATCTCGGTAATATGGCCAGCCAGAAAAGAGGGCCCTGGCTAGGGGTCAGCCCTTGTGGGTGTGTCCCCCAAGATTTCTCTGGAGGAGATCTCCCCGTGACCACCAGCTCTGCTTTCACAGCCCTGATCCCCAGTAGCCAAACCTCAAAGAGGAAGAGATGCATTCAAGGACCTAGTATCAGAAAAGTGCCTGCAGTTGAAGTAAGAAAGGAGTGCAATGGAGATAGCATTTGGATTGGAGAGAGGGAGGGAGAGACCAAAACTACTTCCTCTGGTGACCTCCTGACTTAATTATATATCCCACATTTAAAGCTACCATCTCTTTGAAGGAGAGCAGGACTGCTTAGGAAAAGACAAGGAGTGGACAAGTCATTGCCAGTGAAGTACTTACTGAACAAAGTCTTTCTTCTTCATAGTTTGTGAAGACTGATTTTTGTATTTTATTTTTTGCTCAGTGAGTGGCTTGTGACAATAATTTTCACCCCAGGGACTACTTGAAAATTATTTGATGCAACTACTTCAAATATTCATTCTGAATAATAGGCTGTTGATTCCTTATCCCAGCACAGCATAGCTTTTGCTGTTCAGTGGAAGCATTCACAGTCCTCACCTGAATTTTTTAGATGGCTTTGCAAAAATGTCTGATAATCGTACACATGCAAGTATAAGTCTGAAGAATCTACTACTTTCCCATTTCACAAAAGTGTTAGAGTGGAAGCAATTGCATTAAAAAGGTCTTTGCCAAATTCAAATGAAGTTTGAAGTGTATGGGTTTCTTGCAATAACTTCTCCTTTTGTAGCACTTGTTACAATAAAGGATCAGGGACCTGCCTGGGCTGTGAGGGAAAAGCTGCAAAATGTTTTACAACATGGCTTACCCATTTGTTCTGGAAACCTAAGCAGTCTGTAAACTTCTTAACAGAAGTGACCTCATTCTATCAAATGTGAATTGTTTCTTTAAGTTACTAATGTCAATACTTGAACAATCTGAGGATAGAAGTTTAGGGAGGGATATATATTACAGACTTTCCTCTCCTGGCTGGACCATGAGTATCCAAGCTCAGTACATCAGTGCAATACAGGGTCTCACTTCAGTCCTGTATGAGCATCCAAAGACAAGATGTCTCTGTGCTGCAGAGATAATAAAATAGGGTAATTTGATGCTAAAGTGAGATTATGAATAATTACTACAATTTCCTTCATTCCACATATCACTGCCACTTGATAAAACCTAAATTTCACCAACCTCAGTAGTCTTAATGGAGCACCGAAATATTTAATGCACACAGATTGTTGATAACAGTACACAAACAAATCAAGTGGCTTGCAGAGTGCAAAGAATTTAAACATTGTAAGGCAACGCATTTCGGGTGCTCTTTCTATACCTGTTTGTGTTCTACTCTTTGCACTTGTTCTTCTGTAAGATTTCAAAATCATGTTGTCATTGCTGTATCCACATATATACATAAATCTGAATATCTGTCATTTAGACTCCCTGGAGTTTGTAATGATATTCTTTTCAAATATGAAAAAAGAGCATAATATCTCCATAACAAACACATTCCACCTGACTGTTCTCTGATGGCCAGTGAAAAAAAATATGTCATACATATAAAAACAGAACACTTTTGGGATTTCTCACATCCTGGGTCATGATTGTCCCTCTCATGAGGAATTCTCTGTGTATATTAACTTAGCTGCATTAATCTTACTTTCTTTTATCATAAGGCCCATAAGATCCACACATCTGGCTACCCTGTCTTCTGTTTGATTAGTTTCTTATCTGCCAACCAGTGCTGCCTTATTACTATTTTCTCCAATTACCTGTGCCTTAAGTATCTGCCATCTTCTTGATCTGCAATCTCTCAACATAAGAAAAGGAGGGTGGGTGGGGTGTGTTTGCTCCCAGTATGTATAGCATAGCACACTGAAAGGCCCTGAATGGGAAGTCTTTATGATACAAGGTAAAAAACCTTTTCAAGGAGTTTGTAACAGTCCTTTCTCTTTGTATCTTCATCTCAAGACCAGTACTCAGACTTAGAGCTGGGAGCACTGTTGAGCCTCTAACTTCCTAAACTGCATAGGCTCTTGATTTACAGAGAATATGGTTTCTTGTATTGCTTCTAGGACCCAAACTTTCTGTAGATGTTAAGCCACCCATCTAAGCTACAAGCTTGGAGGGCATCATTACTTTGACCAAGGCATTTCTGTACCTCCTGGGATCCAAGTTCTGTCACACTCAGCAAGTTCTAAAGCAAACCCGTGCAAGCATTTTTAGTTTTTGACATTACTGTTTTACAATCTATCACACTGTGTCAGTGGGAACTGGAGCAAGTCTTCCTGCAGTTGTCAGTGCTGGTAACTAATGTCAAGCTCTTCTCTGCAGCTGGAGGCATTTTTTCACTGCAGCTGAGATCATGCTTGTGGTTTGATTGTTACCTTGCCTTCTTAGAGGGAAGAGGTTAATGCAGTCATGCTGTGAGTGTATGTGTGTCTGCTTGTCCAATGCTTTTACACCTAATTGATCTTCAGGACCAGTTTCACGCAAATTTGACAGAGAAGTAAAAATCTCAGGTGCATCAATCTGGAATTCTCATGAATACAAATAGCACTAATAATAAGACACTGTCAGTGACACTTCATAGGGAAGATTACAGTATAAGCTTATTTTTTTACACAGTTTAGACACAAAAACCTTGGACAGTGGAAAAGATTCAGTGCATGCTTGTGTCATTAAAAGCAGAAAGGAAATCAAGCTTCATTAGTTTTCCTAGTCACAGGAAAGTGCATAAAATGAAGATTCTGTCTGTATTTCTGATTATGTGCTATCTGTGTAATGGATAACACTATCCATATAATAACTAAATTGGAAGGGGTAATATTTAGAGTAGGCATTAGGAAGAAATTCTTCATGATGAGGGTGGAGAGTCATTGGCACAGGTTACCCAGAGAAGTCGTGGATGCCCCCTCCCTATAAGTGTTCAAGGCCAGGCTGGATGGGGTCTTGATGGGAGGCATCCCTACGCATAGCAAGGAAGTTGGAATTGGATGATCTTTAATGCTGCTTTCAACACAAACCATTCTATGATTCTATGATACATGTGAATATGAACTCACTAAAATAACATGAAAGATTTGTCTTAAAGTGATTATAATATGAACTCACAGCTGGACAAAATTCTTATTTATCTGTCAAGTTTTCTTTGATGCTACTTGGTATTAATGTAGACGTGTTTTGTTACAGAACTGGTTTGTAAAAAAGCAAATGATTCAAACTCTTAATGATGAAATAAGGCCATGAATACCTTGGATGAATAAGCAGTGAATCCCAAATAATACCTCATCCATCGCATCACTGGTACTCTTGAAAACAATGTGGGTGAATCCAAGCCACTGCTGCTCAGGATCATGAAATTGGGCATAGTAACTGATATAGAGAAGAAACACCATGTTACCTCCTGATCTTTTCTCAGAAAATGATAGCTCTGTACATAATTTCTCAGTTCAGTTTATGAAAGACTTACAAATTATATGCCTAGAAACACAATCATAGATGTACTGGATGTCAAAAATAATTTTATCAATAGAGACACAGTAATTTTCCTCAAATCTTACTCCAGCTAGTCACTATCTTTTGTGCTATAATTACCTGTCTTCCTATCTCTGCAGACCACAGGGACTACAGATGTTATTATTTCTATTCTGATTAAGTATCCAGCTCTGCTCAGATAGCAAATGCCTTTTTCTTCAAAATTCTCTAATCAGCTAGGATAATTAAGTTAAATTCAGAGCGATTTCCAAACTCTGCTTAGCCTGAAGCTCTCTGGTTTTATTTTAGAACCAAAGACATAGTGAATGTAAAAGGTTGTGTACTTTTCCAGCTGTCAATAAGAATGTCTAAGAAATAGCATTTCCTCTCTTTGAAAACCTTGTCTCACTTTTATGCTTAAACAAGAACTGTATAACAGTCATTGCCCCATTTCAACTAGGCAGGGTTTGATGGGGCAAATATAGAAATAATGGCTGATGAGCCCAATTTTTAGAGGTACAAATCATTATCAGTTACAATGATTTCTTTCAGGACCATCTGAGTCCTGAAAAATAGGGATCTGCAAACTTTAGACATGGAACTGTCTAAAGGAATGGATTATTCTGAGCTGTCTACTGTGGTGGACTCAAGGAGCACGAATGGCTCAGCATCAGAGTAAGGATTTCCTGAATAGTTACCAGCACCCAGTAAAAGTGCCAAAAAGCACTGATTTTCTCTCTCATTAATTTGAAAGCCAGTCTGACAGGAGAGCTTCCTCCATTTGATCTGCTGCTAGATCACTGCAGGGGAAAACAAAGGTATTGCTGTTGTCAAACACTCTGAAATTCTGCACAAAAATGAAAGATTCTCTACCAATTCTATCCCATTCTTCATCTCTGTTTTTTTGAAGAGTACATTTTTGGTATCTAAATTCATGCTGGACCTGCAATTTGAATCCATATATCCTGCAATCGTCTTAAAGACTGTCATGGGAAGATTTGTTTGTGGTGAGAAAAACCATAACTGCTGAAGAAGATTTATAAAAGAGGTTTATTTTCTTTTCTGAATTCAAATCATTAAATTATCCTATTTTTCTTTTAGCTTAGCAAATCTTATCTATATGTTTGAACTTAAGGATAATCACTCTGTGTGCCCAGAAAGATGCATACAGGACAGTGATTAAGGGATTTATAGAATAAACATTTGAGTTACAAATACTGAAATAATTTTCTTCTAGAATAATAGCTACTCACAACAAGAAAAGAGAAATGAGAGACTGTGCCTGTGGCATTAATTGATAAAAATTCAAAACCCTCATGTGAAAAAAACCCCAAACACATTCAGTAGAACATTTGCTTTAAATGATGGCAACTTGAAAGGGTTTCCCCCTGGAATATGTAAATAGAAAGAACCTAAATCTGTCTCCTTCTTGTCTCAAAAACTGCAAGCTGATAAAGGAAAATCCATGGAAGTGAAACAAACCTTTCCCAGACTGTTCCAAGCCTATATTCTCTATGTAACGCCGATCTAGTTCTTAATAAAGCTATAGGTATTTATTTGCATTTGAATCTGAGCAAGTGCTGAACAGCTCATTTCATCTTAATTGGATGGCCTGAATTCTCCAGTTAAAATGGAATTCACAGGTGTTATGTAAACTGAAATGCACCCATAATTGGTTGCAATGAACCTGCATCTTGTGTCCTTTATTTTAAAGGATCTGGTAGTTTGTCTTGTCAGTTAGAATGTTAAGAAAAAAATCCAAACATAATTGTTAAAATCAAGCAAAATCAAACTGTCACTGAGATTAAATATGATGACATTTCAAACATTCTAACAACCATGATCTGGAGCCACCTCAAGCACTCTTAATGTAAAACAAATGACCACGCATATGTGTGCAGTATTTATTTTTATGGAAGAGATGCATTAGCAGCTTTATAATATTCAGTGATCTTCGCCTCTTGAAGTTAAATGTAAAATGAATAAGAGACTATTAGTTAGATCAGTATTCATGCACACTCCCAGACCATCTCTCTTGCAGCTCCCAGCAGCTTTAAGAGAAGTCCCACTGGGACCACGCAGACCTCAATCTGCAAGTCCCATTCAGTGTTTCAAATATAGTAACATATTACTGTGATCATCCGCATTTTATATTGGAAACATTTTCACTGAGGACATGGCCTGTTTTTTGTTAGGAATGCAAGGGAGCATCAAAATTTCTTCCTTTGGCATTACTCCTGCTTCTGTAACTTCATTGCTAAGGTCATATAAAGTTGGAAGGGACTGTAGATCTGAGTTACCTAAATGGCATGGTGCTAAAAATATATTTATTCGGATGGCTAATTAAGGTGAATGACTACCAGTCCTCATTAGCACTGAAGTGGTGTCAATTTGATTAAACTCCTGGCCTAGATAGGTTTGCACAACATTATGTTCCTAATGCAATTTCCCTGACAAGAAAGCATTTCAGATGGGATGTTACCTGTCAGTGTCTTTCTTTGTATAAATATTAAGTAGACATTTGCCTTTTAATGTTGATGTAATTTTTAGAGAACAAGGAAACAGCAAAGATGTGGTATCTGTATTGCCTTAGGATATATGAAGAAAGTGAGAAAATAAACTTGTATTTCTTGGCCCAGTCTCATTATTCAAAAACTTTGTAATGCTTTCCCAGTAGAGAGCCATATTCAAAGTGTGTTCATCAAACCTGCCTTTCCTTTAACATACCATTATATACTTCTTTCTCTTTAACTCAAAACGCTCTTCAATAAATATTTCAGTGATTAAGCATAGTTGGTGTGGTGTACATTGTATGCTGAAAGAAATTTACTCACAACAGAATGAGAAGAATTTGTTACACAGAAAGTACTCTTAGATGCTGTAGTAAAGAAGAGGAAGATGTCTTTGGAAACATAGAGCAAAAGTGATACATATAGCTTTTCCATGACCCTTTCAGTGACCTCGATCCGTCCCTTTTTCCACCACAATTCCTCTGTACTAGACAACCCTCACTCATCTTCCTACCTCACTGCTCCAAATGTGCTTTGGCACAAGCTTTCTCTACTCCCTCCCCTTGTAGACACCATATAATTCTGTGTTGCTTCATCTATAGAAGATAGTTAAAAAAAACATTGTTTTGGTATCACTGGTGTGGCAAGATTAAATTTTTCCTGCCATCAGAAGATGTTTTACTCTGGATCTGCTAATTTTTGAATTATACTTAGACTTCTGAAAATCTGCTGTAGATATTTGCAGGAGGGAACCAGCCTTCATGAACTGAAAAAGGAAGTTTCATCAAGGGCCAGTGTGACTTGTGATTCCAGGTTGCTTAGGTGAAATTTGAAAAAAATCTCTGGGGGAAAATTGTACATTTATTTTTTTAACATCTTTGTTTATTTAGAAAATAGCTCTGCAGAACCACGTACTTGTGATAAATAAAACTGGGTGACAATGATAATTCAGTGATTTCTGAATAGAAGATGATGTAGTATTCTGCAGAAATACAGGATCAGAACCTGGTTCATGAGGTATAACCTTATTTTATGGATCATTCAGATTTATTTTCTGGTTTTCAGTGCGGAATGAAAATTCTGCAGATGGAGAGTATGTGTTTGGCTGTTGGAATGACAAAGGCAGTCATCAAAGGAACCATGGGTCACCCTAGTGTTTTCTTTTTAATTTTTCAATCCCAATCTCATATTCTTAAACTGTTCTTTTTCATCTCATTCAAAAATTTCCACTTTTTAACCAACTAAATACTTTGGAACACTTTTCACAGCTTTCAGTCAGTTTCCCAAGAGAAGTTACTTTGCTTCCTTGCTAGTGAAATTGTTGACCAGCAATTAAGAACTTTAATAAGACAAAGTCAGAAGAATTAGTGTTCTTAATGCACTTTTGGACCAACATTTCAGTAAAGTCAGTGCCCAATACAGATGTCTCTGGGAAAGAATGGATGTATAGAGAATCACATAATGGTTTGGGTTGGAAGGGACCTTAAACATCATTTAGTTCCACCCCCTCTGCCATGGGCAAGGACACCTCCCACCAGACCAGGCTGCTCAAGGTCCCATCCAACATGGCCTTGAACACTTCCAGGGAGGGGGTAGCCATAGCTTCGCTGGGCAACCTGTGTTTGTGTCTCACCACCCTCATTGTGAAGAATTTCTCCCTAATGTATAATCTAAATCTTCCCCCTCCCAGTTTAAAGCTGTTCCCCCTCATCCTATCACTACAAGCCCTTGAAAAAAAGTCTCTCTACAGCTTTCCTGGAGCCCTTTGAGGTACTGGAAGGCTGCTATGAGGCCCCCTTGAAGCCTTCTCTTCTCCAGGCTGAACAACCCCAACTCTCTCAGCCTGCCCTCATAGCAGAGGTTCTCCAGACCTTTGATCACCTTCACAGCCCTCCTCTGGACCTGTTCCAACTGTTCCATATCCTACTTACATTGGGGATTCGTAGTTTTAGTACTGTCACTTTCATAATGCATGTTGGGAATGGTTTTGAATTGGTATAAGTAATTTAACTCTGAAATGCAGATGACTGCATGTCAAACAGCCTTTGAGTCAAGGTAAATTGAGACATAATAACACCAGCATGATAAGCAGAGTTGCTGAGGTCATCATGTGTGACTATAACTGTGATTCATTTTGGCTGTCAATATTATCTTATCGAAGAAACAACTTCATTCCCCCTCTATTGAAAATTGCTATAGAAGACAGGTCAAGAGAATGGATTAATGGTTGCATCCTTGTGTTCAGTAATATTAAATGCACTGAATGTTTCTTTCACCACTGAAGCGTTATGTGTCATTAAAATTTCTAAATAGATATATATAAAAACTTCACCAGGATTTATAATTTCAAGTTTTAAAAAACAATGGTCAATAGTATCATAAAAGACGAAAGTTTTTCCAAAATTAAAAGTTGGCATCACAATAAATAAGGAAGTGCACTATAAATGTGTAAAAACTTCACATGCATCGATGCCCCCATTTTACCTCACTGTTAAAGGACAAAAGAGCTTGACTTTCATTTCATTCAGTAAAAGAATCTTGAATGTTTAACTCCATTCACCAAGTTTCTGTAGCCTCTGAAAGTTTATCTCCTTTTTAAAAAATGATGTTTAAATATAATATGATTGATCTAATAAAGACATCTAATGGACTAATAGAAAATAGAAAAGGTCTGATTTAAGTAGGCAGACTCTTTCATGTTGTTAGTGAAATACCCTATTCTAAAACAGGTTTTCAAGTGTTTTCTTATATCCTAGAGATGGACATTTTCTCCTTGCCTGTGGACAAAATGATTTATTATCTTCCACCCAAGCTGATAATTATCCAATCCGTTGAAACAAATTCATCTAAATTAAAATCTTAGCAAATGTTTTGGAGGATGAAATTCAGCTAAATTTACAGATATAGATTAGATACGTGTAAAATAAAACGATTTTATCTAAGGAAAACTGAACAACAAAATTGTTTTGACAAGCTCATACAAGTGAAACTAGGTCTAACAGCTTTGGTGTTTAGTATGGTGATACAATGTGTATTTCTTATAAAGAGTAGGATCAGTCCTAACTCTGTTCTAAATTATATCCATCCAACAAAGTGATTCCAAATGGATAAGGCAGAAAACAGAATTCAGCATTCTATAATGTAAAAAGTATGCACTAATAAGCCAGTACATGTACCTCTTCTAGCTATATACTTGCCTCAGGTAAGTATACCTCACGATGCAGGTAACTTTTCACCTAATGACACTTTTAACCTATTTCCATCACCCATCTTTTTCACGTGAATTGCTTTGTTGCCTTCTATATCTTGAGACATACTGGAATTGAAAATAAAAGTCAAAAAATTGTGCTGATTTGAAAATTTAATTGTTAGACTGTTTTGAAATTTGTGAAATGAATCCAGGAGTGAGTCTATCCAGTAGAACATAAGAAGAAAGAGCAAGAAAGAGCAATAAAATCCCTCCATTGTTCTATGCAGCTCTTTTGGTCCCTTATTTTGATAAAGCCTGAAAAAAAAGACAACTTTGTTAGTACCTTATATTTAAATACGATTTACAGATAAGGTGGAAAGACTGTGTGTAGATCAATTGGATCTACTACAACAGTGTTATGGCTAAGGAAGTCATTTATTCTTGGGTCTGTTTTTCTACCAGATAATTTTCTGATGCACATTACAGAGAGAAAAGTACACTTTGGGAGGAAAAGGAATGAGTTAGAAGATTTGAATTCTCCTTTACCAAAGCTCAGACCTCACCTTGACTTTCTCTTTCAGTCTTTTCATGATGCATTCCTGTATGACGTCTTGTTTAAGCCTATTCCTTTCTTTCCACTTAGAGATTTCCATCTTCCTGTGAAAGGTTTGTCTCCTAAAGCCTGAGTGCATTACTTTGCTATCCTGAGGGGAGAGGAAATGTGAGCCTGTATTGAAGTTTTACAGAATAAGTATGTTTTACTTCTGTGCAAGTCATGTTAAAAAAACCCTACATCTCTCCCGGAAACCAGTCAGAGCTAAGAAGTACTTTTGGTCTTTATTACGTCCACTGTGTTATACTGATGCTTGAGAGCTTCCAGAGATGCTGAAGGCCCTGTGTCAGAGAAACACAGTTGAAAAAGTTGAAAAACTCTGTTAAGATTCCTTGCAGTTCTCTTAATCTTTCCTTCCCTCTCATTAAAGATTGATTGACACCATGGTTTGGAACAAGGTACAGAGGTGACAAAGAAGATCTAAGCATTCAGTCAACACGTAGCATTTCTATGGTATCTGTAAAGTTAGCTGCAGAGCTGCTTCACAGTTCTTTACATCCATGGGACAGGCATGCCCTAATTATTTCAGTGATAGAGAGCAAGATGTTCAAATTTGATATGCTAGTCCCTGCGGGACAGTTGAAAGCAGGTCTGTTAAACCCGAGGTTTCTTAGGGGCTACAAGAGCTTAGGCACAGTTTGTTGCTCTTATCCAGCCAAGATATAACACAGATACTGTAAAAAGGACTCTGATATTTACAGTGAGGAAGAGAGAAAAAGGACAAAGTAAGGACTTCAATTTCAATTCCTCAGCTTAGAACTCTCTCTGACTGGGAGAAGAAGTTACCATGGCATTGACAAAAATTAAGTCATCTCTAGACTAGAGGCAGTCTGTGGTGCACAGCCTGTCACAGTAGCTATGCAAGGGCTGTATTAAGCCACCTAAAATATTCGTTCTTATCACTTTGCATCACTGGGTTTGGCTACCCTAGGGCTCATGATTCTTCTGCCTTCCTCCACACCTACCCAGTCCATTCCCAACATACTTCTCACACAGCTTTGCACCAGCTCAGCCTTTACTGAAGATTTTACCCTTAGGTGAGCAGAGAGGTAGAGGCTGATCAGGCTGCATGGGAAACATATTCAGAACATAAAGGACAAGATCCTCCTGTTGCATTTTCACATCCTACTTCTTCAGTGGATGGTCTTTGTAAAGATCTCCTAGTTTAAGAGGCAATCTAATACACAGGAGTGAAAAACATGATTTCAGAGGGAAGAACAAGATCAAGGATGTGGAATCAGAAATTCACATTGGGATTTCTCAAGTTATCAGATTCAATATTTTATAAGGTGCTAAAGTATCAACATGAGCATTACCAATTAATGTTACAAAATAATTGATTAGCAGTTGCAGTATGCTCAATTGTGACAGAGTCTATGAACAGAATAAGTTATGAGGAGAGGAAAGCTTAGGATCAGACAAGAGGAGTTTTGCATAAAGGGCAGGAAACAAAGCAGAGGCTCCTAGGCCTCCTTTCTACTTCGAGCTAAAGTTTCTGTAAATTAAATAGGCTTCTAGATGAAAAAGTTTTCAGTGAAAGATCTTCTGCGAAAGCATAAAACAAAGAGCTCAGGAACAACTAACCCAGCTTGTCATTTCCTGTATTGCAGTTTGGAAGCCAGTCAGTCCCCTTGTGGCACTGAGTCTAGTGCACTGACAGAAATACACTGTTTTCTTGCCAAATGGACACATTTTAAAAAGCTACTATTCCATCATGATGAGACATTTAATTTACCATGCCATCTAATAGATAAAATGAAAAAACAGAGGCTCTAAAATGCACCACTGATGTTCTAAACTTCCTAGATCGTCTCCCTCAGAAAACACATTTACTGCATTAATGAGATGGAGGCACTCATGTGTGGTGCAATAAAGACAAAATCAAGTGCTCTTTTGCTGTATTCTGTCAAATTCTCCAGGAGAATCTGTGGCTGCAGCTTTTCTGCCCTGATTCAGAGTTGTATTGGGGGAAGTTATAAAAAAGCAGAATCCAATACAAGCAGATTCATCTGGATGATGAAGAAATTTCTGAGCTTTATAATACTACCAGGACATAATAAAGCAGAAGGTAACAATTAAGCAGAGGGTGAAATACTAGGTTCTTACTAAAGTCTTTGAAGGTTTTTTTTTTCACTGAGCTCAATGGAATGCAGATTTTGACTTTAACTGCATGTTTTAAATTTGTCCACAGCTGTACTGATGAGATTATCCTATTTTTCATTCCATCATGAAGCATTTGTTGCTAGTTAGATGAAAACATGCAATTAACCTGAAGTTTTACAAGAGCATGGATGCCCTGTATTAAAAATATTAGTCAGGACACATAGGTTTCTAATTTTTTTTAGAAAATCATTGCATCTTGTCTTCTTCTTTATCTCTCAGAAATGAAAGCTAGGAGCTAAAATTTATAGTCAAGAATACATCCCATGTGAGGCTCAGGCAGATATTACTCTTGCTGTGCTATGCAAAAAAAGATTTTACAATGTCACTTAACTTATACTTAGTTAGGCATGTCTAATCCTTGAGTCTCCTACACAACTCTCAGCTTTCATTTTAATAATTCCTTAGAATATATCTTTCTTTCTCCTTCTTGTATTTGTTTCTATTCCCTTTCTATACTCTGAAAAGTAAGATAGTGCAGTAGAGTAGGCTGTGCACTTGTTTCACAAAATGGTACTATGAGTAGGACACTGAAAGCTAGAGGTCTGTACGATAGATGTGAAATTTGAGTAAATCAAAATGGTCTCTTCTTCCAGTCAAGTTGAAGAAATAGAAAAAGCACTTTTAGCAAAAAATTCATCTGACTTGTTTTGTTATACTTTAGAATTGCATGGATATTGCTCTAAAATGCCTCAATAATTTGCACCAGGGGAGGTTCAGACTAGATATTAGGAAGAATTTCTTTACTGAAAGGGTGGTCAGGCGCTGGAACAGCTGCCCAGGGAGGTGATTGAATCATCATCCCTGGAGGTTTTAAAAAAAGGATAGATGAGTTTTTGAGGGACATGGTTTAGCGGATAATGGGTGAGGTTGGACTTGATGGTCTTAGAGGTCTCTTCCAACCAGAAGATTCTATGATTCTATGAATACAGGGTAGCCCAGAGCATCTGCCTCTTTCATAAATGTCAGTGTCTGCATCTGGTGATATGAAACACGTGCAATGCCCCAAAAAAATTTCCATTTTTTGTTTGCTTCTTTGTCAGTTTCTAAAGGGGGAAATAGTGTACACTTGCTTCACAGAAATGCAGCTGGAATTCTGCAGAAACATAAAGTTTTTTACTATCCACCTGTTTTTTCTAACTTTAAGCTTACTACAAAGCTTCACGTTATGGGACATCCTAAAGAAGAACTGTGCCACATAAGACCAAACATCTAATTAATTAAATATAGACATAAGTCCTCATTGAGAGGAAGGAAACAATTAGGTGTTTTAGACAAGGGAAAACAAATATTTGTTCTCAGTGGATATTCGATGACCAAGTTTAAGTCAATGAAGTAGAGACAGAGGAGGGCTGATGTGAAAGACTGGAGCCTCAGAGGAGAAATCTCTTAAATTAATAGTTGTAGGTGAGTGCTAAGCTACACAAGGAAGCTGAAAGAAGTAGAGGAAGGAGTGGACAGCAGAGACAGTTTGTAAAGGGGCACCTACAGACTCCCTTCCAGCTGCGATTTAAAAAGCGATGCAAATTGCAATTTGGGAAGCAAACAGCCAGTTCATTACTCATCACCCTCGCCCTGATTGAAGTCACTAACACCAACAAATCCTCAGATGTTCATCCTTGACCTTTTTCTGATTATTGACATTTTCCTGTTCAGTTTCTGCTCAGCACCAAGCACGAGTGCCATTTCTATCAATCAACTGGACTCAAGTCACTGAGCTTTTTGGTAGGATGTTCTGAAGTAACTTTGCCTGTTAAAAACACCCAGGAGTGATCTGAGGCTAATCATCTCTCCATTCCGTGCAGATGCAGAGAGAAGGGAACACCTTTCTGCATGACAGCAGCCTGGAGAGGGCCAGGCAGTCTGGAAAGAAGGGCTATGACTACAGACCCTGGGAAAACCTATAAAAAATTTCAGCACCTACTTGAAAAAAATGGAATTATTTGTTGGGGCATAGCTAGCCCTGTCAAAATCTACAGCTTTTTCATCTTTGCAGTTATTTTTGCCTCCAGTTGGTTCATAATGTTAACAACCCATTCCTCCTTTCCATTAATGTTCTTCCAGTTAACGTTCTATGATGTAGAACGCACTAATGCACTCATCAATTATTCATATTACAACAGCTCCACTATTTCTTCAAGAAGGAGATTAAACTGTTTACTGAAGCTGCCGACCTAGACTAGTCACTAATGAGACATTTGGTCCATTATCCTGTATTTTTCTCTCTGCTAAATCATCAACTAAAAGGACTACAACAAGAACCCTCCCAGCTCCTTGTAGAATTCCATGTAACAGGTGTGAAAACCTTAAAATGTCTGAATAAAACTTTCAAAGTTTCCAAAGATGGAAAGTCGAAAAAAATATTAAAGACATATTTCCTCATTTCATTGGTACAAGTCATGAGGTTTGAAAATATGTTTTTTTTAATAGACTCATTTTCTGGAAAAATTGTGCAACTGAGAAGGAAATCAACCTTGATGAATCCAGTTATGACTAAGAAAAAAAGTATTTGTACCACAAGAAATTAATTCTGCTGAGATTTATTTAAATTGCAGATGCAGGAAGGAGATAATTTCAGTTCTGCCCTCTTCATCAGAAACTCCACCTTATCCCAAATATACCAGCATCAGATCCTGTAGAAAAACATGCAGAACTATATCATCAGAGCAAACTTTAATTGGGGGATAATACCCAAAGGTCATGGCACGGTTTCTAATTGAGGGATTTTTGGCCCTTTCAAATTAGCATTTCAAAAGTAAAGGGAGTAAAGCCTTGGTCCTTTCCATCAGTTTAAAAATTCTTTAAATTTGGTACATGACAGAAGGAAGAAGCATGACAACTCTGTGAACTTACGAAATGTCAGATTGTTTGTTTAAAACAGGTAGCTTTCTGCTTTATGAGATATATTAAATTCAGAAATACACATTGCAGATTTGTCTAAGTCAGAGAAAGAAAGCAAAAAAGGAAGGAAGGAAACAAGGAAGGAAGGAAGGGAGGAAACAAATAAAAGAGTAGTACAATTACAGTCAAAACTAAGAAACCTTAGAAATTCTTCGGCCAATGGATGCTCCCTTTGTTCTCACTACCATGACAGAGGTCTAAAATCCCCAGCTCAGGTGGGATGAGGCTCTGATGCTTCCAGAAAAATATAGGCAGCCACAATTTCCATGCTTAAAAGCATTTTGACAATGCAGACTTAGTTAGTTACAATCAACAGTTGAATAGAGATTGAATAGAACAGCTGCTAAGTGATCTTCTCCTTCATTTCCTCTAGTGGAAAGAGTTAAAAGAATCAGTGGTTCTAGCTGAGTAAAGATTCATGTAAGATATTATGAGTGGCAGGAAGTAATTACCATATGTCCTGATGGATGATCCTACATTCAGCACCTAACACTGGCAAAGTAGCATTCCCTGCCCATTCCAAGTCCCACGCTTTCCTTTTGAGATCAGATAGCTTTAAGGGATCGACACCATTGCTTAAATACCCAGATCTTCAGAAAGCAGATGGTCTTTTTTTTTTCATCCTGGCCCTGCACACTGGAGAGCACCAAACCTCCTGCAACTGCCAGAAACATCTCTTGGGACAATCAGAGTGCATCGTGACAAGTGGGCTAAATAGTGAAAACCCATGGAGAATAGCAGTGCAGGAAAGGGCAGTCCAGCCAGGTCCATCTCTGGGAAACTGTGTGCTTTTGGCTCTATGCAAGGAAAATCACTGAGAGAATTGCTGAATTTAACCTTGGAAGGGAATGCTACACCAGGATTTGTGGTCAGCTGCAGAAGGAAGAGAGGTCTTTTTTTTATTTTTTCCTGTAATTGCTAAAAAAAAAAAAAAAGAGCAACATATCACTAGTCAAAAACAAGGCTGCTGAGGGAGAAACAGTATCATGATCTAGATGTCCCTAAAAATAAGAATCACTATTATTTTTCATTTGAAATAATATCAGAGTTCTTTGTTGTTATGTGGTTTGTTTGTTTGTTTTAAATTGACTGCTGCTGTGTGGAACTGAACTTTCAAATATTTCCTCATGTCAGAAGACTGCAGTTTCTTTCAAAATAAAAGTTTAGTCATTTACACAGCAGTTCATTAAAGAATGAGACCTTCAACAAAACAAAAGGAAAAAAGTACATACCAGGAAGTTTCTCATAAAATCACAAGAGCTTATATCACTGGCAAAAAATAGGAGAGCACTTGCGCATAGTAAGAGTGTCTTGAAATGCATATGTATTGGCCCAAAATAGGTATCTGTCGACCTGTAGCACAGCAAAGAGGTATTCAAACTGGTCTATGAACCATTAAGTTCACACACAATGCAGAACTGTACAGAATGGCCATGTCAGATCTGTGTAGCAGTTGGACCTCTGCTCTCTTTGAAGAGTTGATCCCGACTGAATGGTTGGTGAGCGCTTGGTTGACCATCCTTCTGGTCCTAGTCCTACATTGTGGTCAAATTCACCCTCCTCAATGTAGATATCCACGTCTGAGGCAAATATCCTGGATCCACTTTACAAGCAGGGGAGATCCAGGCAATGGCACTTGGTGGTTTACTTCTCCTAAAGGAAGTCAGGTGAACAGCGTGCTAAGAGCACCCACTTCTTTGCATCTGAGAAGAGGAGCCAAGGAGAGTTGCTGAAATACAGGCAGTTAAGTAGTAGTCATCCAACTTCAGATAAGAGAAATCCACCTTTTGGGAAAGAATGAATCCGTAGGGAGCAGAAGGGATTCATATCCCAAGGGCTGTGAAGATCTTAGGAACTGCAACAGCAACAACTTCTACTGAGGAAGACTTCAGGGTATTTGTAATCTGTTTGAAGTCTGGGAGACCCAGAAACTTATCAGATTGCTGCACCAACCTCTGTAACCTTCAAGGTCATTTAGCATAGCATTTACTCAATTTGCATTGGACCTAGGGAAAGGAATAATTAATGTTTTCAGGAAAATTAATTTTCCCAGGAGCACTAAGCATTCAGGCACTAGCATTAATCTTTCTAACTATTACTGCTACATTATTGTTTGCCTCTGCCTTTATTGGCTACAGTTATTCCTGACCTTCTTGACTACAAAGAAGTGCAAGCAAATATTTTATACAGGCCACAAGGAGCTCAAATTAGAAAAAACAGCAGAAAATAATTCATTTTCTTAGCTCACAGGAATAAGTGATCTGATCTACTTAGCTACCCTTCAAGGTTCTTATGCATTAAAAATCTAATAAGAATGCCCTACAAATAATGAGAAGGCAACTTGTGAAATTAGAACACTTTTTTAAGGCCTGCTTGAACGTCCTCTGAAGTCAGTGAAGTAAAATGAGAGTCCAGGGGCTTGAGCTGTGTTTGATACCAGGAGTCTGAGCATATAGTTAATGCAATGTCAAATCTTTGTTCGTTGTAAAAGATGGAATGTGAATTTATTGCTTGGGCTACAGTTTGGACAACTGCAGGATGCTTACCACAGCAATAACCTTTCATGTAAACATGAAATGCTTGCAGCACTTTAGTTTTGCTACAGAAGCACAGCAAACGTAGTGGATACATAAAGGACTAGCAAAAATTGCCAAAGGGGAACTATTATTGATCTCCGTAAGAGAATGCTTCAAGCAAGAAAAGTAACCTTCATGAGTAGAGACTAGTTAAGATTCTTGGAAATTTGATGGTGGTCAAATCATTCCACCCACTTTTTGATATTCTGATTCAGACACAATGCTGACATTCTCATCAAATCAAAAGTTCTGGAAAATATGAGACAATGAAGCAATTCATTTGGATCTAGTTTTTTTTCAAAATATGTTGATCTTCTGAAGTTCAAACATTTCTCTTCAGTGTGTTGAGCTAAGTTCAAGTTGTTAGTTTAGTAATCCCTTCAAATATTACATGCTTTTTAGGTGCAGTAGTTGGGGTGCCATCCACTTTCTTCTTTTTGTGATGCTGCTTACTTGGACTACTTCTCTCAAGAGCAGAGTTATTATGTGATAACCAGTAAGGAGACTTTTGGCTGAGACCGGGAAAACTAGTTTTATTGTAGAATTGCAATCTAATAGAAAACTCAGTACATAAAAGCAGGGTACAAAGAACTAAAATACAACTTCAGAGAGAATTGTGTCATGTTATATGGTCACGCGTCAATTCTGAATTAGATAAGAGATGAAATACACTGAGTTGGGTTTTATTCTTTTCTTTTTTTAAAAAAATATTATTCCAGAGATTATTTAATAGTGAAAATAAAAGAGGTGAGAATGATAGAGGAAGTTTGTATTTTCTATTCAATTAACCGATGTAAAACGGAGGAACTTCCAGATGCTTAAGACTTTCTTCAGGTCTGAAAAAAAACAAGAAATTTTCAAGATGACTTGAGACAAAGACCACATACAATCTATGTATCTATTTCACACACCCAAATCACTTCAGGCAAGAAGAGAAAATGTTATTCTTCGTTAACAAATGATACACCTTTATAAATATCTCGATCATCTTCTGGGTTGCTGTTTGAATAGAGAATCTGGTTTTCTTCAGGAAAAAAACAAGGTAAAGTTCAATCAGATGAGAGGCTATAAATCCCTTATTTAACCCAGTAGGTTTTGTTGGAGAAACAAAGTGTCTGATGGTTTTCCTGAACTCTGGTTCACCAAACACACATGCTATCTCCAGTCTTCAGAAACCATGACTGTAAGATGAGTATAAAATTACTCTAATTTAATAACTAATCAAAAAGTTATATTTGATTGAGATATTTGGGATACATTTATTGAATTGACGAGGTCTTGTATGAGTAACATCCTAGGTTATGGAAGATTCCCTCATGTTCTTGTCTGGCTTCTAAGGATAAAAAATAAACCATAATTTTTGCACTGGAAAGTGTCAATATGTGTTGTCAGCTGCTTATGTGATACAGACATGGTGACAAGTGCTGGCTGCTGGAAGGATTTCAGCATGTCTGTCTAAGACTCACATCTTCCTCCTCACATCCCACACCTTACCAAAATTAGCAGTCTTCTGCTCATATTAGGCGTTTTCGGATATTTCACTTGGTCTCCATCTCTCAGCTCAGAAAGATATTGATATCCTGTAAATCCTTTTCCATGACTTCCAGCCCCATGCACCTCTGGCTTCCTTTGTGTAACTCAAATTCACTAGGCAACTGTGCGCCCACAACTGAATTTGATCCCTCAAAGCTCCGTTGACTACATCAGGAGTTAAGACAGCTGTTGTACCTGCAGGCGTTTACCTGTGGACACCTGATCTTTTCTTTAGACTGTTCTGAATCACACTGTATGTTCCCTCCAGGAACACAGAGAGGCTCTGAATCAGATGTTGCCACCGGTGTTTACTACCATTCAAGGTGTCTGAGGGAACTTCATGCAGCCACCAGCAGCCCCTCCAGGAGGGCTCAGATCTTCCCCAGGACCTATGGAACGTGCAGGCCTGTGCAGATGCCTTGGATAAATTATGGTATTACAAGTGGCACAAAGCATCTCTGCTCAGGCGGCTAAATTCCATTCCTAGTGCATTTATAAACAATTGCATTTTGACACCTAAAGGCAGATCTTTTATCTAAAGAACGTTATACCTTTGAGGTCCACACTAAAACTAACAATCAAGCCTTTCAAATGCTTTACATAGTTGATTTTTGAGCACTGTGTCTTATATTTTCATTGACTTCAAAATGTCAACAGCCTAGTTCAATTAAAATTTGTGATTTCCAAAATAAACCCTAGTTTGTTCTACTAAAAAGGAAAATAGTTCTGCTACACTATGTAAATAAGTAGTTCAATTGTAAGCTCTTTCTTAAGTCCATTAAGTGTCAGACAACCACTTAACTGTCCGGGATGTCAAAATACATACTTGAAAATCTGTTAGGTAATTTTCGTTCATTTCAACATGCAGAAGCATCTGCTTAAGGTCAAGTCAATGGTAATTTGTTTTGTTGAGTCAGGAATCAATTGTATCAGCTATTTAGGGCCAGACATTCCACATCCCATTTCCCCATCATTAATCATCAGGAAAAAAAATAATAATAAAAGCAAAACTAAAAACAATGAAGAATTTTCTTCACTAGCAGAGCAGAGCAACACTGGAAAATTTGTCCAGAGAGTTTGTACAGTCTTCATCCTTGAAGGTTTTCAAGACTTATTCAGACAAGCCAATATGTGATCTGATCCATCACTGACCATACTCTTTTCCTGAGTTGGACTAGAGGACTTCCCAGAGTCATTTCCAAGCAATATTTCTTTAATTCTAAAAACTCTAAACTTCTGCATACAACTTCAGAACCTTTCAAAGAATAGAGGACAAAATTTGCCCTTGGATTTGAGCTAAGTTTCACAAATGAGAATTATACACATGTAGCTTAAGATGAGATTCTGGCCTCCAAATCAAGATGTAAATGATATATTTGAGACTTATGTCAGATTTTTAGAAAGATTTTACCAGTGATATTTTTGCTGAGAAAGGTCAGCTGACAGACATCTTGTTATTAACGATAATTTCTAATGGAAGAAATCCTTTACTGTGAACTTAAAACCACATAATAGTAGGATTTGGAATCTGTGGCTAGGCAGCACAATATATCTTAATAGGGCTGCAGACCTTCCTGAAGGAAATGCTATTAAATCTTTAAAGCCAATTTATAGAAGGAAATTGCAGACAGCTTGAAAACATCCATGATCCTGTGTCTTGACATTGGCTCATTAAGATTGTGCTATGGCTTTGTGTCACTGTTCTTTCTTATTTTGGTCTTTCACTTTATCTGACTTTGGCTTTCATGTCATGTCTTATGTATCACTTTGTCTCTTCTATCCCACCAGCATCTCCTCTCTTTTTCTATTTCACGTATGACAGGATCTATTTATTTTCTCCAGTGCAATTAATGAACCACAGTTGTGGGGATTTTTTGTTGTTTTGGGTTTTTTCAAATAAAAATGTGTTTTCCATTCAGATGACCTTTCCCATTTTACAGATTGATTCTTAGGTAGGACCTTTGAAGCATTATGAACCTTGTAGGTCTGGAGCCCACAGCACACTGTAGAACCCATTTCTTCTTTTCTTCTTAGTCTTGGCACTCCAAATTCCTTGTACCACTGTTTTCATTATATTTTCATTTAAGATGATGAATCAAAATCTTTCCATTCTCCTTACAAAAGCACGTCTGTCTTCAGTGTCTGTGTACAAAGTTGCCATATCATAGTTCAGTTCAGGTGATAGTGAGGAGACCACAACTTTATAGTCAGGCTATGTCAGATATTTATTCTCAAGTCTAAGAACCACAGTGAATTTTTAAACATTTTAACATTTGCCACTTGAGGGATCAAATGTCTTAGAATTATACAAAAGTAGGTTCCTCCAAACTGGCTTGAGGAAGCGAGAAAGTAAGGGATTCAACAAACACACATACACAAAAGAGACAGAGCAGGTCAAATAATATTATTTTTTGAAAATTACTTACAGAAAGAGAAAACTAGTTTTATTATCCTGACCTATTGTTGAATTTAATTTGAACACATTGAAAGTCTTTTCTCAAAACAAGTAATAATTCAGAGTCAGAGTCTGAGAACGTAGTTTAGTGCTTGTCCTCTCTAATCATTTCTCTGTAAGAAGAAAGTCCCCAAAAGTATCTTAAAACCAGACTGTTTCATTTTCTTTCACCTCTTGCCACATCTCAACCAGAGTATCTTGCTCAAGAAACTCCCTTTCAGTGTCAGGGACATCAGTCTGTTCCCCTGAGATAAGGAGATTCCCTTCTGTTATGGGACTTCTCACTTTCTTAAGGAGAAACTTTCTAGTTATTACATGGAAAAGAATTTTTTTTGTCAGTCTGTAAACGGTACTTAAATTTATTTTTTGACTGTTGCCATTTTGCTTAAATTAAACTGCTTAGTCAAAAATAAAAAAATCCTCTTGCATAGGTTAATTTGGATTTTGTCAAGGATTGTAAAGTAAAAAACCGGAACCATGAGTCAACACAAAATTTCCATTCACCTGAAGGTAAGTTCATTCCTCTGGTAGATCAAGTGTTGAATTTCAGAACTATGCTTTACTTTCCCTAGGCTAAGAAGAAACATCAGCTACTGCAGACCAAATGATTCAAATGAATGAAAAATTATATTGAATTTATCACTACTCATTCAGAAAATACACAATTGCATTCTTATGCCAATAGCTTGGGTGGAGTAAAAAAAGAGTCTGAAAAATATTTCTATGATCATGCCTAAATAGCAAAGTTGAAGGAGAAAAATAGGATTTTTATTTAGAATGGAAAATACTGTTAAAAATTTCAAAACCTGAGACATTTTCAAAATTGAGCAGTTTTAATTTTGCTCCCCACTTTGATTAGCATGGAGAAGAAAAAAAAATCTCTAGGTCTGATGTGTAAAAGGAAGGTTTTGAAGAACTAAAAGAGAAGGTTACATTTCTTTTCAATCCCTTTTTTTAAAAAGGTAATATTTTTGCAGAACACAATGAAAAATACAAAGATAAGAAATATTTCAAAAGCCCTGCCAGATGTAATACTCTTCAGTAGTTTATGAACAAAGTGGAAGGGTGGGAGATTTTTAAAAGGGTTTTTTTATTTACATGAGCCACCATACATGTAAATATTCCTAGTTAACAGCAAATCAACTGACATGCATCAAATAAAGACCAAACAATTGAAACTCTTTCCTCACAACTTCGGAAAAAAAAACCCCTCAAGACCTTTGAAGAGGTAAAGTTACTACAAACAAGCTAATGAAGGGCAGTCACAACATTCATGCTATTGTACGTTGTTCCATCTCAAAGCATAAATGAGGCATAAAAAATCTGTCCACTAAGGACAAAGCTTCCTTGACCTCATTATTTGCACAATAAAAATATTGAGACTAAAATACTCTGGGTATTAGGAAACATTTGTATTCATTAAGAACTCTGGATGTTAAAAAAAACGTTGAGGATTAGCTTAGGTGACTCGCAGATCTTAGGACAGCAGTACTAAATGAACACGTACCCCTCACATCCAAAGTAGTGGCAGTCAATTACCTTAATTTGCAGAATTTCAACAAATACTAGTTATATATTGTCTTCTCTCTCCCATGCAATGATTGTTTTCACCAGTCTGCAGGAATTAGCTTGGAAGTGGGAAAAAGCATTTCAAAAATTACTGTAATTGCATACTAGAGTGGCAGTTTCTACAGCACAGTGTGCAACTATACTTAATCAGACAGGTTGTGATCTTCAGCTTTAGCTCAGTAGTTGCCTAAGTGAAGGAGGTAAATCCTGTAAAACACTGAACTTGGCTGGCTTATTGTCATATAAACAGCTGGGGCACCTCAGAGTATCAGAGAACATTCAAAGAAAGATTTCAGAAGCTAATGTAAGATTACATCCCAAGGACAAATCTATACAAGTAAATCTGACATTGTCAGCTCCCTAACAAAAATAGAAACAATTAAACATTATACAATGCTGGTGGCATATCATGATCATTGAAAACAGCCACATCTCTAGGTATTTTGAGACTGTTTGAGACCAGCTAGAAGTTTATTTGTCTCGTTACCTTCTACAACAGTCAACAGATAAATAAAATCAGAAGATACAGATAAGTAACCAAAAATGCAAATGAAGGGAAACCTTGTAATTCCAAATGATAATGTTTGCTCAATCACATCCTGTTGCCTGTATTGGCTTAAAGATGAATGTTATGTGCAGAAAACAGAAGCAAAGTGTCTGAGCCAATGGAGGGAAAAAAACAGATTGACATAAACAGCCTTTAGGAGAAGATTGATGCTGATGTCTCCTCTTACTTAGAAGAGATGACTTTGGGATATGTTACTGAATTACCAGCTCTCAGAGGCCCAACTAATTTTACATCAATTTTGACTTTTAGCGTTTTATTTCTCAATTAAAATTATTTTTTGTTTGATCAGACTTTTTCCTGCATTTGAAGAGGTACTCAGGAGCACCTTTTTCCTGACACGTTTTTCTGTACCACTACTAGGTGAATCCACCACAGTACCTCTTTTGTAACATTTCACACCGTACTCCAGCTTCAGTTTTGAGTTACTTTTTATTTGGTAGAAGTTGTCAGGGAAATAAACCTAAACCCTCCCCTGACCATACCACCTGCTGCCAGGCTCAGGAGGACTGGGTGTGAGGGATCCTTCTGGCTACCCAGGCTGCGCCTCCCTGGGTGGTTCGAGCATCCTGGCATGGAGGTGTTCCTTCCTGTGGCAGGGCTTTGGAGCTAGATGATCTTTAAGGTTCTTTCCTACCCAAATCATTATATGATTCCATGTCCAGGCTTTGCAAAATCAGCATCTTCCCACTGTTTTCCAACAGCAATTAGTTTTTTAACTGAGATGGGTATTTTATGATTTCCTAAAAATTATATATGTTTGAACTCATTTCAAGTGAACGAGGAGAGTGAGAAATGCTACAATTAGTGCTCCTTAACAGGTAAGGCTCAATGTCCATAACGACATGGCCTTCTGATGCATGAATCAGCACAAACAGGACTCAGGTCTATGAGGTCCATCCTGATTGGTTCAGCAGTACCTGTCCTGCTGAGAGGGGGAGCGCTCAGTCTGTTTTGCTGTCCATGCAGCAAGATACATGCAAGATTGCTCGATGTCTGCACGGGAGCTCAGGGAACAGCAGAATCTGGCAGGGTGCATCTTGTTACACTTGGAAGAGAGCAGCAGCATATGCTGCTCACTCACCAGGCTGAACGACATTCCAGTATGGCACTCTCACCATATCCAAAAAGATAACCAAATTCAGACAAGCAGATGTATTGGTCTCTTTCTCCAAGTAACAAGTGATAGGACAAAAAAAAAGGCCTCAAGTTGCACCAGGGGAAGTTTAGATTGGATATTAGGAAAACTTTTTCACCAAAAGGGTCGTCAAGCGTTGAAACAGGCTGCCAAGGGAAGTGGTCAAGTGACCATCCCTGGAAGTATTTAAAAGACGTGTAATTATGGTGCTTAGGCACATGGTTTAGTGGTGGAGTTGTCAATGTTAGGTGAAGGATTGAATTTCATCATCTTAAAGGTCTTTTCCAACCTAAATATGTCTGTGAGTCTATGTATTTGTAGTGCTTGACCCTAATGGAAGCGAAGGTCTGGTGACCCATCCTCCTCTCCAGTAATATTAATTTTCCTCCCTTCAGCAAGGACAAGATGGCCTCTGTCAGGGCCATTGCTCCTCACAAAATGTCTTCCATGGTGACTTGTCTTCACTGCAAAATGTCAGTAGCATCTACAAAGCACCAAGGTCCAGCTGATTTGTTACTATTTCACCCTTCCTCGTGCCAGGATTTTAGTCTCTCTGCTGTCACATCTTGGCCTCTGTCTGCTCTGCCTGCTGGAGAAGAGGAGGCATGCCTGGCTCTTCCCTTTTTGGCGTGCCATAAATAATTCTCCCACAAGGACAAGGCAGGGAGGAAAGGCTACAAACTTCCAGCCCTGTTGCCACCTTCCCTCGTTTAAAAGGTAGTCTAGTGAATTATGGGAGATTAAAAGATTACAATTCTTAACGTTATTGATATAAATCAAAGGAGATGAAGAAATGTAAACAGCTAAGTAAAAAGCACAGGGGAGAAAATAGAGACTGAAAGTGCAAGAAGGAAAATAGGCCAAGAATAAATTTGCATCTTAAATTCTGCTGAACTTAGTCTATTAATAAGTAGACAAAGCTGTCAAATCTACTCATCTGAATGGAAAGTTTTATATCAGGCTACACTTCCCCAGCAGAAATTAATACAGGCTGTGCAAGGATAAAGGCAGTGAAATCCCCATGTGAAAAGAGTCGGCAGGTCTCTGCCAACAGCAGCTATTGATTCCCTGTCCTGAGAGGGAGCATGGCTGACAGCAGTGTAGATTGTCCTGGTTTGACACTGGAAAATATGCAGTTCTTTAGCCAAATCAGATGTGTGCGACATCTTGGAAAGACTTTTGCCTGTGCCTGACTGGGCCATGTGGGAACAGCCATTGAAGTGAAGGAATTGCAATGGAAATTAAATCATTGCTAGAGTTTGAACCATGATTCATAGAATCTTCCAGTTGGAAAAGACCTTTGAGATCATCCAGTCCAACCATACCCATCTTCTGCTAAACCATGTCCTTCAAATACTCATCTACCTGTTTTTAAACATCTCCAGGGATGGTGACTAAATCACTTCACCACTTTCCTGGGCAGCCTATTCCAGTGCCTGACCAGCTTTTCAGTAAAGAAATTCTTCCTAATATCACCTTTCACCTGTCAGTTGTGAAAAGAAATCAACACTGCTACATCCTCCTTTCAGGCAGCTGTAGACAGCGATGAGGTCTCCCCTTAGCCTCCTCTTCTCCAAGCTAAACAACCCCAGTTTCCGCAGCTGCTCCTCATAGGACTTGTTCTCCAGCCCCTTCACCAGCCTTGTCGCTCTTCTCTGGATGTGCTCCAGCATCTCAATATCCTTCTTGTAGTGAGGGGCCCAGAACTGAAAACAATATTCGAGGTGCAGTCTCACCTGTGCCGAGTACAGGGGCACAATCACCTCCCTTGACCTGCTGGCCACACTGGTTTTGATACAGGCCAATTCACTAATGTCAAGGCTGGTTTTGCTGTGCCTTTGCTTGTCCAGTCCTTAAACTGAAACACTGAGCCATCCATCCACAGAAACTTCTTCCAGCAATGCTAACTCAGCAGGAATTAGTCAAATGTCCCCTCAAGAATGGATCATCTGAGGTGACTCTGCAACAAAATGGCAGTTGTCTTCTGTTCTGGATTTTGGTCTTTCACTCTTTATTTCCAAACATCAGAAAATGTATGTCTTTTTATATGTCTTTTTATAAAAAGATGCCACAGTGGTATCAGCCATGCATGGGTGAGATTCTGGCAACCAGAATGTGACTTAAGCTGAGGCAACAACTTCCATTTGAAACGTTATGGTCTCTCCTATCTGGTGGAGACCTGATGGGACAGGACACGGGTCCTTCCGCAAGACTTTATCTGTCCTGCTGGTCCCATACAGATTTCTGGGATACTCCAGCATACCTCAAATGCTATCAGGTTCCTATTTGTAGGCATCAAAACCCTTCAAATACACTGTGTTTCAGATGAAGACCCCTGAATTTACTTGACTAAACTATGTGGTTTTATGGACATTAAGAGCATCAATTTCTATTAACAGAAGAGATCTTGTCAATATTGTCTGTGGAGCCTAAAGAAAATCAATCTGGACAGCTAGGAGGAGCTCAGTTTGGGGATTTGCCCACAGATGTTGGGTAACACTGAATATTCCTCAGAGGAATGTTCTCCTTCCTCCCTTTAGAATCAATGAATAAAATTGTCAATTGTAGAATTCATCTAACCTATTTTGGGTGACTATTTTTGGAGGAGATTTTTTGCAACCTAGAAATGTCTTTCACTACCACTGAGTATACCAACAGTCTATAAGAATACCTCAAAAATGTATAAGTACAGAATGGATATCTTGGGTTTTGCAAAATGAATCCAATACTTCCAGTAATGTGAATTTCTATCTCTATTTTCAAGCCATCCTATGTGAATCAAGGTTATCTTCTAAAGACACAAACCCACAAGATTTTCCAGGTAGTTAGGACCTCACTCTTCTGCTCCGAGATAAGCTGGTATAAACCAATTGCAAATTAGAAAATAAGCAAATATTTTTACTGCACACTTAGTTTAGGACTACTAATCTCTACTGATTGGCAATGAAGGCATATGTAGCACTGTGCTAGCACACTCCTAAGACTTGCTGTTTAAGCTGGTTTGCACTCAAGTCTTTTGCCCACATGGAGTGCCAGTTTTATTCAGACTGAAACAAAGATTATCTAGATTTACTAAAAAGTGAACTTTTTAAAAATCCAATTTTGGTTTGATGTAAAAGTACTGGGTAAAGTTCTTCTCAAGGTTATGTTCTTCGAACTTAAGGTCCTCTCTTGATCTCTCTAACTTGTAATTCTTTAGGGATACTACCTACACAATTAAGGGTGTTACAACATACAGTCATGTGTTTCATTTTTTCTTGAAAACAGAAATCAATATGTTAATGAGATATTTTAAGGCTTTAGAAGATTTGGATGTCAGAGTGTTTAGATATAAGACAGATTTTCCTCATCAGGCAGTATTTTGTATTTATTCCACTCAAATGTATAAATCAAGGTCAAATATTTGCAGCTCTGTTCTACGGAGGAAAATATTCAAGCATTACCATAACACTAGAGTTTGGTATAGCAACAGAAATATTGAAAGAGATTATTATTCACTCTTCTACTAAATAATGAAACACTTTGTAAGTGAAAAGAAAGCCGCATAAAATACAGTTCTATTTTTGTCAAGCAAATAACAATGGAGCAAAACTCACAGAATATTACCAGCTGGCATTATACCCATTAAATGCAACAGTACATGTATTGGTAGTGTTACAAAATCCATAATTATAATATAAACAAATTTTACAGAGGAGACTTCAGAGCTGATACTTTAAAAAAGAAAAACATTTTGACGTCAATAAAAAGTTCTAACTATGACATATGTCAGATGATATATATGCTTCAATGAGCTACTAATGCAAGTTCCAATCACCATAGTCTCAGGAGAAAGAATCTCACTTAAAAGTTGGCAGTAAATTTCAAATTGCACTCATCCTTCTTTAGTCTTCTCTAATTTAATATATATGAAAAAAAATTGGAAATAATTAGATGCTAAATAAGCATTAATAATTTGCCTTGTGACAAAGATCCAGTCATTGAAATAAAATATTTCAGTGCTTTTAATGAAACCAGTAATGAGTCTTCATATTTAAGTTCCACAATTTCCAAAGAAATTGAGAGACATATTATCTATATGCTTTGATATGTAATGTAGGCAACATCTAGTTGCAGATAGGTGTTGTAAGGACACGACCTTTGTGTTAAAAGGGAGATCATGTTTGTACTTCTACATTTTGTATTAACTGTCCAGGACCAACTAATTAACAGTATCTATATCCAGAAAAGAGGCAGCTACATTGTCATTTAAATATGCTGTCTCATGTTTACAACATTTACCTAATGTTTTAATAGTTATGCAAATAAATTATGGAATTATTTCACAACTTTAGCAAGTCTTTGGAGATTATAAAGAGGAAATATAATCTGAAAATAATGTTGTGTATATTCCCTGCCTTTGTGACTCTTTTAAACCTTCTAGGAAGACAAGTAACCAGGATGGCGAGTTGCCTACAGGTGCTACTTGAAAGTAATCTGCAAATGTCTGTGTATGTTTATGAGTAAACTACATCCTTTCACAGACTGTTTTACACTGCTTTGCAGACACTTCGTTTTGAGGAGATTAAAATTACTTTGCAGAAGGCTCAGTTTTTCTTGTTACAATAGAGTGCTAATTTCCCATCCTAGTGAATATGATAATAACTGGCCGGCCTCTGTGTGCCCTGCTATAGACATATAGACAACATTCTGTCCATTCCCCACTGTTAAGGACCACATTTACTGTCAGTACTAGAATAGAACTGAAATCCAGTTATTCTCATTTGTTTTCTCTTTTAGAGACCTAACAGAAATCCTTCTATATGTATTGTTTGAACACTATCAGTCAATAGATACCATTACAGTAGAAATTATTACACATGTATTTTTTCAGGTAGTGCTTTTATTGATTCTGATCATCATTCATGCTCTTGAATGAGAATTCAGAACCAATAATACAGAGTACTAAAAATTAATGTTTAGAACAAGAAAGTCCACAAGTGAAATTTGTTAACACAAACAAGATATGCAGCATTGTCCATACAATGGGAAATCTGATACACCATTGGGAAAACTATGATTTTGAGAACTGGAGTAGCAAAAAAGAATAAAATTCAATAGCACAACATACAGGCTTATGCCATTAGGGACCAACAACAAGAATTTCTTTCTTTAAGTAGAAATTCATCAGTCACAAGTAATGAAGAACAAAAGGATGTGGATGTCTTATACAGTCTCTAGATGACTGTTAGCCACTAACGGGACATAGCTGTGAAAAAGGCTAATGCAAAACTTGGTTTTAGGAGATGTGGAGAGATACTGCTATCATCTACTGCCGTCATGAGACCTCAGTTAAAGCATCGTCATCCACAATCAAGAAAGACCAATTTTAACTGAAAGAATGAGGAAGAAAGATCAATACAATGATGTTATGAATGAAGAACCTGTCTTTAGATGAACCAAGTAAGAGTTGAAATGGATGGAAATTACCTGGTGAGTGTATAGTTATCAGCGTTCAGAAAAAGATAAATAAATTAGAGGTAGGGAGTTTGCCTTCTTAAAATGGAGATTGGTCAGTTTATGAATGCAGCTATTCAAATACCTATTGAAGGTATCAAGATATTGAACTGAAACTTCAGTCTGTGCTCTCATGAGAAACTAGCAGTTATAAAACTTAAAATTAGTCTTACTACGAATATTAAGTATTTATTCTGCTCTTAGTTGTTTAATGCTTGTTGGAAGGTCCAATTAATTGTTTAGGATATTTTATCCTATTAATCTAATAATTTTCTATTAGATTAACTCATTCATTTATTCAGGAATGAAGGAACTTAAACAGAATTCAGGATCTTGTATATCAAATGGGAACTGTGTCACAGACAATGGACAGAATGTCAAGATAAAATATGGGGAAGATGCTCAATGTAGACCAGAGCAATGTTGTCCATAATAAGAGTTTTATCAGCTTTAGTGAGTCCTAAGCCAGAAAAGAACACTAGTTTGACTTCCACTATAAGAGAAAAAAAAATTAAATTTACTCTATTACCTAAAATATTGACCCAAATAATAAGTGTTGTACTTGGCTATGACACGTTTGACTATTACATAAATTCTAAGAGAGCATCCAGTCTTGACTTGAAGGCATCAAAAAAATGGTGAATCCATCAACTCCACTGGTGATTTGTTCCAGTGATTAATCATGCCTGGTGTAAAAAGTGTGTAGCGCATTTCTAATTGGAATTTGTGTGTGAGATTGAAGAGCCATTTTATATCTGGTATTCCTCCCAGCACAGGTTTATGTATTCTGCAATAAAGCCAATGTCTAAGATCTGGCACAATCCCAGCTGCTTATCAGTGTAAGACTAAGGTATATGTCATTCCCTTCCCATCACCCACACGCTGACTTCTTTGTAAGCAAAATCTTGGTTTACAAATTGCATGGAAACCATGGGTCCCCAGGTCTGGACTATCGTAAAATCTGAACTGCACGGCATATCCCTCTCCCAAAATTACATGCAATCATAGGTAATTTTTATGCATCAGATAAACAACCTTCACCATAAAATACTATCTATATTTCTGCCTGGAAAAAAAATGTGCCCCTGCGGCATGCAGCGTTACTTTAAACTCATTAGTGTTTTATATTGTATTCCAGTACCAGCCTCACCAATGCCATGACCTTGACGAAAACCACCTTCCTGCTCTCACTTCATTAAGACACTCAAAAGATACTCTTACAGTTTCTTCCCCATAACTACAAAGGGAGGTCAGATTAAAACACTTATCTCTTATAAACCTATATCCTTTTCAGTAATTTATTTTTTTCCTAGGATGCAGTTTCTTCTCTCTTGGAGTGATAGTTATTCAATGACCTAATAAATCCTATTTAATATTGTGCTCCCAAGGAAATCTCACATGGAATACTATCCATAGCTATTAGCTTTGCCATGACCTTGAAAATGTGTTTCCAGGAGGAATTTGGATAAATATTTGGCTTTATTTTGGTATAATGCCAAAAAATAAAGAAGAAGAGAAGGGGAAAAATACTTGTGCACAAAACAAAATGATATCACATTTTTAGCCAACTTTAATGTCTTAGACAAATCTCAGCAGTAATTAACTGATCATAAGGACCGAATTACCCTCCATCCCAAAAGAAAAACAAGGCAGGGTGGAATAGCATAGCAGTTCCCTTTCCCAGCTAAATTTTCAGGAGAGAGCTACTGACAACACAGTTACTTGAGAATAAATATCCAGTGCTTTTGAGATGCCCCAGGGTTCATTGCATTCTGTAATACTTGTGGTATTTGTGATATCTGTGAGATCTGTGAGATGCACAGGAATGTCTCTGATAAAGCAAAGCAAATCAGTTAGCATTATGCTTGGAAACAGAGTCAATGCCTCAATGATTGGTTCTAGTAATGGATGTATGTAGTCAAGTCTTTCAAATGGACAGCTGAAATGTAGATACTGTTGTGCACATAATGTGAAAGTTCACAGTGGAGGAACTCCACGTACCTCAGATGTTAGGATGGGCATACACTTGGTAGGGAGTTGACAGTGTACAATTTAAAAGCTATAGCAATCTTCATCTGCTACCAGATTTTTAAAAGGAAATCCTAAACCAATCCTTCACTAGGACTGTATGCCAGCCATTGATGGTAATAATTTTATTTATAGTGCCTCTTTAGTTGATATCCTAAAACAGAAAGAGACATTTTGTGGACCATACCTCAGAAAGTATGTAATAAATCCGTGAAAATACAGAAAAGGCTGAAATGGATGATTCCTAGCGTGGACTGACTTTCTTGCTAAAAGCAACTAAGTTATGTAGGAGTAAGATAGTTTTGACTTTTCAGCCTGGAAATGAAAATTAATGAATGATAACAGTAGAGTGACCAAGAGATTACTTCTTACTATCTCCTTCATCACAGGAAGAACTGGAGGTCACCTGATAAATCTATTTGGTAACAGGTTCAAATTGATGCCAAAAGTGATTTTTCTCAGCAAGAACTAATAACTATGGAGAGTTTGACCAATCGGTGTTGTGAATACCACAAATTTTAGACACACTCAAATGAAAATTAGGCAAGACAATATTACACTATAATTACTAAATACAGAGACCATAGTATTCTCAGGAAATATTGGAATCTGGGAACATATTCAAGAAGCACACCATTCATGCTTAGTCTGTTCTGATAATATTTTTAGGCATTTTTGTCTGAGTGTGTTCTTTTATATAATGTCTTATGTAAAAGAGCCTTTTGTATGGATCAAAAGATTTGTGCATCTAGAGACATTATCAACAGAGCCTGAAAAATTAAAATGTGATGCAATTCAACAGAGCACTTAAATGCATGCTTAGTTTGATTTCATTGAACCTTCAGTTCATGCTCAACTGCTTTGTGGATTAGGAAAGGAAATATTTATCTGCTTACTTCTATTAAGGGAATAGAATCTGTGTTGGTGCAGCAGAGCAAACTACAGATCTCCGCTCTGAAAGGGCCTGCATGAGAAAGTACAGACGACGTGCGGACAATTGCTTATGTTGAGGATGCTAAATGAGAGCTTTCATGTGACAATAAATGAGGACAACATTTAAATGGAATCATTTTGTTTCAGTAACATCAGCTGTAAGTAACAACATATGCTCGTACAATCCAGGCCCTAAGTATGTTCAGCCTATGTTACAAAACCTCAGTCCTGTTGGACTAAAGATATGCTAAGGATATACATCATCTAACAATACACCCCAGGGAGCTCCTGGTTCATTGACTTCCTCTTCATTGAGCAGTAATGTGGCATTAATCTTACCAGTGAAAAAACCCACCAATTCTTAAAGTTGCATCATTGCCAATTGGAGCATCTTTCTTGTCCAGCCTCAGTTGGCATTTTGCCACAATACTATGGGAAAAGTAAGGAAATTATTTCAGCCACATGTAATGAAACTTAAAGCTGTGCATCAGCTGCAGTAGCTTGTTAATTATCATCAGAACATAAAAACATCCTGGACTGGAGAAGCCTCAGGAGATGCAGGTTCTTGCTGTGAATTTTCCTTGCTTTGGCTTTCCAAGTGCTGGTTTTCAAGCTCTTCTGGATGTTCTGATAAAATCCATTATAACTCACATCTGTTATCAGAGTAGAGATGTGTCATACCATTCACAGAGCAAACACATTCACAGAGTGAGCAAGTATGACGTAGGACCTTGACTCTTTTTACTGGCACTTGGAGGTTATATGGATGCCATAGGGGAACTCAGACAAATATAGGATATTTAGGTAACAAAACTAATCCCTTAAGGTTGTGTCAGTTTGAAATTAGCAAACCTGAAATATAAATATCTGCATGGGTTTGAACAGTTAATTAGGCATAGGTGGCTGACCATCCTAAAATATCAAAGTCATTTTCCAAAGCAGATATAAACAGAACTTCTGGACAACTCATGCTCCAATGAAGCAGCCTGTGAAGGTGAGAAGGATATTTCAAGGCATCTCGGAGGGCAAGAGATGTCAACATAGATGGATTTTGCCAAAGGCATTTTCTTCAAGGAAAGCTGAATGGCCACCCAGGACCCATAGACAGCATTAAGTAAAGATCTAGTGTCACTTTAGGCACTATGGTTACTACATTAGGTCTCCAGCTGCCTCTTCAGACGGACACAGGTCTTCTCTAAGTCCTGTGTTAGCCACTGATTATCCTTCGTCCTCTTAAATACTGCTAAATGCCTACATATGAGCAAATGAACTGCATCTGAGATCTCTACTGACTACAGCAGAAGATTGTAGCCCACCTCAGGTATTGACACTTGTATATAACCATCTATGTTCAGGTGTTTTCTGGCATATCTTAATTTCCTGAACATATACATCTAGTGTCATTGTGACACCTGGGCTATTTCACTTGGCCTTCAGCTGAAGAAGCTCCCACCAGCACTGTGTCATGTCAGCCAGCCCTTCAGGACATCTCAGATAAACTAGGGATCTTAAGTGGCCATGGACTCCCATTTCAATTGAATCTCATTTTTTAACGTTCAATTGAATTCCACATTGGTCTATTTCCATGTTTCCTATCGCAGCCTTCATTACAATAGTTTGTACCTTTGATGATCTTTTGATTGATTGCATGCATACAAGCTTTTAATGTTTTTGTCAGTCATTCCAAGATGCCCCATCTTCCTTCTTATTCTAGGTGTGCAAGGCCTCTTTTCAAAGTTCACTAGACTTGTGTTACTGCTTTTGTTCATTTTTTTAGAATAGTGATTCTATCATTTCACAATTATGCTCAGTTAAACCATCTTACATCTTTCATCTTTATAAAAATCAAATCTAAAAGAGCTAGTCTTCTAAGTAAATCCTTTATCCTTAAGATATTCAAAGACTTATGAGAATCACTGTCTCATCATACTGTAGGGCCCTACACACTATTTTACCAGTCACAGTTCAGTTAATTGTTAAATCAATCCCTTATCGAAGAAAACAAATCGTCTAGAGATAGGTTTGTTCGAAAGTACCTAGTATCTCTGCTTCATCCCTTCTGGAAATTCAGAGCAAAGCTTCTTTTCATGCAAGGCAAAAACTCCTTTGCCTTTTCTGCTTTTTACATTTCAAATCTTCTTATGGTAAAAGACAGAATATCTTTTTTTTTTTGTGAAGCCTAGAATTTATTTTCAGGTTAATTTAAACCCTTAACAGTCTAACACAAGAGTTGTCATTAGTCCAATTACAACTATATAGTCATTTGTCATCTAAATGGTCTAATTATTACACAAAAATGTCATTAACAGTCAAAATTGTTATATCTAAACTTTTATTATTTAAATATATATCCTTTTTTCTGAAGCAGTGCTCTTCCTTCCAGTGTCCTCAGGTCCTGAGGCTGACAGTGCCAATCTGTCTCAAGGATGGCAGGGAGGGGATGACAAGTGGTTTTCCATGTCCCAGATTTCTTGTTAAGTGTTGCATGATATTAATCATGAGAGTTTCTTTGTCTTCTGTTTTTCCTCCACTCAGAGTTATCATTATATTTTCTAATCTAGGATGTATATTCAGTCTTTCCTCACTGACTCCCAGTTAAAGTTCTTCTGCCTTTCTTCAACCATTAGCAATTAATTAATTTTACACAGTAGCCCCAACCTTCCTTCATGTTTTTTAGACCTTTACCACGAATAGTATACACAGATAAGTTAAACCAAATTAGACAGTAGTTAACTGACCATTGGACCATACTTGTTACTGCTAAAGCAACCTAAATTCAGCTCAGGGCAATAGAAGTTCAGAGAAATTTCAAGACTTGCACTCACAGATCAATACAAAGCCTATAGCCTATGTTAATAATGGCAAAAACATGTTTACAGGGCTAAGTGATTTCACAACAATGTAAATTGCATTAACTATATTTTAAGCAAGATGATACTTGCTTGTACCCAAACTAAATAGACTATACAGATCCGGGAATCTAGCTAATGGCAATAAAGGTAAAGAATGAACTGTAGTTACTGTGGTCGTTATTTTAAAGAAATGATATTTCACCTTCTCTACAAGCCTGTTGATTCTTTGATTGCACAAGGATTTCCAGTTCCTTAGGTGGGCTGTCACAGAAGGATGTCTGTGTCCTGGGCTCACCTGAGGAGGTGCCCATCTTGATGGTAATAATTTCCTCCTTGCCTTTGCGTTTGCCTGGATCCACTCTTGCACATTTGCTATAATAGGCCATGTACTTACTCCTTCTTCAGTGATCTGCATTTTCATGTTATGCTGAAGTTTTGCTGTATAGGTTATTCCACCAAAGCATTGTAATACCTAGTACACTTGCTTTTATATTAATTGTTGGTTAAAGATAAATATTAGAAAATAAAATTTACACAAAATATTGGACAAAATTTCATATTATCTTCTCAGGCCTTATATCCTGTTATAGGAGTTTTAATTAGGTCGCAGCTCAGGTATCCTGGTGTTTGCAACAAAGAAGAGCAGTAGGGTTGAGCAGTTGCCTTGGCAATTTAAACATCTGGTTAATAGATGTATCTGTACACTGAAGACACTTAGAGACAGATACCCTCATGTAGGCATCTGTCACCACTGAGGACATCCTAGGGTACCTGAGGCATCTGCATAGGGATGTATGGTATGCTGTGGTGTTTATAGGAAAACCATATCCTTTTGGAACAACAGCTAAAAGTGGAAGCAACACCTTGTGGAATGTCAGGCAATAATAGTATATGCCCACATTTTGTCTGCTGTATCAAGTCACCGCACTTAAGATAGTTATTCATTTTATTAAACACAGAGCCATCTGAGATGTCTTAGAGTATTCAGGACTTCCATATGGAGACACTAAGCTGTTCTGCCAGATAGGACATTCCAGGAAATCTCAAATGATATGAGATGCTTCTATTTAGGTAACTGAGTACAGTCTTAGATCTCTGAAGTTGATTTCTACCCTAAATGTCAGTTTTATCTATGTTACTACGCTGATAATGTTCACAAATGTATTAGCATGCTAATATTTAGACACTAGTTAATTAAACACAGCTTTTTAATCAAGAACTTTCCTCATTTCTTCATTATGAATGTTAATATGATTTTGTAAATCAGTCATTTTTATCAGTGTCATGTCAATGCCAAGGCTTTTAAAAAGGTTTCTTGCCAAAATAGCTTAGGCATATGGAGTAGTGCATTCCATGATAAGATTCATATAGAAAGCTATAGGATTTTAAGCCTGCTGGGTGCACTTACTGATAAAACAGAATCTTGGAACTGAGTAGCATCTAGTCTGAAGTATCCTTTTATTTTGTTCTAATAATATTGTTTTAAAAACTCCTCATTTTTATGGGATGTTTATGAACAGTTATAGTTGCTTAAGATTTTTTCCTTAAGTAATATGTCAAAAAATGTTTAATTCAAATGATATTTCCTAACGCAAAACTCTGAAAAATTATGTTGATCTGAGCAACAATCTGACCAAAAGAACAGCTTTGATAAAGTTCTCATTTATTCAACTTTTTGTGTATTTTGTATTGCCATGTTTTCTTCTTCAGAAACACGAAGTGCATTTTGCCCAAGAACGGAATATGACAGGTGGCCTCCACCAAGGTTTTCTCAGCTATCTGTTCAAAGTTCAAATTTCACAATGTGCTGTACTTGTGGTTATTGAACTTCTGAAATCTATTACTGTAGGACACATCTGGATGATCTAAATTTGAACAGATTGTACAACAGTTGCTAGATAATATATTGCTCAAATATTGTGTTTTCTGAGCAATCTTGAAAACTGTCAGTGGACTAGACTGTGTACCAGAGGAATTAAATGACACACTTCTGGCTCAGTTCTCTGCAGTGCTGAAGGATCCTACTTAGTTGATGCGACCTTACAGCTTCATGAGTGAATTTGCTTAGAGCTGGTTTGAATACATATATATCCCCCACTGCATTTTGTAGCAACACCTAACTTGGAACAGATAACTTTTAGCATCCAACCTTTCAGATAATATGCAAACTAATTTAGCCAGCATGCAAGGAGGACATTTTGTTTTAATGGGTCTTTCTAGGTCAAATTAATTTTAAGATCTGATTTTCCAAAATAATTATAGAAGACACTTTCATCTGTTAAAATTTCATGTGGTATGCCAGTAAATATGTCCTATTAATCTCAAAAGATTAAAAGCATTTCAGTAAACCAGAGTTGAAAAAGAAGATTTGGGGGCAAGTAAAGGGGAGTTACTGGTACAAGACAGAGATAGAAAACAGCCAAACTCATAAAGCTGGCCTCATGTTTTTAAATTACTACATTTGTGCTAAAACGGAGTGTCTTTAAAGGACAACACATCTGGGCAAATACACCTGCTCAGCAAACCATATCCTTAAGTCAGGGGGCTGCAATCTATGTGAAAGTCATTCAGTATTTGAGGAAACATGCAGAAATGGTTATTATGAATGTAAAATATTTCTCAATGTTGTTTGCTAAATGATTTCACTAAAACATACCTCAAAGAGACAAAAATAATCATCATGATTCCACAGTCTGACTTCCAATACATCATTGGAGAGAGGATGCCACAATCTTACCATCATTTCTGCATGAAGTAATTTATCAAGTTGAGATTAATGCCTGCCTTTTAGTCTTTCAAAGCTTTCAGTTTGTGAAAGATTTGCAGTTATCGAGTGCATCGTGTTTTTGAAGTTGTTACAATGGTCATTCCCCATCATGTAAGTTTTGTCCTTTCTGTTTGTCTAGCTTCAGTTCCAGATGTTGCATCTTATTAAAAATTTTTCCCTTGTAACGAAGCCTCTAGAATTATAAGAAAAAAATTCTGTTTGGAGGTGTTAGGGACCGTGACCAGATCACTGCTTAAGTCCTCTGAGATTAGCTAAAAGAAAAGCTTGTGTTTCTCCTAGGGAGGCCATGCTACCACATCTATAGTATTCAGTACCTATATGGGTAGCTTTTTTCTTCTATGATGTATATAATTCAAAGTTTGTTTAATGTTTTTGTTTAAGAAGGAGCTGCTTCAATTTAAGTATTAAACCTGAGATGCAGGCAAACAAGAATATAAGCTCTGGTATGAACTTCCATTCATAGCTATTGTAGCTGTCTATATACCTTCTTTTACTTCAAAATATGAGGTAAATAGGAGTATGCATGGATATTAAGCTACCTCACCTATATTCTAGGTTGCCGTAGAATAAAGGTGTCTGTAAGGTCTGTGGAATCTTTGCTGAACAACAGGTTCCCCACTTAGTAACTTGTTCACCTGCTTATATGTCACAGGCCACGCTAAGTTTCTAACAAAAGCACTGGGCTTTAACTGAACCCTTCAGAGTAGAAGTGCTCACATAATCCATGAGCTCCTTGTCTAATACACAATCAGTGATAAGAGGAAAATAAAGCAAAAATTACTGGGCAGTGTCCTTATCCTGCAGCACACTGCTCTCTGCAGCAAACCTGCGTGACGGTATTTTTTTGCTTCTTGCAGACTGCTGATGATGCAGCAGCAAAAAGGAAATGTCAATTAGCACTTCCACTGAGAGCAGAAAATTCCATATAGATGGATCTTCACTGCCTTTGTGAAAGATTACATATACATATCATTGTTTATATCCAGTTACTGCCAGCACATCCCATCAAAATGTTTTTGCAGTAGCAAAATACAGAGGATTTTGTTCTTTCTTCTGAAAAGAAGTAATGTCATGAAATGATAGGGGGAATAAGGTAAACTATGAAAAGACAACAAAGTCTTTAGACAGACCTTCCAGAATATGCTGAGGATCCGATTAAGAAAAACACTTTAAGCCTTACTTTATTCCTGCTTATAGATAAAGGAGTGTTATCAAGAAGCATAAGTATGCCCAGAAGGCTAATACATTCCTCAAGACTCTGCTGAATAGATTGTCATTAAAATTTCAACTTACAGAGAAACTTGATAGTTTTATAAAAGGTAGACTAGGAGGGAGTGTTTGGTCTGCTGTCTTTCAGATATTTCTTCCATTTCAATTCTTGTTTCTTTTGTATAGCCATCAGCAAAAGAGTAATATTAATTCTTCTCTTAACGTAGCTGTACTGTAGCACACAGCACTTCCCCGTGTTTAGATAAGATACTCATATAAACATCACGGCCACCATCCTGGAGATGTTTCATACCCACTTTCCTTCTGCCTTGATTTGTCCAAGTTGCTAGGCAATACCAAGATGGTATCAGTGGACAATATGGGCTAATGAATTTCTAGAGATTGTCATCAGTTTAGAAGTGAGGCGCAGAGCAGCCTAAAGGATGTGACAAGTTGTAAGCAACGCATAGAAATTGGCAAGGCAGAGATTAAAATAATTCATTAACTGCAGTACAAGTCAAGAGAGGAAAGTCCATACTTTTGGAAAGTTCAGAACCCAACTGCTACAGGTTTAACTAAGGCAGGACTATGGATACAGGCCTGAAATTTGAGAAAGAATGGCATACATGAAGACTATAAATTTTGGCAGTAAGTATTCAAGATCAGTCTCCTGGGAAAGAAGTGGTTTGTGTTTTTCTGTGCGGGACATATATATCAAACCTAGATGACAATGACAGTAGAATGTTCTTTTTTTTTTTGCTGTGCCATCTTGAGAAGACTGGAAAATGTCCTGACAGATACAAGTGTAATTTTTTAAAACCTTTTGCCTCCCTGTCACTTCATGTTCTCCCCTCCTTGTAGCCATTTACATCCTTTCTTCTCTTACCAATCAGACTCTAGAGTAACACTTACCCTACCCTCCTTATTTTAAAAAAAAAATAAAGATATGCAGAATAGTTCTCTCCAGCATGTCTTTTTTGCTGCTCATCACTCTTTTCTTCTGCTCTGTGCACCTCAGGAGTAAAACAGAAGTTTCAGGAAATCCCCTTGTGAACCTAACTACTTTTAAAAGACTCAGTGCAAGTTTTGCCAATGAGTTTAAAGGGCGCAAAGTTAAGCTGTATTAACTCTTTTGGAATGTCATCCATAGATGCACCAGCCTCTTACGATCACAGAGAAGTTACCCCTCCAGCAGATTGTCGTAGAGGATGGTTGTTCGTAAGTCAGAAGGGAGAAGAGGTTTTTTTGAATGTTACTGAAGGGGACTACGAAGAGCTGCACAATGCAGCTGCTACAGTTCATATACAACAAGGGCTACAAAGTCAAGTTACACAAGCAAACCACATTTATGATCCGCTCAGAGATCTTCCTCCGTCTCTGCAACAAACTTTTCATGTTTTCTCCTTACGATTCTTCAGCTTGCGCCTAACTCGCTGTAAATGGTTATGACACTAACTCCCCTCTTCCATTCTCAAAACAGGAGCAAATGGCCTTATAAAATCTAAGCAATCACTACTTTCTTCTTCAAATATATTTTGAAGGCTTGGTATTGCTACAAAGATAAGAAAACACAGTTCATTTCTCAGGTTACATAGCTGGAACTATTTCTCTTCTCCCATTCTAATCCTCCTCTGATATCTCTAAAGAAGACAAAAAAAAAAAAAACAAACTTACCTTCTAAACCACTAACTGAGCTGTGTCCTTTCTTTATCACGTTGATTCATTTGAATGTTTAGTTTCCGTCCTACCCAAAGGCCCAGAAACAATGGTCACTTCTGTATGTCTCAACAGTGTCTAGGAGAGAAAGATACTTCCTTTACAGAAACAATTGCAGTTTTCCAGCACCACTCTGCAAGCCAATAAAACAGAAAACTGTTCAGTAGGAGATGAGCCAGAACAGAGATCCTGTTCTGCCCTAGGCCCAAGTGCTCTGATTCCACTTGACATCCACAGACTCTACCAGGCATTTTCAGCAATGCTTTAAGAAAAGAAACAAAAGAAAGGGGGAAAAAAAGCCATTCCTGCTGATGTTATCTTCACATAATAACTTTAGAGGGAGCCTTCCCTAACCCACTGGGCTCACCAGACTATCAGGATATTGAAATGGAAATCTGTGGAGCAAAAGAAACTCAGTCCAAATATCACAACAAAAATAATTATTTGAGAATCTGCTGGCATGTGCAAATTACAGAATAAGGTCTGGATATTGAGCACTCTTCTGCTGACTGTAGTCTGCTGCATTTCACTAGTCTGTTGCTTGCTTCACTACAACCCATGGGATGCCTCTGGCTAAAACACTGCTTGTAACCTGGATTTCTATTTTATTAACCTTCTCCTTTATCTAATGACAGTCTGTCATGTTCTAGGATGCCAAAATAATGTTTGCCTGATAAGATGTCTCCTGGGAAAACAGGCAGTTATAAAGGATAAAAGCATACAAAAACAGCCAGCCTCAGCAAAAACTGCTGCTTGGTGAAACTTCCTTAATTAATACATGCTCTACAATTGGTGCATTAGTACTGCCACAAACGTCATTACTTTGAGTTTATTAAGGATGTCTGCAAAGAAAGTGGAGTTTTCCTGGAAACTTGACCTCTTGTATATTTTCCAGATTGGTGACATGAAGAATAAAGTGTTTTTAGGGGCACCGGAAAAAATAAACAATGAGAAACTTCATTATAGAACTACAGCACTGAGTTACATATTTTCATTTGGACATATTATATGGTAATATTCTAGTACTAAAACCCTGCTATAAGCAATCTGTCTTCATCCTGCACATTTAATATGCACAGAGAGAGCAACAGCTTTATCAATCCTTTCTTCATTGTGATTTTTTTCATTGTATTTCCTAATTTCATTTCCCTCCATGAATTCTTTTACAGTTCTTTGTAGTACCAAAGAATAATTATACGCGTGGCACATTCTTTTTCTGTCTTCTCAGTTACCTCTGGGCTTCTCATTCCTGACAAACAGAATTTCCTGTCCAATAAATAAGCTTTGTGAGGACAGCAGTTTAAAAAACAGGTGTGAAATGCAGGGAAAATGTCATCTACTTCAGTACAGATATGCTTCATTTCAGTGACTAGGCCAAATTTGGAGCCCCATATTACATATAAATCTGTGTCTTGTCTTTTGGAGTCTGAGAGTTTAGCACATGTTACACACTATCCTGGGAGAATACCCTTAGGAAATCAAAGGACAGTTTACTTAGTGAATATATGACCATCATCATTGTCATAGGCAGTTTCCTATTGATTAAAATATAAAAATGCCTCAAGTCCTTCTTTGCCCCCTTGTCATCCTGTGGATTCCCAGGAGTTCACAACAAGAAGACCATGTTTTCTACATTGTGCCATGATTTACACGAATCTCCTTATCTTTTCTGCTTTTTTTGGTATGACTTTTGACTAGGAACCTCAGATGCAAACTAAATTTATCCTCTTCATAGTATATACAATCACAGCTTCTGACTCCAAAGCTTTAATTTCAGTTATTGAATATTTTTTTACTATTGTAACAAACAGTTTTCTATAGTAGCCCAGATCATGAACTAATCTCCCAGTGATGAAAAGCATGGTGCTTTTAAAGAAAATTCACAGCCATTGGACATGGGCACATAACTGCATACAATGAATGATGTGTAGGACCTGTAAGTGTTGTGTAAAAGATATCTTTTGCAGAATGAGCCCACGGCATGTCCCTTGCCAACCATCATGCCATCTTAAGCAGTCTGCATGTGTGGCTTGTGAAACCTCATCAAAAAGCTAAGCATATTATTTCTGATTATAAATTTTGATAATAGTTCATGAGAAATACTGAAGGTGAAAAAAATACTCTGAGCTCTACTGGGGTCTTCCAGGATGAACATATCAAAAGCACACATACCAGTTAACTGAACACTAATCTGTTTCCCCCTCTAAATTCTGCAACCTTTCTTTTATGCCTGGGCTGAGAGTAATTGTTTTTTTTGTAGGAGTTTGCAATGTTGGAATTTTTTTAATGGAACAAATTATTAGTCCAGAAACAGATTGTGAGGTAAGAATATAAACAATTTCATTTCATGTCTGTTTCCCATTTTTCCACTTACCACTCTATTCCAGACATGTTCAGTTTGAGCAACATGTCCTTACTGCAAGGTCTTTATTTATGTATGTCTTCTATACTCAGTGTACTATGTATGTAGAGCTACGACATCGCTAAAGCACAGCCAGATAATGGCACAAAGCCATAGCAGTCAGAAATCTTCCAGGTAGATGGGCCAAGTCGTGTTAGCTCTAGCCCAAGACTATTGCTTCCTCAGAGGCACGTTGATTAGATTTTACAGCTCATTACTTAAAATCAAGAGAAATATAATGTTTAAGTAATCTCTTTGCAGCCTAATTTCTCCATGTAATTAATTGTTCTTCCCCAAGATGCGTAGACTCTACTTGCTGCATGTTCTTTTTGTTGCTATTAAACTATTTATTGAGGTGGCTTGCATGGGAAGCTCGCTTAATTGTAAACAGCTGAATATTAATATGACTTTGATAGAAGTAAGGCTTAGTGACAGAGTGCTGGTATTTCTTAACTGGGTCTAAATTTTATCTTCCTTTTTTAATTCAGAGGATAAATTAAATGTCAATCTGAATGCCTGCATCTGTTGCAACAGCTTATATTCAATAAGGGTAGCTAAGAAAAACAGTCAGAAAAGTACATTATGCTTCTTTGGTCTTGTTTTTGGAATTACTGCCTCTGTAATTATTTAGAAAAGTTTGACATGGTTAAGATACAGAACTTGGTTTCACAGCATATGAGGAGGTCTCTATGACCTTTGGCTTCATGATACCGGAGCCACTTGTATTTGCTTAAGAGACGGAAGCTGGCTGTGGTCTGCAGAAAAAAATTTCCATTACCTGAGAAAGCTTCCAGGTGAAGGAGGGACAACCGATAGCAGGATTAGGAGACCTGTCACCAACATTTCTGGGCACCTACCTGCCATTAAGCAGAGCCCGACAGCAAACTATTTACTTAAGCTATTCTCTTTTCAGTTTTCAAATCCTACTAAGTGTGAAATAGCATTAGATTTGCAACGAAGGAGGTGTCAGACTGCTAATGTTCATACTTTGATGCACACAAGAATGCAAATACAGCTCTAATAGACAGGTTCCGCTATGCTGTCCAAGGCAGCTTAGGCACCACTTATCCATAAAAAATAAAATTTACCTTTCAGCACTCTTAGCTGCCGGTGCAAATAGGCTGAAAAACACAATGACAGTTTCTAGACCTTACACAGAAGTTATCCTTGTAGTATCCTCATAGCCAGATAAAATAGGAAAATGCTATGTGGGCAGGAAACTAAGCGTTGTTACTAGATGGATCTGACATATTTTTAAGTTTGAGCTTTGAATGAAAGTATATTAATGGTCCTTCTAAACAGAAACCATGTCTCTACAATCAATAGGCAAATATCAGGACATTTTCCAACTTCCTTTTTTTAAAAAAAGTAAAAATAAAGTTGGGGAGGAAAATAATTCATAAAAGCCATCTATGAACTTGGAAGGGAGAGTGATGAAACCATCAACTCTGATCCTGGAGCAACACTAATTCAGATAAAGAATGACTAGAAAGCCTTTTACTCCTCATATATAAAAAAACTCAGCCAGTCTAGATTGGCTATGATTGCAGAAACTCAAGGATGTACACCTTCATTGGAAAAAGACAGCCTTAGTATAAATGTGTACATTTGTTAGTAAGACCTCATGACAACTGAACTGAGCAGACACCTAACACTGCTGAATAGGGACAGACTCGGGCACATGGTGATACTTAAGCGTGTGTTTGCAGCACTTTGTTCTTTGGGACAGAGTTTTCCTTATAAACTTTTGTTTCAGTGATGAGGCTAAAAACACAGAGGATTAAGAGAAAGGCTTTGTAAGTGTTTGTAAAGTCAAAGTGGGAACAAAAATTTTAATGTACACAATTTTTTATTTCTTGCTGCTCTTCCCACAGTTTTGGTCATCTGTCTGGAGAGTTACTGGGTACTGTGTCTCCTACACCACCCCAGCCTCAGCCCAATGATTTCTTACTTATTTCTGTTCTAAGATTTAAGAGCAAAAGTGATAACCAAACTCCCTTTCTTCACAGATGAGTAAGCAAGCTCGTGACAACTTATGGAATAAGAAAAAGAATTACTTTTGCTGTGACTGTAAAAACACAAAATACTTTTTTTTCTTCTGTTGTTCGTTTCCATAGCTAAGACTTCACAAATCATAACTGCCTGTCAGGAGCCTTTTTTTTTTTTTCATAAATGTGAGGGCAGATGGTCCATTCTGGCCAGAGGGATGTTCAGAAGCATTTTTTGAAGGACAGAAGAGTTACCACAAAGGTGAGTTCAAAAATAAGCAAATTATTAAAGTTCTCAATCAAGAGGTGTTTATCAGATGATAGTATCACGATTACTCATTACATTTTGCATTTGTGTTTGTATCTGCGCACACAAAATAAATTCATTTTACCTAAAAAAATACTTCTAAAATTACAAGTATTCAAGAGGAAGCGATGTTTCTGTGACAAACTACAGACTGACCCAACAAGATTTACTGTGGCTATGTTGTTGCTCTGTTACTGTGAATTACTTGATTTGTACACGTGAAAAAGCGATTTATCTGAGGCAGTCTGGTCTTTCTACTTCAAAGGTATTATTCATCTAAATCACTGTATATGGATTTTGAAATATTCTAAGCCCTGAGTATCCTTAAACAAGTGATATTACTTGCACATAGATGAACTGAAAGGCGATGCCACTTTTCTTGTGGGTGGTAAATTTGACAGTGACTGTGCCCGAAGACTCAAAGGGCAGTTCAGCAACTGGATGATTATGAAAAATAATAGAACCGGCTTCCAGAGCGCTCTTAGTTGTGATTTGAGATCAGCCAAGTGACCAGAAGGAGTTAGATGACAGTTCAGTTTCAGGAGAACACCCGTTCATAGCACAAAACCATTACCAAAAGTTACAGCAATGAGATTCATCTGAAAAAGCTGAAGGACATAATGGATTTGGAACCTGTACTACCTCTAGGTCAAGTCAAAAGTGCCTTGAGGAGAAGCTTGAGCTGTCATGGGGGAAAGGAGACTTTGATCTCCAGGGCTAAATCTATCTTCTATCAGCACTGAATTAACAAGAACAATTCAAAAGCAATGTGAAGGTTTCTGGGCTCTTATCGCAGCCAGTCCTCTGTGACCTTCTCAAATAAATCTAGGCTGGAACAAAAATGTTGTGTAACAAATGCTGAACAAGGAAAAGTGATGCAATAGCTAAACTTCAGAGGACAGCACAGATCTCTACATCCTGATGAAAGGGAATCCAATCAAAAATAGCCAGGGGACACCCGATGAAGGAGATGGGACAGCGGATGACCCTAGCAGCTCTTCATAGTAAATGTCATTATATGTTAACCAAAAACAATCAAATGGCCCTGCTAAGTTTCTTTGGAGTACCTTTGCTTGCCTGTTCTCAAGCAGCACCATACTTTTCCTACATTTGTTGTGGTTCATATAAGGGAAAAAGTCAGCAAGGTAGTAAGGTAATTGACAGCCGCCACTATCACAGAAACAGAGAAGTGGGTAGGAAACCTTTAACCAGACTCTTGATGATGCCTCCTCCAAAGAGAAGACCTTTTAATCACTTCAACAGAGGTTGTTGCTGCAGTTCAAAGGGAGTGCAGGTGTCTGGTGTAAGCAGACAGCACTTTGCCTGGTTTTCATTCCCTTTGTAAGAGTTTAGTTCATGAATAGGCTGGGAATTGTTCTTACATCTATTTATGACATAAGGAAATAATCACCATGGCCAAAACTCCTTTAGTTTGAATGTTTCCATTCAAGCCTTTCTACATAACCAACACAAGCTTGGAAGATGCTTGCAGATTTCTTTTTCTTTATTTTTTGCCTACCATCTATTGCAAAATTTATTCTGGGATACAAGAGTGTCCATTCTGTGTACTCTAGAGCTATATTAAAAGCTATTGGTTAGCGTAATTTTGTCCTTTCTTGAAGTAAGGTCTAAACCAAATTCTATTGCAGCCATCCTAGGCATCTGCAATTGCTTCATAGTTTCTTTCCTTTACAGTCAACTTCCCATGTTGCAGTTCCCAGTGCTAAATGCCTTGATCTGTTCCAGCTGGCATGCAGCCACATGGGATAACAGGCATACAGAGCTTCTCACTCATCTCTGCTATGTCTAGGCTGGCCAGCAGTGTGTTGTCAGGAGTATTTCCCTGCAGAATTTAAGGAGAGGTGGTAGTAATCAGAAATATGCTTCCGCTCAGATGCACCTGACCACGTAGCTATCCTAAGTGAGGAGAGGAACAAGTTGAATCCCCTATGACAAATAAGCTGCTCATACTCATCTTTTGATTTCTGTAAGTCTGGCAAGTATTGGTCTTCCTCTGAAGAGCAAAGATGCCATTGGATTCAGGTACGCTTACAATGTCCTGCAGAGCAAAGCTGTGATGTAACATTGAGTTCTAGCGATGTAGGGCTTCAATGTGTTTCATGACCCTGCCTTTTCCAGCCTGAACTTAAAAAAGAAGAGCTCTATTTTCTCATCCCAGAACAGTGATTACATCCAAAGTAGATGTCCCTGGTTCCTCTGAAAATGCAGAGAGAGAGAGATGTTGCCTTTGAGTAGTGAAGTGTTCTGTTGTGCTTCTTCTGCTCCACAGAGATTTGTTTGCTTTGTTTATTGTTTTTCTAGCATAATGCTGATGTCAGGCCATATCAGACTTGCTTCAGACCCTCAGCAGACTCAGCATGAACATCACTACAGCACTGCATCTGTTTCATGGGAGAAAAAAAGAAAGAGGGTGGGGAGCATGCTTTATAAAGGATAATAAAGACCCTGGTAGCTGCTACCTAGTGTCAGAGTTGGAGAGACCTTAATCAACACCTGAACTTGCTGGGATAAACACTGTTACCCTCTAGCTTCACATGAAGTATGTCTTTGTGCTCAGTCATCATACATAAATGATTAAAAACATAAGGTACCAACGTAAATGAATCCTGCACCAACCACCACCATCTGACTGGAGAAAATTAGTTTTGAAATAACTTGCATGTAAATTGTTTTTAAAAGTGTTGTTGAATGTTTCAATAATGTTAATAAATGATGCTTGAAGCACTCCAGAGAGAATAACAGTCGGTGCTGTTATACAAATAGCACATACTTTTAACCTCTTCTACCACAGTACTAAGAAAGCAAAGACAAGTTTCTCATTTTTTCAGGGCTTCAGCTGTCTTTTTTAATATTTTTGATAAAATGTCAAATACTGAAGAGTCTAATTAGTGTCATCCCCAAACAGTTACACATCACGAGTTGGGCTCCTCAACAAATTATGAGATTATAGAAATAACAATCAAAGTTAAAGTATTGTTTTCATTCACTTTTAGGTTTTGAGCATTTATAGGTCACTTTTTTTATTTTTTGATGAAACCATAAAAACTGAATTTTTTTACTACTGGATTCCAGAAACTGGAGCTATTATGTAACCAGACAACACTTTGAAACTCTTGCTGGCAATGTCATGCTCCGTTCATGTGTCACACTCCTCAAGAGTCAGAACTAGTTGAATGAATGAAAGTACTGGTATATTATTGTAGTTGCTGGAGAAGGCCCACAATTTTCGTACAACTGTAGATTTAAATGACATCTTTTGAAACAAATAGATTAAATCAATGGAGTGGATGAATAAGAATACAATTAGATGGAATTTAAATCGGAATTTAAAGCGGAAATAACAACTTAAGATGGGAAAGTGGGTAAAAGTTTTGTGCGATTGATATTGTAAATAAGACACTGCCAATGCAGTATAGTCAATGCCATACTTGCTGTCCCGTGAGCATCAGAACAACACAGCACCTTTCCAAGTCATTCCATGAGTCAGTATGATCTTCTCTGATTGCTGCAATTGTTTCTCTAGGAGAACAAGGAAAGAGTGCATGTTTTTTCTATGTCACAGTCTTCCTGTGTAAGTCTCCGAAAGGTTGACCATGATAGCTAGTGGCACACTTGCAGTCAGCCACTAAGACACAAGTTTTTGCACCAGTGGGTCCTATTCCTGCTGAGAAGTCTTTTTGTAAGAACCTGCATGCCAAAGAACTTCAGGTTCCCAGGTAGGATATCAGCTACATGGACCTGTTTAATGTGAAGGGCTAAAATTCGACCTTTATCTTATCAATGCAGTTGTTTTGCACCACTGGGATTTGAATCAATGGAGACCAGCCATTAAGGCATGACTTTATTACCTTCCATGTACATACAAAATATTTAGAACTGTTTGACTGTACTTGTGAGGATACATGAGACAGGTGACATAACAGAAATGTCAATTAATCTTACCAAGCTTCTTTAAAAGGGAGTTGTTAACTGCAGGATTCCTCTCTATGTGCAGGTTGGAGATGGAACAGATCAATACACTGAGTCATCTGAGCGAATTAAGGGTGGGTTGCCAAACCAGAGCAGAGTAGAAACCAGTCTTCAAGAACTATAAGAATTCCAATGCTGTAAGGAAATGTCCAGTCATGAATCAATTCAATCTCTTGAATGTGACTGTGAACCCAGGATCTTGAGAATGTTGGAATAGATTCAGGCAGAACACTGGAATAGATTCAGACAGAACATCTCACATAGCTTTGCTCTTTGGTTTTAAGTGGGGCTAACACATTGAAGAAAAATTAGTTCTGTTTTCAAGGAAGAATTTTAACTTTTGGAAAGAAAGGAAGATTTATAAAATTAACTTTTCTGGATTTGGGACTTGATTTTATTTCTCTTTGGTTTTGTGGTTTTGGTTGGGGTTTGATTTTGTTAGGATTTGGTCATGTTTTAGTTTTGTTTTTGTCTTTTTTTTTTTTTTCCAGTTGACAATTTGTAAAACTTTAACTGGAACAGGCGTGGTACTTGATGAAATTACTTTTTTTAAAAAAGAAAATATTTTATCCAAATTCTGTATCCATCTTTGGTCTACCTCTACTTTAACATCAAAGAAGGAAGTGGAATATTATCAGATTTTTTATAGAAACAATTCTTTCACCGGTTTTAATCATATCTAAAGCTGTTACTAGAGAATGCACACTGTGACCAATGCCACAGCTTTCTATTGATGCAATAGAAATGCTGCAGATGTATTTGAAAGTATTCTCTGTCCTATTGCTCTGAGAAGGGCATTCTTTTCCTTGTATATTGCAGTTATAACATGCTGTTATTCTCTGACCACACAACGTGTTCATCTTGTCCCACTCAGCTGCATTATGTCGGGACACTATTAAATATTTACCTTCTGCAGCATAATGCAGCACTTTTAAACGCTAAACTTGCCATTTCTGCCAGACAAACATAAACTATAGCAGGGCTTCTAAAGTTCTAAGTTCCAGATGGTGATGAATAAGTAATTTTGCACCCTGGGCTTAATTGCTCTAAGTTTCTAGATACCTGCAAACCATCAATTATACATTACAAGCGCTGCTCCTTAATTGTTTCTTTCTGGCATTTCAAAAGAAAATATGTCACAACAATGGCACTGTACTTGCAGGGGATTTCTCTTTGAAAACTCTTTCTTTAGCATTACTAGATTTTTAAGCTATTCTTTGGCTCTGAATGAAGTTTACAAAGCTTGCATTGGAAAAAGTTCCCTTAAAATAAAAAATGGGAGCCATCACTGACTGCTTTCTGATAAAAATGGGAATTTACTTGCTGTATGACAGTCACTGTGCCTAATAAATAATCCAATAAGAGGCTGGACACTGGTTTGCCTTATTGGTGATTTTAAGAGGCTGATCCAATTAACTTGGAATTTTATCCTAATTCAGTCTGCACTGGCAACAGAAAAAATGACTGCTATGTATTTCATATTTCACTGTACACTTCCAGTTCTGGAGAAAACATTTGTCAGCCTTTTTCTCAAGCTCAGAATGAGTTACCTGCCCTTGTCTTTCACAGATCAGGAGAGCTCCCTTGTCTGGTGAGCTCAGTTTCATTTCTACCCCTCTTGACCCAGCCCTGTCCCCTTGTAAATGCATCTCTCCAAAGAGCTGGTGGTGCTTACAAAAGACCTTCAGCGAGGAGTACATATAGTCTGCAGGTCAGACTGACTTCCAGCATCATACTTATCCCACTAATACCTTGCTGCATGTAGGATTGGCTTCTCTTTGTACAGATCTAGGACATCAACACATTCTTGGAAGACCAAACACAGTAGATTATAACCAGGCATGCAAGCCTATACCTGTACCCAGCTCAAGGCTCCATCTATTTTATTAAGCTGGACAGTGCCAAGGACTTTGTTTGAAGACCACAATATCAGCCTTTTTTTTTTCTGCTGAAAAATTGTAAGTATGACACTGGCCTGATTCACCTCCCCTCAATGAGCATTGCTCTTCCCAAAAAACCCTGGACATAGCTGGGAGTTAGTACAAACAAGGAACTGCTACCAACAAGAAGTTTGTATGTGGCCATCCTGCCTTGGAGGCCAAGTGATTTTATGGCTCAGAGAAGAGATGTTGCATGCTGGCTGGCCTTGGAGCCAGAGAATAATCCTTGGAACTGCTCAGTGTGCAAGCAGCGATGAGACTTATGGGTAAGCACATCCACTGCAGTCTGTACTGAGGCAAAGAGAAACGTGCACTGCTCTGCTTTAGAGTTCACCCAATTCCAGCAGCAATTTACTTGAGGAAAAGGCAAATTCAGAGTTGAGTAAAAAGATCTCATACCACTTTCCGGCAGACAAAATCTTTCTGTGCAACCTGTCTCAATTAAGTACTCTTGATTCAAGTATTAATATATTATATAGTCAAAGTTTAATTTTAACTGCAACAAAGACTGGAAAACAATAAAACAGCACCATGGTCTGATGAATGTAAAGGCTTCTGTCTGCTGACAAAATCAATTCCAAAGATTTTTTGAAACATAGCATAGGAAAAGAACAAAGTATTTCACCTCATGCTGCCTTTGTGTCACAAGATTTCATGACAGGAAAAATAAACACAATTTTAAAAAATCACTCTGCCTGAAAAAAATGCTGTAGTGGTTAAAATAATGCAGCTGAAAGATATCTTCAGCCTCGACCTGGTAACTGATTATATGGATCAATTCAGAGAAAGACTGATTTCTTCTCAGAGAATTCATTGACAAGTTGGACCAAGGAAAATTCACCCACAGCGTTGTCCATGTCTTGGTCCATTAACATACTTGTCACTGTTACAGTCCTTGGATTCCATATACTAACTAGGGAGAAAGTATTTATTTCATCTGCAGCACAAAGATTTGGGTTTCTGGCTGAAAGTAGGTGAACCATTCTGATCAAAATATTAGACTTCCTGCTTATCCACTTATTTTAAAGCTGAATTCCAGTGTTAGGACTTGTATCCTGCTTACAGATAGTTTGGTAGTGCTCCAAAACAGCACAGGTGCAGAATAGAAATACTTCCAGGTACATGTGCAATTAGTTGCAGCTCCTTTAGTTTCTTCGCACTGAATTTTGGCAGGAGGAACTGTACATTCTTTAGGAAGAAGCCTTAATTATTACTTAAGTGTTTCCCTACAAATATATAACATCTGTCCTGCATATGTAGGCAGATGCCAAATATTTTTCTGTATTGATGAGTTTTCTATTAGGATTTTGTATTTTTACTGTGAGTGAATGCCTCTCCTCATCTAAACTCGCCTCTCTTCTCTCTTTTCTCCCTCCACTCGCAGGACAGAGAGCATGCAGTACCCTGGTGATCACTACATAACCATGCCAGCTACAAAACTGTTTTTCCAAAAGTCCTGCATATAGAGCAGATAAAACTGGGAACTGTGATTCATTTCATCTAAATTTAGACAACTCTATACACAACTACTTCTAAACTTTTCCACCAAAAGTTTCCCAAGTAGACAATCCTAAAGCATGAGTACTCCAATATATTTTATCTAATTCAGGATGCCTGCTTCCTGAAAATACATAGACATCTAAATGGCAGTCATTTCATTAGTTGAATCTGAGTCCATGTGAGACTTATTTGTCTTTCTGGTTGATTAGAATCAGTTTTAAATGTAATTTCCATTTGGCCCCACAGAAATTTCTCATCTGGCAAATCTGTTTTTGCCCTTTGTATTGTGCACAGCAGACCTTACCTATTCCTTATTTTATGTATTTCCTCCCATCCACCTGCTTCAATTACTTCTACATAGGTTGTTCTTTCCTCTGTGACTACAAGTAAGTGCTTTGACTTTTTTAATCTGTTTCATAAGTGTATGGATTGAATGATAACTTGAACTTCTATTTCTGCTTCATTGCTAATGGTCAATGTAGCCTGCCTGTTGAAATTTCATCTCTTGGTAATTAAGAAGACATATTGGTCTTCCTCTCCCTCTGTTGGAACATGGATTCCAACCGGTGAGTTTTTCCTTTGCCCAACAATCATGAATCCAGTTGCACACTTATTTTATTTCACTCTATCTTGTCACTTCACAACCTGGTCATTCAAGTGGTGTAGAGCCCAAGTGTCTTATTTAACAGAAAAATTAAAAACAATAATAAAAATTACTCTCCTTTAATTTGGAGAATCTGGCCCTTACATATATAGATAACTACACTTTTGTAGTAGAACAGGGGATCTAGAGTAAAAGAATTGCTGGGGATGAAGGAAACTGTTCTCTGCTATTTTAAGTCACCAGAGACAGAAATCAATAGACCCCAACTGTGCTCAGATGCACTATTTTCTACAATCATAGATGTTAGAGCAGGAAGAGGTATATTAAGTTTATCTAATCCATCTCTCTGCCACATTGCTGTGTTGTTCTTCCCTGTACATTCTCCACTGCCTTTCCTGTTTCAGCTTTTAAAACCTGTAGGGTTTAAAATAGCAAGTTAGAGACAATGGTTAACGTAGATTTATTCTGTCACTGTACTTAAATACAGTGTTGGTACCTTCATTCTGTAATATTGTGATCTTGGTGTATTCTTGTCAGTTCTTTTGTGACATAGCATCTGCTTTACAGGAGTCAAAATACGAAAAGTTTAAGCTGATTCAGTTTGAGACATATGTAAGGAATTTGTCTCAATTTTTCCATCCATTTTAAAGAATATGTATTTCTGTCCGATTATATATTGCTAAGTTACTGTGATAAGGAATCAGGAGTGTAAGCCAGCAGTGCACATGGAAGAAGGAGCAGTGTTCAGAAAAAGACTGATTGCCAGCCAGCAAATTTTGTAAAATACTATTCATATTCTGAACACAACACACAGGTGTTAGGGGCTCAGGATTTGGGAGGTGGGAGAATTTCAGAACATAACTTGAAATGACAAAAGGGAGCTGCAGAAAGGCTTAGGAAACTGATCTATGCAATAATGAGTGGAGCAGTTTCTGAGACCCTGGAGAACTGCATATTAAATATACCATTTGTCAGGTAAAATACCTTTGGCTTGATACTGATATCATCCACTGAGATGTTAGAATGCTGCTTTTTCAATGACTCAGAGGAAGATGACCCTGATTTATATCACTGCAGCTCAGAGCAAAGTTTGTCCCTTGCACTGGAACAGAAGCAGATTATTAATGAGTTCTGTTGCAAGTTTATCTTCTAGACTCTGAAGATACTACATCTACATTTCATATGGCTTAGGGGATTATGAGAGAATAGGTTTAAGAAACAAAAGTCCTCAGAAAAATAACAATAATAATTGATTCAAACTTACTTCTAATTGACTTCTGGGTCTTCCTATTAGCTGATGTTCTTTCAATGTCAATGATGCCTTCACTTAGACCATTGCTGGCACACTCCTGTTTTCTTCAAGAACAATATTTTTCTGGTATCACATATTCACATTTTCCAGGTGCTTGATTTTCAGCTTAGACTTCACGAGAGTTGCTGTTTCCAAGTTTCTTGTCAAACCCTCTTTTCTTTTCCCAGCAGGGATTCTCTGATACCTCTTTTCAAGAAAGAAAGAGAAATTGAAATCTCAGTGAGCTGTAGAAAAAAATGACAGGATCGCAGCAACTGCTGTGACTACTGCTCTCACCTTAAGGCATGTGGCTTGCAAGTTACCCATGCCATCACATGGCAAGACAGGTGCTATAGCATGACAGATATGGAGGATGAGGACGTACACTGAGACCCAACAAATCCCTCAGCATTACCCATGATGAGCATGGGCATCATTCACAAATGCATTTCTTACTCTATGATCACAGTCTTTCAGAGGACAATCTGGTCTGCCACATCTTTCTCTCTGTTTTTTCAGACCCAATACTAGCATCAGTCATCAAACCCTGAGACACTAGAATTTTGCATGAGGTATTTTTTTCCCTCCTCCTGAGAAACTAGATCAGAACACTTGCAAGGATGCACGCACATTGATCTGAGTTGTCTTAAGAAACTGTACATGGAAATGGCAAGAGTCTGCTTTGGATTTGTTTCTTGGCTGGCAGATGTGCTCTTCACCTGGTCACTTTCTCTTATTGGTGCACAGTGTTCCTAAAAATAATAATGTATTTATGGAGTTCTTCAGGGCACTGTTCAACAAAATGCTCTACCAACATAAATAGGTCAAAGTGTAAAATCTAAACTCTTGGGCTGGAATGAAACCAAAGAACAACCATATCTGAAAATGACCCCTGATGAGCTCTGAATTATTGCCACCTAGAAAAGGGAATTGCCAGTTCAATGCAACTATTGGATCAGTGCTTTATAGGGCAAGAAAGGTATTAGGAACTGCCTTGAAAGGAACAGAAAAAAAATAGTAAGCACTATTACACAACTCTATAAATTAGTGGTGCATCCATAGATTGCGTAAGATAGGCTGTCCTCATTCCCCAATCTATTCAAAAGAATTGAGGAGTTAGAAAAGGGCAACGAAGTAAGAGATTCCAAAGAAAAAGTCCATTAAGTTCTTCCACCCAGAACACAAAGAAATAAGAGGACTACAACAGTGTGCAACATCCTAGAGATAAGCATTGTTAAGCTCTTCTATCTTGCTGAAGTTTATAAGATGGAGAATATGTTCAGATGTTCTTTGTTCTTTTCATTAACAATAACTGTTAGAACAATAGATACTACTGCCATCTATAGAAACAAAGAATCTATCCTTGAATGTGGCAAAGAACTTGGTACCAGTGATGGAGAAAAATGTCCAGTTCTGCACTTTTTTGGTCCATCTGTTGTAGCTGCCCATAGCAATGCAAGTACTGTGGCATCTGTACCAATACAGTAACAAATGATTCACTGCTGTTGTACAGTTGTTATCCAGCCAATAGAGAGAGACAGTGGTCAAAATTAAGGAGCTGCTGAGTACAGCCAGATACAGCTTTGGCTGACAGGCATTTTCTGCCATTTCTTTAGAATTTCTCCCAGTTTATTTTTCAGCAGAGCTTCAGAACAAGAGACCTTTCAAGCCATGTGTCTCACTCCAGTGACCCCACAGGGATCACAGGCACCTACATTAGAAGGTTGCTTTATTGAGCACTTAATATTTCTATGCAAGTGAGGAATCCAAGTGAGATGGACTTGATCTTAGAATTTCTATTTTCCCCTGTGGAAATGGTAATAGTTTTGCCCACAGTAGCTGCTGTCTTTGTTTAGATTTTGATTATAAGCATTCATGGGAAAAAAAGGAACAATTATAGAGAAACAAGGAGTCTTTACATGCTATTTAAATAATGAAATTATTACATGTTCCAAAGCATTTTTGCCCTGAATTTCTGAATGGAACAATAGCAACAAAATAAATGATCCTGAACGGGGTTAATTCCAGCTACAACAGATAATACAACTCCTTAAAGGTAAGGTGATAATGGATTAACAAATTCAAGCAAATAGTATCAATTAACCCCAGAATTTCCAGTTAAGGTCTTCCTTAATTCAAATCTTTTCAGACCTGGTGTGTGCTTTCCTTCTGCGATGTAACTGCTCTTTCTCACCTATTAAAATTTAAAAGGCTAGCATGTTTGAAATTTCAATCTGCCAACATACAGCAAAGCATGATCTGAGAAGAAAAGTATAACCTGCCATTTAGAGTGTCATTAGAGAAAGATTTTTAAGCTACTTTTTTTCCTCTCTGAATTTCCAGGTTCTTAAACACCTTTAAATCTCTGGCCTTGAGGCTCTTTAAATGCAAATGATAGGTCAATTAATTCAGTAGCTCAAGTGGAAGATTTAAGGAGAGAAAGAGAAGACCTGCCTGCTGGAATTCTGAGCCTGAGGTACAGCTGTTCAAGAAATACAGCAAAGGACAGGTCTGCATGCAAGAGAACATAATGGATAAGGTAAATAGGTTCCTTCTGAGCCTGTAGCAGACTCTCTCTTAGTTTTCACTCCTTTCCAATTTGGCAACTAGTCCTTCTTAAAATTTTTCTCTACTACCAGTGAAACAAATTTAAACCCACTCCAGAAGTGCATTTAATTCAGAGCTTGTCTTTTCCCTCCACCTTTCATGATTGCTGCTCAGTTGTCAGGCAAAATAGGACTGCCCACTGAGTAGAACGAGAAAGATACCAGCCCAAATGCATTGCCCTCCACCTTCCAGAACCCATTCAGAGCTTTCTTCCGTTAATAAGATATTCATTTCTGCTGAAGAACATATCCACAGGGGAGCAAATTGTCCAGTTCATTTTCATGCTGATATATTTGCTCCTCTGAAAACTGCACAGCAACAGCATCATTGCTGCAGCACACAGCTTAGAAGCCACTAAAAGGCACTCCTGAAAAAAAGCATAAAACATTTTCTGTCCCCAGATTCTCTACTCAAAGAGGCTGGAGACATTGTAGAGCTATGAGATAGTACAGTACCCATGAAGTCTGAGGCAGATAATATGGGTCTGCAGAGAAAGTGTGTTATTTCTGCTGATTGACTGAGTGCAAAATTTACTGAAGTCTAAATCAGTGATTTCATCCAGGAAATTTGAACTGGAGTCCAGCTAAATAAATAACAGAGATTTTCAGCAAAATGAGTCTGGGATCTGGAAGAATTACACACACTTTAAAAATCAGGGAAGAAAGACACAACACCATAGTTCACAATTTCATGTAAGTGTGTGTTCATGGATTCAACTGATGTCTTCAAGCTCAGAAGATATAAACTCATCTGCTGCACACTATATTACTTAATAATAACAAGTAAATGTTGAAAAACCTATTGTCACAGCCTTGAATTACTGAACAGGGCTTCACGGTTAAGTGGGTCTTGTTTTAAGAGTCCTCAGACTGCAAAAGGTTGAAAACTATTGTTATGGGTGATATATCTTTTCTGTGAGAAATGGACTGAAATAAGTACAAAGAGAGTAGTCGTTTGTCTGACCGTTTCAAATGTCTTTTGAGAAGGCAGTTGGTATTGCAGTTGACAGAAAGTTAGGTTTCTATAGACAAGAACATCAACCAGGTCCTTTGTGCTGTGACACTGAAAAGGTTTACCAATTATAGATCTCTGATGAAATTATGTTATTCTAAATATGTCAGGAAAACACTAATGGTAAGTGTCACTGAAGGCTGGGGAAAAAGAGGGTAAACAAAACCATGCTGAAATGGGTGAGGGAAAGTCAACCATTTTCTAACTTTACAAGTAAATTTATAAATTAAAGAACTGAATGATTTTTCCCAAGTAGTTGTAGAAATGTAAAAAAAACCCAGAGAGGGCAAATTAGTAAAACATCTATTTAACTTCCTTTCCTTCAACCTTTACTTTCCCTTCCCCTTTCTCCCTTTCCCCTTTCTCCCTTTTCCCTTCCCCCTCTTCCCTTTTGCCTTCCCCTTTCATTTATACCTTCCTTTTCTCTTCCTTTACCCTTCTCCTTCCCCCTCTCCTTCCCCTTCCCACACAAATCCCAACAACTTTTGGCAGGATAACTGGAATCACAATCATTCTTAAAATAGGAGGTATTCATTAATAGCTGCAACTGCAAACACAAACTGCTTTTCCCTCAGCTTGAATTAAAGATTTCCTTTTTTGTTTGTCAGAGAAACATATCCTCTCTGTAAGGCTAAGAGACATCTGCAGGTAAAGATCTTACACTCACTTTTCTTCAAAAAGGACAGTTTCTGCTGCAAGAAAAAAACTAATTTAACATTCTTTCAGACAACTGGTAAAGGTAAGTGATATTCTGATAAACTCATTTTTGAGCCATTCATTTTTGTAATGGAAATAGAGAAAATATTAACAGTATGCTAATGAAATACGAAATATGAGCACTGGATTATTAGCAATTGTGAAGCTATATTTAGTTAACTTTGAGGATTTGAAATCATTGAAGGAAGGATTTTAGTCACATATACTCAATTTACAGGTATTATAAATGAAGAATAGATATCTCAATGGATTTAGTATTTTTAAACGGAGACTTAAGTTAAAACTCTTGTATAACTTTTATTAACAACAACACACAACCAAAAAAAAAACACAAAAAAAAAACAACAAAAAAAAACACTTCCACATGAATAATTTTTTCCACAATTATCACTCAGGGTGTACAAGCCAACATTTCAATGAGCCCATTAATTTAGCACGCTTGAATTCTCTCAATTTTATACATGGTCTAGAAAAAGTCAATATTAGTAGAGTAGACAAAAGCAGTCTATTGTCCTTAATATCTAGGAATTTTTTCCATTTTCACTCATAAAGTAAGTGATGCCTCCAGGTTGCCCACAGTGGCATCCCAGACAGAGATATCTGCTCTCAAGAGCGATGAGTGAACTGTGGTGCTCATTGGGCTGAATCCTGTTCCCAGCACAGTCACTGCAGAGGAAAGTGCAATATTTTGTTGAAGCCAGAATACCAGGTGAACTGAACATGGCTCATTTTTCTCTCTTTTTTCCGTATTTCTGGGGCGGGGGGCGTTCTGTACCTGCCCCATCCCTAGCAGCCCTGGAGAACCAATTGACTGCCATTGTGAGTGTAGCTGTTTCTCAAACACCAGAGCTGGCTGTCAGTGGCACTGCTTTGCAAAATCCCACCATGGGTGAGTCTTTGATGCCATGCAAACCTCAGTTTTTGTGAAGTATCCCCACCTGGCTTCTACCACTGCCCTTATCTGACGTGGTCCCCTCCCCGAAAACATCAACTATTTTGACTCAAGATAGTTTGACAGGCGGGAAATAACTTATCATAGCTTCATCCTTTTTCCAGGGAATGAGGATGAAGCTTAATGTGGCTCTTTTCACTAGAATCTGTTCTGTTTACAAACACTTTTCTCTGTTATTTCAAACCCATATAAACAATTACTAGAAACGCAGATTTATTTATTCCAAATGTAATTGTGTTCCGCAAACCACTTGAGTGTCAGTGGCCATGACTAACATCAGCTGTCAAGGCTCTCAGGGGCAGCAGCATTTGGAGGTGGCTAGATCTGCTTGTGCCATTTCCCTTGAAAAAATAAAATAGAGAAGCTGAAAAATTATGCTTGAAATGTACCTTACAGTCTGGAAAACACTGACTTGCTATTACTCCCTAGAGTAAAAACAAATTCACACTGAGAAAAAAAACTCTTATAAGGGAGTCCTTCATTTATAAGAAGGTTTTGAGTACATTATGTTGTAGAGAAATGTTGTGTAAGCTTTCTAACCGAAGACTTCGAGGTCACCATTACACAATAATCAGAATGAATTCAATTTACCTTTAGTTTACATTCTTTTCTTTTTACTTTACTTTCCTTCTGTGAGTATCTGAGCACAGATGAAAGCCCAGCTGATTAAATATAGGTATATACTTTGGGTAAGATGAACTGCACCTTAGATTCCATTGGCCATGTAACAGAGCAGAATGTCTAAAAAATTAATTTTTTTAATCCATATTTACATATATAACTTTAAAGAGGATGAATATATGATAATACTATCCCTCTCCATCTTGATGTATAAAGAAATATGCTGTAATTAATATTAAATTCATGACATTTAAACAAAGTTAATTATCTTAAGGTAGCTGCAAAAACTGCATATAAACCAGCAGTGTTATTAAAATTTTGTATTTTATTTATTTGCTATTATATAGCAATTTACTTGCTGTAGAAAAACACTTTAATTTCATAAATACTCTTCACAACTGGAGTTCACTTCACTGTCAATATCAGGACCTGGCTTCAAAACCATCCTTCTAGGCAGTGACTGTTGTTTGACGAGTTTTTGATCTAAATACATACAAACATGAATGTGCTGACATGTTTATATGTCAGCTAAAAGCCAGTGAAAATTATTTTTTTATTTCCCAACACTTTCAAGTTTTATAAAATTTCGACGTTTTCCAAGAAAAGACAGATAAATGAACCAGCCAAATGTTAAGAACCTAAAGAAAGAGAGAAAATTGATCTACAGCCCAAGCATGACCCGAGATCACTAGGCTCCAGAGAGCACTTACAGATGTGCCAATGGCATTTCTATCAAAACAGATCCATTTCTCAGAAAATTTCTTTCAGTAAATTTGATAATTTATGAAAAAAAGAAGGTCATTTTCTCTGAAATGTCTCAGGCTACCAGTTGCATCCATTAATTCATTTAACATCACCCAAAATGCAAATATATTAGAATTTGGTGTCCCTTGATGGTAAGAAGCATCTCCATTTTACAGAGAGGTAGCAAATGTAACAGCATTTCCAAGGTTCAAGGTAAGGTGACATAAGAACCTACTATAAAGTATTTACTCTGTAGATGTGCTTGTTCCAGTAATATTTAATTCTCTAATTGCTTTGCTTACACTTTTTTCTTCTTCAGTCTCACTGCTGGGTCTTGTTACTTCCAAATATTTTAATCTTTCTAGGACTATGTTTTCCTTTTAAATATTTGTACAAGGACTTATGCAAGGGAGTGCTAAAAGTTGACTGTGTTCTTAGGACAGGAAGATAATAAATAGCACAAAGAAGCATCCTGATTAGAAATCAGTTTTATTGACTCCCAAACTTTTCAACTCCCAAGTTCACTTCTTTCTGGGGAAGTGTTTTAATGAATAAAACAATATGTGAAAGAAAGACAATATTGATGGCCCTAATGGAGGTTGTTAATCACTCCAGCTTTCTAAACTCATTTACAGGACTTCTGAAAGAGCTAAGTTTCCCATCCATCAGCCTTGCTTTGCAGCAGAGGTTCAGGCATGAACTGGCCAACTCTCTCCTCAAATATACATTCCTAAACTTGTGAATAAATATATTTTAAAACTTGATCCACTAAACTTTGACATTAAGTAGGAAAATACCTAAAAACTTAGCTAGGAAGACATTTAAAAAAAGATGGTAGACACAATTTCTGTCTGGGGTTGAAATGAATTTCAAAGGCCTAAGTGGTATGTAGGAGGACTGCAATCCACTTTTCATCATAACACACATACACATAGGAAGACATTTAAGGCTCCTTAGACCTCTTTTAATTAATTATCTCTATTGTTGTTAGTGTTTCTGACTGCAAAAATCTGTTTAAGCAAGGGTTTCTCGAATACCTACATACACACAAATATATGTAAATATATATAACTTTTTGGTCTGTAATTTCTTTGTTTATAGCTTAAAATCCAGCAGCTGTTGCAAGAATAAGGGAAAAAAATACACATTATGGTAAAACGGTGCAGTACAAATATTTTGTGCAGACACCTAATGGACTTTATGAAGGTCATAGAATAAAGTAGAATAAAAGTTGAAAGAGAACAAAATTTTCTAAACTGTAATTTCAGCATAAAACATGAATGTGACTTTCAGTCATATAGCTCTGCTACCCTAAACTGATCCCAGGTATTGTTTGATATGTCCACTATTGGCATTTTTTTCTTATTTGGAATTTATGAAAATGTAAGGGGTGTTTTACACTAGCATCTGTGGACATCAAATGTAGTCATTATGAAAATCAGCATGAAAATGTACGAACAATCCTGCTATTTATATAATTGCCTTGAATTTTATCATCAGAACTGTAGTATTCACAATTGTCCATTTTAGGCATCAGGCGAAAAATATAAGTTTTTAGAATAGACATAGTTCATTATGGTTCTTTTAATCCATAAAATTTTATGAGCTTTAGAAGAGATTCCATATAAATTAGGCAATATCCATCCAAATAAAATCCTCTCAGAACTCAATAAAAAGAGTGAGTCTCGGTGAACATTCAATGTTGCGGTGCTTTCCACTGCTCAAGGATGCACAGCCAAAGTCCTTATTACTAAATAACACTCTCATGATTCTTTCTATTAGCTAAAAGACTAAAACATAAAAATGACTGTAAATATTTATGTTATTACAGGGGTAGATCTCTATAAAGAGCAAGATAACCACTGTACAATATTTACATCTTTATTCTAAATGCAGTAAACATTTTCCTCTAAACCTAAAGCAGAGACAATGGTCTTTCGTACACTTTAAGTGAGGAGCAAATTTAAGAGAAGTTTTTATTTGTTGAGCCTAATAAACTTCTAAGCCTCCCAAATTACAAATGTTTTAACAGAAATAAAATACATACAATAGATGGGATTCATTTTACTTTCTATATTTCATATCCTAGATGCCTCCTTTTGAGCTAGCTTAGTCATCTTTCTTTTTAGTCAATGGAGGGAAATAAGAATTAAAATTCACCTCAGCCCACTGTAGAGGTTAAAAATGATGCAGATGAATTATACAACAGATATATTTATTTCTCATATCTGATATTTCTATTCAAGTTCAGTGGTTGTTAAAGTCAACAAACTTGGAGTCTGTTGGAGGTCTGCAAGCTACTGGAGTTCCATTCCTTGCTACAGTAAATCACAATAGGAAAAGATCCGACTCAGGGGTTTCTAAAAGCCAGTGAAATACATAAAATTTGAGGTTAGCATGGTTTGGGAGGGGCAAAGATCTTTATTTACTACAGCAGCTTAGTTTACCCCACAAGCACTCATCACCACCACACTTTGAGCAGAAAGTGTTTAAAGGCTGAACAGTAAACTCTACACTGTCTTTTTATAACAGATTGGTGGTGTTAGCAAGGTGTCAGGTTCCAAGGTAATACTGAACAAAGCTGCACTTATGGCTCCCACAAGGCACTTATAATTAATGTACAGTAACAGTATTCTCCATAAGAGATCCCATTCAACACATTAAGGGATTTTAATGAGCAAAAATGCATGAACTTTCCAATTTGCTGCCAGATTAAACCTTACTTTACTTTGATGCCCATAACTTGTCCCTGAATAGACTCTTTTCTCATTCAGGTTCTTATGCAAAGTTAACACCTTGTAACAAATTTGCATATGTCACAACAACTATTTTAAAAAAGTCACATTGCTTCGACACGCAGACTTAACGAAGGGCAGATGACAAAAATTGTAGGACTTGCTTTACTGTTTTATAAGAAAAACATACAAAACTAAGCTCTTGATGGAAACTCAGAAGAGTTTTAGATGCAGCTACAATCCTAGTAGTTTCCCAATGAAATTTCTACATATTCCAGTGTGCATATTCCATCATGCACTGGATTCAAATCTGTTTTGCTGGTTTGCCCTAAACATGATTAACTCTGGTTTGAACTGACTATACCCATGGCAATAAGTTAATACAGGAGGTGATTTTCTTAACTATGAGATGCAGACCCATGCATTTCTGGTGCTTGTCAAGGTTCTTTGAGTAATTTTGTCATGGGATTATTCCAAAAGCCACAGGAATCAATCCTCCTGCCTGTGTATAATCCATGAGGGGTGTTTTTTGCCAGGTATATGGTACATTCCAAAGACAAACACGTGGGAATTTTACAGGTGTTTGCATTTTCCATCAGTGCTTAACATGCTGGATAGAACCTTACTCCAATGATACATCTTCTTCCAGCAGCTAAAAAAGGACACTGTAATCATGCAAGAGCACAGACATCTTCATGGAAGACTTGCAAAGATCCAGATTCCACTATGACTGTTGTCGGTCATATCAAATATTTCAAAGAAATTTCAAGAAAAAATTCCAGAAACATCAAAAATGCCCATTTGTCCTCAAATTCACAGCAATTGCTTAAAGGAAAGAAAATAAAACAAAACAAACAATAGTAACAAAAATCACCAATAAAAAACAGCAGACCCTTGAAGCAGTAGCAGTTGTCTGTTTCTGTGAGTGCTTATTTTACCTCTAACTTTCATTCTTCCTGCACTTTTATCTCCTTTGTGGCTGAAGTATAGGAGGAGAATGCAGGAGAATCACAAAACTGTCTGCTGCTACAAATATGCAACCACTACGCTTGCTGGCACTATAAATAAACCTTCCTTTATTCTTCTGTCATAGAGCATCCAGCCTCCAGCACCTGTTTTAATCCCTGCTGCTTTTCCAAACGCATCCAAATATTTGTCTTTGTTCCCCTTCCCATTATGTATCCTTGGTTTTCTGTCTGAACTGCTACTGGAAGCTTTGTGGCTTGTGCTGCACAGCACTTTGTGGAAGCTTTATCTGCTTTTGCAGTCTCAGCTCCCAGGACTGATATGGTGCTGGTCTTAGATACTAACTCTAATGATATGATTAAGAGCAGGCAAGAAGAAGCAAGTTATACTCTCAGTGTACTTATTTTGTGAGGGTTTACACTTATCTGGGTCAAAAAGACCTGACAGATACTTCTACATTCCATCTGTTTCTGTATAACACTGCTTCTCAGTGTAATACTAACCCTTCTCTTTGTGTTTCATTGATTATTCTAGATTGCTCTTTGAAAGGGCATTTTGCAAACGCAAAGGCAAAACCCTGTAAATCTTTTACACCTTGACACTACAAAAACACAAAAACACCGTGATTTTTACTCTCTCACTGGAGAAATCCTGTCAGTACACTTTATCATTGTCATCTTTAGTAATATTATACAAAATCATAGAATCACAGAATATCTCAAGTTGGAAGGGACCCATAAGGCTCATCCAGTCCAACTACCTGTTCCTCACAGGACTACCTAAAACTAAACCATGAGATTAAGACCATCATCTAGATGCTCCTTGATCTCTCACATCATTGGCATTCTCACATTACAAGAAAACTATGAGCATTCATCCTGTTTCAGCAAGGCAGACAAAATCAAATGTGAGCAAAACTAATAATAGCTTATTTACTGCCTTAGCTCCTCCTCGAGGTGTAATCCCCAGTGCTTCTGCCTTCATTTTCTTGATGTTCTGCTCAAGACTCCACAACCAACAGCTTTTCTAAAACGTTATCATTGTGAAGCATTTGTTGGTAGACAGCACTTGAATGAAGTCTGTTCTGAATTGTGCCTCACTAAATTCATGGGAGTAGGTTTATACCATCTGCCAGTGGTTTCTGAGTTGCAGGCTAGAGGGTAATGCCTGCAATTACAATTATTTGTTCTCCTTTTATCATTTTACTATTGACGCTGATAGCAGTGGACACTTGCCTCTGGAGGACAGCCTGTACAAAGTCCTCCTATGAGAGTCTGGGACCACCAGAGTGTGGTTACAGCACTGAGATTTCAGCACTTACAGCACCACAACAAAACCAGCGCAGCAGTCAATGTGGTTTTCACTTTATAAGTTTCATATTCCTGAAATTTTCCTCAACATTTTATATTTACCTTTTTTAATATATCTTTGGCCAGATCTGAGAAGAACATACAGTTAGAGAATTCACATCCCTTCAAACAGCTATTCAAAATGTATCTGTGTTTTTCCTGTGTCATTCTTACCACCAATTTACTTGGTAGGGACAAATAAAAAAAGATTTTAAAGTGGCATTTCATAGTTTTGGTTTTCTGGAACCACTGTCTGCTGACCTAGCATGCATTGAAATGAGGGCTGCTGTGGGGAATAGGAATTTACCAGGAATTAGAGTGGGATCGCAACATTTCCTTCAGGTGGAAAAGCTTTGGGGAAACAGAAACAGGATGAGGCAACCAAAGAGTCACTGGGTCAGGATGTATTTTTGTATTTGTTGGCTGTAATGACAAAGTCGTGGCAGCTCACACAGTCCCCCCGCTTCTGCATAGGCAGTAACTTTCTTCCTCTCCACAAAGTTACAACACTCCTACTCTTCACAAGGCTGCTCTGTAAATAACCAGGGTCACAGAAATACAGGTTTCATATAAGTTAAAAATAACCCTTTCAAATGAGAAAGAAAACAGAATGAAGTTCTCCAAGCAGAGTAGCTGAGGAGGTGGGAAGACATGTGAGTTGAGCAAGAACTCATGTGTGGGAGCAGAATGAGAAGACACATATTTCTTAAGCTAGTTTAGCTACCAAAAGCAGCATTTTGTGAATCCACACTCTCCTTAAGCATCCCATTCGACTAGCTGGTGATACAGTACATCAGATTTGGGGTTTGTTCTTCTTCTCACCATCCTTATATCTGTCTTCTACAGTTTCTACATATTTCCACAAGTCCGTTGGTACTTTGCCCATTTTCCTGTGTTTGTATCACCTGTCTTGTGTTTTTATTTTTTCTCTCCCTGATTTAGTGTCTCTTCTGTCTTCCTGGCTTACCGTGTTCTCCTGGCTTCTTTCCAGCTTTGCAGCAATATTTGTCCTCACAGCATCTTGCAAGGTTCCTTATGCAGCTAGATCTTTTTTTCTTAATTTATTAAAAAGCCTAGGTTTTCCTTTTAGACCTATCAGACTTCATTTCCAAGTGCAACATTTTCAAGTGTATATTTGAAACACTCCCACCAACACCTGTTCACCTATTGAAAACGCTGCATTTTGCCATTCAGAAAAAAAAAAAGCCTTTCTCTGTGGAGTTGCTGAAGAGAGAAACACAATTCTACTAATAAGAAATAGAAGTGCAGAAATAGAAGACCAAAAATTTTCTCTAGGGGAAAAAGCTCAGCTAAAAAACAAAAACACAAAATATAAATACATCTCTCCTGTCTTGGATCACCAACAGTAAGATTTGATGGGACTTGGAAGAGTAAATGAGACATATACTTCAAGTATAAAGGAACTATTCTGATAACAGAACTATGAAAACTCTTGTTTCTGTGACAAAAATTCTCATGATCCTTAGTTCATAGCATCCTCTGAAGCAGACACATACTGGGCACAATTCAGTTTCCTAAGTACGTGCAGCTAAACTGACTCCTCATTTTGGATGCTGTGGGGCAGCTCATTTGATGCCAGCTGCTGCTTCAGAATAGTGCTGGTTTCTTTTAAGTCCTGTGTCCTACCTGGCAGCCCTGTGCAAAAGCCTGTGGTACTCAATAATGCTTTCAGTGGTGTTCCTTGTCTATTCTTAGGCAACTGAGACAAGACTGTATTGTCAAGCATCTCTCGTACCTTGTACAGAAGACCCAGAGCAGATCAAAACTAAGTCTTCCACAGGTGAGGTCAAGCTGCCCTTACTTAACTATCTAATGTGATATGAGATGACCCTGGACTCTCCATAATTGCTCTTTCTTTCATGCTATGTCTTATCTGCCAGACCCAGACATGTGGATGTCTTGGGTACTTTAGGCTGTTTCTGATGGCTCTTCCATTTACAGGAGCAGATCATACTCAGTAAGGTGCAATCACAGTAACTAATTAAGACAACTAAATTGAACTTGGTTTTTAAAGGCATAAATCTCTCTCAGCTCCTGTTACAGTCAATGGATATCTAATCAATACAGTCAATGGCATAGAGATCACCCAAAAGCAGGCACCTAGTGATTGATCGGCTGAAATACCCTCTAGGCTCTTTTGGCTGGATTGATTACGTCTCTGCTGACTTAACACTTGGTTACAATACAGATATTTACATGCAGGCAATTGTATTGTATTGGTTGAACTTCAGACTGAACCCTGCCCACAGAGGCCATTTAACACGCTAAATATCTCATTGGTTAAGTTTCAGAAAAGAAAGTATTTCAAATCCTAGACCTGTTTCAGAAATCTGGATTTAAGTGACATGTCAGGGCTCAATTCAGACATCTGTCTAGTGTTCTTTGAGATGCACTAGGGAGTCCAAAGATACTTAGCTGGCAGCCGTGACATCGAACCTACAGGATATCTATGTGTTTTGGGATGTCAACCTCAGGCCAGGTGGGATAATCCCAGATATCTCAGATGGTACTAGACACATATGCTCAGCGCAGCTGCACTGTGACCACCTCAGGAGGTCTACACTAAAATTAGATCATTATTATACGAACCTTATCTCAGTTTTGACCTTCCTCTCCTCTGTCAGCCCGTGTAACATAAGTAACAGCTATGGCCTTGGAAGTTGCTCTTGGAGGAAGCTGCACATTTTTTCCACTATAATCATTTGCAACTAAGAATGCTTTAGAATTTGGGGGGGGGGGGGTTATGTGTGCAATGCATCACGAGGATCAGATGATCTCAATCTAGACTTCAATTATCCTAGCTTCACCTGAAGACGGATGTACAGCAGAGCTCATCTTTTTCATAGACTAAAAATTGTATTTCCTCTACATCCATGTCTATCTGATGATGAGAACCTTCCTATTTGTTTGATGTTCTCCGTGTCATCCCATTCATATCTTATTTTCCTTTCCAAAGCATTGTAAAATATCCCCAGTAAACACCTTTCCAGTCTGTTCTCTATAATTTCCGTTCATACCAGAGGTCATGCTCCTACTCAATCTAGTTGTGCTTTCTTTCTGATATTTCTATTCCCAAGAGAAATATCTATAGCCAGCAGTTAAAAGAAACCCAGCAAACTTCTGAGCATGATGTAGTGCTCTGTATCTCTTTCACTTTCTGGAAAATCAACATTGTGGCCAAAATCCAGCCACAAGACGTTATTGTAGAATTACCTATGTCTTGAAGTTATCATTGCTGACAGTGCCTAATCTTTCCCATACCAAGGTCTCATTACTATCAAACTTGTAAAACAAAGTGATATTTATGCTAATCAAGTACTTATACAATAGAACTGTATTATTTTCAACTGTAATGAAACTGCAACAATCAAAGAATCCATCTGTATTCCTAGAAAATATTCAGCTTTTTTAGAAACAAGTTTTTCTCTTTTGGATCCCAGTTTACCAGCATTATTTTTTCTCCTGCAGTAGACCTGGTCATCCTTTGAGCCAAAAAATTTGATCTTCTTACTGTCCTCATTTTGAGCCATTTTAAGTCAAGAATCTCCAAAGATGGGCTTAGGTTTTAAATTTTCAATGTGCTTTTTATGTTTTTCTATTTCCATCTTGAATATCTTGGTTATATGAAGTCTTTAGCACTACAGATATGAGCTTGTGTTTAATACTGATGGCCCTTCTCAAGCCAATTGCAAATGACTAGAGAGCCTTGATCTCCTTAGGGAGCGTATTTTGAATAATTTCTTAATTCAACCCTATTCATTTCTGAAGTAAGTAAAAGAAAGACTTATTTTGGACTCTAGGACTGGCAAAGCAGACCCAGATGTTGAGTCCTGAGGAGGTAAGAACGCCAGGTTGTTCAGCTGGGATATTATCCCTTGACTTCCTTTGTATTGCAGAGAATATACTCCTGGTCCGGCTTAAATTTAGTAAGTAGGGCTTTCATTGTTAGAAATATGATTTATCTCAGTGAGATTGCTGATAGAGTGAGATACTATTCAGTTCTCATGTGGTGACAGAATCCAACCACAATGTGCGACACCTCTTACCATAGGAAATGTATGCCTTTTTCATGCCAGATGTTTTGGCTGCGGCCTGTTTGGCCTTAATGATCTTACATATGTGAAAATACATTTGCAATCTTAATAGTTGGAGAACCAAGCTTTAAATGATGTAGACTGGCAACCACAAATAACTTTTCTCAGTAAAGCCACAGATGTTTGAGACAGGTGACCCTGGGGAAGGACTCAGTTCTGATCTAGCTACAGTGGGAGTGAAGGACAGTGAGTGCCCCAAATCTGCCTCTGGGAATAGCCACACTATCCTGCAGAGCTGGAGTATTCACTGATCTCCACCATCCTTTCCTACCCGTGTGTTGGCAGGAGTCCCCGCTTTGCTGGTGGCATGGAGGAAATGAGAGTTTGTAATCTGCATCAGCACAAAATCAACTCACTCAGCTGCAACTGCTGATGATGTAGTTGGGCAAGAGGTCTACCTGTGAATCAAAGGAGTGGTAGATCACATAGCTCAACTCTAGGGTTAGCAGATGGATGGCAGAAAATTGAGGCTTTTTTCAGCTGTAACATGACAGTGGAGGCAATGGGGGAGGAGTTGTTCAAGCGCTGGGGCATGGAATTGAGAGCTACATAACAGTAAAATTACGCAGTAACAATACATAAAATTAATTGTTAATGTAATTAAATATGAACACTTTCATGTCCTTTGATTTATGTTTGTCAGAATGTAAACTTGGCATATTATCTCTTCTGCCTATGCCACATGCAGATCTCTGGCTATGGTAATTTATGACTATCAGGACACAACTCTAAGTACTTGAAGGTCCCAGTCCATGGTGTGGAGACTAGGGAGGCAGGTGTCCAAAAATACCTGAGAAACAGGGGCTGAGAAGGACTGCATGGAGAAATAAAAGCCAGATCTTATATTTGACTTTCATTGATATTGGTGGGAGGATTTTTACAGTCCTGCCTGAGCGCAGTTCATAATCAAAGAGTGTAAAGCATTGGGATGCAGAAAAGCCCTCAGGTATCCAAAGTATTAAATTAAATAATGTCAGCATAATTTGCATTTTAAACATCTTTATGGGGACTCTGTGGCTTGTGAATTGCTATAATGGATGATAAAATAGACTAAATTTAATGTCTTACATTTTGTGCTCAAGTCCAGTTCTTCAACTCATTGATTACAGGAGACTTCTTCCCTCCTTTCTTTCATTCAAAAACCAAAAAAGAAACCAAACAAAACTAAAAAAAAGACCGAAATCCAAACAAAAAAGCCTTTGCAAAACCACAGTGTCCAACTGTGAAAGTGACACTGACTCACCACTTGGCTCTACTAACAACAAATGTGAGATCTATATCTGTGTTAAATACTCCAAAAAGACTGGATTCCACCTGAACTGTTCCTTTCTGCATTTTTCTTTAAAAATCTTAATTTCATCCTCTAAAATTAACTGCAAAGTGCAGGACTGCCTATGTCATAGACAACATATTCAAATCCGACCACTGTACACACAGCACCACCACTTTCGTGAACTTCATTGTACTTGCAGAGTGGTTTAGTTTATTTTCCACATCCAGTAAGCTCTTTGCAATTTTAAAACTTTCAGAACTCATCTGAATTTACTTCAGCCCTCACGGTTAAGTATTGCAGGTAGTTTTTGCATAAAGCTCCCAAGAATTTGGAGGGGAGGTAATCAATATACTTTGCAGAGGGAGTGACTCTAAATTTAATCAGTAACAAGACAATTAAAAAGGAAGTAAGCTATTAAGAAGTGGCTCCCAATGCCCACAAACATTAACATGGAGAGGCAAATGAAAACAGAAAACAGCATTTGTAAGTTTTGAACATAAATATTTTCCCTTGTGGGTAGATTAATACTTGAAAGCTTGCAAATAAAATTGAGGAGGAAAATCAAATTCCATGAGGAAGCTGAGTAGCTACTAATATTGGTTTTTTGGTAGTTCTACTTAGGAGAAAAAAAAAGAACAATCTCAATTTTTCTGTATACTATGCATGTAGACAGTTTGTTTCCATTCTTTATAGTGTATGTATTATTTGGGTTTATGTTACATAAGATTATAAAACATAATTTTAAAAAACATTTGAAGCAGATTGTGAAAGTATATTTTTATCTTATTCTTACACTAAGTTATCAGAACAGGTTGCTTATGAATATTGTAGATGCTTCCCTTTATACTGAGTACAAACAATGCTCACTTTCCCTGATCAAATAAGTATTTTTCATGATCAAATAAGTATTTTCCATGCCACTCGGACCTCAATATCTGTGAGTATTCAGAGCGGTAGACACAAAAATATAAGAACAGTTGTAGTTATTCCTGACTGCTCCCTATTTTTCTAACAGTGTTTTTCTACCATTCTTTTTTTTTTGTAATACCTAGAATGAGGTATTTCAGCTCTGCATTGCCCCGTGTTTTTTTCCTGGTTATAAATAAACAACAGATTCACTCCCTAAGCTCATGGCCCTTCCTTGCTACAACTGCTGAAATCAGAGACTGGAGACTGTCCGAAGACTTCAATGGCCTTCAGCTCTTGTTGGTAGCATGGTACAAATGAGCAAGGGCTGCATCAGGTTACTATGACCTAACAAAAAAAAACTCTTCTCATCCTGAAAATACTCCCACTTGTACTGCTGTCTTCATGCCTCTGCTAATGCACAGGATACCAGTATGTATTTAAGGAGTTTGTCTACTGTGGTGGACACAATGATTTGACTGTTTGTCAAAGTCCTGTGCATATTTCAACATTACTTTTTCAGCATTGGTTGTGAGATCTTCTGAATCAGAGAGGGTCATGGTTAGGAAGACCGTGAGTGTAAGAGTGCTTCCCAAAGAAAAGACATGAGCACAGATCAAAGCTGCTACCAGTCATTAGAGTTTGAGTTTCCCATGGGCTTCCTTTAGAAGTCTGGGAACATGAGACTTTGAGGTTACAGTGGAAACTTGACGTGGTTCTTCACTAAGATGTGTTTCTTAATAAAATGTTCCCATTCAACTCAGTCAACCTTAAGCTTCCTTAATCCACTTTGCTTATTTCTAACTATTCCGACTGGAACTTCACAAAGCAAATGAATCTCTGTGCATTTCAACAACTCCCAGCTGTCCCCACCTTCGACACTGTCACAGGCTGGCACCTTACAAAGCAGCATGTACAGGAACAGAGAGGGAAGGGAGGCAGGAGGAGCATCATGTGAGCATGTACTGACTCCAGCAGGATGCACAAGAAAAATGCAGGCTGCCCATGCATAGAAAGGTCAGTAGGAATTTTACCAATAAGGTAATTAATTGGCTGCACATTGACCTACAGCAAATACAAACTGAGGAGACCAAGAAAATACAAAGACTGAAAATTAGCCGTGATTAAATCGGCCTATCTCAAGCTCTATTGACTGCAAGTAGATGTGCTGGAATTGATGTCAGCAGTAAACCTGTGGCACAGAAAAACAGAAACAGTGATTGCAAAAGGTACTTCTGCTTGAAGCCAGCCAGCTCATTTTCCACAGTGGTGGGCACTGGTTAAGAAAGGAAGCCAGCAGTGTCATAAAATAGATGCGTTGATTCACAGGTTACATCCCACATTGGCAAGACTGACACTCTGCTATTGCTTCTTCAACAGACTTTCTGTAACCTTCAGTATGATATTTTAGTCTCATTCAAACTCCTTTGAAATCTTTGAATAGATGACTGAGAGCTGAGACTGGGACTCATAGCTATAGCTACACAGAGGATTTATTTTCTTTTTACCATGTGCATCCAGGGAAAATGGCTATGTTCGTCACTAACCTGAAGATGTGAATTGAAAAAAAGAGAGGTTGAGAGGTGAAAAAGGAGAAAAAAATCACTCTGTCTTTGTGCTTGACTGCTCACCATCTGATGGTCCACAGCTGATGTTAGAATAAAAAATTAAGACAGTGTTGCCCCATTTCAGCCACTTCTTTGCAAAAGCCAGTAACCCTTATGAATAAAGTCTGCATGAAACATTTTTATAACCTACCCAAGCAATTCAAATCAATTATATTAGTGGAGTGCTGTCACGTAGAAAAACTCTGTAATCTTGATCAGCTGGTTGAGCTGCTGCCATGGCAGCTTTGAAAGTGAGGAGGAATCTTCTGTGCTTGCCTTCTTCATGATGTAAAAAAAAAATTCTAGGTGCAAAAACTAGGATGAATGACCCGTATTATTTTCTCAATTTGACAGGAGGTTAGAGATTTTCTTAGGACTTGAATATGACTGCGATGTAAAGGAAGGTATGTTTATGACTGAAAGACTTGCCCAGGTTTATGTCAAAAAGTAAATACTCCTATTTTCAGGGTGGAAAATTTAAGTTTTACTACAGCAAACCCTTGTGTTCATTCTAACATGAACTTCCTTCTTCAGTATAGTTTCTGCATGCATTTAGCTATTTTATGCACTCAATACTGTTTAAAATCATTGAGACAAGCATCTGGTTAAGCAGAAAGTCCTAAACAAAATTCTTGCTCTATAGGCTTGCTGGAAAATGGGGAAATCTCCACTCCGTCCTAAGGACAGAGAGAGGGTTAAAGCATTTTTAGCTTAGAGACCTGAAGTCAGCTTTTGAATATTCTTGTTCAGTTCAGCAAGTTGCATGTGCTATTAATTTTAATGATGCTATTAGACCAGCAGAGGCCATCATCCGTTACTGTGCATCCCTAACAGAGTGAAAGAGCATGCACATTGGCTCTGTCACCCTGAACAAAAGCTCTTCTGCAGTAAAGCACTCCTCCATGCTGCAGATCTCAACTAGCCAAGGAGATAGGAAGACAGGGGAAAGAATGTATGTTTTAAGGAGAGTGCTGAAAAACTAAGATTTCTCAACAGTAAGCAACACAGAGATAAACAAGATTACTAAGCTTGTAGTCAGTCACTGGTCATTTTGCCTTGAGATATGTATGTAAGTGATAAAATAGATTTCCCTAGCTTAATTCTCTTACCCAAGTTGAAAGCAACAAGAAAATAAAATACTTTGGCTCTTCTTACTGATTTCTGAGCCTTTGCTGATTCTGCGGATGTCTGCACTGATTGTACTGAACAGATAACCCATGCTGGCTTGAGGTATGCCTCTGTAACACTGCTGCCAAGCATACATCAGGCTTTAGGATAGCTGGATTTCATGCAGTCTCCAAGCTAGTTTCTAGTTTCCTCACATACTTTATACAATGCCTGTTTTATATGGGAAAACACCCCAAGCATTCTAAATTGTTAATAACAGTGGGAATATTTTCAAAGCTTTGGAGTTGAAGTGCTTTACTTTCTTAACTTGAATATTATGCACAACGGTTACCACATAGAATTGCCAAATATGCAAGAATAACATGGTAAATTAGGGAAATGAGAATGCTATGGGATTTCGACCATTACAGAGAAAGACTAGAAAACTAGAATTTCCAAGAAAAACACAAAAATATGGGATGATTTTTCCCAAATGCATTTGCTAGAGAAAGGTGTAATCAATCATAACTCTCAACCTGTCGTTGTTAATTTTCTCAATTTTGATTAGGAACAAACCAGAAGGCTAATCAAGTAAGGATCATACCTGTTAATGTTTGAACAGAAGAGACAGTTTGTCCTAAATGTTTGTGAGGAATGGTGATCCAGGAAACTTGCAATTGTGCATACTCTGCATACACAGTGACATAATCAAGAAAAGAAGAGGAAAGGAAACAAATTAAGAGCTTCTGATGGTCATATTTCTTCATCCAATGCAGGTCTGCTTGTGGCGTTTGATAATGTGTGCAGACCAATGTTATTGATTTGCTAAAGTTACAGCAGTGCATTGGTTTTAATGTTGTTATGTTCCAGGTCACCAAGGTCATCAAAAGTAATTTCTGGAAAAGTAAGGGAAGAACCTTACTCGCTAAAAACAAATATGTCCCAAGGAAAAGGATATTGAAGGTTTAAAGTTCAATGAAGAAGGTGAGAGAATCTTTTACACTGCTAGACCTTGTTATAAGTTGAAATAGCAGGTCTCAGGAGGAGGAAGAATATAAAATCAAAGTCTTTTTGTGGGACAGTGAGGACGAGAGGTTTGGATGCTCTTGCATTTTTCCCTGAGACAACATCCTTCTAGGGGTCTCTGTGGCCCCAGGACAGTTTGTAGTAGCTTAGTTTTAGGAGGAAGGAAGAGTTTGTAGAAGACATAACCAAGTCAGTCTGTGTGCACATGCTATAGGCAAATATTTTTCTCCATAGGAGACCAATTTAGCTCCACAATATGTAGAGTCTATGTATTATTCATCACCCAGAACACAGAACCTAAAACTTGATGGGAGATACCTAGCTTGGGCTTATATGAAGATATTCTAAGATGATAGCAGTCACAGATGGCTTGAGAGGGTATTGCAGGGGAAAATCTGCAAACTAAATCAGAATCAAAGCACTGTATTCATTTTTTATCAACCCAACTGACAAAGAGTGTCAGTATCAGTACTATCACAGATGATGGCAATACTAGACACTCCAAATTGTTGATATCTATAGTTTTCTAAATGTGCTGTCCCTCAGTTGCTGGGTACCAGATCCCTGAAGGAGCAACCTCATAGAGGAGGATGCTCAACACAACTTGGGTAGGATGGTGACGCCACAGGGCAACTTCTGGCAGCCCCAAACCAGGTTCAGACTGCTGCTTTTCTCGTTCCAAGATCTCTCTCCCTTATAACAAATTTTCACACCGCTTCTTTACTTCTTTGTGGGTTGTTTTTAGGATGCTTCTTCCTTCGTTTCAGAAATTCCTTTATAATTCACCAGTTACTGTTTAATATAGTTGATGGTCATATTCCTACTTAACATGATGAGTTTGGGGCACATGCCTTCCAGGCAGTTCTGTGTGCTTTATCCACACTCTCCATATGCTCTGACACTCTTAAACAAACAGGGTCTGCTGTCCATGCCATTTGCTAAGCAGGCAGCACAAACACTCCCACAAAGGGTGAGAGCTATATCAACTTCAACAGTCTTTCTGACTATAAATTGTGAAGTTAATATTTTATAAGTTGTAGCTGAAAGTTGAAAGAGACAGCTTGTTCTCATAGTTTCCTACCTGAGTTCTCAGTGGTCTTTCCCTTTGATTTTTTTCCTTCCATATAAGTCTTCCTTTTTTCATGCCTCTGTGTTTATACTGATAATATTCTCTTTAAATGCAGCTGTTTCTTCTATTCATTGCCTATAGGCTGAAGCTATAAATCTCTAACAGCTATAACTAAAGTGTCTGGCAGACATTTTACATTTGGTCCACAGGAAGAAGTTGCAGAGGAGACTTATGTGTTAAGCTTTCTCCTTGACACCATGTAGTTGTTCTCTTTGTTTTACATAGAAAAGATGTGCATAAGTGATCTGAAGAGCCTCAATAAAATATTACAAGGCAAACCATATATTTCTTGCCCATGTAAATCACATTAGTGAGAGCTGTGGATTAATTGATCCAATCCCCGTATCATTTTATTACATTTTCTTTGCTCATTCCCTGCTGTATAACCCCATTAAACAGTTCTCTTCACTATATGTAGAGAGAGGTAGCAAGCTACCATCAGAATCTTGTTATGCACATACACAGATATCTATATATCCATTATTTCAGAAAGAAATATAGATAGGAATCTCTCTATTAATATTCTCTAGACAGAAAGAGAAATTGAAAGATAATGTCATTAGGATCCCAAAGAGAGCTGGTATTGACTGAAGGATGGCAGCTACATTAGAATCAGGGGCTGTAGAAGATTTTAACGTGCTTTTCTCAGACTTGTTTATTGTGATCAGCTTTCTTCTGTGATAGTGATATGTATTTTTTGGCATGCCAGGCAAGGCGTTGTAGTGTCATGGGAACGATATTTAAGTGTTGGATCCTAAAGTATGTTACTGATGTGCTAACACAATTTCATTGATCCCAGTGGAATGTATTATGGTTCATATAGTTGAAGCATAAAGCAGCTGGCAGCAAAATACACAGAGACCTGTTAAATCCTCCACTTGTTTAGATAAGTTTATTAGTTCTTGGGCTCAGCCAACTCCACCTGCTGCTCACTTATTATTTCTACAAGCAATAACAAATTGAAAAGGTGGTGGGAGGCCCTGGGCTCACTTGGAGCTCAGGCAACTTATGATCTTATGCTTCAGTGCTGTTAAGATGCCACATGCTGTTGTGCTTCCTATACTACGTTAGAAACCATCTTGCAGGTGTCTTTTTACTTTTGTGAGGCATATTACAAGGCTTATCAGAGGTGGGAAGTCTTGCTCTCCAATTCTTCTCATCCTCCTTCAAGATAAAGCCTGTATTGGCTACTGAGCTCACAAGAGATAAGCAAATCCTTGGGCCTGAGGGACAATTGCCTATCATGAGGTCTTCTTTTTAATTAAGAGGGCTGAGAAGCAGTGACCTTGCTGTACTTTTTATACACAAGTGCAGGAGAAGGATTAATGATGAATCCTTTCAGGATATTACATTGATTTGAGGAAATCTTTCTTTTGAACAAGGACCATCCAACTTCAGCAGTTTTCAACTTTGTGCACAGGGCAGCTCAGGACACATTGCTTATCCTTTACCCAAAGGAAGCACAGTCTTCATAATTAGGTGGATGAGCATGTCTGTGAGATGGACATCATCAGTTGTGATGCTGACATTCAGAAGGAAGCTAATCAAAACACACTACAAGGGTTTTGAAACCTGCTTGTAACAACATTGGGCCAGTCTCTCAGGAAAACAAGATCAATAATTTTCACTAGCTGAGGATCCAGACTACTTACGAAAAATAAAGAAGTAGCACAGATACATCTGACTTAACAGGAAACCTCTTTTTTTGACAACAATTATACGTGGTGACTGCAGATGGAGAATGCACTATACTGTGTAGTAGTAGGACTGTTACATCCTCCTTCCTCTTCCAAGGTAATTATTGCCTTCAACAGCAGGAGGAAAAACAAAGAGCATCTCCTCTCATTTATTTGATGGTGCTGAAAAACAGTTTGGAAAACTCCGTAGCACTTTTCTCCTGTGCTCGTGCCACATAAATGAGGCATTTGTTACAATCGTCTTTTTTTTTTCTCACAAGGACATTGAATACTCTGCTCTGGGCAGAAACACTCCTACCTGATCAAGGCAAGAAAAACAGCAATCAGTGCAGCAAAGCATGAGTAGCACAGACAAGCCCTGCCTGTGACTGGACCTTAGAATGCACTATTTTGTGTGATTTTTCTTTATGTAGAGAAAAAGATCAACACCATGACCCCAGAAACATGAGTAAAACTCTTAGGGCACTCCGACCAACACGTTCTTAGACTGCATAAAGGAATGGCAAAATTGATTTGCAGTGACTTGCCTCCTTGTAGGGGGCTCTCTCTCTCTCTTCAAATATGGCCAAAACAATAAGTTCAGAATAATTTTTGAAGAGCTAATGGTAGGTGTGCTAAGTCCCAGATGAGATCCCACAGCCCATTCTCTGACTGACAGGGATTTTCAAAGTCAGTGGCATCTAGGTAGTAAAGTGTGGACAAGGATTCAGTTCCTTTGCCCATACCCTGATGCCATGAGTCCTAGGTTTGGTCTGGAAACCATGTAGCTCAGACCAAGACTGGTGACCAAGGTCATGAACACAGCCAGCTTCCCAGGTCAAGGCAGCTTGTGACACATTGGCTGGGAATACATTGTATGGATTGTGTAGTGAGACCTTAACTGCCCTTTGAAAACATCAGTCATTTTTCTTAATAGCTTATACCAGTAATTCCTTTTTTGTTGTCTAAGCCCTATCTGACTCCTGCTTCTAGCTGAATCTCATCACTCTAAGTAAGTGCTCTAGGAAAAAGGAGTAGTTGTAAAATATCTTGAGAAAAGCTTTTGACATCTGATTGCAAAGCATTTTCTGTGATTGAGAGAAGTACAGGCTGCATGAATGGGCTTTAATGCTCTGAATATTAGTTGGATTACTGGGCTCAAAGGGCAATAATGAATAGTTCAGCATGCAGCTGGCAACCAGTAACAAGTAGAGTACAATACGGGTTGATTCTGGGAAGATATTATTCCACATATTCGTCAATGGCCTGGATGATCAGGCAGAATGCATCTTCAGCAAATTTGCAGGTGAAGATGGGGTGGATGAAAATGTGCCAAATGACAGTAAAACTTCAGATCACAAGGAACTTGATAAACTTGTGTCTGGGACCAATAGAAATCTCATGAAGTTCAGAAATGAAGCAACACAAAGTTCTCTACGTGGGGCTTTCATATTGCATAGCGGGCTGCAATAGAGGGAGTGTGGCCAGCAGACTGAAAAGTATAACATTCTCCTGCTTGCTGATAGAGAAGTTGCACCTGCAATGTTGTGATCTGTTTTGGGATTCCCTAGTTCAAGACAAATATTTGCAGAGTGCTAATAAAATTGTCAGAGAATTAGTGCAGACAGCCTTCATGAAGAGGATAGGGAAGTTTAATATGGAAGAAGGAATGCAAAGAAGATTCTAATTGCAGACTACTTGAAGAGTTAAAATAAATCAACTTGGTAATGGCGGCAGTGGTAAAACATTCAACAATGTTAATAAAGTCCAATTTGAGGGGTTGAGGTTGGATAATAGAAAACCATTTTCACTTTGAAGGTACTGCAGTCCTGAAATAGCTTGCCAAGAAAGGCTGTTGAATTTCCAGTCTTGTAGATTTTCAAAATTCAGCTAAAGAAAGCCATGGATTAAATGATTTGCTGTCAGCAGCAGCTCTGCTTAAGGTTGGATGTTGGATTAAGTCCCTCCAAAGCTCTCTTCTAGTCAATGTTTCTATGATTTGTTCTCTAGAAGTGCATTGACCACACAGATGTGACAAAGTCTAATGGAGAACGATTCATTTTCCCACCTCTTTCTAGAGGTTGTGTTAGACAATTTTGGCAGAGTTTTATTTTACAGCCAACATGTCATAAAAGTCTGCACCTTCGCACAACAAAATCAGGAAGGATTACTGAATTGAAACTGATATCTGGAGGCCTAGATCAACCTCCTGCTCAAAGACCTATCTTCAGAGTAAGATCAGGTTGCTCAAAATCATCCAACTTTAGGAAAAACTTAAATCTTGCCAAGATGTTCCAGTTTTCAACCACTCTCTCCTTTTTTCTATTGTGTAATTGAAGTATCCCATATTTTAACTTGTTGCCACTATCACTTTTTGTTGTGTGTTTCTGGAAAAAAAATGTTTCTTCTGTCAGCCACTCATTAGTATGAAAAACTACAAGTGAATCTCTCTTTAACCTTCTGTTTCCTGGCTGAATAAACACAAGTCCTTCAGCCTCTCCCTGTAAGTCAGGTGCTCCAGTTCAATGTCATCACTAAAAGAGAACACTGCTGATTCTTCTTCAATTTATTGCCCCTCCTCCCCAGGACTGTCCAGTCCTTTAATGCAAAGCTTTGTATCCAGTCAGTCATTGGCTAACTGTCCTCCGTATTATCAATTATTATATATTTGTTGTCATTTGCAGTAATCCACAAACTTGCTAAATCCATCCAGTTTATCTGCAACCTTCCTGTTCAACCATTCAGCCCATACCCACTCAGTCGGGGTACAAGTATACTATGGCAATCTGTGTGTGAAAGGACATTCTAAAGTCAAGGTAAAGACTATCCAGTTCTTTTCACTCGTCCTCAGAGCCCATCTTCCCATCATAGAAAGCAATTCGGTTGGTATAGTGAGATTTAACCATACTAAATCCAACCTAGATGTTTCCACTCACCTGATGTCCTTCATGCGGATGGAAATGGCTTCCTTGGAGACTTCACCCAGCATTTTCCCAGGGAAGAGGCAAGACTGACCAGTCAGTTCCCCTTAACTTTTTACAGATGGGAGAAAAAATTATCTTTCTTTTTCTGCTTGGTAGGGAACCACCAATTGCCACAGAAAGCAGCCTCAGAATGAAGCTGGACAACTCCCCCAGCACCATGCAAAACATGTACCAGAGAATTAAACCTATAATTACTTTTTCTGAGGGAGCTCAGAAATATATTTCCCTTTAGCTAGAGCATGTATAAAATTAAGTCAGCAGATTCAGAAAATGGAAGATCTGCCCCCTCCACTTCCTTATTATATTTTTAATGTATTATTTTCTAGCTATTAATAAGATATAAGGGAGGATATAAAGGCTAAAAATAAAACCAAAAGCATTTAATTTTAAAAAAATATCATAATTTCAGCAATACATTGGAAAATGCAAAGCAGAGAAAGCTTTGGAGAGAGCAAGAATAAAAGTTCTCCTGGAAAAGTTTCAGAAGCAAAACTGAAAGTGAACAGAAAAAATAAACTGACACATGAAAAATCAAAGCTATTTTATTGGTCTCCAGCAGGCAGCTTGTCCCTCTGCATTAGAGGAATAAGAGAAAACACGTGAGCTGCACTCACTGTTCCTTTTGCATTGCTGCCAATGGTGCAACACACAGGTGTTGCCAGCTCTCTGTGCTGTGCAGAACTCAGATTAAACTAGCTATTGTTTCTTGGATTTTGTCCTGGTCTTTCTTTTCCATCTTCTAACCATTCCTATTTTATTTTTCCCTTTTATTTCTGTGGCATTTATTGGTTTTTTTTCTTCAATACTTTTTTCCATTGTGCTTCTATTCACTATATTTTTTTTTTCTGGTGCTCTCATCATGCTTTTGGTTATTCTGTGGTACCCAGCATAGCTCCCTGACATAACTGTCCACATCCTTACTCTTGTCTCTTGTTTTACAGTATCCAGACACATAGATTCCTATATTTGTGTGGCATGAATAAAGAAAAATTTACTGCATGTCTGGAGTTCCAGAGAATTAAGGTAACTTGAAAAAAATGTCAACAAAACCAAACTATAACGCTTAGAAAATTGTATTTATATTACCAGAGAAAAATAATACCAAGAAAAATGATAGTAACCAATTGAAAAATCTTTCCCAGACAACTGGATAATTCAAAACTGTTGGAAGACTTTAAGCTAACTTATCTCCAAGTCTGTATACCCAGAAACAGTGAAACATCTCAGATTATTTCTGCACACAATTTCTCTCCTGGCTGTTTACAGAACAGAAAATGCAGGCAGGTTCTTGTTATCCTGTGTCTCAATTCCTGCCCACCTTCTCAACAACCCCACTTTGGTTACCCTCTTATTCACTCTGAACCATACCATTAGACCAGCGTTTGTCAGACCCATTGGTCAGCAGGTTTATCTTTCCCCCTTCCTATCTTCAAAGTTAAATCCCCACCAGGTCCAAGTCTGAATTTCATTTCTGTCTGCCTGGCGGGTGCTCGCAGCCATTAGTTACAGCCATTTCTCACTCCCCAGCTTGGAGGAGTGGAGTTGCTGCCCTATTCCCTGAGCACTGCCAGGATTTATGGGAACAATCTCTCTTAATGCTTGGTGTCCCATTTTAATGCCAGCCTCAGAAATGGAGACCCACAGCCTGAGAAATGTTCCTGTCTCTGTGTCAATATCCTTTTTGAGACTCTTTCGGCTTGTGCTCTCTAGCACATCAAACATCAGGCATGGGTGGTTTATCCCACACCTGCCAGAGCTCTATCATTCAATGCAGGACAAGTGCACTAGGGCTACTCTTGACATCAGCAGCATGTTAAGTTTTCAGACACATTCAGCTTGGCCTGTCATTCTGAGTGTCCCCATAAACACCTGGGAGCCATCTTCATTGCTCACCTTCATACCTTTTGAAATCTCTTCTGTCCCGGCACCTGCAAAAAATAAGGCAACTGTTAAGCTCTGCCAGCACAATGGCCTCATTTTTTATGACTGAAATGCCACTATTTTTGGTGGCAATTTGTTGTCTGATCTCTCATATAGATTATAGATATTCACATGGCAAGGAACCACAGTGTGCTGTCCTTTATGTGAAAGACCTGGCACATAACAGAACAGGGACATCTAGGCCAAAATCATAGAATCATAGAATCATCTGGTTGGAAATGACCTCTGAGATCACTGAGTCCAACTGCACCTGTCCACTTTTTAAACCATGTCCCTGAGAAACTCGACCATGTCTCTGAGAAACTCAATGGTGTTAACGTGCTCTGCATGTCATGTTACCTGACCCAGCCAGGAGGTTCAGTCAGTACTCGAGCTTTTGGGGAAAAATTTCTCCTAGAGCATCGGGCTTTAATTCAGGGCGCTGCCTTCCACAGAGCTGTGCATCCATCTCAGCTCTGCTGCTTGCCTTGCCTGCTCCAGAGCCATGGAAATTACCGGAGTGCAGTGAGCCTTACCTGTTCCTTTACCAGAGCATCAGTCCCAGTCTCTGTGCCTCCCAGTTCCCTGGGGACAATTATAAAGACTGTCTGCACCCCTGTCTCCAGCTTCTTCCCGTAGTAGAAGCAGTCCATAAGTCATTCAGGGAAAAATGAAAATTAGTTTTGCCTAAGACTCCGGAGAAGTCCTGAGACAGCCTTCTCCTCATGCCCTGAGAAGCTGCTTTATTAAATGTGCTCCAAACTTGTCCAGCACTCAACTGTGACAGGAGGAAACTTCCATCCATAGTTCTCACAGGAGTCAGCTCCAGGTACCAGGGATGTAGGAAACAGTTGCATTAGCAATGCTAATGCCAGGTACAAACACAGGGGAAGAACTGGAACTGGCAAACCTTCCTAGCAAAGGCTTTTATCTGTGAGAATCAATGGGTTAAATACCAACTTCCCAAAGGAACAAAATTACATAGCTGAATCCTTAGAACAGTTTGAAGTACAGGAAGAAATATTTGGTTTACAACCTGAAATTCTTTCTTTGCTGCAAGAGAGATCCAGTCATTCTCTTTCCATTTTCTGGTAATGTTGATTTCAACACAATTTTGGTTGTTTTTTTTTTTATTCTCCTCAGAAATAGTCTGCTAAGTTGTGCCATCCCCTTGATGTGCAGTTTCTTTGCATCATAGCATAGCATCATGGTTTAATGAGAGGGAAGTACTGGAGTTACCCACTGGCACCTGCTTTCATTCACTCTCCAACTTCTCTTAAGATTGAATGAACTTCTGCTATGCTGGATATCAAATTGCACTGAATCCTACACTTGGCCAATTCTATTATTGTCACTCCTGCGTCTTTCAAAAATATAACTGCAGTTGGCAACTCTAAAAAGTCATATTGTTTGCATAGCATATAGATTATATAGTGAATTTATTTGCTTGTACAAATATGCAAGCAGTAACTGAGAACTGGTTTAAATACAACAAATATATTCAACAAAACAGTCAGGAGTGCTGTCATTAAAGGAAACTCCTGGTAGAACAGTGATCACAGCCTGGGGTGACGTGCAGCTGATGAAATGTCCCCAAACCCAAGAAAGGGTGATGGCGCCATAAATACCAGCTTTATGTTTTTTTCCTCAAACACAATAATAGCCTTTTTTTCCCATGGATAACTTATAGATCAGGTTTAGGAATGGCTATACTGGGACACACAACAGATATGGGAAATTGTGGCTTTTAAATTTTGAAGCTGGTAAATTCCCTGGCTGTTTCCACCACGGAACAGATTTTGCACCTCCCGCCTGTGACCTCCAAGGAGTGAACATAGTGCCCTCCTGTAAGCCATGCAAAAGGCACTAGGACAATACGAAGGACTCACAGGAGCTAAAGATCAATACACCAATACTTATCAGCAGGGAACAGCAGAATGGAAGAACTGGCTGCTTTAACCTGCAGTACAAACGATGCATTGCTGCCTCCTCCAGCAACTGCCAGAAGCACCAGTAGCGGCTGCCACAGGCAGCAAGAGGAGGCTCTCCTCCCCGTCTAAACTGTCTCATACTCCTCTAAACCTTTGCAGCAACCAAAACCCATGCTCAGCTTGCAGAGCTCTCACTGATGCTCCTTAGCTCTTGCCTTTTCTCCAAACTTGCAGCAAACTCTGTCATCCTGAGCTATGTCTGCTGTCACAGCAAAAAGTTTTGTCATCCATTGGTTATCATCTTAAGGTAGTTGATCTCATTCCTGTCTGCAGTGCTAAAAAGCCTTGAAATGTCTCCTCCCCAAAATAAAGGTAAGAGAGTATTTTACTCTGCTGAGAAACCGAGAGAAGGACCTACAGAATGCCTCCTGCAAACTGTGTGGGCTCTGGGGAGATGTCTGCTTGCAGAGAATCACTTAGCCACAGTAATCTCCACAGCAAGGAATCTCTTTGCCTGCATGCACCCCAAAATTCAGGCATTACAGCTCCAACTGAGCCTCTCAAAATTAAACCTCATATATTGAAATATTTTGTAGTTTGACATAAATCAATACCAGAGCAGAGTCAAATACTTTTGCTTCTTCAGCCAATGCTCTTTCCAGTAGATTGCATTGTATCTTACGTAATAACTGGTTAATTAGATAAAATCCACCTCAAATGTTATTTGAACAGAAAGATTTTCTTCATAATAGTGGAAACCCTGCTTCAGCCTTAGGAAAAATGCATCTGAACTGCGTTTTAAAAACATTTTAAAGTCATTCTGAAAATGCCAAAAACTGGCCTTTCAACATTTTCCCTGTGTTTTTCTTCTTTTTTTTAATGAAATTTCACCAAATTTTGTGACAAACCAACAAAAATCAATATTTTTGTCAATTTTTAGAATTCTTCAATCTGCTCTAAAAACTGATCAAGATAATATTTGTTTCTGTTGATGTTGGTGGAGACTCTAATCAATATCACTGGAGACATCTTTTGAGGCTAAATATTTATAAGACATGCACATTCAGCTAATATTTAAAGAATGACTTTGTGGTTTTAAAAAATACTGAACTAAAGCAACCAAATTCCTGCTATGTGTTGGACTAGTCTTGCAAGAAGGACTGCTTCTAAGTGACACCATGCATGAGAGCTCACAGATTATTACCTGACATAAGTAATCAGATCAGAAAATTGCTGGTACTGTAATTGAGTCATTCAATTGCAACTCTCGCTGGAGTTATCTCCTCCCCCTGGCCCAGGAGGCAGTGACAGATGAGCAGATTCCTGTACTTGAAACACTCCTAGCATGGAAAACTGCAATGTCACTGTTTTGTTTTCCAGAAATTAAAGCTGATCCTCAAGGGAAAGGTGTCATGTAAAAACACAGGGAAATTTATCTATGAACCTAGAGAAGACGGTCAAAGTGAATATGTCTGAATCAGTCAGTATTGAGACTGATGCTTCATTGACTTGCAGCTTTCCTTGCCCATTTATAATGTCTAAAAGTTAGGAACAAAAAAGCCTAGCAGTAGAAACTTGGGAATTTTTATTTTGAGACACACTACTCAGGCATTTGCTTACTATTTTTGGGTATAAGGATTAAAGGAAATGAGAATCACAAACTCACTGAATCTGATGGTCAAGTTTGAAAATTCAAAATAGCATCTGTTACTCAACTAAGTCAATTGATCGTCAAATTGCACTTATCAAAGTATTACAGGGGTAGAGGCTAAAACTCTTTCATAGCCCTGCCTTGCAAAGCAGCTTTATGGTCCAAGTGTATCAGGACAACAAACTTGTCTCCCCAGGCTCTGCAACACAAGCATAACCTCAGCCTTTCAAAGTACATGAAGCCCTATGAATGCAGTTAATTATAAATAGTGTTGAAAAGGAAGCTTAAAAAAGGAAGGTCGTGTTCCCTACATCTGAACATTAAATCCCTTCAAGATCAGGCTGCCCTAGATAAAAGTGGCTGCATTCAGCTGTATGGTATCTACATTACAAATATTCTTTTAAATGGTGGTAAAAGGAACTTAAACTTATATTTTGCCAAAGAGCCAAAGCAAAGACAAAGGATTAGGTGCACTGCCTTTTCTAAGTGCTCATCTAACAGCACAGGCATATTTATTATAATTGCTTGGCCTCAGTAATGTCTAACTACGAGCTTTCTTTATCCCACTGGAGATGGGCTTCAGGGAAAGGGCAAAGCCCACAAAGCATGAGGTATAAGGCCTGTAGCCATTCAGATACCTGTGTAGGATTTATCAGTATGCCAGAGACCATGATCTGTTTGGTAAGATTTAACACAGTCACCCTTCTTTAAAATAATGTTCAGTCACAAATGTAAATAATTAAGAATCAGAAGCCTTTGCTAGTTTTATACTACTGACACTGGTCAGAATTACTTTGTTCTTCCCTGAAGGACAACAACTATCAGAAAGCCACGCCAAGCCTGACTCCAGACCTCTCCTTGGTGAAGTGCTATCTCTGTTCCCCTTCAGATAGCACTTTGTCCTACTGCTTTTCTTTCTGCCCATGTTAACCCTGTCAATATTTGCTGTTTCTCACAGCCCAAGACAAATCCTGTGAACAAAACCTTCCCGTTTTCCAATGTTTGTGAAAATTACTTAGCTCCTTGCCTGGACATGACACAGCAACCTGTTTTGGAAGACTGTTGTCTCTCACTAGAAGTCCCTCGCACCAGCATCACCTGGACAGGCTGGGTTTTTGAGGGAATCTAGTGTCTATATGGAGTCCAAGGTCCACGTAGACCTCCACTGTGAAGCAACACCAACCACAGAGACCTGTGGTGCTGCCTGCCGTCAGCTGTGCAGCACTGTCAGGCTGTGTGCTTGAGCACTTTTGTAAAAGGAGAGATTGAATCTGTATAAGCCCAGTCCAGCTCAGTCTCTGTCCCTCCAGAGAAGTGCCCTCAAATATCTCTTGGGTTACCTAAATGAAGAAAGAAGCTGCTTCTCTTGCTCCTTGTGGAGAAGGATCTTGGTGTTGCCTGAAATTGCAGTCAAATACTTTTCCTGGGATTGAATAATGTATTTTTGTTTGGATTTTGGGAAGGAGGGAATGTTTCTGCTTTTAGTGAAAGCCAAAAATGTGTAATTTCTCTTCAGTTTCCTCGTTATGTTGCAGTTTTAAGGGTGATAATGTCTACTTTAGACCTGAAATTGATTTGGGTGTGATGTATATGTAAGAATACTGAGGAATTATTGGAGACAGTTTTAACTTTCAACTGCTAAAACCAGACAGTCTTGTATCTCTCCTTCTACCTTTAAAATACAACAGCAGCATTTTCTATCTTAAAGCCTGTGCTTTAAGAAGTATGCAAGTTCTTTTCAGTTAACAATCAAGTGAAATTAGTGAGAAGCTCCATTGCACCTTGTGCGAAGGACAACGTCACTGTTGTTTGGCATAGAGCAAGACCACAGCCTGAAGGAGTATGTGAATATCCCCAAGGCTATTGCAAAATAGCAACAACATGAAGCACATTCCTGACACAATCCAGCCCATAAGCCACTCCAGAGCAATGATGAAAGTTCTGTGCTTCAAATTACGTATGTGCATGGTTGTGGGTAGGAACAAATACCTTGGCAAGGATATAATGAGAAAAGATCAGTGCTGATATCCTTTGCAAGCCTGTTTTTGCAACTTCTGCTCGTATTTCTAGAAATCTGTGCAACTCCTGTCTTATAACCAGATCAAAGAGAGAACAAAAGCTATAAAAGATTTTACTGATTGATCTCCCAAGGGCGCTCATGAGTATCACTTCTACTCAGGTAAGCAAGTATCACAGAATCAGAGCTCTAGTTTCTGTACGTCGTTGACTGTTTAGTTTTACGCTTTCCAATTACTGCTGTTGACCAAAAGTGTAGTATAAGTTTGTCATTAAAATTCCAGCATCATAGTCATCTGATAAGAATTCAAATAAAGAAGGTGCGATGAAATTAATCTAGTATTCTGGCAAAACTCAAAGCAGTGGGAACTGGTGAAGTACAAGCTTAATCCATTCTTCTTTGAGTCTCACTGTCATTTCAAGGTTCACCTAGAATTTTTATATGGGCTTTTATGTTGGATGAAGTTTATAAGAGGAGATTAATAAGTTTCTATTGCCTGTACCTAAGCAAATACAACTACAGGATACTCATCCAATTCTTTTTGGTGACACATAGATATTATGACAATATATGTTAACCAATATAAGCAATTTCTTAAATCAAGATAAGTCACTAGTTAAAAGCATGCATTCCCTGGGTTTTTCCTGTGAGAGGTCTGATTTTTGTCAATATCTTGTGTAAAATTCACAAGAGAAAGGATCATCAAAGGCAAACCCATGCACAAAGGAATCGATATGAGAAGAAAATCCAGTTCAAAAATTTGTCAGCTCCTAAATTGTCTGTCATTATTCTTTTTTTAATCCTTTTCATACTGTGAGCAGGCACTCAATGGCAACATGAGACACGAGGCAACTCCAGGATGCTCTAGTGAACTTCTGTTCAGTTCTACCTCACCATCCAGTCTGAAGATGTTTGTGTTGTCAAAAGCACATACAAATGTACAGATGCTTATAATTTAATGTGACTAAATAGTGGCGATGGAAAATGACAGTGGTAATGATATCCTGGCAATCAGAGCTGAGAATGAGTCACATGCTGATTTTTAAATGGAACAAAGATGACCGATTGTATTTCAATTCTGCAGGTGTCGGAAATTGCACTGGGGTAAATCAATGTAGAAGACTCATTTATTTTTTACTCTGAAAAGTAGAAGATCGAGCAAAATTTTTGTTGAAACAAAACAACCTCTTCAGACCGCTTTTGGTGAATTGAAAAGTAAAACTCAGAAACAAAATATTTTGAATTCTACAGTTATTTCCATTTCAGACATTTCTCTCATTCTAAATCCAAAGAAATCTAAAAATTAAGATAATTTAAAAAAAAAACTGTTTAGCAATTGCTTTTTAAAAAGTTAATATTTTCTACTTTTATTATTGCGGTTTTAGGAACTGCAAAGTTGGAAAACAGTATTCGATATCGTGAAATCTGCATTTTTGAAAAAAAAAAAAAAAAATATGATTCTTTTACAGTTTCACCTCTGGGACTTATGCTATACATTTAGGTTCCTTGTGACTCAATTTATAAATATTCCGGTTGTTGTCATGTATGTCCTGTTGTCATTTGAATTTAACAGTAGAGCTATACTTCAAATATTATGTTTTTTCATAAAATATCACTCTGGTTCAATGGAAGCTGTTGTCATTGTATGTGTGCTTCTAGAGGCAGAAGTTATTAACTTCTGTTTTCCATAAAGTCAAAGTACCCAAAATGTAGAGTGCAGCATATAGAAAACAGCTTTGTGCAGGTAACATTCTGAGGAGTCTGTGTCACAAAATCTATTCTGTGTCCTAATCCAGAAAGGACAAGACAAAAACAGCCTCAGCTCCAAAGACTAACAGCTTGTGCTATTTAGTTCTCAGATCCCTGATTCAGCTACTGTTATATCAGCAAAAGCAGCAGCTCTCATACATATCCTAAGTGCATGTTAGGATTTGCAGCTGAAACTCTTTCAGTGATATATTTGTAATGCACCTATCCTATTATCTCTAGGACTGTAGGGCTATTACTGACACTCCAGAAATACTTCATAAGAATATGCTACAGCAATCCTAAAAATGATTGGTAAGCCTTATAGGGCTCTAAAGAGCAAATTCTTTCCCCATCTACAGCTGAAAAGGTGCTACTGTCTCACTGATGATCCAAATAAAATATTATAAAAAAGAAACGGTTATCAACATTTGTAATTCATGCTTCAAGGGAATCTCGCTCATACATCTCAGTATTTTAGATACAAATCTCACCGATAAACTCTGTATGGCACTGTATCCATTTTATGGAGTGCACATATGAAGGGCAAAGGTGAATGGGCAGTACAAACCGTGCAGGAACTCATTTGCTGCCTTGAGAGATGAACTCTCGAAGACCTCACATGTGGTACCATTGATTTGTCCATGAGACCTCATAGGGAAAAAATGCTGTACACCAAGCACTCGCGCAGTGCCTAATTACATCAAGAGGATTCCATTGCAGCAGCAGCTAAAGAGCAGAAGAAGAGCAGGAGAATGTGCTGGAATTCTCTATAACGACTGTCATTCTGATAAATTCTGCCCTTGGGCAAACACAGCACTTGCTGAAGGTAGGAGGACTTTTTAAGGGACTGGCACTTAATATTGCTGTAAAAATCAAATCCAGGTTGGCTCACTGAGTTCTGAAGGAGAATATCTTTAGAAAATTTCCTATAAATGTTTAATCATTTCATACTGGATAGCATTTAATTAGCAATCTAATTAACTTTTTTGTCTTTTTTGTTAATACATCCAAGCTGACTTACACACACAACCCCCCTCAGTTTTAAATCTCATTGGTATTTTTGGACATTCTAGATCTCCCTAAGCTTGTCAGGGTACAGCCAATTCTCACCTTGATTTTAAAGAGGATTATGCATGTGCACACAGCCTCTTATAATCCCTGTTATTTCTGAATCTGCTTTAAAGCCTTCTAATGTTGTTATTATAGATCTTATATTTTAGACGAAAAAGTGACAAGCACAAAAGGAAAGTATTTCTTACTTTTTTTATGCAGGGAACCTAGCTAAGACATTTTTAAAAATGCTTTCCCTCTGCTTTAATCAGTGGATATTAACAAAAAAAATGTAAGAAGGGAGAAGAGTAAAACTCAGGAGACAAAATTTAAAATGTAAGTCAATAAAAATGGCTGAAACTTTCCATGCACATTCTTTTTTCTATATCTGCTCAAACCAAAACCTGAGTTGATCTTCTGGAATCTGAAGTTCATTTCCCACTACCCTTATCCTGTCCTGGCTTGCAGGCCAAGTCAGGGAAAGAAGCAGAATATCAGAGGCAATCCAAGCCTGGGTGATTCTCAAGAGCAACCAGGGTCTTGTCATCTCTAGTAAGGAGCAACGCATAGTTAAAAGAGTATGTGAATCCTGACAGCATTAGTTCTGAACAATCTTCAATCAGGATGGAGCCCGCACTCCTTCAGTGTTAATTGTAATAAGTGACTTTCATTACTCTGTACAGTATTGCTTATTTATGAGATTCCATGTCCCATATTCATGCAGATTATAGAACTATCTATAGCAGCTTCACTCATAAAATAATCCATGTTGCTGTTGTTTTCTTCCTCTCCATGTAAATGACTTCTACTCAATTATTGGTTCATAACAAAGAGAGGTATAACCTCTTTCTTTCTTTCTTTCTTTTTTTCTTTCTTTCGGTCACCTCCTTGCTGTTCTGGGAGTTAAAGCTTTTTTCATGCTGTCCTTATTCTTTTCTGAGATGTGCATGGATCTGATAACTAGGATGTCACAGACATCACTATGGCTCAGTTAGGGGCTGTTCTGAACCACTTGATATTTTTGCTGTTGTTGAAGATAGTGGGCTTGCTTTATCCACCTTGTGTACTCAGTACTTTGACTTCTGCTACTTTTTTTGATAGAATTCATGTGAGTCTAAGGCTCAAGCTTACTCAAGTTTTTCAAAGTAACCAGAAACTCTCAGAAAAATACAGAAAGGCAGAAATTCTGCAATTAAAAAATTTTTAATGGACCCCAGAGCTGTCTTAATAGATTTAATTAATTGGTATTTCAGTGAATTTAATTATTGGAATTTAAAATGAGGCAGTTAATATATAAACTAGAATGTCCTCTCCCCCTCTCATCTCTTAGTAATGAGGAGAAAATTTGAAAACATCTGTTATTTGCTTACATACCAGCATAGAACAAATACCTGAGGACTTCATGCATCTGCTGCCAGTTTCCCTTCCACCCTCTAAGGGTCTTGTCCATGCTAAAAGAAATTATTTTAGGAATTTTCATATTGACGACAGATACTGCATCCCTTGGTGCAAGTGGCATTGGGCATCAAGAGGGCAGTAAGTATGACATCTTTTGTTCAGTTCTCCTCCTGTTCATTTTATCCCCAACAACAGCCCATTCTCAGTCATTGATGGCTGTGCAGTGCAGTAGAAGATTTCTGAAATAATTGGGTGTTAATTAATTGGGGTTAAATACTAAAGTAACTTGCAATTGTAAATGTGCAAAACTGGATCTGGAAAGGAAATGAAACGAAACCAGAAATTAATCAAAAAGTCTGTGTTGCTGCCATTCAGGGACTATATTGATTCAATGCTTGATTTAAAAAGAAAAAGGACATGGGGAGGTAGCTGGTAATTAATGTGGGTATTGAGAAAGTTAGGTTACCAATGAACAAAATTATGTGTCTTGGTCTGAATTATTCGACCAATCTACTAAGTGTCTTTTGGTGCTCTAGGAAGTGGGAGTTCTGGACTCAAAGCGATGAAACACTTTCCTGATGGAGTAATTTACAGGAAAAGATTGGCAGGTCTCTGCTTTGCTCCAAAAGTTTAGTAAGGCCCACCCACTGGGGTGATGAAATCAGGTCTCCAGTAGGACATCTGACACCTGAAGAGGGACTATCATGTATATCCTATTTATAACATGGAAATTTCTACTTCCCCTGTTGATCACAAATTGGTCAGTACTGAATGTGCAAATTAAAACCTGAAGGCTGGAGAAAATAACACAACAATTTCTGCAAGGTAAAGGAATTAAATTTAATTTGCTTTCTTTTCAAGGTTTTAAGAAGATAAGCCAGAGCTCTGAAATACATAGGGACATAAAAGATTTGCTTCAGTATCTTCTGATCTGCACTTTTGTACCAATGCTTAAATATACACAGAATGACCAATCCTATATCAACTTTCTTGGGAATATCATTATGTAGAAATAAGGTCTGAGCTACTGTATTTTCTGCTTCCAGACATAAGGTAGGCAAATTTTCCTCAGTAGCTAACGACACTGTTGATCTAAAAGTAGATCTGCTATCAGACTGCAGTTCAGGTGCTCTTCATCTCTTTAACACTGTGTTTGTTCTCTTGTATATTACTATACCCACAAGCTATTTGCTAATCCTGCAATGACAAGCAGCACTGAGAAGAGTGGACTCAGCATCATTGGTTCTGCTCAGTAACGAACCGGAAGACATTTTGAATTTAAATCATGTTCTTAAATTTGCAAACTACATAAAAAAGAATTGGGGATAGAATAAAGAAACTAGACCAGACAGATTAAGACCAGATTTCCCAACATTTGAAGTCTTTGTTTATGCCAGTAGTTTTTATACACAGTCTAATTAAGCTGTCTGAAAAAGAGACACCAAAGACTATACAACAGCAAAATCTGGCAGTAGAGTACTTTTCTCCTTGTTAATTCTTGGAGCCTGAAGAATCTGGTTTCTGTTTCAATGCCTTCAAAGTCAGGTTTTTATTTACCATATTTCCTGTTAATTATTTCATGCAGCAACTTTAATACAAGTGACTGGTGGATGATTATGCTCCAGATGTCTATTAAAGTTGATGAATGTTTTTTGGTATTAACATTTTGTAGCATGCGAAACAGTTGCAAAAGTCCAGATGGCCCCTTGTAATTATTATTTCTGTTAATTATTTATATTTCTGTATTGTCTAGAACTCAAAAAAAGGTAAGATTGCTGTGTGAAGCGGTGTTTGTTCCCGGTGATAGAAATGATCCCTGACCAAGGCAAGAGCAATTTGATAGGTAAGAGGGAAAGAAAAGAAGATTTATTTTCTCTTCTTGTACAGATAAGATGCTGAGGAATAAAAAATGAGAAGAACTTTGCTACATTTCTATTAGCAAACTATACAGTATCAGGGATTCTTTCCTGGATCTGAGATAAAATGTATGTTCTTTTTGTGTCACTACTCTCAAACATTCTTAATGTCCAAAACAAGATGTCTGCGTTAAGGTGTCTGACCCATACTGACTTTCAAACTGTGCCTAAAACTTTCTAGTAGCACTACCTGGCTCAGGAATAAAAAAAAAAAATGATTTCAGCACAGTATCCCAGTATCCCAGTATCACAGTATCACAGTATCACAAGGTTGGAAAGGACCTCTGAGATCATCAAGTCCAACCTATAACCTAACACTAACACCAACCCATCATCTAAACCATGGCACTCAGTGCCTCATCCAGTCTCCCTTTAAACACCTCCAGGGTCAGTGACTCCACCACCTCCCTGGGCAGCCCATTCCAATGGCCAATCACCCTTTCAGTGAAGAATTTTTTCCTCATATCAAGTCTAAACTTTCCCTGACGAAGCTTAAGTCCATGCCCTCTGGTTCTGCCACTGGTCACCTGAGAGAAGAGACCAACCCCTGCCCGACTACAACCTCCTTTTAGGTAGTTATAGAGAGCAAATAGACTAATGATTAAAAGTAGTGAAGGTTGAATTGTGCCACAATGTTGTCTAACTCCTGTATATAGTTGTAGCGCTTCTTTAGCATCAGATCTAATTGACTCCATATTAATGCCTGTCAACTGACAATGTAATTGTCCCTTTATATTCTTAGCCTAGGGGAAAAAAAAAACAAAAAAAAATATTCTTCCCTCCATCTAAGGAAGATAAGGGACGTCCTTACTGTTTTTTATTGGCACAGGAGCTAATGCAACCAGACCCTCACTTTATATTTATTGCTAGCAACAGCACTGAAATCAGTACATACGTGTGCTTCTGAATATGAGAAAATTCCAGATGCATGTTTGGCAATGCAGGTTGGATATGAAAACTCCTTCAAAATTTCATTTGGTAAAACAAATGGGCTCTACTGAAACACTGGAGATAGATCAAGCTGTATTATCTGGCCTCTCTTCTACAATAGCTTTATTCAAAATGTTTTAAGAAGTAATTTTTAGGGTCCCAACAAAAACACATCATTTTGGCTTTTTCTTGGAACTTGGATTAGTAATGGAGATTCTAAATCCAAGCATGGAGATTCTACATTCTCTGCAGGTACCTGTGACAAGGTTGTGATCACCCTCATGGTGAAAATAATTTCCTTATATGGAGCTTGCAATGCTGCAGCGAGTATCCACAGCCTTTCATCCTGTCACTAAGCTCTTCTCTGAAAAGTCTTTTAGCCTTCTCTGGATCCTCCAATCAGCAACAGGATTGCCCCTGAGACTTTTTTTTTTTCCAGGCTGAAAAAAATCATTTTCCTCAGCTGCTTCTTGCACATCTTGTTATCCTACTCCACATCCATCCTGGGGGCCTTATTTTCACTACATCTAGTGAGCCTGTCTCCACTGGACTCACTCTAGCATGTCTATGTCTCTCTTGCACTGGGGAGCCCAGAATCAAGACACAGTTCTCCAGATGGGCATCACCAGTGCTGTCTAAAAGCAAAAGATCACTTTACCTAGATATGGTGGCTGAATTCTTGCTAGTATAGCCAGGATCTTGGCCTTCATCACAAAGGCACTTTGCTGGTTCACTGTCAGCTTGTTGCCCACCAGGACCCTTCTTTCTCTTCTCCAAAGCTGCATTCCACATGATCAGTGCCCAACAGGTATTAGTTTGTGGGATCATTTTGTCCCTCAAAGGACTGTCCAGGGGCAGGACTTGGTTTTCACCGTTGTCGTGAGGCTCCTGTCAACCCATATCTCGAGCCTAATGATGTCTCCATGAAGAGGAAGTTTCTTCTGCTAACTTGCTGAGAAAGAACTGTGGCACATCATCCTGTTCAATAATAAAGGTGTAGAGAAGAAATATTGGCCCCTCTACTGATCCCTAAGAAATGTCACCAGTAACCAGTCCCCAGATTGAGTTAGTGGTTCCAATCAACTGTTGTTTAACACGTCTTTTTCTAGTTAGGTCATTTCTATTCTAAGAAAAATAAAAAATAAAAAACAAGGGATATATTTCGTGATAGCAGCACAACTTGTGCAAATGAATTGATCAAAAATATGTCAATAACAAATTAGTGACAATCTCTGGGCTGAAGAAGAAAACTGATTTTAATGTTGTTTTATGCCAGACTGTTTCCAGTGCCTTCTGATTCTAGGTCAAGCTTAGGTAATTTTCCATTTATTATGTTAACATTTTTTACTAAATCAATTACTTAATAGTATTGAAAATACCAGTATATTACAGTTATTGTAATATCTGTTACAAATCTACCTGTTACCCATCTATAACTAGTTCTGTAACTTCAGTCAAGTCAAATAAAACAGACTTGACTGAGTAAGGTAATTAAACTGCAAGGATGAGACATTTCTTTGCCTGCATTCCTTTGTTTCCAGTTAGAAAATTTGACGCATGCATTCAGGATCAGGATCTAAGAGCAGTTTTGTCTCTGAACTTAACATTTCCTTATGTTGAACAAGAACATTGCGGGTGTTTTTTTTCATTTCCCATTATTACCTCTACTGCAATGGTATATCGAGACCATAAGAGAAGGGCACCCCACTGAGTTATTGTATAACCTTGAGAAAATTGTCTACCATTGTCTGGACTCAAGAGGACTGATGATAAAAGCCCTTCCGAGGAAATATTCAGACACATTCCTAAATATATCATCAGAGCGCATATTAGCAATCCATAAAGTTAACCACACTTATGAATTATTTACAGTATCTAGGCTCAAAGGGATGGGCATAAAATTCTCAGCAGCACCTTAAAAGCTCTGCCTGTGGTACAAATTACAACCTAATTATAAACTCAGCATAAAATTCCTGTGCAAACAAGTCTATCTTGCTTCAATGAGAGCACCTAAGAGAAACCATGTGCAGCAGCAGTTTAGCCTTGCTTAAATGCATTTCCATACTTCATGACCTTGTTTAATTGCCTTTTGGCTTTGTTATTCACTTGTTTGCTGGAAAATGAAGACAACAGTCCTCTAAAAGTTGGTGACTTCATCTCAGCATCTTAGACTGGCTCTTTTTACACAGATTAACATTTCAAATATACATGTATGTGTGGCACATGCACACACACAGACAGACGTAAACAAACATTTCTAAAACATAATAGTGAAAATATTGCCTTTACACAGAAGAGTTAGAAATACCAGAACCAAATCAATAAGATGGTTTTTTTTTAATGGCTTGTTTGCTTTTAAATTGTGGTTGATGTGGAACTTTTATTCACTTTATAATTGGCTGGCCAGGGACTGAAGTGTGAGCTGTGTGATTGTCCCATTAACCAGGCCGCAGGCTGTGGGTGTGGTAAGAAGAGGGCACAGATGATCATTCATGAGCTGTGCAACTGTGTGATGAAGAATATAAAATGAGAGCAAGGTCTGCCTCTGCACTGTCCCAGTTACTTCCTAGACACGTTTAGGTTTTAAATCTAACAGCATTGTGCAAAATGCATGAATAGTCCTTAGTCCTTTCTTAGATCTGACCTGGTGAATCAACAGCAAGCAATTCTTTCAGATTTCAGTGAGGTTTTTTAACACCAACACATTTGGCTAGATTGCCTTTAGGATTATCCTTTCTGGCTATCTGACTCAAGAGATTGGAAAATTCCTGGCACTATGGAGAGGCTGTGGGTCCCTCAGTGGAAAAGACTGTGAACTGAAGTAGGATGACAACTCAGTGTCATGCACAAGGCAGCCTCATTACTTAGACACACCAGAGGTGCACTACTAACAGGAGTAAAATCACTTTGGCAAATGCCATTCAGGAGGCTGGAAGAAGACCAAGACAGCATCAGACTGCAGTTCATCTCCTTCACAGTATTACATTGAAGACTGTCTTCTGTATATACTTAACTGATGTATTGCACTGAAGATAATAGAAGTATGTGGTTGTCCCCTTATGGAAATCAAGCCTCTTTCAGGTATACCAATCTCAGCAATCAAATACTGGAGAGCCTGTCATCATCTGTGTGTGAATTTTAGAAAGACTGGATCTGTCCAGGAAGGATGAATTTCTTTATAGTCAGCAATTACTCAGAGTTCATTCACCTCTACATGGCACAGTAAACATTGTGCCCACTTCTCAGATCCTGCACTGAACCACCAAATAAATGAGCTTATCCACTTCTTTCTTTACCAAGACACCAGTGAGTGACATTTTCCTGTTAATTACTGGAGGTTTTTTACCTCTGCTGGAAGTATCGAACTAGCTTGTTGCACAATACTGATATAAATGCATTACTTCAGATATTAGTGCCAGCAGAATTCTGTGCAATGTTTAGATAAGGCAGTGGAAGGGAAGAGTGTTAAATAAAATGCTTAAACCATTGAATGTTTACATTATAAATATTTGTCTTTGGAAACTAGACACACTGCTATTCCCTGAATGTCACCAGCTATTAATTGCATAATCTGTGACTGTAAACACACTTCTGTTGTTCCCAAAGCATTTTGGGCCTTAAAGGCTGAGAACAGTTGAACAGTAGTCAAAACTTATTACCAAATAGCTTGTTCACCAGACAGATTTCCTTAATAGCTTTTTCCATGGAAGGATTTTAAATTGCACCATTTCATATCTCGAAGGAACCATCTCAGAGATAAATTAGAAACACTAAAGATGAAGGAGGCCCCATCAAATCTTCAGAAAGTCATAGATGGATAATCTTGTAAAAATTTGCAAAGAACCCAGCTATAAGCATAATAATGCCTATTCCACAAATGTCAATTTTTAGCAGTGTCCTGCCACCAGCAGCAACTGGAAGTAAATGCATGCTGTATAATAGTATAAGAAAAAGTAAAGTAAATTATAATTTCGCCACATGGTCTGCCAGCTACCGGCAAGGGCTCTGCAGTAGCACTTCTGTTCAGTGTAAGCTGTGCTGGCATCAATATAAGCAACCTTTACCTAAACAAAATTGCAATATTGCCCAGTGGTTAGGCTGGGTTTTTACTCCATTTTATAGCCTTTCCCTCCCTCAGTCTTTCTCTCCTTTACAGTACTGTTGGCTCCTGGCTACATCAGGCTAAATGATGACTCTCAAGCCACAGGAATCCCATCATAGAGGACTCCTAGCTTAGACCATGTAATAATGGATACAGAACAGGTCACCAGGTCATGTGGAGAGCACTCTTCTATGCAACAAAGCATATTATGGGTGACCTAGCGGATATCTTACAACATGTGGTTGGCCCTTCACAGCTTTCAAAAATCAGTCTTCTGGCATGGCATTTTCCTCATTGCAAGGCAAAGGCTGCTCTGTCACTCCAGTGTAGATCAAGATGACCACAGGCAGCTGCAAAAGGGAGTTAAGTACCAGAAGGGGGGTAAACACTGAGCTATAGCTAGGAGAAGCCCAAGCACAGTTAGGAGTAGGTGCAAAATAATAATAATAAGAGCTTGCACTGAGAGCCAAATCCTCAGTGTCATGCTCAGCAAAAGCTTGGCAGGTCTGTGGAGGGAGAGGGGAGAAAGTCAAGTGTCAGGTTGATACATCTCCTCTCTGGTGGTGGGATTCCCACATCCTTTCACCTATATCCTTAGCCAGTTCGCTATCTTAATTTCCAGGAATTCCAGAGGGCAATTACACCTTCAAGTCACCTCTCAGCTGGAAAAGAAGCATGTAGATGAAAATTACTCAGTCAGATTGTAGCTGTGTATTTCTGAATACAGCTCTGTGAGACATCACCTGAAAACCTGACCCTTCCCTCTCCTAGTCTCTAATTGGTACTTTCTCAACTGTATCTTCTCCCCTTCCTAAAACAACTCCTCTTTTAATCATTGTTATAGTTGGAACTAAATTTTTGCAGAGGTGACAGTGTATGTGTGTATGTTCACGTGTGTGCTTAATAGAGAACTGCAATGTCAGTGTAGCAGCAAAATGCATTGTTGAGAGCTGGCTAAATAAACAAGCTATATTTTACAAAAATCACGACTTTCACATTTTCAGAAACACTTATGAGTATTCTCTTTGAACTTACTTGTCCTTCAACTTTATTCATGGGGGGGGGAAATTAATCTTTTTATAAAAATTTATATGATGATTTTTGAAGCTTTTTCTCCCATTTGATTTTGGAAACAAAATTTCATTAAAATCGATATGACTTTGTAGAAGACATTGGATCCATTAACTAGAGTTTCTGTAAAATATGAATGAGTAAGTACAATCATGTTAAGTGTCTTGAAATAAATGACTGCAAAAATGTGTGTGCAGCATTCTCATAAAAATCAAATCTGTTGCTGCCTGTAAAGATCTGGCTGGTAGCTTTCTAGATAGCAATCGTTCCTGCAGTTTACTTTTCCTTGTAGCTTGCTGCACAGCTCTTTACTTGCATTAAATTTGCTTAAATTAAATGATCATGCTAGTACATAATTATTATTCCTGTGTAGCCTCTATGCTTTGTCAGTGCTCTTAAGTATTGTATAACATCTCTTAGGTTAAGAAATAAAGTAGAAAGAATAAAAATGTGCTGTCTTTTGGAGATGTGTCATGTTTCACATGAATGTTGTTGGCGCTGCCAGAAAATCTGGAAGTTGAAGCTCTCTCTACACTGAATTTGTTTCTCCCAAGTCTTTTCCTCAAGTTTTTTCATCTCCAGTTTCTGAAATCATTAGAAAAATTTTGGCACTGCTTCCAATATCAGGTCAATAAAACTTCAAAATCTTACTCTGAAAGAATTGTTGGGGCTGTGAAGGCTGGCTGAGTTGAATGTTTTTGCTGTGGTTCTATGCAGTGTTAAAAGAGCATCATATTAACAACCTGAAATCTCATGTTTCTGAACAGAAGGGCACTCAGTAGTATTGGAAATTTCTGCTTCTACTAAAGGGTATTTTTGTGCTGAAATCCAAGCTAAAAATGTACATGGTACTACGTGTTGCTGTGTTATAAAAGGAATGCACGTGTGCTTTAACGAGACTGAAATCAGTTCCTCAGATGGCTATGAAAGTTTGATTTCATTAGATAAGCATTTTGAAATTTTAGATTTTTTTTATCTTGTTCAAAATATTAAGAAATTGTTATTAAAAATTGCTTTGAATTAATGAGGCTACACATCCACAATGAAATGAGATTTCTAATTATTTTTCATTTTTGCTTACATTTATGAAAAAAATGCAACTTTCTTAATTCAAGAAGTGGGAGTCTCTTTGTTTCTTTATCCAGCTGGCAGGCATCCAGCCTGGGTTAGTTTTCCAGATTTCTAGCACAGCTAGTACAGGAAGACTGGTAGATGCAAAGACCACTACATTCCTCCCCAAATAATCTCAGACGGGGAGGCAGAATTCTCCTCTTCCACTGCCTGTGGAAGTTACGAGGATGGACACCTTGGAGTACACAGCTAATTTACAGACATTCAAAATTCAGAGGGATTGGTGTTATGTAAAAAACCCAAATGAACTGGAGTAATACTTCCACAAGTAAAAATTAACCTAGATAGAGAGCTGCAGTATTCGATCCATATTATCCATGTTTGGTCAAACACCAGAACAGCCTTTCTAGAGAAGTGGTTGATGCCCTAAGCCCCTCAGTGTTTAAGAGAGATTTGCAAAATACCCTCAACAATATCTGTTACATTTTAGTCAGCCCTGAAGTGCTCAGGCAGTTGGACCAGGTGATCATTGTAGGTCTCTTCCAACTGAAAGTATCTATTCTATTCTATTCTATTCTATTCTATTCTATTCTATTCTATTCTATTTTTTTTCCCTATCAAAACAAAACAAAAAAGGGTGTTATTTTGAAACTGGGGTCAGAGAGGAAACAAGGTGGTGTATAGGAAAGGGACTATATTGCTCCTGCTTGCTAGAACTGATTGTGGTACAGAGTGGCTGCAGAACAGAAAAGAAATATCAGACACCAAAAAGATTCTCATTTTCTAACATGAAGGAAAAAAACCTACATTTCTCATAGATACCAATTCTATATCAACAGGAGGAAAAGTCTCTCATTTCATGTCCTGAAGGGATTTTGTTTGTTTGATTCTTTTTATTAAAATACTGGCTAATCTTTTTCAGTCTGATATCAGATTTGCTCTCTATTTTTTTTTTTTTAATTTCTTATAAATATGTACCAGGAAACTATCCTACAGATGCATCATGTATTACAAATGTCAAAATACTATCTGTGAACAGAAACAGAACAGCATAAATGCACACTGAAAATAAATATCTGGGGTTTTTAATTTAATGTGAAAATACTCCAATTTTTAAAATTCAAAATAAGTATGAATGTTAAAGCCAAAAGAAATGCTGCACCTCGTAAGTGAATGCTTTGTATAATCAGCAAAGTAGCAAAGATATTTACAGTGCTTTTTTTCATCTTAAGTTTTACAACATTGAAACAAATGCCCTGAACTCCTATCAAAAATGCATGAACTAATTTGTTATCCAGTCTTCCTAACTTTAACAGCTGTCTGTTGTTCGAAATCTTGACTCACAATGGTAATTGGATAGTCTTTCTGCACGTCTGGTGCATTCCAATAATGTTTGGAATTGGAATATAAAATGCATCTTCACTGTAGACCAAATCTTCAGACTGCAGATGTGCAACATCTCAGGACTGGTTAAATCCAGGGATGCATCAGACTCATTAACCTGGCTTCTTCTTCACGACCTGACAACTAGAGAAGATGATTCAGCTTTATGTCTCCAGTCATGTGGTCTTAGGCCTGAGTTAGCACTGGTCCCTAAACAATTAAAAACAGACAAAAATAGGTAATTCCATGCTATTAGGCAATTCTACCCAACCACAGAAAACAGCAGATCAATTTCAGAATTCCAAGACTGAAAATTATTTATTTGAAACCACTGCAAAGGATAAGTACTGAAACAGTCAATGAACGGGAAAAAATACCAACCTTACAAGGTATTCAAAATATTTTGAGTTTAACTTTAGTGTAATAGAAGTGGAAAATCTGAATCAGTCATTTTGAGAGGAAGCAATAAACATTTTGTCATTCTGAAAATGCTAGCCTAGGGCATGATGATTTGATGTCGCCATGCCTTTTTTATGGAGTGATATCCAAAAGAAATCAGACTTATATCATTATTTTTGTTTTTCTTAATGCCATTTGCTTCCCTCAAAGTTTCTTTAAGCCCTTCTATATTGAAGAGTCTCTTCAAGGAAGGAAAAATTTGGTATTAGAGAGCTTTTGGAAAGAGGCTTTTATCAATTGACCCACACCATTGTCAACATGTGCAGCGCAAAGTTATTCAAGAGACTAATGGGCTAAGTAAATACTGTAGCATTTGGGCAGTGCCATTAGTTTATGACTTATCTGAAATCTGACTAAAAGATCCATCTAATACAACTGATGCAGAAAGTAGGAAAATCCACACTCAAAAAGAAACAGGTAAAAAAGATACATACATGTGTAATAATGGGGACTACAATCCTCAAATTGATGCTAAATTTTTGTCATCCTCTTTGTGGAAGAGAAATTCTGTTTACAGTGCTGTTTGCCCTGGTAGGATTCCAACATCCACAAAAGTTTTATCTTTATTAGTCTTTGCAGGTGTAGTTGTGTCTGTTGGTTTCTTTTTGAGTTTATCAGTGTTAATGGTAAAGACCATTGCAAGGTACAAAAGAAAAAGAAGATATTGTTGTATAGCACATGACTCAATGTAAGTCTCGTATTGGTTTGTGTTTCTGACTACCTGTAGAATTAACACTACATTTACAGACAAAAGAATCAGGCATATGTTAAATAAAAACACAGAAAAATAATCAGTTAAACTGTTTTCTAATTCAACCACCCAGCTGGAAAATACTTCATATAAGGAATATAAATAGGGTTAAAATTGATATAAGGTTATACATTGAGATGGTTTATGTTCATTGAATCTCATTTAGTTTTAAACAGCATGTGATTTTCTGAGCAGCAGGTAAAACTAGATGGAGGATATTGTTATTGTGAAACAAGGAATTGAACTCATTTACAGGCCAGTTTATGGTTTGTCTGCTTTGTCCTTGACCTAAACTTTCATTTTTATAACAAATCTCACCATGAACATGTTTTAACTGAAGAGTCTAAAAGGTTATGTGGTGGCACTTGTGCCTTTTTTAAAAGCAGTATTCTTTTCCCTGTACATTATGATCCAAAATTGTAAAGCAACACATTGAAGAGCATCCACTGCAAAAGTAATTTTGCAGCTTTATCTTACTCAAACGAAAACTCATTGCTTTTTGTAACATCGCTTGCAAGTTTTGTAGTAAAAAAGGTCACTTTTTATTAATGCTATTAATTACTGCTACCTATATATTCTTTATTTTTTTATTTACTTTTATATCATCCCGCCTTCAGAATATTATTTATAATTAAATGAAATTGAGTTGACTTTCATTTTGCTGGGATACAACACAATATGAGCTCATATAATATTAAAAAATATACTGTGATCATGGAGGAAACAGGAGACTGCTTGCCTTCCAAATGATTTTTCCAAATGAACCCAAATCGGATTAACAAACACAAATTCTGAAACTTTTTAAGGAATGACTGTTTAAAATTATTATGATGAAGTCAATATTTTTAATCTCTTCTCACAAGTGACAGGTGATAGGACAGGAGGAAATGGCCATAAGTTGCACCAGGGGAGGTTCAGACTCGATAGTAGGAAGAACTTCTTTACTGAAAGGGTGGTCAGGCACTGGAACAGCTGCCCAAGGAGGTGGTTGAGTCACCATCCCTGGAGGTGTTTAAAAAATGGGTAGATGAGTTTTTGAGGGACGTGTTTTAGCAGAAGATGCGTGCAGTTGGGCTCAATGATCTGAAAGATCTTTTCCAAATGGAAAATTCTATGATTCTATAATATACTTTTAGTGTAAAACAGCTTGTTTGCCAAGACTAAAACTTAATATTAGGTTGGCTGGATTGTGTTTCAAAGAACTTCTCATTCTGGATACATTCACCTCAATGTAACCTTAGTTTTTATTAAGATTTGGCAGGAATAAGACTACATGGAAGTGTTGTATTTTAGGTATATCCACATTTATATCAGAATTATTTAAATTTGCTTTACAGTGCTACAGCATATTTTTATTAAGGAATAGCTCCATGTCATCTTAATTTTAAAGTTATACAGGCTTTTGAGGGAAAGTTTATATCTATGCACCACATCTGACTTTGAATTATGTGCTCAGTAAGCTTGATTACTGGATCTAAACGACATTTCTGCTGTCATTCACTGTGATTTAAAGTTGTCAGATCATGCAACATCCCCCTGTTGACATTCACGCTGCATAAACATCCCACAATTATCAAAATGAAAGGCTGTTGTTGTCACAAGAATGCCACCCTACCCTGGTGTGTGTGAAATAACTGGTTGCAATCACCAGCCTTGGATAAGCATTCCTGAACAGCCCCTTTTGACAGAAGTTCAGGTCTGAGTTTCAGAGCCCTATTCAATGTAGAAATACACATAATTGATGCCTTTTCATCCTCCTTTGTTCAAATCTCCAGTCAGCTTAATTAAGATCTTGTGAGGGGGTAATGAAGTAAACATTTCAATGAATATCTGCATTAGTTTGATGGCAGATGCCTGCAATTAAAATACTGTAGCTACATTAAAGCACATATATTCTGCTCTGCTTTCAGATCAGTTCAGAACTTCTCAAATCAGCTTTCCTGAGTTTTGCTTGGATGGGAAAATCCCAGCCTAATTCCTAAACCAAGACCTACACAAAGACCTGCACAAAGACTGAAGGAAATCAAATGGGACATGAAGTAGACCTGTCTAGAGCTTGGGCTCACCTTTGCTTTTCTTCTTGTGGAAAATACTTTGAATTTGGTGACATACGTTAGAAAAATTGAGTAAAGCCATCTGAGTATTCATTTAGTCAGGATCAGATTTAAGAATGATAGGAGAAAAAGGATGAGAAAAAAGAAGAGCAACCAAATGGAAGAAGGGACATAGTTGCTAACTTAGGTCCTTTGATAGCATTGCCAGAACAGCCACAGGCTTGTTTTGAGAGCTTCATGAGTTTAGCAACATGTACATATCAGCATATATCTCTGAGTTCAAGACCAAAGGAAGAGTCAGTATATTACCTGCAGCATGGAACACCCTGATTTTCATTGACTTGTGTTGGTCATCTGCTTTAGGGGAGAGCAAACCATTCCCATGAGGTAGCTATATAAAAACCTAGGACAGAAGTAACTCCCGTTAAATTAACCATCACTGTGTGCCACAGAGCAGCAGGCAATGAGCTCATTTGCTTTGGTCATTAAAAGATAGAACACCATGCAGGGTGGGAGAGCTTTCCTGGCAGGCTTGATCACATTGTCAGAGCTATGGAGGACATTTGAGCTCTGGGAAGCCGAAACAACACAGTCCAGAAGCAAAGCTGGCAGTAAATAAGAAGCTGTCAGTGTAATGTGACAGACAAACTACAAGGAGCACAAAGGCAAATGAATCAAAAGGAATTGTTTTGTAGGTATTACTGCAGAGAAGAAAGAAGCAGCCTACTTAAAGGTGGGACAAGAAATTATAAAGAGGTGGCTTTGACATGAAATTTTCTTACACAGAAGTAATCCTTAATTTATGATTTATTTTTTTTTATTAGTATACCCAAACAGAACACCTGTCCAGGAGCCACTGAAGAGATCCTGGGCCCTTAAAATTTGTGGATTCCCTTGGGCCAAACTAAGGTGAAACTACACCAAACTATAGACTTAAAATAAAAGACATTTATTTTCAAAGGCGAGGAATTAGAAATAAGATAGATGTTGGATTGGTAAAACTATACCTGGAGCAATGAAAAGAGAAAGAAAGGAAAGATAAATGAGAGAGAAAGGGGAAGAGAGCAAAAAGAGTAAGATACCACCACCTCAACTTCCAGCATTGCCTCATGCCTTCTAGGCTCCTGGGATCGCAGAGACCACTAGGCTTTTTGGGGAGGCGGTTTTTATATGTCCTTGAGTTCCGTTCCCCTCCCAGTCAGTCAATAATGTAAAGAAGAGATACACCTCTTTATATGATCATAGGAGATGGACATGCTTCTGCATCAGATGTTGCAAATAACATGTATTCAAAAATTTTCATTTGCATATGTATGGTGTCACCTATTACATGCATTTGGCTGATAATGAGGCAAAACTCTTTTCACAGTAACCATCTCAGAAGGGGATGGGTAGAGCAAGGCTGCTGTGGCTCCTCAGAGTTCTCTCCCCCAAATGCATCCATTGATCATGATTTAAAGGCACTTGCCTCATCCACTGCTATGCAGCAACATTGTTTGAGACATTCACGTTAACTCTTCCAGTCTCTCACACTGTCTCGGCATGATGTGTTTCTTCTTGCAGTCCAACAGCAGAGAACAACTGGTTTAAAGCATACCATTCCTGTAGCTGAAGTGGTCTATCAGGACACCTAGGAAAAGAAAATAAAGGAAAAAAAAAAACACAACATCTGTCTGACCAGCTCAGCTCTCTTTTTTGGGGCATCAGTAACAGAAAACCTATTTGGGCAAAAACACCGCCACTGTCAGCCTGCAGACCTAACACAGCAGATCCAATAAAGAGGTGTATCTTGGTACTTAGATTTTGGTCTCGTTACAGAAATATATTTGTGCTGCATCTTCATTTTTATCCCAGATGATGAAAACAAAAAAGGGGAAGGGATAGACAAGAGTAAAGAAAATAAATAGAATATTTTCCTTCTTCCATTTCCTTCTTACCCACTACCCAATTAGTTCTCTCACTATGTTGTCTTTGTAACACTGTCATTTCCAGTACGGCAGTAGGTATGTCCTTCATTACCTCAGGATGCCAAAGCTTCCTAATGAGGGAATTACCATTCACAACTGTTACAGCGAACACAGCAACCACAATCCATTATATCCTCTTATCACCTGGTTACTGATAATGATCTAACCTCTGCCAGTGAAATCCAAGCATTCATTCACCACCATAGACTTTTTTTTTTTCAGCAAGAGAAACCAGTTTACTGCAGCCCAAGCTGGAAAGGATGGAGATATCGATAAGCAGAGTGCAGCCAGTCAGGAGCTCATTCACCCCATCCTATTTTCCTACAGTACTCCTAGCTGTTTGGATGGAATCTCTCTAGTTAACATTTCATGTTATTAGTACTAAAAGGGATGAATTACAGAAAGCAGAAATTCAAGAGACTTATTAGGACTCCAAGGCACTGCACACTGCTCTCAGGAGTCTATTTTACAGTGCTTTGTCCAGTGTCTCATTTTGCCAAAGGGATGTAGGGGATCCAGAGGGAAATGTTTCTGAAAGAGAGCTCTGACTATCAATGGTAACATGGGAACTCAGCAACTAATAAAAGGAAAGAAGATTGCCTTTTTTGTTGTGGTATCACATTAATCAAAACAAGGCAACCCTGCTGCCACTGAAATGAGTAGGCATTTCTTGAATTACTAGGAAGGCTACAAAAAAATATTCGGAGAAGAGGGTATGTCAGAAAAAAGAGTCTGGATAAAGTGAAAGGAAATATGTGCTGGCAGAATTAGAGCAAAGTAATGGAACAAGGCTTTGACACAATTAAAATCAACCCGCTCACACCGCAGAGTGTAAATAGTGAGAAAAATTCACTCCTGCACATTGAACTACTGCTACAAACTGTATTTGGTAAGTGTGACAAGGTCAGTACATGACAACATTTGGCTTTGGAATAACTGCACTTTAAATAATTGTTCTTATTGTGTTATGGAATGTGGTACCTACACCACAGGTACATCACTGTTTCCAGATACTTATTACGTTTCACAGGTTTTACAAGTTTATATATTCTGTACCTTAAGGTTTATACAATGAAAAAATACTGTAGCAGAGAAAGTATTTTTTTCTTTCCACTATTACTCTTTAAAATTGCTTTTCCATAAACGTGGCAAATTATGTCTGTGCTTTTAAAACCAGAGATCAATAATAAGTGACAGTTTTCTTCTTTGTCAGCATAATATGCCTCCTCATTTCAGCTTTTAGAAGGACTAAATAACAACACATCAAGAAATAAATTTGAAACAAAAACTGTTGCTGAGTTTTGAAGTGTCTGTTTCAAGTGATTTTAATACTGTGATTTTTAAGAATATTTGCTTTATGCCATTCTTTTGCATCACAAATTAATGGCTAACAATACCTTTCATGGAAACTCAATCCAGCACTTTCCGTTGCACCATCTCTTCAAATTACTTGTCTTTTCAAGCAGTACTCAGATATGCTTCTGATGACTAGTGAAAGCCCTGGTGTATGCTACTTTATTGCATATATTATATGAAGTATTTTAAGCATTAGAAGTGTTTGCAACTGAGAAAGATGGGGATAAAATTTAGTGACAGAATAAACCAGCAAAAACCTCTTGTCTATTCGCCACACTGAAGAAATAAATGATTTCTCTCAAAAGATACCAATCTTACTTAAATTCTTTCCAGTAGTGCTACCTTCAACAACATGCTCCAGTAAACTGCCTCTGCATTTGCCTGTCCTTGTTACACAAGATACAAGAGTGGATTATCTGAATTTGAATTTTCTTTACCTTCAGTTTACAGCCCATGGTTCCTGTTAAGCTGTTGTTCCTAATTTTGAGAGCCTCACTGCTGCCACACATCTCTATGCATAAATAGCTGCACAGAGAGATTAATTCACATTCTAACTTTTTTTTTCAATACAGTGGATTAGAGAAACTCCATGGAGCTTACACAATAAAGCTGATTTCCCACACTTGGATCCTCCCCTGAACTCTCTTTAATATTTTTTCCACATCTTAATATAGGTTTCCCACTAGAAATGGTTTTAACAGTCTTATCAAAGCCTTATACACAGGAAATGTCGCTTTCTTATGCCTGACATCTAACTTTTGCAGGTTTACCTCACAAAACCCCATAATCCTCTTTGACTCCTCAACAAGTCTCCACATGCCACGACAAAGTTTGTCTTCCTTCCCTGATGTAGTACTTTTGTATATGTTCACTGAAGAGTTAAATGCCTAAGTTTCTACTGTAGGCAATGAAGATCTAGTCAACACAGTCAATTGTACAACACCTGTCGTCTTCTTTCCTCATTGTATTGCTTTTGTATATCTGCACTGAAGTGCTACGTGTCTAAATTTCTGCTGTAGGCAATGAAGATCTAGTCAACGCAATCAATCAGATCTAGAAAGTTATTCAGTTGATCAAATGTACATTTACTGTGGGATAAGCTGAACTCCTCAGGCTTGAAACCAAGCCGTTCAGACCATCCTGTACTACTAAATTACCTCCAACATTTGCTACTCTGTCAATCTTTGCATCATTAGCAAGCTTTACCATAAAACATTCCATAGTACTTTCTAAATTAGTTGTAAAAATATTAAATACACTTGAACAATTATCTAAGAAGCTATAATTTTAACAGCTAATAAATAATACCTGTTAAAACATTTTTCACTAAACCAGTTTTTAACCTATTTAATATCTGACTACTTAATAAAAGAATTTTCCATCAAAACAATATTTAATCTAAAAATTTTCTAGTAAAAGGAAATTTATATTTCTTTCTTTTATCAGTCATACCTGTAATCCTAGCAGAAGAGAAGAATATTTTACTAGATGTTCTGTGACAACACGCTAACATCTGTCAATTATATTTTTAACTTCTAATTTTTCTGTTTAGAATTTTAAGAGAAGTATTCACCATTTTGGGTCAGAGTCATGTCAAACAAGAGACTTTTCAGAATTTTCAGAAGTCCCTGAAAATATTCTAAGTTATTTACCATCTTTTAGTTTTTGGCATCTCTTCGGTTTTCAAAGGTGTTTACAATGTTAGATAGGTGGTCCATTAAAATCTTTCTTCTCAAAATTGTGACTATGTGTAACAAAGACGAGTTGACTGGGAAATGTTTTCATGTCAAAGATAATATTCTCTGAAATATAGCAACAACTTTGCTCAAGCACTATTGGAAAGATGAAAACATGTTGTTGTGGTCTTCCAAGCAGAAATAAGGACAGAAGGAAGGATGGAATATACAACAGTGTTATGTTGGGTTTCCTCCTTTATGTTTTTAAAAATATTTCATTTTACAGGTTTTCTGCAGAAAGCTTAAGAGACGGATGGGATTTAGTCTGGATAAACACAATGACACTATCTATGCATTCAGATCCTTAGATATGAACAAGGTGTTTGGGACCCGTTCAGTCAGGAGGAAGTGAAAGCTGGGTTCATCTACCTGAACACTGATTCCTCCCATCCTGTTTTCAGGCATTTGTGTCTTCTGTTTGTAGGACCTGAGAGAAAGCTGTTTAGAAGCCTGTGTTGCTGTTACCTGGAGAGCTTTCTGAAGCATACAGTTATTGACTCTGTATTTCTTCACTTAGATCACTACCTGACAATCTGGTCCTTGATCCTTCTTTGAACTATATAATATAGGTGTTTTAGTGAAGAAATGCACCAGTTTTACAGCTACTATAATAATTTTAAATATATGTGCATATATTAAAATTATAATGGCAAATACAAATTTATTATAGTAACATAAATCCATTACTCTCTTAATTGTTCCAGGCATATTGTGTGCACAGAATAATATTCCATAGAACAGCTAATACTCATTTGGCCTCTTGGGTCATTCAGCATATAAATTCTTCATGCTTAAAAACTGTGCTACCTTATGTGCTACTATTCATACTATAACTCACAGGTCTAACCTTCAGTTTCAAGTGATGCTAGCAAGCCTTTTTGTTTCCCATTGATCCTCCTAGCTATGCCTATCCTACTAAATAAAATTACTAAGGACATTTCTCTGAGACCAAATGACATGATTTGACTGATGCTTATAGTTCTAAACTCTCTTTCTCCTGAAACAAAGTGTCTAAATCCAATTTCTGAAAAATGTGACCCCTAAACAGCATCAGACCACTCTCTGGGGCTGTTCTAATTACCACACACCAAAAGCATGCCAGAAACTCTGCTAAACCTTAAACATACGGACATTTGGGGGACGGTACCTGAGCCTGTATCTTGACAGCATTTTGTTCTCTGGCTGATCTTAACTGCAGTTTATACACCACTGGGGCTCTAAAATGACCAGTAACAAAGCAAGGTAACATAGAAGCTACCTTTGGGCAAAGAACAATGTCTCGGGCATCAGAAAATTCCTTATTCCCACACTTATTTTAAGGAAATCATTAATACCAATGTCAAGATATTCCTCTCTTCAGTCAAGCAGCTTAACCATCCTGAAGGATTCCAGGGTGTGTATTTTCCTTTCCAGGGCTCATATGAGTGGGGAAGCCCACCCAGCATCCACAGAATTACTTGACAACAGCTGACAATGATCTTGTGGGTGCTGATTTAGTTGATGTTTTAATTGCTCTGAGGGGAGGAGGAGTACGCTTACAATGGTTTTCTATATGGCTTTAGGTCAGATATAGCATTGAAGTTTGCAGCTTAATTCTGATGTTGAAGTGTATGATAGGGAATGATACAACAAGTTTAGGTGCCACAGATAGATTCTTATTATTATTTAACTTACAAAAGCAGAATAAAGGAAATATTGCTGGTTACAGAGACACACACAGTGCTACAGCTTTTCTTTAAAAAGAAATTTCTACAGTCCCTAGTTAGCTTTAGAGGTGACATTTCTCATTGAGTTCTAAACAAGAAGGATACAAAGATGTTAAAGTTTATTCTGGGATTTCCTTGAAGTTCTTAAGTCTTAAAGACCACACTTTGCATATCTAGAGTAGATGCAGATTGCATTCTTCTCTCAATGATCTTCTTGTTCTTGCCCTGTCACCAGACTGACATCCATTATTTGTTCTGTACTGCTTCTATTGATAAAACTGAGCCGTTGATTATCCCTATAACATGAACTATTTTATCAAAATAATCAGTTAACTACCCTGAGGAATGACCTGATCAGAAACACTTTAACTTTGCTCTCCCTCAGCCTGTTGTCTCCCTCTTCAATTACTCCATGGATTGTGCTGTGGCACAACAACACAAAGATAGCAAAGACCATGTATTACCCTCCATTGTTTTGTGCATCAATGGAATTTTTGCTTGCAAATTTAAGACACCCACCTTCAAACCACCAATGAACGTTGGACACTCCAGTTATTGCCAAAAATACACTCTTTAAGAGAAGACTTCTTAAAAAAAAGGTATATCTGGAAAGTCTGAGACTATATAACTGGAAAGTCTGAGACTAAGTAGCAGCAAAGGCATATAAAAATCAATTATGACCTTTAAAGAGCCTGGGACACCTGAATGAGAAAGTTGAAAGTTTGACAAGATTCTTAATGCACTACGTTTTGCTAAATTTGTACAACTTTCATTCTGTGGCAATTTATACAGACACAGATTTGGAGAATGTCTTTGCTGAGCTTCAGTTCCAGAGTAATTTTTGCCACTTTCTCTCCGGGAACAGAGACAATTATGAAGTGAATTTAGTGTTCTCTATTCAAAGGCCATTTAGTTACTTGATTAGATTTTTTTTAGTAATATAAATTGCCTACTGCTGGAAAAAAAATAGCCTAAACTTTTCAATCAGTTTTACCATGAGAACCAAGCCTTAGAAAATGTCACTAAAAAAAAATACAGAAATAGAAAAATGAATGTGACTTTACAGCTCAGTCTGATAATAACCTCCTTTGTACAATTACATGAACTCTATGTTCTGAACAATAGCATAAATGAGTTAATTGTAGATCTAAAAATTGTTTGCCAGCTGCTGTCTATTCTGTTACCAACACCTGTTTCAGCTCATGCCCTCATTAATTAAAATGTGATGAGTAAGCAGACAAGTTCAAAACATAGAGCTGACAATGTCTGTGCAGCTGACATGAAATTCATATTTGCAGTCCTCATCCAAAGGAAGTAATATAAGTAATTTAGTACAGAAGGGGTTTTTGTGAGGGTTTGGGTTGTTTGGCTAGGTTTTCTTTCCTTCCTTTAAAACTGCCAGAGTAATGAATCTGTTCATTAAGGCTATATTTTTTTGTGTGTATGGTAAATTGAGGGTAGAAATCATGGGCTTTCTACAGCAGAAAAGCATCTATTTAAAAATTATACCTATGAAATATTCCTAGTTAACGATTCCAAACATTATTTGACCACTTAAAAATTGAATGCAGATTGGAAATACCTAAGATGTTATCAGTTTTCACCACCATCTATTCCTTTATTTTATGACTAACAACAGCATCAGCATATCACGAGTGGGTAATATCCTTATTAACAATTTGTAATTCTTAGCAGAATTTTTATGTTCTGCAGCAGAACCCACTAGACCTCCATGACATTCTTTCCCATCTGTTTTTCAGAGTTGCTTAAGCTGGTTTGAAACACCTCAAAACTGTGGATTTCACCCAGCTCGGGTTGAAACTTCTCAGATATGTAAGAGGTCCCTGGATGTGTTTGCTTTTATGACGGACACCATGTTTTTCCCAGAGATCCAAAAGACATCCAAACTAGACCACCAGGTTGCAGGACTTTGCCTGGATTCCCCAAAGATGCTCCAGGTACTACATATGAACAGAAATAGAAGTAATCTGGAAACTTGTGCTAGCATCATATAATTGATCCACGTAATTGCCTGCTTTTCGGTGCACTCACCCACAAAATGGAAGACCTTGTCCTGATGGAGAACTGTAGATTAAATTCCGGAAAAGAGGCTGTAGAAGTAGGTTGTGCAATGATTAATGTATTCTATGATGCAATGTGATGCTGAGACAGGAGAACAAGCATCACGGGACTAGAAAAAGATGAGATGGAGGTAGTCTGTCAGCTGAGGTGCTCATAGCTGCAGACTCCCAGCGGTCCAACCTTTCTTGGTGCAATGCTTATATACACATTAGAACATGACGGGATCAAAGCAGAATCATTCCTGGAATTGATCCCTGAACCAAAGATGAACCCATTTACTGGTCAGTGTCCTAGTTTTTCTTCTTGTGCTGTTTCAAGAAAACCATTGGTAATTAACATATAAAATACTGACAGTTGTTGAAGAAATCCCAACAGAGAGATGTTGTCCAGAAGTGCTTTGTTTTGTCTTGTCTTGGTTTTAAATGTAAAGTTTCTGAATATTAATTTCAGTGAATATCATGAGACAAAACTAAATTATTCTTTATTATAACCTCTATTTAAGATATTTTGTTTCTGAAATTCAGTTGTTTTAGAGCTTTTGCTTTGGTTTTCTTTTCCAGGTTATCATTAGTGCTCTGATTTCTTTCCAGGTTGTTGAAATGAAAAAAAAAAACACAACTGGAGAAAAGAGACAAAGGGAAAGCAACAGATGACCTTTTCTACAACACAACTTAGAGATTTTTGGCACTCGTCCAACTAACTTTAACGTGCATATGAAGTAGAGATGAGTTTATAGAGTTTATCTTGCCACATGTCCTGGTGAGCCTTTATGTAAAATACCGCTGATGAAAAGGCAAACAGTCCCCACTGATAGCCAACAAATATTATTCTGAAATCTCCTCAAAATGAATATTGAGTTAAATTCCACAGCAAATCTTCATGTTGACTGGCATCAAACTTCACCACAGCAGGAGATATGCAAAGAGAAATGGCTCCTGGCATGGAATAACTGCACAAAGAGACAGTTGTTCTTTCATGTTATTTAATGATCATTTTAGAGCTTCTTCCTCCTTTACATTGGGAACCTTCAGATATTTACAGTTCTTACTCTCCTTTGCTTTTGCTCACATGGCCTATACACAAATAAAAACAAGTGAAATTACCATTTGCCCAGTGGTCTTTAAGCCATTTGGTAGCATCCGGTACAAAGACCATATATTAATTTTCTTTATTCTTCAAATAACTTACAATTTACAAATTCTTCTGCCATTGTATTCTGCAGAGCAATAGTAAATGTGCTGCATTTTCAGACTTAATATTACTTCAAAGAGGCGGCATGAAATTTATTCAATGGCAGCTGGAAATACAGTGCTGTTATTAGCTTTCGTATATACTTCTAAAATTGCATTCAAGGCCCATAATGTGGGAGAAAGGTCTTTTAGGTCAGACAAAAGAGTTAAAGAAGCACAAGGAAAATTGAAACTGCCATCTGCATATATTCAGTGCTAACAACCTTGCCAGCTTTTGTTTAACAAATAGAATTCTAACATAAAATTAGACAGAAAAGACAATGAAATTAAGCATATGCCTAAAGTCGTTTGATTCCACTACTGTAAAAGCCCATTAGAAAATAATTACATTGCTACACATAATGCTCTTGGTGTGTAACCATATTGGAACAGGTGATATTGGAACTGAAAAGTTTTTTAGAAGGTGTTTTAATTTAGGAGCAATTATGACACAGCCCACCAATTAACTGCAAGTTTAGAGGGCGTGTAAGAGGAACAGACTTGAGCCTCAAAGCATCTCACATTATTTTCAGAAGACAAAAGGTAATCAGGTAAGGCCAGAGGTGTTTGAGCAATTAAAGCATCGTTTCATTTATTAATTTGGAGCACTCCACCTAATTTAAGAGAAATTAGGTTTCCAAAAGTGCCCTCATTGGGATGTTATACAAGAAGTAGAATTGAGGCTGCCTTGCATAATGGATCCTACCCTCAGCAAACCAAAGGCATAAAACTGCTATACTAAGGAGCTCTGAGTTCAGAGTGCCCAAAGATTAACCTGAGCATAGGTTCCAGTTCCAGGCTGGAGGCATCATTTCAGGGAGCCTGGCATAGGTGACTTCCTGAAGTCCACCCAGCTCAGTTTCCCAGATACCAGGACATCTGACCTTGTACAGGAGTGCACATTCTTTAAGAAAAGAATCAATTCTATAGGGAAGATACTAATGCCGTTGTATGTTGTATCATTAGCTTCTCCAGATGTTCTCTCCAAAATACTGCAACCAAAAATAACTGGTTTTGAACAGGCTGGCTCCAATTCAGTGTCTTCTCATTTGAATCTCTACAAATTCAGGCAAACATAATAGGACCCATTTAGCATGCATTAACATGAAACAAGGCAAGTGGAGGGAGGGGTGTTGATGAGGCTCATTAACTTTATATCTAGTTTTATGTGGAAGAAAAGTAAGGGTGTGTACTGGGTATAGTTGGCATGGAGCTAACTTTCTTCATAGCAGCCCCATTTTGGATCTGTAACTAAAGCCTTATTTATAACACACCAATGTCTTAGCTATGGTAGAATGACACCTACACAGTGTCAAGGCCTTTTCTTATTCCCAATCTGTCCACCCAAGAGGCTTGAGGTGGGCAAGAGTCTGGGTGGGTCAGCTAGCGCAGCTGATCCAAACTGACCAAAGGGATGTTCCATGCACACGATGTTATGCTCAAAAGTAAAAACTGAGTTGTTTTCTCTTTCCAAGGAGCTGTTGGTCAGAGACTGTCAGACCATCAATCTGCATGTGGGAGGTGGTAAATAATTGACTTTGCATCATCTTTTTTCACTCCTGTTCCCTTCACTTTTAAACTATCTTTAACAGAACCCACATTTTTTTCACTTCTGTTCTTCAGACTCTCTTCCCCATCCTGCTGCAAGGAGGAGTGAGTGACTGAATGGGAGCTTAGCTGCTGGCTGGGGTAAACCTACCACAAGATCAAAATACAAAATGCACCAAGCTTTTAAAATTAGGTCACTGAAGAAACCGGGTTTAGGGGTGTATCTATGTCCACGATTTCTGACTCTAACATTTCCAAATACTTTACTGAGTGATCATTTTCTAGTATGAACTTTGATTGAGCCTAAGCCACCCAATTAGCTTTTTCTATATAGATTTGAATAAATATAGGAAAACAAAGATCAAAAGGGTTTTTTTTTTGTTTTGTTCTTCGGTGTGTCTGTGATCTGAAAATAATAGTTTTTCATTTTGTCTTTTTCCATCCTTGCAGCAGGACACATTAAAAAAATGCATGGTGATATCACTGGGTGTCTACAGATACACAGGGGCTATGTTCCAGCCTCGTGAGAGCTTGACTTTCAAAAGAGTGATCTAAGGACTGAGACGTACAATGTGTCTCACTCTGTTGAAACTTTCTAATTCCAGCAAAAGTGACCAAGGGGAGACATTGTTCACTGTGCTGAACACAGACAATTAAGCAGTATATCTAAGCTAGGACTTGGTCACCCGTACAGTCAGATAGAGGGATTTGGAGGGACTAGATGATCACTATAGTGGCAAGCCAGAGTATTTGGTTTCAAAAATTAGGTCACCCCATAAGCACCATTAAGTGCTTTAATCTGGGAGGATGTAGCTAAGCTACTCAGCTTGTCTTTCAAATGCCAGAGTTGCACTTGTGGATGGATTTGAGACTTTTGGTCATTTGAAAGGATGGCAGCAGACTACACCCCTAAAAACAGCTTGGGTCTGGCCACCATGTTCTAGAGACTAGACAAGCCAGATTTGACTCTAGTTTAGCTGTCTACTATTGATAAAGATAGAGATGACAAGAGATGAGAGCAAGATGCTTTGCCAACTCCTCCATTTCTCAGTTTTTACTTCTTCCATTTGAACTAGAACCTGGTACAGTTTCCTCAACATACACCAATGTATAAAAAATAACACAACCTTTCTTTTTCCTAGTTTACTTACAAGGAAATGAGTTTCCATCTCCTTTTCAAACCATTTTTCCTCTTGCAAGTCTGTAACATTTATCAAGCGTGTAGCAATTCTGCCTGGGAGTTTGATATCTGTGTAGGCAGAATTTGAGCAATGTCAGGTTTTCACCTGGATCACAACACATTTAATTCCTTGCTGACTTGGACCCATTTTTCTCTGTTGCATTCAAGCAGTTTAAAAGATGCATGGAAGATTTCACCTGCTGCTTTCCTCAAATGCATTCCTCACCAAGACAGGCAATGTAGATTTTAGAATAACTTCTTCAAATTGACTTGCTGCAGTTTTGTATGCATGGGAGTACTTGCAGATGCAGAAGGAATGTAATTAGGTGGAAGCAACCCTTAAAATTCAACCATGTTTAGTATTATTATTGAGCTAACTGAGATTTTCTCCAAGAAAAAAGTTCAGATTTTTCTGATAGTGATTTTGCTATGTTATACCTCAGCAAATGTCTGTGGGGTTTTGTTGTTTTTACCAAAGATGGTAAAAAAACAAAAGAGCATCCTGGAATTGCAAACAGAATTTAATCTAGACTATTCCACTGGATCTTTCAACATTAACTTCCGCGTGGCTCAAATAACCTTGTTTTTAAAAACGACAATGTTATCCTCGGTAATCACAGGATAATCTCTTGCCATTCTGTTGTTCCTGCCACTTCAGCTTCAATGAGTTTTCTTGTCCAGACTGTTGAGGCTGTTTAATGTAACAACCTGACATGGATTTTGTCAATTATGCAACCTGTGATTCAGAGTTTTAAAAGACAGAGAGAAAGATGTAGTCGAAGGACGGGGTGAAAATCACACAGGATCTCCCATTTCTGTGACAAAGGTGCTCAGTCAAGCATAACAATAAATCTCATATTTAAATGTGCACTTTTTTATATGTGAGGGGTTTTTTCTGCTTCTTGCAATACTCCAGCTTGGCTGCCCTGTCCAACTCTAAGACAGTTGATCTGGAGGCCAATGGGGGAGAAAGAGTCAAAGTACGCATTTACTCTGAATACTTATAAGAGTTTAGGAACTTAAGACTAGAAGTCTGACTCCCACCCTTCCTAATCAAAGGCATCCATGTCATATTAATTTAAAAGAATAATGCCTCTTTACAAGTCTAATGTCTCCACTCCACTGTATCTTTGAAAGTATCTTCCAGGACGTTTTTCCTCTGACAGTCATTCCCTTGCTAAATTCCTCAACTTCTTTTTTATTTATGTCCCATTTTGTTCTTCTGGACGTCTTGTTCTTTCCCTTAAACTGTTTTTCCTCCTTCTTGGTACTCGTCTGATTGATTGTTATTACACCTGAAATTTTATAGGGTCTTTGTCCTGAGTAACTACTTTTGCCTCATACGCAGACCATGAGCATTGCTCTAACTTTTCCTATCTTTCTCCTTCTTCTCTTTGCTGTGTTAATGTTTGGTTTATAAACACTACAAGGTAGGCTATGTTTACATCTAAATACATGTGTTATCTTTAAGAGCAAAGCTCCTATTTTGACTAGGGCTTCTGGAGACTGCATTGAAAGTTGCAGGGGACATAAGCAATGGGGAATAGCTATCCTACTCATTTGTCACCCTAGAGGAAATGAGTTTGCATTCTTCAAAGTGCTTGCTACCTATGAAGAGTGGTGGTTTTCCTTGATTAATTTTTACTGTGTACTACATAGAAGGAGTGCAATTCTATTCATTAGTGACCTGGTTGGTAACAAATATTGAGAAGAGACAGAGATGAGATCAAGATGACCCCTGTCTCATTGCTGTGGTCACAGCCTACCTCCTGAAAATCTATTAATATTTCCAGTCTTTTTGAATTATGAATGATTTTCAAAGGTAATATTTTTCTATGTTGAGTAATTACAATTAATAACTTCCAAGATCATGGCACATAAACTTATCTTGTTTCTTTGGTGGAACTGCTACAACAAGCAAAGCATATTTTAAAGACCTGAATGTGAACAAGAGTGCATTAAAAACAAAAACATGCTCAGTGGAGACATGAAAATTACCATTTGATGTGATTGGTGCAGCTACATAAAACAGAAGAATTATCTGACCTTCAGTCATCACTCTTAGAAACAACTGCACTGCTTACGTTATCACAGAATCATCATTCTGTGGAAATTTGTTCTAATTGTTCCTATCAAAAGTCACTTGGGTTCCTGTTTTGAAATCTCAAACAATAAAAGCACAACAAATACTTTGAGTTTATGGTATTTCAGGCATTTGTTTTTTGACAAATAAGAGTAATAAGAGAACATTTATCTTCTTTGTAACCTCTTCCAAAGCTCTACATTTGAATATGAGTGCAGGTTTTCAACCAAAGCTAGAATTCCTTGATGCCTACTGGCAGCAGCAGAAGAATTAATCTCTAGAGATACTCATCCTTGAGTGCTCTTAGCCATAATACTGACACTATGGGCTCTCTAAACACATCACATGTATGTGCAGATGGGCACAGGATGTCAGCAATACTGCGTAGGGCAAAGGACCCGCACAGCTGTAACATCTTGCAAAGTTTCTTGCATTCTTTGCACTGAAGATTAAACTATCACATGCAGTAGAGAATTAAATTCCATGTCTAAGGAACTGAGACAAAATCTTCTTCGCTCAGGAAGAAGCGTATGCCTATCCAGAATGGTCTAATGAAGAGATGACATGGCAAAAAAAAATAATATTTCCAAGGCAGTTAAGAACTGTAAGGAAATAGTAAGCAGAATATTATAAGAGATTTTTTTATCCAACACAGTTCACCAGCAAACAGTGAAATCTCATTTCCTTCTGCAGGTCATACACCTCTACATTTAGAAATATTGGTTTTTTCATACCACCATCCAAAACTCAAAACATAAGAACTTTTCAGAGACTCGAAGTTATGAAATTTTGAATTTCTGAAACCCACAAACCATGATGATGATTAGTTCTTTTGCTTTTCCAGACTATGTAAAGATCACACCAAACCTTATGTATTATTGGATCAGGTGTTGTAACCAATTGTAGCAACAGCTTCTGTTTAAAAAAGATTAGTACCTAAACAGATAAGAAAGATGTAGCAACTTCTTAGTGATTTGCTGGTAAAATAGTTTGTCTGAAGTTTGACAAATGATACTGCACCTGAGTTTTTTTGAGTACCCATTAGGTATCTGAATTTTCTCAGACAATTAATAATTTGTTGAATTAATGCTTGAGTAAACTGAATTTGGACTTCTAAATGCAAGAGAACTATCTATAGTTTAGCTTTCTGGCCAAGTCTTTGCATGCTGAATTGCTGGGAACATGATAATAATGAAGGCCACATTTGAGACCTTCAGAGTAGCTAAACAAGAAGCCAGACCCTTTCAGGATGGTACACTGATTTGCTTTACATCAATTAAAGTAGATACAGCAAAAATGAGAAAAAGATTTAAAAACTAGACTAAAACAGAACGATCAGCCTGTCTGCAGGAGAAAGGGCAGAAAAACTACCTAAAACCAACTGCAGAAAGCTGTAATTAAGGGTAACTGTCTTTGAACCAACTAAGAAATACCACAAAGGCAAAGACTAACCTGTTTAATGTAGTACCCTACCTCCCATTGGTCAAAGATGAAAATTTATGGCCTGCGATATTCAAGAGATTTAGGGAAGTGCCTATAATGAACCCTCCTCATTTTCAGCTCATGAAAGTCACCACGAAAGCCATCTTCCCCACCTTCCAGTGTTACCCTTAAAAATACCATAGTAGACCAGGAGGAAATCAATACCTATGTGAATATTCAAAAGGATAAAAGGTATGTGTGTTGTTAACTGTTTATTTAGTTTGTGTACTTTTATTAAAAAGTTAGAAAAATATTCCCAAGTCAAGCAATTCTTATATATATCAGATTTCCAGAGTTTATCCCAGAGGCTGAACTACAAAGGCCATCATGTGGTAGAAAAATATTCCCAAGTCAAGCAATTCTTATATATATCAGATTTCCAGAGTTTATCCCAGAGGCTGAACTACAAAGGCCATCATGTGGTAGAAAAATATTCCCAAGTCAAGCAATTCTTATATATATCAGATTTCCAGAGTTTATCCCAGAGGCTGAACTACAAAGGCCATCATGTGAGGAAACAACTTAGAGGTTCATACTTCAAACCCATAGAAAGTCCAGTAGGCAATCCAATCTACCTTGCTTATATCACTGAAAATTTTTGATTTTCTGAAGTGTGTGTTCTACAAAGGTGTTCGCAGCTGAGTGAAGAAACTTCTACTTGCTTTGGTAACTCATTCCAGTGGTCAGTCAATCTCACTTCACAAAACATAGCATTGATTTCCAGTTTGAATATCTCTGAGTTTAACTTCAAGCAGTTGATCTTCAGATGCAATGGATCCTTGGATGCAGTTTTCTATATTCTACGTGCAGCTTCACTGCATTATTCCAAAGAAGCTTAATTTTATGTCTTACTATATTAAAACACGTTGTTTGCATTGATAGAGCTTAAGTGTGTGATCTAGGGTAGTATATATGACTTTATTCCATAGTAGTTACAACTGCCTGACAATGTCTAAGTCATCCTCAAGTTCCATCTTCTGGAAATTTATAGGTATTTGAAGATAATTCGTAATAATATTTAAGTGTTGGTCCCCATAAGAGGCATTTTATTTGTCTGACTCTCCATTGATTACTACCATCCACGATAGTTTAAAATTTTAAATTTTAAAATTGTTTGACTTGATTTGCACTTATGGTACTGAGAGTTAGTGATTTTTTTCAGAAAGTTGAGCAGCAGTAAGTGAAACACCTAAAGAATTCTAAGTCTAGAACCTTAAGAAAAAAATCAAAACTCAAGATGATAGTTTTGCCCAGAATGTAATTCAGGTCATGAGGTGACTCTTTTTTTGGATCATGGAATAACAAAGCATTGTTCAAAGTAATGTTGTAAACCGCAGTGGTTCCAGAGTTCATGCAGACAACATTTTTCACGAAGCAGAGATAACAAGGCCACATCAAGGTCTTCTCCATCACTGCTGATTAAGGCTTCTCTATTGGTCCATGAGAAACAGAGTTAAATGACACAGATACCTCCCTTTTATGCATTTTATATAGTATCAAAGGATATGTTTTCTGCTTTATTATGAGAGGGAAAAAGTGAACCATATCCAGAGGAAAATATGGTTGATTTTTCCTTACAGTTTTATGGATAATATGCAATGCAGAGGTATGCACTACTTTTAATAAGTATATCTACATCCGTGTTACCCTTAATGAATGTTTACAGTCACAGGACAAAGGAGAAATAGTCTATGGCATAATGTTTACAATTGCATCCTGATTCTACACTTTGGGAAATTAAGGTTGGAAGTAAATTATGGTCTTTGTTCTTGAAAACTTAGGAGTCTTTCATCACAGTTACCTTCACAGATAATGAAGCAGTGTGGAGAGAACATCTTGAACAGTAAACTGGTTAAGGCTGCTAGCCAAAAGCCAAAGTGGAGTACGGAGATTGAACCAAATATCGCAGAAGGAGCAGGAGGAAAAAAATATATTTGATGATCTCTACCTCCTGAATGAAGCCTTGAATTGGAACTTCACAGTACTGGCTTAATTAAAGGAGGTAAGATTGAAACCCATGTGCATATGCAGATGAAAGCAAATACCTGTTGCTCTGGTTTTGGAATGGCAGTCGACTGGAAATGATGTTGTTGTTCACAAGTCATATTAAAACAAATGGCCTGTAAACTTCAGCAGATGCCAGAAGAGGAGAATTAGTGGTACCTCCTTCTGACTTGAGGATCACAGCTAGAGTTGGATCTCAGCCTCACCCAGCTTCATTTCCTCCTACTTACAGGCATTCAGATCCAAAGCTCTTTGTGTTTCCGTCTGCAAACACTCCATCACAAGCACAGTTATTAGTACAATTATTAGCAACACTGAAGAACTGCAGAACTGTAGCTACTCTAAGAAAAACCTGAGAACTATTTTTTGGAGCCACACAGATCTTTTTTCAGCAGAGCATTCTTTTTCCATCTAAATATAATATTTCTTCATCAGCAAAAAAGAGACCCTTTTTGTTGAAACAAAATGAGGATATAATAATATGCTTCCAGATTATCTGAACTTCCCTTTTCAAATAACTTATTTTTAAATTTTAACATTTTGGGATGTCATAATCCATAATGAATAGTTCATAAAATCTAAAATCGGAATGAAACATTTAACTGTTTTTAAATTAATACAGTTATAAAAGCCTGAAATTTAACTTTCACAAAATTTTAGTTTTGAAGTGATGAATTTGGGAGGTTTTATTGTATTGATTTTTTCCTCCCATTTCAGAATAAACTTATTTTTCTTCAGTTGACAAAATTTCCAGCAGAGCAGACCATCCAACTCTCCCATGGCCTTATCAGTTTTGCTAATTATGTTCAGAAATAGATATGTGGAAACATATACAAAGCTAAAGGTAGTATAAGGCAACATGCTTGCAATTTTAGTGTGTGCCAAGACATAAATCCTTGCTTCACATCTAGATGGAATGTGGGGTTTCATTTCAGTATCTCAGTCCTGCCTTTGCTGGACTGGCTATGCCAAAAGGAAACTCCTCAAGCAGGGCACTCCAATATATCGTCATTGTAGATATGCTGCTTTTGTTAGTACTCCCAGAAGATAACTGCCAAGAATATTTCATGTGCCCACGTAGGATCACAAGAAACAAAAAGGGTTCACAGTTCTCCACTCTGGCACACCTGGGGCAGTTGTTTGGAGAAATGACTGTTAAGTGTTATGGTTCCAATTTGTCTTGCATTCTGCACAGGTATCTACATGGTATAAATCGATACCTAAAGTAAAGAAAGATGGATAATCATATCAGCTTGAATACCTCTCATATGAGGCTTCAACACTGCTTCCCTTTGGTCATAATGTTAATGCATCAACAGCATTCTTTGCTGTATTTTGACTGCAAATGCGCTAGAGATGCATCTAATAAGGCACAAGAAAAATGTGCATTAAAAGACTTTGCAGATAGTTTCAAGAGCTATTTGTTGCCTGCAGCTGGCCACACTTGGATAAAGCAGGAATTTCCAGTCTTCCCAGGTGGGCTTTCAAAGCCATCTTTTTCTCTGTGGAGCTCCTTCCTTCCAGCGTAACAAGTCGGTACCCCTGGGTATATTATCATCTGTGTTGAGTGAGTTAATTGCTCATGGAACACTCAAAAGACACTGTAACTCTCTTTGTTACTGCAGGATTCTTTTCTGCTAATACAAAACTGGTTGTACATATACCATCTGGCTACAACTTCACCTTTGGCTGCTCACCAGACCTGTGTTATGCCTAATTCACACACTAAGATAAAGGCTCTCTTTTTCATGAATGTTCTTAATGCTCACACTTTTCCAATTTGCATCAAAAATATCTCTCTAAAAGAAAAGACACTGTTCTCAGATATAGTTTATTTGTTATCTGTGGCTTTTCTCACATTTAGAGCCGTGATATTAAGAATGAACAACAGTTCACAGAAATTTTGAAGTAACACCAACATTTTAAAAATCTTCTAAAAATCCTTCTGAATAGGTATACCTCATTTCCAAGCAAAATTTGTAAGACTCAGATCTAATCACTAGGACAGCTGATGCAAATGAATGCTTCAGCTGATTCACGTCATCTGAAAATCAGACCCTCATTCATGGGCTTTGCAGTTCCATAAAACACAAGTATGAGGTGCAAGACTTAGAGGAGATGAATGTTGTAATATAATCCATCTGTCAATTTAGAGACTTACTGAAAGTCTGAGATGAAAGCAATGAGAGTTGAATAGACTTTAGAAACTTTCAGAATCAAATCCAAACTCAGAGAGGCCTCTGGATCTCCTCAGCTCATGTGAAGGACGGATGTTTATCTTTGCTTCTCCAACGTTCTTCATCTTTACCTCCGAGGAAGATCACTATCTTTTCCCCTCTCTTCCCACAAAATTTCTCTAGCCCTAGTTATTCAAGATTCATTTACTAGATATAGTACCAAAATTCAGCTGCCCAAACCAGATCCACAATAGTCATTTTCCTTAATTTTCATCATGAGCTAATTTCAGTCCTACACAAGGCCCCATTTACGTGAACACCATACAAACATATCTTTAGAAACAGTCTCTGTATCTACAAATTTTGTAACCTAAAGAGCAAGAGCAAAGGAAGATATCATCCCACTAACACATTGCCACCCCTTCCTGTGAACTCCACTGCCTCCTGTATCACGTTGACTTCCCTCTTGCTTCCAGCATTTTGTAGAGAACAGATGTGCCTGGGCTGCAGGAGGCCAAGTCAGGAGCACTTTTCCCACTCAAGAATCGTAATAGTCTTTGGCTCTTCAGGGCTGTTTTTAGCAGTCAGGACAGCAGGTGTCTTTGAATGGTTCAGCACACCTTCTGCCATTTTTACAAGCTCTGTTCAACTGTAACATTGTCAAGCCTGCAAATGAACTGCTGAAGTTGCTCTCATACTTGCTTTTTCAGTAGCTATGCGAGGGTAAAAGGTAAAAGGACAGAGAAAGCAAACAGAAGGAACTCCTTTCTTTATTATATTGGGGGGAAGGGGGTTTATTGCAGAAGATGACAGAAAAGGATCAGATAATTCAGCTTTTGGCTTTATGTACAAAACAAAATGGTGCTTGCTGTTGAAAAATTTTCTGGGAGAAACCACTTCACAGCTGTTGAGAAGATTTTCTCACCAATCCACAACACACAGGATATGATCATGCCACAGGAAGCTGTTTGACCACAGCTTGCATAGGCACATATTCATTTTAAAGCAGCCTAATCAAGGGCAGGTAATGGAATAGCTGCTGTAACAGCTGCACATAAAGAGTAAGGGCACCCAGCAAGCTTGGATGGCAAAATTTGTGCTACCACAAAAGTACCTGGATTATTTTGTGTAAGGTTAACTCTAGTGTCTCTTATATGAGGAATAAATAATTCTATTAATGCCAGCTTTGAAAAATTGCATCTCATCTACTTTAAGCACTAAACTTGTTTAATTCATTGAGAATGACATCACCCCTTAAAAAAGGAGAGTTGTCCCAAAGAAGATGAATCATGCCATGGAAGTACTACTGGATGCTGAGGCTGACAAGGGATTGGAGATGAATTCTGCCTCACAGTGATTATATAGTCATATAAACACATCTATAGGGTCTGCTTCAGACACTTCTTTACCTCTTCTGATCAAATTACCTGCACATTGTCTCAATAATTCATTATCCATCCTTCCCTCTGTAAGAAGACAGACTCTGAGAAGGTAGATGTAAGGATTATGTTGCACATATTTATGAGTAACCCTATATATGTGTCTGTGGTGAGCACAGATTTACAGAATGGGCATTCAGGACATTGGTATGTGGTTAGGAAAAAAAACATGAATAATTTACATGATTGAGAATAATTTCCTTCATTCAGCTGAAATGCAAACCTTCGGAAGAGCTTTCAATAAGCAGATCTACGGTTTAATATTGCAGTATGTAAAAAGTTTCTTTCATCACTTTTAAACAGGTGATGTTATTCAGTTCCAATTACTTCTGCACTTCATTTCCTATGAAGAAAAAAAGTAAATCTCTGCATTCATTTTATCTTTTCTAAACACTATTTACTAAATTTTATTAACCATTGTTATTCAACAGAGACACTTTAAAGTAACTGAGACTAAGTTCCATTATGCAAAATATTTTACATTCTTATAGCGAGAGACAACACTTACCTCGAAGAAGTTGCAGGGTAAATAGATAATGAGCTTGTTAAAAGTTCTCATTTTACAGAACAGGACCTTATACAACAAAATCACTCTGAATGCCCAAGGACATAGAGTATGGCTAGAGCAGATGGTTTCAAGCCTTAAACTCTTAGGATATATCTACTGAGTTTAAGGGACTGTGGTCTTGATGCCCACCGTGCCATGGCATGTCTGTTAGTGTGCTAAGCACATCTATATAATTGTATTTGGTTAATAACCATTTACTTTGTTAGAATCATAGAAAAGTTTGGGTTGGAAAGACTTTAAAGCCCATTCAGTTCCAAATCCCCTGCCACAAGCAGGGACAATTTCCACTAGTCTAGGCTGCTCAAGGCCAACCTGGCCTTGAAGAATTCCAGGGAGGAGGCATCCACAACTTCCCTGGGCAACTTGTGCCAGTGTCTCAACACTCTCATTGTGAAGAATTTCCTATCGTCTAACCTAAATCTTCCCACTCCAATTTGAGAAGTAGTTAAGGCTGCTCCCAGTTCAGAAAGGACTAAAGTGCGTCAGATATACACAGCTGGTGGTGTGAATGCTTCTCATCAGTCATAGTGGAAGTCAAGGCATGCTTTTCTCCAGCTGTAACCCACCCTTGACCACTAAGGCCTTTCAGCCCATCAGTACCGCAGACAGAGTTGGCAACGGAAAACTGAGAAGTGCCTGACTTCTGAAAGGGACAATTCAGAGTATGAGCTTCTCCCAGTTCAAACTCAAATAGGTGGGCACACAGCACCCTCTGTGGCTCCTGGATGCCACATGTTTAATTTTCCTAAAATGATTGGCTGAGAGGTTTTTCTAAAAATCTGGCATTTCCTAGTTTCTAAAAGCAGTGGATAGATAATGTCTAAGCCCTTGAACTGTAGATCAGGTGGCCTCCACCTTCACGTAGCATCGAGTTTCATGCTCTGCCATATGTCTCTGTCATATGTCTCTGCCCTCTGTCATTCTTTGTATGACCATAAGTCTCCCATATAGACACAAGGTACTGACAGCATTTGGAGATAGTATTAAGCAGTATTTGCAGAAGTACCCTTCAAGGTAGAATTGTAACCATAAGACTATCTTTTCTGTTATACCTATCCTTTACAAGATGTCATAAAGTGCTTCACATGCATCTTCACTAACCAGATTTATAGGACATAATCAAAATAAGGCTGGTTCTCTCATTCTCTATAGATGAGCTTAAGTTTGTGTCCTGTAGAAAATATCTGTCTGGTTTTGGTTTCTGTAATGCTGTGCCATCTAAAAGCTTGTCCCTCAGGCTTTTGACTAAACCTGTCAATGGAACACAAATATTTACATCATTTTTTCTCTGCTGTCAAACAATACCAAAAACACCTCACAATTTCTCCCCTTATTAACTTTAGTCTACTCAGGTTTGTGAGTTATTGGTCATTAGAACACAGTATTTTTTCCCAGATGCCTACAGCACAGGAAGAACAATTATTTTTTCCTGTATTTTTTTTCACAAGAAAGTTTTTTATAGTAATTGCAGCCTTCAAATTGCTAGACTACATTTCAGTTCCTTTTAAACCCTGAGATGTTCTTTACCTGCTGCTGTAGGGAAATAGCCAGTTTTAAGAAAGCAGCACAACAAAACTTTCTCCTCATAGAAATAACTGTGCAGCCCATCTCAGTTTGCTACAAATCAGCAAATGCCAAACACCTTACAAAAAGTGTATTTAAGCACAGGCTGGACAATAAAGTATTTTAAACCTCCTTAACATCCTGCAAAGTTGTTGCTTAACACATCCATTGTTAATGGAAGAAGATACTCCTTTGGTTCCAACATACATGAGCTTGCCCTTTTATATAGGGCATACTGTTATACTCATAACTGATAAATAAGCACAGCAGCAGTTTCAGTTGTTTACCACATCATTATCATTGATGATTTCATCCCTACCCATTGCCACAACTATCACCCATATTAGGCTCAGCCATGACTGTGCTGTCCTCCTGAGGTAGATCTGGTGCCATGCAACAGCACAGGACTTTAATTTTCATAGAATTACAGAACAGTTGGATGTGAAGAGACCTTTCAAGATCATCTAGTCCAATCCCCCTGCAAGAACATCTTTCACTAGATCAGGTTACTCAGAGCTTCATCAAGCCTGACCTTAGGCACTTCCAAGGATGGGATACACGACTTACCTGGGCAACTTATTCCAGTGCCTCACCACCCTTATCATTAAAAAATTATGTACAATCTAAACCTATCCTCTTTCAGTTTGAAACTATTGCCCTTTGTCCTGTCACTATTTCATTACTTTTCCTGTGACTGTACAAACCAGGGAAAGAAGTTTAATTCAATATCATGAAGTGAAAAATCTCAGTGTAAAGTAAATGCTAAACCTATAAGGAATACCGATACAACACAGATACAATGAGAATTGATGAAGTTGTATCTCACACAATTCAGAAAGTCACCTCAGAAGGTTTTAATCAGTCTACCATTTTGTGGCTAAAACAGGGATGGCTGCACATAAAATAGGGTAAATATCCTTTTTTTTTATTGCTAAGGAACAAGACAAAGTGGGGGGAATGTGCAAAAGTTACAAGAGAGATAAAAATATCTGGTTGGCGAAATAATCCCTCTTTACCTTCTGTGGTGTTTTATTCAGTCCTTATCCACTGCCTCTTCGACAGAGAATCTGGTATTTCCCCCATGTACCTAATCTGCAGTCAAAATATTCTCACCATACAGTAATCATTCACTGTATCTAAACAATCTCGGGAAAGGATGTAAAAATGATCTTTGTTCCCACCTGACCTAAGAAAACAGAAACAGTTATTCTGCATCAAAGTAAGACACACATAGTCCCAAATGCCACCTTCAACAACAGCCTTTGTCAGCAGACTGAAATGAGATGCTGGTGATCTAGTGATCATTATATATCACTAATTCTGCAGCAAGAGGTTTAACATTACTTCCTAGATGTTCAAAGCAATGTGAGAAGAATTCTTATTAGCCATTCAGGGGCAGTTCCATTTTTTAACTTTTTACATCTTTGGTCTTAAAAGCACACTATAGAAAATTGTATTTGTTTTTCTTGGTTATGAGTTTCCTCCCACATATCTTTCAATTGTACATAAATTTAGCATATCTAAATCTTTTCCCTAGAAGGTTTTACACCACCTTTCAACCCTTGAACATGCAGTCATCCAATAAGTGAAGCAAACCTTGTCTTCAGCCTGTTTTTTTAAGTTGGTACGTACAAGTAGTGAGGTTATGGATCTGGGGTGGTGATATTTACAGTAATTTCCTTGTTATGCACCAGGAAGAAAAGCAGATTCCACAGACAGAACCTGATATCCACTTTGCACCCTTACAAATGCATTCATATAGTTCTTACATGTGATCTGGATATCCATAATACCTTAAAAATATTAACCATTCATGTGTCTCTAACATCATTCATGTGTTTTTTATTGAAGTTTCTCTCCCTTCCTGTTGATCTTTCAACTGATGCAGTCTAATCCTTTCACTTGTTACACTTACTTCGAGGAAGGTGTAGGGTAAGCCAAATACAAAGACTTCATTTACTTTGGCCACTGAATTTCTTAGATTTCTTTAATTTTTTTCTTGTTCTTATTTGTCCAGCAGATTCAGTGCCATTACAATAAGAATTTCTCTGTTCTCAACCTTTCTGCACTAGTCTTTGTTTTTTGTGATTCACCACTGAGTATTCAGCCCTCTGATCTGCACAAACTTAATGCTGCAATATTAATCAGCTGAGGGATCTTTGACTTTCCAAAACAAAGCTAGAAGTAGGTCGCTTCCTGCTCTGCAGCAATCTCTTCTTGATTGCAGAGCACTTAATTTTGTTAACAGGTCACTATTTCAAATAACTTCTGCAATTCAATATTTTCTAAAGATTCCTTGGAAAGAAACTCAATAGTCATCTTTCCAGACCACTCACGTATATCACACAGTTTCTTTTTATTTCAAAATTCCATATCAGTTAAAGTTCCTCCTTTCTGCTCTCACCAGGGTATTTAATAGCTTTTTTGATTTTCTTTCGGGCTGCCACGTCTCATCATGCTGCCATTTGCCATGTTAATCAATGTGTAATTCTGAGAAGGAACAATCTGAAAAATCCTTAGCTCATACTTATTTTCATAGCCTGACCTGAGATTGCTTCTGGTTGTGATCCAAAGTTCACTACATCTTGTAATTTTACTGAAAGATATTGCTCAAATATTCAGCACCTCCACCCTCATTTCCATTATCAAGTTGGTCTGCTGGCAAATGTGATCAGTCAGTCAATGTTAATCACACCATCATCTTTCCATAGTATCCTTAGCTTTTGTATCAAATGTATCAATGCATGTATCAAATGCTTAATTCAAAAAAAGATGGATTGCATCCACCATGTGTTTCACCCACCCACCCTGTAGTATCAAAAGAGACTACAGTTTTTGTCGGACATGATTAATGCCTCAAGCTCATGGTGTGTATTGCTCAGCAGGTTCATTTCCCCAAAATCCTTTCACAGTCCCTTGCTACTTATTTTAGCCTACTGAATACAAGCTAAGTAGTCACTGATTTCCCAGGTGGTCTTAAACATCCACCGTGCTATTTCCACTCTAATAGCTCCTCACTCATTTTCTGAGAGTATTTTTCTCAAGCTTGTGCATTGCACTACATATGGCATCTTGCAGAATTAGAACACAATCACTCTGTTTTGCTCAAAGAGCTTAAAATTCAAAGGTTTCATCTGGTGGAGTCAGCGGAAGTGCTCTGTAAGCATATCTCTATCAGAAAATTATGGTAAATTACAAAAGGCAAGCTGAAGATTAAAATAAAGATAGAGAGAACTGAAGCCATTTGCAAATGAAAAGTGTTCCCAGTTTTAGAAACAGAGCTTAAACAAGATATTGAAAAACCACATAACATAGCAGATGAATGTGGATCAGCGCTGGAGTGGAAGGTGAAAGTAATGAATTTCAGTTGGTGTTCAGACTAAAATAAACTTCTCCCAGGAAGACAAGGGTTATAGGAAGGAATCAGGCAGAGATGTAAAGAGAGAGGGAAGGAGGGAGGCAGGAAAAAAAATCCACATAATCATTATTAAAAATAATTGATGAACAAACGGCTGGAAAAACAAATTAGCTAAGACCTATTCAGGCCTTAAGGTGTGCAGCAGCCTTCACGGCAGGGAAAGAATTTAAATCTGAGAATGATAAATGCAGAAATGCAACAAAGAAACTGAAGGAGGAAGAGGCAAATGGGCAAACCAGTAAAATAGAGTTTTAGCATTGTTCTTGAAATAGAATGGAGACAATTAGTCACCGAGGACAAGGTAGGAAAAAAGAAAAGGTGGTAGATGTGGTGGAAAGGAAAACATAGATCTCAACATTCCTAGGACAAACATTGCATAATTTGGAAGGGACCTGTACTTGATTTACCATTCTGCATTTCATTGTTCTCCTTTTCCACAGGCCAGCTCTGTCCCCAGGAGTCAAATAACACATACTATTGGCAGGATCCACCAGTCTGTCTGCACTCAGCCTCATAGGTAGTGGCTAGGCTTAGCAATTGCTCAGTTCAGCTATCCATGATCTGTTCGTTGAGTGGCTCCATGGCTGGAAGGTTAAAGCACACTCCCACCTTACAGCCACCTACCCACATCACTTTCAGACTGCAAGACAAAACTCCTAGGGACACAAGGACACCAGGGTGTCAACAGGCATCAACAAGAAGCTTGGGTGTACCTAGAAACCCATCTTGTGAGTATCCATCAGTAAAATAATGCTGCAGCTGAGAAGTTATATTATCCTACCCCAGTTCAAATGTCCAGACAGAGATCAGCCGCATTTTCAGGGTTTTTTTCCTACACGTCCATAAGAACCCTTTTTTTTCACTTTTTCACTTTCTAAAATACCATGCCTCCTCCCTTTTCAGTTCCATACTTTCAGACAAGTAAAGACTATAAGTAAACAACAAGAAAACATAGTCAAATATGTTCCTGAAGCACAAAGAGCAGCTTTGCTCGTTCTAATTACATTTGTCTATAAACTTGTTTTCCTTTATTGCAGGATCATATCATTCTTTGTTGGGGAACAGCAGTGTTTTGAGAGTTAGTGAGCCATTAGCACAGTGCCAAGAGGAAGATTTTTCTTCCCCGGGGCTTTGCAAACAGGCAAGCAGAGAGAACAATAGATCTTTACTTAAGAAGCAGGGTGAAAGTAATGGGTACAAAGAGGTCTGAGCAGGTAGCAGATATCTGTCATGTTTACACAGGAGCCCATGGTGACTTACTTTACACCTTATAGGTAGGATGCCTGTTTTACCACCCCACAGTGATGGATAAATGGCGCATTGAACTTCTCAGTAAATATGGATTTTTCGAACAAAAGTGTAAATATTTCTAGACTTTACAGCCTTGATATCTACTGTGAGCTACTGAAGATACCACTGTAGCCAGAGGAACGATGTTGACCGAAATCACCAGGATCCCATGAGATAATTCTGTTGACTTGATCTGTGATCAGCAAGACTCCTAGGCAATAATGGCCATAGACTGGAAATAAACCAGAGGTTTGCTTTGGTCCAGCCAGGAACAAGTTCTGTTATTCCTTTCATCCATTTTTGTAGCCTATTTGACCTGACTTGCAGGCCTCAGTGTAACTCTTGATCCTTCTCATATAACTGCCTGAGGAAGGAATCATTAGCACTAGAGGTGTCTTTCTTCTTCATAAAAGTAAAATCTTTGCCATTTCAGTGCTGTGCAAGGAGAAATTAATCTTATTTAATGAAGATGCATGTAAGAGGTTAAAACCAATAAGAAATCTTCATCTCTTTGGAACAGTTTTATTTTTATTTTATTTTGGTTAGTGAATAATATTATACTAGTGCTTCAAATTGAGGAATCAGTTCCCCGTTGTGCTGGATTCTGGATAACATCTGCATTGGTCCTGCAGTGTAACTAGAAGAAGGAGAAGAGATGTGATCCATCCAGATTATTGACTAGCTATCTCACTTTATTCTGGTCTTTTGTTGCTTGTTGTTTGATGTGAAAGCTAGGAATTTTGTTTTAATGACAAACAGCTTTCACATGGTTTCCTACCCAGTGGGTCCATTGGAATACCCTAGCATCACTTCATTAAGCAACAGGAAAGACATGGCTTGTTCATTGTTCTACAGATGTGCCCTCCTAACCAAAGGAGCCTCTGATAGCTCACTGAGCAGGCAAATTGACAGGTTTTTATCTGTAGATCAGCAGCTAAGCTTCCCCACTTAAGCTCATCCAAGGAAGATGCAAAGGCCAAGACAGTGTCTTGTCTTTTGTGAATTTCCTAGAAGGAACTAAAAATACATTAACCTTCTGCTGACATGGAGAGCTGCTTATTCTGAAGCGCTTCCTTTTTGTCATGTCAACAAGTTGTTCAGTTTTGCTGAGCAACACATGCAACAGAATTCTTCTGCTTGTATCTGAAGTCCACAGTGGAGATTTCCACTTCTCAAGGACAGTAACAGTATCTAATCAATGGGTAAAAGAAATCTCAGGGACAATGGAAGAATTCAGGATTAGTTAGTCATGTTCCAAGCTAAAGTATGCTCGTGCAAGCTGCTGTCCAAGGCATACATCAGAACAGACACCACAAGAAATAAATCTCCAAACCCAAATAACACACTGCACATACAATCTCTACAGAAGAAATACAAGATATAGAGGCCAAATGTTAGTAATATACTATACAATAAAATGTACAGTGAAGAGCTGCATCAGCAAACTTGAAGAGCTGAGAACACAATGCACAGAGATCTGTCTTGCCCACCTCAAGCAGGCAGAGAAAGGAAAAGGAGGGTGAAGCAAAGACTGCTGACAACAAATTTAGCTTTTTTTAGCCGTATATTCAAAAATCCGAATTGCTTTCAGCACAGATCTAGTTAAAATACAACTAAAATATACGATTAAGTGGTTTGTATCAAAGAAAAATGTGGAAGTTTTCTCCTCCTTGAGAGCTGCCCTAATTCCAGAAGTACTAAAGAGTCTCTACATTTTTCAAAGTGCTGATGGTCAGAACATTTTGTTTGTCTCCTCTGGTTCCAGGCTGCTTCTCCTCCAAAGGATGTTGCAGCCTACCATGAAGCAAGACCCTGCATAGCTATGGTGGTCCTGACTGCAGCACTCATTAGGAATCACAGCTGTTTCCAGGTGGGGACGACAAGCTGCCGTGCAGTAGGGAAGAGCATGCTGTTTAGTTCAGTTAACCCAGGAGACTGATCACATGATACAGTGGATCTCCCTTTTCCTGAATCACTGTATTTGAAAGCTTGAAGTGTAAACCCTGAAGAGCAGATACAGTGAAGAATCGTACATGGATGTGGATGTAATGGCAGGACACTTCTCAATCATCTGCCAGAGGTCTTGGGCATCTGGGGAAGTTTCTGCTGACTCGACGCTAACCAATGTTATTCCAGTCTACAAGATGGGTCTGATGGAAAACAGCAGACTTGTTAGTCTAACCTCAATTCCTGGAAAAATTACAGAGAAATTTATGGACTACTATTGAAAGGCATTTAAAGAGCAAGGCAATCATCAAGAACAGTAAACACGGGTTCGCAAAGGAAAAATCCTGTCTAACTAATTTGATATCATTCTATGACAAGGTCACCTGCCTAGTGAACGAAGGGAAGGTGTTGGATGTAGTTTTTCAGAATTGTAGTGGGATAAGTGGGCTCACAACACACTGAAGGAAGAACTGGTTGAACGTCAGAGCTCAAAGGATTGTAGTGGGTGGAGCTACATCTGACTGGAAACTGGTCACCAGTGGTGATTCTCAGGGTTCAGTTCTAGGGCCACTGCTGTTAAACATATTTATCAATTCTCTGGATGAAAGAGTTGAATGCACCATTAGTGAGTTTGCTGATGATACGAAACTGGGAAGTGCTGTTGACTATCTCAAGGGACTAGAGTACTTGCAGAAGGATCTACACAGACTGCAGAAGTGTGCTATGATTAATTGATTAATGGGATTAAATTTAACAAGTCTAAATGCCAGATCCTGCACCTAGGATAGAGAAACACTGGGCACAGGTATAAATTGGGAGAGATGTGTCTGGAGAACAGCCCCAGAGAAAGGGTTCTGGGGGTGCCAATCAACAGCAGGCTTCCTGAGTCAGCAGTGCGAGCGGGCAACCAAGAAGGCAAACTTCATCCTGAGGTACATCAAACACAGTATAACCAGCTGGTCAAAAGAGGTGATTATCTCACTATATGCAGCACTGCTACAGCCTCATCTTGAGTACTGTGTGCAGATCTGGGCTCTGCAATTTGATACGAGCTCCAAAATTTGATAATTTAACAAGACCAAATGCCAGTTCTGCACTTGGGACACAACAACCCCATGCAGCATTACAGGCTTGAGGAAGAGTGGCTGGAGAGCTGCCTGGCAGAGAAGGACCTGGGGGTGTTGGTTGACAGCCAGCTGAATATGAGCCAGCAGTGTGCCCAGGTGGCCAAGACGGCCTATGGCATCTTGGCCTGTATCAGAAACAGTGTGGCCAGCAGGACCAGGGCAGTAATTGTGCACCTGTACTCAGCACTGGTGAGGCCACACCTCAAGTCCTGTGTTCAGTTCTGGGTCCCTCACTATAAGAAGGACATTGAGGGGCTGGAGAGTGTCCAGAGAAGGGCAACAAGGCTGGTGAAGGGACTGAAGAACAAGTCCTACGAAGAACGGCTGAGAGAACTGGGGTTGTTTAGCTGGGACAAGAGGAGGCTGAGGGGAGACCTCATCAATGTCTATGGCTGCCTGAAAGGATGCTGTGGCAGAGCAAGTGCTGATCTCTCAAGTGACAGGTGACAGGACAAGGGGAAATGGCCATAAGTTGCACCAGGGCAGGTTCAGGCTGGAGATTAGGAAGAATTTCTCTACCGAAAGGGTGGTCAGACACTGGAACAGCTGCCCAGGGAGGTGGTTAAGTCACTGTCCCTGGAGGTGTTTAAAAAATGAGTAGATGAGTTTTTGAGGGACATGGTTTAGCAGAGGATGGGTGTGGTTGTACTCAACGATCTCAAAGGTCTTTTCCAACCAGTAGGTTCTATGATTCTATGATAATGTTGTGATAGTCCTTGAATTCATCCAAAGGAGGGTCAAAACCTGGTGAAAGAACTGGAAGGCATGTACTATGAAAAGTGGCTAAGAATTTTGGGTTTGTCTAGTTTGGAAAAAAAGAACCTGAGGGAGGGCCTCATTGCTCTCTACAGCTTCCTGAGGAAGGGAAGGGATGACAGAGGTGTTGTTCTCTTCTCCCTGGGATCCAATGATGGGACACATGGGAATATTTCAAAGCTGCTCCAGAAGCGATTCAGACTGAACGTTAGGAAAAACTTCTTTACCAAGAGAGTGGTCAAACAATGGAACAAGTTTCCCAGAGAGGTGGTCGATGCCCCATTCTATTAAGTGTTTAAGAGGCATTTGGACAATGCCCTTAATAACATGCTTTAACTTTTAGTCAGCCCTGAAGTGCTCAGATAGTTGGATTAGGTGATTGTTGTAGTTCCCTTCCAACCGAAATATTTTATTCTGTTCTATACAGGTCAGCAGAACGAACTTTGAAGAGGTTGCTTTTTATTCCTTGTCATTACTTTCCTCTCAGATCTTCTCTCTTCTCTATGCAGACTTTTCGATACCTCAGGAATAAAGAGCATGCTTCCATATGCTAGCAAGGCTTTGCATTTTTATAGCACTTGTTGTCAGACAATTCTAGGACATCAAAAGATTTCAGAGACCAAAATATGCTTGTCAGAGCTTGACAAAGGTAGGACATGGAAGCTCTGAGCAGCCAATTGACTACCTAATGATGGGAGAGACACACAGAGGGATAGCTACTTCTCTGCTTTTGTGCCATCATCAAGTAAAACATGCAAGCAGATGCATGTCAGTCTTTTAGCTACCTGTGCAGCTGACTTCAGAGTAGAATTGAAGTTAACAAGTGCTTAAATACTTCTACTCTCTAAATGGATTCTCCTTGACCCCTTATATCTCTTTGGTGACGTGAGACCAACCAGAGCAGAAAGCATCACAACAATACAGCTGAAGTGAAACCTGAATATGTATTGTGTTATTGCTGGATAACACAATATGAATGCAGTGATAGTCAATGATACCTGAAAGTCCACTTTAGCTTTCAGTTAGGATTTTTTTCTAGTTTATACATTTTTTGGTACTAGCCAAGGCGAAAAAGGAATATCAACCAGTGCATTAATGACTACCAGCAAGGCAATCAGAGGAAGTAAATGAGCAAACACATTACTACAAATCAGACATTGTTATTAAAGTAGCAACACAGTCAGCTAAAGTTCTTCTTGACTTCAGCTTTTCAGAAAAAGCAGGTGCGTCTCTTCTCTTAATGGCCTGAGAAGGATGTATCTTGCTTTAAATGGAGATATTGTTACTTGGCTGTGTTTTCTGTGAAAGGTAGTAAAAAAATGAATTATGTAGCAGTGATAGGGATGGCACTTTACATTCTAAACATGCAGGCAGAAAAATGATATATTTTGTTTATAACATGCTCTTTAAACTTGGAGGGAGTTCACATTTCAGAGAGAATGCCTCTTGGAAAAAGAAAAATCTTGTTAACTTAAATTCTTATAGTAAGGTTAACGTTTCTCTAATACTGTTTCTAATAGTACCTTCATTAATTTAAGCGTATAGGATGTTTCTGCAAAGCGTATTTTGCTAACAGTTAACTCACCGATATGTTGATTCTGTATTTGTAAAATGTTTTATGCTGTGCAAAAAGCACTTCTTATTTGCATTTTTATATCACTCCTGTTCCTTCATTGTCATTGCTAACACTGTTCTGCTCATCTTACGTGCATTCTCTCTACTGACACTTAGTAAGCATCTGGCGTCTCTTCAAAACAAATTTATCCTTAATACTTAATAACAGTATCCTGCATTTGACCTTCAGAGACAACACTGAGAAAAACTGCTTCTTATGTTGTTTCCTATACTCTGCTTCTCTCACTTTTATTTGCCCATCACAATAGCATTGTACCCTGTAGTATACTCATCATTAGACTATTCATAGTTATTTTTAATCATCTTCTCTGTTGTCATTTTTTATGTAATTGCCTCACTGACACTCCCTCACTCAACTTTTCCCTTTGAAGTATAGTTTCTGTTTGACATGCAGGACACTGAAATTATCCCTAGTCCCTGAAATAACAGCAATAGCACACAGATAACGTGAGTAAGATTAGAAGTGTGTGTAAATCACAAGCAAAGACTTCTATGCACGGATGTTCCATGTCAAAACACACTCCAGCTTAACTTAGTGTCTACTCAAAGCTTGTAGCATGAGTCTCAAAAACGAGGACCAGAGAGTATAGAATAATTCACCTGTTCTAACAAACTGTAGCTTAAGGACTTCTTGAATTGCCATTTTATGGACCTTTTTTTCCAACATTAGTTCCTCTGATTACTTTTTTGAGCCCATATACGCCTTCAGTCTCCACAATGTCTCACAGTTTTAAGTCTCACACTTACCCACCTTGAAACAATGATGAAATTTTATCCAGATGGACCAAGAAGTTAAGAAAACATTATTTCATTATTACACATACTTAAATGAGGAAGGTATTTCTGTTAGTAAGAAGACCTTAGGACCTGCTATTTCTATATTATTCTAGGGGTTTTTAAAGTTGCCTAAAGAAAATCTAGCAAAAAAAAATCAGAAAAAACGTCCAGTTGAATTCAGCTGGTAAGACAAGGTAGAAGTACTATTTTTTTTCACTTTTACCTTCATAGAACAAAAATAATTCACTGTAAAGTGTGTTTCAGTTATTACAGAAAACAACACTGTGTAGGTCATTGTTATGAAAAAACAGCCAAGATGGTGTGCAGATATGATCAGTCTTGGTCAGTTTTTCTTTTGGATTTTCAATTGTGAGGAAATTCTAAGCACTGCCACAGGAAAAGTATGGATAAGTGGTTCAGAGGAACCAAATTTCACTTTTTAAGCGCCTATGTTGTTAGATTGCTGCAGTTATGAGACAAAACTTACTGGTAGCTCACATCTATGCATTTTATGCTGTAGTAGAAAGGAGGATTAGAGCGCACATTACTATTCACTGTGGTTTATGTGGGGAGCAGTAACTAACAAAGATGCAAGTGCTTCGATTTACATGCCTGTGCCCTAACACAAAATTTCACCTCGGCTGGATCCCATCTTCTTTCTGTCAGCAGAGAATCTTTCAGTGCAGATACTTTTGTTGCAGAAGGATCAGCCTACAGCATTCAGCTTAATTCAATTTGCTGAGCTCCCAAAGGGATAAACAGGACATAGTCCAGCTCTGCTGATCCTGAGATCTATTGAATGAGATCAGTAGGAGGGGCTGACTTGAAAGCTTGTTGTGAAATTCTGCAGGTTAATTATGCAAAAGACCTAACTACTGATATATGGAAGTGATTTCATTTGTTTAGGCACTTTCCAAGTTTATTCAGGACTCGTCAGCAGTGTCACAACCATAAATTGACAGAAATATACATATTGCCACACTTACAGCAATGATGTCATTTCTCATACTAGAAAAAACAATGATTCTAAATCAGGAGGGTATGTCTGGACTGTCAAAAAATATGGATGTGTATGTGCATGACTACAGTTCCCCATGGGAGTAGCATGCCCAAGATATGGAAAGATTTCAGAAATCATTTCTATATTCATATTTTTAAGCACTAACATTTCCGATACAATGGTCAGCATGACTGGGAAAACTCAATATTGTGTTTAGTCTAATACAGAAAACAAATAAACTAATACAGCTTCAGAAATCTTACAGTTCTTAATGGTCAGAGAAAAATTTGTTGTATTCCTAATAAATCCTGTTAATGGGGAAGTGATAAACACAAAGTAATAGTGCTAGGATGTTAATATTAAACCCAGTAAATGGGAGTGCTGTGAATCCCTTGTTACAGTCATAATTGTCGTTAAGGGAGGTCAGACCACATGAGCCTGTAACATGCTATAGCTCAGGTGCAAATCCTTGTACATCCCCTTCCACACTGTTAGGACTGACTACAACATTACCTGTAAGGTCATGGAGTTGCAAACTGGTTGAGGTTGAGGTTTGAAGAGACCTCCGGAGATCATCTGGTCCAATCCTTCTGCACAAACAAGGACATTAAAGACAGTTGTCCATGACCATGTCCAGATGGTTTCTGAATATCTCCAAGGATGAAGACTCCACCGCCTCTCTGCACAGCCTGTGCCAGTGATCAGTCACTCTCACAGTAAGGAAGTATTTCCTGATGTTCAGACAGTACCTTCTGTGTTTCAGTGTGAGCGCATGGCCTCTTATGCTGTTACTGCACCATTGAAAAAGAGCCTGGCTCCATCTTCTTTTTAGCCTCTTTTCAGCTATTTCTACATACTGATGAGATGCCCCTGAGCCTTCTCTTCTCCTTGCTAGACATCTCTCTCGACCTTTCTTCATAGAAGGGATACTCCAGTCCCCTCATTACCTTCACGTCTCTTCAAGGAACTCTCTCCACTACGTTTATGTCTGTCATGTATTGAGGAGCCCAGGACTGAACACAACAATTCAGGCGTGACCTTGTCGTTGTTCAGTAGAGGGGAAGGATCGCCTCCCTCAACCTGTTCACAATACTTTGCCTAATGTATCCCCAGGATACTGTTAACCTTTGCTGCAAGGGCACATAGTTGGCTCATGGTCAATTTGGTGCTCACCGGGGCACCTAGATCCTTTTCCGCAAAGCTGCTTTACAGGAATAAGTATCACAGTGGTATCCGAAGGTATGAATATTTCTTGAGGGCAGAAATTTAGCACATATCAAAATAGACCTGGCAATTTTCATGATAAGACTATCTGAAGTCATTCCTGAGTGGTGATGCTGAACATTCAGGAAAGGAATGACCTTTCTTCAAGTCTTAAGCTTATTGGTGTTTGTTGGACATAGGTGGCGATTATTCAATATCTGACTGTTGGAAGGAGAAAAACAGTCTGAAATCACTGCAGCATTTGGTGATACCTCCCTGGCAGTGACCAGAAACTAACCAAAGTAGTCCTGAGGACTGACTTGGTGCACCAGTTCTAGGTGTGAAATAGCTCCATGATTAAAATTCTTCCTGAGATTTCTTGTGTTACCCAAAAGTGAAAAGTTACTTACACAACTTTTCAAAGCTACTGAAAAGTGAAAGCTCTACTCTGATTAACTCCTCGTTGTCTTATGACGTACATGATACTCTAATCCCTCTGGTACCTTGAGATTTAGCCTTATATCTGAAAACTGTGATAGATTCCGCCTAGTACAATATAATCTCTATCAACTGATTCATGTAAGTCGTTATAGGGGAGATAAAGGACATTGGCACCTGTATTCTGTATGCCAGATTTCATGTTGAAAGGTTCCTTGATTACTAGATATGCACTCATTCTGTAAACTACTATTGGGAGACAAATTCAAAACGTAAAATCTTTTTATTTCCTTGGTTGAAACACTTTTCTTACAGCACCTTTGTCTCAGATAGTATTTTACAGCTTTATTGAAATTTTACCTTCCCGCTGCTGATCCATCAAAGTGGTTTCCTCACTAAAATTGTCATCATGCACAAATGGTGCAGTCATGCTTCATAAGTCACACAGACTTAGAAGCAGCTGTTCATTCATGGCTACAGGAAGAATTGGAGACAACTGTACTGAGCTCCATACAGAAATCTTTGGGCACTTCCCAGAAGCACAGGTGCAATGAAAATCCATGGGCCTGGTAAGTGATTGCTCTACAACCTCACTGAACCAGAGCTGTGCAAAACTACCCTCTCACATAAATATACAAGAAAAATGGGACAGTTGCCTTGGCAAGGTGTCAATGCCAAATATTGGCTATAAAGTAATATGCATGGTTGAGATTACACAACTGGTAAACGTGGTTTTGACCAGAAAGAGTGGTTTTGCCCAAGTCCTTCAAAACTAAAACCAAGGGCAGACTTCAAAAACAGATGTCTTTACCTGAAACAAACGGCTGTTTCACCTGCCTCTGTACACTGAATTGTCATACATAAGGCATCTTCAACCAAAGTAGGTGCATAATAGCCATAATTCATTGTCAGCAGTAATATTTCAGCCATAGAACTTCAATACTCTGGTGATACTTATTCCAGTAAATTACAAAATGCCACCATTTTTCTTTGAATTACCTTGAGCCCAAGTGGAGCTAATTGGTCACACCTACTCTGTTAGACTCTCCCACCACCCACTATAGGATGGCTTTATGCAAAACACCCATTAGAAATGATCTCTGGTCCCTGCTAACTTCCAAAAGTGGAAACGTGGAAGTTGCTATTTGGACCATGCAAAAGATGTGCAAGAAACCATTCTAAATTTGACAGTATAGAGGGTTATGTTTTGGTGCTTAGGAAATCGCCAAGGGCTGTTTGATTTACTAGTGTAGATTAGCTTAATTATGCAAAATAACTATTCTTTGGATGCACAACATGCTCCACCCTAAAAGACAGAATGTGGCCACGTCCCACAGTTCATAACTGACTGACTAGAGGTGACCAAAAGTCTTCTCTTTTACTGCTTTTGTACTTCCTTGTCTCTTTGTATTTTTTTTTGTCTACCAGGAAATCACAGAAATCCACACCCTAATGAAAACTAATTTCTGAATTTCACTACTCACTGTGTAAAAAACCCACATCACTGTTAAGAATTTGTTCTAAACTGACATCCTGCAAATTCAAAGGAATACTTTGCTGTTCACATATTGTGGGTTTTCATGAATAAGAGCTCCGCATTCAATTTTCAGCTGCCTTCATGATTTCATAAATTTTAGTATCTCATTGCTCTTCTCTCTTTTTTCAAAATCCTGTCACATTCTCCGTGATACAGAGATCCAAAGTGTGGATGCATGAAAGTTTTATATAGCAGCACAGGAACACCCTTTGTTTATTCCTCAGTACCCTTGCCAATGTGACTTTTTTCCCAATGATGACTCTTATCCTGTTGGTGGCTCTTCCTGTTGGCTTGTTGACTGTCACTACATATGACACCAGTGATTTCAGAGACCTGCCAACAGTGATGCCAAGGTATCTTCTCTGAGCTGACTACAAGTATTGAAGAAGCATGATTTACTTTTTCCCCAGATGAACAATTGCAGATTTATCCTCCTGCGCCACATTCTTTGCCATTCACTCAGTTTTGTTAGATACTTCAGAAGTTCTTCACTGTCAATGAGACATTTGTCAAAGGCAGTGAGGATGATCTTTGTTATCGAGAAATCTGGACCTTTAACTGCTTACTCACCTCAAGATAACAGATGAATGTCAAATAAAATTGAGAATGCACACACTTTCAGCTATAAACCCAAGCATATTGGAAACTGATTTCCTTGGTAGACAAGCCCTAAGGGAACAAATCTCAGTTATCAATACAAACTGGGAGACCTTACATACTCAACACCAGTGTAAGCTGAAGATACCGTGAACACAAACCATGACTGTATCAGTTTCTCCAGTTCCTCTATGGCTGTACTGTTGCCATGTATTTTCCATGCTTAGTATTACAGAAGGAGCAAGATATCATATATCCATGACAAGCAGCATTAGTGACTAAGTACCCAGCAAGTTTTGCATGTAAGTTCTTTTCCTTGGGCAGACAAGTGTTAGAATAGTACTTTTGATATTGCTTTTACAGCAGGAACAGTTGATAGAGAAGCTACTGAAAACCTGAAGCTTAGCATCGGTTGAACTATTTCACTGACTCTAGTGTGAATGAGTCTGTTTTTGTTTTCCAGGAAAAAAAAAGGAGAGGCGTTGCAAACATAAAACAGACCTAGCAGAGAGAGTCATAGGCAAAACAAAAAGAGCACACATGGAACTTTATCATTCTTCTTGTAGGTTCACCCCTTCTAGATGCTCTTTCAGACTCATCCTCTAACCGTTTAAGATGGCTACATTCTTTTGCAGTGGAACACAGAAGAATTCCCTTGTTACTGTGGGAAGGTTCAGCAGTAGAGGCATGAAGCATTGATAGTTTTGAAGTGCATACAAACCAAACGTAAAAGCCGTCCCTGTTCCAGATATGAGAGCTAACTGTGATGAAAACAACCACAACAGACCAAGACTCCCTTCCATTTTTCTTGCAGGATCCCTCAAGGCGTGTTTAAAAGGATATCTAACCTCCTTTTCTTCTCAGCACCTCCTGCTCTTGACCACCTAATGAGATAAATCAATAACATGTGGGTTAGAATTCTTTTGAAACCTACAGAGGAAAATGCAAAGCATGTCCCACTGGTCCTGCAGCAACAACGGTCTAATGAGATCCACTCTGAAGACAGAGTAGGGATATGTAGAAAATAACCCAAACAGCTTAAAATACAAAAGTTCTCAAAACAAACAAGCAAAAACCAGGAAAATCTTTAGAGAATATTTGAAGAGAAGCTGGTCTGCTGAACAGCTACTTTCTTCTCTGTAGCCTGATCCTGAACACTGTGAAGACACACTGCTTTCCTTCCACCTCCGTGCTTCTGCATGGCTGCAGCTGAAGACAGAGAGGTCCCAGGGGAAGTACCCTCAGTCCCCAAAGCTTTGAATCCCACCTCTTTTGTCCTGATGGGGCCTTGGCAAAAGCCTACGGTAGTCCCTTTGTTGTTTATACCCCCAGGGCTTTTGTTTGTGGAAAGCAAGGGGGAAAATTAAGTCAGTGTGAATGTAGAATTCTTCCAGCATCCCAGGAGGTTTCTGAGCTCTGATCCTGGATGCAGGGACCAGTAATACTAAGGATGCATGAATACATAAATAGTTTTAAAGCAGAAATACGGAATCTTCCTCCTCCTGTATTCTTCTGGGCTGTCAGAATAAAACTCTCATGACTTAAAATGCATGATTGCTCTTTCAGCTTTTAGAGAAGACTGAGGTAGCTACTGTATGTCTTCTATTTCTTATTATGCTTTATTTTTCCTAATACCAGCATAGGCTGTGTCAGTGCCTTACTAAATATGGATGCAGTTAAACCATAACCAGGTGTAGATAAGGTGGTAGTCAAGGTATGACCCTGTCCTTAAGAGGAAAGAGAATATATTGCTATAGAAACACATAAAGCTTCAAACCTGTTCATGCTAGTAAGGAGAGTTAACATGATGCAGCATTTGGACTCAACCAAGTCCTCAGCTTCAAAATGCTTGGAGGTCTGTGCCCAGGAAATCTATCATTTCTGACATGACTGACAGAAATGGAGTTTCTGCGATTTAACGACTTGCTGCTTGTCAGCTTCATCAAGGTAAATGGCCATCTTCACTCTGTTAACTGAAAGAAAACACTTTACCCGACACCACCAGGAAGCTTTCAACATAACTGAAGTTGATGGATCCCTTTCTTTTGGGACAAATAAAAGTTATCTTTGTGGGAGGTAAGGCAGCAGTAACTCTATGTGCGCTCAGAAGAGTCTGAATTATCAGAAGACTTCTTCCAAGTCCAAAGTGATTATCATCACAACGTCCCAGCGTAAGCATAATAAATTTAGCAGGTTTTATAGCAACCAAAGTCCGAAGAGACCAGTGGGTAAACCTGCCTTACCTGCTGCTTGCTGTTCAGCATCTCCCTGTAAACAGTCCTAATGGACCCATTCACACAAATAATATATCCTCAGAGAAAAAAGTTGTGGACAACAGGCAGAAAACAAGTGACGTCACAAAGGGTCTACAGATCAATACATTTACATTTGGCCAAGAACAGATGACATGAAGACCCTCTACAAAAAATAAAGTGAGGAAGATGTCTCCCCAGCAATGAAGCCACATTTTCTCAGCAAAAGATCTGCCAGTCAGCTAAAATATCCCCAAATCAAGAATACATTGCAGAAATCTCTTCCTCAGAGAGAGGTGACACCCATCAGAGGTACTGTCTCAAAACACATTGTTTAGGATAATGCACACATGCAGAATATGCAAATGTGGGCTCAGCTGTTCACACCCTTTAAACAGAAGGATGGCAGAATCTACTTTCCTATGCTGCCACAACTCTCTCAGCTGATATTCGTGGATAATATTTCCCAGGCTCCATATGCAGTGTCACGTGGGCTCCTTAAAGGATAAGATACCCAAGAGTGATAGAACTTTCCTGAAGGAGAGGCTTGCCGTATGAATATAGAAAAGAACTTCCAAGTTCATTTCATCTAGCTTTTCTTATTGTCCTCCACGGCTTCTAGAGTGTTATTATTTTAGCAATTGTGCTAGTATGGCATGGCATATCTGCTGAGATATCTCCCAAAAACAGAAGTTGCATGTGAATTTAATACACTTATTTTTGTTACTGTTAAAGTAATTAGCCCTGAAAGAGTGTCCATCACTACTGCTTAATAATTTATCCATCATTTTGATCATGAGCAGGACGACATCCAGCATCAAGCAGATTATTACTATCAAAACATTAAAAACAACAACACTTGTTTACTGAGATGTTATAATGAAGAACTGGATTTTACCTAGTTGGACACTAATCCAAAAATAGCATTGGTTAATATGCAATAAACCTTCTGGCAATCTCCCCACTTAAATTTTTTTTTTCTACTACACTAGGCAGAAGAAAATGTTTTAGTTTTCCATTTAAAAACTGAAAATAAGCAAAACACACTATTACTCACTTCAGGCTTCCAAGATAACAAAGATCCACGTCAGACATTGACTGTCATGAGCAAGCAGACACCCTCTCTATCCCTGCACAATAGATTTATCAAAGGACAAAGCCATTCGTAACGGAAATATCAGACAGCTAATGCACAGTCTTCTCACAACTCTCCTACTTGTTAAAGCTGTAAGGAAATGACTGAATCATTCCATAATCCCTGAGCTGAGGTTAAGTTGTCTGAATAGGACATGGGAAACTGCTGGATGTGACATGGGAAATTACTGGATGAGAAAAGAACAATGTGTAAAACTGACAGAAGTCACAGCACTGCGAGGGATAGCTGGGTTGCCATAACATACCTTTCCTTCACCTCAGAAGGAAAAGGTATATGAGAAGTGGCCAAACTTCACAGATAACTGAAGGGGATTTTTTGGTAAATAGAGTCTTGTATGGCTACAACGTCTACGGAATCTGTCAGCAATCCCAGACAACAGTATGTACAGTACCAGTAAACAAAAATATTGAGGATGCCAGACATGGCTATGGATGTAGTAAACTGGGGCCATTGACGGAAAAAAAGGTAATCACGATGGTTTGTGTCAGAGAAAAGGAGATACAAGAGCACTGAGACAAGCATCCAGAAATAGCAAAGATGAACAAGCCTTATTGAATTTAAACAGTTTAAAAACTGTAAAATTATTCTTCTCTTTAGAAGATTTATAACATTTCTTCATTTCAGTATCCCATGTTCCACTCACATGTATTATTCTATGCATCAGGAGATCCGAGCATCATAAAGGTATTTCCATTCTGGAAGAAGCATATCTTTCTAAAATGTGCTTTATATTATTCCACAGTTTTCCCTGATTGAAAAAGTCTATTACAAAAACAACTTTGCAATTTTAAGTCACCATGTTGCTACATATTAAAGAGTCAGAGCAAAATACTGAATGAATTTGAAATAAAAAATCAAGACAGAAAGATGGCCTGATTTATAACAAAGACTGTAGCATGTTAGAACAGAAACAAACAGAAAAAGTCCCTTGAAAGAATCCCTTAACTGTTTTCCTCCTTCAAAACCCAGTTACCTCCCTTTTCACTCTGTCAGTTCCTGCACATTTCCACACTTGACCAGAAGGTGTCTGTAGGTGGCAATCCCTACCTTGAAGACAGCCGATGTCCACCATATCCATCCATTTGTCCATCATCTCTCCTTTTCTTTGCCTAAGTTACTGAAAAAAACTTGACTCCAGAGCAGTAAATGCAGTTTAATACCCATGCCATGCATTTGCTGAACTCTTTCAATAAGGGTTCTTTGGATGTAAATTATATGTAACTCACAATTTCCTGCAGAACTGCATAGTACCTTCCATGGCAGAGACTTGATCCTTTTATCAACAAGGTAGTATTACATATTAAATCATACTAAAATGCATCATTTTACCTACCACTCCGGACAAATCATTGCTGTATCATCAACACTGCCCTAGGTCTGTATGTCCTGGGGCTATTTTGCTTCTGCATGAAGCACAAACGGGTTCTGATCTTTTCCCAAGATTTCTCAGTGCTACTATGGAAAAATTTCACCAACCTGATGCTATTTAGAGTCCATAAAGTGGAATTTTTGAAGGAGCTTGGTGCACAAATCCCTCTGATATTTCTCTTTTAAAATCTTCAATCTTGGTTTCTCAGAAAAATCCCCCAGCTTTGAGTTTTCAATGTGACTGAAAATGATTATAAATCAAACATCGGATTTTCCTTTCAGACACATTGCAATAGAATTACATTAATCTGCTGAAATTCTTGTCATATTTAGAAAAAAAAAGAAAAGAGCATATTTTTGTAATTTGTTTTGACTGTGATAATATTCCTTCTGTCTCTCACACAGCTCCCTTAATTTATATTTTCCAGTTAAATCTGATTTCATCCTGTCCATCAAGTGCTGACCAGAAAGAAGCTGGACTTCACATCTAATTCCCACAAGACGTAAATGAAGTCAGGTAGTGCAAGTTAATGTTGCCTTGGACTTTGAGTCCTAAAGAGTGGATATACATGGCAAAAAATGCATTCCCTGTACAAGGCCAAAGGGGATGACCTGCGGACTATTGGTAGGGCCGCAGCTGCAGGGCTTATTTCCAGCTCAGCCTTACACAGAGAAACAACAATCTCCACATACTTCTGAACAAATTTCAGAGGCAAATAATGATCCCCAGGAAAGACCTATCTTTTTGTAAACAGCTTTTATGAAAGGTACCCTATGTATAGATTTACAAAAAAAAGAAGGAAAGAAAAGTCTATATTTCTAATAAAAATAGAGAGGGAAGAGATCTTTTTTCAGGTACTGCAAAGTGTATAATCAGTCTCTTGTCATCCTCCACTGCCAGACAATTTGCCTTACAGAGTCTTTCCAGAATGTCGTTTTTTATTAAGAAACAGTATTTACAGAACAACAGTAAACATCATTTTTATATGGCTCTTCTCCACTTGTTTTTTTTTACCTAAACTTTTCTCTCTGGGTAGCAGGATTTAAGAGTGCCACCGCTGTCTTCTATTCAATACACTTCGTATAATTAGAGCATTTCTGCTGCAAAACTATCAGACTGACAGTAGTGGCTGAAGCACCTGAAACACCAAGCATAAAATCCTACAAGACACCACAGATACCTCCAACCTAGGCTGTAGATGGTCCACTAAAACTGATCAAAGATAATGTATTAGCACCCAATATCTGAGAACTTGTAAAGTATAAAGTGGATCCTCTAACTCAGAAACAAGAATTCATTTCCTCAAACTGTTTCATATGCAACTCATTTCTAAGCTTCTTTTGCATTATTTTCTTCAGGTATGTCTCAGGTGTCTCATTATAGTGTATTTATTTATTGTTTATTCAATGCTCACTGGAGTGTGATGTGTGCTCAGCTGTGTACCACAGTGTAAGGTCTGTCAGTAAATTTCTAAAAAAACAATCTCTCCTTTTAATACTGTGTGAAACAATCACTATCTTCCATCAGCATCACCAGCATCCTCACCCACTGCATCAGCTGTTCTTGTCTGGAAGACCTGTGTTTTGTAGGAGTAATATTCTAGGTTATATGTGTAGATTATTGGTAGCAATATAAGAAAATGACAATTCACAGCTCAAAATAGCTTTTGTCTGAAGGTGTAGTTACTCTTACACAAAGAGAAAGTAAAAACATTAACCCTAATATGCGACTGAATTTGTATGTAGATTTTTTGCTGGTGTTTATATAGGAGCTGGTCCCACACTGCACGTCCTTCAGTCCTCCCCAGTCCATGGCTTATGTATTCCTAATAACAATGCAGAGGAACATAAAGAAAAGGCAGGGTTCATCTGCCAATAAAGTTCTTTGGTTTTCTGAATATTTTAGGTATCTCCACAAAAACCTAACTTACCTGAAGGACCAAAAAATATTCTAGAATGCCACAGATTTGTTGTTTAGTTGCTTCTCTGACTGCAGTTGTTTAGTTCACACTTCACTTTATTGTGTTTAGCAGGAATTATTTTTTCTGACCATGTTGATTGCAAAAAAGGATTTTTTAAAGATATAAAGACAGACCAATAGATTTTTAGTTCTTCATCCCTCAAAACAAGTTACTTACTTTTCAGTATGTGCCCTGCATCCTCACTTGTCCCTTGTGGCACCTACCCTTGATGGGATCTGAGCCCTCCAGTTAAGTTCTGTTACATTCAAATTGCTGATGGGAGGCAAGACCTGGAGTTTATGTCTCTATTAACGTATTCTCTGGTCCCGAGGCCAAGTGACAAAATCTACCCACATCCATATTGTTGTGCTCCTTTAGTCTCCATAACAGGGTAACACATCCAAACTGCCTGAGGGGAATTCATTCAATAAGAAGAAGGCCAGGAATTGAGAGGAAATGTAAATTACCTATGAAAAACTGTTCTACCCTAACAAGTACTCAAAGAAGATTCCAGAGAGGCTGTGAAAACTCCATCCTTGGAGATGTTCAGGTCTTGACAGGGCATGGCCCCTGAGCACTTTGCTCTACCTTGGCTTGTTTCAGTGATTTCCAGAACTGCCTTCCAACCTAATTTATACTAACAATGGTCCTTGGCAGTTGTTGACTTCCAGATAATATCTGGGAAATGTTTGTGAGACTGTATTTAGTATAGGCAAAATCATGCTAAAAATTTTACAGAAGAGTGGATCAAGTTCCAGTGTTCAGAGATATTCCCTGTCACTAGTTAATTATCTAGAAGAGATGTAGACAGAGATGCCAGTATTACCAAGCCTATAGCAGAGTAGGGAGGTCAACACCCATTCTCTTATCTGGGTTTACTCTTTATCACCCAGTATACTCTTCCTTCAGCAAGGTATTTGTTAGAGCATCCAGCTTAAACTGAGGTAAAATCTTCGTATGTCTTTTAGTTATTATATTGTGGTTCTTGTTGGAATAGTATTTTCACATCCAATTCTTCCTTTCTGATACTAATCTCGAGCTAAGTACAGATCACCTCTTTTATAAATGATATTAAAAGACCTTGAAGGCCACTTGCTTCAAGAAGTCTTGCTGAGAAAGTGGTTCTCATGAACTTTTCAGAATCTGGAACTTAGTGAATAGCTTGCTGTCACGAAAGACAAGTAACATGAGAGACCTTTAAATAAAGGCCTTAGCACTAAATTTGGCATCTCACTATAAAGTTATCAATAAAAATCTTCACCCAGCTTTTTTTTAGGCAGATGAGCATTTTGTTTGCCTCCCTTCTAGGAAGACTGGATGCTAGCAAATTCTTATTTGAAAGTGTTTGGATTAACAAAATCAGTTGGACTAACTATATCAAGAGTAAAGTTCTGCCTAATGCTGCCAGCTACCACATCAGTATGTGTTAATATCAGAAAACCCTTGCAGACAAACAATGCTTCATATGCAATTATTATTTCCAAAGTCATAACTGGAAACAAAACTGTGATCTTCATTTGGGAATCTGCAATAGTTATTGCTTTGATATTTACAGGTGAGCAGTGCTTTGATATAATTTCACATAACAAGGTGAAATAAACTTCTGAAATCCATCTGATTCACGAGTGGCAGACCCAGGAGAGCTTGCTCTATTACGTGCGAGCAAGCAACCAGCGAAATATTGGGAAATTAAGTATTCTCAAAATGTGAATATTTGAATCATGTGCTTTGGTTGGAATTTGTAACTGACTTGCTTAACACGAGCGGCTAGATTGCTGACACCTTAGGCTGCAGGCTGCAACCTGGCAACACTGCAAACTCAGGCTGAACCCTTTCTTAGTCCAAGAAGAATGACTAGCAGTTTTATAGGTCTCTGATATATTGACTTAACTAACGTAATGAAATTGTAACTAACATAATGAAATTGTGTAAGTAAAATTAACTGTATGCTTAGGAATATGAAATTGGAGTGGCTGTTATGATCAAAGAAAAAAGAACCATAATTCTTGGAGATGAAGGAAGAGACCATTCTACCTGAAGTCAGCAGATGACAGACGGATAACAAAGAAAGAGACTATTCTGCTTGGAGGCAGCAGAAGATGAATGGGATCCAGGTGCAGATGGAACAAAAGATTGTGAAATGTTGTAGACAAGTCTGCAACAAAATTTCAGTCATTGAAGAGGACAAGTAACTGTTAAACAATTTAATTTAACAAAAGACATTCACGTGCCACTTGGGCAGGTGATGTAATAGATTGTGAGACTTTAAAAAGCACTGGAAAATTATCAAGAGTGGAGGGTGGTCTTTCTTTGGAAACATCCAGCTTAAGCTGCAATAAACATACTCTATGGCAAAATCTAGGGGTAGGAACTTTTTTAACAATAATTTCAATATTTTTCATTTGAATGAACTATTTCCCCATCTTACAAATAAAATTGTTTACTCCTGTGGCTAATCTTTCCCATTGAGTGAGTAATATTAGTTGATTAGGCATTCAGGCTTTGTCCCTTAACATCACTGACAGATGGCCATCTTAGTGATCTCTCTACATGTAGAAATGTAATGTTGTTACTCCTTCAGCCCATTGGAGCAAAGAATATTTATTACTCACCTTGCGTTTGTTTCCTTTGCAGCTCATGCATTTTACACCTTTCAAGAAGATTCCCTGGATGCCACTGATAAAAGAGCAGCAGCTACCTCTGAGTGCTGGCTTAGAGCTATTCAGTAGATCAGCAGTATATGAAACAGCAAGGACAACTAAACAAGCTGGATAATTCTTCTGTACTAAAAATAAACAGTGAGTAACAATTTACATTTAAATAAGCATATTCAGCATGTTCACATATTATGTTCTAATTACTTAATAGCTTGAACTTTGTTAAATGGTGCATTTTATAGCACACATTCAATCTTTCTTACATCACACTGATGATGCTGACAGCAGCAAGTAATTGATCTGGGCTGTGCTTCAGGTACTCAAGTAAATCTTGATCTTCTTCTCTTCCTCACACACTCATTCAATTAATTTCTCCCTAACTTTGATTGACATTCCTCTTTTTTTCAAGGATTCTCAAACTTTATTTCCCCAAAGATGCTTTGTCATTCAGTTTGGTTCCTAAACTCCCTTCATTTTGCACAGTTCAGTCATCTTCTTCTGGCTGCAGATCTCTCCTAAATATTTCTTTCTCCTAAGTCCCAAACATTCTTTCTAATTCCAACCATCTTATTTTTCTTGCATCCTTTAGGGGTGCAGAATTAGGTGCTCAGGTAGTGGCATAAAGCTTCAGTTGCTATTGCTGCTGGGCTAAGGGAGCTCTGTACAACCCACAGATTGGAAGATTGCTGCTATTATGTAGGATAAACACTGCTAATAAGCTCCCGTTAGGGAGAAAAGGGCAGAAAATGTATTTCTTACTGAGAAAAAAGTAAGACTAAGAAAACACACATAAAAAGATGCTGCTGCATTAGCACAAAATAAATCGATGCTTCTTCCTGCGTGGTTGCCTGTCTTGCCTCAGATTCTGAGAAGTTAAGGCTCCACCCACACCACATGTTAAGTCTCTTATTTTTCCCATGGTAGAACTTGCATGTCTTGTACAGCTCAAAAATAATAGTAGAAATGTTCCTTGATTTCAGAAATCTCCTCTCTTTTAAAAAATATCTACAAATAATAAGGAATAAAAACATTGGAGGAAATTTTTGCCTCAGAGAGGGAGAAAAGTTACTCTAGGGATTACTTTAGACTATTTATTCCCTAGATTCGAGTGTCAGAGACATTTGCACAAAATAATACACCATCCTTGATGTTTTGGATGTACAAAAACCCTAAAGCTCAAGGCAAAATTTCTTCTGACTAAAGCACTCTGACAATCCTTATGACTGCAATAAGTATTTTAATGTTAAGAACATCTACTTTTAACTCCTCTTATGTCTTTAAAAAGGCAGTGATTCATTATTTCAAGCTACACTTCCAAAAGCAGAACCTTACCGGATCTTATGAAAAGCATTTTTTCAATGGATAAAACAATTTTCAGAATTACGTTTCTTACTGTTGGAAAAGCTTCCAAATTATTCTCCTACCCAAAAAAGGAAGTTGAAAACTAAAGCAGAATAATTTTAAATGAGTTCTGATTCATAAAGATTTCTCACATTAAATCCTGTTCTTAATTGGGCTGCTGGCATAGCTGTGCAGTGAAACTTCTCTCCAGATCAATGTGAGCTGGGCTAAGTATACAAGTGTGTGCTATAAAGCCAGCACTGGTAAAGACAGATTGCAGCTTTAGCTTTTCTGGAATGTGTCTAACAGGCCTTTTTTTTTACGTAATTGGCTATTGTCATTCCGCAAGATTTGATCTCCTTCTATGACAAGATTACCCATTTAATGGATGAGGGAAAGGCTGTAGATGTGGTGCACCTGAACTTTTGCAAAGCCTTTGACACCTGTTCTCACAGTATTCTGATTGAGAAACTGGCTGCCTTTGGCCTGGACAGGCGCACCCTCTGCTGGGTGAAATACTGGCTGTCATTGGCTGGGCCCAGAGGGTGGTGGTAAATGGAGTTAAATCCAGTCAGAAACCAGTCACAAGTGGTGCTCCCCAGAGTTCAGTGCTGGGTCCAGTCGTGTTCAGTATCTTTATTAATGATCTGGACGAAGGGATCAAGTGCACCCTTAACAAGTTTGCAGATGACACCAAGATGGGCAGCAGCATTAATCTCCTTGAAGGGAGGGAGGCTCTGCAGAGGGATCTGGACAGGCTGGATCGATGGGCTGAGACCAACGGGATGTGGTTTAACAAGACCAAATGCTGAGTCCTGCACTTGGGGTAAAACAACCCCATGCAGCGTTACAGGCTTGGGGAAGAGTGGCTGGAGAGCTGCCTGGAGGAGAAGGACCTGGGGGTGCTGGTTGACAATGGGCTGAATATGAGCCAGCAGTGTGCCCAGGTGGCCAAGAGGGACAATGACATCTTGGCCTGTATCAGAAACAGCATGGGAAATGGGACAAAGGAAGTGATTGTACCCTTGTACTTGGCACTGATGAGGCCACACCTTGAGTCCTGTGTTCAGTTTTGGGTCCCTCACTACAAGAAGTGTTGAAGCGTGTCGAGAGAAGGGCGACAAGGCTGGTGAAGAGGCTGGGGAACAAGTCTTATGAGGAGCAGCTGAGGGAACTGGGGTGGTTTAGCTTGGAGAAGAGGAGGCTGAGGGGAGACCTCATTGCTGTCTACAGCTGCCTGGAAGGAGGCTGTGGCGAAGTGGGTGCTGGTCTCTTCTCACAAGTGGCAGCTAATAGGACGAGAGGAAATGGCCACAAGTTTCACCAGGGGAGTTGAGATTTTGTTAATTTTATAGTGAATTCCTCATCTATAGTATTCCATTTGTGGGTATTTTAGATAAAACTGAAATAACTTAAATCCTCTGTGAAAATCAAGCTTGAAGTACTGCTTTGATTACATATACATAACAAAGGGCAATCTAAGTGTTTTATCAGAAGTCATCATTAATACCACTTCTGTAACAATTAAAGATGATAATGTAAATACACACTGAAGAATACTGTGAATATGCTCATTATAATAGCACCTCAAACCTTGAACAGAGATGGAGTTAAATCTTCTGGTCTAGATGCTATAGAAATCATAAAAGCAGACAGGCCTTTTAAATATAAAAGGCTTTTATTAGAAGCAGTTTATATTAATAGGAATTTTTATATCACAAAACAAGCTTCCAAACAGAACATATAACTGAGTTTATGGAGGGCATAAGGGAGGCAAAGGAAAACAAGGTGATGAGCTTTTGTACTTTTCAATTAAGCTTGGATCTTTACCCTTATATGAACCAAAAATGACATACATTTGAGGAAGTCTGATCCCCATGCACACACTTACACTTAGTACAACTTCCTTTAATTTCACTTTTTGGAGCATAGGAAAGAACGTTCCAGGTTTTGCAGTAACAGAATAGAGTAGTTCAGTTGGAAGGGACCTACAACAATCATCTAGACCAACTGCCTGACCACTCCAGGGCATTCCCTGATAAAGAGTCCCTCTCCATCTTTCCTCTAGGTCCCCTTTAAGTACTGTGAGGCTGTCAGAAGTTCTCCCTGGAGCTTTCTTTTCTCTAGGCTAAACAAGCCCAACTCACCATTTCACTCATCATTTTTTTGTTTCCTCTTTTCACCTAGAAATCTTAATCTCTTTCTGAAGGTAGTATTTAAAGTATCTCAGCATCTAAACACACTTAAAGTACAAAAATGAGTGAGTACATCTTGCTAGGTTAAGAAACTGCAGGAGGTGCTGCAGTTTAGACATGACAGAGCAAGTCAACAGTAAATAAATCTGGGCTGCCTGGTTTTTTTTCACTTGTTCCTCTAACAAGGAGTCTTGGAAATCTGGCCCAGCCAACGCTGAGAAAAGGGCTCTTTGGCTCCCTGCTTAGCTGCTCCATCGTGAGATCTAGTGATAGTTAGAAAAGTAACTGCATAAAAATGGCCCCTAGGTGCTGTACACGTGTTTGCTGTGAGTCTCCCAAGGCATATGTGTTGAGCTTAATGACTATTAGGGGAATTTTTTTTCTCTATGTCCTGTACCTCAGGATGTGTTAGTCATGTCACGCTCAGCTCTTCTACTTCTTCCACAGTATTGCCATTGTATGTCTGGCTCCAGGAAGCTTCTCACTTTCCCAAGGCAAGTTCTGCTAATTAGTACAGTGCAAGAACCTCTACATTTGACTACGGTCCTCAGTAAACCAACAGCCCTTTTTTTGCTTCCTGATGATAACATTTCAATACTACACCAGTTTGTTTAAATGTCCCACCAGCAAAGCTATGCATTTTATCAGAAGTATAAGAAAATTCAGTACACAGATTGTTCTCAGTTGCCGTCTTTCCACAAATTCAAGATTGAGTACTAAAGCCTTACTCATCTCGTATTACCAAAGACTTCCCCTAATGCAGTGTAAATCACAGTCCATCTTGTTCTGCCTGTCAGCTGTTTTTGTAATGAGTTACTTTGCTGGTACAGACCTTGAGTGAATTCGTACTTGTAGGCAACTTTCCACACTCTCTTTTAGATTATATCCATCACTGCTGGGATTTTCACCAGCTTAGCATTTTCTTTTAATGCTCACCCAGCTGACTGCGATGCTGTGCTCCACAATCCTTTCCTGCACTGTGACCTGCAGGCAGTTTGGCAAAATGAGTAACCATCTGCCACTTCTTGAAAGACTTCAGGTGTGCTGAGCTTAGGTTCTCATAAGACTTTCTTCCTTAGCAAGTTACAATGCATTTTTGCTCAAGTCCAGCCTTCAGAGGATTAAAACTCATAGCCCCTACATTCTAGAGCAGCAAAGTCCTGGACTGCAGATCATCTGAGTGACCCTCCTAAGCACTTGTTGATTGAGCGGTTTAGGGGTTGCAATGCTGAGTAGTCCTTTTGCAGACTTCTTCCTCTAGTGGTTTGGGCTGACAAGTCAGAGGCGTAGAGTTATAAAGATTTCCTAGTATATCTCTGATTGTAGCAATGATCAAGACTTCAGCACACTGAGTGAGGTGGTGACGTAGGCTTTGGCCAACGTTTTACTAGCTCGTTATAAAAAATCACTGTCTCCACTCAGTTCCAATCACTGCTCCTCAAAATGTATTTACAGGAGGTATCTTCCTGTATTGGAATAGTTTGCTCAGCATTATTTTATTTATTTAATTATTAATATTTCATTATTTCATTATAGAACACAATAATTCAGTTGGAAGGGACCTACAACAAACATCTAGCCCAACCACCTGGGGGCATCAACTACTTCTCTAGGAAGCTTGTTCCAGTGTTTGATCACCCTCTTGGTAAAGAAATGCTCCCTAATGTTGAGTCTAAACCTCCCCTGTTGCAACCTTTGAGTCATTCAAATGCTTCCTGTCTCAGGATCCCAGAGACAAGACATCAGCACATCCCGCTCCACTTTGCCTTCTCAGGAAGACATAGAGGGCAATGAGGTCACTTCTCAGCCTCTTTTCCTCCAAACCAGACAAGCCCAAAGTCTCTAGCCACTCCACATAGGACATGTCTTCTAGCCTTTTCACTAGAAATAAAATCATGAACACCTAGAGAATAAGGGTGCATGGCTTTGTCATGGATGCTCCCTGTCAGACCTTAACAGGGCATGGGTTGAGGCTATCTTATCTGTCCTGTAGTGCACTGGCAGCTCTGTTGAGGAGGAAGAAGACAGGAGTATGCCATGGTGCCGTGGTCTGATCGCATCTCTGTTCATGTGTCTGGCTCTAATGGACAGGAGAAGCAATAAAGGAGGAGCAGCCAGCCTCCACCATCATGGGCAGCCCCTACCCTCCCTGCCCTCTCCTCTCAGTCCTTGTTCACCTGCTTATTTGTTTGCCAGCCTGATCTGGCACAACTGTTATAACTGTCCCAGAGTACCCATGTCACCAACAGCTCCTCTGGGATAAGGCCACACCAAATGTTCTGTCTGCTGTGACACAGCCATGACACCACCAGGACTGGTGCCTGGAGTTAGTGCTGAATCACTATGACACAGTTATTATCTTACACTATTCAGGCAAAAAGAAACAATGAAATAATAATAATAAAGAGATAACTGCCTCCAGTTTAAGTTACAGTGCCTCAAAATCAAGGTGCAGGAGGCATCTCCCTGTGTTGGAATAGATTTGATCGACATTATTTGTGCTGTTCGAGTAGATACGCCATGAATTTCAGTTTGCTGCAATGTATTGGAAGATTTGGGAGAAATAAACACTTCTCTTTATTTTTCTTCAATGAGTTATTCTAACATGCATTTCTCATTCTTTTAAAAGAGTAATTAGAAATGCAGTTTTGCTAAGAACTTATTCCAGAAAAGGCTGGACTCAATGACGTTAGAGGTCTTTGCCAACCAGATGACTCTATATTTCTAAGTAAAATTCAACTATATAGCTTGACTGGTTTTAAACTAAACTCTGATTCTGTGTGTAACTAAAAAAGCTGAATATAAATTACACATAAGGAACATGTGTTTTAAAGCCTGTCCCATCACTTTGAAGTTTATATGCAAATAATATTCAAGATTCAAAAACACATTTCAGGTGCTCTCCTCAAATGTTGTGCTCTAAGCATTTATTCACCACAGAAAAAGAACATTCCAGGAACAAAAGCAGGACACATAGCACTTTTTTCTTGCTTTGGGAAACATTTAGCTATCTAGCCTGAAACTCACCATACTTTTAGAGAGGAAGTATATATTTTAGTAGACATTTCTAAATTTCCCAAGGGCTAAGCTTCATTTTGTGTAAACTCTACGCCAAGGCAGTCACAAAACTAAGCAGAGAATGTGAAAATGTATAAAAAATTACAAAATAATAAAGGGAATTTTGACTCTTCAACACTCAGAATGAGTGGAAATGTTCAGAGCGTATTTCTTTTGCAAACAAAATAAAAGGAAAAATAGTTGGGAAAAAGTAAAAGATGCAGAAACCAAAAGAGTGTAGTAAATCTAACACCCATGGGTTCACTTCCATCTTCTTACTCTGAAACACCATGTTCACCTTCACATGCTTTACTCTTGTATAGACCCCTATAGCTCTTACTTTTCCCCTTTCAGATAGACTATACTGTCAGCGCCACCAGATCCGCGTATATACAGAGCAAGTTGGATATGTGCTGGAAACATTACCTTTGCAGTGGATACGGATGATGTGTATGTGTACATACACTTTACAAAACCCTACTGGTTTTGTCCAGCTGAGCATGGATTTAGCAGTGTGGTTACAAAAACCTTTTTCCACAATTTCCGGAAACATCAGTCAAGTTGGGCCAATTTTGATTACACTGGAATTGTGGGAAAAGCAGAAATCACTTCCCTAATGGCAGAAAGTGGCTCTGTCACTGGACTTGGACAACAAGTAGACACATAACAGTTTCATCTGGCAAATAGCAAAGTTTCATTGAGTCTGCACAATGATGCCAGCTCTCATTTCTAGCTTCACTTCCTTGCCTCTTCAATCTGTCTAGTAAGTGAAGGAACCTCATTAACAATTAATCAGCTTCTCTTGGACTCTGATGCCTGTGTGTTTTGGAAGGCTTCTAATTATGGATGGCTTCATTTAAGAATGCATTAAATGCTCTACAGATTTGAAAGGAATTCATCACAGTATAATTAGGTTGATAGCTCTTTGGTCATCAAGTGGCCCAACATTTCCATCCTGACGGTGGTTTAGATAACGATGCTGAAAAATGTAATAGCTGTCTTTAATGACTGACCCAAGGCTTTTAGGCATTGCTTAGAACACACTCCTTGCAGGTCACAACTTTTTACTCAGCACTAACAATTTCTGTCCTCACCATCATCACAGATAGCTGTGAGTCAAAAATAATTTTGACTTATAACCAACATGCATGTACCTCCAATGGAACGGTGCAGTGGGACAACATCCAGATTAGGAAGCCCTAAGGAAGGAGACACAGGGTCAGTAGCTGATTTTTACTGATGACAAGGTGTAGTTCAATATCCATCTATTACCTTCCTGTCATCAGCCTGTGAATTGGACCCTGGGCACTTCCTAGGCACAGCAACAATAGTATTAATAGATTTATAGAGCTCAAGCCAAAATAAAAACCTGTAGAGAAATCAGTTATTTCATTTCCTGAGCAGGAATAGCCTCATGATCCTTTTGGAAACTGGGTAAAAAGCATTTAATACTGGAGAGGAGAGGAGAGGAGAGGAGAGGAGAGGAGAGGAGAGGAGAGGAGAGGAGAGGAGAGGAGAGGAGAGGAGAGGAGAGGAGAGGAGAGGAGAGGAGAGGAGAGGGAGAGATTTGGTTCAGCCTAAAAAAAATTATTCTTTTCAATCAAAGAAATCAATAAGAAAACACCTCACAATAATCCATGTTGCATCAGACTAAAATAAGTTTCATTTAATTTTATTTTAATTTTGTTTTGATTTTTTCAACTTAGCAAAATTTGACACGAGCTGCTGTAGAAACAAAAATAATGTTTTCATTTAAGTCAAAACAACATGTTTAACATTCAAGCCATTTTTCCCATTTCTTGGTAAAGATACTTGGTTCAGTTTCAAAAAACTTCATTTCCTCTGCTACCCATTTCAAGCAAATTCAATAAACTTGCTTGTGCTTGTCTTCCTTAGAAAAAATTCAATCAGGATACTCTGTCCCACTGCTAAAACCAGCCTCTTTCGATAGCTGTCACTTCCCTTGCACTGAGGGAGTCTGAAACATCCCTAATGCTTCACCACCTCTATTAAGCTTCTCCTCACTGGAGTTAGGAGCAGCCCGGTCTGCTGCAGTTCTGACTCATTTTCTTGGCCCAACTTCCATCAATTGGGGAATTCCCTGGAGGATACACGCGTTAGCATCTCCTTTGCAACGCTTAAAGGTTAAAGAGACTGGGGATAAAAATGGAAGAGAACTTCCTGCAGCCAACTTCATGGGAGTCATAAAAGCTTTTCTAGATGCCACAACCAAGGGGGCCACAGAAAGACTCAATGTGGCAAGTTGTAAACATCCTTCTGCCAGCAGACTTACATAAGAGTCAGTTCAGCCTCTTCCAACCCATTTAGTTTTTTCTACAGAGCAAAAACACACTCTTGATATCCCAACTACGTGGCAAAGAATGCTTCAGAGCTGCTAGAAGTGCTCGGTGAGACCCTAGACTTCTTCACTCCTACATCAGGAATTATAATTTGAGAAAACTGTATGTTTCAAGTTAGGTGACTGTGGTTTATGCTTCATAAGAAAAGGTGTAGAAGATAGAGCCTCTCTATAAAACATCCTCAATCTAATTCATACCTGTGGGTTAGTTGGAGATTAATGAAACCATTGGATTGAAAATAATAACCAGGCTAAACAATGCATCATATCCAGCCGACACAGAATCCCAACTTGAAACAGTTCAATGCTATTTCTTAAGCAATGCTCCTTCTGTCTTTTGAGTCAGCATCATCTACCTTTGACAATTAAAGGCATGAAGACAAAGTCTGGGACAAGTACACAGAACATTTGTTGATTCCATGGGAACAGAACAGATCTTTGGTCATCCAGGACATCAATAACCATTGTATAAGCAGTCAAAAAGCAAAATATTATTGGTTCCTGTAAGTTAAGTGGAAGCAAATTGCCCTGCTCTGGTTTAAGCAGTTTGACAGATTTTCCTATTCAATTACTGATTTCAGGGAGAGGAAGGAAAAAAAATTGCAGGTACAGTCATGCAGGCTCTGAAGTACTATTCAAGGTAAGGTCCAGAACACACCTTAACTTCAGCAAATATGAATGTCGGTTTAGCACTGACTGACACAATAGGTGGTGTCACTAAACCACCTCAGAGATGCTGGCAAGTCTGTATCCAATAGAAAGAAGGATTCTATAATAACAGAAGGACAACAACCTTGCAGACCTGTAACGGGGATAAAAGGATGTAAGAGAGGAGTTGGAGAAGTTGTGAAAGCAGCCAGGAAATTTTACAATGAAGATTTGAGATAATTTCTGAATTCATCGTATGCTTTAATAAAAATATTGCCAAAACAGGATATATTGTTAACCTATTTTTCATCCTCCTTATTTTTGTTGTTGATATCAAGGTAGTGTTCTCTTACTGGCACCATGCAGATCCATGCATTCAGGGATCGGGGAGTGTTCAGGGTTTTGTTTTTTCCTCTAGTTTGGAGTATTCTACTGCACTGACAAAATTTGTATTTTTTTCTCTAGAGAGACATCTAAGTGAATTGGTTTTGAATCTTTGACATTGTAATCAATACATGTAAGAGAAAATATTAACTTGAAACTGCCAGTTTCTGCTGTGGTAGTGGTTTTCTTCCTTAGCACCAGATAAGATCAGTCACTATATAAATTAAATGTGCTGGGTAAACACATTTTACTTAAAAGAAAACTCCATCAAAACAAACAAGAATAAAAAGATCAGTCCATCCAGTTCTACAGTGTCCTCAGATAATGGAGTCCTACAACCTCCTCTGCCATTGAGGTTCTCTCCTGAGCACCTTCCCAGTCCATTGGACTAAAATAAGACTGCTCTAGGCTCATGTGAAGAAGAAGAGGCTAAACTTCCTCCTTCTGGTTGTAAATGAAACTGGGCGAGATGTGTCTTCCTGTCCATTCAAAGCAATTTTACTTACCCTCTTCCTTGAAGTATATCCTTCTTCCCAGCACCAACATTCACACATAGCTCTCTGCAGTCACAAATGTAGGATGTTTTCATGGAGAGTGGCCAAAATTAAAGCAGCTTTTGTATTGTCAAGGCTGATATAGGTCATTATGTGTCACTAATAAGTCAAATAACAGGTGTAACTCTCACAGCATGAAAAGCGGCTGTTGTTTTCTCTTGCTTTTCAATCACAGCCCACGGGCATCACATTTAAACAGGGACAAAGTGTGTTAAATACAAAGTTATTGGTTTGTATATTTAACATTACAATCCCTGTGATAAAAGATGTGTTAAGCTCAGTTCTCAAAACTCAAAGAGAATATAGGAAAACACTGAGGCTGAGTCTATATTAGCAAATTAAGTATTGCCAAGCCTAGGTGTTGGAAATCCATCTCCTACCATCAGTTAGACTAGTTCCTCACCAATAATTCCTCTTGGCAACCACTCTCTTCTGAAGCACAGGTCAAAATCAGCATAGGACAAGGACCGTTGCATGTACCCCTTCTTGTGGCAGTCAGATACACCTCATATTGTGATATGTTACCTCTTCCACGCAAGCTGGCCTCAAAGCTGGAAGGTGGACACTGATGTGGTGTCCACCACTAGGCCTACTGGGGTTTTTGTGTTCAATTCTGCTTCCTCTTAAAAAATAGCGCTGCACACCGTACCTCTATAGAACTTTTCAGTTATCTTCCCCTTTCCAGGTTAAACCAGTTTACAGCTATTCGCTATGTTTATAGTTTTTGTTAGCTTTTAGTCTTTTCTTCCACGGTGGTTACACTCCACTATTTACTTCTCCTCACCTGGTTTTCCAGTGATCTATGTCCTTCTATATGTCATTTATTCAAGCTGAACAAGCAAAACTCAGCTAATCTGTTCTCCTGTGACACCTATGCCCCTAGAAGAGCCTAGAAGTAATGCAGTGATATGAACCAAGAACAGCCTCCTCTCCTGCCATGGAAACGAGAAGCATAGGTTTCAAAAATATTTGTGTCCAGAGAGGGAATGATTTTACAAATAAACACAATTCCCAAGCCTCAAATCTGAAGAATACCTCTAGTTTGTAAATAAAATCTTACTCTATGCACTGACTGGACTTTATGGTTTTCTATTGCTGCAAACATAGTAGAGGAGATCATAAAATATTTTCCCAAAACTATAAGTAAAGAATAGACAGAAATTTAAATTATCCCTTGAATTGGACTTCCCAGTCATAGAAGAGACTGTTGACTACCTTAGTAGTACAAACTCTCAAGTTTGCTCTTTAGCTGTTAGTACATTTGTCACATGTTTGAACTTGTTAAAAGTCACTACTACTGAAATCTGGACTTCTTATAAATAAACTTTCTTTCATTACAGTCCTCAGAGTTTGTTTGCATTCCATCATCATACTGTCTCTATCTTTCCAAATTAGAATTTTGATTCTAACACATCAGATTTTTAAATATTTACTGATTCTTCTCAGTTGAGTATTTACAGGCACATGCATTTCTACATGCAATCACACTCACACATTTTCACTAAATAATGAACACTTGAGTGTCCTTCATTATAGATAGACAGAAGTCAAGAGTCACAAACTAAGCAGTCGTTGATTAAGATTGCTCTGTTGAGAGCCCTGGGCCTCTCCACAGCTGTCTAAGAGACAAACTGGAGAACAGCATTTCAGCTTCATATCGTAACACTGGAGAAGTCTTCTAAATAGCTGGGAGTAAGCAGTGATGTAAAGGGTCAGAAATCAGCCTGCTGTCATTATTTCAATGAACTGTGCAGGTAAAAGGAAGAATTTGCTTAAAATTAACTGAGAGTGCATGCTCCAAATCTTCATTTGCCAATGGAAATCTTTTGCATTTGCGAACGCAAACTTAAGAATGGTTATTAGCACCCTAAATGATTATCTGACACTGGAAAATTAAGCTGTTCTACTGAACAAACTTGGGTGTTAAAACCCAGTTGTCTCTGTACTGTTAAACTGATAGAAAAGACCCTGGCCAAATGCAGTTCCCCCAAGCAGCTCCTGGATACAGTTCAGAAGTTAACATAAGCCAGAAACTATTCCTAATTGGCGCTTTGGATGCAGTCACTTTGCTTTGAAGGTTAAGATAGTTTAATAGCATAGATGCAGGTCATTCTGTGCCAGTTGGCTTTAAGTGTCTGATTCTATTCTCTCACCATTTAATTAGCTAGTGAAGATACAGCCAAGCCAAGGAAAGTGATCTTTTACTTCTTTGGTTTTGGTTATTAGACAAATACAAACACTTCAAACTTCTTGCTAGGTGTGTAAATCAATTTAAACGGTTTATAGAAGAGTCTGAGTTATGAGAAATGTGAAGAAAGTAGTTCACAATCACACAAGCAGCCTACAGAAAAAGGACTTTGATCTATAACTCTCACAGCCCAGGTTAGGTAAATATACAGTATTGAATATTACTCAGGCCAGTCTTCCCTTTCACTAGACTAAGCTTTCTCACTGACTGCCTGGCTACAGGCTTCTACCTTATTTTACAATAGTTTGGGTTTTATACTGGCTTTGTGTTATTTATTTAGTAATTTTTATTAGAAAATCCACGTTTCACATATCTATTTGCTCAGAGTATTTTCACATGTATGCTGTGAAGCAAGTCAGATAAGCAGTGAGACTCTTTCCCCAATTTTCTGCTCTTTACCTCCTTGAATACACCAGAGAAAACATTGTTCGTGTACATTAGTCCATCCCTAATGGTTAACCTTAATACATGGAAATGGAAGGAGCACTTAGGGATTTTGTCATGATATTTCGTTGATTATGGCAAAGTAATTCAAGGCACTTCATATTCAGAAACAGCCAGAACTTCAGAAGGAAAAAGCACAGATTGAGCTGCTGGCATCAAGAGAGATATGCACAACCTGAGGTCTTTCTTTCTGCCCCAAAACCTTGCTCAGCAATCAAGACATATTCAATGACTACTTAAAACAGAATAATTTTAAAGCCTACAGTTTTGCCAAATCCTCTTCCTTCCTATTGCTCTAAATTATGCTATTTTCTCTGCATAATTATTGGTATGAGAATAATCTACTAATTCCAATCTAGCTGCCCACTGGTTACCACTGAGAATCATTTTCTCATGAAGGATATGTGCCTCTGCTCATTTGCAGACATATAAATGCATGACGTTCTGCTCCATTCCCAAAGGGGGAAAGCAGCGCAGCATCTACCATCAGAATTACCATTCTCTTGCCTTCTGTTACTGCTAATTTGGCTGGAAGTGTTGTGGCTGTTGAGATTTGAAGGCTTGAGGAAATCTAGCCATTCTGTTTTTAGTGGAGCTAATAAGCCAAACAAGTCCATGTGCTAGCTCAGTTCACTGAATCCTACAGCGCATCTCCAGTTGGAGTCATTGGGAAAGAAGCCAAAGGAACCTAAGAAAGTTTGATTATTTCTGAATGCACATCTTGTAGTCAGTCTGCCTGCACGTGACACACCACCAAGAAATAAGCATTGATTAAGCTGCAGTCCTGTTGAGGAAGTTTAGTGCTCTACAGACCAACTGAGATGAGATGAGGTTGAAAAACTTGAAAAAAATCTCTGCACATGTTGGTATTTTTGTCTCTGCTCCTTCAGCATGATAGAAAAAGCTGCCCAGAGAGGTGTCTGAATGGAAAATCATGTTCAATAAACAAGCAAGCACTTCATGAAATCAAATTAGAGAGAGATTCAAGAGGAGTGAAGGGTCAATCAGGATAGATTTTTGTGATGTTTGAATGTCCAGTTTCATCATTTTTAGAATAAAAACATAGAATTTTACCTCGTAGGAATCATTTTTCCTTTTATAGTTTTGAAATGTCGTATTATAAGTTAATAAAAACAGAGAGTGACTTATTTTGGCAGAACTAAAACCATTATTTTTGTACCACAGAACTTCACTGATATATTGAAAAGTAGGACAAACTTCAGAAAACACTTTAAAAATCTTTTCATAGAATTGTAGAATAATTGCAAGGGACATTTAAAGGTCATCTAGCCCACCCCCCTGAAACAAAGAGACACCTACAACTAGATCCGGTTGCTTAGAGCCCCATCTAATCTGACCTTGAATGTTTGTAGGGATGGGGCTTCTACCATCTCTCTGAGCAACCTGTGCCAGTGCTTCACCATGCTCATTGTAAAAACTTTCTTACTTACACCTAGTCTGAATCTACTCTCTTTAAGTTTAAAACCATTATCTATTGTCCTATCACAAGTCCTGCTAAAATGTTTGTCCTTATCTTTCTTATAAGCCCCCATTAAGTATTGAAAGTCTGCTATAAGGTCTCTCCAGAGCCTTCTCACTGATGTCATTGATGAAGATTTGTTCCATTCATCTTATGAATGTACCCTATATAGAATGAAATGGTGACATCATCATCTATAAGCCAGGGAAATTGACTCATGCTCCCTAAGGAAACAATTAGGAGCAGTTGGATGAAACACAGTGAAGGAAATGCCAGATGATTGTCCATAAATCTTTGTGCCTTCATCGACCAGGTCCACAAGAGATGAGGGAAGATCTCGGTTTGAATCACAAAGGAACTCATCTCATCCCCTTGAATACATGTATGATGCTATCAGGATATCTGAAAGTGGAGAAGCTCAGATTTTCTCCTGGTGCTCCATATAGAACACCGCACAGCCAATCTGAACCACAAACTACCGACGTGTAGAAGGCAATGGCATACACTGTAGAAGGGATCAAACATCCGTTTTCCATTGTCACATCCTTTCTCTCACAGTGCAACATAGGATGTTCTGCTTGGAAACATATCTTTCAGGACTGTTTTCAGTTTTATTTTGGGACAGGAAACAGAAATTTCCTGTGTAATGATATTTCCAGGTCTTCCAACCTTCGGAGATGACAAGTTCCAGGAAATTTGGCAGCTCAAGACCTGCTCCTCACCACTGTGTATTTTGTCACTATGGCACAAACCAGCACACCACAATGCAGCACAGACCAGTTATGCAACAGTGGGGCACAAACCTGCTTTTCTCTGAAATACAACCCACAGACACAGTCACCACCTTAACGCTTTGAATGGCAACCTGATACTGCCACAGACAAACAGAAATTTCTCCCATTCAGCTGAATCAAGCTGAGAATCTATTCCCAGATGACAACTGAAAATGCATTGCTTTACTTGCTCTTGGCAATCTGTAGCATTACCAAAGTCAGTCAAGATCCATTTAACTTACTCCTCAAAGCCAGACCTTTTTACTTCTGGACTTTGCTTCCTGGCATTTGTGAGCAGCTGCTGCAGGGAGCTCTCTAATGCTCCTCCCAGTGCAGAGCTTGCTAGAAAAGAAGCCTTTGGCCTTGGCATGAGCACCGGAGATTGAAAGTCCGCTCCCATGCCTGCTGAACGTATTTTGCAAACCCCCAGCCGTCTGGGCAGACAAAGAACTTCCTTGGAAGCAAATGCATCCTCCACTGTGAGCAAGTTCTAAAATGGCATTGGATGTTGAATAATAAAAATAATAAAAATATGTGTCAGTATTTTCTCCACCTGAGAAGAAGACCATAATCTCCAGCAGTGGTTTTCCCTTCTGTCATTTTGCTTTAGTCATGTTGCTTTTCTAACTCTGTCCAGCACATAGAGCAAATCTTTCTTCATCCAACCTCAGTACCTCCATGCCTTGCACAAGACACTCTTCCTATAAAGCCATTGGCATTCTCTGAAGGATGGAAATACAGCCATCGTACACCACTACAGCAAAAGCCACACTGAGCCACCTACTAATAAGGTATGTTTCTTCCTCATCTACCGAACAGCATCATGAGGTACTTGTGGTCACTGCAAGTGTAGTCAAGTTAGATTTAAATAACAGCAAAAATTATTTATAGTTTAAATTTACAGGGGTTTTTCTGTTGAAGATATTTAGCTTCTTAAAACTGTGTTTTGATCTAAGCTCATTTTGCTTGTGGCAGCTCTACATCAACTTTTCAGGTGGGATAGTGGTGACCGTTACTTGTCCAGTGATTCATGTCAAAGACATTTTGAAATCTCTCAGGATAACCATACAGATAAGACTTCTCAAGGAATGGAACTAGTTATGAATTTCATTGTTACTTTTTTAGTAAGAAAACACTGTTTTATTTATTAAAGAAGTTTGCTGGTGAAACTGTCCTCAAAGAACAGTATGGATTTTTATCATGTCAGCAATGGCTTTTTCTGGCCGTAATAGAACAAGAACAGTCTCGTGCTCAAGGTACTCAGTTGTGGTATGACAAGCAGGGCTACAGGGATGTGGTGCAAATTGGTTAGTAACTCAGAACTCGCACTCAGAACACAAATATCCCCCCAAAACTGCTGGCATTTCCCAGAGTAGACTCAGAAGTTTTCTAATGACTCCCTATTGTAAAAAAAACCCCACTTTTATCTGCTCCTCTCTATCAAGAGAAGCTACTGAACTATCTGTTGACATGAGTCCACTCCTACAACTGAACTGGGCATGAGAACTCTATTTTCATGCCCTTTCATACTGTATTTGTACAGCAGGTACAAAACTAAATACTTCATTTGAGTGAAATCCACTAATTTCTCACCTAAATTTGAATGTGTTTTCATATACTATCCCAGCTCCTCCATTCTCCCTGCAGATGAGGCAGCAGGACAATCCCAAGAGAAGAAACATGACTTCAGATTAAAAGCCCAAAGTTGATGCCTCCTCCACATCTTCTATTCAAGACCAGCTTATGTGGCTTCACAACAGACTCTTCTTCTCCCTTCTCTACCGATTTCCTTCACTTCAAGCACTTCACATATGAGCTTTTCCACTTAAATTGTGACTAACACAGAATTGTTTTCTTTACTAGAAAAGGTCTCCTGAGTGACTATTTCCTCTGTTAGACAGAACTGTGTAGGTGTAGTAATTACTACAACTGGATACTATATGACTGCAGGGTGTAAAAATTAAAGAAATAAATTACTAGATGTATAAACTTTATTTGGGTTAAGTCTTAGGAGGTGTTTTTAGAAGCAATGATAACAATTATAATTAATGAATGTACTGCCAAGTATTGACCAAAAGATACTTACAAGTTCACCTTTCATTTCCTTGATCCCTGACTACTCAATTTGATTTCTTATTAAAATTCAAGGGCTTTGTGAAAATGGTTTTGGAAAAAAGCGATCAGGATACAACTACTCCTCGTAGGAAAAGAAAAAGAGCAAAAACCGGATTTTATGCAACGTTTCCCTGTTAATACCTATTGTTTTGAAAGATTTGTATGATATTTTAAAATCAATGCCAAATCAAAAAAAAAAAAAAGTACTGTCATATTTGCTTGTCAGGTAAATGACATATTTCAAGACAACTGCATAGCCAGTGAAACTACTCTGAGATCTTCAAAAGCTCTGAGGTGGAAAACCCTAAAATTACCAGGGTAAAGTTATTTGGCGGATAAATATAATGAGGGTCAATCAAAAGAAGTGGATACTTCATTGCAATCACTGAGTAACAAAGGGTAATTATGTTGTCCAAAAAATGAGCCCAAATGTCGACAAAATACAAAGAAATACAAAACTGTAAATCAGAATTTACAGAATTCATTTAAATCATAATTTTCTTGGTGTTCTTCTCCTTTAGGTGTGTCCACTGCTAGCATTTTATGCTACTGTATGCAAGCAAGAATATATAAATCACTCAGATTTTGCACAAAAGAATGCTGGGGTAGGTCCATCCTTGCTGCTCCCTCCACAAATTTTCCCAGAACGTACATTCAGTGTCCTTCATCAGCACTCATATGCTTGGGTGAGCCACAAGTAACAAGGAGTGAAACCTTGATCTTGAGTTTAACACATATAAATTGCTATTGCTTGAGCCAAAAACATACTTCTTAATGAAGACTGTTGTGACCCAGGTGGCAAAGGGAGACAGAAACATACCTTCCATACAGATTCAGGACAGAGAGCTTTAAGAAATGGGACAAAAGCAAGTCTTCCTTCCATGCAGAGCAAGCCCTGAAAATATTTGTAAATTATGAAAATGTGGTAATGGATGCAATTAAATATCCTGGTAAGACTGTCTTGCCTGATGGCAGGTCAATACACAGCATTATTTGCATTAAGTTTGTCCCTGCAGGTGAGGTCTGTTCCTCAAAAGGAAATGTCACAAAACTGAAAGTGGTTTTCTTTCCTTTGTAGCAGAGGATATGCATGATACAAGCATTTTCAATGCATAAATCGTCTGCTATTGCCAGTACTTACATTATCAGCAATGCCTTTTTTATGTGGGACCTTGAAGTTTCCAGAGCCTTCATGTGGAACTGTGCTTTTTGCTATTAAATTGACTACACAAAATTTTTGCCTTTGGCTTGCTAGAAATCTCTTGAAAGTTTGCAACTCATTTTGTGGCATGGATGTAGCTGTCCATAACCCAGGGATTATGAAACAGATTTCAGCCTCCCACTGTCCTTTCCATTCCTATGCTCTCTTATGCCATGAAAGTTACTTGATTAAATTATGTGCCAGATTGTCAAACAATAGATGCTTTCCATTTTTACCTCTGTGTCAGATATTTTGCAGCAAAAGGTTTCCCTGGCTAATTAGGATATAAACAGCAGTGCTTGACATGTGGGCTTTGCTTCTGTGTGCAGCTGCCAGATGGACTGGAGCAGTGGATGTCTAAGCACGTGACTGCCAGAGCAAGAAAAGCAAATCAACAGCCTCCTTAAAAATAGAAACAATCTCTGCAGGGAGGTATTAGCCTTTCTGTACAAAGTTATCTGGGCTTCTGGAAAAGGGCAAAGTGTGCCAGAAGTACAGTATGGGCCTCATGTAGCTGGCAAGACAGGCGAAGCTGATTCCACAAAGTGGACAACTCCCAGGTACATGCTTTTGCTTTGTATTGCTGCCACTGCTTATGTGAGTTAAGGGGAAGAGTGTGGATGATAAAGGTTCTTGGGGAAAATACAGAAATGCCCCAGATTTCTTCTTGGTTCATGGAGCAGCCAGCCTAAGTCAGCTCTGAGGCTGAAGGTTGTCCAAAAAGCCTGGGAGTCTTCCAAAGTATGAGTCTTTCCTCCTGAAGGGCTACTATTGCCAGCATGTACCTGTCATGAAATACAACGCTGTCTGTTCTGGTTTGCCTGCAATAGCCTCTGAACTAGGATTTGAGAGACAATTGAACTCATCCTTTCCTCATATTGGTATGTTCATCTACACTAGGTGAAGGCAGAGCTAGGTTTTTTCCTCCTCAGATAGTTTAGAAATGAGGCTTTCATATCTTAGCTGGATTCATGTGCTGGCCTGCAGATGAAATGCAAGGTGGACTTCTTAACTTCTTTGACCTAACTCAAGAAGTGTTCCTCTTGCACCCACTGAAGTACATAACCCATTTTCTTTTGTTCAACCTTCCAAAAAGTATCAGGTAAACATAATAGTAACTGAAAAGTCAATAAAGACTCAACTCTTTTTTTCTGTTATGCGTAGTTTCTTTGTCCTTTAACACCCAGCTACAAAGTGAATGATGATAGACAATTTTTCAGTTTAAATCATGATCACTCTTAGATATTAAAGGACAAAAGAAATAAATCATTCTGAAAAGACATAAGGAGGTGATGGTATTTTCATCATTCAAAGTTCTTTCCAAATTGTTGGCTAAGACAAGTCTTTCTTGATGATGGTAATTTCACGGTCTTGATCTCCATTTGAGGAGGAAGTGCACCTGATGGCTTTGGTTTTTTATTATGAGTAGCCTGGTGAATTTTCAGGGAAAAAAAGATCTAAAGCCTTGCATAATGTTAAAAAGAAAGCTGTGAATAAAAAATAAACAGTGTGTTTGCAGGGAAGTTTTTTGAAATCTCTGTAAGGCCAAAAAACTCCCTCATTAAACTAGGTTTTCCTTGCAAACTCCAGGAAAGCAAATCAAATTCAGTTCTGGTCAAGCTGGATTCTGAAGTTTTTGCCACAGGGTGCCTGCCAACAAATCACACAGGCTTTTGACATCTCCATTTGTGACTATCTTTTGGAAAGCTAAAGGTACTGGATGCAGTAGAGTTTTGCAATACTAGGGAATCTTCTTTGGATCTCCATCTCCAAGTCAGTGAAGTGTTGATATTATGTCTTTCAGCCATTATAAAACATGATAATGAATAAGGATCTGAACACTGAAAAATGTGCATTACACTTTTCTAAGGAGTATTATGTTGCTGATATATTGAGCATTAGCATTGCCAGGATCATCTTTGATTCATGCTTGGTGTCCAGCAATGCAAAGCATTTCATTTGAGTTCTGTTGCAGAAGGGAAAAATAGAAGCATTTTCCACTTGGGCAGACACTTCCCTTAGCCTCCTGAAGTCACTTTAGAACACAGATCAGCACAAATTTTCCAGTTTTAGAGCTGATTTATCCAAAAGTCTTACTAACTCCAAATCTTAATACTCTCCATACCTCCAGGATTATAAACATGCAAAGTCAGTTGTGGAATCGCAGATGGAAAAAGTCAGTCCAGTGTCATAAGCGGTGATCTACCTTGCTTTACTGTAGCGTTAATGTAAAACGCCTTGTGATCCTCTTTAGAACAGATGGTGGATCCCTTATGGTTATGCTGGTCCCATTTGAGTCCTTCTAAGCCCGGCAACCAGGAAGCATAGCTCCCTATAACTTGGTTATTCGGCCTGAACAACAGACTAGGCCCTCACTACACAGGAAAGTGGAATTATTCAGGACTTTGCAGTGATATTTTTACATTCTGAGGTCTGTACGAACATTTATGTTACATTTATGTTCTGGAACAAACTCAAATATTCTGTAATAACAGTTGCTAATAAATTAATACATAAATATAAAGAAAGTCTTGCCTTACACCAGCATAGTTCCAGAAATTATGAAACTAACTTGCTGCCTTTTTCCTGGGGTTTGCTAGTATTTACTGATTCCTTACCACAAAACCCTAGTTTTATTGGCCAAAGGTATCACAGCATAAATCACAAACCAGACAGTAAGTGAAATATGTACAGGCAGTTTGATCATTAACTTTTACTAACAAACCCATTTGATAAAATTATAATCTGTTGCAGGTAAAGGGCAAAGACATACTTTACCACTCCAGTTTTTTTCAGTCATCACCACAGGTAAATCCTCAAGCTCAAATATAAACCGAAGTCCCACGCTGTGCCACAGAGATGTCCTGTGCTGGTAGAAAGCAAGATAGGCTGTCATAACCAAAGAACCATGCACTTGGTAACTGACTATAATGGATTCTTCTACATATAACATGAAAACTTTCCTCTGAATATTTAAAATATAATCAGGAAAGAGAGGTTTCCTTCTTAGCTTGCACACCAGCTTGTGCCATCCATGTTGCTATCTGTCTTACAGTCACCATTGGCATGTCAGCACAGCTCCTTATTTAACACTCCTGAGGATCTGGAGTTAGAGACTATTTGTAAGAAGATGGAGTTGAACTGTAGGTCTACTATTTAAATTCATTTATTTGTCTTGTTGTTTAAGACACTAGAGATTTCTGTCACCTGTATTTCATATGATTCACAAAGCAACCAGTTTAAGCAGCATTATTGATAGTAAGTTCACTTCAGTACTCACTCTTCCACTTCCTACATGAGAAGCGGTTGTTGTAAAAAGATCTTCCCTTTCTACACCTCACTTCCAACATATTGCACGTGTCTCATCAATGCATCACCTCTTCATGTCATTAAATGTCTGTACTCAGATGGCCTCTTTTTTCCTCTCCCTCTGCTCATTAATTTCCTTCTTCTTCTTTCTCACTGTTTCACTCTGCCGTATTATTTTTTATGTCTCTGGAGCATTAGGGATGGCTGGGCAGAAGATGTTTTTTGTAGTGCAGATGATAAAGTGTGCAAGATCCTGTTGTCCTTGCATAAATAGAAGGCTGCAGCAGACCTGGCTTAATTTGTCAGCAGTCTCTGTGTAATCATGTTTTAGAGGGACATAGAAAAGATTTGGGACGAACCTCTTTAAAACCCAATTACGGGGACATGGAGGTAGGTACAGGTTCATGACTCAAGTTAAGGATTAAAAATACACAAGTTTATGGTTCTTAAGCTAAAACATTAATAACAGAAAGGTAAAGGGGAAGCATGTGACAGCACTAAGGATTGACTGCACTTTTTGAACTTGAACTTTATAGCTCAGTGCCTTCCATGTAAATATTTTCAAGGAAGAAAGGTTTTCAAGCATGTTGAAGAAAGGTCTTCAAGCATGTTTAAGAAAGGCTCCTCCCTTTCTGGATTCTATAATAGCAAAAAGGCCAAACAGGTCTTTAGACAGGGAACGTTTAAAACAGTTGCTGAAAAAAAAAACAAACAGGCTATCATGTTATATAAATCAGCATCATTCCACAAATATCAAAGAATTAGAAACTAATACCAGACAGAATTAGATGCCTCAAAGACAAACTAAAATGTTGTTAGTATAGTCTTGGAAAGACAATGCTGTCCAAGCATTACAAAGATTACAATTAAATAAGAAGCCCTAGCAAAAAATAGCAAAGCCTTGCAACCTTGGTCCTTAACCTGCACGTGCCGCAGAGTTGTCATTATCAGCAACTGAAGTTGATAAATCAGGAATTTGGTTGCAGACTGCACAGTGACCGTTACGTCTGAGGACAGTATCACCCATGGTCAGATGATTTGAGTTTAACGTTGCTGAAGTTTTTTGGAATGAATAGTGCAATTATAAGTGGCAATTTGCCATTGGCCACATTAAAACTTTATTAGATTAATAAGGTTCCAGGTTTGACCATCAGGGTAACATTAGCAAGATCATTTTATCCACTTACTCCCTGTACATAACCTTATTACTTCTTCTTAAATGAAATTTGTCTTCTCTGTGTCCAGTCTGAAGGTACCAGAGTGGCCTCACCCCAAAAGAAAATCTTCCCTTTCTTTAGCCCATTTTGATTACCTTTCGCTGAACAATTTCTATTTCCATTACATTCTTTTTATGATACAGTATAAAAAGGTAGGCATCAAGGTTGAGATGTGGTGTTGATTTACATGCAGCAATGAAAATGACCCTACGTATTCCTTATGCCTTTATTACGAGTCACTTCGTCATGTCCCTGCACATTACTGACCTTCAGTAGCAGTGCCATGCAACCTCCCAATGCCATATTCACAGTCATGCAGCAAAGATATCCACCTTTCTTCTATTATTTTTATCTCCTCCCAAAGCATTGTGAACTGATAATAATTTAACCAGGCCAGTCATGTCTATACCTGCAGTGTTTCATAGTCACACTTTCTGTAGATAAGGTGTCACTTACTGATTCATAGATATAAGGTATTAAACATGCAACAGACTTGAGGGGCACATGCTTTGTAGACTGGTTTACATACATTAACAGAAAGTATTAACAATGGCATCCCTTTTGACACAGAATTGCCAGCTCTGCCATAAGGAGTGATTGGTACTTTGTGCTATGACCCAAGTCAGGGCCAGCAAGGGAGGCTGCAGACTTGCTGCGTTGATGACTGCATTTTAAAAAAGATTGGGCAATGGTGCTGCAGGCATGTGAGATTAGGTAATTGGACAGGCTGCTCTTAGGAGTGATGCTGATGGCTTTCAGTAATATTGGAAATTATTCTCTCTCAAGTGTTAGCTCTCACACTTCTGACAGAATCACTCTTGTTGTCCAGGTGAAGAAAATGTTCCCGACAAGCCCATCACCAGAGACATTCAGGTATTTCTCTTATGGGAGGAACAAGAGCAGAATGATTTACTATTCTCTGCCTATCTATCTCCTGAACTGCCTGAGGTAGGACACACAGACATGTCATGACAGGAGGGAAAGGTTATTTATGTGTTTACCACTACCCTGGTGTCCCATCCTCCTGGCAAGTCATCTGTTATCTCCCAGTGTCTCTTCACACAGGGTACGACTCAATGTTATACAATGTTATGATTCAGTGCCATATGCAAAGAAACAGCTAAATTGGAAGGGTTTGGGAATTTATTAAAATTAGAGTTTGAATATTCTCAACATGGTCACCTCTTTGAGCAATTGGAGGCCATGCTTGGGTCTTTAGAGGCTGTGGTAGATACAGTCAAGGATGTTCTCCTTTTAGTCTTGCTGTTTTGCAAAAACATTTATTTCTCCTTGTTTTCTCTTCCTCTCCTTTCCCTCTCCCCTTACTGCTCATGAGGCAGCACAGACATAAACAGAATCTTTCCCAGCCTTCCTCTCATTTTTCAGTGCATTCTTAGCTGTAAGAGCAGAAACTCAAAAGTTTAAAAAAAGCCTTTACTTAAATAACCCCATTGAAAACCTGTCTGAAAGGTCTGACACTTAAAAATGAGATAAGTGGTACATTCAGACTGTGATAGTACTATTTTGAGCCTCCCCTTCTTGGATTTTTTTTGAGCTCAACTTCAAAGATGACAGCACAGTAGCCCCCCTGAGATGAAGTGAAATATATGGGTGACTTTGATAAATGAAACTATTCTTTCCTATGATTAGACTATAAGGAAAAAGAAAGCTGAATAGGACTAAACACTTCCACAGAAAAAAAAAAAAAAAAAAAGAAAGATACCAGAAACAAACTGAGCAGAAAGTCCTTCCAACTGCCATTCAGTGTTAGCTGAAGAGAAAAATAGAAATAGCCTGCAAGGAGGGTTTACTCTTGGGTGAGTTTTGTTAGTAGCACTGGCCAAAACACACAAGAAACCTGACCACTTGTCTAGAGCAGGGAAACCTGGAAATGCTGCAAATTGCTGCAACTTCCCAAATTGATTTCTGGAATGCAAATCTGAAAAAAAATCAAGAAAATACTGTATTGTACTTGGGCTGAAGCAAGCAACCCCCTTGAATCATGAACAGTTCTTAAATAATGGGAAAATCTTGGACTCATACAATAAGACCAAAATTCATTAAGCCTGTTCTTAATGAAGTTTCTAGACATTGTAATAATGAACCTCCCAACTACCAGGGAAAGCAGTAACCTATAAGAAAAAATGATGCTGCTTCTAACCTCACAGAAAGAGAAGAATTATTCACCTCATGTCATGGTTTAATCCCAACCAGCAGCTAAACACCACACAGCCACTCACTCCCCACAAGGGGATGAGGGGGAGAAATGGAAGAGTAAAAGTGAAAAAAATCGTGGATTGAGACAAAAGCAGTTTAATTGGCAAAGCAAAAAACATGCCCACAAGCAAAGCAAAACAAGGAATTCATTCATTACATCCCATTGGTAGGCAGGAGCTTAGCCATCTCCCGAAAAACAGGGCTTCATTATGGTTACTCGGGAAGACAAACGGTATCATTCCAAACATCCCTCTCCTTCCTTCTTTTTCCCCCAGGTTTTACTGATGACTGTGATGTCATACCGACTATCCCTTTCATTAGCAGGGGTTAACTATTCCCCCTGTATCCCCTCCCATCTTCTTCTGCATCCCCAACCAACTCACTGGTGGGGTGATGTGAGAAGCTGAAAAGTCCTCGACAATGTAAGCACTGCTTAGCAACAACTAAAACATCAGCATGTTATCAACATTATTCTCATACTAAGTCCAGAACAGAACACTATGCCAGATACTACGAAGAAAATAAACCCTATCGTAGCCAAAACCAGAACACCTCACAAAATATGACATTCCCTACAGGGCATTTCTTATTTTGGATCATTATTTAAGAGAAAAGATGGAGTCTATTGCCTTTGAGTTGCTTGCTATTTAAACTTTGCTACATACCTTGACAATATTCTTAAAACATTTGCTGTAGTTGACATTTATTTTAAACCTCCAGCTACAAGAATGGTGACAGTACGGAAAAAATAAATCAAACAGCTTCTGGTTTTCATGTGCTTCCCACGTGCCTGGCAGAAGACATTTTGCAGAAAAAAAAAATTTGTATCCCTTAGACACAAAAAGTTCAAAACTCTAAAAATCCTTATGAGATCTTTTTCTTCTCTTAAAAAAAACCCTCATAATTCATGATACTCTTTCATGATTTTGGGGTGTTTTCCTTTGTGATTTGGGTTATCAGTACCGCGAACAGCTGTAGGGTTTGATTCTCAGCCTGAAGATAGGCCAAAATAAACCTTCCAAAAAGGGAAACAAGTTGCTTGACTTGTTCAGCTCAATAAAAAAACAAAGTCATCAGCTTCACTGTAAATTTTTAGCAGAAATATCCATCTGTGAACAATATGAGAAATAGTCAGGGGAAAAAAAAGCCACATGGGTCTTTTTCATGTGGATCCACAGACATGCTATCGTACTTATTGTGCTGGGCTGCTAACACTTACACAATAAATAACGATTAAAATTTATCCCAGGTGTAATTCAGAGGAGTTACTACAGGAATTAATTGCTCTGTTCAGGTGTGATTATCCCATTTATTGTAAAATCTTTTGATAACTTGCTATAAATCTTGAGTATTTCTATTTCCATGCCAGCACTACTGGCAAGAAGTTCCATACAACTGCAGCAGAGGTAACTGGCTGACAGAGAAAGATGAAGACTCCATTCAGAAAAGAGGTAATTGTAGAGCATTTTTAAGAACTTCATAGTTTAACGTATTTGTTTAGCATCTAGTTGTTGGGAGGTTTCCAGAGGTCTCTGGATATTCCAATCTGGTTTGCTTTCTCACATAAATAAGTAAACAGAAGGTCTGCAGTGAAGGTCTGACTGACATGATGGTTTGATGTATGGATGTGGTGTATGCATTCCTCCTCCTCTCTCCTTACAACAGTGGAAAAGCTCTCACATAGCAACTGCCATCACGAAACATTAAATCCTTTCGCATGCTGTCATCCACTCCACTGCAGCCCATCTAGGAGAGCACCTACTCCTGTGCCTAGTCCTTCAGACTCCAAGGGGTAGATGTTTTCCAAGTTCCTTATCTGCATATGTAGTCCCCAAAGGACTCTGGCAACACAGGAGTCAGCTAGAAAAGAAGTGTAGAAGAATCTAGAAACGTGTAATGTGGAAAGAAACATTTTGCAGTGAGAAGAGCATCAGAGTGAACCTGGTTTGGTACTCCCAGAAGTTGCCCCATGCCATCACTGCCTTCCTCAAGCTGGGACAAGTGTCCTCTCCTGGGACACCATGGGGGTACAGCACCTGCCCAGCAAGGCACAACCAGGGGCAGCGAGCAGAGACATCTGGGTTCTATGTGTAACCCCAGCACATGTGGTACAAGCACGTGTACATCTGGAGCACCCACACCTATCACATGAGGGGAGGGTGAAAGAGGAGACCCAGATAGTGTTACCCTGACTGTATTATTGAGGTTTATCTGTTGAATTAATTGATATGTACTGTTCAGAAATTGTCAGTTAATTACCTGTCGTTATCAAGATATTGCTTTTAATATGATTTGAGTTTAAAGACCATGAAAAAGACTACTCCTTGTAAAAACCAGTAACATTAATTTTTCATGACACCAGTAAAACATCTCATCGTATTTAATGGGGACTGAGATGCTTATTTCCACTGACCCTTTATTAAATCTCATAGGGAACACAAAATAGAGTATGACAATACTGCAGTGTAATAGCATCATCCTTACACCTCCACCACTAACAAAATAGTACTGTAACAATTCAGTTTTAAAACTTGCAGCTTATTTATTCATTTACTACTATGCCTCAAAAACAATTTACAGCTAACTACCAGGTGGATCTGGAGAAAATGCAGACCTAATAAGACAGTATAAGACCTAATAAGCCTTTGTATTGCACCCTTTATACTTTCTTCTTCTTAGTAACATCTTTGATCAAGTTAAATTCACTGCTAAACTATTGCAAGCAGAAGTTTGCAAGCTTCCTGTTTACATCCCTTAAGCACAGCAATTTTGCAAACGGATATGGCGAAAACTGCTCCCTTGAGCCTTGTTTATTTTGCCAGGGAATTGATGAGCAAACTTTGGGTGCAAATATGCATCACTCTGATGGAGACTGAGCACAACATTTATTGTGTGTTTTTTCATAGGTAATGGGTTTCCTCTCTGAGTAGTCCCAAATCTGTTTCTTCTTACAAGCATGCTAACATGAGGCATGAGGTGATAACCATTTTATTTTTACTGCAGAACAGGGTAACAATCTTAGCAATCTGACTTCCCACCTAGCCACTCCTGTTTGGAGACAATAGGTGGAAGACCTGCATGTGTCGATAATTTATTTAATTGCACTACACTGAAAAAAACAGTCTGAACATGCTTTTCTGATTATTAAATTTTATGCTGTTTCACACTGTCTTTCACAGCAGCTACCTGTGCTCAAAGCTCTATCTCACCCGAAATCAAAAAAACTGAAGAACATTTCCCCTTTTTCTCTGATTTACCAGTCAGTGGCTTCTTGAGTTAGACATCAAATTATTCCATTAATTGTCCACAGGTTGTTTGTTTTTTCCTAGAAATATGTAACTACCTTTGGCTGTTTGCTGTCATGGAGTTGTGCATGCTTCATAGTTTGTATCCTGAGACTGAAACAGTACCAAGCAATAATACTTGCTATAGAGGATATAATTATCATCCAGCCCAATCCAAACACATATAAGGACCTGCTTAAGAGCAAAGTATCCCTGGATACAGAGTTTAAGAATGATTTCATTTTGCACAGCTGCTGTACTGGCCTGTTTTCTCAAGTGAGTGAACTACGCTTTTTGGAGACAGACGATGAGGTCAGTCCCTGCTCCAGCTATGAGTGACTATAGTCATGCAGATCTACAGCTTTTTGGGCACTCACCACTTGAATTTAAGAAAAGAACTGCAAAGGTGACCTTCCCATAAGCACATGCTTTAGCAGATGTTGCATCAGCAGTTACTAATTCTACAGAAAATAGGACATTTCAGGAACAAAGCAGGTTCAAGAACACCATGAAGACAGTAATACACCTGATGGGAACGCAGTTATCATTCATCCTCCCTCCACTAGAGCAGACAATAGTAGAGGTGTACTCCTGTGGAGGCACGAGAAGGGGAAAGGGAGGAATTCCATGAAAAGATATGCCACGCAGAGAAAAGTCACAACCATCTTTCTTACCTTGGCAAGTGGAGACACGCCATTAACTACACAAGGACACAAAGGACTAAGAGACCGCAGTGGACTGAACAGCAAACTTTGCATCCAAAGTCACCTGTCTAGTACTGGATGTATTTAGGGTTATGTGTGATAAACAGACCCAGATCCTTTAGTGTATAGATTGACTCCTTGTTACCCTACCACATGAGCAAAGGAAGGAAGAAAGGGAGGTGTTCACAATGTCAAGACAAAAAGGCTTGTCTCCTTTTGCAGTCAATGGGAAGAAGGTGATGGCCCCTTTCACAAGTAATTCAGAGCAGTAGACTCCTTTGTAGATAAAATCCTCACATATTGAATGATTTTAATGGATCTCCTACTGATCATGCCTGTTCCTCTTGACTGTTATAGAGGGAACTTGGACTAATAGATATCAGTTTTGATCCCTTTGCCTACATGCTGACATCTACAAAATAAAAATCTATATTTGATCCAATTGTTCAAAACATAAACTTAATGTAGCCTACTTGGAACTTGATGGATAGTATAACCACCTCGAATCCTCTTCCTTCACACTAACAAAACCAGCTAAAATAGATACAATTTCTCATTGCCTTCCGTTGTACATAAACAGTGTCCAAGATGACTTTTTCAGATGCAGACATCCACATTGCGGGCATACGAAGCCAAAAGGATGGGTATCCCATTCCTGAATAAGGTGAGATGAATCTCATCAATATCAGTCTGTGTTCAGCTAATTCAATATTCTGCCCTTGGCAGCAGTAAATCACTAAAAAGCAAAGAAAGATCAAATTCAGTTGGATTGACTGTGATCATCACTGACTTTAGACACCTTTCTGATTAATGAACATTCACAATAAGCTCTGTTTTTTTGTCTAACATGTTTACAAATTTTAAATATGCACCAAATAGTTTTAGTAACAACTGTATGATTTGGAAAGCATCCATTACAATCAATCATCATACACACAGAATCACACAGTTATTTATTTCCCCTCATTCAGTATTTGAAATAGTGGCCTGGCTTAAATCTTAATGAAGAGAGTGAAGAATATCCATTGAATTTAACAGGTTTTGCCTACTGACAAAGAGCAAAACACAATTATTGGAGTAGAAACTTCTTAATACTGTTCACATGAAAAACGTTATTCCAAGAATCACCAATACCTTGACAAATATCTGATTATTTTCTGTGGAGATATCAGGCAACTAGGAAAGATGACAAACTGACCATAACATTATTCTTCATGAAAATAATATCACCCTCCAAGCCCAGTGGCTCTATTGTTAAAAGTATGCAATATCTGCAGGTCTTGGATTTAACGAGTAGAGCTATAAATAAAAAGATCTGTAGAACTGGAGATGCCTACTCCATACTGGGAACCATAAAATTTACTCCCTTATCTTACTAATCGGTCTGAAGAGTCATAATTATCACTCCAAATCTGATGTTTTAAAGATGGCTTTCATTTCACACTATAATGATCTCAGACCACTGTTTACCAACTTATAAAGGCAATGTTTCTTCTTCATCTCTCTCTCGACCCTCCTGTCAGCCCCTTTATGCTACCTGTCTAAATCGTTCAATATAACAGCCATACTCTCCATAAAGAAACCACTCCACCGAGACAAACTTGCTGTGAGTGCACTGCCCCATCACCCAGATTATTAATAAAACATTACACAGGAATTAAGCTTCAGAGCTGCCACAAAAAACAACTGCCATTTGGAGTTCATACCAATGAACATCATTGTCCAAGCCCAGTGGTCCAGACAATTTTCCATATGCTTTATCATTCATTCATACAGTCTTTATCTCCTACATTTGACCGTAAGTTTACCATGGGCGATTGTGCTGAAGGCCTTGTTAAATTGAAGGCAACCATCATCCACTACTCCTTTCTGGTCTTCTCATTACAGAACATAATTAGTTATTCAGCAGTATGCTCTACTGGCATTTCAAATGTTTTATTTTATTAGGGTATTTTGTGGAGGGAATATAAGTCATAGAACTCAAAGTGCCGAAATATTCATTTGACATCAATCATAAAAAACACTGTAGTGTCAATGAAAGTACAAACAGGATTTTCTCTTCTCTACTGATGACACTCAGATACATACAGCCCAGGTGAGAAGAGACTTTTGGCGTTTTCATTTCACTGCCTTAGAGCTGTAAGGGACACCAAGGCACCAGCATGACTTCCTAGTGTTTCAAATTCTGTGTTCCTAGCTTGAAATGATGGGTAGGTAGGTGGCCCAAAAAAATGGGTAGCCCAAAGTGCAGTTCTTCGATAGTTCAGTGAACCATGGAGGTCTGTGAGGTTTGCTTCGTGTTTTCTTTTCAGTATTACTACTATTGAAGAAAGACCTTCATTGGGGTGCTGAGGACTTGGTATTAAATACTGCCTCTCTCTGGCTTGATAGAAAATTAAAATATTTGTGACTCTGTTCCTGCATACCTGGAAGGTCATGAGAGACGGTCCCCCTGGAGTCTGATCTTTCTTCTTTTACCATTCTGTTTCTGGAGTAGTAAATTCAACACCAGGGCACAGACGCAGGAATTCAACATCCAGGCTGCTAAAAAGATAAAAAAATCCCTTAGCCTGTTTTGGCCCAGACCAAAGGCACCCTTCAAAATCATAGATTCACCAGCATGGTTTGGAAGGCAGTTCAGACCAGGGACCTTTCCCATCAAGCACTGAATATTGGAGGGAAGTCAATGGCACAGCACTGCCTGGTTGTGCTAGTTGTCTTCAAGGCAGAACAGTTCTTGGCACTGGCTAGTTTTACTAGTAGAGACAGAGGAGTAAATGTTTTCCCAATCAAATCAGAAGCTAATCCAGCTTCTCCCCTGTGCTGTAATTCAAATATCTTCCCTACTCAGTCTCCAAGGATGTATAGGACACTTCCACTCTTGCTGAGGAGTTGGGAAGTTTTCCTAGCTTCTGGGTTTACCAAAACCTGCCCTTAATCCTTTGTCCTTGTCTTAGACAGAGAATGCTTTTGTTTCTGAAGAAGTTTGGTACTAATAGCCCAGTGGATCAAAGACAAAATATAAATAGCTCCAGCTCAGGAGCTAACCCCACATTTCCCATAGATAAGGATAAAATAATTAAGAGAGGGGAGATTTATTGAGAATATAAATCAATGTGTGAGGAATAAAGTAATGAGGGTTAACCACCTATTAATAAACTTATGAAAGCAGGATGTTTCTCTACACCTTAGTAGGTACAGATCACTTGTAAATCCCAGTGAACCCTTTTAAGGTAGTTAGGCTCGCTGTCTTTTCTCAGCGTAGGATAGTGAGATCCCTTGATGAGCTAAAGAAGTTCACCTTCTCTCTTTCACACAGATACATTCCAACCAGGTTCTGTTGGTTTGCCAAGTCCTAGTTTCTCTTAGGGATCAATCTCTCTCCCTCAGGTGTGATAAATGGAATGTAGGAGTGCTCTGGGTCCCTGAAACAAAGGACCTGCAAGACTTACAGATACCTCTGGGAGCTGTAGGACTCAGGTATATTTCTTGCACTCTTTCTCTCTGCTTTTTTTTGAGACAGGCTGCCCTTTCCACTAATTTCCTTACTGGGAACTGGGCAGTCCTTGTACAGGAAACCACATGCATCATCAGATTCCCCCATACCAAAGTTCCTCTCTTGCTATGAATGTCCCTCAGCTTCTTCTGCCTGTTCTCTGCTCTCCAGGTCTGCTAGGATACTCTCAGGGGAGTGTGACATCCATCTCAGTGTTAATTAATTTATTGGGGTCTATTAGATCAGTGCTTCAAGGCCTATGAAAATTTGAAAAATACAGACAAATAACAAGGGAATTAAAAGTTTACTGGAGTCCTCCCCTGCTTTCCTTTCCTTCATCCCACGTGGCTCTACATTGATTTTTTTTTTAAGTTAATTATGTTGGAAATACTTGCTCAAACAGACAAGGTGATCCCAAACGGGTTCTTTGCCTGCACTAGTCTGAATGAACGTCTTCTTTCTAGATCAGAGACTTCTTTGTCTCCAAGGAGCTCAGCTATTTTAGCCAATAGAGGACAGTTCCTATTAACAATTATATCATCAGTTACATTGGCTGTTTCAAAAGCTGAACCTCAGCTTCCAACTGATGACTGACTCCTAGTCACAGGGGGAAGAGGGTAAACAGAAAATATAACAATGCTAAGCTCGACTTCCTGAGTGAATCAAGCAATGAACAAACTGTGTCAGGAAATACCTGGTCCACAGAGTACCTACTGTATTTTAGAAGTATCCTAAAATATGTGGAAGCTAATTTTCTTAGTATTTTTGAGGAATTGGTGATCTGAAGAATAGATGAATGTGCACTGTCGTGGTGGTCATCAGTATCACATGAAGACTGGATCGGGACTTGAAACAGTCTATTATAAAATAGGACTTTTACTCTTGCCCAAGAAGTGCAAGAATGACTTCCTTTCTAGACAAAAAATCAATTACATTTTCTCCCTGCCAATAAAGTTGCTTCTGCTTTCTTCCCATGTCCCATAATTAGAGCAGGCACAAAAAGTTTAATACTGACATTGGACACAGTTCATCAAGACCAGGTTGGATAAGGCTATAAGCAAGCTGATTCAGTGGAAGGTACTTCTGCCCATGGTAGGGGGGTTGGAACTGGATGATCTTGAAGGTCCCTTCCAACCCAAAACATTCTATGATTCTGTGACACCACTGAAGGGATAGAAAACTCCAGGAAGAAGAATAGGTGTGAACGAGCATCCTGAAGCTTTATAGTGCTGTCACAGATGGAATATTTTACAGGCTTATGAATCAATAGCAATTTAGGCTTTATTGATAATTTGAGGTAGATCAAATTATTAGATTTTTAGCAGCACTTAATCATAAACCAATTTAATATTTAGCAAGGTGATTGTATGGAATCTATTATAATGAAAACAGCAGCTTAATTACAAATAAAAAATGACAAGATTAACTCTTATTTACTACACTGTGTAATAAGCACACATGCAAGTACTGAGATATAAGGATATACATGTACACAGAGATATACTGATATTTAAGCATATAGATAGAGAGGATAAGTATAAATACAAGTAGAGATACTACCCTTATAGTTACAATTTCCCTCTTGAGACTGGTGAATATGCTCACTCAGTGACCTTCTGCATTTCCCAATAGGCTATCTATTGAGCCTCAAGAATGTAGCTTTGCCTTGGTCTTTCTGTCTGCTTTGTCAGCAACTGATTCTTCACACTGAGTCCCAGCTTGGGGGTGGGGGGATGTTGGTCAGAGCCTGTTGCGATTCAGGAGAGCTAAAAGGGCCTTCTACTAGATCGCTTCCTCACGAGACTTTGAGCTAATTGAATTTCATCATATATTTAAATAGTGTTGTGACATTTTAATATGCACTTCGGCCACAAGTTGGAAGACGTAATTCTGGCAACTTTCTACAACTTACATAAGACCATCTGACTTAGGCCATAATCAAGGTATTGGATATATTCAGCTGACAGGGGGTGACTGATGGTCAATTGCTTTCTCAGGTGATGGAGGGCCTTATCCACACATACAGGAGCCCAAGTGCACTGAGGGGATACCTAAGTGCACTGGACCGCTGCAACTTGACAATGAGTTCTTTCTCCCATAGTACGTCTGACCAAGATGACCAATTGTCAACCCCCTTTTTCAGGCAATAAGGAGGTGTTTTTCCAAATGTAGCAGCTTTCAGATGCATTGAGGGAACACCTTAATGCACCAATTCACTGCCTTTTCACAATGGGAATTTTTTTTTCTAACAAGCCTGGCTGATTCTGTATTGATCTCTACCTGGTTTCCTCTGAAAAAAACAGCCTGAAGAAAGAGGGAGAAGGTGTTGCTCCAAGTGAGTCAAAAGTTGTGTTAAGTGTCCCACGGGTTGCATCTGTGGCCTGGGAAGAATTGCACCACCACAGGTAACAAAAACATAAAGCACTTTCTTTAAAGGTAAATCACTACAAGGTAGTTATGTGGTCCTATTTCACCAAGGTTTACTCTATGAAGGTTGTATTGAAGTGTTAAGGGTTATTAAATGGGATGTAGTGAGTAGAAAAATATTTCACGTAGTCACTACTGGTGATCATCTATTGTGCTTTCCTAAAAAGGAAGAAAAATGTTTTTGTTTGTTTGTTTAATGGCACACACAAATAACATACATACCTTAATCAATATTTTTTCCCATAGTAAGTTATTAAACTTCTCATTGTAATTTTTCTGGACTGATACAGAAAAAGTCCTTTGCCTTATAAACCTACATTACAGGAAATGCAACTACAAAATAAACAAGGGAAAAATCCCCAGTTGTACAAATATAAATTACTTTTTAAGTGCAAATGGATCAGATTGACTGAAAATTAACTCTACGTGTATGTGTTGAGCTGGTAGTTTGCACTTTCTGTCACCTTCACACTGAATTTCAAGTTGTAGGTCAGCTTTCTTAACACTCATATTTCATTACTGTCCAGTCATGGGTGAATTTGTGGGTGTCTTCCAGTCTTCCTCAGTCACTGCATTCATGTGTCAAGATTGAAAATTGAGGATATTTAGCATGCTTCTTTCTGTGTGTATCCGTTTAACTGTGCCAGAAAGGGCAGCCGGTCACTTTGCAAAAAGAGCAATATATTTTCTTTTATTCTGTTTGGACCAATACCAAGTCATCGTTGTTAACTTACTCTTTCATTTTAATTACAGGGCAAAACAATCTATTTTTTATGCTTTGCATTGAAAGATTTGGTGTTATTTTTATAGTTTATGTGATTTATTCAAGGATTATGTCTATAAAAAATAGGGTTTAGAATTCTATGAAAAACAACCAATTTCAGGGGATCCATGGCCTCACGGAAACAACAATTCGAGTGCCAGAATGCCATGTGCCAGGCTGCAGTCTAACCAAGATGGGAATCTCACTGTAGTTGTTATTTTCAAGCTATCATTGTAATAGTTATTCAAAAATAATAACAGAAAAGGATCTTACTATAAAATTCTGCACACAGTAGTAATAATAGAAAAATTCTATTATAAATCCTTGCATGACACAAGCTATGCAGTTTATCTATGACTGGTAAAAAAACTTTGAAAAACATCCAGATCACAGATCAGAATAAGAAGCTGGGAAACAGCAAATGGATGTGGGCTGTTTGTAGTCAAGTAGAGCTAAGTGGAGGAACAAGGTCTACAGAGATTAGAATTTAAAGGAGAATGAATATATCCTTGATATTCCCAGATAGAGCTCTTCCAAAATGAGGGGTGTTCCACAAAGGTATTAAATGGCTGCAAATTATCTCATAGTTAAGTCAAGGTGGCTGACGGGAATAAATAAATAACATCATAAGGCCCTCCAACGTATTTTTTGTATGCTAAGTTCCCAGTTTTAGATGTCCCTGCATTCCCTCCTCTTTCCAACACACCAATAACAAACATTCGGCACCATTATCTGCATTTTACAACTTGTTTTCTAGGCGTTTCCTTCAATTTTAATAATAATTCTCCTACAACTGACTGACTGGGTCACCTTCCACCTAAAATGCCATTTGTTCTAAGTCTTTCCGTTTCCACGCCTGTACAATTCAGTGACATTTTGTTCCATCTGTCCATCTGGTTAACACACCTGCCTTCCCTTCCTCCAGGTACAGAAGCTGATGGCTATGACAAATAAAAGACTAGACTGAAAAACAATGCAGTCTTGTTACTTCATCACACATGCTATTTTTAAAGGTAAACGTCAATGAAGTTCCAGCTCACTTTTCATTTCAGCAGTAACGGTCCCCTGAAGATTTTCGGGGAGTGAAAGTCAAAAGGAAGATAGAGAAGTGAGTCTGTTTTTCAAGGAGCCTGAAGTATCACAGCCACACATGACCTGCAAAAGAATTGAATCAGTTCTTTCATTTTTAGATCACATTGGCCAATATGTTACAGACTGTTCCAAAACACTTTTGTATGGAACAAATTTTGCTGATTGTTAAGGAGAACACAGATTTTTCACCATAAGACAAGAAGTTTTACCATACTTAGCAGAGATGAAAAATGCTCTCCCCCCCAGTGACAATACCTTGCCTCAGCACCCCTAAATAAGTGCAAACATCAATATACACAGAGGAAACCATAAAAAGTGTCTTACACATGAAAGGATCCAGAATGTAGCCATCCCTTTTCTTATCCATTTTTTTATTTAATGACAATTAATTTTCATATGAGCTGGGAGAGTTAAGAAAAAAAACACCTGCAGGAGACTTGCAATTTTGATTGAGTTCACTAAACTGATCAATGATTGACCACCCTCCATGCAGCAACTTGACACTTTTCTACAGTTATTTAACAAGAAAGGCTGGAGCACTGATTCCATGGTGAGAGGCTACACTTCATAGAACTGCCTGTAGCTGGTGATCTGTGAGGCAAGAAAGAAATGGACAGGCCCAGAATTAGAAAATACCATTTAAGTATATCGGGTTGACACTGGTACTCTGGTGGTTCTTCCACTAGATGTCCTGCAGCGGGGATGGTTGCCATCCTGTGAGTCAGATCAGCACGCACACTGAGTTGAATAACTCTCTGCAGTGCAAATCTGAACAGCGAAATAAGTGTTTGCTGGTCTCTGCTCAGAGGCAACATCTCTCTGGAGCCAAATTCTGCTCACACATAAGTCAGCCATAAAGTTTACCCACAGCACTCTGGGAACAAGAGAAGGCCTTTTCTATTATGTATTTAATGCTCCTCCAATTGTTGCTTATGAAAGATGATATCATGCTCCACCACAAGAACACTTTATCGAGAGTAAGGAATAGAACAAAGTTTTCTAAAGAAAAAAAGTTGTTGAATTGAGCAGCCCCTTGTCTCAAAGCTGTAAAATTCATCTATAAGGATCATATTCAGCAATTGCTTTGTGATTACTGCAAGCTCTGAGGAGGTAAATCTTTGTCTTTAGTTTTTGTCATTCCAATAGAGCCACAGAAGCTTAGAAATATAAGCTGGAAAAGACCTCAACAGGTGATCTAATACATCACCCAGAGTCTTTGCTACCCAAATAGATAAAAGGTTATTTCTCCACTACGGGTACTCTACAATTACCAATACAAAAAAGCACTTTACCAGCATGCTGGTAACTAACAAATCCAAGGTTATTCTATCCTCTGAGTTCCTCTAAGATTTACAGCAAAATGTATCCCTATCTTCATTTTGTACCAGGAAGCACAGTGAAAATGCTGCAATGTGTTTCAGTAAACCTCAGAAAGACTTTTCCTAAAACAGCAGAGAACACGCTCTGCCCTACCAGGGCTTGTGGTTGGGTGCTGTGCTGGCAAGGTTCTGACTGAGACGATATCCGTGAGCATCATCATTGCACTGTCCATATTCAACAAAAAAGCAGTCATAACCCAGGCTTGCAGTCTGGGGAGAAGGTGGTATAGGAGTTCCCTAGCAGCGAGCAAGATACTCATGCATGATCACATAAGATCTTACGTGAAAGCCAAAAACAGTCAGAAATGTTCTCAGCGATGGGTCCCTTGCCACGCTGCCAGATTTGGCCTGTAGTGAGGCAGATGGCAGCTATATGGAAAGGGAATTTCAGGTGTTACCAGTGAAGACTCATGTCTGTACGTACCTCCACCTCTAGACAGACAGCAAAGAACATGAAATTTTTACAGCAAGTACCCCAGGGCAACACACAAGCTCCAGTAAAGCCCACTGGTTCAGGATGATTTTTTTGGGGGTAGAGGGTTGGGTTTTGTTGGTTTTTTTTAACAATTTAAGCAAAATTATCGATTGCATGGCTGAATGATGCCTTGCTTCTTACGCCGGGTCACCTCTGAGACAGGCATTGCAATCAGGATTTATCTGATAACATCAGAGCAGATGTAGATACAGTAAATGAAAGCTGCTAATAAAGATGCCTGACCTTGGGGACAAAGTTGCTGAGATCCACAGTGGAGGGCGAAGTAGCGTGTGCACTGACAGTTGAGGTCCATCATGTGATAAGCTAGATGTGACAGAGAGCTAAAACAAAAATTAATTAGCAGTGGCTGAATTCTTATATGTGACCCAGTTTCAGGAGATTGTTTTCTTTAAACAGTTTTCAACATCATCAGCTTCCTCAACCCTTTTGAATCTTTCCTAAAAAATTAGACACCAGATGTAGGGGCTGGTAACATGCACTCAGTTGTCTGCCAGTTTTGATTTAAAATACCCCAATGCCCCATATATTAGAAGCACTGGAAAATATGTATTTTCTGGTGGAAAGGTCATTTTTAAAAGCAGTGTGATAAATAATAATAAATAATAAATAAATTTTCCAGGAGCTGCCCTGGAAAATTAGCCACAGTGGGCTTCCATAATGTAAGGCTTCATTTAATCAGGGTCTCCTGCTTCCCAATACAGCCCAGCCCTAAAAAGTGTCACCTCCAGATCATCAAATCAAGACAAGAAAATATCAGACTTGATTAACATAAGAAATTTTAAAACTTGACATTTCTTTCATTACTAAGAAAGAAAATACATTTCAGAAATGCAAGACCTGTAAATAAAACACAATTCTCTACACAGTCCATGTTTAATTAAGGCCAAAATTTAAATCTCTACATTTTTGCCAAGATAAGAAAAATCAGAAAATCCAATGAGTACCTTAAGCCCAGTGTAACTCAATGCTCCATTTTCAGAACTGGATTTTTTTTTGAATGCAGTAACTAGACCTAGAATATAGCAGAATATCTTGCCTGTTTCCTATTTCTTTGCATAAATAAGTGAATTTAAGTAATAAGAAAAGATACCAGACCTTTAGCATTGCAAGCTGAAATAGTGTTCTGATCTAGAGGTGAATTAAATCTGTGAAAAAGAAATGTGACTGTGGAACTTTTATTCGTTGTTGATAAAGCCTTAATTTAATACCTTGCCATAAAAAAGAATAACTTTCCAAGCTCTTATTTATTTGCTGAAAGATCTGTAGCTGTTCTATTATTCTTATATGTGCAGATTCATCCAATGTTGAGGGAATAAAAAAAAATGTATTGTAAAATAAATGTGAAAAAAATGACTGAAACAAAAAGGCAAATAAGAAGAGGACCTTGTTGATTTGTTGTTGAAAATTATTCACTTTTATCCTGTGGGCACATGCTGGAAGCCTGAGACTGAATAATATCAGAGTCAACCAGGGAGGAATAATTCTTTTTTGCATACACTACTGATCCTTCACTATCTGGATTCATTTTTCAGCAGACAAGAGAGAGGCTTTTTGCACTATTTAATGAAGAAAAAGGAGAGATCTGCACTTGCAAATACACCACTTTAGTGATCCAGGCACAAAAAATTTAGAAACCTGATCCTCCTTGCAACATTATCAGGTCCTGAGAATAGACTTCAGCTGAGGCTTCCCTCAACACTGAACACCCCCATGAAAGCTTTGAGCCTTGCTTTCCATATTCCTAGCAAAATTGTATTTGACTCAAGAGAAACCTTTTCAGGTGAAAGTTTTGCCAAGCTGAGTACATTTCTGCACATTACTTACTCAATTTTGGTGTTGGCATCAATTTATGGACAGGTTGTGTCCATAAAATTAACCTATCTATCTCTACATGCTATAATCAACTCTTTAGTTTTTCAAAATATTGTTATACACCGGTGTTGTCATTTCTACAGTGTTAAGCACTACCAAGACAGACTGAAAATATTCACAAATATCCTAGAGCAAATTCAGCTCAATGATGAGAGGATACTTACCCCCCTCACACAATGCACAAAAAGCAGTCAGAGCAGTCTCTGCTGCTTCTCTACTTTCATCCCTTTCAGTTTTCACAGCTGAATTGTATTGCCAGATCCAATCATAGACAGTTAGGTCATAGCATCCCTGTTTGCCTCTGCAGTTGAATAGTGCCTTATGCCTTCAGACATGGTGCTCATACTCAATGTTGCCTGTAAGCAGGACTGGGCTGATCCACCCCATTGTGGGGATAGTTTGTGTTTTAACGAGATGCCTACTAAAACTACTGCATAAATTCCAAGTGATTAAGAACCAGAATAAGTGCCCAGAGAAATCATGAAATCTCAGTCCTCAGAGATATTCAACACTTAAAAGTACGAAAATCCTTGGGCAAGCAGGTCAGACTTTGAAGTTAAGCCTGTTCTGAGCAGAAGGTTGAACTGAAGACCTGCAGAGTTCACTTCCAGCCTGACTTATTCTGTGAATTTATTAATTATTCTCTTCCATATCCCAGAATTTAATGAAAACCCTGAATAATGGCACTAATCAGATAAAGATGCATCTAGATTTCAGCCAAGGTCATAAAGAAACAAGAACACTCATAGAATTGCCAACAGTATCCCAGGCTGCACCAGAAGGAGTGTAGCCAGCAGGTCAAGGGAGGTGACTTTGCCCCTCTGCTCTGCTCTGGAGAGGCCCCAACTGGAGTATTGCATCCAGTTCTGGGGTACTCAGCATAGGAAACACAGGACCTGTTGGGGTAGGTCCAGAGAAAGGGCCAGATGAACAAAGGGATGGAACATTTCTCCTATGAAAAAAGGCTGAGAGAGTTGGAGTTGTTCAGTCTGGAGAAGAGAGGGCTCTAGGGACACCATATAGCAGCCTTTTAGTACTTAAAGAGGGCTCACAGAAAAGATGGGAGCACTTTTTAACAAGGCTTTTGCAGTAGGACAGAATAATTTTAAATTAAAGAGGGTAGGAACAGGTTTTCCAGAGAGGTGATAGATGCTCCATCCCTGGAAACATTCAAGGGTTGGTTAGACAGGGCTCTGAGCAAACTGATTGGGGTGTAGATGTCCCTGGCCATTGGAAGGTGTTTGGACTAGATGAATTGTAGAGGTCTCTTTTAACCCAAACTATTCTGATTCTATGCTGTTTGTGTCCTGCATCTTCAAAAAGAAAAGCTCTTTATACTCACTCATCCTACGTCCTATCACTTCTGTACCATGGAGGACAGAGAATACAAGCCATAACTGTTAGGTCCAGATACAATTGCAGCCTCCTTGTGGCACTTTGTTAAAGAGATGAAATATAAGCATATTAGTCTCAACTAACACCAATATTGCAGTTCATACTGATCAGGCTGCCCAAGGAAAGTGCAACATATTTTAATGTGGGTTAGTGTTTCCCTGGTACACCCTCCCAGATCCTAACCGTTTGCAAGCCAGGCTCATTCCTGAGTCTATGGTTGGTATTTTTATTTCATACCCTTCAATAGAATGACTTTTAATTAGCTGTCTGTACATTTTTTAAGCTCACGGATATTTTACTATTTATAGTGTTTTGTGTTAAATAATCCAGTGAAAGATACTGAATAAATAAAACACAGAATAACACATCACTTCACAGAAATAGGTCTTAATTTTGTGGGGCGTTGCTGGGAAAGAATTCACATCCACAGCAAACACAACAGCACTATCAATACTTGAGTAAAAGCAGTTAGACTATTGATTAACTCACACGATTTTTAAAGTTCAGTTAAAACAAAGAAATAGAAACCAATGAATTTTATTTCATGCAGAAGAAAACAAAATATAACCCACTGAAACTAGCACAGTATAATAAAACTGTTCCAGTCTTCTAACTTCTCTGGTGCAGCTGTGTCTGTCTGAAAATGTCAGATTGGTCTGAAAACCCCAGGCACGCTGAGTACTTATCCTCTCCTGATCCACATGACTGCACAGTAGGTTTCAAAATGCAGGCTGAAAATCTTGAATGCAACTTGGGAAAAAAATGAATCTGGAAGTCCCAGATCAAGTAACATTAACCATTTCTTAATCCCAGCCCACATTTTCTGCTACTTTCTGCTAATTCTTCTATGACATTTTTTAAGTGCTATCTCTTTCTCTATTCACAGCTCAGATTTTCAGATCAGTTTGGAGAGAAATTCAGAGCACATAGCTCTCATGAGGCCCTGTGTTGTTCGTGGACAGTACTTCTGCAGCTCATTACAGGAAAGGGCAGAGTTGAGAGGGAAGGTCCAAGCAGAAGCATGATGGTTAACGTCATTTCTTGAAGCATGAGTGCCTCAAAAAGTCCACCTCAGAGTGATATTGAGGCAATAAATGGTGAACTCCTGATGGCAAAGGGGTTTTACTAATCTGGATTTTCTCTCAAACCTGTATTCAACGATGCAGGACAACATCTTGCTCCTCTCAGGTCACCAGGCAGGAGTTATTCCCTTCAAGTCCACATTTGGGTCCTTTCTTGAAACAAGAAGTAATGATTGTCTTTATGTGTCTTTTACACTACCTCACTCCTCCAAGCACCTCACTTCCAGTTTCACCATTAGCTCCTCCATGAGTTCATGCAACTACTGCAAGCATCTGCTACATCTCTGCCTCACTCTGTTTTGCCAACAAATTTGTCTGACAGTCAGATACTGCCAATACCATTCCCATCTCAGGATCATCACCTAGCACGTACTCTCTTGTCTGATTGGCTCTGCTGGCTTGCAGATGTGGTTGTAAAGTACTATTTGATGATTGCCAAAGCCTCCATCACCTTGATACACATTTTACTGTTAGTACAGGCAAGTAATTTTGTGTATTGGTTGACAGCTTCAATGGGTTGAACAAGGCATAAAAATTCATGAGTCAGCTGTTGCCTTTAGTCCAGCACATCTTTTCTCCCTCTTCAGCAATAGATATTCCTGATTTTGGCAGATTTAATTCTAATTATTCTGAAATATTTTAAATGACTGCTTCTTATTAGATCCCAGCTGCTGTTCTAGTATCTTTTGCAATTTTATTTCCTTGCTAGGTTTTCTATTTTCTATTGTTATTTCTCAAGGATTTGATCTTATTTCTGCTGTGTTTTCTTTTTTATAAGTGTTTAGTTCTGATTGATTTGCCAGGTCAGACATTGAAAACCACTAAAATTGAGGACTCTTTAAAATAATGAGATAACATTGATCAGAAATATTCAAAACCAGAAAAGATTGGACTGTTAAAAAAATGAGTGTAATAAAACTGTCAAGTAAAAACATGTTTCTACCAATCTGAAATTAATTAGAAAGCTGCAGCTTTTCTTTGGTAACTTCCAGTCATTTTCACAATGTGAAACAGCAAATAGACACATCCCAACAAAGAAGAAGCACTTTATTCTTTTACAGTTATTAGTCAGAAATTAATTTCATACACATGCAGGTGCCATTTGATAAATCTAGAATTGCAGCAGTAAATTGTTGAAGCAGTAGGAGCAGTGAGGCTTAATGGACATTATTCTACATTTATTCACATAGCCTAAGATTTTTCCAAGGATTTTGCTAGACACAGGTTTTTACCAAGCATTAAAACATAATTAATCCCACTGAAGTCAATTTTGCCATAAGTAAATCAAGGATTTAGAAGCAACAAAAACCTGCAGAGTGAGGAAATTCGGTGGACGTTTTCAAAAAACAAGATAGACATATAAAAAATGTCACTCTGGAGGTGAGCAAACAGTTATATGTTCCCTATGTGTATGGGTCATTTAGTCCATAGGTAAAAATCTGTCCAAACACTAACATAGCAAGACTGTCATAACTTCACAAGCGTAATTGTCGACAGAGTCTTTCACCTGGGTTAGCCAAGAAAGTTTACAAAATCCTGAACGATCCCTTACATCCATCAAATGAATGCAAGGAAAGAGCCAAACCTGTTGCTTGTTGCCCAGCTGTGTTGTACCCTAATTATAGTTAGGAGAGGATGCAGGTAACACTTCCAGAGCTTAGGCTTTTTCAGTGTAAGTAAAAAGCACCCTGAAATTATCATTTTTGATATATTAATGTCCATAGGAAGAGACCAGATCTGTCATAGCATAGATGCTATATTAGTGAGCTACCAACAGAAGAACCATTGATGCTCTGTGTATGTTGTGCTACACATGGAATCAATGTGGATGGAGGCAGGGTGGGAATGACAGAGAGAAGTGACAGAACAGTGTCCTTCAGAGAAGGTGGGAACCTAAGATTACGTGTGGGTTGCAGGAGAAGTGAGTAAGGTGATAACAAAGAACAATTATCTCCAGCACTTGGAAGGTAAGCAGCATGAATGAGCCTGGATTAAATAACTGTGAATGGTGTTTTGTAATTACAGTGCGGAGGTAGGATGACACACTGAGGGAAATATGCATACAGAAAATAGGAATTTTAACTGCAGCAGAGATCTACGCATGAGAATGTCTGGCAACCAATGAATATTCATTTTTAATTAGAATTTTAAAATTCTGATATTTTTGAAAACTCTAGCATCAGAGAAAAGCCAGAGGCATCCCTCTACATTAAATGGAGGATTTCCTCCAGGAAGCAGGAATCAGCAAAGGCAAAAACATCATGAAAGAGCTGAAGCTGAAAGCGCTGCGCACTTGACTTGCAAAGCTCCATCTTCAAGGACTGCCAAGTCTCCTAACACCTTATATGATCATACCCCCCGTGTTTGCCTGGAGGCTGCAATGCACACAGGATTCATAAAAAGAAAAATTATTACACTTGGTTAGGCTTCTGGGGAAAAGAAAGTGGTCTATGAACACTTCAGGCAGGGGGCAAAACTACAGTGATGGTCTCACTCTCTGCAGTGGCTGACATTGGGCAGCTGTGAACTACAAACTCGATTGGCTCTCAGGACAAATGGTGCACTGAAAGCTACAGGGGCTGCCGCCCCATAGCAAGGCTGTCTTCTGTGCAGTAGCCCTCATCTGCATGCCTGCTTTTGTTCTCAAAGTATTTTAAATCAGGTAGATGTGATGTTTGCGGTACTGACAGTCACCTGCTTGCTCTTGCCCACCAGAGTAGGTCTCTCCCTGTCAGTTAGGCATCTGCTGTTTTCTCTCTACTATTATCAGTTTTCTCTCTACTGTTATGTTTTCTCTCGGGAAAAAAAAATGACACCTGCTCTGGACTAGTTCATCTGTTTAGTGAACACATGAAAAACCTTGATTTCTGAACAAAGCCAGGGGAGCTTTGGAGTCCAGTGGCCACAGATGAACGTGTTAAGACTATCCTTTCTGTTTTCCCTTTATGTACCAACTTTCTTATGGAAGAATTACAGTATTTCTCTTTTGCTTTCCCTTTGGGTGCATTTATTAAGAACCAAAACCAACCAGGTCCTACTGTCTCAGGGTGTTATCACAACTGACTGTAAGGAACAACATTGCTTTTGGGGGTGATATCATTAAAACCCAGAGCCATTTATCATGTGCTTTGGGCAGAGATAAAGGAACCAGCACTATACAGACAAGATGCTTCCTGAGATGTATTCTCTCAGGAAAATATCTGAGCAGTTATGAGCCATTCTTATTAAGAGAATTGAAGACTAAGGATCAAGAGTTTTCACTCTATAATATTCTTAAGGACGGAACCAGTTATGATACTTGAATATGATTCTTGATTGACAAATATAAGACTATGATTTCTTTATACACAGAGATTCAAAAGTATTAAACTCACTGTAGCCTTACAAGACTGTAACCAGGGGTGGTGTGAAGAACAGAGAATAATGGGTGCATAACTGTGTTGCTCCCTCAATATTCATGTGATAAATTGAGAGCAAGACAGACATTTGCATAGTCCTACCTCTATTAACCTCAGTGGTTACCAAAGATACCTGTGCATGCAAGCAAAGTTTGATATATCCAAACACAATTCTCATTCTCTCTTATCAGGGAAGACACATCACTCAGCTGTGACACTGCTATTCACATCAAGCAAAAGATTCTACTTAGCCCATGACTGCATTGTTTTGTACTCACAGACAAAATAGATTTGGGAAGCTGAAATACTGATTCTGGACATGATCAAATAATCTTAACCATTTCTTGACCATAAGAGTCTTAAATTTATGACTATTACACACCTTTGATTGCAAAATGGAGCAATATGTTCAGGAAAGTCTGTTATTATACCATATTCTGTTCTACTCGTGTGGTGCCATAAATATGGGACTATGAAAATTAAGCTATCTTTCTTTCTCAGGTGATTTCTGGCTCCTACAATGTGGGAATTAAGAATCAGTACACTTTGGACAAGCACAGACAACTAAGGTGAGAAACAGTAAAAAACGAAATTATCAGGCAGACTGCTGCAGAGACTGAACCTCTGGAGGTCTCTAATCCAAACCTCTACTCAAAGAAGGGCCACCATCAGCTCTAGATCAAGCCAACTGTGGCTCTGTGTTGTGGTCTGAATGAAATTAGAGTCAGTTTCTCTAACAGTAACTCAGTCTCATCTAAAGTAACTTCATTTTCTGAAAGCTAACTGCTTGTTTTCAGTCAGTTTCTCTCTAGAAGTAATAACATGGGGCACTGGTATGCAGAAAGGACAGTATTTATACTTATTCCTCTAGTAATCAAAACCCTCCTCAAACTAGTGAAAAAAGGTCGCACCTGCGGGGAGGGGCAAACAGGACAGGTGACCCCAAACTGACCAACAGAGTATTCCATCCCATATATGCCATACTCAGTATAAACTTGAGAGATCATGAGGGTCTCGCTCTCTTCTGCAATGGCCAACATCCAGTAAGGACCTTGTTGTTTTGATCAATCCTGATTCCGGATCCATGTGCTCCTGAATCCTGTTCCTGAGTTCAGCTCCCCCTTAGCCATAGACCCAACCCCTCTTGTCTGTTCCACAGCAGTTGTACAGTCATCGGGTGGGGGTGCAATCTCAGATATTTGTACACATATAATTATTTTCATTATTAGTATTGTTATCATTTCATTAAAGTTGTAGTTTTAGTTTCCAACCTGAAAGCCTTTTTCCTCTCATTTTACTTTCCCCGGGATCTGGGGAAGGGAACTTGGGATCCCAGCTGCATGGCTTTAGCTGCCAGAATTAGCTGGGTCAGGGATAATCCATGATATTTTGTCTGGCAAGTTACTGAAAACCTCCAAGAGTGGGGAAGTCAATGCCTGTCTGAGTGATATGTTGCAGTGTTACTTCATCTTTCTGAGAAAGCCTTTTTCTTGATATGCAATTTGAACAACCCAAGCCACTGTGTGTTGCTCCCATACCATGTTTAATCATCTGCCACTACCAAGAAACCATGGATGAATATACCAAGAATATCTTAGCTTCATCATATTGGTAAATGCCATTCAATTAGTTTTAGGCAACCCTTGTCCTCCCCTTTGCCCATCTCATCATTCATTAACAAGTCTCATGTCCTGCCATTTTTTATTTGTATGTTGTTCAGTTAAATATCAATTTCCTCACAGCATCCACCCTCTGAAAAGGAGTGACAGGTATTAGGCCCTTTGAAATTATAGTAATTATCATTTCTTCCTAGTTTCAATTATTCAGATTCATCGTGTCAAAAGCAAAAAAAACACACTAGTGCATTAGTAACAATGTGTATCTGGTATTATTTGGCAGACTGTATAACCCGGATACAGAACAGCAATATAAGGGCATTTGGACAAGGAATGAAAATGCAGCTCCCTCATTGCCTTGATTCACTAGAATGTAGAAAAAAATCGCTTAGAATGCAGTCAACTTCACTCTTATCAGCAGTGAACTTACTCTAAGGCAAGAAATTGTTGAATTCTCACCAGGGCAAGGTACGTTACTGCTATGTCAGCTCTGCACAAACCAAACAGACCCCTATGTGAGGTCCACCCTTCCTCTTCTCACAGGATCCAACTCTCATAGTAATTACACTTTACCAGGGCCTGGTCTTGTCTCATTTACTACCATAGATGTAAATTGTATGGCTTTTAGAAGGTCAGTGAAACCTAGAGGCATCCCATGTATATTTAGATCACTGAGTTAAGGACACTCTTTTCGTCATTGCTTCGAAATCCTTCTATTGTCAATGGAGAAAGACACGTTGATTCTCGCTTTGAAGGTCTGTCATTTGACTCAAAGGAAGCCTTTGATGACTGTAACGTCATCATGCCCTTCAGAAATGTCCCTAACTGGAGTATTTCCTTTTTAGTACATTAGTCTCTCATGTTCTTTATTCCCATTGCCCTCTCTGAAATTTCAGTAATAACTGCCCAAAAGCTGTTAGACAGTCGTATCATCATAGCAAATATAAGCTATGTACAGGAGATGAGGTCCTGACTCACATCACTGCATTGCAACTCAGAGGTTTCTAATTTGAATTGAGAGAGTATAGTCCAATACAGCCTGAACTCAAGAAAATTACTCTTAAATAATTGATTTTTTCATAAGGAAAGTTTTTGAGATATTGTTAATTTTTTCTTATGTAAAGCATCTCCCTGACATTTCTTCTGATTTATGTTTTGCTTTTTCATGAAGAAATTACTACTACGAACATCTGAACAATCCATAATTTAATCCCCCAGACTCATATAAAATTTTTAATGGAATCCAGTGGAAAGATATCCCATTTACACATTTAAGTTTCCACTTCTAATTGGATTCACAAGTTTAAAAAAAAAAAAAAAGAAGTGCCACTCTTTGGGGAACTTGTAGGTTTGGAGAGTGTGTAGAAATTATTTTCGTTCATTGTCATCTATATTTGATATGGTCTATAAAAGTACAAATCAAGAGTGTGAAACTGAACAGGGACTCATGGTCATTCAGCCCTCGGGCACTCTTACTTTTAATGAAAATCATGCTTCTGGAGAAACCTGTACTGAAAACTTAGCAATTTTCAACATCCTTTTCAACTTGCATGGAGAAAAATCAGTGTCCATAAAGAAAGAATATTTTTCTATAATTTGAAAAATTATTTTAATGAAAAATCTGGTTGATTTGGAATGAGCGGTTTGAGTGGTTTGAGTGCACTTGCCCCCACCCCTGACTGTAAAAGTGGAGGCAGTGATGGGGGACGAGTTTGCCATTCCATTTGTGGACGTGCATCTATAAATATATGTTTGTGTGCATACTCATATTCTATGTCTTACAGCGTTTTGTTAAGAAAATTTGTTCATCCTTCAGCTCCGACAGGAAATTCATTTTAGTGTCAGGAACGCAATCTTTCTCATTTCTTTCAAAAGCACCTTTTTACTAATCTTTCAAAACACAAAACCTAGAGGTAGCATGCATAAGAGTCCAGTACATAAATTATATGTCTAGTCCAGCTGCACTGAGCATGGCCAACCTGAGCAGCATGAAGAAACACAATCTCATTTGTGAGGTTCTTACTGCCAGAAAAGGCAGTGATGCTTAACTACCTGAAGAACTGACTTAACTACTGACAAGGGTGATGCCTATAGCATGGAGAAGACATTTTCCACAGTGCAGTAATAGCCCCTGATTTCTCCAGCAAGATAACTAAAAAATTGTGGATTGGCTTCCTTCTAATCCACAGTATATGTGGTGAAGTTCCTGGAAACCAGGGCAGGAGGGAGAGGCTGAACCTGAGTTGCATTCTGGCAGTTAGTAGAGAGTGTCTTGGAAGGACTCTGCGGATCAGACGTGCTGGTATACCCCAAGCATGTTCAGGGCCCATATGTGTCCCAACAATGCCTCCAGAAGAATGGTAAAGGAAGGGGACTATGCTGAGTTTGATAGAAAGGTCTGACTTGTAATCACAGATGGTGACTGCAATTTAAGACTGTAACAAGGATGTCAAATGTGCTGCAGCAGAGCCTCCCTGAATCACCCTCCACTTCGCCTCTCAATACATCCTGTTTCCACCTCTTCCCAGGTAAGATATCCAGCAGACACATTGCTCCAGACACCATTCTGCCTCCTGAGGTAACCTGCCAAGCAAAGCTTAGTATATCTTGTTTTGAGCTCCTCAGCTCCTTCTGGCCATTAAATTCTCTTTTCAGCGGCCCAGGATGTCATGAGTGACCATGCTGAGAGAAGGTATTTTGAAAGGAGGAGAGGCTGGATCTGCAAGTAGTTTTTGAGGTGAAGACAAAAAAGGTCCTACTCCTTAAGATACAATGAAAGACAGGAGGGGTGAGCTACTGGATTGTAGTCATCACAGCGATGTCCACAGAATGTCTCTGCCTCTTCCTTCCACTCTCTCGCTACAGGAGAGACACGTCATGCTCGCGTGGAGAGCGGGACAGCAGGTGGAATGGGGCTTGGGTTCTGGGCCCAGCAGGCTCAACGTGCTGGGAGTCACTATCCACAAGTTTGCAAATATGTATTGATTTAACATCGAGCCACATCTTTTGGGTGCTATTTGATCCTTCTGCTGACAGGGGAAAGAAGGAGGAAGACATGGTGTCACAGAGAGACTGGAACTGAACAACTAGGTATCAATGTTCTTGTAGAAAAACCAAATAGAACAGCAACTACCAGATGGGCCTATAATCAGCCAGTGAACTCTTAGAGATTTGTGAACTCCTTTTAAGATTATTTAGAAAGTATGTATTTCATGTGGGCCATATCCTGGGGGCATGATGTAAAAACTCATCCAGCTACTTTGACCTCAGAGGAATTATACTGATTTGCTTTTAAACTAAAAATTAAGCAGAATATCGCTCTGCCACCACCACTACATATTTTCCAAGTACTGCAATAAGTAAGGAAACGATCATATCAACCTAACCTCACAGTCCAAATCCCTTGAAAGTAATGCTTAGGCTGTATGTCAAGCAAGTCATGACCCTCTGTAACCAAATGAAATGTGCCCATGGAATTATAAACCATTACCACACATGGCCACACAAGAGAGGAAAATTAAAATTTCATAGAAAATCTTAACTCCGACACTTTTGAAGTCTTTATCACTTCCTGAGAGTTCCTTGGATGCAGTTGCATGTGCATGAAGTTGCTCACATTTTATTTCCAGGCCCAAGTATTTAAGGATTCAGCATGCATGTACAGTATCTGGAAACTAGATTATTATTATCATTAGCTCATTTTCTCCATGACAAAAGAATAGTGAATGTTAATTGTTTTCAATTTTCAGATGCTCCACTAATTCAATGCTGTACTAAAAGGGATAGTGTCGATCACCTCTTAGAACAAATGGAAAGTTATTCTTGCCAAAACACAGAATTATTGCTAGGAATGCTTAGTTCAAACATGTCTTGGAAACCTCACTGTTAGCCAATCAAATTCTTAGACATGGTAGTTGGTGTGACAAGTAGGTCCTTTCCTTTCCTACCACCCTGCCTTAGGAACAAGAGAAGTCATCTCTTCTGGCTTTGAGAATATCTGGGCAAAAGTACTCTGTGTTTTGTATAAAGCCCAGCACTCATCTTCTTGGTATCAATTGAAAGAAAGGGCAGTTCAGTCTTCAGGCTCACTTGGTATTTACCTTTTCTCCTGAAAACAAAAATAACAACAAAAAAAAGCATGTAAGATGTGATGCAGGCTCAGCAGTGTATACTTGTCTACAGGGAGAACAGACAGCACCTATAGCCTGGAATGAGCACACATTTCATGACAAATAACAAATCTGCTCAACTCATTTTCTTTTTTCTGCTCTGAAATTATTAAGGAAAAAGAAAAACATGAAAAGAGATCCCCCAGACATATTTGTTATTTGTCTTTGTGAAAAATTATTGTGTTCGACAGAGAGGCTGAGGATATTCAAAGCTCACAGGGATGAGACAAGTGAGATGAGTTGCTGCATTTGCAAGGACTAGCATCTGCCCTTGGGTCACCTCCTTTCTGTGCCTCAGTTTTCTCTGTTGTTGAAGGGGATGACTCAAGGCTGATCTTTGTATTGCACTCTGAACTACTGTCGAGTTCTGTCTCCTCTTCCCTCATCACATAGCAACCCAAAATTTCTCACATCACAGGAGAGCAGGCTTGAGAAGATCTCCAAAGTAATTTCTGTACCAGAAAATCTAAGTTTTCCTCATAACAAAATCTTGATCTCTTAACAAAATAGTGATTCTTCCTTGAATGATTCAAAATCTTCCTTTAAAATAATCAGGACAAACCTCAAGGTCTTAGTAGTGCACAATAGTCCTCACGGCTTTTATTTAAGGACATTAAAAGTTCAGGTCATAAAAGGTGATGGTAGGAAGATGGTTATTATCTCCCTTTTACTCTTCAGAACAAACCAATCTGTGCTGAAAGGCACACAGTGACACTGGAAAGATGTCATGTAATGGAAATATGTCATCAGAAGATGATGAATGCCTGTAATTAACTGCAGGAACACACACCCGAGATTATGTAAATCTATAGATAAAGGCATCAGAGTGCTTAGGTTCAAATGTACCCTTCTTTCTAACTTCACCCTGTGCTATTTCAAAAATCATAAGGATGACAAATGAAAATGTAATTCCAAATGTGCACAGAATATAAATATAAGAAAGAGTTTCCTTTACAGTATAATGTTATTTTGCAGAGTTAAAAGCCTGGATCTGCAACTCCCAACTTTTACTTTACTCACGTGCGAGAGACCAACCAAATACTTCATTTCTAACTATTTTGTCAGATAGCACCCTAGAGAAGGATGTTCTCTCTGGAGAGAAACCAGATCTGTTCAGTATATCCTCCCTCTGAGAGAGAAATCTGTATTCTCTTCCCATTAAAACGAGAGTCTAAATTTAACAATGTGCCCTCTGCTTATGTGGCACATCCATCAAGCTGACAAATGATAAAAATGTAAACAGATGAATCCTGCTGCCATGCTCAGCAATAAGAGATACCTCTAATATTTGATTTCCCTACCCTGAGCCAAACAGCGTTGCAAGATCCTTCCTACCATTTTCTTAAGAACAGACTAACTTTAGCCTTTCTGAGGTGATAATCTAAAATCAATCGAATATCCTACTGAAGACTGATGACATTTCTGCATGTGTTTCACACTTTTGGCTTTTTTTAAATATTTGAAAATGAGCTGTAGACAAAGAAAGTGTGAAGAAATGCAGAAATATTTCATGTTATGGATACAAAGCCTTCAAGAGCAACCAACAGTTTCGGTGTTGATTTAGACAGAGGTACAAGTATGGGACTGCTGGTTTAAGAGCCAGAGGTGACAGCACTCAAAGAAGAGTTCTTTTTGAGATCAATGATACTCTTGTTACTGCTCTACAAGTGTGAAGCACTCAGAATTTAACTCCCAGTAGTATAAAATTTAAACACTATCTCTCATGTTTAGCCAGACTTTACTCTGCAACTGTCCAACCATTCTTGTATCAGATGATTGAATAAAGTAATAAACTAGCAGACTAAGAGTGGCAGACTCCTTATCAAATGCAACAGCAAAGGCTCAGCATGCTATCCTATGATACTAAAGCCAATATTTTCTTTTCCCCACCCCTCTAGAAAAGCTTTCTGTATCTAAACCAAAACATGATTAGTCATAGTGCAATTTGTACTTTCACAGTAGATTTGTCTAATCAGATTTGAGGTGGGAATAAAGGCTTTTATGATACTCAACATACATACAACACAGAAGTAGAGTATGACTATCTGCAACCAGTTTGAGATACTGCTGGTGGCAGGAGAAGAGTGTGAAGAGGAACATGGAACATTCTGCTTATTAGCAACCACAAGGGCCTTTGGAGGGCCAGTTCCACCAGGCTGCTTCAGAATTATCCTTTTGGTTCAGAGCCACTTGAACAGAGCCACACTCTTCTCCCCAAAACTAATTCATTCATTTGTCCTTTCTTTTAATTGTCCAGAAAACAAAAATGAAAAAAAGTTTTACAAGGTGACACAAAAACACAGGTGGAAGTAAAGTCTCTGCTGTAAAAAGCCTATAATTAATTTGACAACCCTGAAACAAGTCAGGAAGAGTAATGTATACCTAGTATTGAGGGACACACATCAGATGGTGCAGATGATAATATTGTTCGCACTATCCCTGTCACATTTATGGCAATAAACAGTGATGTCCAGATCAGTATTATGATTTCATTTTGCAGTTGAGCAAACAGGCAGGGAGATTGAAAAATTCCTCTGTAATGCAGGAATCACTGCAATAATAACAACAAACACCAAAAAATAGAGACTGTGCACACTTCTACAAATATAAATGTTCACTTTTACAGAAACTATTTTGCAAACATACAGAGAATAGATGTTTCCATTTTTTTAACAGCAGCTCTTAAACTCTGTCTTGGGTTTGTGGGGCTTTTATAAGTAATATGTTGCTAACCACAGAAACACATTTATTCAGCAGTTGCTGTGCTTGCAGCACTTTTACAGTATTTCTTCAGAATTCCAGAGCAGACACAAATGCCACACCTGTAAATTATCACCAGCTGCATGCTACTGGACCTTTCCTGTACTAATACCACATGGTCTTACTCATACCATCTATAGGGAATATTGCTTTGTCCATGTTATCTTCCAAAGTGTACCTGGACGTTGTGGCAGTGCTAAAATAATTAAGTAATATGGACAACCACATACTGAGGCTTGGAATCAAAATTTCTTTCTGTTTGTTTACTACTGTAAACATAACAATAAACCTTCCAAGCTTAGCCTGAGGTCATTTGAGCAAATGACCACTCTCCATGCACAACTCCATGTTTAATTTAGAAAATAAAGACTTTACTAATATGGATGTGGCCAGACTGGTCTGGGAGTAGACAACAATGGCCATGGCAGGGCTCGTTTTTGAAAATAGAGCCTGGTTGCAGTTGGCAAGGGTCTTGAAGTGAGTTGCACTCCTGAAGGTGGCTGCTGTGGGATTGACATCAGGACAGAAAGGCACACACTTTATTTTCTTCTGTTTCCTTTCCATGTGTTAGGTGTTTACATGGGAGAATTTTACAACTGTTGAGTAAAAGTTGTCTTATTAAATGAAGTATTATATGTGCTAGTAGAGCAGGTATCATTTAATCTTGCAACACAAGAACTGGATTCTTGCTGCTATCTTCAGACTTGTCCTTAAGAAGTCCATTCTTCCTACAAGTTTCACGCACTTTTATTGCAAACTTGAAGTCTAAATAATTAAATATTCAAACAAAGTGAAGATAAAGAAGAAAGTCTTTCCTCTTTTATCCTCAACAGCTCTTCCAGTCCTCTACTTATCTTCCTCTTTTGAGTCCTGTCTGAAATCAAATGTCTAGCACTGACTCAACAACTCTAAAGCAAAGCATGCTATGCAGCTGCTGCTGAGGCTGTGTAAACACCTCTGAAGTGCTGCTTTCTATACATACAGCTGACACTGGAAAGAGATGCCTGATCCATTTTGTTGTGTTGTAATGTCATAATTAACTGGAGAAACAAAGGCAGCCAGATTTTAGTGGGCTCAGTTACAATGAGATTTCGTGTGGTCTAGAAAGACAAGCACAGGGCTGATTAACCAGGAGCAACTGCAAAATCCATCATACTCCATAAGCCATGAAGCAACTCAGGTGAGAGTTAGGAGAGTGATTACTTTCTCTCAGTGACTTTTTTGTCCATGATTTTAGTGGCAACAGGTTGACATTTCAGTTAGCTCACTAAGGCAGCGCTTTGAAAAGGTGAAGTTAATTTGTGTTCATAGTAATTAAGCTTTTTTGATTATAAAGATTTCATGCATATATTATATTTATATATGGAAATCAATATTTACATAAACAAGGAAAGTCAAGATTGGTCTACAGCTTATTGGTACCTAGATTTTATTCTTTCTACAAGTCATAAAAATATTGTATTTCTCTGTTTACTTTAGAAACATCAGCTCATCTCTGATTATTTTTATGTGCATTGGTACCACTCAGATGATTAAGTCACTCTCCAATAGATTTTGGATCACCAGCCACTATTACCCTGTATTAGATTTTCCCCTCAGTAACGCAGATTTATGCGTCTGGGGTAAATAAGCAGAATGCCTAAAAATGGAGGTGTGTCCTCCAAAAAGATATATTGTACTTTTACCACATCCCTTAATTCCCGGATCAATACATTATTAACCAGTTTATTGCTAAAGATTTGTGACATTCATTTATTTTTTATAAAATGTGTCAACCTCAGGGCTAGAGAAATTTACTATATCTTCCAGGTACAAATTTTGCCTGAATATCAAGAGAAAAGAAGTTCCAACAAGCTGGCTTTTTGCATCAGAATCTCAAAGAAAAACAAACCTTTTTATATCCTCTGATACAATGAAAGTTTTCTTATAATCTTTAAATATTGGCTAGGTAGAACGTATCCAGATTATGAGGAAGTGCTTCTTCACTCACTTTCTGTTATTGTGCCTAATCTGCTGATATGCCAGATTACACTGGGAGTGGCACATTATAAGGCAGAATCTCCTTCTGATGTTCTTTTCTCATAAAAGGGTGGAGAACATCCCTGAGCTTAAATCACTGGGAATTCAGAAAATATGCTCAAGAAGTTTTACTGTTTTCCCTGCTGCTATCATATGGTCAAGGCACAGCTCACGGCAAGGATGGCCAACAGTCGGATCCCAGAGGAATTTCCCTTTCCCTTGGAAGGGCTAAGCAAAAACGGGACATCTGTGTCCCTCCTGGTGGAACTGTCCCACTTAATGTATTTGTTGTAATAATAGGAGCCAGCCAAAAATATCACTGCTGGGTAACAGGATGCTCACATGGTACCAGGCTGGAAGGGCAGGTTGTGTTGCTGCTCTCTGCTTCCTTGGCACCCCTGGGAGCCAGAAAGTTTGGAATATAATTTACAGCTATCCTGAAGAAATGAATGTGGGGTCTCAGGAGTTGACATTTTCAAAGACTCTATGAGCCTGACTGTCTGCCTGTTTATCTCTGCTGTCAAAAGGATGTAGCTTTTGGATAAAGGTGAAACTTGCTACTGTGACACCGCCACATTGCAGACAACAGATGAGACAGCTGCACTGTGAGATTAAAAGAAAAGCACATCCTTTCATCTCTGATGTTCTGCTCTAGTTTGAAACCACAGAGAGAGTGGGTGTATATTTATTTTTCTATTCTTCCTTTGAGGTGCCTCCTTTCTTTTTTTTTTCTCTGCTTTACCTTCATTGCAAATGCAATGCAAATAGATTTTCAAACATGACAGAATTGTTTCATAATCATCACAAAATCCAGGTGCTTGTGCTGGTAGAAACCAGTGCAGCAGGATACGCCTGTGCCGTTTTGGCTATGTTTACCAAACCTCAAAGATTATCTGCTTGATGGGCAAGGCCAAGACACAAGGTTTGAATGCACATCCCTCAAAAACTGAGCTTATAGCTTTTTGTTTAGTTTCCAGTATAACTCAAAATTTTTTCATTTAACTGACAATAACGGCCATGTAACTGGGCAAACGTAGCTGCATTCTAGCAGTTCTGTAGAATAAAACATCCAACAATGCACCAATGTATTTTTTTCCTTTCCTATTGAACCAAAGTAATTTGAACAGCACTTTCTTCTTCTTTCTTTTGTTTATTCTCATTAAGCAAGCTGCTGATACACCTGGTGCAATTAAATTATTGCAAAAATTCAGAAACTCAAAGAAAAGCCTCTTGCAATCCAGCATACCTAAATGCGACTTTTGCTCCAAGCCATAGCACTATTCCTTGTGTCTTCTACTCTTGTAGCACCAGTGGAGAAGATAATCCTATGTACGAACAGCTAATGATAAAACAGAATTCTTTAAAGTCTATTCACAAACATCTTCTCAACCTTCATTTATAAAAGTGACCTGAGACAAGCATTAGTCACAGTGACTCAGCTAATGGGTGTCTGTGAATTCAAATTCTATAGTTCTTTAATTCATCCTTTTTCAGGTATTCATAAACCCTAGCAAAAACAAGAGTCTGGCACAGTCATTCTTGTTAAATCTGCAGCACAGTGGGCCACACTCAAGGCCCTCTGAAAAATGTTTGTCCCACTGAATGGATGAACAGGAGTCCGCTGCACATTGATCCAAAGGACAAACAGGATTTGGGAATGTGCTTGCTTGGGACACTGGCACTAGTTGAAGACTGCCAGATTTTAAGCAGGGTGGCTGCAGAATATGACCAGGCATGCCAGTCCCTGAAACCCAGGCTGTGAGGACAAGGCAGCCTTCATCAACTCATCGGTAACCTGCACCTGACCTACTTTCAGCTGCCACATCTGGACACTAACTGCACGCAAGTGAAGAGCTCCAAATCCAATGTTGAATTGTTCTTACTAGGGGGCATCCCTCTCTAGATTATTATCTTGTAATTCATCTACAGTACTTTTACTCTTAGGCAGGCTTCTTTCTCTCACCAGAGTGCGGTGTACACGCTTCACCCATGCTTTTCTCTGCTCCTCTGAATATAGAAGATTTCCCCATAAATATTATTAAAGGCCCTTAGATTGTATTCTCTGACCCCACTGCCAGCAAACATTGGGCTAGAATGAGGGTTAGTGGTTTACAAAATCTAATTTTTGTGAGGGTCAGGGTGTCTCCCCTTATTCCAGTCTCTCACTGCACAGTATAGGGGCAAAAACCACTCCAGAATCAACTGTGTCCATCCTCCTGCAACAAGGTGACTGAGAAACATATCATGTACCTATGCCCTGCAAGTGTTTTGTTCATTGTCTTGGCTGTGTATCTGGTGGGAAGTAGACATGGAGCTCACAGTGAACACAAAGAGCCAGAAGCTCAGCAGCTGCTGGTAGTGAAAGCTGTAGCTCATTCACCCTTCCTTAAGATACAGCACATGCACAAGCTCTTGCTCTCCAAAAAGTTCTCTGATTTGGCTTAGATCCACACTTAGTCTCAAACTTGGGTATCGCGTGAATGTCAAGAGACAGTTAAGTTGAAAAGATGTATTTAGCTGTCCATGACAGCTGCACTTCAAAATATAGCACCTGTCCCAAACCCCACTTTTCCTTTTTACTTTCTCTTCATGGACTGTCTTCACCTGAGGGCATGTTTGTTTGCTTTGCTACCAACTGATCTGTAACAGCAAGTACTTGTTAACTGACAGATTTATACTGCACAGCTTGTTTTCCCGTGCTTTTGCAAAGAGCCTGCACGGAGCCAAACTCGGCCATCAACAGATAAACCAACTTGTAAGTGCAAATGGAAGGTAGGCAGAAGCCATTTTGTTTGCATAATTAGGTACAGCACTTAATGAATTCCCGCCACACCATGGTGCAGAAGGGTAATTATGAACGAGGCTGAGGAACAATGTGCTTCAGACTCCAAAGGGGATTCCACAAAGGACCAGCAATTAACGTTTGGAAGTTGACTTCCTGCCAGCTTGCTTGAAACTGGGTAGTGATGTCTGTTTATGTAGAGGTTTTTTACTGATCTTTAGTATGAACGTTCATTCAATCTGACACCAGCTTCTAAAAATTAATACCTAAAAAGAACTTTTTAAAGAGAGATAGGGGAAAGATACTCTTTTCGAAGCAAAGGCCTGAGAACTTAAGAATTCGGACTTTCCTGTTTTTTGGTGCAGTGTGTCAGGTCCTGAATGGTGTGGAGAACTGTTTTGAAAATTTCATCATAATGCCCACTAATCCCTCAAAAGTAGTCATGCAAAAAGAATGAAGTATTTGTTTCGAAAAATGATAATCCATAAGATATTTGAGACGTTGCCATCAATGGGAGCTTTAACATATGATTCTTCACCTACAGTCCTTGAAGAACACCACACCATGAGTACTGCAAATAGACTTAAAAATTTAGGAATTTTTTAATAATAACAAGTGAAAGGCTTATTGAAAGGAAAAGGCTTTGAAAGGAAATAGTAGAACAGTCATTTTGAACCTACATCTTTATTTCTAAACAGGCATTAAAATACATCTAGAACAAAAACTCAGTTTGCCTGATCTTAGCAGCAAATGCTCCTACAGTCAGTCTTATTGTGATAGACAGGATTTTGATGCCATCTGAAACACCCAGAACACTTCACAGGGAACACTGATTAGATGATTCTTACATTAATAAGCCCAGACTGATTCAAAGCTTAACATATTAACTAATAAACTCTCATGGAATAAATCTCAAATTAAAATTGTTTTCTTGCTCTACTAAACAAAACAAGAAGGCAGAAACAGAATATTTCAGCTTATAACAGGACAAGTGTTTGCTAGTTAGCACCAGTCTTTCAAAAATGTTGAAGTGATTTATTATTTCAAGCAATAATTTGATCTCTTTTCTCTATCAAATTATTTGCCTGTCACTGAAGGATGTCTCCCAACTACAGTGAGAGGAGACTCAGTATATGTATATATATATGTGTATATATACATTCTCAGTATAAATATATTTTTAAAACCACTTTGCCAGGTAGTGAAATCCTGAGCTCCCAGGGACCATGTAGAAGCCAAAGTCTCAGTGAATTATTTGAATTCAATGTGCATTGCTGAGCAGCAAGCAAAGCACTCATGTTTGAAGCTTGCAGTGAAAACAATGTGGGTCTTCCCATATCTATGTATCTGGATTGAACTTTAATGGATCCTTTATTTATCCTCTCAGAAACTCATGAAAGTACAGCTTCCAATCTTAGATATTGGGTTCCAGTTGACGGAACAGTTTAGCCAGGAACCTATGTTCTTCAGGAAATTGTTTTCTTCGTGTTATAGAGGACATTATGATTTATTAGATTCCTTTGAGGTAGTGCTAAGAGAGCATTTTGTAATGACTGGGCAATGAAAGATTAACTCTAGTTATATTGCTGCTTTAGTGACAATCCCTGGGTTGTCAAAAACACTTCTGATTCCTCTGAAATGAAGAGACACAAGCTCCTCATTATGTAAGACTTCAACAAAACCCTAAGCCTGAAATTGAATGAGAACTTATAAAAAATTTATCAATAAGGTAAATTATGCAAGAAATGATTCCAGAAAGTGTCTGAACTCATCAACAAATTAGATAACAAGGAGGGATTTTTTCTACTAACTTAAACTGAAATGGGATTTCTTCAAGAGCTTCCTCAGCTCTTTCTTGGCAGCTACCTGGGGTTTCTGGGCAATTTAAAACCAGGAGTATCAAATCCTATCATAAACCTAGCAAAATCCCAACTCGTTTTCTGTCATGCACTGTAATTTAAGGCACTTTCTTCCTCTGTTGGCTGCAGGGCCAGCTGGCATTGCAGAAAAATCAGGGGTTTTTTTCCATTCTCCCCTTCTGCATTGAGGGTATTACATAGAGACATGAGAGCATCTTTGAGTACCAGAGTGCTAACAACAACAAGTCTGCAGGCCTCTGTGCCTCTTGCTCCCTAAAGTGGTGGGTATTTACCCAGGGCAACAGTGTGCAAATTGCAGCATTGAGGGGGACTCTTCAGAGACCTTTTGTTTCTAGTGTCATGTGGCATTACATTACCATTATACTCTAAAGCCTTTTAGAGAGATTTAAGCTCTCTGGAGGTTTGTAACCTTACCTTCCTTTTGCATTTAGAGAGAGGAATCATCCTTGTTGTCCTTTATTTGAGGAAAAAATTCAGCACCAATCTCTTCAAACCATTCCACACAGTTTGCTCATACTCTTTTTCAAGTTAAACAGTTCAAAATGTTCAGTAAAGATAAGTTCTAGGTCTCAGGTAATGTATTTCATTTAAATATTTAAATCAATTCTGTGAAACAAATACAGCTACAATTGTTACAATCCCAGAGAGGTGGGAGATTCAGGTGTGCTTCTCCCTATTCTACTGTCAGAAAGACTCCGGCTGACAGTTGACACTGAGAGACTCTTAAACTATCAGTAAGCACCCAAATCCCTCTGCATCTTAGTGAAGTAACACTCCACACGCTCCTGTGAATCCCAGAAATCTGAGTGGGGGTCCTGTGCAATGCCAAGATGGACCACTGCCTCTACTTTTGATTGCTCTCCTTGTGGAAATTAAATTTGCATGGCTTCCTAACCACCCCAAAGTCACCCTGAATGCCAGGTAGGCTTTAAGAGGAAAGACTTAACTTATTTGACTGGAGTACTGACTAATACAATGATTATAATATTTATGGGTAGATGACAATATTCACCTAGTTACTTGTAATCAAAAGTGCAATTCCTCTGTCCCATCCTAGATGTCTATTTTAGGATGAGAATAACGACCCTTTAGAGATACGTATTTCTCTGTAGTGACTCTACAGAGAGTCCAAGGTGATTAGCTGAGACTTTAACAACAAATTTTCAGATTAATAATATGAGTGAGACGAACCCACTCCAAAAGGACAAGACAATTGTTCATGTGACTAACAGCTGACAATGATGATTAAAAAAAATTCATATTTTGGCCCGACATCTGATTCCAGTAGCCTGCAGCTGGTATGCAAGGTAGCCCTTTCCTAAATATTCAAGTGGCAAGGTGTTATCATAGGGTTTGCATTATAAATATGGCTGAGCTGTGTTAGTAACATATAATCATATTTCTTTCATGATGAGCAGTGCTCTAGGCTGTATTCACGGACATTATTAAATCTACTAGTATAATGGATAGCAACAGGGGATACATTTCTGCTAAATGGCCTGTAGTAAAAGGTGTCACTGAATTGAGCTAATAGCCATTCTACTGTGCCAAAATATATTGAAAGAACATCTTCCTAGCTTATCTAATACTATGGAAGTAAGAGTCTTAGGCTTACTGAAGGCAGATTTCTCCTCATCTATGGATTTTATTCAAGTGGGACTGATATCCTGATTCATTATTTCCAACTCATCCTTGGAAGCCTGCTGCAGGATCAAGTAAGGAATGTAGCAGAATCAAACTGCAATGCACAGCTTTTAAAGTCAATTATCAGCAGCTATTGTGATGTAATGTCAACCAAAATCTAGATTCTATATCTTTTTCCCAAATTTAGCTTATGCTGTGTAATCCCAGTGAGCTTAGTACAGTCACACCTGATTGACAACAGCAGAAGCAAGCAGGGAAACAGATGACATGCATAAAGAATCACATTCTTTCATCTGTGTTATAAATTTCATTTAATATAGCAGTGATTCACAAGACTGAGCCTGGGCTTAGTTTCTCCCTTTAGACCTCGACAGAGGGGACTCTGCAGCTTTGTCCAGAATAATTCCTTGTAAAATTACTCTGTTGGGATTTCCTGGATTTTCTCTTTAGCAGCCATCTGAAAGTGTTTTACTTGTTCAGAAAAATATTACACTCATTTGTAAAAATGCACTGTTTCTTTTACTGAAAGCGAGTTGCCCTTATAAAGAAATTTGTGGTCTGATAAGAATTTCCTTTTTGTGAGAAAATTTGGGACCAAGACATTAGAATTGCTTCCAGCGTATGAACTCTACAGTTCTTATTATCAGTTTATTTTACAATGGAAAAACTGCCAGATTGATAAGTTTCACTACTTTTTTTTTCAACAGTGCACCTTTTTATAATGATCCTTACTCGAGAAACAGTAAGTGGAAATGGTAAATATTTCCCTGATTTCAAAGCCTAATATAGCCTTGATCTGAGGAGAGGAACATACAAGTGAAGACTCAGCCTTTAGCACAGTTTATTTTTGCACTCTCCAGACTGGCACGTGCTCAGTGTTGGTATTGTTGCCTCTATCAGCTATGTTACCTAAAACGATTAACCCACCCTTGTTCACAGAGGCTGTTCCTTAATCTTACCATTGTTCCCCTGTTAATTCTCTTTGCAGCAAAAATGGTGCTGTCAGGAACATGAACTGTGGGTTCTGTAAGGATGCAGAGCTCTGGTTTTCAGGTCTGCATAGCAAAGGAGCAATGCAGTGAGTCTGAACAATGCAACCATAAATGAGTGCAGAGAGCAGATGCAGAGACCTGAGAAAATTCTAATGGCTTAAGTGCAGAGCAAATCCACAGGGAGAGGTTTCCCTTGTATTTTCACCACAGTGTATGGATATGATGGTATTTAGTTTTCTCTTTTGCCTGCTTTTCTCTTTATTTCCTCTCTTTGCTAAGAGAAAAAAAATCTTTACTGCTGGAGGCAAACAAATAAAATTACTGCAGCTGTGTTTTCAAACTGTAAGTCTAGCACAATTAACTCTCACAAAAGTTAGTTGTACACTCTAAATATTAATTAATTAACCCAAGTGCGAACAGCAAAAATAGAAAACTTGACTGCTTCTCCAATTCTGTCACTGATATCAGTAAAACAAAGCCTACAAAACTGTGAAAAATCATCATATGTAGCTGCATTTTTTAAAAAAATAACTTGTGAGACTGTGATAAATTATCAGATGAAAAGGTATTTGCCAGAAAAACAGAAGAGTTTTAAAACAGGTTAACTGACTAAACAAATAAGTAGATAAATATTCCCCCCCCCCCCCCCCCCCCCCCCCCCCGTTTCTTTATGTATTGAATAATTGAAAAAATGTCCTTCCAGGGTTTCACTTGTTTCTTCTGTTTGATATCTGAGCAGGGGAAATGGAAGCATTTGTTCCAGCTGAACAGCAGGAAATAAACTGAATTTATAGCAAAGGAGAAACATGGGTTTAACTCCATATTTAATTTGCTTTCCTTGATGTCAGGGAGCTGTCTGGTCAATTACCAGACTATATCAGTTGGCCTTGAGGCCAGTAAGCCAATCCTCATCTATTAATAGAAGAAAAATGTGATTTCATATTCTAAGAACTGCTTTTTTTCTCCCCATATTGGGCAGCTCTATGCCATTTATCCTCATATTTCCACATTTATAGTGATCAAGTAGTGAACCAGACATCAATTTTCTCCTCTTGGTCCCACTAACTTGCCCTGTAACTCTTCTTGTACACAGAAATAAGACCTTCAGGTTCAACTCTATTTTTTTTTCTCATGAAACAGCACAGAGGTATCTTGTAATGGGCAAAGGAACTGTCTTCAAGCCTCTACTAGATTGCACTGCCCATTAGGCACGTAATATAAATACTTTCACAAGCTGAAAGAGATTCTCAGGGAAGGGCACTGGTGTGACAGAGGAAAGGGCTCTGCACAAGAAGGAATCAATCATGTCGCTTTTTCATGTTGATTTGCACCATTTAGCAAGGGCCACACTGCACCACACCACTGTCTGGCACCACAACAGATAGTTTGACTGGTTTACCTCTCTTGTTATTTCCTAAGCCTTTCCAAAAAAGAGCTCTTAATTGAGTAAGACAGTTATATATGAGAATAATTACTTAATCACACACTACCCTAGGAAAGGAGGATTGTTGGATGAATTTAAGTAATAAAAACATCAAGTTTTCTTTCTCCTGAATGATGCTTAGAGCAGAAATCACCAAGGCACAAATATTCTAAAGCATGCCCAACTAACATCAGTGGGATCACAAACCCAGGCTACTTCCAGCTACTTCCATTCAAGTAAGGAATAGAAAAGGGAGAAGGAAAAAAGGAAAAACGAGTAAAAAAAAAGGGGGGGAGAGGAAAAGGGGGGGAAAAAAGGGGGGGGGGGGGGGGAAGGGGGAAATGGGGTAAAAAAAAGAAAAAGGGGTCAAAAGGGGGAAAGAGGGGGAAAGAGGGGAAGGGGGAAAGGGGAAAGAAAAAAGGGAAAAGGGAAAAGAGAAAAGGGAAAAGAAGTGAGGTATTGTAGAGTCATTACAGTCACAAAACCACCGATGGCTCTTGCCAACAAGCCTCACAGACATTGACTCTGGTTTTGTTGCTAAATAAATCAGGAAGCAAAAGAGCTGACCTTCACCACAAACAAACTTCATAAATCTGTGTCCCCAGAGGTGGTCTGAGGATATATTTTTATTTTCTGTGCATTTTCCAACTCAAAGTATGTGGCTGTTGCTTCCCATGTGGTTATGGTTTTGGTACCCTGAAACTCAAGATAGGTGTTGCAAGTGATAACATTGATTTGAAGCCGTGTAGTGGGACATCCAAGGAGACAAAGCTTCGGGGATAGCTTTGGAAGACAGTGTATTAGAAATGAGGAACCAAACCTAGACTAATCTCAATCATATAGCCCACATTTAGGGTCTTTTTTTCTAACATGTGTTGTTCCTTCAGCCATTCCTAGGCTTTTTCTGGTCAGTGGGAGCTTGACACGGGATAAAACTAGCAGCGTATACGCTTGAAGTTACACAACATGAAAAATGAGTGGTACAAGGCCCTTGCTAATACCTTTGCCAGATTTTCTAACCAGTGTAGTTGTATCCACAGAGAAGAAACAAAAAGACCTAAAGCAGAAGGGAGAAAGACCTACTACACAAGGGAAAACAATTTAGACAAGGGACAGAGCAAGAGGCAGCTGGAACAGTCAACTCCACCTGCGTGGGAAGAACAACATGTGGTTCTCCTAATTTCCTGAAGCTAAGCTAGAAGCAAAACATGCAAGAGGAGAAAAGGAGATGTGTGAAATACAAGAGAGAAACATTAGGTGAGATGGGGACTATGGGGTAATGGAAGTAAAGAAAAATGAAACAAGTGAGAACATTTTAAAAAAGAGAGAGACTAAGAACAGAAATCAAAATTTCTATTCCAAATCACCATTTTCCCAATTTTACTTTAAAATGGCACCATGTTTATTCTTCTCTTCCTTCCCCTTGACCACCAATTTCACAAGTCACACTGTTTTCCCTGCCTCTCCCTTGGGTCAGGAAATTGAAAAATCATTGATATGAGGATCTTTGTTTTACTGTTGTGAGTAGAAGAGTGTTCAGCATCTCTCATTCAGCAATACGTTTTCTCTACAGATCTGAAATTCAAAGATTTTGTTAACATGCAATGCAGTTATTAAAATGTAAAGTAACTACACACGAGGAACATTCCATACTTACTGGTGCATCTGGTAAATTCTCCATCTGGTCCAGCAATGTTTTTCAGTACTTTCTTTTTTCTTTTCTAGTAACTGAAAAATCAAACTGTCAAGAGCTGCATTTCATCTGTTTTAGATGCCCTACATCAATCCATTGTAAATTACAAGCTAAGCAGATACAGAGGGGGCGGACACCACAGTAAGGCATTTGTCAAATGATGCACCTGCTTCCTGACAGATTGTCAAACCCAGAGGGTGCAAGAGTAAACAAATCTGAACAATAATTTCCTTCCCCTATATTAGATGTGTGCTAGTGCTGAAAAAGATCCTAAATACAGCAGTAGCAGGAGAAAAGTCTATTTATTCTGTTAGAAAAATGTAGACATGGAACAATCGAGGTCACAAAAGGTTTGGACATGGTTCGTGACTGTGAGTGGTCACATTATCCCTTTCTGAAGGCTAATCCTAACCTAAGGGTGTGGAAAAGTAAGATTATGATACACGCTTGCTTTGAGGTCTAATTTTATATCTAAAGAAGTTGCAACACACAGTCTTACTTCAGCTACTTCACAGCACCTAGAGGAAAAGTTTACCTTGCCCAGTGATCTACTCAACTTACGATGTGAGACCATCCAAAGGCATCACAGCCAGTGAAAAAGATTTAAGCAGAGATCACTGTGAACTTGGCTCATCTGGAGGTTGATCAGACAGGAAGCAATTGGACACATGGTGGGAATTGTTGCCCTCAGACAACGGCAACATCTATCTGAGATGAGCAGCTGGGATTTGAAAGCAGACATCTCTTTGACCAACCAAACTGGAGCATCAGAGAACAGGCCATTGGGGCAGGGGATAAGGAGAAACAAATGAAAACATCAAATTTGTTTGCTAGTCCAAATGCACTCTGGAGGTAAAAGAGGATCCCCATCAACAGGATCTGTAAACCTATCTGGAGCAATGAAACTGCTTTTAAAGTTGCTTCCAGGCATCCAGCATCACCTCTATCTCTGCCTTAAAGCTTAGCCAGGGCAGTGTCAAAGCCAAGACACCAAGAATTTTGAAGATACGTCCCATCTTAGGAAGAGCAGTGTCATTAGACTAGGTAGGGTAGTGCAAGATGTGAAACCATTTTCAGAAATATACCCAAAAATGGAATACTGTGAAATTTAACATATCTGCCATGATGAAATACTGACACTCAGGCACCTGCCTTCAAAAGACTGAAATGAGGATAGTGGTGGCAGGAGAAATTCTACAGTAATGAGACAGACTGAAGAGATCTGATTTGATCCAGAATTCTCTTGGGTTAAAAATTTTGAAGGGGGTGACAGAGTTTGGTTTGCAAAGAGATTCAGATGAATTTATTGTGAGTAACTAGAAGTGGAGGCATTATGGAACGTTTTCAAACTTCCCATGCAGGAGCTATCCTAGTTGTTTCGCTGATAGCTTCTTAGCCAAAGGCTCCCTTCCCATGTCACAAGACAGATCAAAGGCACGTATCCCTTATTCCTAGCCCAGAACAGAGTAGAATATTTTCAGTTGAAAGGGACCTCAACAATCATCAAGTCCAACTGTCTGACCACTTCAGGGCTGACCAAAACTTAAAACATGCTAAGGACATTGTTCAACTGCCTCTTAAACACTGCCTCTTAAAATATGGGCATTGAACACCTCTCCAGGAAGCTTGTTCCAGTGTTTGACAAACCTCTTGGTAAATAAATACTTCCTAATGTGCAGTCTAAACCTCACCTAACGCAACTTTGAACCATTCCTACACATCCTATCACATCCTGTTGCTGGATCCCAGGGAGTAACAAAGAATTTTGAATAATACTTGAAGGCCACTGGGGTACAAAACTGTTGGTGTTTGTGGAAGATTTTTCAGAGCATAGGCCCAGAGAAAATCATTGTCTGCCAATGCTTGATAAGGCATAGATCTGCAAAGAAGATTTTTCTCTAAACTGAAGTTCTGGTCCAAAACCTAACATCAGCAAAGGCATTTTCCCACTGTTCTCTAAGGAACTTCTAGCACATGCTGTGTTTGTGATAGTTACACCATTTTGGAAGACTTTACATAGCAGAATAGTGTCTTTCTGCTGAAACTCCTGAAACCTGGTAGAAATTGAATGGATGGATGGAACTGAAACAAAGAGTTATCTTTCATTCATGAAATCACTGCTACAGCTGACACTTCAGAACGGTCTGTGGGAGTCTGTGAAAATGTATGTGGCTATCAATGTGCAAAAGTGACTAAGTACACACAGAATACTTTCAGTTGGAAAAGACCTTTAAGATCAACAAGTCCAACCCTTAACCTAACACTACCAAATGCACCACTGAACTATTTCCCTAATCATGTCCCCCTACTCACCATCCAGGTGTCACATACACAGGAGTATAATATGATACACAGGAGTACAAATGTTCTCTCACATATGAAAGAAAAAGGCAAACATTTATTTTATAGGCAGTGACTGGAAATAAAAGGAAAGGATATGATGGGCACTCATGCCTTTCAGTATCTAGGCAGCCACATCAACCACAATGTCTCTGCTAAGCAATAGGGGATTTGTTCAAATAATGTTTGTTCTAGCATTTTATAGTTTTTTTGTCTTTTACATGTATGGGAGTGTTTGACTTGATTTTCATAAAAGACTGACCACAAAAGTGTGAGAACTCAATTTCATGCACAAAAAATAAAACTATTTTTTGTTTTTCATCTAGGCTGTCCACAAAAAAAAACAGAACACGCTGAAAGCAAGAACCCTGAGGCCAGGACATTCATCTGGGAAGTAGATGATCCAGATAGAAATCCTACCTGGGAGATTTTAGAGGATAGATTTGAACTGGCTTGTATGTGACCAGCGTGCAGCCACTGGCGAGGTGCAGTTATCAATCACTAAGCCAATATCTCACTGGCTCAAAGTGGAGCAGCTCCAACTAGACAAATCGCCTCGATAAGCAAGTGTCTGCCTGGTTCAGTTCTCTGCTGCAAATCAGGTAGAATTTGTACCTTCATCACTTCCTAACCAGGGAGCTGTTTCTTCATCTCCTGAAGCATTGCTGCTCTCATGTCCCCAACTAGACAGAGCAGAGAGCCTCTCTGGCCTTCAATGTGCAATGCCATATGAGCAGGTTCCATACACAGCTGCCCCATCCATGACCTGAAGAGCGCACAGAGCAGTCTGGAACAGCAGACACTTAATCTGTAGGAATTAGGGCTTGTGAATGTGTGCGGTCTGTTGTGCATCAGCTGCTCCTGATGATGGTGCACACAGAGCAGATGGAAATATGAGTAGCTCAGGGCAAAGCTGGAACAAAGCAGCCAATTAAATCACTCCAGTCAGAGTTTCTCTTGCTGCATGTTGGTAACACTAGCAGCTGTTCTGTCATTCAGTCACTATTTTTATAATGTAACCATTAAAAAAACCCACCAACATTTAAATAAACAAATAAATAGCTTGGCACAGGCTCCCCACTGCCTTGCACTCTCAGCCAGTCTTTGACAACTGCACAAAACAGATGTGAAGTGGCTCCACTTCATTGGTAGAGAATGGGGAAGATCATAGATCCTGAACAAAGGAGACTGGCACCTTTTCACAATGATTGACTTCACAATGTTCAGCTTCTGTGCCACTTTCTGTAAGTTGGGAGTCTGCTCACAGCCCTAATACCCAAAACTCTACACATTTCTTACTTGAACATGTCCATGTCTAGAACTCTCAGCATCCCTAGTGCATAAAATCAAAGGACAAACTCACACAGCATCGTCTTCTCACATAGATATAGTTTCTCGTGACACAGAAAAGTGAAGCAAGGAAGATTTGGTCTTGGTAGATGGAAAAAGGCATCTCATAGGTTTTTTCTCATATCAGTCTTTAGTAGTTCTGGTCATCTTTATTACTCCTTATGCTCTAGAGGTGTTCCTATCTGTAGTGTTGCACAACCACCTCAGGTGACAGCTGATCCCACAAGAGCCACTATGAATGAATACAGTGCAGATATTACCTGTCAAAAAGAAAGACTTCATGAGAGTCTCATTGACTGCTCTTCGTTTCTGCTTACTGTTAATAACTCTGAGGGCAGAGACCCCATTGATCCCTTCCTCACATACACAGGCAGGCTGGACAGTAGGCTGGAGTTGCTTTGTAGCAGCAAAGGGTCCTCAGTGGCAGACACATCCCATCAAGTAAAGTCCACAAATAGGTATATCACACATCAATTGTACCCCAATATCAGGCATCATTAATTGATACGTTCGGTTTTGTCCTCCTGAGTTAATGGTGGTAGCTTTAGCAAGTAGAGGAAGTTTTAACTCTCACCAAAAGCCTGCAACAGCAAAGTCTCCACGGAGATATGGTGTGAGCCTCGTCTCCTCTCAACATCCTGGGCCATTGAATCCTGGAGTTTAAGGAGTTACTGAGACAATAAAAGATCAATATCTGAGAAACTACTGAAAGTATCCTAATAGCATACACCAAGAACGTAAATTCCCCAGCAGTTAACTGGTTTGTCCTAAAAAGCATTTTGCTGCAGTCACACCATTTCAATTTATTTGTAACTTGGAGGTACAGGCCACATTGGGCCTGGCTGTCCAGGGTGTTAGTGGGAGGGATGCAGCAAAGAGAAGCAGGCAGCTCTACTGTCTGCCACGACCCAGTAAATCAGACTGCCTGCATGTTCTGTGCTGATAAATACTTCATGAAACTCAAGGGAAAAGACAAATGTTCTTTCATAGATCCTGCTCTAGGTTACCCCAGAGGGTTTCAAACACAGCACCACTGGCACCAGGAAGTGTGGGGCTGCCTGCAGTCAAGCCAAGAGTTTCAAAACAACCCTTCAGTTTCATCTACTTAGCCTAGAAACAGGCTGATTCTTGGTGGTTGAAGCAGTGAAAGGTTCTCAGTGCCTTCAGGATCTCACTGTATCACATCGATGAAGGAAAAAGAAATTGAATATCTTTATCAGGAACTAAAATACCCTGTGAAAGGAGAAAATATCTGAGGAGGGCTTTCTTATATCACTGATCAAATTCGGTAGCTATATATCAACCGTGGGGAATTTCAAAGTGCAAACATAAGCTTATTTTTTATAGTCAAGACAATAAGAAACAGGGAAATATGATGAGTTCTCCCCTAGTTACAGTCCTTAATTTGGGTTCAGTTCTGGAATCCCTGCTCACAGAAGCCATGGCAGATCTTGGATTTATTGTCATTTATACTAATTAATCTTCCAGCCTTACATGTGTTACTAAAAGCTATGCTCCATGTCATCCATATCTTATTGGATTCAGCAATCCCTGGGTGAATGTCTATGGCCTATGTCATCAGACTGAATCAACATAATAAACCTCTTTAGCATTAAAGTATCTGTGGGACAGTTGGTGTAAATTTGCATGATTTTACTAAAATCACTGGAATTATATTGATTTTTCCTGGCTGAAAATATGTCCCATTTTTAATTTCTTCAGCAGTTCAAATCTGCATGATAAAACTAGTATAAGCAAAGAGTGAGCCAGCCCTCTTGTATCCTGTGGGGCTACTGAGGAACAACCCTTTCTAATCTAGATGAGTTCAGCCTATTTTAGAAGCAGAGCATTTTTTCCTTTCTCACTTTGACTCAGAATTTTTCATTTATTGTGAGGAGGACAAGGCTGTGAGGCAAATGCTTAGAGAGCTGTATTAAATTATGCACAGCAGAAAATCTGCAAAATGTACGTCAAGAGCTGTGAGCTAACCATGGGTGACTGAGAATTGCAGAGAGACAGAATCCTAATTTCCAGATTAACTATTTCATCAATTAAAGCTCCATTTGCAATCATTTCTTATTTGTCTGCCAGTCTGCAACTACTGCTAATACAAAGCCATCACCATAATAGAAACTAAAGTGGAAATTTGATGCCATGTGCATATGGCAGCCTACATTTTTTCCAAGCATAGTAGTTCCAGCTAATTAGTTTTTTAATGCATTTGCATTAGTTTGTGGAATTCCATAGTTACTATTAAGTAGAGACAAGTAATCAAATGAGAAAATCTGTTGCATGCTGTGTGTTTACAAAGCTGAGAGAGCAAGGTTTAGAGTTAAGATATCGTGGTAGATATTTACACAAGAAAGAAACATCTCTTACTGATCCACCAAATTCTCAACATATTTTGCAAATGTACTTCAACCCCCAAATCCCTCATGAGTCTGGTTGCCTCCTAAGTGTGTCTTCCAGCTCTGCAAGATACAACCTTTGTTGTTGCTGTGCTAAGCTGGGGTGTAATTTGCCTAAATCCAATCTAAATTTTGCAGAGCCATAACTGAGAAGTTGTGAGCATCCAATGGCATCAGACCAACCCCTAGCAAAGGATGTGTGACTGAGTTATTAGCAAAAATCAAGTTTGCAAAGACTGCAAGAGAAGTGGGACTGAAGACAGTGCCAATGGCTCAAGCTTGCAACTTCAAAAAACACACCCAACCCTGCCTTGCTGTCTGCATCCAAATTCAATTACTTTAATATTTCTGCTTGCAATATTTCGTGCCACTGAAATCACACCCAGAATTGCAAGCATCTCCTCAAGATAAAGCACTTCTGCATCTCACTCATGCTACAGCTTGTTGTCTGAGGTATGGAGCCATGCTTCACAGGTACATCTGCAGTATTTCTTTCCCAACACAGCCCTTTCCTTAAGGAGGGGAGCAGTGAAAGCAGAAGTACAGGAAGACTCCCAATATCCTTTTTCAATTTTTTATGGCCCATTTGTACCTTCTGGCAGGCACAGAGGTGTGAAACCCAGCTTGTGAAGAATTCCCAGATGCCCACTAAGCCAGACATCATCCAGCAAAAAGTGTAGCTCTGACAGAAAATCCTGTGAGGCTTCACACATGCTGACAGTCCAGGCAAGGCTTTAAGCCAGGCTTCAGTATCAGACCAAGGTTGCTCCCCATTGTCTCCCCACTGGCAGCAGCTTCCTGTCTCCCAGCCAGAAGAGGTGAGAATCATCTCCCAGGGAGCAAGGCACCATCATCAATCTGCAGATGAAACCCAAGACGGTGGGAGGATCAATGGAACCTACACCCAGCTTCTACTGCTAACTGAACTTAGCATCATGACACTGGTCCTCTGCTAATGCATCGCTTGGTACCCAAGGCTACCTCTTAGTTGCTTGTAAAATGCTCTTTCTGGTATTTTATTAAGGCACAGAGCATTCATTTTAAGGAATTATTGCCTCATTCTAGATTTATCTTTTCAATCTGCATTTGTATATGTCTCCTAGTAAAGTGATTAACTTTTTGTTTAACTTTCAGTTTTGGTTAACTTCATTCGAACTTTTTGCATATCCTGAACTCCATATGCAGAAACATTGCATATTATACCACTTTAAAAGATACATACTCCTTGGCTACAAGTTAGCAATACTGGAACTCTGACTTTATGTCTTTTCCTAAAAAAAAAAAAAGGTAATAAAACCCATGCTGCCTGGAATAGTTATTTTAGGCCTATATATCTAAGAAATTGTTTGCAGCTCCAACACAGTGAGGTTTGTTAAGATTTGGCAGGGGTGGGGGAAGAGTGAGGTTGAATTATTATCAGAACATCTGTGAGAACTAAGTCCAAAAAGAACCAGACACTCTCATAAATCCAACCATTTTATATGGTACATTTGGAGATATTTATTGTCATTATTGTGGTGGGCAGAGTACAGAGTACATGGTCTTTTAAAATTCTGGAACAGAATCAGGTGAGATGCTTCCTTTTAAGTAAGTAAATCACACAACACAGTATTTGAATTACTCAAAAACCCACAGGCTTCTGCTGAGATTAAGCCTTTATTGTACAGACAAGTAGCAAGAGATAATACCCATTCTTAAGAATTTATGATCTACATGAGCAAAATATTAAAGGCTGTCAACAGTGAAACCATTCGTATTTTTCATACAGAAAGCTATGGCAGAGGGATCTGGGCGGGGGGGGTTGGTGATTTTAATTCCCTCTCAATAGCATTCAATTCTATATGACCTCATCAGAAGTCATCCAGAGTCCTTTTTAGGAGGACTGGGAGATAATGCCCCATCCTGGATGTTATAGAAATGCAATTGCTACACCTCTCAGTGCCCCAGCTAACATGGAAGCCCTGGTAAATGCCATCTGCTGATGGGAATTATCAGGATTTGCTCACTAGGGTTCAGAAAGTATCTTGATATCATCAAGGGATAGAGGATGCAAAAGCAGAGATACCCTCCTTCTGTAATCTCATTCCTTTATTCATCCAAGCTGACCTACCTGCTCATTCTGCTTCTCAGTAACTCTCCACTTGGTTCAGACAAATTCCAAGGGCAGTCTCAGCACACCAAGGGCTTGGTTTCTGAAGTTATTTCACTGCTTATCATGGGATCCATAACTTTAGAAACCTATGTTAGAAGTCTCTAAAGCTCATCTAGTCATGACAGCTCTCTTCATAGTCAGTAAAGTAGGCATCGTTACTGGATGATTCATATCATCTCTTTATCATCTCAGCTTTTCTGCAGTCAGACACATCTTTCTCTAAAAGCACTGATTTCTTTCCTGTCACCATGAACAGAGTCTAGGCAACTGCTTAGAGAGAGATATCTATAATTATGAAAAAAAATCCCACCTGCAAAACTTGCAAAGAATGAGCCCTAAGTTTTTCCTAACATAAATGTATCAAAATACCTTTTAAAATCCAGAACTTGATGCCCGAAGTCTCCCTTCTGCCCCTTTCTGGTCTCCCCTAAGCTGTGTGCATTTCAGAGATCAAGGCATCATGACAAAACAAGCCCCCTTTCCAGCTTTTCTGCTGGTTGTGGAAGAGGGCTTTTGGGTCAGCCTAGCAAGCTGCCGAGCTTTAAAGCTGCCTTTGAAGCCACTGAGCCCCCAGCCAGAGACTCTCCCTGAGCCTGAGCTGAAAGCAGATCTGGAAAGCATCAAGGTCTCCCATTTCTCTGTTAGAGGTGGCACATCAAACCTGTGCGTGATCGCACTCCTCGAGCAGTGAAAGATCTCCAGAAGGCCTCTTTCTTTACTGTGTTGCCTTATTTGTCCATGTTTCTCCCACATTTGGAGGCAAATACAAAACTATTGCACAGAGACTCTGCAGGGGCTGAATGGTTGAACATTTTTGTTGGACAGACTCTCGAACCCAGGCAAAGCTTGTATGCAGAGCTTGCTGACAAGGAGAGAAGCAGCTGGCTACTCTGTAGCTCTGAAACAGGTAGGAGGAAAAATTCTCTCTGCATTTTTTATGCCTAATTTAATGGAGCAATCTTCTGCTTTGCTTCTCTGGAAGTCAATGATGGTATCACTGGATCAGCAATACCTGTTAGAAAGTGAATGCCTGTGCTGTTTTAAGAGCTGAATCAGCTGCTTTGCTATTTCATTCCGAATGTCAGAAGCAAGTTCGCCTGAAGGAATAATCAAAGAGCACTGGTTTCACATGCATTTCACAGGAACCAGAGATTAAAAACAAGCTGGAAAGAGAGTCAGGATCCACAGATAAAACAGTAAAAGCTATCAACATCAGTATGGTGTGGAATACTGTTCCTACTACTAAAACTGCAGAGGGTCAAATTTAAAAGATTACAGAAGTACAGGACTTAGTATCAGCACTATGAAGCTATACTCCCTTCTCAATGTAATTATTACACTCATTTGCATAACTGGCCTGGTAGACACCCAGTCACAATTTACAACAACAGAAAAGTCTCACACCTCCAGGACAAGGTTCCCAGAGCAAGAACGGGCAAATAGGTACCACATCCAGCCTCACTCCATCTTCTACCCTTTTCAGTACATATGGATATCTCAGAAGCACCTTGTAGACCAGAGTACCTGCCAGAGCATGCCTGAGAAAGGCTTTTTCAAGACAGCTGTTCTCAGTCTTGAAAGCTCCAGCAGTACTTCCAGCCATCACTATAGATTTATTGTCTATGTAAGCAGCGGAACTGCTTGCATATCCTAAACCCTAAAACAGGTTTCTATCTGCTTGCAGGATTGTGAGAATATTAAAGCCTCAAGGAAACAGAAGCACTATCACTAATTTGCAGGTCAGTAATAAAATCCTTCACTTCCAATCTCCCTTCTGCTCGTAGCAGTACTGTGTGAGTCCTCATAACAAGGGGAAAGTAAGCAGACATATAAGGTGATCAATTACACAAAGGCAGTACATGCACTGATTTGAGAGGCACGGGTGAGTTTCATGTGCCTGGTGGACATCACAAGCAAATTAAGTCATGCAACTTGAGGTATGCCTGTAGAAAGGCCTGCAAAAAAAATTAGAAATACTCAAAACACAAAATGAGGTTTAGTCATACAGGGCTTGACTAGGTTTTTTTTGGCCTATGGAGAACAAGAGTAAATTAGCCTTGCTGAGCTCCAGGATACCACAGATGGATTGCTACCCCTCTCTGAGATGGCTCATCAAAGGTTGTGCTAGAGACTTCTTCACTGCAAGCCTGTGTAACTATGTATTGCCTAATTTCATATACAGCAAGTAAAATAGTAGCTGCTGCCACCTATTCCTGCTTCCAGAGGGTTAATATTTTTCCCAGTCCTAGCAGCTTTACTCCTCAGTACCTTATCTGGCCTGACCAAGCAGGTAGTGCCCTTTCCTTACATTGAAAGAGTCCAGCATGGTTGTAGTGTTGACAGCTGGACCTGCCCTTATCTCAAAGACGGGCAATATGAATGCTTATGGTTTCTACTTGGCAGAGCTGTGTCCCATTAGTATTCAGAAAATAATTCCCTCCAGGAGAACACTAGACTTGTTCTTAACTTCCCAGCAACTGTTTGGAGTGCAGTTGTTTAGAGTTGTCACCCAGCTTTCCTTTGGAAATGTATTTTGACAGAGGGAAATATCCATCCACAATCATCCTTTCGTGGAACAGTCAAAGGGTCTGGGGAGGAGAGATAGAAAAATAATTATGCTTTCTGAGAATTTAAGAGATAATTGTACAACTCTAGTGTGTTAGAGATGTCATGTAGCATGTGTATGTAATAATTTAAAGTAGTAGTAAATATGTTTTAAAGTACTCTAATGCAAATGAGATACACACATAGTATATGTGAGGATGCAAGTGCCTATCACAAAGAATTCTGATTTATTGCTCACTGCCATGTTTCAGACTGTTGTAATAGCACAGACGAGCTGAGAAATCATCTTAGTACAAACCTTATTGGGCCACAACTCGTAACTGCTTATCCAGGGATGATGTGGCCTGCAGCACAAGCCCTGGCAGCCTTGCAGGCATAAAAGCAGCCCGGTCATTCTTGCTCCCCACCATAGGAAAGTACCCTCCTGGGGCCTCAACCACGGACTGCCTCCTGCCCTGCACAAAGGAGAAGTTAGTTTCATCCCTTTGGGATGAAAGCTGGAGAAAGAATATGGGAGACATTGAGTGAAGTCTAGGTATGGCAAAGAGACAACAATGCTGCAGTGAATTATGTGGTCTCTTTTGAGTAGCATTATCCAATGCCTAAGCACCTGAAGGCCAGGTAAGCCTAGCACAGGTGTGGGTGTACATCTGGGATGCTCTGGGTGAAGAACCTGAAGTTCTTGTTTAAACTGAAAGTAAAATAAACATGTCTTTTCAGAGCTATGAGCCTAAGGCAGAAGAGCGATCAATGAGGAAGTAAAGAAGGACCAATTTGGTGAAACCTTGAAGAAGGATGAATATCCCAGGTCAGTTAACGTGATTGCAGGCAGATGAGAAATGAGCAATTAATGCCCTCCGATGCAATAAGTTGTGTCAGGAAGCATGTTTCTGCATTAATTCACTGCAGTATTTTCTGTACCCAGAATCTAAAGTTGTGTGCCCTGGATAAACTCCTGGTGAGAGGTAAGGCGACAGTCACAGCAGGAGGCTTCCCAAATGCACCAGGACTAGTTGGCCACTTTAAATGTACAGATACACAGCTAGGGAGGTACTTGTCTTTCTACCCATCCAATATGATCTTTACCATTAATCCAGTGTCTTTAAGTATCTGAGCAATAAGTCAAGGATCAGATTTCTTTTTTCTCATGTTTTGTTCGCCTGGGTGATTTAGGTTTGAGGATTTCTCAGGATGATGGTTGCATTACTTTAAGCGTCCACACAGCATCTAGCAACAAGGGCTGCAGTCTCAGCAGGCAGCTCAGTTGACAGTGACACAAAAAAATCACCATAAACCAGAAGGAAGAAGTAAGATCAATTTTATGACATACAGTCGTAACTCTAATATAGAAAAATTGGTTGAAAGAAAACTCAGTTTCTTCACTGTACTGAAAAATAAAATAAATGGCAAGTTTGGAAAAAATTAAGAAAACATCTTTAAAAAAGTATTTTCCTTGTATGATCAGGATTTTTAAGCACTGTCAACATAAAATTGTGTATTTTTTTTAAAAAATAGTTATGCATGCCCAAAAAAATCCTTGTAGTGTAAGAAAATTAAAAATTCTACATCTCATTCTACAGCAGAAAACAAATAAGGACTGGAAGTATTTGTAATGATGATGATGGACTTTATAATGAAAAATATGAATTAACTACTAAAATATATTTATATAAATATAAATATAAATATATTTTATATATTTATATATAAATATATTTATAATTTCTTCCTGGTTTTGCAAATAGCCTTCAAGAACAATTCTAACTTAGAGATGTTCCTAATTTTACCGATTCATTTTGAAGTTGGACTCAATTTATGGTTTAATTTCAAATAGCTATTTTTTCCAGAATCAATGAACTGCTTCAGAAATATCAGCACAAAGAAAATAAAAACAGTTAATAAAGGTGAATCAACTGACTAAAAAAATTACTAGAAAAAACTTTTATTGTCCAAAGGGGTAAAATGCAGTTCCCTTAATTCAATATTTTGGCCTGTATTGGCTAGAGGAGTCATAGTCATTAGGAGAGGCAACGATAACAACAATATTAACTGATAACTCATACTTATGTTGATTCAGTCTGTGCCTCAAGAAAAGTCTAATATGATTCTCCTCTCCGCAATTCCACGGAACACTTCCAAAGGGCGCATAAACCGCCTCACTTCAAGAAAAAGTCTCTCCAGCAATTTTGCTTGCACAAAATAAATGCAAGATCCTTTCCCACTGTCCTTTAGCAGATGTTTTCTGGAGGAACAGCAGGTGCTGTATGTTTGTAGCTCTTGCAGGACGGCCCAGGAGGTCACCATCTGGGACACTGAAAAATAATCACAAACCAGAGGCCAAACTCTGCTCAGGTTTCTGCAGGTAAAGTGTTCTCAGCTTCCATATGGCAGCATGCATTGGAGCAGATTTGTGGAAGATGTTGGATCAAATCCTAAAATAAATAAGAATTACATGAGCTTTTTCTCTTCTTTAAAATGGCAATTCTAAGTTTGTCTGAATGAAAACAACTTTTGATCTCTGTTATTGGTTAGGATTTGAACAGGTAGGTTTTATGCAGAGTTTTCATTTAAGATCTGTAGTGCTGGTTTTGGAAGCAGGGAATGTTTCTAGGCTAATGGAGCTGCATGTACTACCTAGTGTTAAAAATACTTATATATAGCAATTATAAGAAATATTACAGGTCGATTGTTTCCAGATGAAGACGTTAATATGAGCCATTAAACAACACATTGATTTAACATTAGCAGAGAGTTCTCATTTTCCATATTGCTGTAGGATTTGGGAACAAAGAATTGTGAAGAGATATCATAGCAGAGAAAGATTGCTATGAGGTGATTTAAGGCAGATTTCTGTTAGAAATTATGCTTAACATGAGAAATATCGCATATATTTCTTTACATTCAATTCACCTGTCTGCTGGTTCCATGTTAATTCCAAGATATAATCATATAAACCATATTTTTTAAATGAATACTCTTGCTTTTGATTGCTGTGCACAGATTCATGAAGGACATTACAAATATATATTAACTGGTGCCTGTGTGGTTCTCTTAGTAGTCAATTTTTAAAGCACTGTGTTATTGAGCTATAAATTCTCCCATAACAGAAATTGTGTGTTCTGAAACATTTCCTGTGGGAAGCTTTTAGATTTTGCCTGATGAAGTCAATAAATAAGGTAAGTAATAGTCAAATAAGATAAGTAGTAGTCACGAGGAGAAAGCACTTCAGTAGAAGTATTACACTAATAGGCTCCTCATTAAGCTGCAAAGACCCATGAGATGTCACAGACTCCATTCATGCTCACAGGTACCAGGGAAACCTTTTCCCAGCCTGGCAGTCTCCAGCCACAGCCTGGTCCCATCTCCTACTTCAGTATCTGACCAAAGGCATCAGGACATTGGCTGCAGAGTGACAAAATAAGTTCTTTGGAAGCAGAAGTCATTTGGATTTCACTGGGCAGCAAGATCAACTTTTAACTGACCAATATGCCACTGTCTTGAGTAGTCCTGCAAGATGTTCAGAAGGGCATGGCTGGGCAAGCACCACAGCTGGTGACTGTCCACATGTCCCAGCACTCTCAATAGCCCCAGAGGAGAGCAGGACCTTTAAATCAGCACTGAAAACAGTGCATCCTAAGGCACTATTTTTAGTGAATTTACAGGATCTTTGTACTTAAAAAAAAAACACACAAAAATTGCCTGCTGCCATAGATTGGGAAAAGGCTCATTCTGTCACTCTATCAGGACCATGTTTTGGTCACATCCGACTGTCCACACTTCCACACTTAGGTGGGTTCACAGACTCCTGTTTCACCTTGAGAGAGGTCAGCATATTTTCTCCCCACTCTTCTCAGTCTACTGCGGATGGAAAGGAGCATTCAGCTGCAGGAACAGTGAGAAAACCTATGGAGTAAAATAAGAACACTTTAATAATTGAAATAGAATAATAGTAATAATGTAATATAATTAAGAATATAGGCTTAAAACCCAAGAAAGATGGGTGGTGCAAATGAAAGCTAATTGTTCATCACCAGTTGGTGGATGCCCAGCCAGTCCCCAAGCAGTGGCCACCACCCCATGGCCAGCTTCCCCAGTCAATACTCAGAGCATGACATCATATGGTATGGAATATCTTCTTGGTCATTTTGGATCAGCCATCCTGGCTGTACCCACTCCCAACTTCTTGTACAAATCTCTTCTCATTAGCAGGGCATGAGAAGTTGAAAAGTCCTTGACTTAGTGTAAGCCCTACTTAGCAACAACTAAAATATCACTGTGTTATCATTATTCTCATACTAAATCCAAAATCCAGCACTATAACAAGTACTAGGAAGAAAATTATTTCTATGCCAGCTGAAACCAGGACAAAACCTCATACCATTTTAACATTCTTAAATTTATTGCTTTTTTTTCACATAAAGTCTTCCATACTTTTTTCATTTTTGTTGGGTTTTATTGCTAAAAATCCCAAATATCGCAATTCCAATTTGCAGATTGGTTTCAGGAAGGTAAAAAAATATCATTTACCCCAAGGAAAGACAAGGCAAATCTATATTTTGTTAGTATATATATTTTCATCTTTTAAATCTTTAAGTCAAATCACTTCCTTGGTTTTGAAAGGATTAACTCCGTGCAAGAATGACTGCTTGTAAATGCAGTAGATTGGCACATGCTGACAGCTTTGCTGGAGCAGATCAGCAGAAACAGGTGAGATTTCTGAGGAAAGGTGAGAGACAAGTTAAATTAAGAGTAACACCTGTATGAGCAATGAGAACCTTTCACCTTACTTCATTGAATGTATTTTTTAAGATGTTAATACATCTTCTCCAAACAAGTGTAAGTCTGAAGAAAATCAGGTATTACAGTTCTGAGAGTTAAAATAGTGTGCGTGTTAACATTATTATTGCCCAAACTGCCATTCTAATTCATAAATAAATCAAACAACTATGTTAAAACATAAGCACGAATACTCAGAATATACTAATTTTCACCTCCACTTTCCAAGTCTGTTACATATGTTCCAAGTTATTTGACCTCAGCGGAAACTGTCAAGAAGGATGGATGCATTCTTTCCCTTTCCTCTGCACTAAAGAAGTGCTGGTAGTCATGAGTAGAGACTGAGCACATGTGGTGCAGTGTGGTGCAGTACAGAGAGCAGGAAACTGTCTAAACTTCAAAGAGTCACATCTCATCAAGAAATGACATAGCAAATGAGATGATATAAACTTTTGCTGACTTCATCACCTCCACAGTTGTCAACTGTCTGACTAAGTCCCTAACTGAGGCAGATGAAATTGCTCTCTGGATGTTTCAAAAGCACCTTCCCATGTTTATAAGAATGTCCATGTGTCTGAGTGAATGTTTTCTCCACAAATTCTGCACATTTCTCCTCCCAAACTGAGTCCTTAATGAAATCTTAACATATATAAATTAGTTTTGTCTGGGTGTTATTTAGGAAAACAAGGGGACAATACAATCCATTTCTCTGGCACCACAAAAGACTAGTTTCTTTAGAAGACAATAGTATCCTTCCTATCTTTTTCAGTTGACAGGTCTAAAGAGCTCCTTCTACTACAAAAATGCTTCAGTGCATATTTCAGGGTCAACAGCAAGGTAAGGTGAAGGCAACTTTTTCTATCACAGCATTTAAAGCATAAGACGTTGAACTCAACTGCAGGTTACAGTCTTTGTATCTTCAGTTTGGCCCTGCCCAAAAATGTTTAGCTCACTGTTAAATCAGAAAATAAAATCCAATTTATATGAAAATAAAAACTGGTATCACCTGAGCTCATATTGGAGCCTGCCATGGACACAAAATTGCACTGAATTGTTATTATAAGATATAATTTATAGATATGGTATCAAAATAGCTGCCTTATTTGGGGGTTTTCTGCTAGGCAAAGTCTTTACTTACTTACTTACTGTCTTACTATCCATGCCTTAGCAGCATGGGATTCATAATTCTGGTCTGAACTTTACACACATTCATTTTGTTGCAGAAACACAAGGAAAAATGTTTGACTTCTGAGGATAAGGACCTGGAAGGTCAGTATATTGGGCTACATATTTATGGCATTAGCAATCTGCAAAGTCATCTTAAGAAATGCAGAGAAGCACTTCTATCTTACTTGGCTTGATGCCTTGCTATTCACAAAAACTGAATCCGTGACCCTTTCATTTAAAGGCTTTTACTTCCTACCTAAACCTTAAATCAATCCTCTTGCCTCTGAGCACTGCATATTTAATTCTGGCATCTCTTTTTGAATTTCCTTGGAATTCCTCAAAGACAACACTGCCTATACAAGCGACCTCTTACTATCTCAGTTTCTGAAAATAAGAGAAACAGACTGTGTAGGATGGTTTTCTTTGGCATGTGTGCGGAAATCACTTTGGAGTTTGTGCTATTCTGCACGATGTCTCAGTTCACTATAAATCCCAAAGCTTTTACAATTACCATGCAGGAGTAGGATGCTTCTAATCAGTAACAAATACAATCAAGTTGAGAATTGTTGTAGAGTATGGCTTCAAACAGTAACAATAATAATACATACATACAGGTCACGACTGAACTCCTAGAGAATGAAAAGGGTAAGTAGTGGATAATGAAAAGGAGAAGGAGGCAACTTATGAAGCACATTCAAACAGGGGTTCTTGCTGTCTAGTTCAACGTGGGATGTGTCACCTCCTGGAGATCGCATCTCTTATCAGTTTTTGAAAAGTTTATATGTCTTGTCTAGACTAGATGCCTGATTAAGTTAAACAACTTAACTTAGATGAGATGATCCTCATCCTTAATGATGTGTAAAATTTTATATAACAGAGATGTGGAAACAGGAGGGATTGATCATGCGTTTACCTACATTTAGAAACAGACTGAACATACCACCTTAGACAATAACAGTTGGTGCCTGTGTAGGCAAGGAAGACAAATAAAATTTTATCTTCTGATATTAGGAGTTTTCATCAAGGGCAGTGTTTGGAAGGGTCTAGAATTTATAAAAACACAGGGCTTTCTTGATTGATCCATCTATCCATCAACCAGTGATCAACAGTGAGCTCCATCAGTCCACAGGCAGGTGAAACTGGAAGTGACTGGAATTCACCCACTGTACTACAAAAATTCAGAATATAATAGCTCATGCTTCAGTGCCTCAGTTCTAGCTATAAGCAGTTAAGACGAATACAAAGCATGAATGATTATCACCAAACTTTCTTAATTCAGAATTCATTATGAGCAATTGTTGGAGACAGGATGTTGGCTCTGGACAGACCATGAACTATTCCCATGGTAAATGCTTCAAAGTGAAAATAAATGCTGAGCTTCACAGAAGCATTTTTCATCTTGAAAGTATTTAAACATCACAGTCTAAATTTACTCTACTTGAAATCAATTATAAAGGTCTTTCTGTGTTCTGTTGGAATAGGATAGGGACCATCATCTCATAGATCTCCAAATTACTCTGCAAGTAAGCCAAAGCAATTCTCCAGTTCTGAAATAAATGCTACTGAGCTTCAGAGAATGTGAGGCTCTAATCTCTCAAGACCATGAACTTATTCAGTTTAGCGATAGATTGAGGCAGTGAATTGATCATTTGACCTAGAAACACCTGGAGAAGATACATAGCTGGTAAAGTGAAGGCTCTGCATTTTTTCTGAAAAAAAAAACCCATGAAAATATGAAGTGATTAAAAGATGAAGGTAGAGAAGTTTCACCTTGAAATCAGATGTCATTTCCCGGTACTGATAGTGATTAGAGATTGGATCACTTTAGGAGAAGAGGTGATGGCTTTATCAATCTTGTTTCTTCCTACCTCATTTTTGGCATTGAAATGAGACGCCTCATAGTGGAGCAATTGTCCTCAGCTCTGTGTCAATGGGGACACAGAATTACCTCTAGAAAGATAACTAGTAGCTGTAACAAGCAACTTACACTTGAAGTAGCCTGAGCCATCCTCTTCTTCACTGATTCTAAAAAGTGCTGAAGTCTGAGATCATGCAGACAACAATAATGCTGATATGGAGGACTCATTTAGGCTGGGACCAAATCAGTCCAGTACCAACATGGTTCTATTATAGCAAAACTACAAGTCTATAAAAATATTATTTAATCAGTTTCTGGTAAAAATATGTGCTTGTTAGTGGAAGGAAGCAGAGGGAAGACCAGATGACTGTGGTCCTACCTAGACAGAGGTCTCTATGGTCAGTCACCTACTTTCTCAGCATGCCCTGAGGAGAAAAAAAAAATGCCTGGTTTGCCCTTGATATCACAATAATATTTGTGCCTTTTTGTTGATGTCCTGAGTATACTAAAATATAACATTTCTGGGCCTTAGCCTGTTGTTTGCATAACTAAAGGATGTTTTTTCTCACTGAATAGTTGACGTGAGATATACAATTATTTTTCTCCCCTTCTTTGATGTATCAAAAATGTATCCCTGGAGGACAGAGAATACTCCTACTCTTTATGTTCAAACTAATGGTGAGATTTGGGCAAGAAATGTCCTTTGTGCCAGGATCAGAGAAATCCTGGCAAAATTCTGTCTTATCCTGCAGCATGGGTTGGATCAACAGAGCATCTCCTCCTGATGATCCTCCACTGTCTTTCCTTTACTGCTTAGAGTAGGTTTTTTCTGCTGAATTCTGATATCCTACACCTTCATCTTGCACTGGGAAGATTTTATACTGCAATGTAGGCCTTCAAGGCAGAGGTGAGCTTCATGAGCTCAGATGTAGATAAACAAAGTTTTGCTCAGTTCACTGTATCAGAGTGGGATAATTTTGATCTTTGTTTTGTCTTTAGAGCACAGTTCTCAGATCTCAGCCTTATTCATATGGATAGGTAGTTACATGTATTAGTAAGCAGTAATAAAATATGAGGGGAGGCATATAGTTATTTCTTTTGTTCTGAAAGAGTACCTCCACCAAAGCAAATAAGAGTTCCAAAACAGAAACATTTATAAATATGTCAGAAGAGTATACAAGAAAAACAGAATTAGTTGACATTCACAGTCTGTTTCTGCAAACTGAAGCTATATGCATGCAGACTGTTAAAAAACAACTATCCTCTTTATGACCTCAGTACTCTTCCTTCAGGTTGTCTGCCTTCTTTTGAATTATCTATTTCATATTTACCATGTTTAGGAGATTTTCCAGCACACTCCTCTGGCAAATTGCCTCAGATCAGCTATGAAATAGACATTTTGCCTGAGATTCTCAAAATTAAATATCTAGTTTCAGCAAGTAACCCTCAGTGTTGAGAGGGCAATGGGAAGACTTTGCTTACACCCTTACCTTAGGTGGTGTTAATAACCCCCATGCCAGCGCCTCTCTCTCTCCATCAGCTGTAGAGGCAGCCTAGCCTGAAGCAGCTGAATTTACATGGTTAAGATTAGGTTAGACTAATCCTAACGTTTTGACGCTAAAGGGTGTATAAACCTTATTCACAGACAAGATATACATGTTCTCACTTTGGAAGCAAAGAGTGATTTGCCACCTTTGAAACCCAATAAGACTTGAAACCCACCAGAGGAATGTCAAAAGTCCTTATGGTCCTATCAACACTGTCCCCAAAAAGCAAAACTACTTATATGGTGCCTGTGCAGCTCAGGAAACATTATGTGGCACTGAGAATACTTTAATAGACCTTGAGCATTCTAATAATTCCAGTAAGCAGAATCAAATTAAGATTTGTGTAACCTAAATTTCAGGGTTCATCCCCGGACACCCATAAATATTGTGACTTTTTGGTAGTTCCTTTCCCTTAAAAAATTAAGAAGAAGATGATTCTTTTATCAGAGAGGTAAAATCGTAAAATCACCTGAAAAGCCTAAATTCAGAGAGAATAGGAACAGGCCAGAAGGGAGAAAAATAAATCAAGCAGCAAAGGAGACCTTGCTTCTTGTGTCTTTCACAGTGCTATCATTTTCACAGTAGAATAAATCCTTTAGAAACTCTGTTTTGCTATTATGCATCAACAAGGAAGTTAAAAAGCATTTTTCTCATCACTGTATCTCAGTGGTGCACTCAAGGAGCAGCTAAAAGCTCCTTTGGACCGCAAATAAGAGAAGTGCCAAATTTAAAATTCTTCCTGAAAAAGAAAGTTTTTCTACACACTAGTCCAAAACCAAGATCTAATGTTCCTTCATGCCAACTCACATACACCCAACAATAAAGGATTAGTGGACCAACTACCTTCACTGCCTCTAGATCCTTTATTGAGTGATACAAATTAGTGACTTCGTTATTGTCTTCTGACTGACTTTTTAGAATAGTCATTGGAATGACACCTGTACATTAGCTTCAGTATAAGGTTGCCAGTTTGGATACAAGCTGGCTTTCATTCCCTTGACGCTAAAAACAAGCAGGATTAGGAGGCAGATATGCTGAGATCTGTCTTCACTTTGTTAGCAGTGAAGAGTAAAATTCTGGCCCCAGTAGAGGTACAGGTATTTTTAACCTTTACTTAAATGGAGCTAGGGTTTCCTGAACAGACACATTTATCTCCAAGGATGGTATTCCCACTGGAAAACCCACAGAAGGCCTTGGCAGAAGTGCTGCACAGGAAAGCAAGGCAAAAGGGGGAGTTTATAAGTAAAACTCCACAATCCAAGGAAGAAAATGGACATTTTATCTTTGGAAACTACGCAGATAAAAGCAGCTATTCAAATGCAATCTTCATTACACACATATGATCCATGAAGCAGCACAGGATATGACAAAAGGCCCATTACTTCAGTTCCTGCACTATCAATTTACTCGTGTCATATTATGCACCCAACAACTAATGAGATAATGAACAATAGAAAAATTCCTTAACAAAGTGAGATGCTTGGACTAGATGTTGCAACTGTTTAGGATATCTGTATTGTTATTTTTGGAACATGACCTCTCTACTTTGAATCACACTTCTTCCATTATCTGCATTGCTGAAGGACTGAACAGTCTAAAGCAACAGCAGAACAGGTTTCCACTCTTCTAGGTTACTCACATCACTCTTGTCCTAATTCTTTCTGTTTCTCTTTCATATGGAAAGGCACACCAAGGGCAGAACAAGAGCAAGCAAGTTAACTGCCAAGTTCACTTCCTTCGTATGAGCATAGTTTCCCGAATATTCATTCCTCAAGAAATGCAACTGGCATTGAACTTGTCACAGTGTGACAGTCTCACCTCTTATGTCCACATTTAAATAATGTTTGGTGGGGGTTTTCAAGATTACTTTTTCAATTCACTGGATTACCTTTCAGAAAAAAAGAATTTTTTTCTCTTGAAACCTACATGCATTTTATAGGTTAAGAACGATATTTTAAGCAAATAATAGTCTCGTGTAAATTTATTATAATTCATCATGTTCCTGTTTGTAAAGCATTTGTTTAATACTTTCATCCCTTGGTATCTTAACATGCTTAAAATATTGACAAGCTCCATGACCTAGTTCCTTTTACAGGATGTAATGCTGTAATTCTAAAGCAGGAATCAGCATAGAATATTTCATCTTGTCTCAAATGAGCAATTGAAAAACAGGTATTACAAGAAGCGGGACCAGATAAACATGGTAACAGGCAGGTGATTGGTACAAGTATCTAAAATCAAGACGTGAAGCATCAGCTCTGTAACCTGTAAGGTTCCTCAGAAACACTGCCACAGAATTTGAAAGTTTCTAGTTCCCAGAAAGTATGAATAGACAGAAAACCTACATAACTCCAGTTCAGGCTTTCTAGAAACTTGCAGCAACTGAAAGTCCCTTCCTTAATATCACAGGCCCTCTAAAACAAACCACAGCTTTCCAAACATCCTTGCCTGACATGAGGGTCTAAATATAGGGATTTAGGATCTCTCCTTGAGAATTTGTGGAAATAATGCAATTAAGTCCTGCTATCACTGGAAAGGCAGGTGCTTATTTTGGAGAACATGAAGATGAAGGAAAAGCATAGAGTCTTCCAGCATTGGAAGTACCTAAGTAACGTTTATCATCAGAACAGCTCTTTACTCCTTTGCTTAAACATAGCTGTCCAACACCATTTGAGACACATATGGGCATCCAAGACATTCCCAGAAGCTTGCCAGGTATGTGAAAGGACATGGAGGAGGTTGGAGCCTCCTGGAGTCTCTGCTCTTTCCTTTAGTATTGGTATGTGGGGAGTTATAGAATCATAGAAACATAGAATCATTTAAGTTGAAAAAGACCTCTAAGGGAATGGAGACCAGCCCACCAAGCCACTAAACCACGTCTACACTAGCACAGCTGCAGGCACTCCTGTTGGTGTTTACCAAATATTGGTGTCTATAAATCCATCCAGCCTTTGGCAACTGAAATCTTTGGGACTTCTCAGAAGGCAAGACACCCTACGTACATAAGGATGGGGTGAACTGCCTCCTGGAGGTGCCCCTTTCACTCATTTACAGAAATGAAATGTCTACACAGGTGTGACAGGATCTATGGCAGATCTGTGTCCTTCTGGGCCAGGAGCTGAACTAGAGTATTTAAACTAGTACTAGACGCCATGTAACCATTATAACCAAGGCTTACGTGTGTAACCCTCAAACTATTGAATACAAGGGCACTCTCTTCTGGAGTTCAATGAAATTAGTTGTCCTCATAGATTTTTTTGATCCTTTGTTTCATTTTACATTTACATTCCTTGATATTCACTCAAGCCTTTATGCACCAAGCAGACACTGTCCCCTACTCCATTTATGATGACAACGGGCACACTCTCAGTGTGCCATAAATAGATACTATTAAAAACCACAGTACCACTAAATTATCTTACTTCCACAGTAAGGCTGCCATATCCAAGCTGTCTATTTAGACTGAGATCCAGATCAGTCCAGTTCCTAATCTGAATCTAGAATTAATGTTGGAGGGTATTATTTTTTCACAGGCTAGAAGTATCAGAGAGCATTTGAACAAAACAGTGGTGCAGATCATCACATTCCATTGCACAGGATGGTGACTTGAAGGCTTTTGATTTTATGATATAGATATGCCCTGAGGCCAATTATGATCTACACCAGTTCCACATACCCCCTACTCAAAAGTACTCACTGACTTTGGAATCTGGCAGGTACTGGAGGTGAATAAACATTTCTGCTCTCTTTTCATGTGTTGTGCTGTAAAAGAAAATAAAGTTGAAATGTTGTCGTAGTTTGCTGAAGAAGCATGCCAATAGCTGGCTCATTTACAGCAAAACTCACTTCCTGGTATTCAACTAAGAAAAAGAAAAATAAAAAGAAAATTACTGCATTTCAAATGCACTCTATTTTAGAATTTCATAAGCAGCCTCAAATTCTGTGGTAGTCATGAAATTTTCTTTCCTTATTCAGATATTCCAGATACTCTGTTCTACAATAAATTTATTAAGCATTGTATCTATATCCTGTCCAAGTGACTTCCACTGTGCAGCTGAGGTTTATCCATCTACAATCTGGAAAACTCTTTCATCCAAAGCACTTAAATGTGTATAATTTTAAATACTGAGGAATTGTCACTGATTTCAGTAGGATTCTTTGTATGTTTAAAAATATGTGAAACATTGTTAAATATAGGATAAAGTCTCCATCACCAGTATTCCTTCACCTATGGACCATAATTCCACATTTTGGCATGGATCATGGCTCACACTTCAGGTCAATTTATTTCCAGCCTGTTATTCACAATCTTTGTCACATTATAAAAACCTGCTTCTACCCCACTTGAGAAAGCACGTCTGCTATTTCTCAGTGTTATTAAGTATTATTTAGTCCAAGAAACTGATTTAAAAACAATTCTTTACCTTTTCTATATTAGTCTCCTGTTAGTTCCATATATCATTCATAAATACAACTCAAGTCTGGCATGATTAAATAAGCAACATTTTCTCAGTCTATTGTTCTTGGGCAATGATCTTTCCTTTTGAGTGACTATTTAACTATTGTGTCACAACTTGTAGCTCTCTTAATTTGCAATGAAGCCGTGACACCTAGGTAGAAACTTTCATATGAGTATGATTTCCTTACAACATTTTCTATGGTTGTGACCCATTCTTTCTGAGTTTTTATATTCAAATGGGAAGTTACAAATAAGCTTGAAAAACTTGCAACCATAATGTGAATAAATATTTCTCTCTGAAGATGCACACGAAGGAAAACCATAGCTTACTAAAACAGTTGTAGTGTCAGTTATTTCATTAAACACTAGGATGTAACCATGATTATTTTTTTTTACAACCCATATCAATGGAAAGATGGCATTTCATTTTTTCCCTAAATTGGCTACTATCACCGAATTACAGCATGCTTGACGTTGGAAGAGAACTGTGGAAGTCATTTGGTCCAACCTCCTTACTCAAGAAGGGACACCTAGACACAAGTTGCCCAGGACAACGTCCAGGTGGGTTCTGAATATTTCCAAGAGTGGAGACTACCACCTCTCTTGGCAACCTGGTCCAGTGCCTGCCCACCCGCACAGTAAAGAAGTGTTTCCTGATGTTTAAACAGAACCTCCTTTATTTTACATTGCACTCATTGCCTCTAGTCTTGTCACCAGGCAACACTGCAAAGAGCCTGGTTCCATCTTCCCTGAAACCTCCCTTCAATTATTTCTATACATTGATGAGATCCTCAGTCTTCTCTTCTCCAGGCCAAAGAGTCCAACCTCTCTCAATCTTACCTCATAGGAGAGATATTACAGTCCCTTCATCATCTTTGTGGCGCTTCATGGGACTCTTTCCAGTATGTCCGTGTCTCTCTTCTATTGAGAAGCCCAGAACTGAACACAGCACTCCAAGGACAGCCTCATCAGAGCTGAAAAAAAGGGGAAGAATCAACTTCCCTCGATCTACTGCAAATACTTTGCCTGATTTATCTCCCGTTGCCATAAGGGCACATTCACAGCTCGTGTTCAATTTGGTGTCCACCAGAACCTCAGTTCTTTTTTCTGCCAAGCTGCTTTCCAGATCATATCTCAGGTCTACAGAAGAAAATACACCCTCTCAAATCATTTCGCTTGACATGCCAAGTACCTTTGAAAAAGGTCTGAATGTGAATCCTCTAAAGAAAGGAGTTTCTTTGGTAAATTATTAAGGAACTACTTCAACTTCATGCATGTTTCTGGTGGTCCAATATAGTTTTTCTTCTTTAAGCATCACAGTTTTTCTTCTAGTTTTAATTGTTTAGAATGTGCTCCAGATATTTCTAACAGCTGCAGAAGAATTTGCTGTCTGAACACTCAGCAAATATGTATAAAAAATAGAACAGATGGGAAAGAGTTCATCTTCCTAAATGTGGACCCATGTAATATAGCTGTCCACATCTGAGATAATTTCTTTTTCTAGGACAGAGAAAAACAGTTCATAGATTGCTCCTTGGCATCCAGATCTAACCTTGCAGTCAGTCCTGCTTTGAATGAGATGATATTGAGACATCAGCTCCGGCCTAATTTTTTCTTAGTTAATTGTTCTGGGTTTTATCATAATATGCATTTAATGGCCTGTGAGTCATCTGAGCTGTTTTGGACATCTAGGTTAGAAGAATGCAGCTTAAAAGCACTTGCTTTTCTATATTGACTGTAAAAGTAGTCTAGAAAAGCAGTTCACATGCAGACATTTATACTGAAAATATCTTCATTAGATTAGTGAACTCCTACAAACATTATTTGAAGTAGTAGATGAAGAGGCAATATTCTACCTGTCTGATCCTCTATTTAATACTGATACAATTTGAAAGACTCCGGTCTATATATTTCAATAATATTATGTAAAGATAAAAGCAAGAGTTAATTATTTTTTTATGCCATTCCTAGCTGTGCTATAACTTAGAAATATCGATACTAAAAGTAGTGAAGGAGCTAATTCAATGGTTCTACATATCCTGGCACAGTCTCATATTCCAACATAATAAATCCTGTGGCATCAGCTATGAAAAAGAAGTGCACTATTGTGAGAGGCAGCTGACATCCACACTACTGAATGAATCAGTAACATTGCCTTAACTGGCCCAGTATGACCACAGCCAATTCACATTTAATACAAAAAAAAAAGGGGGTAAATGCATCCAAATTGTTTATTAGGAATAGCCTATGGTACATAAGAACTCTTCAACATACACAGGAATCACATGGGAATATATTAGGGATCCTCATTAAGAGTATCGGACAACCAAGTTCCAATGTCTCACCCCAGCACTGCTTAACTCTATAGATATAGATGTCAAGTACCCCAAGGTTTACTGCATGAATTATTGTAGCAGCTGTAGACAGTATCTGTGATTTGTTAGAAAAAATGTGAAAGTTTGGTGTACTCTTTGAGCAAAATCTTTCAGTAATCTTGAGGAAACATCTAGTTGTTCAAAGAAGAAGTCAGGGGCACAGAATTTGTATCAGGAACTCATTTCCCCAGGATGTTCAAATGAAAAAATATGTGTCTATAAAATCATAAAATGCATTTTCTGAAAGGAATATAATTTCTTTACAATCTCTGTTATTGAAATAGCATAAAAAAAATGGGAGTTTTGAGTTCTAGCTGAAGTCATCATGTTTAAACACCCCATTTCTAATCTGACTGTCTCAAGAAGTTTAATTGCAGAGGACAGAACTAAATTAAAGATAAACTTTCAATTGTGTTTTAGCTCTATGAAGTTATTAGACTCACTGCAAGCAAATTCCAAAATGATACAGTGCCTATACTGTTAATTACACTTTACTCACAAATATGAACTTAATTGTCCATATCAAATGGCATCGTCACGTTTAATTATGTAAAATATAAAGCATCACTAATTTATGATATGAACTGAGTTCTTCTGAATATAAGAGATGCCATCTCTGGACCAACTACAAAACATGCACGCCTGCTAAAGTCAACAACGTCGTTTTGTAGACATTCATAATGTTCCTTCTCACTGAAGACCAGAGTACCTGAGCATTTGCTGGTCAGATGAAAATAAACAGGGCAAATCAAGAACTGCACTTGTGTTAAAAGAAGATATTAAAAGAAAGGATAAAATTCAAATAGTTGTGGTGCCCATAGAGGTGTATATCTGACTGTCTGCTCATGGTTCTGTAAGAGTCAGGAGATGACCGTAAGAAAGGATAAGACAATTAGGATTTCTTGCATGATTAGGATGTGCACAGCCCATGACTTCTGCTCCCAGGCTACTGCTTCCTATGACAAGGTAGAAGGGTTCCATATATGGAAGTGAATGCACATAACATAGTACATACTAGCAAAAAAAAGCAGCTCAAGGGCTTCCTGATCCACCTGTTCAGGGGCAGGTGAAACAAAGTCTCCAGATACTCTGTGTCAGGGCAGATGCTGATTAGAAGCTGCTAGATCTTCCTCAGTCCCACACCCTTGTGAGTCCCCTTACCTTATCCTTATCTGACAACAGCAGATGTACTGAAATTTCTCAGAGGCTACCTGAAGGGGCTACAGGAAAGCTGGGGATGGGCATTTTACAAGGGAAAGTAGTGACAGGATGAGGGGGAAGGGCTTCCCTGGAAGAGGGAAGATTTAGTTTTGACATTAGGGGAGAAATTCCTCACTATGTGGTTGCCCAGGGAAGCTGTGGATGTCCCCTCCCTGGAGATATTCAAGGCCAGGTTGGGTGGGGCCTTGAGCAGTCTGGTCTGGTGGGAGGTGTCCCTGCCCATGGCAGAGGAGGGTAGAACTGGACAATCTTTAAGGTCCCTTTGAACCCAAACCATCCTATGATTCTATGATTCTAATTACACTTTTTTTAGTGGCTGCAGATCTGTTTAGGACTCACCAACATGAAGCAGATGCAACACACATCTCAATCTTTAAATTACCAAACCACAGATTTTCCAACCCCTGCACAAGGTAAACAGGGGAAATACCCTCTATATTTCTCTTTTTATTTGCCCTTCCTAAGCATTTACTATTTATCCTTTCCAGACACAAGAAATGCTTGTATTGTGCATGGATTAGCACAGACCAGGGACCATTCCTGATGTTGCAAAGTTTGCACATGGTCATTTCTTTTGGAAAGCAGGTAACTAGAAGCATTAGCTATGTAAGTGCAAAATAACAGCCCCTATTGGATTTACAAGGTATAGCTATGGCTAATGGGTATTTGCCTTGGCCCAGACCGCTTATTCTTACATTTTAAACTTCTGCTAGTCCACAGAATCACGAAAAACAGGAGTGAAATGGACTCTTATGTGTTACCTACTTTATTCTTGTTCCAAGGCAAGATCTGTGTCACCTAAACCACTCTACAGATGACTATTGAGCTTGTCATTATTACACAGCAGTATAATATATTTCCACAATTTGTTCACCATAGGTTTTATGCAGGAAGAATTACACTTGGAAGAATTTCTGCAGTGGTACCAAACTGTCTTTTAATTGTTTCTTTCAGTGTGTGCACCTGTAGGCAATTTCTTTCAAGTCATCTTTTCTGGAGGGTCAGCAAATGCATGTATTTTCATAAATTTTTTTCTTGTGATGGAGCTTTGAAAAAGTGCAAGGGGGAGGGTTATGGTGGCTGGCTGGACTTGGATTCAAGATCATGTCTAACACAAAATGAAAGAAAAGAATCAGATACTTCTGGTTAAATATCCTTCGTGGTTGCAGAGTCGGAAAAACAAGGCCCTTCCCACCTTCCAGATGTGCTGAGGCTGCTTTTGGTTGCAGTAAGAAGTGATGCATGGCCTCAGTCTTGAAACCTGCTGTGTTTCCTTCTGCTGCTATTGAGTTCAGGATAGCGAAGTGATTTGCTCTCTCAGCCCCTATAATACACATTTGATCACCAGCAAAGGCTTTTTGAGACAGTTTCAGTTTGAGAAGATAAACTGCCTCTAGAACTACAGATTTTCCTCTCCTGCAAAAGAAAAAATTCCTTCCCTTTTTCCTTGGAAATCAAAGTTTTTTTAAAAAAAATAAACTTCTTTTTCATTCCAGTACACCTAGAAAGGCAAATTGGGGCTAATGTTAAAATTTATAAGTTACCCATTAAATGAAATCTATTTAGAAACCAACCATTTAGTAATATAAGAAAAACACAGGGTTCTATTCCAAGAATATTTCCAATAACAGCTGGAATTGAGAACACCGGTATGCTTTTTTTCTGAATATGATATAATTGAATTGACATGTTCCTATGCAAAGTTTTTATGTTGGTGAAACCGCATTTTATCCTTAAAAAAAAAAGTTAGGTGTAGTCCTGATCATATGCAGTTAAGTTCTTACAGCATCTAGAAAGAAAATGATAGATGTGATTATCTCTAAATCCTCTTCCCACCCAGTAGACAAATGTCAAAGATAGCACTATTTCCAGGATTAAAACTTTTACAACACCCTTTAGCAGTTTGTGCTTCAGCTTTTCTGTCTTTTCATTTAACACATACAATGTAGTGGGACCACACCAGCCAAAAACCCTTTGTGCAAAGCATTGTATAATACACATTCAATAGACACTCTTTTGTTTGCATCAGCGCAACTGTAGGTGAATGAAACCAAAAGAAATGAATGTAGGATTGTAATGACTGTATTCATAGTTCTCTTAATGTAACATTGACTAGCAAGTGTTGGAAGGATCTGACCACACACTTACACCAGAACAATTTATGTCAGCTCAGCAGTATTGCTGTGGTCTTCAATATCTTCTTCCAACCAGAACTGGAGTCTCTGTGATCCTTTGAAATTTTGTGTAAATGGAGCTGCTGTTCGGATTGGAATAGCAGCACCCGATGTCTTTCTAAAGTTCATCCTTGCTTTTCAAGAGACAAATAAATTCTATGAGCCGCTGAACCTAGGGGAATGACACGACCAGTGTCTGTGCTGCAACATACAGTTGCCAACATCTACTGAAGAGAGAGCGTGCCATCGTGTGGTGATACAGCCTCAGTGTAATTTATCAGCACCATAGAGATGTAAATGAAGATAACTGTACAGAGAGAAAGGATCTCCGATCTCTGGGTCCCACAAATTGCCTTGCTCCCTCTAAATCACTAGAACATGTCTCAAGCATTTTTGTGTGTCTCTAGCATTGCTCCACTTGACTGGAACTTTTGGAGGCCACCACTGGCAAATTGGGTATACTGAGGTTGAAAGCTGGGGTGTCCTCATTAAGATGTGACTTTGTGAACCCAGATGTATTCACGTTAGCTTTCTCAACTCCACTGCACCTGTATGAAGTTGAACTGGTACGCAGAGATGGAGCGGGGCAGAAGCCCAGTGCTCTTCCCCCTTCATCAACCCTTTGTAATGCCTCTTGCACATCACGAAGTTGGGAGATGCCAGCTTCGCCCATACAGTTCTGCTGAGAAGCCCTTGGCAAAGTGAATTCTGCCAGATGAGTGTTTACTTTGGCTGTGGGTGGTGGCTGGAGTGCCCTGAGCTTACCCACACATGACTCCACCTTACCTGATCTGTTCTTCTCCTGGGTAACTTGTGCCCACACTGGGTCCTTCCAAAAAGGGCACAGCAGAGCAAGGAGATTGCTGAGGGGAAGGGGCTGCAGATAGAAGCTACACAGGAGTGCACATCATACCATAGCAATTTTAAGTTCAATAACCAGGTAAATCAGGGCTATGAGGATGGCTGATATCACAATGTGTTTTAGTAACAATGGTAATCCTGAGATGCACAAAGTTGGAGAAGCAGCCAGACTCAGATTACTCATTTGGAAGCCAGATATAATTGCAACGTATCATCTGATGTTGATAAAGTTACTGACTTAAATACCAGAGAATCCTCAACACCTAATTGTGTGTTTTATCAATGGTGGTCAATTACAACACTTCTGAAGAACTTCTTAGAAAGGTGAAAATGTGTTTCATAGCCTGGAGATGGAGGGAAAGGGGTACAATGGGATATGGGTTTCATACAAGGGGAGACAGGAATGTTTGCTGAAGGAAATCATTAGTCTTTAAGTAGGTTTTTGGAGGTGAAAGAGCTGGACAAAAACAGAAACTTTCCAGACTTTGCAGGAAACTAACACATCTTTAGAAGGTGACTTTTATAAATACTTTCTTGCTGGAGACATTTCCATCATTGGCAGACAGATTGTTTTAAATCTAATCCTGGAACCACTGCACTATTTATCGCAGAGAGCCACAGAGAAAGTAACTGAGCTTTTATTCATCTCACAGTCCCTCCCCCACTTTCACCTCAAAAAGCCTTTCCTCTGACTTCCCTCTGGTCTGTCTCCATGTCCAAACTCTTCCTTCAGGCGACAGCTCTACTCTCAGGAGGGGCAACGCCATAATCCAGAAGCTACAACATTTCCTTCCTCCCTCTAGATGGTGCCATGGGCTTTCTCTAGGTTATTTTGGGCGTTCTAAAATCAAGTCCTTGGTGGAGTGAGATTTGCTCACCTGCAGGTAGATCTCAGTGGCTGCTCTGGCAGGCCCTGTGTTGTCTTATGGTCACAGGTGACTAGGAAGCATAATAGAAGGCTTAATCATTCTTCTTTTGGTTTCAGGTTCTTTTTTTTTTTAAGTGCAATCTGGGACAACCGGATGCCCTTCTCAGTTGTAAATCTCTAATCTCTTCCGTTTTTTTGGGTCATTGGATTTCACTTTCTCACCATCCTTTCTTTATTGCCCACAGTGGCTCCTCTTGGTGGAATATGAAATAAGTTATATAAGAGCATTGAACTGACCTTTGAGATCCAGGGAGAAGGATTTTTCTGCAGATATTGCCTTCTGAACTATCTAAAGACTTTTCAGAGTCAAGGATTTCTCCCGGCCTATCTTAAATAGGGTAGTGCAGCCAGCACCACAAAAAAAAAAAAAAAAAAAAAAAAAAAAAAAAGCATTTCTCTACAGGGACTTGTTGAGCCCATGTTGAGCAGTTCTGGTATGTGTTTGTGTGGTTCACATCTAAAGCTAGGTGAGATGAACAGCATCTAAAAATTCTAAAGCATCTAAATTCTAAATTGCATTTATCTGCTCTAAGCACTAGGCACACAACACAGACAGAAATGAACAGGATCATTTTATTGTGGTAAACCTTGAAAAATATTGTAAAGCCAGCCTAAAGTAGGCCATTTTAGTAATGCAAAGATTAATTCTGAGCCAAACTACTCCTGTCCTGGAGATGTTTCAAGTATGAATCATTGTCCAGTTTCAGTGGTTGAGTCTTTCTTTGCTGGCCTGAAGAGCGACTTCAGTGAAACCAACAGGCTTCACACTTGTTCCCATGTAGTAATGTGGTGCTTTGACACATAATTACACTCAGAGGAGAAGATAACCGAGAATCAGGCCTGAGGTTTGCAGCTTTTTTGGTCTGGGTGTCACAGCGAGCATGAGGGAAGACAGGTGTGAGCAGAGGCCCTGAGAAGACTGTCCTGAGCTCAGAGGCACATCTGGGATGGCCACTGCAAAATGTCCCACTGAGGGGTGCACTTGCCACCACATTTTTTTCCTCACCCTTCCTTCTCTAGGTGTCATGAGGCAATAGAAATAAATAGATCTCTCCAATAAAGGACTTGTTAAAGTAGCATTTCACTGGCAACCTGCAGCAGAAGTTTTAATAGGGAGGCACAATTTAACCTGGTCTTTTTTTCACCCCTGGGAAATGCATGGATTACTGGTTTTGATGTCATTCTGAAGCAATATCATCTGTAATGTTTCTCCTCCAGGGCGGGAGTGGGAGGAAATTTCTTGTCACCCAGTGGCAATATGAAGCTTTTATTTGCATGGGAAAGTAATGAAATTGATTGTTTCTGAACTGAACAAAAGTCACTTGGCTGAAGTTCAAAGCAAAAGGGTATGTGGGTAACACTGCTTTCTAACCTGTAAAGGAGGGGACCATTAGACACTGGTCTGGTCTCTGTCTTGAGTAGGTCATTCATTCACCCACAGTTTATTTTACCCACATGAAAACAAGGCTCTTAGCATGAATTGATTTCATAGAAATCTTATGATATTTAACTAGATGGTCATGTAAAATGAGAGCTCTGAATAGCAGAGTGGAGGTATCTTCATCTGATGGGTAAGTATTAAAGCCAAGACATGTGTAGACTACTAATAGAGCACTGTGTCCAGTCCTGACACAGCTTTTTTAAAAAAAAAAAATGTTGAAAAATCAGTTGTAATAAGCACAGAGAACAGCCACAGATTCGACTGTGACCACCTTACACTGGTAAACCTATAAGAATTTAGTCTTTGTAAAGTGCTGGAGAACATTTGAGGGAACAGATGCGTTTATGAGAAAACAGCTGAAAACAGTCACAGGCTTTTGGAGCTCATAAGAAGGTCATCATAAGAACTGCTATGTGGAAACTGAAGCTGAAGAATTCTAAATGAGAAGCTGACATCTTCTAACAGTGAACATGCAAAACCACTGTTCAAACTAATAGGAGGAGTGGTGAGCATCCCACACTGCAGATCTTCAGAGCACTGCTTGAGAGTCTTGTGCCTTGGCCAAACACAAGTCGCAGACATGATCCAGACTCATTGTTGGTCTTGTAGATGAAAGTTAAAGGCTGGGGATAGCAGACACCTCATTAGCTGAGCTCAAGATCATTCCTGGTCTCTAAACAACCTAAATTCCTGAATCTAAGGTGGGTTTCGAAAGTGCACTTTCAGAGGAAACAAACAGATGCCCAGTTCATCACCCCTGAGAAATACATTCTACTGTAGGACACAGTGGGACGAAGACAAACTCAAGTTATTCAGTAACTATTCTCAGTGGCAAGTCAATTCTCACTTAGCTGGCTTGCACAGAAAGAAGGCTGGTGGAAATTATTAAACGTGCGCAATCGGTTGCTGCAAACTCGGAAAATCAAGTTTAGCCATAACAAGATGAAAGGATTTTCCTTCCCACGTTATGCTTCGGTAATGAGAGAACAGGGATGGTTTACTGATGGGAATGTTAAATGCTGTGATTTTCAAGTGAGACAAGGCTTGTGGGGGGAGTTAACATCTTTTATGAGATCAACTAGTACAGCTGGAAAAATCAGTTGGATATTGAGGCAGAGAGTCCCTTCATCAAGGCTAAGTAGAGAGCTTGTCTCTTTTTACCAGCTGTAGCACCTGATCAGCTTAAAAATATTATCCCTATACACAAACTCCATCCCAGTTTTGCCCTTAGATTGTGATGGCTAAAACTGCTTTAATCTTGGAGATTTTAAAGGCCATTTTCACTTCATTTAGTCTCTTTTATTTTCAATTTACACAAATCCCTCATATTTTTTTTTTTCCTTTATGCTATGAAGCCCTCAAAATATTTTCATGGCTTAATTTTGCTCTGAAAAAGGGCATCCCACTCTCTCTGGAGGTATCTACCATGTGTGTTGCATGGCCGGTCTGGAAAGCAAAGGCAGGAACATCCCAGCCAAGGGACCAGCCAGCTGCTATGCTCAAACCTTTCTGTGAACACGCATGTCTTAAACAGTTTGAGTGACTTGGGGCTTGGAAATGCCTGTGTCCAACCCCATGTTTCTCAGTGTACTTTCATTCAATAAGATCATAGAATCGTTTGGATCAGTTGGAAAAGGCCTTTGAGATCAAGCCCAACCCTACCTATCTACTACTAAACCACATCCCTGAGATACTCCAACGGCCACTTTGTCCCACAGAGATAGGATGTTAGATATAGGTATCCCACTTCAATCATTCCCTGAATTTGAAGTCATCGATGGCATTAGACTCGATGTGGTTGTCCTCCTATCTTCAGCTTGCCCAAAACTCTGCTTGAAAATATGACTTCTTACAGCCTGGCTCCCTCAAGTTTTCACAAGGAAAAAGATGCACCAAGCATGCCACGTTATAACCACAGCTTTCACATTTGTCAGCGGCTGTCAGAAGAATAGACATGCTAGCAAAATATGCACCTGAATGTAGCTACTGTATTTTCTGAGGGACCATTTCTTTCTGCAAAAGCCATAAAATGTGTACTGCAGCTGTAGCAGACCTCCTTAGAGACAAATGGTGTTTGAAAGCATACCTCAATGCAGCAGCACTGCTGGGAAAGTAAATTCAAAGGCATCCAGCTCTCTCTCGAGGATACAGCTATGTTAGGACCCGCTGGATAGATGACTAGGTACCTGTTTTAGCACCAAAGTATTACAAAGAGCTTTTTCTGCCTCAAGGCAGTAATTTGCTGAAGCACATTAGACACTTTTCCCATTGGCAGGATGAAAAGAAAATTTTCACCCCATTATTTTTTTCAAAACACCGCATTATGTCATCTCTGAAAAGAGCTCTATTGTACATAAGGGCCATGGCAAATATGGATGGAAGAGAACTGAAATGACAGCTTATGGTGCTTGTATAAACACACATTAACCCTGCATGTCCAGGGTTTCAGCTGAACTCCAAAGCCTAGCTTATGCCAGATGCCTTGAATTGCAATCAGGGGGCATTGTGCAGCTTTTTGTTGACTTTTCTTAGTGTGAAACCGGTGAAGTGCCTTGTCCAGTTTTTGTTTGTTTTACTGGAAGTTCAGGGAAAAAAATCCTTACTTTTTCTCTCCTGGACAGACATGTGCTGTGTTGTTTTCCCTCTTGTATACATTGGTAAATATTTTTAATCTAGATTGCAACTCGGAAAGATATAGAGCAAAAAGCAAATTAGATTTTACCCATGTTAATTCTTCTCTCATTTCCTCCATTTTTACACCAATGACACTAATATGGTTAGCTTTTGATTTACAGTGGTACAAGTGAGAGAAAAATGAGTCCTTAAACAGCTGGCTTTAATTCAAAGCAGCTGGGCAGAAAAAAAGACGGACTGAGAAAACCCTATTTTCCAGGAAAATGAGAGCTCACAGAGCCATCAGGTGTCCCTACACATATGTTTATAAATGCAGTGTTTTAGAAGAAAGTGTTGTAATTCTTGTGGAATCTAAAACCTTCAATGACTGACTTTCTTAAATCAGTAAAACAGTAAAAGCTCAGGATGGGCTGAAAAATGCTCACATTTAACTAGATTTCACACATTTTTAATCTTGCCCAGTTCCCATTGCCCAGTCTTGATGACCAGACAGGGGAATTTGTTTATTGCTAAGCTGTTGAACTACACAAACTAATGCAGCAGATTAAAATCATGGATGCTAGGAAAATCATAAGCTAGGAAATGGTTTCTCACATGTTCTGTAAAATCCCAGCCTTTGCAGACTGGTAACTTGGTGAAAATTACTGTTAGCTCTTAATAAGACCTGGGGGAAGTGAGTAATTTGCTGTGTTGATTAACATGCATTAAGTAGAGGGACAATAATTCTTTTGTAATAAGAAGCTGTGATTTAGCAGATAGGAGCACAATGAAGTAGATATACGGGTCTGAATCTGCACAGCAGTTTTATATCCTCATGTTTCATGGCCACTTGGGACGTTCGATACCTTTCACTATGAAATCACTTCCATTTAGATGCCTGCATATGTATCTCAGTGCCTGCCTTTAAGCACTGGATTTTGATATTTCCTAATATTTTTCTAATCTGCTTGGCATAATTTCACTGCAGTGGTGGCTTCCACGCATTGGACCTCTATCTAGGATGGCTTCTGGAGGGTGTTGTCATGACGCACAGCACAGAGTAACAGCTTTTTATTCCCACTGGGCTGCGGATAATCCACATTTATGCATCTGAGAGCAGGCTTTTCTCTTGAGCGGCTGCTGTTCTACAAGCTGGTCAGGAGCCATCTATTACATGGTGCAGAGCACATTTCCACAAGTGTCAGGGCTGAAGGATTTCCTATTTGGACATGCCTGCCAGGGAACAACTGGAGAAGTATGGCAAAGCAGGCAGTACAAAGGCAGAAAGTGCTGTTACAGCAGGCACATGAACACAAAATGTGGAAAAGCACAGGTGGTGCCACCAGCAGGGATCAGCCGAGGTCAGCAGTGAGTGGAAGGACCCACACTGGTGCATGGTCAAAGCCACGTTAAAAGATGTGCTGCCTCCTGCAGCAAAAAAAAAGTGAGACGTGGGCCAATATTCCCTTTTTCTTTATTTTTTTAAATAAATCAGATACCTTGAGCCAATTTCCCCCTTCTCTTTATTTTTTTTTAAATAAAGGAAGCAAAACTCAATCACTTGTGATTAAGCTGACATGGTGGATTGGGAAAAAGAGAGAATTTTTTTAGCCCTGATAGTCAAAGGAGGAAATGGATTTCACAGAGGGTACTCAGCTTCCTTGGCCGTGAGCAAGAAACGTACCACAAACCCCCTCTTGTGACAGAAATAAGCAAGAAGAGCTTCAGCCGAGAATTACTTATCCAAATAATTAGTGCAGGGTCACATAATCCATAACTTCTCCAGGGCTTGTATAGCATACTGGTCCTATTTGGTAGCCTGTCACACACTCATGGGGGATGTTACAGTCCGCCTTGTCTGGTACGCTCCCAAAGCCACCAACAGGCTGCCAGAGATAGTTGGTTAGATATAGCTACTGCATGTGGTATGTATTAAAAAATAGGGTGTTTTGTACACAACTGGAAGCCCTGTGGCTCCATAATATTGAATTTGCTGTGGCAAGAGCAAAAACCAGATGGTTTTGTTCATCATGCAGTCTGTCTTCTCCAGTAGACCCTTTAACAGCTCGGGCAGAAATCTTTCAGGCACCTAAGGGAGTTGTTAAACCCCAGATCCAGACCTTATCACTCACCCTGCTCACTTCCTATGTGCTACAGCCCATTAACACCACTCCTCTCCAGACCTCAGCACATTCAGCTCCTTAGCAATGAGTTACACATCCAGCTCCTCCACTTTCCCTTATTGCACCATCAGCTGCTAAACGCCTCACCTAAAAGATTATGCAATTCGAAAGCCAAAAATAACTTATTTGCCTGTATCCTGTTCTTTACAGTTGGCTGATACAGAGAAAAACCTGGAACCAAGTGACAGAGTACAGATTAAAATGAATTTAGGCAACAATTATTCTTTTCCTCTGCAGAAGAGCCACCCAGGGAGGGACTGTATTTTCTCACCTTTGTCTGGCTTGCATTCTTATTCCGAGGGAGGAGAAGGGAGGTACTGGTGCCTCAGCAGACCTTGGGAAGAAAGCTGTTATTATTTTCATTTAAATCACAGTTCATACAGCCCTGGAGTGAATGAGCTGCTACTTGAGGGGTCACAGCCTCTATGCAGCCATGTGTTTTTAGCTGCTTGGCCAAACATCATCTTGCTCCTAAAATATTTGCAAGTGTTCTCAGAGTGAGAAAAGGGACTTTAAAAAAATTATTGCAAGATGTGGACCTCCAGTTCAACAGAACTGTCTTCTTATAGCAGCTGTCAAACCCTAAAGGAGACATGAGTAGCCTCCACAGAAATCCTTGGCTGGAGACATTCAATAGAAGATTCTTCATCTTTCAGAACTGAATTGAAACCTTAGGAGAAAGTGAAGCACCCGACAAGATGTTTTTCTTTAGCAAAACCTCCCACAATTTCCTTTTATTTTTTTTTTTCAGTCCTTTTTGATCTGAAAATACAATGCTCTAAATTTCATAACAGAATAGAAATTACCCAAATTGTTTCTCTTCGAACAGCTTTGAAGCTAATACTCTCTGATATACTTCACATCAGCAACACAGAAATGTTTCATATTTGTTTTAATTTTCTTTACTCTTCACTTCACTGGCACCCAATCAAGGAAAAATCAGGCAGGAAAATATGAGAACACTAGCAGGAAAATGGAAGTAAATGCCTCAAATCAAACACATCAGTAACAATTCAAAGTGAAGGAAACATTTAAAAAAACCCAACTGAACTTCAGGACATTCTTCCAAACATGATTGTTCTGTTCCTTAATACTGGTAATCCATCAGACGGCTTCGGGAGGATTTAATAGGAAATTGCCTTCCTGGACAGCATGCATTCATATGACATATAACACCATTGTTTGTAATAAATATCCATCTTAGAAATTCTGGTACAATTTATTTATTATTATTAATTATTATTATTAATTACAATTTATTTAAGGGCATCTCTGTTTAATTGTGGGAAGGGGGTGTGGATTCTACAGCATTTTACTAATCATAGAATCATAGAATAGTTTGGGTTGAAAGGGACCCATCTGAAGGTCACATAGTCCAACACCCCTGCAATAAGCAGGGACATCTTCAACCAGATCAGATTTTCTTAAAGCCCCGTCCAACCTGTCCTTGAATGTTTCCAAAGATGGGGCATCTTCCACTCCTCTGGACAGCTTGCTCCAGTGTTTCACTATCCTCATTGTAAAAAATTTCTTCCTTATAACTAGTCTACATCTACCCTCTTTTAGTTTAAAACCGTTACCCTTTGTACTATTGCAACAGGCCCTGCTAAAAATTCTGTTCCCATTTTTCATAAAAGCCCCCTTTAAGTACTAAAAGGCTTCAATGAGGTGACCCCAGAGCCTTCTTTTCTCCAGGCTGAACAATCCCAACTCTCTAAGCCTGTCCTCACAGAAAGTGTTCCATCCCTTTGCTCACTTTTGTGGCCCTCCTCTGGACCCACTTCTATAGGTCCATGTCTTTCCTGTGCTGAGGGCTGCAGACACACACACAATACTCCAGGTGGGGTCTCACCAGAGCAGAATAGAGGGGCAAAATTACCTCCCTCAACCTGCTGGCCACGTTTCTTTTGATTGCAGCCCAGGACACAGTTGGCCTTCTGGGCTGCACGCGCACATTGCCAGATCATGCACAGCTTTTAATTTACTGGTACTCACAAGTCCTTCTCAGCAGTGCTGCTCTTAATCCCTTCATTCCTCCATCCTCCAGCCTGTATTGATACAGACCCAAGTGTAGGACCTTGCACTTGACTTTGCTGAATCTTTTGAGGTTCACCCGGGTCCACTTCTTACACTTGCCCAGGTCCCTCTGAATGGCATCCCATCCTGCAGGCATGTCAACTGCACTACTCAGTTTGATGTCATCTGCAAACTTGCTGAGGGTTCACTTGATTGCACTGTATAGTTCATGAAGATATTAAACAATACTGGTCCTAATATGGACTCCTGAGGGACACTGCTTGTCATAGATCTCCATTGGGACATTGAGCCATTGACCACTACCCTCTGAATGTGACCATCCAACCAATTCCTTATCCACCAAACAGCCCACACATCAGATTTGTATTTCTCCAATTTAGAGAGAAGGGTGTTGTGGGGAAACTTGTCAATGGCTTTACTATGATTTACTATGAGTTTGCTCAGATTGCTTAGACATGCAGAAACTGGGAACCACATACGCGGAGACACCCACATCCATGGATGTTCTCAAATTCTGAACCAAGATAGAAAAGAACTTCCTATATAATACATTTTTTTGTATTCTCTAAACTTTTCCATACGTGTTTACATGTGCATCAGTTGTCAGGTAACAAGAATTATCTAGAAACTAGAATAATAGCCACAAAAAATACAGCATGAAAAAGCCCTCAAGGACTCTGGACATCATTAAAACACAGGAAGCACAAGAGCCACCAGCTGTGTTTGAAAACCAAAGCTTGCTGCTACTCTGGCAATCCCAGACAGGTGGTAAAGTGCCTGCTGTAAGTTGGGTCCTAAAAGCCTCTAAGTGTTACTGTTCAGATAAATCTTGGCAGCTTTATACTGAAGATCTGCAGTTGCACAGCTGCACAGTCATAGGAACCCAAACCTTGTCCATTCCCAGCCTGCTACCAAATTGCTTTAAACCTGGAGTTTGTGGTTTAGCAGAGCTATAAGTAACTCCAAAGTGAGTGGAATCAATATGTCACTAAGGTTAATGAGACAATGGATATGTTGATATTGGCATCTAACCTGTTGAGTTGCTTCTATATAAAGAAGGGCTCCAGCCTACCCTCATTCCCTGACTTCTCCATTTACCTCACTGTTTATTGGATGATTCATGAATCACATATGGCATATGCTGACTCTGCAGAGAAACATGGACACTGGAGGAGACTACTTGGAGCTTGAACACAAATCCCAGCAGGGCCATGACTTAGAAAGTCAGGACTGGCCTAAGAGACCTCCTGCACTTAACCTCTTTGCCCTGCTCACAGCCTTACATGTAAGCATTGACACCACAATTTTCTTCAAAAAGGAAAAAGTGGCAACATCCAGCATGGGAAACTGGGCACTCATCCAACAACCCCCAATGATTCCCTAACTTACCATCAGAAAAACAAGTCTGGCCAAAATAATTTCTTCCCCTTCAAATTCAAACACCATTTTTCAGGGTCACACCATTTTTAAGAAGGTCGTGCTACTAGCTGGAGACTTTAGAAAGCAAATGAAATAAAATAGAGGAATGATTTTTTTCAGTGAAAAAGGGATATCTCAAGAGCAATGGGCCCACTTTACTTTTTGCTTGGGACCACTAAAACCATTCCATTTGTTTTCATCCTGAACATTTGTCCTCAACGACAGCAGAAAGACCAGCCCTTCCCAAGGGGCTTCATCCACGCCAGAGCCTGGCAGCATTCCTCCTCTGCACCAGCATCCCTCCCACATGATGTAGAGAAACAGATGCTGTTTCACAGGTCAAGTCATGTCATGACCCTTCCCATAACATATTTGTGCTCTTTACTAAAAATACCACAGTCTTTTTCAACTCCCGTGCCCTACTGGAGAAAGAAGCATCATGTACCAGTCTCCACGTTGTAGCAGAGTGTGCTAGCTGAGCCAACAGGAATGCACAATATGTGCTTTGATGGCCAGCAGCTCAGGACCGGATGAAGGAGAAAAGCAGTTCTCCCCTTTGGTTCTTCTTCTTCCCTTCCTTCATGCTACTGCATTGCTTTGATCCAGTGCTCTGTCCCTACTTGTAATGTGACGTCGAGTTCTGGGAGGAGGTTTTCTCAGTATTTCAAAGGACATTGTCAGTTCCCTTCACTGAAGAGGACCAGAAGGATATGGGGTGACAATCTTGGTTCCTACAATGGAGGCAGTTCTGTGGTTTCCCTGCAAATTTACAGATCTGTGATTACTTGATAACCTTCAAGCAGATCCATAGCTGCGAAGGAACAGGGCTGCTGTCTCTCCTCTCCTCGTTTTGTCACTCCTCTCCTCACACCTGGGGCACTCTTCAGCCTCTAGAAGACCTAGTATAGGTAATAAGATTCCCAATATAGGGGCTGGAAAGGGTGGTAGCTTTGAAAGAGCCTCCAAAGAGTCTTCACATTAGAAGTGGATAAGAAATACTGAGCCTCACCAGAGAGTGCCTCACCATCAGCCTGTGTTCGTGGAAAGAGTGTCATCTACCCAGTTCAGATTCAGTGTCATGCTTGGCAGAGGTTGTTAGTGTTCTCTTCCTGACCTCTCACCAGGTCCTCTCATTGCAGCAGATACGGTTTTGCTGTCTTCTTCCTTCACTGTGGCTGCACCTGCCATGGCCTCTGCCTTAAAAACTGTGCCCAGAGAAAGAAAAAAAATAATGGAGAGAGAAAATGTCCCCTGAACTGCATAACCTGACTAGAGCAGTCAAAGCTGGCTCCTTTGTTGGGTCCAGAGTTGGGAGTAGTGTACTGTGAGTATAATATAATTCATAAACTTTGGGAGTACTGTTGGGGTTTTCTCAGGGTTCTTTGGTGAGTGTTGGTCTTTGAAAGGAAGCTGGTTAAAGGAGCACTGGCACCCAGGCTGGATGTGGTGCCCACAGATCTGTGAAAATGTGGGATGCCAAAGGTAGTGAATGGAGGGGGTGGCTACTTGTCCTATCATTGGAAAAGGAAGGGCAAGCAAGTTAATCTGATCCCATTTGGATTAAGGAACAGGTCATCTCCTTACAGAGCAGAGGGAATTAGGAAAACTTCTGGGAGAGAAAAGCAATAAACCTCAATGAATCAGGCTGAGTTGGAGGCCTGTTAAAGAGTGACTCAGCTAGCGTCTAGTGATTCTGGGTGAGATTCCATGTTAAAGAGCTCCTAGGAGGAGGTGCTGAGTGATTGTTTTATTGTTTCTTACAAAACTTGCTGTGAAATCCCTGTAAATACGTTTATGAGCTTGTTGGGGCGGCTTCCCCGCTGCTGCCTGTACTGTAAATAAACATGCGTGTCTTTGATTCACGGAAGTTCTTCTGGACTCCATTATGATCCCTGGCTCTGCTTCCAGTTCAGATGTGGGGCCCCTCCTGCCCCAACTCACAAGAAACACAGCATTTCTGCTCTCCAGCAAATAACTAGAAGAATCAGTGCACATGTTTAGGATTACACATCTCCATATGGCAGCCTGACTTTCCTCCCCCTCCTTTCTTCTTCCCCCAAGAAGAGCCCTGTGAACTTCACCAACTCTGAAAAATCAGCCTGTAGAAAGGCCATTAGGTCTCTAGACAGCTTGCATGCACTGTCCACCTTCCTCCCACGTGGCAAGGACATTTGGACACAACTCCCTGAGCCTGGGTGGACAATGCAAGATTTAGGGAATGACCGTTGCCTACATTGAAGGTAGTTGTTTGCAAGTATGTAGTCCATCTACCTTTGAAGGCAACCTCAAGAAACTATAAGTTTTTTGACTTTGCATTTTACTTGGAGCAACCACACCAAAATAGTGTGATCAAGGCAATATGACAAGGCCAGCCTTTCCAACATCAGATGGTGTGGCTGTTTGCCCTCAGCAGTAAACCTGGATTCCTAACCACAATACAAAAAGAAAAGAAACCTAAAGTTGAAGAAAACATCTCAGAAATGCAATAGCAGCAAAGAGAGATTTTATCAGTTTCTCTGCTTCCACCCACTCGCCCATTATGGAGTTAAAATACGGGGTTAGTCCAGGAAACAATATACATCAAAATAAAAGAGCAAGGATATTTACTCATCAGTATAAACCAAACGAGACATACCAAACACCACAATTAATCCTGAGAGCAACAAAACATCTTGTGGATTCAGAGAGCGAAAAAGCTCCTATTACGTGTAATACTTTGCAGTCCAACTATGATCTGAAATGTTTGAAGCATAACTTAATAAATTGTCATAGGCACAAACAGGAGACCAGGGAGATATTTCATAGCTGGCTTTTGAAATGAAACAGGATCAGTGCTGCAGGACAGCCCCTTCAGAGGGTAAAATACTGAACAGAAGTCTCTTGCAGGGAAAAAAGGACCTGCACGTAAACGAGGACCTTGAGGATATTTAGTATTATAAAGGGCTGAAGTAAAATAGAAGTCAAAGGTTTAAGCTGATACACACCTGCATATCAGGGTGGCTGTGTCTGAGCATCTGAGGCAAGGAGTCTGTGTACACAGAGAAGCGAGTCTTAATCAAAAGGCAGACAGTGACGCTGTCATTGGGGCACTGGGCCAGGACTCTGGAAGCTAGCTCAGGTCAGGGCAAATTTTCAATGGCGTCTAGGTACTGAATTTCCACACATGTTAGTGGGTGTCAGTTTTCAACTAGGAATACATATCTCCAACTTTCTGAGTCCTTCCAGTACTTTGGATCCTTTGTACTTATGTTGTGCATCTCCACTCCCTAGCTATAGGACAGGAATTGTTCTCATGTCTGCCTTGGCTGCTGGTCTCATAGGTGGAGATTTTCTCCCACTATAGGGACCTATTCAGACCACTTAGTAGTAGGATAAAAGGATAAAATGAAGACCCAGGAGTATTGTGCCAAACACTCCCATAGGTGCCAGACCCCTTCTTTGCCCAGACAGGGAGAAAACTTATCAGGATAGCAGTCTGGCACCAATAGCAGCTGGGTCTCATTTGGACCACCTACACATTGTAAGGATAAGGAAACTGTCTCCAATTATCTTCTGAAAACAATCAACAAATCTCCCTAATTTCTGCCTCTATGAAAATGTCCATTTTCTGCCTCCCTTTTTTTTTTTTTTTTCTATTTTTCACTCTTGGTTTTCAACTAAACATCAAACATAATCAAATCAGATGAGTGCTGAAAAGGAGAGGTCTGCTACTTGATGATTTAGTTCAATGGTTTGACCTTGAGTCTCAGACTGGTATCTATGACATAAAAAGTTAAAATCTATACCCAGGTATCTGTGAAGACTTCCAGGGAGGAACAAAGGAGAGAAACTCCCAGAAGAAAGGAAAAGCTGATGGGGCATTTCTGAGATATGCTTGCAATGATTTCTTGGTAAACCAATGGTATTTGTCCAGTCCGACATTTTGCAGTGCAAATGAACATCTTTCCAAAGCAGGCATCCAGAATGTTTTTCATTATATATAACATTTCATATGTTATATGTTATTATATGTTCACATCTCACATCTCTGGCTCAGCCTGCTTCCAAACATTTTCTGGGGAAACTCAGATCCTACTCTGAACTTTCTAGCGCAGTCTTATCCTTAATTTTATCTTCTAGTTATCTGGACTATACAACTTTAGTGAAAGGGAAATTAAGTGGTTGTCAATTGATCCCAGAGCAATGGGGATTTACTGCGCCAATGTGATGGCTCATGGGAAAGGATTTGGCTCCATAGCAGTAAGTCAAAGATGGGAAGAAAGAGTTATCCCAGCAATGTGACTGATGGTCACAGACAGAAATACTTTCCTTGCTGTTTTGCAGGTCAATTGCTGCACCTTAGACCTTAAAAAAAACATATGGTGACTGACCTTTGGATGCTGATCTGAACCCACACCTTTCAACTCTCTCCACTCTTCAAGTTTTACTTCCCTCTCTATTCTCACCGAAGCCATTACAAATATTCCTCTTTTTTTTCCTCTTTCCCTTGCTTTGGCTCAGCCATGACTTGAAAACTCATGACAGGAATCATTCAGCATAATTTTACATCCTGTGCTATGCGGATACTCAAGTGAATGATTTAATGGTCTCTCCTGTCTTGAAAAATCTCTTCAGGTTAAAACCGTAACAGTAATGCTAATGTAGACATTTTGCAGATGCTTATTTCAGGACATGCATGTTTGTGATTTGCATTGTTTGGTGTCTAGGAATAATTCAGTTCCCAAACCAGCACTGACAATCACGTTCATTAATTTATGTGCAGTCACTTAATTCATTCTGAAACAGATTTAGAAATTCTTATCCATTTGGTTTTAATATGTTTTACTTATTCATGTAGGCCCTAGAAACAGAAGCTTTGGATAAGCACATTACATCACTTACAATGTCTGAGAATTAGCTTTTAAATAAGTTTATGAAAGCCTTGTGATTAAAGCTTGCGAGGAAATTTTTAGTCCTTCCCCCATAGTCTACAGGAATAGAATGCCAAGAGAAGTGAAACCAATACTTCTAACCAATATGAAATTTACCTCAAAAAACATAGATCTTCCAGCTATGCAAGGAATTTTGTCATGATGCTAAGCTCCTGCAAGGTTTGTCTGTTCCAGAAGATGATCATCCAGAATCAGATCTAAAGTAGTCTGGGCTTGAGTGGCTGTTCTCTGCTCAATGAGATTATGTACCTTGCAGGATTTGCTCTGATTGTCAAAATGAAGCTTGAAGTACTTCATGAATTTATATGATTCACAGCTCCTTTAAGTGGAGGTGATTTGTCTCCCATCTGCCAGAAACATCTCTGCAAGGGCCTTCTTCATAACCAGACATAAAACCAGCCCCAAAGAAGAGTGTGAAAGGAGATAGATAAATGTCTAGTTAATCCAAACAATGCTTTATCCCTCAATACAGATGCTTAAAAGATTTCACAAGGGGAGAGCTGCCACGTAGCCTGCACATATGTGCTAGAAAACTGTCAGCAAGCCCTGAAGTTTCATAATCCGAATAAAAATGGATTTGAGAAATTGATTTGGATTAACTTGATCTGCTTTTTAGTGAAAAGATTTGGAATTCTAAACAAGCAGCTTAGCCACGATTAACTCATTTAAACACTTTCACAGCTAAATGTATTCACAATGCCCCAGACTATAGGAGATTTAGCCGAACGTCATCTAGGGGTTCTCCTGCCCTTCTCCTCCATATCTGCTCACTCTGCAAATGGCTCCTCATCATATCACCTCTTTCCTTCCTTTCAGTGCAAGAGGCTGGAGAAATCAAAACGTGGGAATTTCTCCCCAACATTCCCATTTGCTTGCGATTTCCTCCACTGATTATCTGGTGGTAAAAAAGGTGATCTGAGTCGCACTGGATTTCCCAGGTCAGTGCAGAGGCCCAACTATGGAATATCGGCCATGCAGCTGCTGCCATAGCCTGACATGCAAGTCCTTCAAAAGGAAGAGGCACCTGGGTCCAACCCTCTGCTTACAGGCTACCCAGAAATAAGAATTAGTCTTTGAATTATATATGAACACCCAGAGCAGTTTTACTGTTTTGTCCTTGCCTCTGGACCTGTCAGGACTCATTGTTTATGCCTACACTAGAAAACTAAACTAAATGATGACATGTGCCCAAAAAGTGTCACTCAGCCATCCATAGTTAAATTATTTGTATCTCCTTTGGCACTGGTTAGACCTAGGTCAATTTGCAGTGCACAGGCATGACTGACAGGTTAGCACACAGCCTAGCAGGCAATTTGGATGCAGTCATCCTGGTTTGGGGATTAGAGGGATGAATATAACCTTAAATTGCATAAATTGGCCTCAGAGCCAAAGGTGGCTCTTCACCCATTTTATGTGATAGAATAGATGCATGCTGATGGGAAACTAAGAACACAACAGACAGTTCAGGAGTTCCTTCATGTGACAGATGCTGAGAAGGGGGCAGTGATAATGGTGAGGGGCAGTCAGCACTGCTCAGAAGCCAGCAAAATATGTTTCACCTTCCATTTGCCACAAAGAAAGGATCTTCCTGAAAGAAAAATAATTTTACACCATAGGCTCCAGTGCATTCCTGTTGTTTTAGGATAAGGAACAAGGATACTTGCTCACAGGTAACCCAGAAGAAGGCAACACTGAGAGCTGAGAAGTCCTCCAAAGGTGAAACATTTTCTGTAAATTAGATAAAATGAGCTATGAAATTCCAGTGCCAGGACTCACCAGAAACAGTCAGATTTTCCCATAACTTTTTTTTTTAATAAAACATTATAATTTTTTTAATCTCCACAGGAATGTTCTGGGATTTTGTTTTGTCTTGTTTTGTTTCTTTCCCAAAGGAGGGCGAAGATCTGTTTTCAGGACTAAAAGCACCTTGAAATAAAATGCACGATTTACACTAGACCTTAAAAAATTTATGCTTTGGCTCTTCACATTTCTTGAGGGTTACTGGTGAAAACTGGCATTTTGTGTCCAGACGCAACCTATTACAAGGCAGATGTCTAACCTTAAGCTGTGCCTCAGTGCAGACACACAAACTGTACTTTCTCATCCAGACACTTTTCCTTTGATTCTTTTTTTTGGCTTTACTGCTTCTTTTATTGCTTTTCCTTATGTTTTAAATTTTTTTTAAAAAAAATCATTTTTTAGAATCAAACACACAAAAGATGAATCAAAACAAAGTCTTGTTAAGAGAGCAGAGTCTGAGCATCTGCACCCAGATTAAGTTGCTGTTAGCACTAAATACCTAAGTCTAGCTCCAGAAGTCTAAGCAAGACGAGGTACGGAGAAAAACAAATTTAATTAGAAATGCAGCTTCATTTAAGTCAAAATGAATCATGTCATTTATGTAGAAACTCCATGCAACAACTATGAAGCTTTTCCTCTCTTTCAGTCGCTAAAATATTAAAGTAAAGGCAACATTTGCCAAAGGCATTGAATTCACTGTCCCCTGGGGTAACATGCTACAAAACGTGATGTAAAGGAAGTCCAGAGAGAAGTAGGTTCCTACCCTGAGCATTTAACTCTACTGTAGTACCCAGGATCCAGCAGGATTCTCTCTGAAATACCTCCATTCAGAGTTCTCCAGAGCCTCAAATTTCTCTCACTAGCCCTAAGCAAAACCACTGAGACATTACATTGCCTCCCAGTACTTGGATCGGGGTTAAAAACAGATACTGAAGTCTCTGAAGCTGGTAGGTTCAAGAGACATTCCCTTACTTATTCTGGGGCCATCATGAAGCACATAGGAAACACGTTACGCCAGACCTCAAAGGCCAGAAGGGACAAAGTACCAGGTTATAAGGATGGGAAGAGGCATGAGGATTCCCTGATACCTGGTACTACCTATGTTCTTTTATTAGCTACACTGTGCCATTTTCTGCTTCACTGAGTGCTCAGTTTTTGACAACAAATGAGTAAGAAGAGAATATTACACTCTACTAGTTTAGGATGTGGACCTGGGATATAGGAATGGAAGGATGTCTGATTTTCAAAGCTACGAGAGAATGAGCATGGATATATGGACAGAAGACCTTACATGGGGAGGACCTAGAGACACTTGCCTCAGAGCACCCTTCAGTACCCAGGATCTCCCTTTTGTGTGGATAGACTCACAAGCAAGTCAAATGAGAACTGGAACAAAATGTTCCTATGTCTAGGATAATTACTTGAACTACTAATGTCTTCTTGGATGGACTTGAGCCAAAGCTGCACATGCCCTTTCACAGAGCCTTGGCTACAAGACTAGCCTTTATGTCCGACAGCCTTATTGCTGCAGACCTCAGGATTTAATTGTGGGTAGAATCGAGGTTTAGGTACTTTGCCTCCTTTTGTCTCTCTCTGACGCTGTGTGGCAACTGAGCAGACGATCTTGATGATGCCCAGAAAAGCCCTCAGAGAACAATCAAACTACTCTACCTTAAATACCTATCTCAGGATGAACTGAATCATCTTCGATATGTTCTGACTTCTGCATGTTGACAGCACCTATGAAGACTAACTTGCACTAATATGTCTTGTTCTTGGCCTAACTGAGGCCGGATGGGTCTCACCTGTAGGTGCATCATGGCTAATAGGCATTTCTTTCACAACACGCTGCTGAGCTTCAGCTACACTTAGATGAAATATCCAAAGACCATATTATTTTTCTCCCAAAATATAAACATAGGATCACCTTTGGCCTGACACCTCCAAGATACCCAGAACCCCATGTTTTACCTGAAACCCCATGTTTTAACCTTGTGTTTCTTTGTTATATCAATGGAACATGAGTCAGTAGAGTTTCTGAGCTTGCCTACCACACTGGGCGTTCTATAAAATCCAGCCCAAGGCACCAGTTAACTTTGCCTGGTACCTGTACACCTACACACAAGATAGGTGGGTTATTTTCAAAGTCTCATTCTGCTTGCTTAGGAGCGGTATCTCATTGTCCACATCTCTTAGGCCACCTCATATGGTGGTTTCATGACAGCAGGTTGTGTCTAGTAGTGGCTTCTGACTGTTCTTACGTGGCTGGCACACACATGAACAGCACAGAGCGACTGGAAATCAATCACAGCAGTGTTGTGGTTTAATTCCAGCAAGCAACTAAGCTCTGTGCAGCCCCTCACTCAATCATCTCCATCCCCATGGTGTGATAGGGAGGTGAATTAGGGAAAAAAAGTAACGCTTGTGGGTTGAGATAAAGACAGTTGAATAAGATACATAATAATAATAATAATAATAATAATAATAGAATATACAAAATGCAATTGCTCACCATCCATTGACAAGTCCTCAGCCTGTTTCCAAGCAGCAATCCCAGCCCCCTGCACAACTCTTCCCAGTTTATATACCGAGCATGACATCATATGGTATGGAATATTCCTTTGGCCGGCTTGGGTCAGCTGTCTTGACTGTATTCCCTCCCAGCTTCTTGTGCACCTTCTTGCTGGGAGAGCACAGGAAAGCAAGAAAGTCCTTGACTTAATGTAAGCCCTGCTTAACAACAGCTAAAACTTCAGCGTGTTACCAACATTAATCTTAGATCAGCTATTAGGAAGAAAATTAACTCTATCCTAGCTGAAACTAAGACAAGCAGTTAGCTTCTTTTCACTCTGAGGCCTTACTAGGTGGTACTACCTTCTGTCTCTCACCAAACATAAGGCCAGTCCCCAGAGTTCATAAATAGTGTCTTGAACATGGAGTCCTAGAGCAAGTAAGAGATGAGAAGACAATGCAGCAGAGGGATATTTTATTAGAGACCTAGATTTCTACTCAGGCCGGTAAATTTATAGAGGTTAAATGTTAGCGAAGAGTTGGGAACACTTTATGGCCATATCTTGGAATCATAGAATTATTAAGGTTGGAAAAGACCTCTAAGATCATCAAGCCCAACCAGCAGCCCAATACACCATGCCTATTAAAACAAGTCACAAAACACCATGTCTATATGTTTTCTGAATGCCTCCAGGGAAGGAGACTCCACTGCTTCCCTGGGCAGCCTGTTCTAATGTCTCACTACTCTTTCGGTAAAGAAATGTTTTCTAATACCCAAAAGGATCTTCTAGACTTTACACAAGAGAGGGGTGGCAAAAGCAATGAAAATTTTCCAACACACTTCTCCAAGCCAAAGCTTAATCCTGACGTACTCTAACTGAACAGTTATAGAGTGAGAGAAACTCTGTGGTAAATTATTTTCCCTGCACCAGCTCAATTTCAATGTTATTATTTACAGCACTTCACTTCTTTCAGACTAAACAAAAGCACCAATCTCTTTATTAGTCCCCATAATTATGTAGTTCTGTTTTCATGTTTTTGTCTTTAAAAGATTTTTTTTGCCCCAAAGCTCAAGGTGAGCATTATAAATTGCTTGTTGTACACAAGGAAATAAGCATTTGTTGCATACATGCATTTGCCTTTGTAAAAGCTGGAACACAGTTTATGAGAAAACTCTCAGGAAATCAGCCTCCTTAATGATGGTCATGCTACGTTTTTCTGGTTATGATTAACACCGGAGAGCTGACATTGCTTAGCTCAAATGGTGTTTTCAGCACAGATCTGGGAAAGATGCAAAGCTTCTTTTTGTTAATTTGTCAGAGTAGATTAATTTTTCAGCAGCACATTACTGGAATGCCGCCTGCCCAACTTTAAGCTCCATTGTGAGAAGCCAGTGATACTGAGCTGACAGCAGTCGTGGGCAGACAGAGCCCAGATGCGGTACAGAGCTCCAGTAACATACCAGTGATGTCTGGAGATCATGACTTGGAGAATGGTTTTCAGCCCGAGCCAATCTTCTTCTACAATCAGACAATCCGTTCCTCAATGAACTTGTCCCAGATTCACAAATCCTGAGTCTTGGATAATATCTGTACTTGCCTTGTAGCTGTACCCGAGAACATACAGCATAACCATTAGTTCAAGCACTAAATGAAGACCCTGAAATATTCCACTAAACATACAGCACTGCCTCTCTCACTTAACACTGGTAAGAAGATCTGATGAAGATCAGGTATCAGGAACTACAGGTGACCGAGGAGATGCTCAGTCTGAATCTAAACTTTGCATCATTGAGATAGTTTAAGGTATCGAAATAACCAGTTGTTTTCTCCAGTTACCTCAATTTTACTGCAGTCAGAGACCGCAGTGCTCCTGCTTGTATGCACTGGTGGGGTTCTAGTCATATCCCTGCTTCCTGCTTCCTGGTTGCAAAGCCTCAAGCGAGTCTAACAGTCCCATATTGCTACTGTGTGGATGAGGCATCTGAGAAAACCAGATCTGCTTTGGATACAGATTTGCGTTTCTGTTTAGTAAAGCCATAACATCATACTTTTCACTTCTGCAGATTCAGTGACTGCAATGGGAGTTTTAGCTGGTTTAATTGATGCATTTATTTATTATCTTCTCATACAACTAAAATCAGCCTAACTCTGCTGTTGCATGGCAATATACCATTGTAGAAGCTCCTCTGTAGCTTATCTGCTTTTAATTAATGACTAAGTTTCAAGGACTTTCTTCACCTCTTATGTATGCCTTCACAAAACAGTTGAAACAGCAATCACTAAAAATAATGTGGTGTTAAAAAGCAGCATCAGACCCTTTGCCGTCTGTTCTCTTACTTGTTCTTTGTTCAAAAGAAAGTTCTACCACATACATATCTGCTTTACCTGAATGAAGAAGCATTTGCATACATCAGGATACATATTGGGAAAGTTAAGCCTGAAATTCATGAGCAAATGACAAGGACAGTTGAATGAATAATGATAAAAGAGTCATTGGGAAGACTGAAATGTTAAACAAGGAGGCAGGTGCCTCACAAAGATCAACAGTCGAGCCCTGATTTGGATATACCTTTTCTATATATAAATGCATGGTCTTATTCTCAAAGAATGCAGCTTTATGTGTCCAAAGACCTCTCCTTACAACCCTCAACAGTCTTCATGAGAAGAAAGTTGTTCGCTGCTGCCACAAAGGATGCTGAGGCAGACAATCCTGCTCTGCCCAAAATAATTGTTGCGCTTGAGTTTTGGTGCTCAACTTTTTCCTGCTAAATTTTGCTGCTCTCCAGTGCTAAATAGAGAATCCTTAAGTAGTGTTTATATAGAAATGCAAGAGACCTTAAATGTTCTTTGAAATGGATCCCCATAAAGTAAAATTAGGATATTATTGTTGTTGAATGTGCAGTGCTCATTTTCCAAAGAAATGCCTAATCATCAGGATTAAGGTCTAAGAATGTTCATTTGTGTGTGTGTATGTATACACACACACACATGCACCTTAATGTGCTTCTAGTTTTCTGTCAGAATTTTTCATTTCTGCATGGGATAACAAAGTATTCTCTCATCCAGAACCCAGGATCTTAAAGTGTTTCTTAGCTTTGTGAATGAAAGGTTCAAGCAGTTACAGCAAAACCAGGTTCTGTTCTTTAGACCCCTACAACTTCAATATTAAGAGATCTCATCAGCTCTCACCAAGACAAGGAAGGTTGTGCTCACTAGCAAAGCCTGCCCTGCGTTTGAGATGCTGAACTCCTCAGTGCTAGAAAGATTCATGAGCAAAAGAACAGAAAGAATAACTTCTATAGAGGTGATGAAGGTGAAGACTTTGGAGACAAAAGGCTCCAAAAACTTATTCAACTCTCAGGGAGATGTCTCTAACATAAGCCACAAAATAATTTGCAGGCTGCAAAATCATAGACACTCATTAGTTTCAAGGTAGGGTGTGCAGTTGCACTGTGCACTGTATCATGGTTATAAAGCATCTGTGCCACAAGCCTAATGATATTGCTCAAAACACACACAACTATTAAGTTCTTTTGCCCCTGCAGTTATAAGGCAATGAAGCACAATGTGCCCTTTGAAACTGAATGAATAAATACACTGATAAGAGGTCAGCAAGGAAATTATTTTTATTGCTACATCAATGTTATGAATAAAACCAAAAATAAAATATGATGTTAGAACCACATGGCATGGAACTGAGGATGAAAAATGAAAAAACTCACAACCAGAGGCAAACTTGCATTCAGAAATTTACAATTATAAATCACATTGCAAATGTTTCTCTCCCAGAAGAGATAGGTGGTTCTGAGACAAATGACAAAAGCAGTGTTTAGTACCCTGCATTGAGCTAATCAATACAAGTCTCTCCCCAAGACCGTAAGTTCATCAATGTTTCATACACACAAATCAAAGTTCTACCAGCCTTTTAAACTGGTTTGCCCTAAGCAGTTTTATTTTACACAATTTCACGTATGTCTTTGTTTTTCCCACAGGGTCAGCACCACATTCAGATCTCTACACAGAAATCAAAAACATCGTTCTTCCACATCATCAATACATTCAGGAAATAGCTCACATCCATCACAAGGAGAATTTGGTTAGTCTTCTTAAAAATCTCTTCTTATCTGAGCAGTAGACAACACTTTTCCATCTAAGTAAAACTGGGAGAAACATTAAAGCCTTGTCTAGAGCATCCTATCTAGAGTCCCTCTCTTAAGCTTCATGGTCGCTCTACTGCACTGACTTTAATCTAAGTATTTTACTGCCCTCTTGTACTTAGACACTCTCGTACCCTGGACATCAACAGCAATGCTGTCATACCACACACGCCTGTTCAGAAGATGGTCGAGCAGAAACACAAAAAAACAAAACACAAAATATTGTGTCACAGTCAAACTAAGGCAGAGGGTATTTTTGACATTGCTTTTTTCCCCTCCTTTTTACTTCCAGCTCTAAGATGGACCCGCTAATCAAAACAACATGTTTATGTCCTCACAGACATGTTGTGAATGTACTCTTTGCCAGATTTGTGGAGAAGGATTTGTTGTGATGGGTTTTCTCAGTCTATCCTTGTTAGGAAATTTTTTATTGGAAAATTCCATATAACCAGTCAAAAATTATGGAGTTTTTTTGGCACTTTACTAACTCAATATAAACTAGAAATAGTCCAAATCAAAATAACACATTCAGAAATTATTTACTCCTTCATTCTTTCACTGTAAGAGGTCTGTGGGGGGTGTATGAGACAAACTTTGACTGCTGTCATTGTTGCTTTTTCTTTTGAATGGAAATTTGCAATAAGGAAGTAAATACAATTAGTCCACATTCCGTCCTGGAAAACTGAGGATGTTTTATAGCCAGTGTCTAAATATGTCTGTGGTAAATCACTTCCCACCAATGAACTGAATTGGCCATATAGTACCAGCCACACTAAGATGTTTACAAGAAATGAGATATTTCTTTTGCAAAGATAGAGAGAACTTATTATCCACCAGAAAAAGTTTTCACTGATGAAATTGCATCATGTTCTGTAAATAAAACTTTTAAGTCTTGGGCTTTCATCCAAAAGGACCATGTAGACTATTGAAGACTGTGTCATGACTTACATCCTCCAGGAAAACCAGCCTCGAGAAGGACTACAGCTGGGAGGAATTTTGGAAGGCCAAAAGGTCTGGGGAGAGGGACCTGCAGAGCTGGGTGCTTGGAGTCAAGGGACTCATTGTTTCCCAGACCTCTTGTTCCTGTCACATTCTCCATCAGGAACACAATGATGACCACATCTATATGCCCTCAGGCTTCCCATGGTGCTGCCTGTCTCCCCACTGCAGTCAGCCCTTTCCCTCCTTATGCAGGTCCCTCCAAGCAGGGAAAGCCATGATCCTACCAGCAGGCAGGAGGCAGGGCTGGAGCTGGGAAGGCAATCACAGAGAGAGCAGGAGTTTTGCTCTACTGGCTGCCCCCCATGTGTGGGTTTAGCGAGGGACACGAGGAGTGTAGACAGATGTGGTTGGGGCAGGAGGTTACCAAGGAGAATTAGCCCATTCCCTGGTGGACTCCAGCCCTCAGCAAGTGGCCTGAGAAGAGACTCAGCTTCACCAGCCTCAGCACTTCTTGTGCTGGTGGTTTTTTGTACTCCCCTGGTCCACAAAGCAATATTCTAAAAGATGCAGCATAGCTGGTACTGTGAACCCTGACATAAACCCAGATAGGGAACCCTGCTGAGATGCTGTTATGATAGAGGAAGCATTGGGGGGGGTCTCAGAAGTGTGTCAGAGTTGTGAGTGGCACCTTCAAGGGTCTTGTCAGACAACATCCAGCCTTCCCTCCCAGAAAAAGCCTCTTCTGTAAGCGCTGTCAGATGAGCTCCTTAGTCCTCAGGCTATATCATTAGCAATCACTTTTTCTTGGTCTTTAATCAGTTCTCAGAAGCAAACTTGTCATTGCCAGATCACTTCCAGTTCCAGGAGAAAGATCTTGCATTGGTTTTTGATGTAAGCCACAATTTCTTACATTGGTTTGCTCGAGCCCTCTCGAGCCTTTTCTTTGAAACTGTCCTTTTCAAAGACACCAGAAATACACAGATGCTTTACTGGTGCTGTAATGACATTGAGAACTTGGACACCTAGGACAGCTATGGGCTGAAACAACACTCACAGATATTGCTAGGTCGTTACTTTGGAGCAACACAGTGTTATTTCCAGAAAGGAAAGCAATTCATACAAAGAATTGTTTACAAAAAGCATTGAATGCCTCTGAGCTTGGCTGTTCCTGGGTGGTCTAAGGCTCCAAAAACACACGAGTTGGAGGGAGAACTACTTCTGTCCCTTCTAAACAATTCATTTATTTAAACAAAATCCTGTTACACCAAGAATGAGGCAAGGATCTTTCCACATAAAGGGGATTTTTAAAGACCTTTGCAAGAAATGGAATGTACAAATTGCTGCCTTTTTAAAAGCCAAAGGATGTTTTTCCAGCATGGCACTGCCTCCCCACATAAATGCTGCGAGGAACTTATGCTTCACTCATGATACAAAACAATATCAGACTCCAAACACAACCAGAAAACAAACAAGCCAAGCCAGTACCCTGACAGAAAATGTAAAGAAAGATGCCCATCTACTTAGATGTCCTGTGTCAGGGTTTTTTAATGGCACTTTCCATCACGTCATTATAGCTCATGTTTCTCCATGAAGCCATAATAGAAAGGGAAAGGTGTTTTCTCATAGCTCCAGGGAAGAAATTTGACTTTGTTTCCATCTGCTGTCACTATTTGTTCTCAGAAAATGTTTGTTCCAAAAACATAAGCTTATTATGGAGGAGAAATGATTGAAGTTCTCAGGAGGTGCCGAAGTGGCAATGTTCTCATTTGGCAAAGGATGCAAAGCCTTGGCAGAAATAGGTCCTCATCAAGACTGCATTTGCCCTGTTCAAGCTCAGCCTCAACACGAGGATTTGCTTTTCTTCGCAGTCACACAGCTTTGCTCAGAACAATATCCTTCAAAAGGAAAGAAATCCAAACCCAGGTTTTGATTTTTCCCTTCTATCCCCCAATCTATTCAACAGAAAAATGGCATATAAACTAATGAAAGCCAAGATCCATTCCAATGCCATGAAAAATGTAAAGTTTCCTCAGCAGCTAGTGGAAAACAGGTAGCACAGGTCCTCAAACAACTAGCAGAATTAGAGAAGGAGGAGACATCAGCCACAGGTGTGTAGTCTGCCATAATTTGCAGTCTTAGCCGTAGTTGGGTAATCTAGTGGTGAAACAGGAAGAGGACTCTATGAGGTTATTCAGCAAAGGAGTAGTATAGGAGGTACTGGGACATCTCAAAGAATAATGCTTCCAAAGAATGGTGGATTAGGCATTAGCACAATTTCATACTCCTCTCCCTTCATTAGAAGTTCCTCTAGAAGGATAGCTGATAAGAAAACATGGCCTGCTCCTTGGAGAACTCACTTTTAAAATTAATGTTTTTAAATTAAAAAAAAAAAAGAAATTCCTAGCTGAATATTTTTTCAAAGCACTTTATTTAGACTCTCTTAATGTAAAATTAAAAAAATAATTATTCAAAAATGAATATTATAACTAATTATGATCTGAATGAGGGGATTGAGTGTACCCTTAGTAAGTCTGTAGATGATGCTAAGCTGCGCAGAAGTGTTAATCCTCTTGGAAGTGGGAAGGCTCTGCAGAGGGATCTGGACAGGCTGGATCAATGGGCTGAGATCAACGGGATGAGGTTCAACAAGGCCAAGAGACAGGTCCTGTACCTGGGACTCAACAAGCCCATGAAACCCTGCAGGCTTGGAGAAGAGTGGCTGGAAAGCTGCCTGACAGAGAAGGCCCTGGGAATGTTGGTTGACAGCGGCTGAATATGAGCCAACAGTGTGCCCAGGTGGCCAAGAGGGCCAATGGCATCTTGGCCTGTATAAGAAACAGTGTGGCCAGCAGGAGCTGGGAAGTCACCCTTCACCTTAACTCAGCATTGGTGAGGCCACGCCTAAAATACTGTGTCCAGTTTTGGGCCCTCATTAAAAGAAGGACATTGAGGGACTGGAGCGCTTCCAGAGAAGGGCAATGAAGCTGGTGAAGGGGCTGGAGAACAAGTCCTACAAGGAGCAGCTGAGGGAACTGGGACTGCTTAGCTTAGAGAAGAGGAGGCTGAGGGGAGACCTCATCGCTGTCTACAACTACCTGAAAGGAGATGGTAATGTGGTGGGTGTTGTGATCTTCTCCCAAGTAACAGGTGATAAAATGAGTGGAAATGGCCTTCACGTTGCGCCAAGAGAGGTTCAGACTAGACATCAGGAAAAATTTCTTCATTGAAAGGCAAGCACTGGAACAGCTGCCCAGGGAGGTGGCTGAGTCACCATTCCTGGAAGTATTTAAAAGATGAGTACACAGGTTGCTCAGGGATATGGTTTAGCAATGGACAGGTATGGTTGGACTCAATGATCTTAAAGGTCTTTCCCAACCAAATGGTTCTATGGAAACATGATTGGGTTTGTTTAGGTCTAAGATGAGGGTGTTGAGGTTTTAGATTTGCCAATTCTTTTTGTCTTTGGGATGGAAGGGAAAAAGAGAGTGTAGATGAAACAAAACACAAAATCAGGTAGTGATTTTCTGGAATTAAAAATACATCCATATTTTCAAACATTTTCTAGATGATTCTACCACTACTGAGTAGTTTAGGAAACAACCACGCATTTGCAAGTGTATAAGTGCATTGTGAAGGCATCACTGACACATGCATGTAGATGGGCAACTTTCCTCTTGTTTATTGGGTGGCTTCTCCAGCACTGTAAAGTCAGTCTGTCCCTCAGGAACTGCTCCCAGAAGAGGTGGTCAGCAAATCTTACCATTTTTGACAGGCTGTTGTAGTAGTTATAGAGATCACAGATGCCTGGCTGTGCTCACCATCTTGACCACACTGCCCTGGTACTACATCAACAGACTTTTGCTCGCAGTGGGTGGCTCCATTCCTTTGGTTCTTATTGAACCTTCAGCACTATAAAACCTTGTTTGGTGATGACAGACCTGGAAGCAGCAGTGTTCTGTCCCCCATCCCCAACCTGCCAAGGGCTCCTATCAGACTTTCAACATGAAACATGTTGGTCCAGGACCTCCTCTCCTTCCAGAGACCTTCTTGAGCTGCCCACTGGTGATCAGAGAGAGAGGGAAAAGAGGCTCAGTGTTGATATCTGTCAAACCTTTCTCTGGAGTTGTTCTGGCTGTGTTTCCAGATATTCAAATGAGAAATCCATCTTGTTCCTCCCTTCAGCAGGCAGACAACTCACAAGGGAAATCATGGGTCAGTCACACTCTTCTAGCCTTGAGGATAAAGCCAAGTCCACCCATCCTTCTATCCTTCTGGGAAGGCTCACATGGGAACTGTTAGACGTTCGTCATATAAACAATTGTCCACTAGAACGCACTTCCCAGAGCATCCATGGCTTCTGTGCCTCTGAGAGGCTTTCAAGTAGTCATGGTTAAGCAAACAAATAATTCCCAATGACAAGATCCAAGGGAATGGCAGGAAGATGTTAGGTTGGATATTAGGAAAAGGTTCTTCACCCAGAGGATGGTGGAGCCCCGGAACAGCTCCCCAGTGAAGCAGTCATGGCACCAAGGTTGGCAAAATTCAAGAAGCATTTGGATAACACCCTCAGACACGTGGTGGGAATTTTGGAGTTGCTCTGTGCAAGGACAAGAGTTGGTCTTGATGATCCTTGTGGGTCCCTTCCAACTCAGGCCACTGTATGATTGCATCAGGAACCCAGGGCTACCTAATGCAGTGTTCCAAATGGTGACAATTCCAGCACTGTTGCTAGAATAGGTCCATTCAGTGGTGGGTAACTGAAAACTCCCAAAGCAATTGATTTGCTTAAATTCTATTAAACTACCTCAGCCACGCAGGTAAGCAAGCACCTTCAGACCAGAGGTGTAGCAAGTACACACTTGTTCCAACATAAAAATGAGTTGCAGTGGAATGAACAGAAGCTATTACCACCTTTTTGGTGAATTGTGCTTAACTGTGACAGTCCTTGAGGCAATCACATAAATAGACAGACAAAGAGAAAAGGGAAGAAAGAGGCAAAGCTGCACCAGTTCTAATGAGTGGGCAATGAAAGGCAAGCAACACTCTGCAATTTTTTTCAGTTATCTAAGGACACTAGAAACTCAGATTCTGTTATTGAAACTTTGCTATGACAGAGACCTCAGTAATGAATGTGACCAGAAGGATTTCTGGGCCAGTCTAAGATGATTAGTTTCTTGTAATGCCTCCAGAAACTTGAGAGAGTCAATGCAGCACAGGAGGAAATTCAGATTCCCCTCAGCACCACAAGCATATGCTGTACATCCTGGCAGTACAACAGCTAAGCAAGTGTGTTTCATTTGCGTAAAGCCTGGGGGGCTGAGAAAGATGGCAGGCAAGGGGTTAAGTAGTGGCACTGCAGTTTCTGGAAGAGAAAGGCAAGCCTCATTAGCCAGCTGGAATTCATCGAGGATATGAACACCGGGGTGGACATGGGAAAGGCAGCAAACTCCATATTAGCAAGATTTTCAGGGTACATTGAACACAGGCCCATGAAAGAGGTCAGTGCCGATGGACTGGGCGATAGTGGGAGGTAAAAATGGCCCTGAGAAGTCAAGGGCAATAGGAAGCAAGTGAGAAGAGCATAGTGGGTATCTAACTGGAACAACTGACCTCTCTGCAACACACAATCATGAGTTTTTGTGTAACCAACCCCATCTGTACCACCAGAAAAGAGGATAACGCATGTGTGGTTGACTCTTTCAATGTCACACCCACCATTTCCACATGTTCAGCTTCTCCCAGGAGAAGGACCCTTAATTTTCCAACCCATCACATTCATTTACAAAGCTAACATGGCATGAGTTATTGAACTGTAACTGAATGGCTCTGTGGTTACTAATCCAAGTATCCTGTAATTTGTAGAAGTGTGAAAGTGTCCAAGTATGTAGCACGTGCACTTCCCAAGGCTCACTTGCCATCAGCCTGCAGCCCAGCAGACAGGACATGGCAACAGCAATGCTCTGTCCTTTAAATACAGTAACACGTAGTTCCCCTTATTATCACTTGACCACGCAACTGAGAGTCCGGGATTGTTCTGTTATCCTCCATTATGAAATTATAAAAGTAAATTAAGGCATAAATAATAGATTCAAGTGGAAAATTACCTCCTCATCCTTTTGACCAAAAGGTCATTGATTAGGACATGAAGCTGCATGAAACAGCAAAGCTTCTTTATTTGTCTGGGGGAATTTAGAATCATAGAATCATGGAATGGTTTGGGTTGGAAAGGACCTTAAATCCCATTCAATTCCAAACCCCTTGCCATGGGCAGGGACACCTCCCACCAGACCAGGTTGCTCAAGGCCCCACCCAACCTGGCCTTGAACACCTCCAGGGAGGGGGCATCCACAGCTCTCTGCGCAGTCTGTGACAGTGTCTCACTACCCTCATTGTGAAGAATTTCTCCCTAATGTCTAACGTAAATCTTCCCCCCTTCCAGTTTAATGCCATTCTCCCTCATCCTATCACTACAAGCCCGTGTAAAAAGTCCCTCCCCAGCTTTCCTGTAGCCTCTTCAGGTACTGGAAGACTGCTATGAGGTCCCCCCTGAAGCCTTCTCTTCTCCAGGCTGAACAACCCCAACTCTCAGCCTGTCCTCATAGCAGAGGGGCTCCAGCCCTCTGATCACCTTCGTAGCCCTCCTCTGGACCCGCTCCAACATTTCCATATCCGTCTTAAGTTGGGAATTCCAGAACTGGACACAATACTCCAGGTGAGGGTCTCAAAAGAGCGGAATAGAAGGAAAGAATCACCTCCCTTGACCTGCTGGCAATGCTTCTTTTGATGCAGCCCAAGACATGTTTGTTCTTCTGGGCTGTGAGCACACACTGCCGGCTCATGTCGAGCTTCTCATCAATCAGCACCCCCAGGTCTTTCTCCACAGGGCTGCTCTTGATCAAATTGTTAGTGGAGATATCTCACTTTGATGTAAAAAATTAAATAAGCATGGAAGTAAGAGAGCAGAGCTCTGCCTAAGCTTCTGTAAGAGGGAGTCACATTAGCCTGGTAGAAAAGCGTGTATTCTCTACTCTCTGCTTCTACAAGTGTTTAAATGTTTTGTATAACATGGCGAGTGCAACACAAAAGATTGAAACCAGACAACTCCAAAGCTCTGTGTGCTTAACATACCCTTTTGTGGTTAAAAAATATGGATTTACCTGCTCTTCTCTACGCCAGTGGGTTTGCTCCATTGGTTTACAGAGTTAAAGGCAAACCACCAACTCCTGCCCCACAAAACCTGGAACAAACCATTCAGCACTTTTGGGACAAATCCAGAAATAGTTACAGAATGACTTAAAGTCTTTTACTTACGGTAACTCAAAGGATTGTATTTTTGCTTTTTCTTTAGTCAAAGCCTTTTTAGAAATGCATGGCCTTGAGACAAGAGGAGCTAAAAAGTATGCAAAAGTACTGTGTGTGCTGTAAAGACGGTGAATCTACTTTTGTTACATCTTGTTACCTCGGGCAAGGCTGAGCTGGGCTTGTCCGCTCAACTCTGAAAAACAACATGCACAACCTACTCCTTTGTCTTGCAAGCCTTGGCTGGAAGATTTACAGCAGCACTAGCAATGCTAAGGGAAGATTGTTCAGCCATTTGTAACTGAGATTCAGTTGTGATTTACATTTGAAGCAGGTATTTTAATCCCTCCATTGAATATGAAGTACACTCAGACTTACTGCATTTGCTCTTTCCTCTGGTCAAGAAAATTCACTTGGGAAAATTATCTATATAAATCCATTCATTTATAACATTTTTATAATCAGTTTTGTCATCTATCTCCCAGGACACAAGACTTAACCTGAAAATTTGCTGTCCTTTAATCACCAAAGCTGAGGGACTGTATTTTGCTAGAGAGGAAAACACATGTCCAGCTAAGCTGATCCCACTGACCTCATCCTGTTGCTTTTCTCCTCTACACCCTCAGCAGAGCACATTCCACATTCCAGATAAAGCAGAGCACCTGGAAATGCAGACAGGGTTCAGGACCTGCTTCCTGCTTCATTTCCAAATATCAGCTGCAACCACTTGAACCTTCAGAGGCCCAGGAACAAGAATTGCTCTGAGGTACTAACATTGCCTTCATAGATGAAGCCACTTCTCACTGGTCAGACTCATGTCTGATGTTATCAGCACCACCAGTTCCAGTTTCTCAGCTTTACTCTCAACATGCAAGAGATAGGAGAAATAGTTGTGGGCACTTCAAATGCACTTTCCCTCAGCCAGAAAAGATGCTCCACAACAGTCACAAAGAGTGCCAAGAAGGCCCTTGGTGTCAGGCAGCTCTTTCACCATGCAGCTGTTTAGTGCAGTACATGAACCCTTGCAACCCCACTCTAACATCCCCATTCACCTTGTAAGTAGGTCCACCCACCTTCCCCTCTCCTTGAACCAGGGGAAAGCTATGGGCATTCACAGCTTTTGGTCATTATTTGCTTTATTGGCTTTCTGTTAACTCTTTAAGCATACGGTTGTCTGCATGACCGAGGAGCACGTCCCAAAGCCGTGCAGGCCTCAGTAGCACTGTGCAGACTTGAAAAACACCAAGTTTTATGACTGAAGTGATATGAACTAATCCTTGGGAGTGACTAAGCATGTAGATAGTGAGTAGGGTGTTGATATACCATTGAACACTCCATGGGACATATATTTCACCTTTTTTTTCCTTTTTTTTTGTTCATTTAACATTTTCTTCCGGCCCAGGTATGATTTGGGTCTTTGGGAACAGACTCAAAGCATCATGAAAACACTGGGACTCTTTCCCTTGGCGCAGGTAGGCTTTGGGATGACTCCTTGAGAACCAACACATTGCTCAGGTGCTCCTGCTCATGTGCATCGCAGACTGACCGGCTGCAGCCAAAGGAGAAAGTATCTCCAGGTTCCGGCATGAAGAAGATGTCAGCCTTGATCGCCTGCAGAGGTGTGTTATTTTTTCAAAGCATCTCCCTTGAGCAAGACATATGCCAAAAGTGAGGATGCAAATTCAAATGTATTGAAGCAAACCAGAGTTTATTTAGCATTTATTACTCTTTCTGTTGTCATATGTGGCTTCTTCTGTCTCCATTTTCCTCTGGTAAACATAGACCTTTTCTTTATTATTTTTTTAATAAAATATATAAAACATTGTGCATTGCTATCCATAGGAAAACTGTAGTTTAACAACACAAAAAAAGAATAAGGCACATTCCTGTGCAGCATCTTCAAATATATATATATTTAAAACGAAACAAAAAGAAAACCCTTTTCAACCTCTTTGAGGTTGTTAACTTCTCACCAGTCACTGACACATCTCTTATATTACCATAATTTCACTGTTGGAGATAGGTTGGGTTGTGTTTGATAGGGGTCAGCAGGGAGAACAGAGTCAAAAAAAATAGGATTTTATCCCTGAGGTGTCAGCCAAAAAAAAAATAAATGTTCCCATTGAAAAGGAAGATGAAAAGACAGCCATAAATAACTGAATACACTATGGCAAACATCCAAGCACCGAGATGATTTCACAATGGAACAATCCCCCTCCCTTGCAAACCCCAATTCTTAAGAAGTCATATTTGCCATTGGGTTTTAATTAGGTTAATCTCGTGGCTTCTGAAGTCACAAGACAATTGGTTGGGATGCAACTTCCCCACCCTTCCCGAATCACCTTTACAAATTTGTCATTTTGTTCATGATTCTCCCACAGTTCTCAGGAACAGGAAACCAAAAAATCCTATATGAACACCATAACCTGGACAACTTCTCTCCCCAGCCAAGAAAGGAGCACTTGTACCGCTGCATGCCAGATTCCATGTCACACGTGGGAGGACTCTAATTGTCACCTTTCTGCCTGCTGCTGAGAAATGAAGTTGGCAACCCCCTCTGTTGTAACTGGAAAGTGTCTGTGAAGAGGGGTGATAGCAATATGTCAGGGAGAAGGAGACAGGGAAAGCTTTATTGCTGTCCATCCAGACTGCTCCAGGTAGCACGCCTGAAAGGAAAAGAGGACACAACCACATAACATTCCTTCCCTTCCTCTCCTCTGTCATGCGTGGAAGAGCCTCAGAGCACAGGGCAGGATGTTTGGACTCCCCATGACTTAGTAGTAACGGTTGAGGCTCCTGGTCCCTGGGATGTCTGGCTGACCATTCATCCAGATCTCCCGGATGATGCGCTCCCGCTCCTCCAGCCGCTGAGCTCGCTCCAGCTCCTCCGCTGAAGTGAAGACGTTCATGTTCAAAGTCCTCTCGAACCTGCGGTGCCTGCGAGCAGACAGGTCCGAAGTGGTGTCCGAATCATCATCGCTGTCACTGCTGTCGCTATCGCTCTCCCGCTCCCGAGGAGGTTTCTTCGGGGAGGAGCGTTTGCAGTCAGTTCGGCAGGAGACCCTCAGCACCAGGGCCAGCAGGGTCAAGACCAGTCCAATGCACACTCCCGAGACAAAATATAGAGCAGCCCGCTCAGGGTTTTCTGTAAGGGGAAAGAAAATTATTTGAGATAAATATGTATTGATATATTTATTTTTATATTTATATTGAGAACAACCCTTCAAGGAACAAAACACAGGCAGCTCCTCTGTGCACATACCAGCCACCGTGTCTGGAAGGTCAGAGTTTCCAATGGTTGCTTTTCCTTTCTAGCCCTCCTCTGCCTCCTCTCCCCAGGAAAATCAGGAAGGAGAAATTAAATGGTGGATTTGCTGCCAAGGCATTTCCCCACATGCAGAATGTAGGTTCGCTACAGTCATGTCTTGGAGTTGTCTGGAAGGGGAAGGAGCTGCCCGCAGAATTAAATGCTAATTCCAGTGGCTGCATGAGTAGAGTTGAAACTAGGGTGCTGCACATCCAGCAGCAGCTAAGTGCATCTCTCTGCCACATCCATCATCATCATATGAGGACTAGAGATGATTTACAAAGCTCTCTGTGCTGTGGCCCAGCTGATATGGGAAGCCTTGCAGCATGGAAAAATGCATATTATTTATTCATAGGTTCCATTTGCTTATCTAAGGCAAGCGTGCTGGCTTTCTGCCCAGACCACCAAAATATATACCTGTGCTTCACAAGCACTGGAGTCAGTGCACTAAAAGGATGAATCCTGCATAGCCAGTTTTCAGAGGCGATATAGCAAGACTCCAAAGGACCCACAATGCTTTATAAACTAGGTCGTCTTGTTTATTTACTACCTTTTGGGTTTTTTCAGTTCATAGGACTACCCAGGAGCATAATTATGGTAAACGTTGTTGCTGTAATTCCCCTGGGCTGAATCATCTTGGCACATTCCAGGTTTATAGGTACACTGAATGGGTGAAGGTGAATCAAGCAGAGGCGTCAAGGCCCGCTCTACTCCACTGTGTCTGCTGGGACTCCTGAGTCCAAGGATGGAGCCAGTTCCTCAGATGAGTCTTACTCCCTTGAACTCAGTGGTGAAGCTGTAACAGTTCCCATCAGGTGAGAGCCTGACATTTGGGCCCAAAAGTTCTCAGTAAGTAAAAACTATGTTCACTCCCTCCCACAGTGCTTTTAGAAAATACCCTCTTCAGCTGATTTCCTTAAAGTAAAGTTTGCAGAAGATGATCTGGAAACAATTTGGAAATATTCAAACCTGAACAGGACAAGACCTTGTTCTCATTTCACAGCTGGCTCTCAATATGAAGTTAGCCTTGTTGTGAGTAGGGTGTTGGACAAGGTGACTCCTGGAATTCTCTTCCAGCCTAAATTATTTTCTGTGGTCAGAGCATTGACTTGTGCACTGTTCAAGGCAATGCATATTTCAACACCTGGAGGTGCTCATGGAACAGTTTTAAAGCCTTTGTGCTCTTCAGTTCTCTCCCAAATGAATCTCAAAGGTGACTTGACAAGCCAAGGTGGAGGAAGAAGTCATGATATTCTGAAAACAGGCTAATAAAACATGAGACTATTCATAGAGTGGTTGGTGTGGATGACATGGGGGAAAAGAGGCTGAAGGGAAAGTGCAAAAAAAAGAGGAGAAAACCGCAGCAGATGCATTCAGCAAGTCCAAAAAAAAGAAAGAGGAAAGAAATACAGCATTAGTTGGAAAGTCAAGAGAGACCAAAGCCAGAGCATTTAATCTCATATATTTTGACAAAAGTGAGACGGCAAAAATACAAAAGTAAAAGAGTAGATACCAGAGCAGTCAAGAATGATGTGTCAATGGCTCTTGCAGAAATAAAATCCCTGCAGGTGCTCCAAAAACATGTGGTACTTCAGGACACGGTTAAGTAGACATGGAGGCATGGACTGACAGTTGGATTTGATGATCTTATAGGTCTTTTCCAACCTTTATGATTCTACGATTCAAAGCATGGCTGAGGGAAATCCTGGCTCCAATGAAGCTAATGACAACTCTGAACTCAAGAGGCAGAACTCAAATTAAAATCCTGTTTATGCAGTAACAAAGCTGCTGTCCATCTGGTACTGTGTGAACAGTAAAGAAGTGGCTTAAATTTCAGAGATTTGAAAATCTCAGGAAACGTGGAATCACTATCCGATAGCACTTCTACCTCCACGTATGCTTTAAACCAGGACAGTAATTGCAAAACTTCCTTTGCAGGTAGGCCTAAGCAAGGCTCTGAGGACACCCAGAGTGTGCAAGCGTGAGAAGAACAAATGAGAAGGACTGATCTGTTTGTACTGGAAGACTCATGGTCCAGTCTGCCTCCCTTCTGCCTGGCTGACAGGATGCCAGGCCCCCTTGCCTGAGCACCACGTCCCACACACACATGGGTTTGATTTGGTTGCATTAGTTCCACTGCTCACTGTTTTAAAGCAACTCATTAAAAAAACATAGTTTAGAGCCTGAGATGCAGACACACGCGGTTTCTCTCCCCCTGTTTTTGTCCATGTCCTACTTTTCCTTTCTCCTCTACACTCCTTTTTCTGAGCTACCCAGCTCATGACAAAGCTGCACCTCAGTTCCTACTTAAGCAACCATTTTTCATCCCCTGCTCGTGCTTGTATGTCTAGTCCTTCATGCAGTGCGATGGCTGTAATTGAATCTTTGGGCTCCAGAGGCATTCATGGGCTCCCACAGCTACTCTATCAATATCTGAGACACTGTCTGGACTTCCTCACTGAGCTGTAACCCTACGTTCAACTGCAGTCTTGGTATTTATCATAGGTACAATACACTCGCACAGCAACATCTCTTCTTTTCACAGCAGAAAGAACAACTTCAGCTAAAAACCACAGGCTCTGCTTTTTCTCAGTTGAAGCAGCCAAGTCAGCAATAGACTAGATTTGAGGGTATGACAGTTGATCAGTGACTTTGAGGCCCTCCCCCATTGCATGTTCTACTTGCAAAAACTAAAAAGGGGCATTATCTTCAAATGGACGTTCAGCATCTTCTAAAAATTTGAAGGTGGCTCAGATTCACCATACCAACAACTGAAGCTCCTCAAAATGCTCATTATTTTTGAAAAAAAAAATGCTCTTTAAAAGTGTGTGGACATCAGTAGCAGAAATTACCATAATTTTGATCCACATTCATGTCCACGTTTATGTGTACACCCATTAACACATGGATTTCGACCATCGTAGCTTTTCTGTCACTGTTGTGGATGAAAGCTCAGAGCTATGTTTTTCTCTTGAACTTCTAGCAGGACTCATTTGCTGTCAATCTCTTTAACTGGTGTTACCTTTCTTCTTCCTGGTATTTCTCTTTGTGGACTGAAAGCATTGATGAAAATGTCACTGATTCGAGCCTGACTTTAATCCATGCAGACAAAAGATATACACTCTTCATAACTCTCTACACAAAAGCAACCATTTTCTAGGTGCTCAAACCAGCCAAAAATTAGAAACACATTTTATTTTGTTTTTCCAACCAAACCAGCAGCAATTACGCAGCCTGTTTCCTGAGGGCTAACAATCTGCTGGGAGCATCAGCCCAGACTGCCATTAATTCCCCAGGAAATGCCTCAGGCCAAGGTTGTTATTGCTATTATAATAAATTGTTTCAATAAATAAAAACCAATCTAGGCATTAACGCTGCTGGCTTCCTGTGATGGCTTCATGCATTCAGAAACCTCAGTGGGGAGGAAAATTTCAGAGGGCCCCAGTAAAAGGTTCAGCATTAAGCACGGCCAGACAAACAGTAGGAACAATATCTTCTAGGGAATTTACAGTTAGCCCCACAGGCTTCTGAAATCCCTTGGTAGAACAGAGGAAGCTCTCCAGGAGCCCCTTATTAATAAGGCTCAGGCCAAGCAGTTTAAAAGTTGGAATGATCTCCCCTGGGTTGCTTTTGGAAGCCCCTTTTTAATAACTTGGCAGTAAAGCTTTGCTTGTGGAAGCAGAATAAAACAGGGATTTGTGGAAGTTTCCCTTCAACTACTTCAATCTGAATGCAATGACAAAACTGGAATAAGTCTCCTGTCCAAAAGGAGGCACTGGAAGTACTATGACACAATTTGAATGTTTAATATTCATGCACCCACAAGAGATTATTCTGGCCTTGCTGGTAGACTGTGACTGCAAAGACAGTTCCAGTTGTCACTGAGACTGGTGAAGTCTTTCCAAACACTCAGACGGGTTTTGGAGCACATCCATTATAAATAACAGGTCTGAAGTTTGCAGGCAGAGATTGCATATAATTAAAAACCTAATTCTATAAAGAAAATCAACTTTCAAATTAAGGGCATCCCCTAGTCTTTGAGAGGACTCTCTGTTATTTAGAGGGTGAACTCTAAATAATATTTATTTGTTTGATCAGCAGATAAATTCACTCCTGATTGACACTGTTCACTCTTTCTCTGTATTTCTGATGAAATGTTGTTTTCAGGATTCTGGAAGCTGGTAAGAGTAACACCCAACTGGCTTTGATACTCCTAACTGTGATGACAGCTGCAAATAGATTTGACGGTGAAAACCAATATTAGCAAAGAGGCTTCACTTCTGTGCAGTGACTTTTTACTCCTCAGATGTCAATAGGAACCTTCTCGAATTTTATATGGGAACACAAATCAAAAAGATGGTGGAAGTGAGCACAGAAGCTTTTGCTAATATTGGCACTTCTCCTCTCCATGCACTGCAAGACTCTGCATGTGTGAGTGACCAAGTCTGCAGATTCTTCTTCTGCGGTCGCCCACCAAAACCTGCCATTTTGTGCAGAAAATGTGAAGAGTAGTAGAGTGGATCATCCTTTCAAGTATGCACTTTTCCCATGAAATACAAAGTGCCCATAGCTTCTTTTTCCTGCAGTGGGTCTCAGGGTATACACCACCCTCTGCCTCAACAGAAAAAAAATCTTCATATGTCGCCCCTGTCTATTTAAAATTACTTCTCACAAAGTCCTGTTCTGAGCCAACCCCTCAGTACAGGGAAGCCCTGAATACAGCACTTTCAGTCTGCAGTTTACCTGAGGGACTTTTTTTAGTGTTATGAAACAGAGCAGTTCTTGCAGTAATGTTTCACTTTGGCACTGAGGCTGTGGTCAGGAGCAGTGGGAAGATGTGTGAACCATCACCAGCCCTCCCTGGCCACCCAATACCCTGCCACTCCTGAGCCACTATAATGGCTCCTCTATGACCATCAACAGCTGCTGTGGTTTAAGCAGCCTTCAGGGCCCCAAACTCAGGCAAACACAAACATTTTCAAATGTTCTGCTGTTCAAATTCTGCAATATGAAGGGGGGTGCATTTGCAGTGTTCTAGTTTTATGCACATGATACCTGTGCCCTGTGACACAGCTTGTCTTTAAACTCATAATCTAAAACCTCTCCATAGTCACGTATAACAAAATACATCAGATCAAATCCATCATCTCCACTAAAAGCAGAGGGCTAAATTACATGCAGAAGATACAGATGGTTTAGGGCATCTGCTGTTTCAATCCATTGGGCAGCCATTGATTATTTTAGTAATAAATAACAAACTGAACATAAATGTCACTGAGATTAGAATTCATCTAACAGCCATGGTTATGTGCACAGGAAAACATGAACAGCAAGCTCCTGAATTCATCACTGGAAGACAAAGTCATGAGGTCTATTTGAAATCCAGTGGATGTGAACGTATTACAAGGAGATCACATCACGAGAGGGCAAGTAAATCCCACTCTAACAAGACAGTTAAAGCCATCCTTATTTATTATTTATACTACAATAAAACCAAGAGGCTTCTGTCCATTGTGAAGAAGGTGAACTGAGGTCTTGTGCCCTACAAAAACAATACAGAGTAAAAGGGATCTGCTGTGGTAAATGGAAGCAAAGTCAGTGGGGCAGCAGCCCTAAATCCCAGTCCCACCCGTCCCCAACCTTAAATCCTACAACCTTCTGTTGCCTGTTATTGTACAGATGAGGAAAATAATGTTGACAGCATTTTAGTTTATAGTAAGTTTGTGAATGCAGGCATTTTCATGTCAAAAAATGGACAGCTGTAAGTAAGAGGGAGAAGCACCGTCAATAGATTTAAAGTTTGTTTTTTCTGATTTTTTGTTAGAGAAAGCCATGCAAGAAAATATATATTCTACTCAGCTATCCTCTGTGAAAAATACTGCTAATTTGTTATGGTTTGAATTAGTCAGGTTAGGGATAAACTGTGACATAATTCCACTCGAGCTGCCTGCTTCTTAAAGGTGTCACAAAAACACAGATCCTGATGCCACTACTGGACGTGTAGAAGGTCAGAACTTTGGATTCATCGTTTACCGTCATTTTAGAAGGACCTTCCACTAAATGTGCAGAAACACTCTCAATAATCCACCCAGTGATTCCAAAATGCAAAGCCCAAGTTAGGTGTTTCACGCATTAAAAGAAGCTTGGTCACTAGGTCCAGGGAGGTGATTCTACCGCTCTTGTGAGATCCCACCTGGAATACTGCATCCAGCTCTGCAGCCCTCAGTACAGGAAAGACATGGACATGTTGGAGTGGGTCCAGAGAAGGCCACAAAAACGATCAGAGGGCTGGAACAACTCTCCTGTAAGAAAAGGCTGAGAGAGTTGGGGTTGTTCAACCTGGAGAAGAGAAGGCTCCAGGAAGAGCCTTGGTGCGGCCCTTCAGTAATCAAAAGGGTCTTATGAGAAAGACAAGGGACAGAACTTTTATCAGGGCCTGTTGCAATAGGACAAAGGGAAATGGTTTTAAACTAAAAGAGGGTATCACAGTATCACACAGTATCATAAGGTTGGAAAGGACCTCTGAGATTATCAAGTCCAACCTATAACCCTACACTAACACCAACACTAACACCAACCATCATCTAAACCATGGCACTCAGTGCCTCATCCAGTCTCCCCTTAAACACCTCCAGGGTCGGTGACTCCACCACCTCCCTGGGCAGCCCATTCCAATGGCCAATCACCCTTTCAGTGAAGAACTTTTCCTCACATCAAGCCTTAACTTTCCCTGACGAAGCTTAAGTCCTTGCCCCCTAGTTCTGTCACTGGTCACCTGAGAGAAGAGACCAACCCCTGCCCGACTACAACCACCTTTTAGGTAGTTGCAGAGAGCAATGAGGTCTCCCCTGAGCCTCCTCTTCTCCAGGCTAAACAGCCCCAACTCCCTCAGTCACTCCTCGTAGGGCTTGTGCTCCAGCCCCTTCACCATCTTCGTTGCCCTCCTCTGAACACATTCCAGTACCCTAACATCTTTCCCAAACTGGGGGGCCCAGAACTGGACACAATATTCAAGATGAGGCCTGACCAGTGCCGAGTACAGGGGGACGATAACTTCTCTGGTCCTGCTCGCCACACTATTCCTGATGCAGGCCAGGATGCCATTGGCCTTCTTGGCCACCTGGGCACACTGCTGGCTCATGTTGAGCTTCCTGTCAACCAGCACTCCCAGGTCCTTTTCTGCCTGACTACTCTCCAGCCATTCCCTCCCCAGTCTATAGCTCTGCATGGGATTGTTGTGTCCAAAATGAAGTACCTGACATTTGGACTTATTAAATATCATCCCATTAGAATCAGCCCAGCTCTCCAATCTGTCCAGGTCCCTCTGTAGGGCCATCCTACCCTCTAGCAGATCAACCCTTCCTCCCAGCTTGGTATCATCTGCAAAGGGTAGATGTAGACTAGATATAAGGAAAACATCTTTTACAATGAGAGTGGTGAGACACTGGCACAGGTTGCCTGGAGAGGTGGTGGATGTCTCATCCATGGAAGCATTCAACGTCAAGTTGTACAAGACCCTGAGCAACCTGATCTAGTTCACAATCTTCCTGCTTACTGTAGGAGGATTGGAGTAGGTGACCTTTAAAAGTTCCTTCCAACCCAAACTATTCTATGTTTCTACAATCCTATGAAATCCAAATACTTGACGATACCTTTGCAAGAGCAAGAGCATGGCACCAAGAATATGTTAGCATTTAATGAATTAGCAAGACCAAATGGCACACAGATTTGAAAAACTCACTCACAGATACTGGAATTGTAGTTATATAGACCTCAAATGCTCCAGGATAGCACAATTCCATTACAATGGTGCTAGCAGACTGCCTGCAGTACACAGAATTAACAGCATGGAGTGAAAGAGCAACACACTAATATTACTAGCAAGGTAATATTGTTTGACAATAAGCATTGCAAGGTAATAAGCATACAAAGCTTTCATTAAACAAATGGAGAACAGCTATAAGGAAAAAGTGACCACAAACAGTATGTCCTGCCTCGGGATGCTGGATACACAGAAACCAAGGCACTGCTTCTGGGAAAAACAGCAGAGGCTGGCCTAAAATACACTGAATTAGTGCATCCAATGCTACTCAGCCAGTGTTCCTCCTTTTTTTGGTTTAGGTTCTGCAACTCTGAAGGGAAAAACCTACTGCCGAAAAGGTACCTCATGAGGTTGTGGGATGGGAAACTTTTGTGCCATATAACCCATCTCAACTGTACGTTTGGCTACGCTAAGCACTTAGTAAGGCACACAATTTTTATTCCAATTTTTAAAGTGAATCTTATTAGAAGATTGCTCCTCTGCTACTTGAAAGGTACACGTGGGTGAAAGAGAAACTGTGATCCAAGGAAATCTTACTCTAAACTGGATTTAAATATACAATTAAGTAGACTCTCAAGTTACTTCATCTTCACACTTCCACTGAAGATAAGCCAAATTCTCTTAAGCAGATCTGAGTGCTCCTTATTTTTCAAATTAGAGGACAACAAGCTTGCCTCCCTAATGAGCCAGGCTTTGATCTCCCGGAAAATGTAGCATTAGGAATAATACCGCATGTAAGATTACATTGTATTTAACTTCAGATGAGAGCAAATCCAGCAGAAAGCAGAGCACAATAAACCTCGTTATATACTGTCTGCCAGAGCTGCCCTGGTCAGGTCTGTCAAGGGAGAATTTGCTGAGAGATGAATGAAAAATACACACAGTTCAAAGAGGCAGATTTAGCCCTAGGTAACTGTGAAATGTAGGCTCAATTGAGGGTCTACAATGAGCTTATGAGAGCCCAGAGAGATGTCAGCCACAAGACCTACCTGTGATAAAGGCATACGCTGCTAGGATGTTGCTGAGCAGTGCCATCTCCGTGCTAACGCCCACGGGCTCCATGCTGTTGTTGAGTGCTGGCGGTTGTGTCTCATCCACAGGAAGCAGAAAGGGGGTGTTGTCTAGAGGGTAGAATGTGGCTGATCTCCCTTTCTTCTTCTCTGCTTTGAAACAGAAAGGGAATGAGGAATGAGGCACGTGCCCCAGCCCTACCCTGCCCTATCCCCACCAGGTCAGCATCTGTGTTCAGAAATCTGGTGCCACTCAACAGCAACCACCCAAATGTTCCCTTTTTTTGGGAACAACTAAACCTTCAGTAGTCTCAGCTAAGCACATACCTTGCCTGCATCCAGGCAAGCATCTTTTCTCCCCCGTCTCCTGCTCTTTCATGTCACCACTTAGACACACCCACCTACACTACAGCAAATATATAATCAGGTTTCTTTTCTCTTACGTAAATCAAAGGAGCCTTTAACAGTGGGTTCAGCTAAGCTTGTAATAAGGTTTGGAAAACACAGGAAGAGCCGGCAACCCTCTGCCGGTGTCGTGTTGTAGTGATCCATCCACACCTGGCAAACAGACGAGCTTTCTCTTCAGCCTTCATAGGGAAGGGCAGACCCGAGTTTATGACTTCCTTCAAAAGTCATGCTTGTATTGTGTTTCACCCAGACACCATTTCCCCTTTCGAGAGGTGAGTGAACATGGGTTAATGATTTGATTTTATTTGTTGAAGATTGGAGCTAAGGAGGCAGCTAATTCCAGGAGGCTCAAAGAGACCCTTTCAGACCTTATCAGCTCACTGCTGAGTGCACCCTGCACATTGATCCGTGGGCAGACACCCCCACCAGTCACAAAACACTAATTGTTTTAAACACATGAAAAAGCTGGTGTACAGGATCCAGCTCCATCATCCAAGTGCTTGTTTAACTGTAGTTATTACAGTTTTTCAGGCTCCTTTCCCAAGGTGTCTGTTTCTGTCCAAAAGAAAGGAGCTCAATGTAAAGTCACAGACTTGCACCTGGCTTCCACCTGTCCGCAGGTATTAAATTCAGGAAGCTGTCAGGTTCACCTCCAAGAATCCATCAGTGCCATGCAAACGAAGGCACTCTGACAACAGCCACAACACGAGAAGGTCTGTGTTTGCTGGCTGCCTGATCTGCCCTCTTTGCCTGCAATCCTAGTAGTGTGAGACATCACATTCAGTTTCCCACTGTGCGTGCCAAGAAGCAGCCAGCCCAGGGAAGTAGTAACAGAAAGAGAGGAGTGTCAAAAAGAACAGGTAATACTGGAAAGAGAGGGACTGAGTGCATGAACGTGTGTGTAGCGACGCCAGCTCCTAATCTCCCTTGGAGGAGAAGCAGTGGGGAGGGATGTCCAGGTGTTGTTGTAAGGGATCAGCTCCGAGGAATGTGGGCATGGTTGCATCTCTGCCACTGAATAGCTTCATGGCCTTGGGAAAGCCAGGTTACCAGCTACCAAGGTGTTAATAACTGGCCCTGAAGCAAAGTTTTTAAACATGGGTGCCTGAGTGGCAGATCCAAAAGAGAAAAATATTTCAATGACGTCTTGCTTTAGGAGAACAGAGACCAGTTGTAGAAATGAAGACACTGGGGCACAGAGAGACACAGGCATATTCAGCAGGAAATCAATAGCAAAGTTTTGGAAAAGCTTTTAATGTAGGTGTAGGCATCAATGTGCTGTCTAATCTTTCCTTTATTGTCCCTGTCTGGTAAATCTATGCCTGTATAAGCGGTTGGATTTTTCCCCAGCACTATTCCTGCAAAGAAATCTATGGAAGCAGCATAAATTCTTCATTTCTAAAAGCTGAACGCTTCAGAGCATCTCAAGAAGCACTATGCACCTAATCTGAGGCAGTTGAATCTTGCTATTAGTTGACAGATCCTAGCAAGTCAGGCAGCTCTCCCTACAGCAGACACTTAAAGCTTAATGCATCTGCTCATACACATGGATCTGAGACGCCGCACGGTCAGGACACCACGCAGAGATCGCAAGTATGAAAAGGGATGTAGGGGCAGCTGTAGGACAGCATCTAGAAGCCAGGTGAACACCGCAGGATATACTGAGGTCTGTCTCTGAACTAGTTAATCTAAAACCCCTTTACAATCAATTACAATGAAGGGCACCACCAGCATATAATCTCATCGTATGTGTTTGAGAACCATACATCTCATCATAAAGAGGACTGCTGAGTTAGGTGGCTCTAGGTACCTGCTAGGTCTTTGACACTTGGCTACAACTCTGCATTAAAGTCCAGTTAAAGGAGCTGGACTGCAACTGCAAAGAGCTGGTAGGATACCAACCTGGGGCCTCTGCACCACACTGGGTTACGTAGCTAGTTCTGGGTTATTGACATCCCACCTGGCCCTCACTGTTGCTGCATTCACAGCTCCTCCCTAAGACTAAGGTTTATCTACACTTGTAGTGGGGCCTTCCGTGTACATGTGCTAGATCAGCCAGGAAAGGCTCAGATGAACACTACCTCTGTTGGGTATGGGGCATCCTTCGTAAAACGTGCAGTGCAATAATGGTGCATTTAGGAGACAGAGCAAGGCGTAACTCCTCTCATGTGAGGGGTAAGAAGAATCGGGTTTTTTTAGTTTTACTGCTGACTTGTCCAAAGAACAGATGAAATCAAACAAGTTTTTAAATGAATACCCTTCTGCATACACTGTGCTCCAGCAAAGAGCACCATAAAACCACAGAACTGGTTTTGTCACCTGCAGGATTTTACAGGCACAGACAAGGAAGACAGAAAATGACTAGAGTTATGCAGGAGGGAAAAACAAACAAACACAATTTTACAAGAGCCATGTGTTGCTACGCTATGCAGTTCCCTAGTCTGCCATTCATTCCAGGATTATGCTATACTAAAAGACATCCCCTTTCCTCCCTTGAAGGCCTTGTTTATGCCTAATGATCTCATCTACTACTGGTTTTCTCTTCACTACCCTTTCTTAGCTTCTCACGGTCAATCAGAAAATTTCCCTTTACACCAAAGCTGAGGAAAATTATTTGAGCTAACAATAAATTTGCTCAATCACATGTTTAAGCATTGAAGAGGCTATTCAAGATACCAGGCTGACTTTAGCAAATCGTTGTAATCAACAAAATAAAACAGGAAGGGAGATTACAGAAATATCCAAATATTTCCTTTTGCTATTTTTGAAACATTCCTTTACTTTTTAATTTCAAAATGACATCTCTGTTTGAAAAGTGGTGCGTATGTTAAAGATGAATGAATAAACAATGCGCAAACTGAAAAAAAAAAATGTGTCATTGGTAGAAGTGAAATGTTTAGATGAACGAAAATGAGTTCAGGATTTTTTTTTCTTGCTTAACAGCATCACCAGGATCACAAAATTTATTTCGGGCTGACTCAAATCCTTTTCTTGACAATTTTTCAGTAAGGCCTGCAAACTGACAAATATTTTATTGCCAGCTCTTAATTATCTGTGGATTGATTATCCAAGCAATGGATTAACTTTGCCAGGAGTGTAGACAGAGACAAGGTAGTTTTGCTCATACCCACCTAGTGCACAGGGTGGCAATTTCAGGAGTAATGTCGTACAGCAGCACCTCCTGCATGTTGGGAAACACAATTCGAAAGCCCCAACTAACCCCCTACGCAATCCTCTGTGCTTTTCCTATTCATGCACCATCCCTTCCTCTTATTCACCTATTCCCATAGATGGCGAAGATTTTACATCTTTCATATCTTTTGGCTTTGCTTTTTATGAAAATAGCATCATATTTCAAAGCTCAGTTGATTACTTCTCTGTCCTCTGTGAGGCAGATGTATGCCTCTACTCTGTTTTTTACTTTTCCACTGTATTAGACAGGTCTGCAAAGTGTTTCTGTGATGAGTTTTGACATGTATGGTCATGACTGCTATTTCAAGAAACTCAGTTTGAGTTTCACAGTTCAATTCAGTCCAGTGCTGCTCAGGCCTTGAAGCTTCCCCTTCTGACTGTGACAAGGATGGTGTTTGGGAACAATACAGAAACCAGGTAAGGGGAGATAGAAGGGAACAGTTACGTGGTAACTGTTAGGTTAGCACAGTTAGGATTGGGCCAACATCACAATAGTCATAGCTACCTGGGAGAGCACGTCCTATGTTGGAAGGAGAGACATCAGAAAGGAACACACCGTCCCCTATAACGTTGGGATCAAACACTCTCGGTCGCAGAGGAAAATGTGGCTTCTGAAATCCTTGGTAATTGGTTGGTCTTGGCTGGCTTTCATGCAGAAGCTTCTTGGGAACTGAAAGAGAGGTGTAAGAAGGGTACAGTTATTAGAGTGGGTTATTTCAGCTGATCAGAACAAGAATTATCATATCATGCTATGGGCTCAGCTGATGCTTAATTATACCACGCGCAGACCAAACAGACACTCCACTATGATGAATGCTCTCCAAATGCCAGCACAAAGACGTTCAGTGAAAGAACACTGGGAACTCTAAAGTTATTAAGATATTGTTTATTTACAATTAAGCTTTGAGACTAGGCTAAGGATCAGATTCAGACGTTTTATTTAGACATCCATCTTGGAAACTGAAATGCCTAGTAAGCCAGGCTTTGGCCTGAGCCCTGAACCTCAGAGTACTCCAGCTAAACACCTCTATTCCTACCATAATAGCAGGCTGGGGAGGATGGCTCCTATCACTGGGGACTACTGGGTACACCCGAATCACTGCCCCTCTCCAGCAATCAAGTTTCTTTCTCAAGACTGTACATCAGAAATTTCTGTTCACTTTGGATTCACAAAACCAGCCTCCAGAGGATGTCGTTCATGTGAAAAAATGCATAAATCATCCACCACAGAAGTAAGAAAGCCGGCCTGTAAGAAACCCTCCTCACCCAGTGAGATCTAAAATACACTGTTCTCCATTGGCGTTGAAGATTTAACAAAGATGGGAAAAGCCCATTCTTCATTCCCACCATCCTTAGAAGGAGGGTGAAGACTCAGGTAATCCCTGCTGCTCTCCATGTTTTGTCAGCTACAGCATCAACAATATCCAGGAGAGGTAGGTTAATATGTGACAGTTGTGTCAGTACATCTATGATCTCTTCTTTGAACCAAAGCATGCCTTAATAAGCAAAGAATTTTCTTCTTCATGATGCAAGGCCAGCTCTTCAGCTGTACATCCAGGTAAAGAAATCAAAGTTGGTGTAGGTACCTCAGTGTACATCCACCAAAGGTGAATCCACACAGTAAATTCAGTAATTTGCCCTGTAGGGACACAGCAGCATGTCATTTACAGAGCTGAACCAGTTCTCTGCCTCAGCCATGGCCAACACCTGAGGCTATTTCAGAGCAAAGTGCTTTTCCATGAAAAAAGAAGAAACAGTTTTATGGGCCATTCTGCTCAGAAATTAGAGGAATAGAGTGATGAAAGACAAAAATAAATAAATTAAAATTTCCAGAGGAGAAAGACAGATATTCCCCATCAGTGACTGTATACAAATATATTCATGAAAGCACCATTTTGTCCCTACAGACAATGAAGAGTTCGGTGTGTTGAAGACACAGATTGCTAAGGACTAGGCACAAGTTCATTAGACCAAGAGAAAACCTCAAGAAAAGATTTCTAAGATGCTCAGCTCTCCTTTCTCCAAGTCTAAAAACAACTGCCTCTGCTCATCCCAAGTGCGATACCACCTCCTAATGCCTCAGTTTCCCCACTGCTCTATTGCTGATCGTGCTATCTCTGATCTCCACTCTTCACAGGGGCATGAAGAAACATAATTAAAAATGCAAAGCATTTTGAGATCCTTGGCAGAAGCATGAAGATGGACTTGGAAAGAGTGCAACCCTGGAACAGAAAGAAAATTCCTGCCTGCCCCCTGCAGCGAATCAGCTGCCAGGCTGGAGCATGAGATTTAATCACACCCATTAAATTTGCCTGTATAACTACAAATATTGCTGGTGGGGGAAGTGATCCAAACACCTTGTTTATATTGTGTTTGACTTACTGTCTTTGCTGAGGTAAAGAAAACTGTAACTATATTTACTGACTGACCTCCAATATTAGGCTGCCAAGACAACAGCACTGAAGTTCTTACGTTATTAGTAGAGTCACGCTAGGTCAGGAAACAGACATAAAACACCACAGCTTCTGAATATCAAAGAGCTGGCACAGCAGTTTCTAGTGAAACTTGAATTGGCAACTGTCTTCTGATGGGACAGAGAAGAAACACATCTTCTGTTAAAAACTAGACAGAAGCAAGGGGGACACCTGTGCCAGAGAAATATCAGAAAGTCTGGGGAGGAGGCGGGTAGAACAGAGATTATCCAGGAAACCACACATTCAGTGAGAACTGCAATTCTGGGTGCCTCATTTGAGGCACCCAAAGGGATCCAAATTCAAAGAGCATAGAGCTCAGCACCCTCCAAAAATAAAGACTCCTTTTACTGTATCTCGGGCTGAGGACCTGAAAGGTATTTCAAAGATACAAGACAGTTTTCCCTTACGCATTTTTTATCCAAACTGTTGATATGCATCCCATTAAGAAAATTAAGCAAAAGGAACACAGATTTTGACTAGTCTTTCACGTTCCAGACTGGCTCTTCTTCATACACATCTCCTTCCACCTTCCACTATTCATGATCATCTCTGGGGCACAAAGCAGGCTGGTGTCAAAAAGGTGACACCACCAGACTTTTAAATATTTGAGCCAAATGGGGGAAAGAAACAACACCTTTTTCTAAGCTTTCCCAGGGACCTGAGCTATGACTTTTCCACCTTGGCTTCTGTGCTACCACTGCTATGAATGCAACCTACAGGACTGGAAAAGGAGTCAGGATAAGGAAAAATACTGTTAAATCAGTCAACAATGGGTCAATAGCATTCCAAGGAAGAACAGAGATAGAGAAGTATTCAGAGAGAAGCGTTCATAGAAACCATTAATTGTCTCAGCACCTTAAAGGGGTAGGGTTGTGCTGTTATCCTTTTGAGATGGCTGAAAAAGGCCTACCAAGTAGGCATTTGATGCCTAAAAATGTAGGTGGTTATGAAGAGAAAATCCCAAAACCAGGCATGTGCTTAATATCCATGATCAGCATACATTTTGGTACTTCCAAAAATCCTAAGAGGTGCTTGTCTTCACCTCAGCAACCAAACCCCTTTAAAACACTGGAAGAAACTTAGTGAACACAGGATATCTACTGCACACAAACTTAAGACTTTTCCATTTCAAGGGACCATTTTTTTCTGTGGACTTCATAAACATCTTGGGCACATTTTGCCAGGAAAGGTCTTTCTTGGCAAAGAGTAAAAAAAGTGACGGCATGCAGCAAGTCTGTTCTTTTTCGAGTTTATACAATGGTAAACCAATACGCAGCTTAGATAGCTTGATTTAGAAAGACAGTAAAATAGAAAGGCTTCCTCAAGTGCACAAACACCTCACAATTTCCAGTTAGCTTCTGTGTGGCAGCCAAATCCACAAGAAAGATTAAACATCTGGTTCTTTTGAAATACCCTGCTTAAATTCTCCAGAGCGGAGTACATCTGACACGAAGCATGGCATGAACTGAAGAAAGGTGTCAAGAAAAGTTATTTATGATTAAATCCACCAGAAAAAAAAGTACCTGGGATTTTAGTCTTATCTCAGCATTAAGCACTGAAATTCTGGCAGGAAAGGGCTGGCACTTGGCCCGCTCCATTCAGTCAAGCAGAGAAGTTAAAGAACTCAGCCAGCAGAACAAGTGTTATATGTGGACAAAAGGGGAAGAAATGAGGACTTCAATCAAAGCGTTACCAAGTCTGAGAATCAGGAGCCCTGCACCTTAAAATGCACATGAGAAATAAGATGGGATCATCCAGAAAAGAGGGGATGAGCTGTTCTGGGGACCTCAGGGGACCTTTGGTCTCTCTGGGGGCAGCAGCAGATATTGAGGCATCACTGCATGGACTCTGAATGAGCCAGGGCTTGATCTGGAAGGCAAAGTGTCACCATTGCTGTGGCACTAAATGAAGGCACCTGCAGAAGGCAGCTGTAGGATATAAACCTAAAACTTTTGGATATGCTTTCAAGTGTTTATATAATCTCTCTGTGTCTATTTTAAAAGCAGTCCCAGCTACCAACTCCCACTGCTCATCTGTCTAAATCAACATCATGCTAGAAATAATTCATACGAGTTCCAAACTCAAGACCTGCATTACTCACTTGCAACAAATTAATGGTGCCAATCCCACAACAATACCTCAACTGCTGTTGCCTGGTAGCTTCCCCCCCTGCAAAGGAAAATCAAAGCTGGAGTGTGCCCTCACTGGCAGAGCAGACCCATCAGATTTGGGTACAAGATACCAGCAGGACAGTGTGAAAAGGCACATGCTGGTGCTGCTGACAGTGTCCTTATTTACATTTGGTGGAGACTCCTTCTGTGGGATTTTCACACAAGAGGTCTCTTGTGTGGCCAGAAACTGAGAGCTGACGAAAAGAAAAAGTTACTGTGCCTACAAGTAGCAAAAAATCTGAATTACAGTGCTAAGAGATAGAAAGGACCGGCTAATACCTCACCTCTTTGCTCATGAAGATCATTTGCTCTGTTTTCTATTGTTTTGATCTATCTAGTTTTAAACTCTCCAGTCCTGGGGGTTCAGCCAATTGCTGTAAGAGATTATTTAGCAGAGAAATTCTGCTCTTTGTGAGGAATTCCTGTCTAAAATACTGCTGAGAGTTTCAATTTAAGCACATATATTATTCCTCTAATCAAAACATTTGACTGCTATAGTCCCCAGATTTTACAAATCGGGAATTGGCTCAGGGACAGAGTTTTGAAAGTGTTTAAATATCAAAATGATTTGTCCAATCTCACAGAGCGAGTCTGCACCAAAGAAAGAAAACAAACTTAAGCTTCATATATTTCAACCTTACACTCAAACTATCCCTACTCTTCGCTAATTTGATCATTTGGTGCTTCCTGTTGCTTGCTCAGTCCTAAACATGCTTAAAGACTTCCACTCCCAAGACCCAATTATCCCCTGACATCCATCTTCACTGTATATACAGATCAGTCAACTGGAGGGGAGATCAATGAAAGCTCAGTCTTAAAAACATACAGACAGCAAGTTTGTTATTCTCCAGTTCACTACTATACATTCACTTGTGCATTTTCAGCCCGTAAGGTTTAGTCTGAAAGCTCAGTATGATTAAAGCAGATTGGCAGGACCTTCAGCAAATCCTTCAGTAAATGCTCGAAGCACAGTGCAATTTAAACAAAACATGACTCCTTTACCATTGAAAATTATAGTTAAGTCTTTTATCTGGGCAGGTTGGGGCCAGGAACTGTTGCTGCTCAACATAGTTTTAAAAATAAAATATCTTACTGTGAGTAAACACCCAATATAAACTACTGCAGGTCTTTAGAGGTAGCAGCTCTGACTGATTTTGCTTTGAGACTTGAAAATACACAGCATCCAGCTAGATAATGGGATCATTAATATTTCTGAACTATTACAAGAAAGCAATTCCTTAGCACATATGTCAGGTATATGGTGCTCTCAGATTGCAGAATTAAAGTGGTTTATGTGATGTAAAACCTAATTTCACTAAGCAGTCAGTCAACAATAGCTATTAAAATTATGGATTTTTGGCTGTTTCAGACCACAGAATATCACAATACAATCACAGAGCAAGAAGGAAAAGTTGCATACGTTAAGAAGACTCTACACCTGGTGACAACAGTAACACCATTGTGTAGCTAGAAACATGGGGGTGGAAGATGTTAATTTGATCAACTAAAGTAAACTGAGGTACAGCCTACCCCCTTGTCTTTTTCCCAAGGGTCTTAGACATGGCCAAGGAAGAAGTCAAAATCTTCCTCTGTCTAACTCAATGCTAGATGTGCCTCTTTCAAGTGACTGAAACCCCATTTGCCTCACATGGCAAGAGGTTTTACCTTTTCTGATGATCATTTGTCAGACATCCAAAGCCTACATTCAATCCTTGACCTGCCACCAGGCATTCCTCCTCCATTGTACCAGCGAGATTTCTTGTCAGATGTAGGTAGACCATCAGATTCTGCAGCTCTCAGATGTCTCCATGAGCAGCTATGTGGCCTGAGCATTCCCATGTAAAAGGTTGAGTACACTGGGCATCAACTTCATGCCTTGGCTGCAAAGCCATATCATACCTCTGGGCATCCTGAATCATATTTACAGTAGAAGTACAGTACAGTTTACACAGAAAGTGTAAAGCATCCCAGGAGACAGGGAGAAATGAGAATGGACTTTGTTCAACAGAGCATAAGTCTGAAAGCTGTGATTTGGTCAACAGGTCACCGTGTAAAAGCTTCACTCTCACAAAAAAAAATAGAGCAGAGGTTTAATGAACAAAAGTGGTCATAGAATCATAGAATGCTTTGGATTGGAAGAACCTTAAAGATAATCTAGTTCCAACATCATGGACAGGGACACCTTCCATTAGATCAAGTTGCTCAAAATCTAATCCAACCTTTTCTTGAACACCTCCATTGATTGGGCATCCATGACTTCTCTGGGCAACCACCCCCACAGGAAAATATTTCTTCCTAATATCTAATCTAAATCTCCCCATTTTCAGTTAAGAAACACTACTCCTTGTCCTATCACTGGTCAAAACCTCAGCTTTCCATCTCCTTCAGCCATTTTAAATAGGGATTTTTTTCACCCAGCCTCCATATAGTCAGCAATCCTGAAACTGAATGCAAAAGCCAAGAGAAAGAGGGAGTTCCTCAGCCTGCTGCAAGCATGCTTTCTGTGCAGAGTGGTTCCAAACCACCAATAACGAGGAAGTGACTCATGCCAATTACAGTAAGTCCACTTCCAAGCACCACATGGAAGTCAAGTGAGACTGTGTGAGAAAATAGTTTTGTCATAACCAAAGCCTACACTACCACGAGCCCACAGTCATGGCCCTCCTCCCCTGCCCCTCCCTTAAGATGCTGCCTGAAGCACAAATCCATCTCTTTTGCTCGTGATTTTTGGACTGGTGGGAAGCAGTACAAGCTGGGATGCCTGACACAACTTACACAAACTTTCAGAGCACTTTGCCAAGACTACTTCTGAGGCAGCCCAGATGCTTTGCCCTTTACTGCATCTTCTCACAGCAGCTAACTACAGAAAGGTTGTGCAATAAGAATATAAATATAATACAGACAACCTTTTGTCTTGTTTGCCCTCCATGGAAAAGGAGATGTTCATCCTTTTCTCACACAGCTGCAATCAGAGAAGTAACTTCAAAAGTGGAAGTGCTTCCAGTCCAAAAAAAAACATAGGCCAAGTAACACAAATTAGCTCAGTCTCACCATTCCTTCCAGCGAAATCTCCTACAGGTAGATGGACCTATGATGTGAGAGGCTTTAGGAGATAAAGGAAATTTAGGATTTGGTGCATTTCCAACTGAGACTCCATGGGGCAGAGACGGACAAAAGCACTGCTCCCTCCCAGCCTCTCCTCTTCTTGCACAGGGTTGCAGAACACCTTCCTCTGGTTACTACTATTTCTGCCTGTCCAGAAATGCAACAACCTTATTAAAAGAACACTTCACATAATATGGGAACTCAACCCTTGCATGCCCTGTAGGCACCTGATGAAGAAGTTCTCGTTAAATAAGCTATGTTCCTAAGCTCCCTGTATCATTGAGAGTGAAAGGTGGGTGCCTCTGAAAGCCTCCAGGGCAGATTCTGTCTACTTAAATTTAGGAACCTAATTAGGGATAGTTAATGAATCATAATGTTACCTTTGGATTTATTCTCCTAAGTGTATCTGAGTTAAAATCTTACAAACTGCTTCACATTTTCTAGTCAGATATTTTTCTTCTATCTTGAACTTTTCAAATCAGGATTTGAAGCTACAAACACCTTAATTTCTATCCAATGATGCATGCCCTTGATCTATCCACAGGCAGTTTTCCTCCTGCTTTCATAGCCATGAAAGTCAGTTGTTCTTCTTTCATCGTCTTAAATGTAATAACAGAATATGAAGCATCTATTGCCAGCAACTCATAAATCTCATGCTTGATGTGGCTTTTGGTCTCCAAAGGGCACTGTGAAAAGCATCACATGCACCAGGCTGCTCCCTACATGTTTTATCTGTGAAAAAAAAAAATGGATCAAAAGGAAGAAAGCCTTGTAAGAGAGACCTGTAGATATGAAGAGTCACTTTCATCTGGTAGATTTCTGCCTGCTCCCAAAGGCCATAGAGGTCTGCAATTTCACAAAATAACGCACCTTTAGGAGGAAGAAATTCAAGCCAAGGTTTGTGCAAATTCCAGCATGCCCAGCAACACCTCCAACAGGACCTTCTGTCAGCCAGAGCTGTAGGACCTCTCTAGCAGTCCGGCTGCAATTGATATCCACTAGGCCCAGAGACTGTGACAGTAACTTTATACACCTGAGCAGCAGGAGTGTATTTATGGAACTGAGATGGCTCTGGATCAAACCATTCATGTCACCTCCAGGTGCTACTGCTAGAAGCATTGGTAACTGCTGTCAGCAAGACCACTGCAGGATAAGTCATCTAACTTGGCACTCACATGAGGAATGACTTCAACCATGCTGAATTAAGGAACCTTCCCTTTATTTACATGCTGAGCATGGTCATGATCTGACCATTCAATCATGTAGCTTTGATTCTAGAAATGGTAGCAAGCAGGAGAAAAATAAAGAACTCTAATAACTACTCGGGTGTGAAGCAGGGACTGACAACACCTGGGAGAAGCTGCCAGTCTCCCAGACTAGGAAGGCTGAGAGGCTGAGAGTCAGTTTTGGGTTTCTTTTTTTTGCAGCACACAAGGATGTCTAAATCAGCAACTTGGGCCCTCTTATCAGTGAAAAGAGAGATCCAACACAAAGGATGGCACAAAAGGAGAATAAGAATAATAGAGAAGTCAGACATTCTTCTAAGCCCTCCCTATTCCCACTATTTGGACTGCATCTATCACATACTTGCATTGATACTTTGCAAGCCAGCCCACTGATGTATGGGTTTTCTCACATTATGGATAATACTAGTTTGTTGATCTCTTCAGAGGCGACTTTTTTTACAGACTGTATTTTTATGCAGTGCTCTAAGTATATCCAGTCCACTTTGAACTAAGGCAAAGTAATGCTAAATTTCAGATTTAGAAACAATTCCTATTCTTTCTCATTACATTCAGTTATTTTTATCAAACAATTAAACTGAAACACTACTTTCATAGTACAAAATTCTTGTCCTTGACTTATTCAGCCTATGGAGTTTGACAGAAAGACTTTTGTGCAGCTTATCTGTTTTTCAAGAAAATATGTGACACAATACGTGACTCCTAGGAGGATGCTGACGGAGCAGCAAGCATTGTATGTTCAAGCGCGGCTGATTCGGAGCCAAGGTATTGCTCAGGCAAAGAACCGCTCACCAGCAAGGGAGGAGAGTCTCTGTACTCAGGATGCCAACACATACCTAAGTGGCTGCAGCTCAAGGAGTTACCAGGCATCAGCTGAGTCACAGCTACAGACTCTCTTAAACTCGAGGCAAAAGATACTCCTTTAAATCCCAGTGAAAACGACACAAGCGCTGTCAGTGAAAGCTGCCCTCAAGGGTGTTTGCTATTACATATCTGAAGGCAAGTGGCTGGATGAGTATTATGTATCCCTGAGAGACACTTAAATGATAATCAAGGCAAGGATATCCAAGATAAAATAAGGAGAAAAGGGTGGAGTAAACAGACAGGGGCCCTGAAACATTATGGAGCTGATGGGAAGCCATGCAAATTTCCACCAGGGACAAGAGAGGGATGGTAGGGAAGCAGGAACCCAGGCAGGAAAGGAAGGTACCAGGGCGAGTAAGAACATCCACAGCTACACTGCACTGCCCAAATATTTGAATTAACAGTAAGAAGCCTTATGCTTCAGTGTCTGAGCCAACAACTAGCCTGATATGATCCAACCATTTTATTCCAAGAATTATTAATATAAATTCTATTCTGAGACTACTGATCAAGACAGATATTTAGAGGATTTCCTGTGCCCATCTCTGAAGCAACACCACCCATCCTCTAGTCCACAAACCACTGGTGACCTGTAAGGCATCAGAGAAGTGATCCAGAAAAAAACTCATTCCAAGAAAAACCAACAGCATATCCCTGGATGTTCCCACATAGTTTGTCTCAGTCTGCTGGCAAGCACGGCCAGGAGATGCTTCCTGTCTGCTCCTCTTTTCTAATTAAAAATGTTTGTAATTACAACATCAAAACCATGCTCTGTAAAAAAATATTTTCTTTTTATCTAAGTGCTACTAAAGGGACAGAGCAGTCCTTTATCAGTTCATCGGCTTTTCCTCTCAGTAACCAAACAGAAAAGAACTAGACAAGGGTCTAGAATTTTTTTCCAAAAGGATAGCAGTGCCTTGATAACATGAGTTGAGGAATGTTGTCAGAAAGCACAGTGGAAAATCTGAGAAAAAAACCCTATAGGTGTTTTTGAATTATGAAAGTATAAAACCTCACCAGTTTTTTTTAAAGAAGTACATTTAACTGGCAGAACCTCTCTAACTCACAGCATCAGTCTTAAATTATTTTGCCTGTAGACTGAAAATTTCTTTGCATGGTTTATGTATTATTATTTTTTACTTCTGGTAGAAAAACACGTAGCATGCATCATCTTGTTTCCATGCATATCCTGAGGGAGCAGTAAGGACTGAGAGCTCAAGTGTTACTACAATTGCTACTGCGAGTAACTGCCAGGTTTGTGGAACAGCAAATTATAGTCCCTTTCCTGACGCCACATAAAAGCAGATACACACCATGGAAAACAATGCCAGGGTTTTGTTTTAGCCCATCAAGGATGTTACTGAGCACCTACCCCAAGCTCTTATGCAACTTGCCCTGCAGCTGCTTTCACTGGCACAGTCTAGGACCAAAGGAAAAAAATGTGGGAATAGGCAGTACTGGATGAATGTGGCAGCTTTCCAGTACTTAACAATGATTTTTTTTTAAGAGAACACAAGGTTTTTAAAGCTAAATGTTTGTTTATATTGGGCTTCATGAAACGTTCAGCAAGGACAATGTTTCATGCACACTTGTCTGTTCTTTTCCACCCTTCACACAGGTAATTAGGATTCATTTATGTGAATATTCTTATCTCAAATGATCTCTGGATTCATACCACCTAATTGACGGCGGTTTACTGGGATAGGAGGTGACTAATTCATCCCTCCATCGACTATACAGATAGGCTGACTAATCTCTCAGTTATAATCTCTTCAGTTAAACACTTGCATTAGTGCAAGTAAGGCTTTGCAAGACTGAGCTGCAAGTATGCAATTACACATATATGGGTATCAGTGTAGGACACCGCTGAGCTCAGGCTTATCTCATTTATTCCAATGTTAACAGGGTTAAAGGACCCTGAATCAAATCCTACCCACCAATTAGTGCAGAAATTATGCCAGGACTACTTAGGAGTCCCTTGAGACCTCTCTAGCAGACTAGTAGGTGTCTGACATCCCAGCTACTTGTAACACCCAGTTCACTGGAAAATCCTCACCATGTTGCCACCCCAGCCAAGCCCTACAACAGTCATTCTGGGAAGGTCATCAACACTTCATTTCTAGTGGCTGTTGCCAAGCTTGGTCCAGTTTCTGCCTGTTTGGGTAGCAAGGCCCATCACGTGCCATCTCTCCTACCTCACTTTTCAAACTGAATTCAACCCCTTTAAAAGTGTAAAAGGAGGTGCATCTTAATCTGCCATATGTTTACAAATGTTTCTTATTACATACTCCCTAGGAAATGCCATTTGCTAACTCATAGCCAAGGAACTCACTTCATGCTGCAGAATATCTATTTTTAAGCTTAATTTTGGAAACTCTTAGGAAAATGGTTTCAGACTTTAATACATACCTTAGCTGCTAGTAACTTCAACATGGATCCTTTATCTGGTGTGCACTCTATTTAAGCTGCCATCTCTTTCAAGTGGAAAATATAATGCTCTGTATTACAGTATTTGCTCCCTCTATGGATATCTTGAGCCCACCAACCCTGTTATCATCAGATGAAAGGATTAATCCAACGTAAAGACATTGTGAGCATCTTTTGAGTAAGTAAACCTTCAACAAACACATTTCCAGGAGGTGGTATAGACAGGGATGTTTTACAAGACCCTGTAAACAGCAAAGAAACTCACAAATACCATCCTTCAAAGTATTGCTGTTGAATGCTGGGATGACCCCTGCTCATACCAATGAAGAGACTGCCCATCTCTGTAAAGACACGTGCTGCAGAGTTTGGTCAGCTCACAAAGAAGAGTGGCCGGTCCTCTAAAGGAAAATTAATCCTTATCAATGCAACTACACAGGATAAAATCTACCTCACAACCTGCTTGTGTTATAGTGATATGGCATTATTAATTGCAGTTCCAATAGCCATCCACGTTACTTAAAATCTGAAGTAATCCACCTTAATTACCTTAACTCTAATAACTGCATGGGATCGTAACAGTTAGAGGAGAAAAATTGTTGTTAACTTGTTGACTGCCAGATGCAGACTGCTGATAGGAGATATAACAGATATTAAAGTAGTAAAATGGACCTCAGCCTGGCAGGAGAGGGCTATGATTCACGTCCATGACTCCTAGGCATAGCAGGAATACAGATAAATAATTGAACAAAGATCAAAGCATTATCTGTTCGAGTGGAATAAGGCAGGAGACTAATCTCGCATTTACTCTCAGGTAAACCTCCTCCCTAACCTTCTCCCAGTTCAGCAGGAACTTCAGCAAGCCCAGTGGAGAAATCTGTTACATCTCCACCTTGTTTACACCTCTACCATCCCATTAAAATTATTGTTGCAGTGGTGAGTGAGAACTGGCCCACTATTCTGCTGAGTCAGAGCATTCCATCTTTGAGTTGTTTCAGACTTTTCTCTGTGAAAAATAAAGAAGCTATCTGAAAAATCTATATTTATAAAAAAATCTTGTGTGAAAGATATTTTCTTCACCCTTGAGCAAGTAATTCACTTCCAGTTATGTCCCAGGTAATGGAAAGTCTAAGACAGAGTTCAAAGTAAGATACATTATGAAAGAAGAACACTCTCATTAAAAATGCACTATGTAGGAGAAATGTGATCTTTGCGCTTGTACAGCAGTCAGTGCAAAGAACTGCCTGCTCGATTTCCCAAGAGCAATACAAACTTTGGAGGCACCTAAGTACAGATTTGCAGCCAAGTTACACAAAGATGGAAATCAAAACCTATCATCAGTCTAGGCTCCCTAGAGCTGGCTGATAAAAGGAGTGAAATGGCTACGCCAGTATTCCAACTCAGCCGTCTAATGAAATGTATCAGTAGCTCTGATACATCACCTGCAAACAGCTTCCCAGACTCTTTCAAGGAGAATTACAGCAGTTTGCAGAGCAGGGCCTTGCACCAGTCCTCACACAGCTTGTACCACCCCGTAAATCTACTGTCACAGGACTGAAAGGACAGAGGTGAGACGAATGGTCAGGCTGGCTCTTCCTGGCCTCAAAGTCTGAGACCCAGCCGGCCCGCTTCTCTGGGGGCCAAGAAGGCAAGGAAGTGGTTGGTCCCGCTTGCCACACACAAAGACAATGTTTAGCCTCAGATTTTATATCTCTGCTGATCATCTTCAGAAGCAGAAAGGATTCCTCCTCCTCAGTGGGGGGCCTGATGTCATCTAAGGATGGTCTATTTTTTTACCTTCTTCTGAAAGGTCAGAGATTAAATATACAATATTCACAGCTACCACAGGCAACAAGCACCTGACTGCAGAGGAAGATGGAGGTTGTGATCTGGGAAAGAACCCATGTACAGGAAGAATGATCCTAGCCTCATCAGTAGAACCTCACCTTCACGTAAAGGGTACTAAAAGTGATGAGGAAACTCAGGAAGGGAAATGTGTGTGGTCTTTCCAGTGTTCTGTTTAGACCCACGAAGATTTTGTGATAGATAAAATAAAGATGATCTGATATTTGCAACCATTACAAAGACAGAAGGAGCATTAACCTCTATATTTAGACATCCTGTAAGAAGTAAACTTCTTACAGGGAAATTAAACGCACCAGTCACCTGACAACTTTTGTGCCATTAAACTCTCGTAGCATTCAAAACAAGGTGGCTCCATCCACAATGCATGCTAGGAATAGTGTATGGCCTATGCTAACTTCTAATCCATGTCAGGACCATGCAACACCAAATGTCATTTGTACAACACAGCAGGATGGCCCATTGAGTTCCAGTGTCAGGAGCTCCTGGGTTTTGGCAATTATTTTGTTCATCAGTACAGATACACTCAGTTAACTCCACAGGTCAAACCTAGAAGATGAAGCAGCTGTCCTAGTTTGGAAGGTCAGCACTGATCCTCAGCACTCAAAGCATCAGGGACATGAAATCACAAGTCTGTAGCAGTGCAACAAATGTGAGACCCATTGATCTGGACATTTGTCAAGTCAAGAAAAGACCTGGATCTCCTACCTGTCAACAGCAAAAGAAGCTAGGATAGCCACGTGGGATGGTCGGCAGACACAGGGCCATGACACATACTCAGCTCAGGGATGTTATCAGTTGTGTGTTATACAAAAGGACAGCCCTTTAGAATCACCAAATGCTGAAATGCTTGACAGGGAAAGAAGGCAGCTGAAAGAATTCACCTAGCCTTCCCTGAACTGTCCCTGGACATGTCTGCCAGCCACGCCAGTAACAAATAAACTGATTAATACAGAGGTAGCTGCCTCTGACAGACCATCTGTGCTGCACCATCTGCCCTCACAGAGCAGTACACATCTCCTCAACCTCTTGGAGCTACACGGACAGCAGAGCTCAGTCTTCATCAAGGACAAAAATAGATGCGACTCAGCCAGCCCAATCTGAACACTCTTATCAAACTGCTTTTTTAGAGCTGTTACTGCCCAGAAACAGGAACTAAACATATTACCATATCTTTCCCTAATGTTCCTCCTTTCCCTTTAAACACAAAGAACAAGCTTGTGTTAGAGAGTTCAGCAGGCTCATGTGATTGTAAAAGGATATTATACTGGGCACTTCATCCGTCAAAGAGACCAGCAGGGTTTAAGGGAGAGATGGTAGGATAAAAAAAGTCTCCTGGGTCAAATTCAAGCTATAAATGTTGCTCCTTTTTATGTCAAAAGGAAGTCTTTGACTTTTAATCTTTCCATATTTCAATTAAATGATGCAAATGACAGCTCAAATTGATGATAGATACACAGCTACACTCCCCCCTGTTCCTGGGTTCCTATGATTTTTCTCTTAAATGCCATTACAACCACTCTGTAAAATTACAGCGGAACTTATTCTTAAGCCATGCTTCTATTCATCATTTGATTTAATGAGCTATCCAAAGACTGTTTCCCATCCATGCTTTTCTCCAGTCATGGTTGTGCTAGAACCAAAAAGATAAAAGATAACTTCCTATGTGGAAATTCTCATGCCCCATCCGTTCCCACCGAGGCAAGGCTATAGAGCCACACTTACACAGAATTAATCATTACTGCATTTTGCAAAAATACGATGATGTGTCTGATACTAAAATTCCTTCTCCTCAGTTTTACTGATTAAAAACAAAAGTCCATTTTCTGATGGAGCTCCCTCAGACCAATAACTCCAGCTGTTTACAGAAGAACATCTCTTAGAGCATGTTTTGCATTTATTTTCTTGTTCTTCTGGTGGTATTCTTCAGAGGTTTTCCAGTAAGGAAGACTCTGATTGCACTATCAGGAAAATCAACAGGAGAAACAGTCCCATATAAATAAGTTTACAGCAGCGTTGAGTATGTGAAGCCAGAGATATAGCAGGATGAACTGCATCTCCTCACTTCTACAGCAGCCAGAGATCAACGAACACTCCTGCTCTCTTGAGACAGAAACCTTCCACCCAACCTAAATGCAGGTATTTCTCTTCCTTGGGTAACAAGCTTACCACAGTGTGCTCCCAAGTCCAGTTCCAACTCTAGAGAGCACAAATTCCTCCTAGAAATAATTATTAATGGAACTCTTGCCCTGAGACACTTTGGCACAGAGCTCAACAGGAGGTCTTACATTGGCTACTGCTAGTGCTGGCATACACACAAAGGTGGACACAAGCCACTACCAAAGATGGACTGTCAAGAGGGGGGATTCAAAGCTTTCTGTGCAACTAGTCCTGAACCCAGTCTTACTCTTCTTCCTTTGTTCTGTGCTTCAGTTTTAACACTTAATTGCAGCAAAGAGCTGCAAAAATGCTGCCAATAAATGCCAGGCTTATGAAACAAAGCACTTATAATAATTTGATTAAGAATCATTTTCTTTTTGCAAATATAGAAGAAATTCAAAACAGTTGTGTTTTTCTGTGTTCATAGTGTGGAAGTAACCTCTGTGGAATTTGAACCGAGTTAGCTGAGGCTTCTGACTGCCAGGCCAGCATAAGACAGACCATGTCCTGAGCTCTTCAGGGGAATGGTTGGACATAGAAATTGCTCTTTTCCCTGAATGGACACAGCTGGCCATATAACAAGCATCAACAGATAGTTCAAGATTCAAGCACTGCACAGATGTCAGTCAAACATTACACAGAAAAGGCAAGACATGATGTCTGAGTGATGAATCATGTAAAATGTGCTAGCCTTATTCCAGTAGTCAGTAGGAAAAAATCATAATTACAAGTAACACTAATGGGAAGACTTGTTGGCTGTCACAGTTTACATGTCAAAGACATAACAAATGATACTTCTACCCTGCGACCACATGACTCATATCCAGAAGTGGTCCTTCCAAAACAAGCTTAAGACAGACAGGTGGGGTGTGCTAGAAGCTTACATGGCCAAGCCTGATTCATTTCTGCAGATAACCACAGTAGATCTACCCCAGGCTACAAGGGCTATCAGCTCCACCACCCTCAGTCCTCACTTGTGAGCCAAATGCTGAAGGCAATAAACTGTTTAGGGATCTATCATATATGTCTGCCTGCAACAGAACTGAAGAGTATAGCAGAGGATATAACCCATTGACCATAGAAAACAAAGTCAACTTGATTTGCATATTAGTTCAAATATTCTAGTGCCATAAGAGCATTATCATCAATTCTGATTGAACGAAAGCAATCCTTTGTCAAGGAAAAAACATTTCTGTTTAAAGTCTTCAAACAGCTTTGGTCCATAGCTGACAATTGCCATCTGTTTCTCCTCAAAAACGCACCCAACCAAAATGTTTCCCAGGCAGCACAGTACATTAAGTGCGAGAACATGTGCAGCTCAGGGACACTGCAGGGAGCTTTTGTCATGATTTTAGAAGAAGGTTTGAACACCAGATTTCTGAAGTGAGTCACTAATTGCTGCATCAGTACAGGCTTCACCTGGGTGACGCGCTGTCCCTCCTGGACTGAACTCCAGAGCATCCTACAGAGCTCAGCTGCATGGTCCTCCCAGCATTGAGCTCCCTGGTCTGCTGGCAGCTCCACAAGATTCACAACGTGCAAACTAAGTAGGCCCAAGGCATTGATCCAAGCACTAGTAAATGATCATTTGTACTCTTTAAATGTTCACATAGTCCTCAACAGAAACTTGGCCCATGACAACTAGTGCTCTCCCTAGTCACGGCTGGCCACAGCCCGGATCACTGCCCTCAGGCAGCTGGTACATGCGTGACTGTCCTGTTCTGAGGGAAAAGCATCTGGCTAGACGTAAGTCCTGCTGTGCCTCTTATCCCCAACACCAGAGAGGCTTTGGCACATTTTATTTCCCGATACAAGTGCAGCCTCTGCTCAGAGCAATGCCCTTTCATCACCATTTGTTAACACCTAACTCAAGAAGTTTTGGTAAGGAATAAGGCCCCCAAGCACATTTGGCCATACCTCCCCACTTGTACAAGAGTGAGCAAGCTAGAGTATGAGCTGATTTAAATTGTCCTGAGAAATCTGGCTAGGAGTCCTGTGCTGTAGAGTGAAGCCAGCTGGAAAGTAAGGCTTTGCACTCCATGCTCTGTGTACACAGCCAAAAATCACATGTGGGTAACGTCACCAAAAAACAAACACCTTCTCTTGTGTTGCCTCAAGTTCTACGTGAAAACAAATGACCGCCTTCACAGTTGGAAAACTCATATTTCAAGGTAGAGTTCTGTGCATCAGGAAAAAGTATCCCAAAGTGAAAGAGCAGTATTAGCTTCTGGCACTGCTGAAAAGAAGTCCAAGGAGAGATCTACTGGCAAATAGCCAGAGGAGAAACATAGCAAATCCTGGACCTATGAATGACACTCTACATGTTTTTAGGCAACTCACTAGATCAACCTGAGGCAACTGTAAAATAAAGTTGAATCTCACAGAGTAATAGGGCTGAAAATGACTTCGCAGGGTCATCTAGTCTATTCTTCTGGGTCCCATAGCAGGATCCAATCTAGCTTGCTTTTAAAGACATCTGATGATGCAGACCCCATGATTACCATTCAGACTCTTCCAGAACATTCCTCTTCTCACCACTATAATATTCTCTGCTGCAATTTATGTTCTTACTCTTTTCAGCAAGGTAGGGCAACGAGGCTGGTGAAGAGGCTGGAGAAAAAGTCTTAGGAGTGGCTGAGGGAACTGGGGTTGTTTAGCTTAGAGAAGAGGAGGCTGAGGGGAGACCTCATCACTGTCTACAACTACCTCAAAGGAGGTGGTAGCGAGATGAGTGATAGGACAAGAGGTAATGGCCACAAGTTGCAACAGGGCAGGTTTAGACTGAATGTTCGGACAAATTTCTTCACTGAAATTGCTCTCAGGCACTGGCACAGCTGCCCAGGGAGGTGACTGAGTCACCATCCCTGGAGGTGTTTAAAAGATGGGTTGATGAGCTTCTTAGGGACATGGTTTAGTAGTGGACAGGTACAGTTGGACTCGATGATCTCAAAGGTCTTTTCCAACCAGATGATTCTATGATTCTAGGGTGGTAAAGAATAGGCAATCCTCTCCATCCCTGCCACAACCTCTGATGTATCTGAAAACTGTTAACCTAATCTCTTCCCAGATTTTCTTTTCAAGCTAAATTATTTCAAATTAGGATTCATATTACAATTGTATCCACAGCCAAAATCAAGGCTGAGGTCTTCCCTGAAACCACACAAATGTATTTTAAGAGTGTGTCTGCCCCAAAATGATTATAAAACGCAGAAGGGCAAGGGAAAACAAAAGTGCAATGGTCAAAGAAACAATTTATTCCTATTTTAAAGGTAGAAACTTGGTATAGATAGACACATTCAGTCTTTTCGAGAACTCCCATAGCTGCAAAGGAGTTTACAGAGGGCTTAGTACATAACAAAATTATTGCATTTGAAAATGTCATTATTTCTGCTTCTACTTAGCTGCTAGATAAACTATTTTGAAATACTACCTGAAGATGTATGAATGTTTGTGACAGAGATGGGAAACTTAAACCAGATCCTCCAAGTCCCACTCCAAAGCTCTAATCTCAAAACCATTCTTCCTTGTAAGGGAAGCAGTGATGATTTATGATATTTTTCAAAGCTCTCCAAAGATCATATTTTTTCTAGAGGAGGTTGAGACAAAATGATCATTACTTGCTTGAAACACTTATATGCATCCCACTTTGCAGGGCAAATCATAACAATGAATACAAGTTTAAAGGATTCTGCACATCAAATTATACTGTACATGCAAATTTCCTTCAGACAAAACCATCATTAATTGCCTGGATGGTCAAATTTAGGATTTTCTAAAAATATCTTCTGAGTTTGTATGTGCATTTCTGATCACTCATAGGCTTCACTGAACAATTACTTACCATTTTAATTCATTTTTTCTGACATTAACACACACACAAATTCCCTGCTTGTTGCAATTTTATGCTTTAGCAACATTTTGCATGCCTTGCACTGCCATAGTTTTAAATTTAAATAACTCGTACAGGAGAGGCAAGGATAGTTCCAGTATATCCACAGAATATCAGCCATCTTCTGCCAGTCTAGAGGACTATAATATTAGAAAATTAGTGGACCATAAATATATTGTAATAAATGAAAATGTAATCCTAATGAATGCCTCTAAACAAATGTAAACACTACACAGTGTGATTTTGTGTCAGGTAGTTGCATGTGAGGATGGAGTTAGACAAACAGTTCGATGAAAAAAATCTAGTCCTAAAAGAACCTCATGGGAAGCAATAAATCTTGAACAGTTCAGATATAAAACATATCCTCCAACTGGAAAATCAGTTTGCGGTTACTTAGCTACACAGTGCTCGAGCTGATGACCTCAGTCTGCTCATGCCCACATAACTGTAGCAACAAACCATCATTCAGCACAGCAGCGGGGCAGGAGTCAATTCAAATTGTACTTAAAGGAAGGAGGAGCCATAGTACGTTAGGAACAGCAGCAATGGAAAAACACACAGTGGTCACAGTGGATAAAGGATACACAGTGCAATGTTCTGACCGTGGCATGTTACTTGAAGACATAAAAGGGAGAAGCATTTTATGGACAGGGCAGGTTACCTTTCCTATGTGGCATGGGTGAGATTGAAACTGGAACATCATGTATAATTCAGGCAATCCATTTGTTTTAACTAGAAAAAAAAATGAAGAAGAAGCAGCGATGAGGCAGTGGTGTGATTTAAGAACTGAAAAAAATGCATTATGCTGGAAAATGGAAAGAGCATGATACTTAGTGTATCAACATAGAGCTGGTGAAAGATGACTTGACTTGATGTATTAAGAGAAAGAAACCACCAGCTTCCAGCGAACAGTTCAGTCTAGCAGAGGGAGTTATAACAAGAACCACTAGCTGGACACATCCCAGATTAGAGACACAGTGCAAGTCTTGAACAGCCAGGGTCTTTACTATCTTTACTATCACTGCCATGAGTGACTTATCCTTCTTACAGGTTCTCCAAATCAGGTTTGAACCCCCAGGTGGGATGTGTTTATTGTACTGAGCTTAGTATAGAAGCAACTGGATAAGACATAATAACACATATTAGGTCATGTTGGATGATTGCATGGTCCCTTCTGGCTTTTAAACTCTACAAATGAACCTATGACCTTTAAAACACACTGGCTGTACTGGAAAAGATATTTAAATGTATATGTAATGAGTTTCCCATTATGCTAAAGCACGCATCTTGCACTCTGTTTCTAAGAACATTTAATCTCATGTTTCCCAAACATGGCCTATACTCCTATTCTATCAGCTCCTGAATTATTATGCAGTTTCATTCGCACACTAAGGTAGTATTTCCTGTGATCTCAGCCCCGCCAAGCTTCTTCCTTTTCTGCCAAAATTAACTGGTCCCCTTTCACCTCTTCCCCACGTACTATTGTAGCCAAAATTCTTCCTTCTCTTTTTCCCCCTAACTAATGTCTCTCTTGCTGTCTCGCCCTGCTGCCTCTAAGGAACCCCCAAATTAGACTTTTTAAATTCCCTATCTTGCTTTGGGTCAATTCTCCAGGAACCAGCTTTCTCCCAGTATAAAAACACATGAATCTTCCCTAGTTTTTAATCTTCTCATCCCAGGTCCTGCATTACCAACACAGAGAATTTAAGACACTTTGCAACAATTGTGCCTTATCCATGTCTCTAAAATTAGCTGAGGATAACTGTATGGTAAGGGGACTTGACTCAAAATTCCATTATTTTGGTTCAAACAGAAACACTTAATTTAAAACTAGAGATGGCCAAAGCTAGAGGCTGAGATTTTCAGCATGTACAAAGCCATATCTAAATCCTATAGACATCTTGTAAATGCTTGTAAAAGTATATTGAAGAACAGTCTTCTATCAACACACAGATTAACTGGACAACCTCAAAGTGTGGCCTGTCTTAGTTATCAGTGTCTCTTTGATGACATCTCTCGATGTATATTTTCACTGCATTCCTTTTAAGACTGAGCCAAAACTATTCCTATGCAAGGGATAATTCAATGAGTAATAAGTTAGTTTCCTTTCCTTTATAAACTGAAAGCAGCAGGAGGCACGTGAGCTATATACACCATCTCAGCACTCGTCCCATTTTCCAACATCCTATATGCTACCTACTTTAAAGCCCTAAGCAACTCGATCTGCTCTTATAGCAGATCCAGCTTTGAGAAGGAGGTAGGATCAGAGCCCTCCAGAGCTCCCTCCCAACCTGAACTGCCCTGTGCCCTGTGATCCTATTTCACAGAAAACAGCACCAAGGCCAATAGCACCCTGTTTTTTATCAGAAATGGTGTGTCCAGCAGGACTAGGGAAGCAATCATCCCCCTGTACTCGGCACCCGTGAGGCTGCACCTTAAGTCCCATGTTCAGTACAAAAAAGACCAGATATGAGGAAGAATTTCTTTACGGAAAGGGTGGTCAGGTACTGGAACAGCTGCCCAGGGAGGTGGTTGAGTCACCATCCCTGGAGGTGTTTGAAAAACGTGTAGATGAGCTTTTGAGGGACATAGTTTAGCAGAGGATGGGTGCAGTTGGACTAGATGATCTCAAAGGTCTTTTCCAACCAGAAGATTCTATGATTCTATGGAAAAGACTTTGAGGGGCTGGAGCATGTCTAGAGAAGGGCAACGGAGCTGTTTAGACTGGAGAGGAGAAGGATGGGGGGAGACCTCATTGCTCTTTACAACTACCTGAAACGAGTGTTAGGCTGACGGTTGCACCACTTTAGATAATTATAAAGGTCTTTTCCAACTTAAAAAAATCCATAATTCTGTGATTCTCTGCCTATCTGTGATGGAGTTTTGCCTGGAGCCTCTTGCAAGAAACACAGTTTATTTTACCAGGTTTGGCTCCGAGTATGTTATTGCTCCCCAACACTGTAGATCACACACTTGAGGAAAAAAAGAGTAAAAGATAAAAAAGGCAGGAGGGTCCATCCGACCCTAAACATTATATTGAGCAGGCAATGGAGCCTTTTGCACATAAACCTCTCTCTAAGACTAGCTAATACGACCCTTTAACCTAAGTAAAGTCATCTTGCATGTGTTTATTTCATGTTGATGCTCTTTTCTCCTAGTCCCTGACTCCCGAAGCCTAGTTACGACCTTTCTGGGCTTGCATTTGTCCCATGGAGACAACATTCAAGTTACTGTGTCTTACCCTGCTGCCTCTGAAAATCAGCACGCAGCCCCACAGATGCAGAGCCCCTCTTTGTTTACTGCCTTGTTATTTTCATTCACTCTCGCTTCCACTTGCAAAGTGAATTGTTAATGGCAATCACATGTCTACAACATGTGTCACACCCCAACCCATGCCTGTCTGTGATTTATCACCCTCCACTTCCTGGCACACAAGGCAGCCCAACATCTGGTTGTGACTAGTGCCCCATTTTGGTTTGAGGTTCCCTTTCTCCCATAGCGTCTGAAAGCACTGTGAACAAAAAATGATACAGGGAGCAAACCAGCCCATGCTGCACAGGACCAGGGCTTGAGTCTTGCCATAAAAACAAGTGGGGAGCAACATTCAGCAATGTATATCTACAAAATACAGTCTGTTTAATTCCTGTTTAGGGTGTTATGTGACCACACATCCCACTATGTCCTCCTGATTCTCTAGATGTGGTCTCCAAACAACTCAGAAGTGGCTTGTTAAACATTTTTTATCCCCTTCACCTTTAACAATTTCAGAGCTTCCTGGTCTGCTTTTACAACACGCAGATGGCTTGAAAAATAGCAACTTATGAGATGGAGGGTTAGATCAGATTGCCCATTCTCATTGTCCAACTCAGTCATCCTAATTATCATGAAACCTAAATTCAAGATGACAATGAGCAATTCAGAGAATTGCCAAAGAATCAGAACTTGGCTCCTAACACCATCAATGGAGAAAAATAATCTGGGCTGCAAGCACTCATTGTCGGCTCATGTCCAATTTTTCATCTACTGGTAACCTTAAGCTTTTATCCACAGGGTTTCCCTCAATCCATTAATCCCTCAGTCTGTATTGATACTAAGGATTGCCCAGGTGCAGGATCTTGCATTTGTTGAACTTCATGAGATTTGCGTAGCTCCCCTCCTCAAGGCTGTCAAGGTCCTTCTGGAGAGCAATCCTTCCCTCAAGCGCAGCAACTGCACCACTCAGCTTGTCATCTGCAAACTTGCTGACACAAATGAGGGACAACATCATACACTGATGGTGTGCGAGTATGTGGTGACCACTGGATTTTAGCATCAAGAAATGTTTCTTCTCATTAGCTCTTATACTATTTAAGATAACAAATATTAGCCCCCTGTAACAGAAGGAACAGAAACTTTGCTTGAGACTAAGCATACAGAGAATCTCACTTCAGCTTCTTCTGGACTTTTAAATGTTGAAGCTTCATTCCTGTTCACATATTGATAATGTTACGCGTACTGTTCCAACATCATGCTTCACCTAACATCAGGCTTAGCACAAAATTTAAGTGATTCCCTGTATCAGAAACACATGGAGACAATCGCCTTCCCAAGGCAATTCAGCTCATATTGCAATAGATATCTTGGATTCTTGGAGTGACCTATTCTTTGAAGGCATCTGCCTCTTTCCATCTTGCCTGGAAAAGCAAGATTTCACCGAAGAACTAAGCCAAATTCAAAGTCTATTTTTGCCAAGAAGGGGAGGGTTTAGTTTCTCTCCCTCCTTCCCTGCTTTTCTCTCCTTCGGACTCTGGTTCTCCTTCTTTTTCTACTTCTAGATACCTCCATACCCACATCCTTCAATTTGATGTCTCCCTCCCTGACCAGTCAAAAGTAAGCTGATTTCACTTACAAATCCAGTCATGTTTTGCCTTTTTAGTTTTCTGCCATTTCATTTTATTGAAGGTTTGCCCTGCTTTGCTGGTAAGGAGTTTATAATTCAGGCCAAGTTATGTCATGAAGCATAGTGTAAGCATCCTTCTTCACAGAGTTACTCATCTCCTCACATAATAAAGCTAATGAGTCAAACATCTAAAAAATTTTCCTTTCTCCTCCTCCACTCCATAAATTAGATATTAATAACACCCATGAAAAAACTATTCTGAAGACAAACCTATGTCTCACGAAGTACTAAGCCTCAAGCACAGAAGAACCTTTGTCCAAAGTCAAACACACATGAACAGCAATAAAAGTCATCTACGTGCAAGTATTAACATCTGGACTTAAAAACAACCCTGGTGGATGCACTAGGTGAAGGAGACCTTTCAAAATCATTTAAAATGCATATCTAAGTATTTTTTTACCTTTTCTTACAATTGCAAGCTTGCTGCGGTTTCTGTGTCTAATGCTTATAAATATGATAGGTCAAGGCTCATTCTCTGACCCTCAGGGCAAAGCACACAGCACAGCTTGTGTCCATATGGCTAAAGTTTCTCCATCGCATCCTTCCACACAGCATGGTTTTATTCATACTGCTTGCTGGGAAGAGCGACTGGCCCACACTGGCTCTCAAATCTGCCTGGACAAGGGCTAGTTAGCAGGGGACAAAGCCAGGGCAAAAAGCACAGGAACAATTAAACAGTTCACAGTATCACATTACCACAAGGTTGGAAAAGACCTCTGAGATCATCGAGTCCAACCTATGACCCAACACCAACACCTACTTGGTCTAAACCATGGCACTAATCGCCTCATCCAATCTGTTTTTAAACACCTCCAGGGATGATGACTCCACCACCTCCCTGGGCAGCTCATTCCAATGGCCAATCACCCTTTCAGTGAAAATTTTTTTCCTAATATCAAGCCTAAACCTCCCCTGACAAAGCTTGAGACCATCTCCTCTTGTTCTGTCATTGGTCGCCTGAGAGAAGAGACCAACCCCTGCCCGACTACAACCTCCTTTTAGGTAGTTGTAGAGAGCAATGAGGTCTCCCCTGAGCCTCCTCTTCTCCAGGCTAAACAACCCCAGCCCCCTCAGTTGCTCTTCATAGGGCCTGTGCTACAGCCCCTTCACCAACTTCGTTGTTCTCCTCAGGACAGTGCTTGAGCCCACCCCACACCTTGGAGCTGTGCAGTTTGCTGGTATGGATGCAGCCAGGGAGAGCAGTCAGAGACACAGGCAAAAAAAATCACACGTCTGCATATTTAATACATATACAGTTTGATTAGAGGTGAGCTAAAGTCAGAATCTGTGATGCAAACACTGTAGAAAGAAAATTAATTTTTGCCTTCCTCCCAGCTAATGCAGTTGCACTATAAAACTATCCTAACAGCATACTCCTACTTGACACTTATTTTATGCAGCATCATACATTCTTCCTGGCTGGATCTCACCTATGAATGTTGATAAGTAATCTCACTCCTATGTTTTAATCTACAAAAAAGTCACCACAAATCAGGGCTTTACCAATTCCACAAATAAAACCTATTTTCCAGGCAAGGCTGGCCTCTTACTGTGCAGCTATTCAGAGAAGTGTGGGAACACCAGCACTCATGCTACACAGTAGTCCCCTGTCCTGGGAAAGGTGTTTTGGAGAAGGAAGACTTCATGTGCGTGTAACATGAAAGTCAAAATGAAATATTCTGAAAGATGCACTGTTTGCCTTGTAGCATTAAAGTCAAATGCCATGTGGTCCTGAGAAACAGAGCTGTGCTGCTTCTCAGAAAATTAGGAAAGAAAAATGAGCAGTAGCCTTCAAGTGTGACCACTGTGTATTCTAGCATTTCATTCATGGCTTGCCTTCACCAGAGGATTAATTTGCTGTTAATCTGAATCTTTTCTATTCAGATCACCAGTGTTTTGGAAAGAACAGTGTCTCTCAGGACCTTCTCAAAATCAAAATACAGAAACCTGATGTACTATTAGGGCAGGAGCTAAACAAGCTGGAAAAGTGTTTAGAGAGCAGTTATCAATTTTTCACAGTGAAATGATACATCAAGTGGGGTTTTGCAGAGGTCAGTCCTAGATCTGGTTCTAATGAAAGTATTTTCATTTTCCTGGACACAGAGTACTTGGATGATGACCAGGATGCTGGAATATAGATAATGTTTGTTACATTTTTGCAGATGATACCAAGATAGGAAAAACTGCAATAAAGAGACAGAAAGAGAATCCAACATGGTCTTGAGAGGCTGGAGACACAGACAAGTCCAAGATACCAAAGTCAGCCAAGGACTATCCACTAGGCAAATACAGGATGAAAATAAGCTTTCCACGTAGCAGTCTCGCAGACCAGAAGGGTGAACATCAACCAATGATGTCAAGTGGCTGATGTACCTCAGACTAGAAGATCTAAACCCTTTTCTTTTGCTAATCAGCAGAAAGATCTCAGCTAGAGTATTGTGTCTGGCCTGGGACTCTTGGTTGCAATTGAAACATGCACCTCCAGAAGAGTGTCCAGAGGAAAGAAAAAGAACAATCAGTAATTTAGGCAATACTGATACTGCTGAGAATGAACCTAGGAGACATGAAAACAGGCTTCAAAAACACAAAGGTTGCTAGACAGCAAAAAGAAATAATTTGTTTTCTGTGCTCATTTGGACACAAAAAAAGTAATGGCCTAAGAAATTGCATCAGGAAAATTTTGGTTAGTCACTAGGAAACTACTTCTAATGGAAAGGAAAGCATGAAAGTGTGTTGCCAGAAGTCTCTCCTGACTAAATATGTCAGGAGTGGTCAGTGTCCATCCGGCTTGGTGACTCATGAGCTCTTGAAAGAAGCTTACAGTTGCATGACTCAAGAGTGAAGCAGTTACTTATCCATGTTTACAAGAAAATCCTGACAAAGCCAGCAACTTTAAATTGTCAGGTAGCCATAGACACAGTACTATTACAAATGATTTTTAGTTTCCCAGTCGCTTTTCCAAAATCAGCCTTACAGATTTAATCCAGACTAATTCAAACCAAGTTGTTTGCTCAGTCATCAAATTCTTTCCTGGATGTGGCAACTGAGCTTTAATCACCTCTGTTCTCCAAGGTGACTCTGATAAGGTCTGTACTAAGCCATTGAGGTGTACAGGTTTCATACTTGAAGGAAGAATTTATTTCTATTTACCTTTCACACTTCTGCCTTGGCACAATGAACTATCATTTCTTCAACACAGGATTAAATGACCACACCATCCACTTCAACATTTTCATTCTGTGTCTTCAGAGGTGCTCTTCAGAGGTGCTCAAGCTGTAGTTCTATTCCTTTCTTCTTGTTTTCCATTTCAGAGAAGCACATCTACGCATTTACTGAGGGATGCAGCCCACCTTGTGTCACCCCTGCCCAAAGCTCATCCAATGTTTCATAAACATTGATCGTGATTTGGATGGGAGCTTCCACAATGCAAAGTTTGCAAACCATCATCTAAGTGTTGTAGAGTGATAAAGCCTGAAATACCCAAGTATTCAGCAAGTGACCAGCAGTGACCTGATTCTGACAGACAGAGTGCTGTTCCAGCAGTGGATGCTGCTTGTCACCTAACTCAAATAAATGCATCATCCTGGCAAAGCAAGGAGAAAAAGAGAAGATGCAGACAAAGCAGCCTTTTCCTGCAGTGACTACAACAGATAGCAGAGAGCACCAGAGATGTGACACCTGGCATGAAGGATTTTGCTGGTGTTACCAGCAAAGAAAATGCCATAAGCCTGGTCACAGCTGTACAAGAAAAGGAAAACATTGGATCAGCAGCTTGGGCTCTGCCTGATTTTGCTTTGGACTCATTTTATTTCTCATCCTGGGTATACTCTTTAAGGTAGGATTCACGACAACGAATCCACAGCAATGGGCACACAAATTTCACTTCAGGGAGAAGGTGAGTGCTTAACACTAATAAAATGAGTTGCACAAAAGAAAATATATGTATATATATATCCTGCCCAGGCACCTCACTACATTTCTTCACACTTAGACTTATTTTGACATTTTAGGTTGGCATCCACTGCACATGCCCAGAAACACAATCAGCTTGGCTAAGCACCCCTGAAGGACCCATCTCCTGCAGCGGTCTCTTGTCACAATGACAGCAGTGGTTTTGGTGCAAAGCCCAGCAGTCACAGCCACTCAATGTCAAAAAAGTGCACGCAACGGCCATCTTCTGCAACCTCAACACTGGAGCTCAGGGAAAAAAAAATGCATGTTCAAACCCCAGCCCAGCCTCAGGAGGGATTAATAATTTCCACATCCTGAAGGAACCAGAAAACATCGCCGAAGGAAGTTCAGCACCTGCACAGCCCTGAGCCCAAAAGCCATAGAGCAGAGCCTTGCTGTGACCTGAAGCTTCATCACCATGTGGATAGATTTGAGTCCCACAAACTAGGAAAGGAAGGGTTGTGTCCCTTACAGCAGCCTTGATGCTCCATATTGCCACTCCCATTTCAGCAGCGATGGCAACAAAAGCTGGACTAGACTGGCTGTCCAGAGAAAGAAGCCCACAACTATTTTGTTGCTTCAGCCACCAGCTACACAAGGCAAATGCCTACTGAGTGCGTCAAGTTGGTCCTAGTCCGTGGAGGCTGAAAAACTGCTGACAGCACAGCATTTGGCTCCGGCAGCCTTCAAGCTGGGAATGCAAGAACTGGTCATGGTGCCTGGCTGATGCACCCAAGCACCTAAGTGCTCATGCGAGTCATACTTTACATCCCTCCCGGCCTCAGTTCTCCATATAGGTAGGATAAAATCATCTCTCAGCACCCTGTGGGGTTCCAAGAACCAACACAAAGCTTTTGACTGAAAGTGCATGGAACACCTAAGTCACTCTCATGGACAGGTAAGCCTTTCCCATTACAGTCACTGCAAGAGGAAATGAATAAGAACACATCCACATTCCCCTGGACTTCAGAAAGAATCAAATCTCAATCCAGCCTCTGCAGTGAAGGTTGAAAACTATAGGATTCTTCATAGCAAGAGTCAAAAGGCACACTGAGAAAAGAAGAGCTACAAATCCTACTGCCCTGTCACATTCAGGACTGTGTCATTCTTTGCTGGCCCCCACTACAGTGGTTTTATGGGTTTCTTACTTTCCTTTCTGCTCTCTTTCATGGTCCCCCAGAGTTTCAATCAAAGTTGAATTTCCCTGCTTCTTGTTCTCCCCAGCTCCTTGCATTCCTGGAAACAAAACAAGGACAGAGCAAGCTGGCTGACCATAAAAAGCTGTTCTCACAACAAAAGCAGTGCTTTCCAATAAAACTTAAGCAGCCTGGCTGTGCTGCCTGTGCTTTGCTTCCCTGCTTTAGGGCACATCTGCAGAGATACAGAAGCCTCAGATGGGTGCCATAAATAATAAAGAATCTTTCTTAATAATCAGGCAACTTCACCCTTGCCAAAAAAGTAGCCAATACACCCATTCCAGCTACTGCACACTTATAAATACATTGATCTCTGGAGCCCCCGTACCCCCACAGCTGGTGACTGAACCACTTCAGGTTTGATTTTTCTCTTAGTTGACTTGTTTATTGCCAAATTCCAAACAACAACAAAAAAATTAAAATGTCCTTTTCAAATGTGATTTATGAAGTGCCTCTAAGCAAGCGCATGCATGTACACATAAAAACACATAGGGCTGTGGTTCCAGCTGCATGGAAAAAGCAGCAACAGGAACTCTCACTGCATAATAAACAGTACCTGAGTAGCCCTTTTCTTTGCCTGGGAAGGCTTGGGGCCAGGTCATCAGGGGGAAGCATAAATGCATCACTTCATTAGCTTTCTTCAGGTTGTGAAATGATGCTTCTTTTTGTTTCATTTTGAAAACTTCTCTTAAACACAGACACACGCACACAAAAGGCAACTTAGTTCAGACTAGGCTATCCCGGTGTGTCCAAATAGTTTAACAGCCCTAGCTTCAAGCATTTACAAGCATCTTTTCCCCTCATCAAAGAATGAGGCTACTTAATTTTCATTTTTAAAGGGCAGAAGAGAAGCATATTAATTTTCAACCCATCTTTGGTTAACAAGAGTACTCTGTACTCTGCCCCAAAGCAGCACTCATCATCCAAGATGTTCTCACAGCTATTTGCAGAGCAGAGGTTCTTGCATCACTTATAAATTCACTTGCTGAGAAGCAAAACAGGGTTTTCAGCAAGAACAGAGGTTATCTGCTGTAACTTGCATTCTCTGAGTGGCTAAAGGCAAGCAAAGCGTTTTGAGCCCCAAGACATGCTCCGTGCCAAAGCTCAGTCCAACAAATGTGGTGTGCACAGGGTGTTGGTGATCTGCAGCTCCTGCTCAGCTCTGTAAAGGAGCTCAAAATTGCCTCTCTGGAGGTCCATGCTCTGAGCTTTACCCTGACTCCTGCTCTCTTCCCCCATTCTGTGGAAGTTCACATATTTTTAGCCGTTTGCCATGAGTGAAGGAATGTCTTTTCCTAAGTCACCTCATTCATAAGGCAGCTCCGCCAAGACAAACAGGTCCTAAGTATGATTACACTGACTCCAGCCAGGGGAGAGAGCTCACACCACATTAACGTGCATGCTCGAATCATAAGTACCTGGAATGATTAGTATTTATGGTGCATGAAATTACGTTCCTGACTTCCTCACCTGGCCACACAGATAGAAGGGGGAGGGAATTTCAGGTCCTTTCTGCCCTTATGTGGCTGAGCACCTCTGAAAGAGAGTAAACAGCCCCAAAAGCCCCAAGATGAGCATGGGGTGATCGTGGGGTGCCCCCTGAAGTGGGGCCTTTTCAGGAATACAAGTCAAAATGAAAGCTGGTAGCCAACAGCAAGTCAGTTCTTCACATGGGGAAATCTGTTCTACCCCAGGCTTGTGTTGTTAATCACACACTCACCTCCAAGAGCTGTCCCTTCAGCAGACAGCAATTAACACCCTCCCGTGCAAAGGGACCAAGGACTCGATGAATAACCCCTACAGAAAACAATCGTGCTTCAAACACCAACTAATTAACTCTCAAAAACACCATCTATGTTATAAAACCAGCATAGCATTTCTGAGATAGCTAAAACATGGAAGTTAACTGACTTGCCCAAGGACCCCAAGGCAAATCAGTGTCAGAATAAAGTAAAGACAGCAAAGCTGCTTCCTTGCTGTGCCCCACAACTGCCTAAATAATCCCGGGCCTGAAGGACCTGTACGCTGTGGGAACAGGGCTCCTCTGCTTTACAGGGCTTTCAACAAACCCATTCAAGGGGTTCAGACACAATTCTACCTGTAGATACCACATAAGCGCTGATGGGAACTGCTTGGAGGTCTAGGCTTAGGCACCTCAGCTGTGCCAGGTGGGGAAATGTAGATATTAAAACCTCTATCTATCTAATACTTTATCTATCTATCTAAAAAAGAAACTTAGCAGACCCCCGGAAACATAAGAAAAACTAGTTCAGTGCATGGACAGAAATTTTCTTGCATTCGCCAACTCTAGAAAATATATATTGAATGGAGGTGCCTGATCCATAGGGAATTAGTACACAAATAGGCTTAAGATGGGAAAATACTGATGCACAAACCCTCACTGTCCTGCTTTATCCATGTCGGACAGTGCCTTAGAATTACCAAGTAGCCCTCTGCCACAGCCTCAGAGCTGCTCAGTACTGCATGGATTGCTGCACTATGAGTGCTTGTTGACTTTTCATTAACATAAATTGCAATATAGGTGACAACGGGCAAAGTCACAATCACATCCATCTCCTCAAAGGGACATGCATTCATCACAGTCTGTCTCGTGCACAGTATTTATCAAGCTCTCAGCAGCAACAAACTCAGGACCAACAACAACAAAAACAAAAAGCCTTAATCCCTTTCAAGGGAGTTCTCTTCTGCAAAATCCTCCTTATGAAAGACAGATGTGAACCTGCCAGTCCAGTCAGAGGCAGAAAGCCCTGGTAAATGCAGGAATGAATGTTCTTGCACTCAGAATTGGCAAGAAATAATGGGGAGATTCAAACAATGAAAGAAGTAAATCATTTCAATATGACAGGCTGCATTCAAGAACAATTTCAGGCCACGGACATAGAAATCAAAGACCATCATCTCCGGCAATCCCAAAGAAAAACAAACCCTTTGTTTCCTCAGAAAGTAAAGTTATAAGTCAAGGTGAAGTGAATTGAGACTGAGAAAGGGAATGATCCCTATTCAGCAAGGCACATTGCAATAATCAGAAAGCACACTTTACCGGAGACATAATTTAAAGCAGAGATCAAATTTTACAAAGTAAGACAGAAAAGAAAAGTAATACTAAAAGAATGCTATGAGCAACAGGAAACCCTAGCACTGACAAGGCTTTGCAGAACACTACACAAACCATGCAGAACAAGCCACACCTGAGAGGACTTTTCATATTGCACAAATATTCAATCCCCCTGCCAGACTGTGTGATTTTTCTTTGCCTTTTATTAGCTAAGATCAAAATCCAGCTTCTAATAAAAGCTCTAACTCTCCCTAATCAGCAGGAATAAGAAAGATGCCAGTCTGATTTCCTGGATTAAGGCAAAACAACAGGAAAGTTTGGGAGGTCTATGTCTTACCTTAGAATCCTGGCGGCAAAGTGTGGCAGCATCACATCTGCTTTTCCCATCAAAGAAAATACTCAAGACCACCTTTAGGGTGATGCCATCAGCAGCTTCCCAAATTTAAAAAAAATTACCATTACTCAGAAGTCCAGAGCACCCAGATAAAATCAGTGAGATGACAAATGGCAGCTCAGCAAACTCAGCACATTGCTGGATGTCATGGATGTTGCACACACGCAATGAGCCCCCAAACTGCTCACTGACAGACGAGAAACTTCCCACTCTCAAAAATGTATGTGCAGGTGGTGACAAGCCTGAAAAATGAACTAGGATGCAGAACTCTAGGCTGTTATACAGATACAACACTCCCCTTTGGACCCAAAGCAACACTCTCTTCATCTGCCAAATGTCACATCCCTGCTCACCAGCTCTGCAAATATAGAAGATGCTGGTTGTATTAAACCTCAGCCTTCACATCGTGTCTTTTTTTTTTTTACCAATTTGAAATCATATCTCAGTTCTCCCCTCAAATGGATTATTACTTCAATTACTTTCTTGTAAGCTTTTTTCATTTCATGTTAAACTGTTCCCAAACTTTCTTTCTAATCAAAATAATAGCAATTAATTTGGAAAGCTTGATTTGTAGGTAAGTTAGGTCCACTCACCCTTCTACCTCTGCAAACCAACCAGCTTTGACTCTCACAATGCCTTGGGAAATCACAGTAACATTTTAGAGAGGGAATCTGCGATTCAGAAAATACAAAAATATATAGCATTGTTTGCTATTAATCTACCACCTCAAGGTCATTTTGAGGTAATGCGGCACTTCTACACTTGTCTCTTGTCAACTTTCGCAGCTGGGGACTTATAATTTCATAAGTCCTCCGGTTGTTTTTCTCCCCAGAAGATGCCACACCTTTTTTTGCAAACTATCTTACAATTTCTAATCACAAGCATTTCTGCTCTGGGTGAGTGCAAGTGATGATTCAAACTATGCAAGTCCTGTTCCAATACAAGAGCGTAAAACTGCAGCCGCTGCTGCTTGGAACGTGGCCACTGCTTAGCAGAGCAGAAACAAGCAAGAGGGAATCATTTGTGTAGCATGCAAAAGGTTACGTAAAGCTGAGGTATTTGCACAGACCAATTTCAGTACCATCATCTTGGGCACCAGTGCAATACTGACTCATGCAATGACCTCCTGCAGCCCTTCCCTAATGCCCTCTTCCTTCTTTAACCTCTACACATCCCACTCTGGAGGAAAAAAAATCCAGAACCTGACTTGATGCAACACTGCAGGCACTAAGTATAGTGTAAAGCTTCCTTTTTAAATGCATGAAAACAATACCTGTCCTCCCTCTTCAGCCTAGGGCAGTCCTACACACATCTGCAGGTTGTCACTAGTTAAGGAGAAAAACACAGGCAGGTTCAAATCATTTTTCTCCTTCCATAGTTCATGTTCATCTGCTATCAGTCTCCCATATTTATCACTGTGAAACCAAGTTATATATCTGAAAATATATATCAGCTGTCTGACATTTGAAAAACTATTTACAGAGCTTGTCTTCTCATTACCCTGTTTACTATACAACCTTGATTTTATTGAAATGCCATTTTGGAATATTGATTTCAGACAAAATGCAAATAGAAATGGGCTTTCTTGAAGAAAATGAAATAAGCATTTCATAGTCAATAGACAGGAAAATCTGAGTCGCTCTTGCATAGAAAAATGATTGGCCCAGTTACGAGGGCTGTGTGATGTTGTATAACTCAGGAGACTTGAGGGCTAAGTGCTCGAGTGCTGGAGGGACTGGGTGTTCAAAACCTGCTCACAGTTCAGAATCACCAGACCCATTTACTCAGCCTATGTTTCCACTTTCCCCAGTTGTGACTATGAAAAGCTCTGCAGCAAAACTTGGCATTTAACTCTTTCTGTTCTCCACTGCACCCATCACCGTGCCCCCAGCTCTGCAGCTCTCTCCATTGAGCTTTTGGCAAAAGGTGTTTGAGTGGGACTGGATCTTCTCCAGTGGATGGAGAACGTAAGTGATGTTGGCTCATTTTATATATAAACATTTTGCCAGTTACACTTTGTCAATGAGATGTGTGGAAAATCACACACCTGTCATGGCTATGCAAACAGAGTACCTCATGCTGGGGCCAGGAAGTCTATTTGCTGCTTAGTTTCCCCTTCCAAGCAATAGAGCTAAACTTCATGAGAAAAAAAACCTTTGTTGGCAGAGACTACCTATGCCTTTACTGGAAAATTTATTAATAGAGTTTAAATGATGGAGTTGTAAATCCAGGTATCATTACAAGGGATACAGATTGTGTTTACTGCAGGACTGTGATGGGTCACTAGAGATGGATTCACTTTTCTGCCAGAAGGGAAACCTGAAGTCCTCTGTGTGACATGGTCCAAGTGCCTTCCCACCCTATGCAGGTGCTTATGGTCAGTGTTAAACCCTGTGTGCTTTTATTGCCCTATCATAGAGGGAAATGTCAATGGATCTGAAGAAAAGGCCTTTGCAAGCCCCTGCATAGGGAGATTCCAGCTGTGAATCTTCATGCCAACTTAAAGGACTAGAAGCATGTTGAATCTACACCTACAATTAAAGTAATTTCAAGTTAAGAAAATACTTAGTGAGGTGAGAACTCCCCTTGCAAAGCTTCTCTGAAAGGAGATAATTATCCATTGCTGAGCTGCATCAGATAAGGGCTGTTTCTGTAATGTTAACAGCTACTCATTGGTTACAACTCTTCATCAGCTGGACAGTAATACAGACAGATTTGGGGTTTCTCCTGGGGAGAACTGCTAATTATTCAATTATAGCAGGCAGAACATGGAGTGGGAGTATACTGACCCACGGAGCACTGGAAATACCTGTGATGGGTGCAGAAAACTGTCCCTCTACGGTGGATGGCAAGATTCTTCTCCAACACTGCCTTGATTAAGCAAAGCAACCAGATTGCTTTAAACCTTTAAACCTGCAAATGTGCCTCTCATACATTCTGACCAAACTTCTTCGGTTCAGTTGCAAAACAGGAGTGCTATAAGACTATGCAGCACTTTAAGCTGAAGACACAAGCATGGGTTTAAGTTCTAATCCACTGTTCATGCCTGCTGGTAACAACCTGAATCTTCTTCCTACACCTTCTGCAACAAGCCAGGCAAGAAAAATCTTGGTCTGAAGCCATCTGTAACATGGCTAGACCTGCATGCTTCTTCCCAGGAGCCAAGGAGGGATGAAGACTCAAAAAAATGTCCTTTCCTCCAGAAGAACAGCTCAGCCAATCACAGCACATGCTGCCCAGTGTCATATGGCAGAAGACCTCCTCAGACAGGTATCAGACTCAGGCACCTCACAGAGCTGTTACCTGCTGCCTCCTGGCTGGAGTGCATGTCCAAACAGAGTAATCAAAGAGTGTCTGCACAGAGACAGAAGGCACTCTTGGCCAAAGCTCAGCCCTCCATGGTAACACAAAAGATAAGCAGAGCAACAGTGGCTACATCAACTTCTTCTCCACGTCTTGGCTCTAGGCAAGAGATACTTCTCACAGATGTCTTCACAGAATTCTCTTTAGAATCTCTGCTGAAATTACCATGAGACCCCATGTAATGTGCGTTGTGAGGATGTATTTAATACAGCTGCCATCTACGGTCATACCCAAACAACTTGCAGTCTCCAAAACTCTTCTCTCCACAACCTTGTGGTGAAGCAGGGCACTATTCTGAGTCTCATTTCACAAAACGTTGTCTGAGATGCCCACCCGTGTTACCAGTCCATGGTGGCCCAGGGACCAGGTCATGTATAATCAATATGACACCACCAAGGAGGTACAACTGGAAAGAGTATTCCCATGCAGACATTTGTTTAGAAAAACACAAAAAAAAAAATTATCAGAAATGTTTCAGAAACAGCCTTTGAAAACCTTGAAGCCAGAGTTTGAGACTGAAGGGAGTCTTCTACACGTAAGAAAAACGCAACAACTGGAAACACAGAAGTAACCGAAAGGTGCCATGAAGTGGTCTCTACAACTTTCTGTAAAGCTGACAGACATCTGTGTTTCTCCATGCTACTACTGTGCTTAACTACAAAAGCAAATAAACAGCTTCAGTTAGCTCTGCCATAAAGAACAGCCACATCGTGTGGCAAGTCCCTCAAGGAGTTAGAGCTGAAACTGGGCCTTAGAGAGCCCAAAAGGGCAACAAGTTCACCACTTGGGCTGGAGAACAAGCAGTCCCTTTCAGTAAGAAGAGCTTATCCGTGGGGCACAGGGCTGCAGCAACAAAATGGCTTCAGTGGAGTCAACCAAAGTCAGAGCTCCAGGGTCAACTCCCAGGGGATGGGATGGCGTGTGCTAAGATAATACAGCCCTGTGAGACCTTATGGAATTAGGTGGACTAGAGCTATCGACTCCAGTCAAACCCCCAGCTTAATGTCTTATTAAAGTAAAACCCTACTACTTAAGGCTGCTGACTGACTGTGGCAGATGCCATTTGCTGTTTACAAGAGAGGCAAAGGAAGCTTCTGGGTAGGAGGGACCTCCAGATGCAAAATGTAGTGATAAGGAGTGGTCTCACTGTTTCGAGAGCACATAAATTAGCCAATGGTCCAAAGAGTCACCACTGAACTTACCATCAGCTACAAGTAAGACATTTAAGATATTTTACTCTTAAATTTACTGTTAGAAACAATACCTATTCACCAAAGCTGCCTTTGAAGCAACGGCCAGGGCATATATGTTAATCTCAATGTATACAATAGAGGGATCAGGAAACAGGTAGCCTATACTATAGGAACTTGCCTTAAAAATGCTGTCATTGCAACGTTCACATTTGTTCCTAATCCATCTGCAGGAAACCTTCAAATATAAAAGTTATTAATTCCAGAAACAATAAATCATCTACAAGAAAGAGGGAGAAGAGGCAGCTCCTTTAATCTCCCAATAAAGAAGCAAAGGAAATTGCATCATGCCCAGCTGGGAGGCGGATGTGGCTGGCCAGCCAGACAGTGGGATTGGTGCGTTGGTATTAATGGCATCATTTCCACAGATCCAGACATAACACTAGCTACAGAGAAGAAGGCCAAAGTGAATGCCTTGATCCAACTCCCTCTTGGCTGTCCAAGAGCCCTGATGTAATTTTTGTATCTGGTTACTACTTCTCGTATAAAACACATCAAACCCCTGGCCATAACCACCCTCACGCATGAGACGGGTGAACTTCACCACTCAGTCTCTTTTCTGATGCTGTTCTCAAACAATTTGGGAAATGAAAGTTATGATTTTATTTGCCCAAGTGTAAAATCCACCAACTCTACAAAGCAAGGCTGAGCAGAAAAACTACATCTGTCAATTTTCAGGGCAACGAGAAACAGTTTTTAGACTGACTTTTTTTTTTAGTGCTGCAATCTGGTTTATTTCTGATCCATTATCTCATCAGTAGCAACACAGCTTATTTTCTGGCCCCATTCCACAAGCTCTCTGGGTCAGATAGTGTTATTTGTTTTAATGTAACAAATACAGTTGTTAACCAAAAAAGAGGCAGATGTTTATCCCTGGAATGTTCCCTACACTATCCCAACCCCTGTTTCACCAAGATTGCTCTGTCTGAATTAAGTGCATTTAAAAACTTGTCTGAAATAACGACTCCAGAGACCAATAAATAACTGTTACTTACTGGAGGATGATATCCTCTGGCCTTCGTTCCCCCTAGTCGTGCCCTTTACCATTTACATCTCCCCGAAGCAGAGTAAGTGCTGCCAAACCAGAGGAGCACAGTTTCAGACTTGATGTCCTCCTCTTGTTGCCAGGTAAGGGTTTTCTGTGCATCAGCACCCCCAAAGACTTAATGTAGGGGGCCCCAGTGCTTTAGCCTTGACCCAGATAGAGTGACTCTCCAAAAAAAGGAAAGGAACAGCAGAAATGAACAGTTGGTTTTCACAGCCAACTAAACAAAGGCAGACGATCTGCCACTGCCCGAGGCCAAGCTCACAGCCAGTTACCACAGAGCCACTGAGAAGCAGTAACTATTGCTTATCTGAGTCCCTGAAAGCCTTGATATACCATCTGCTTTTGCCCCATCACACATCCTAACTGCAGTTGCACGCTCACCAGGGAACATCCCATAGCATAGACATTCAAGGCATTGCTGCTCACTCTGTTGATACAAGAGTCTGAGTCCTTCACCTTCCCTAAACTGGTCATTCCTAAGGATCTGCTGGAAAGCTGGGTGTAAGATCAAAGCCAAACGTAGATCTATCTAACCCTGGAGAAGCAGAACAGACATTAATAGAGCCAGGGATCTTCAGATTTCTGTAGGGACCTCAGCACCTACTTGTAAGCCTGAATGATTTGGCATGGCAGAGGTTAACTCAAAGGGCCACAGCAGGGGGGGAAATATTTTGAATTAGAGGCAGGAATATTTATTGGCTAAAAGAAAAACCTCTCTCTCCATTGGGATCTGCCTTGGTAAACACAGAAGACACAAATCAACCTAACTGCCCAGCCAACCCCTCACCCCACATCCAGCCAACGTTTGCTCTCTCCGGCAGGACTCTGCAGCTTTCCTTCTCTGAAGTCTGCTTACATTACCGGCTCCCTTTGCTGATATTGGCAGCTTGTTCAAGCCTTTGCAAAACTATTTTTTTCTTGGATATGCTTAATCTATCTTATTTTTATCCCATCTGTGAGAAAAAAATGGCCACAGTGCAAACTGATCTGCTTAGCAACGCTGCCAGCTACGCAGATCCCATGACCTCCTAGCTAGGTTGCTGCAATGTTTTCTGTTTATCTGGTGCTGCCCTTGTGCGCTCACCCATGTCCTATCCCCAACACAGCAGGCATTTGCAAGTTCTCTTAAAGACCTCTTTCAAGGTGAATTGACTGTTTCTCACGCGTACTGTATTGCTGAGCGTGGACTTCCAGACCTTTCTTTTTCTGTATGAAGTTTAAAATAGGTTTAGACTGAAAATCTTAAGGCCGGATCTTATTTGTTGTCCGAACATGGGTTCTGTAAATGGAGTTGGATGCACTCCCTGAGAGAATCTACTACAGCTCAGGGTATCTCAAACAAGGATATGTGGACTGCCAAAGTCACACAGGCTGCTTCAAAGGGATAGAGGGCCAAGAGAAGAGACAGTAACAGCTTGCATTTCAGCGTCTGGTGATGGTGGAATTACAACCACCAAGGAGAGAACCACTTGAAAAACAAAGGTAAGATGCCTGCTGTAATTGCCATGGGAATTAATTCAGGGAAAGTCTATGGCTGCCATTATCCAGGAAGATGGACTGAATGGTCTTACCAATCTTTCTTCATCTTTTCTTTAGGTACCTATGAAAACAGCTGGGTTGGCCTACTTTGTGAAACAGCGGCCAGAAGGATGGGAGATGGTGGCTCCATGCAGAGCCATGCTGGCCTGCCAAGTGCTGCAAAGACACAGAGGAGATGAGACTGTTTCTTTCCTTCTGCTACTCCAGGTAGCTCTGTGTTGGTATTAAGCCTGTGGTTTGGAGACATGAACAATGTGTAATTATCACAAGGAGATCTGCAAAACCACTTCAAGCAATTGTTTGTAAATCCATGTATGCTTTTAAGTCCAAACATTTGTAAATCCATGTCCACAAACTGGAAATACATGAGGTAGTGACTATGAAAAGCACATACCCGCAGCTTTTACAGGAAGGAAGACAGACATCATCCTGTTTTAAATCAATATTTTTAACCAAAATTTCCTGATGTATTTAGTAAAGCAAAGATATTTCAAAAGTACCTACTTAAGTACTTAACTCTCCTTCCACTCTCCCATTCTTGAGTGAAGGAGCAGGACACGAGATGGTCCTTCTATTAGCATGGGCTGACAGATCAAGATACACTCTTATACCACTCCACCTTCTTATAAAATAAAAATCCATGACCCAGCTTGTGCAACATCAGAAAATTATTTTCATTTACAAATAACCACAAAATTGGCTTAATTTTGAATAATTACATCGTAATTTTTATTTTCCCCATTTTCTTTGCTGGCTCACTGGCCACCATGGAAAAGTACAGGTATGGGTCATCTTCTTTTATCTGCAGACTGCCTCAGATCCACAGATGAAGGATTGCTGCTCCAGAGGATGCTAATGGCCAGGTGCCCTCCTTGGTGTGTCAAGGTGAGAGTTTTCACAAGATACCATGAATCTTGTGCTTCCTTCACCTCTGGAGACACTATAACTCCACAATGCACCTACTCAGCCCTCTGCTAGTAGCACAGCACAGTCCTTAATGCTGAATTAATTCAAAAGTACAGGAGTACATGGAGTTCTTGGGGAGAGGGATATAATTACTGCATTTTAAATTCGCCTAGAAAAATGTAAAAGTGGTATTTTTTTGAGTTAATGTCTTTTCCTGCTGCTCATTCTGGCTGGAGGCATCCTCCTGTCTTTCCTGACCAGCATTCTTCTGTTCCTTTCTGAAATGCAGGGGATAAAGGAGATGTCTCCTGTGAGATTGGATGGGGAAGGAGTCATGGTCCACGGGTAAAGCAGGGAAACATGAAAAATACTGTTTTTCTTACGGATTTCACTTAATCAAATTATCACCAAACTGCAAGCCACTTCTAACCACTAATCACCTACTGCCTGGAAACTATTTTGAACACATGTAAATGTACAAAATCTGGTTGATGAAAGCCTTGAAATGTAGATCCTGGGAAGTTGTTGAACCCTAACAACTGTGGAGAAACAAAACCACAGCTTCTTTTTGTAACTTTGATCTTATTCTAGGGGCAATACTTAGGCACATGTAACAGAACTTTCCTTCCTCTCTATTTTCTTGCCAAGGATGCAATTTAAACTCTTTGGAAACAGCACTATAGCTACTCCATACTGTCTATCCTCCAGAATATATCACAGTATCACAGTACCATAAGGTTGGAAAGGACCTCTGAGATCATCGAGTCCAACCTATAACCCAACACTAACACCAACACTAACACCATCATCTAAACCATGGCACTCAGTGCCTCATATCAGATTATAGTTAAATAAATGCATGCTATAATTTTTCTACAATGCCACCTGGTAAACAACAGCTGTAATGAGCCTACAATCAGACTGATAAGGTCAAAAAAGCTGAATTGTAGTCAAATGGAACAATTTGGTATCATCCTACAGTAGTAGATTCTGAATAGTGATATAACATATTAAATATTTAGAAGAAGGAACCAGGGATCACAGAGCTTCCCCCAAAATCTACAGCCTACCCTAGCACCGACATCTTCTCTTCATCCTTTGAATCTTCTAAAAATGACTCCTCAATCTTTTTTTGCAGCAGCACAACAGTTGACTCAACTATCCAGCCATGGACAAAGGGGAAACAAACCTCAAGTAGTCCATGTCTCCTTCTGAGGAGTTCTGAACAAGTTTACTTCATACTTCTCTAAGTCACTTGGTTCAATGGAAACAAAGTGGAACTAATTCTCTTAAAAGCTATAGAGATTTTATGTTACGTTTTCAATCTGTAAGTCCTTATGGCTCAAAGTGATTTTGCAGACTGAAATATCAGGTTGTTTCCTGTAAACCAAAGTTCAACCCCTGATGGAGGTCCACATTTTCCCTGTAGTACTCTAGTCCCCACAGTCCCCATCACAAAATTTCTGTTCAAAAGCAAGACTTTAACCTCAGAAACTCAGTGAAAGAGTGAATGGAGGAGACGATGTGGCTCTCCAACCGCCTGCCTTGCATCCAGCTCTTGAAACTAATATCGCCCATAAATAAAATGCATGCAAATTCAGAAGATAAACAGAACAAAAAATATAATACATGTAAGCTGCATCCATTCATCAATAAAACAGGAGCAAATATTGATGAAACAGGGTAATTTTTTTTTCTGAGCCGCAGTTTGGAATCTGCTTTTCTTCCACAGTCAACAAAACCCCTGCTTTCAAAGTTTTGCATATACACTTTGAGAATTTGCATGCTGTGAGTCTCACCATGGATAGCACGTCTTTTCTCAAGCAACATGTACAACAAAAAGTCATGGGGATTTTTTCCAGCTTTCCTTCATAAATAACACATAGCAGTGATTTACAGTTTTTCATTTTTCCAGCGTGTTGCAAGCAAGGAAGAATGACATCTCTGACAGGTGGCTTTGAGGTAGCGCTCTCGTTTTGCAATGAGATAAGATGACCTTCCTATCATCATGAATGGTGGACTGGTGGAGGACACAGGCTTCTTAGCTCCTTCATCTGGCCTTGGTCTCCTCCTCAGATCCACAGTGCTCCCAAGAGGTGCCAGGGGACATTAGGTCACTGCAATAGGGCTCTAATTCATGGTGCCTGCTTCATAATGTGCTCTCATGAAATAACTCTAAGGTACGCATGAGACATGGAAAGGTAAGTCAGGAAGTTTTATCCTCGCATCTCAAGGTTGTTTCTCTCAAGCAGGTGGTTTGCTTCATATCTTTGCCCGCATTCCTATATTTCTAGAAAATACTTTCATTCCTTCCTCCCCAGTTCAGGTTGTCTTTTGCTGTTTTCTATGTTTTCACTTTATCTGTATGACCTTTGCCATGAGAAGAAAGGATCAAAGGTCAGGAAAACTCTTACACTATTTCTAAAGTAGTGAATTAAACAATTGAGGACACAAGCAAGGGTGCTAGAACTTGTCTGTATTATGAGAAGCAGCAGAAGGAACTGAGGTTGCTTAGTCTAGAGAAAAGGAGGCCGAGGGGAGACCTTACCGCTCTCTACAACTACCTGAAACGTTGTAGTAAAGTGGGTGTTGGTCTCTTCTCCAAAGTAACAAGCAACAGGATGAAAGGAAATGGCTTCAAGTTGTGCCAAGGAAGATTTAAACTAGATATCAGGAAATATTTCTTCACTGAATGGGTTGTCAAGCATTGGAACAGGAAAGTGATTCAGTCCCTGGAGGTATTTAAAAGATGTATAGCTGTGGCACTTAGGGACGTGGTTTAGACTTGGCAGTGTTAGGTTTACAGTTGGATTTAATCTTAAAGGTCTTTTCCAACCTAAACGATTCTATGATTCTATTAGTCAGCTATCTCACATGTATTTACTTCAAGCCAACTGGTACCTTCCCAAATAATTCCCAGACAAGGCTCAGGAACCAGCATGCACCAACCAGCATGGGAAAGATGAACCGCTGGAGCACTCAGTGCCCAAAGATACAGGTGCCTCAAGCTTCCAAAAAAATCCTTCCATCATTCATTGTGGCCATCAGATATCAGTACTTCATTTTAAGCATCTGTCTCAGGGGCATAGGTGACAACTCACAGCTTGGTATTTATCTTCCCACAAATGTTTGCAAAACATACTCACTTCAGAGCAGGGAATCTGTCTGATGCTGGAATCCACTTGTGCTACTTTGACTACACCGTTTCCATTTGCTTTAAGAAGATATCATGCACTCAGGAGGGGGAAAAAGCAGCTCAGAGTACAAGTGAACTGGTCCCACTGAACCCCCACCTTTGCATTAACTGCTGTTATCACACACAATAGGAGCAACAAGTGTTTCAGAGCAGAAACACTAGAGCTCAGGGCAAATGGGTGCAGAGTCTTTAACGTTGACGCAATGCCAGGCAAATGAACAAATTCGCCCCCTGGGTTGAAGTTAAAGGAATGAAACACTTGAGCCTTGCCTAAAATCACATGGGTCTGCTTGGCTCGGCTGATGTTGTTCCATGGTGATTCACAAGCACTACTCTGCCTTGCTTTCTGTTCTGCTCTGTGTTGCTTGGCAGAGAGCTGCACAGTCAAAGCCCTGCAGAGAACAAACCAGGGTTCTGGATGGATGTTCTTTTTGTTGCTGTTGCAAGCAAGCTCCTGCCTCACAGACAACTCTGCACAGTTAGAGAACAGACAAGATCTGGACAGAATCAGCAAGTATTTAGTGTTGTTGGAAAATAAAGTCAGATTGCATAGCATGATAACCTTGTGATCCCCTTCCTAACATGCATAACTTCTTCTACTGACCACAGTAGGCCGTGTATTGCACACTGCTTTGCAAATACTGATTAAGGACAACAATACTTCTCCAGATTGTAGCCCGGCCTTTGCACCTGCACAACAGCTGTGGAAAGCTGACCTCAGGCCACATGCAATAAAAGCTTTACCTTGGTGTCACAATAGTGAACCTGTAGACATCCCACCCAGGAGCACAACCCAGAGCACCTATCTTATGTGTTCAGACATCCAACACAGTCAAAATGAGAGCACTGAATTTCTGAGGAGTGACTCAGAACCTGTAAATGCACATGTATGATCCAGGGAGACAGGGTGTCTGTGCAGGGCAAATTACATGTTCCTGAGTGCCAAGTGAGAAATTGCTGAAAGCCATCCAGATGGAAACACCAAGCCCAGAGATATATCTGAACAGGTACCTATCTCCTGGCTTGGCCCTCTCAGAAGCTGGTTGGCATAGCAGAGAACGTTTCCTAAGCATCAGCTGTAAGTTCTCACTGAAGGTGCACAAGGTGTCACCACCTGACACAGTGTCCAGAGGAGGCTGTGATGCAGACCCGTGTAGCAAGGTGCAAGCAGAAGATGAAAGTCAACTTGACTACTGTCAGGGTGCCCGTGGTTTACTCCTTCCTCTCTGGGGAGGGTTTCTGCTGCTGTTTGTTGCTCCTTCTTTAAAGCAGATGGTCAGGGAGAATCAGCGTGCGTGGTAGGTTTGCCTAGTCAGGGCTTCTTCAATACACAAATAAAAAGGAGGGATTTCCCAATTTTCCATTTGTTTGCTTTTTAAACAGTAAGACTCATACTGAAAGCTGTTTAGACTCTGGCTGACCAAATTTCATATCCAGAGGTTCCACACAGGTCAACGGTTGCAGGTTTTGGACAGAGAAGTCAATCTTTGAGACAGAAAACTCAAGAGAAGACAGGAAACTTCCTTGCATGCTCAGTGCTCTTCATCCTCCTTAGGTGGCTGAGCATCATCCTTCTCACTTCTGAATTGCAGCAGAGAACAGAAAACACTTACAGACTTCTTAAAGAAAGCAAAAAAGGAAGCAAGGAGGATTGTCACCAGCAGATGATCACTTCCCGCTTCCAGCTCCTGCTTGTGGAAGAGACATAAGGGATCTTCCCTGCACTTTGGGCAGATGTTTAACCCTTCTTTCCTGTGCACACCTGGTACCTGGCACCATCACTGCTCTGACATTCATGGCTTCATTGCTGTCAGAAGAGCTTTTAGTACTGTAATCAGATCCAAAACTGCTAAATGTATTAATCTCATTGTAACCATTGTATCAATTGGAGGAAAAGAAATAAGAAATTGAAGTTTACAATCTGCCAATTATTCCAAAACCCAGAGCATTGTGGATAGTAAATAGAGAGAAGCAACAAAACAGGAGTCAAAGGAATTTGAGTCTTTCATAGGCACTGATGTAGTAAATCAGGACTGCAGTCTAACACAGCCAAATGTACTGTAAAGTAATACGTCTGAGGGAAAGGACTGAACTTTAAAGCACATATTTAAATGTGACATTCATGCACTACACTAGCCAGGAAAAGGAGGCTGATTTCATTAAAGAAAAATAAATCTCTGGAGACTATACAGTGCACAGTAATAAAGAAGAAGGGGAAAAAAAAGAAACCAAGAATAATTTAAATAATTTTAGGCTATGTCAGAAGGGAATCACAATGACTAGTAAATAAAAGGAGTACAGGATGTCCATTTTTAAGCCCATGAAATTAAGTCTAGCTAGGAAAATCCTGAAGAGTGTCTTACAGCTAGTATGTCAGGTACCACTGAGGAAGAGACATGGGTTTCACCTGTTGTTATCTCTGTCCTCAGTACAGTGACTGATGACCTATAAGTAAACTCACATTTAATTAGCAAGCTCTCTGTGCATATTAAAGTTAAGGTAGTACCTACATATTTAAATGATGGTCACTTCAGACATTCTCAGCTTTCCACTGCACCAGCCTCTGTAGCAACAACCCCTACTTCAAATAAGATGGTCAAAGAGGAGAGGGCAGGGAGTGATGGTCTTTTTATTGCCAGTGGTCAGTAGAGGAGGAGGACACTGAAATATCGTGGTCACGGGGAAATTAGAGGAACAGACCCATTTTTTTCATAACCACAGGAACCCTCTGAGAACGGTCTTAAACTGCAGGTACAAAAATGTGCTTGCTCCAGTGAGAGCCAGCTGCTGTTGGTATGGAAGGGGACAGACTGTTCTGTGCTCCTCAGGGTAAGAACAAACTCTGGCCAAGGACAGTGCAGGACAATTCCTTGTTTTTAGCAACACTGCAGTTGTGCAATGCTGCACATGGCCTGGGGTGCATTCATCCCTGTTAGGAACTTGCATCAGGAATATGAGATCTGAGCACCTTGAGCTGAGATTCGCATTGGTGGCTCTGCAGAAATTAGGTATCTCAGGGTAAACACTCCAACACTGACTTTTCTCAGAGGCCAAGTTTATTCTCACTGGGGAAAGAAAACTTTTCACAGTTACCAGATTAAGCTGATCAAGAACTAACAAGAACTGGAGAAGCAACAGGAGTGATCTCCTCCACTCTGCCTCCAGAGAGAAATCTGGCTTTTATTATAAAATTCCAGCCTCAAGCTTCCTCCCACAGGATAGACCAAGGAGGCCCAGACTTGTATGAATTAACCAAAAATAACACGTCCAGGGAGGGAGAGGATGACTGAGAAGGCTGTTGATGGCATAGAGACCTCTCACCTCCTTCTTCCCAGTTCAACTCCAGAAGTCAGGAGTAAGGAAGGGAAGCCTCTGGCTTCAAGCTGTTTGGTGCCCTCAGCCAATTTACTGGGAATGAAGCGACTCTGCTCCAACCACCAACACATCAGATGGCTCCAAGCAGCAGACAGAGGAGCAAAAATTCTCCTCTCAGTCTCAAGTATTAATTTAAACAACTTTGAGGTGCACAGTAGCAAGGCTCAGACTACAGTCTCCAGGAGCAAACATGTTTAAAAATAGCCAAAATAGGATAGTGTTTGGAGAGGGAAGAAGTCATGCACCTGTTTGGCTGTGTTTGTCCAGCAACAGGGATATTATCTGGTTGATCCACACCATCTCTGCTACACAGCCCCATTGCTACGCCAATGTCCCATAAACAGAGCAGGGATCAACAGCTCCCTGAAGCAAGGAGGCAAGGAATATGCTCAGGTAGTGGCATTGCATTCAAAGAAGGAAAACAAAAGATTTGTTCTGGCACGCTGAAGACTCAGTAGAGCATGTAATTGTTACCTTAATGTGTGCTTCAGCACTTAAATACCACAAGAACTGGAGCTGGAGCTGCACAAGAGCAAAGTGGTTGAAACACACCATGTCTGATTCAGCCTGGGGACAGCCAGGACTGAGCTGGAAAGCACCCACAAGCATTAGCAGGACAAGGTTACCCCAAATGCTGCTGCTGCTTCCCAAGTGAATACCCACAGGAACTGAAGCAGATGACAAGCCACATGCTGCTGGGCAGCAGAGCATCATCCTTGAACCAACCTCAGGCGGGACAGGGAGCATCACACCAAGCTCAAGCACTGCACCAGGGAAAAGCATCTCAGAGAAAAGGACCACAAGAGGCATGAGAGGCCACCAGTGACGAGAGATCTCTCCTGAAGATCTCAGTGGCCACCATGGTCTTGCAGAGCAGCCAAAGGTCTGGCAGCCAAAGGTCTGTCTCAGATACTAAAAGTAGTAGAGACCTACTCCTCTAAGCTGTCACAAAGCAAGGCTTGTTTGCCTTGCCCTTATGCAGGATGGAGAAAGGGGGAAGGGAAGTGCATGCTCACTTCACCTTCTTGCAGAAAGTCTTCACAACCTGTGGCTTCTTATAATACTGATTCTCCCACTGCAGTCAAGTGGCTAAGAGAGGCTTTGCTCAATGTAGTACTTTGGTGAGGTAATTTAATACAACAGGACTAAACTGAAACAGACAATTTATGTTGTGCAACAGGAAATATTTCCAGACAGTAAAGTCTGTTGAGCTCCAACGCACTTTCCCAAGGTAAGCAGTAGAACTGGAATCTCCAACCCTTGACTCATCTGTCAAGGCTATATGAGTGCTGAAAGCATGGTGTGGAGAACACGCTCGCACGAGGAGAGAGATGGGCCAAGGACCCTGGTTTTCAGCATTTGCTTTTACATAGAACAAAGTTCCATTAACAGAACAAAAAAAACCCAAGATCTGAAAGCATGCAAGAAAGCCAAAAAAAACCAGAAATGTATTGGTGGTACTCAAGACCCTTCAGTTCCTGTTGTGATCTCACCCTGAATGGTCTTCTCTTGCCTTGTTTTCACCTTTACAAGCTGCATAAAACCGGGTGTGAAGGGATTGCCCTCAACTGCTGTAAATTGGGAAGAACTTCACTGAAATAAACAGAGTTATGTCAGTTTATAATCAAGTGGCTTCACATTTACATTCAAAATAATTAAGGATGAAATTACATTCACCTCCCACTATAGCACCATAGGTAAAGCTTTAGGACAGTTTAGAATCAGACTACCCAACACTGCATCTCAGAGAGAGGGTCATCTCTCAACATCTATATATAAAGATTTCTAAAGAACTTCATGTCCTATCCACCCTTCAAGCACCCAAAAGCAACACCTGAAGGGCAGTTAGCCCCCCATCACCTTACACAGGCAATGATCTGATTTACCTCAGAACTCACCTGCCTGTTGGACACTGGCAGAAATCCAGTCTGTCACTCCATTTCCTTTCATATGAAGAAATACAGAGCACAGTTCCAGGTAAATACTGTTTCTTCAGCTCCTTAGAGGTGCTGCGAGTGACTCCTCTACAGTTTCTCTCCTCCCTCTGTTACGTCAGCTCATTAGCCTCTTGGCTACATCTCTGCTAGTAAATTAAACTATGCCAGAACCCATTCTCCAGCCCTGAAGCCAACTGGCACGTCCTGACGCCTACATAATATTAAACTCTCTCCCATTCTGAAACAAGGAGACTGCATCCAAACTGCATTTCTGGAGAGCCCTGGTCTATCCTAATTCCCAGCAATACCGAGAAGTTTTCTCGGACCAACCCATGCATATCATCCACGTGGCAGCATAAACCATCAAGAGCAGCTCACCAGCACAGTTATAAGCAAGCTCTGGGAATCCTGAAAGTGAAGAATACTTTTTGAATAATCAGCAAAGAGTAGTGCAGTACTCAGAGAGAGTCTGGGAGATGGGAAGACCTAAAAAAGTATTTCCTACTTAACTCGATTTTAAAAAAATCTGTAAAATAAACTTTGAGCTTTTATCTAGAGAGTCCAAACAAAACTGTCAGCAACATCTCCTGGGTCCCCCATTGCTTATGGTAGCAAGACAAGGGATGCCAAGGCTGGACAGGGAGCTTAAACTTTCCCCAGCCATGGGAGGTGACATGCCATGCTCAGGCATGTTCAGGGTGTCCCCAAAGCCCTCTTCCTACATTCCCCATATTGTACGTTCCTCCACTGCATTCTCATTCAGGATGGGGGTGGGGAGGCAGGCAGAGAAGACTGTACTGCAAAACTAACATAAAACAAGGGAGAATTGCGGGAGCAACATGAATCAAGCAATGACTTGGAGGTGAACGCACTGTATAGAAAGCCTTAGGATCATTTTCCCCAGGGCCAACTCCAGGGCTTTTTTCCCCTACTTCTAATTAGCTGGTAAATTCTGTACATATAATTGACCTTTCTAAATGCTGCTGAGTAGCTGGAGGTGTTGGGAACTAATCCTGCCTGTGAAGACCCTGGGGTTGTGCAGTGCTGACTCTATCTGCCGGTGCATAATGCTCTGCGAACGTTTCTTCCCCTCACTTACTGACATGCTTAAATTTACTGCCCTGTGTCACTGAGATCAAGAAAGCCTTTTAACTCTGAAAGCTCCAGGAACTGGCTCCAGTACATGTTTCAGGGTTTATCTGTCAGTTTGTTACGCCTTGTTTGTCCAAGAAACAGTCAAGACTGAACGAGTCAGGAATGACAGAAATAGTACATGAAGTCACAGTCACTTCACTTTAAAGCACAAGCATTTGTGTCATTTTCCTACCAAATAAATAAATATATGTGCGTTCAGTGAGCAAATAAGGAAATGTCAGAGGAAAAGCATTACAGCCAGGTTTCTACAGATGCCAGCTGATTTTTGCCTGCTCCTCCAAGTGAGTATAATACGGATTCCCGCAAGTATCAGTTCTTTCTGGTCAGAAAAGCAATCACTGGGATAGTACACACCCACAAACCCCTTGAACACTACCACAAGCAAGCCCTAGGAAAACGTGTAAACACTAGACAGAAGCTGATAGACAAATACGTAAGTGAAAACGCGAAGCATCCTTTGCTCTTTCCCTCACCTCCCTTCTCTGCCTTTCTGGCTTCTGTACAGCCCCACGCTGATTTCTCTTTCCTTTAAACAGCTCTTTTTTACCATCAAGCCACCAACATCTGCAAAAAGGGATCAATGCCAGCCCTCACAGATGGTGACCTCTCCTACCGAGTGAGACCCATGCTGGATTCCTGCATGACCGGCATTCCCCAACCGTGGTCCCCTCCCTGTCCCTCTCGCACACCACAGGACCACACCACAGACTCTTGCCCACCCACCAACCAACCAGTATCCCACTTGCTGCCTTACTCCCAGCCACTTGCATGGATGGCACCATGGTCATCATCAGAGAAGTTTGCAAGAGAGAAAGATGTTTTTTGCTCTCACCGTCTCAGGTCCACAGCAGCCTGAAAAGTACAGCTGAGCTGCTCGGAGAGAAGAAAGTTGTTTCACCATTCAGTTCTTCATCGTTGCTGGCAGTGGGCTGGGAGCTGAGCCCGTGGGGATGGCAAGAGCAGGAATGCAGCGTGACAGGCGAGAGCGTGAGGTATGCCCCAGCCCTCTCACATCCTCCCCAAAAGCCGCCAGTTGGGAGGGCAGATGCCTTGTGCGTCTGCGGGAGGAGAGGAGAGCGAAGCGCGGGAGCGAGTGTCGAGGACGGCAGCAACAGGAAATGACACAGAAACTTCACCAGGCTCCAATCCAAACTTGGCCCCCAACATGAAAGAAAGGGGAGGCAATTTGGAGGGGGGGAGAAGAGAAATTTTTCCCCCTCATTAACCAGCCTAAAAATCTGCTGACTGGAAAAAAAAAACCAGCACTGTGACAAGTTTTATTAAAGCAAGGAAAGAAAGGGGGGAGGAGATATTCCCGTCAGAGTTTATTTATTTGAGCAGGAGTGGTGTGATGATGTTAGACCCTGAGAGCAAAATGCCATTTTCAGCAGCTTTCTGGTTTTTCTAAACTCCTCAAATGCTCCAGCTTGTGCCTGAGGGCAGCAGGCAGGCAGCAACACCCCCTTTGCACCCAGTGGGTTAGCCACTGCCTGAGAAAGTCCAACTAGCTCTGCCTGGGATTCTCGGCAGTCACTCCAAAATGCAGCACAGCCCACAGCTCCCAGGGCATGGAGGCAGCAGAGCAGATGGACCAGGGTTGCTGGGGTCTTGTGTCCCTGGTGAAGAGCAAATGGCTCCACATGCCTCAGGGACAAGGCAGGCAGCAGCCCAAGCACTAGTGAGGCGTGACTATGGCATGACCCACAGAAGCAGAAAATCACACTGGGCATGTGGTCAAACCTTTGCCTCAATGGGTGCAAGATACTGCCTTAAGTGAAGAAAGCTGAATGGATATCTTCCAGAAAGGCAAATCCTCTGAACATCTCTCTATGTGCTGGGGACAAGAGGAAAATGGCTATTGATCTGGGTGGCAGCTTTTAAAGCACTCTTCAGACCTAACACCAGGTAAGCCTGTGTCCTTGCAAACAGCCTGGAGCATTGCTTGACTTCAGGATCCCCGCAACTCCCACCTGCCTTTGCAGTAGGCAGAGGTGCAAGCACTTTGCAAGGAGCCCATGGCACTTCCTAAGGGGCCTCTTATCTTCCCAATTTAGGACCCACATCACCACTGTAGGATAGATGAGATGTCCACACAAGAGATCACTATAGACTGAGGGGCAGGTCAAATGGAAACTTTTCACTTGGAAGTAAGTGAATTACCCCTGATGCTGCTCAAAGTTGTCCCACCAGATACAATAAGCTCTAACAACAGTTGGAATCCAAGCCTAAGCTCAGATTCAACTCTTTCCTGGAAAGAGAATATAAACATAGTTATTCTGGCCACAGATCTGAAAGTGGTGGGAGACCTTTTTCCTTAAAATTGAGATTCTTCAGGCTAAAGATGGCCTTACTGAGATCTCTCCCTTCTCCAATCAGTTTAACAGGAATATTCCTATTAAAACAAGAATTTAAAAAAAACTCATATTTAATAGGGGTATCTTAAGGCCAGGTGAGATCATTCGTTTGATCATTTCAGCAACCTGGTCTATTGCTTGCATAGCTGAAGCCACAGAGTGGCTTCCCAAACCAACACCAGAACCGCCACGAATTATGGCACGTCTTTCAAGAAGACATCCCGCCCTGATTCAGATACTTTCAGTAAGGGACAATCTACCCTAGATAAGCTATTTCAGTGGCTATCACCCTGTCAAGAAAGAAAGGCTGCCTTTTTAATATGTGTTGCCTGGCCTCACTCCCCCCCTCAATCCAGGCATTACTCATCAGTCCACTCCAGGAAGCTACAGATCACACATGGACAGAGAAGGGATGCAGCCCACCAAGGTACAGCCCAGCCTCAGTTTACCCTCAGCACAGCAGGAATATTTCAAGCCCAGGCACAGCTGGTGTTTCTCCATTGTTCTGGTTAAAAGCACCAGGATATGCAGCTCCAAGTAGAAACCAGAGCCCACTGTTCCTTTACCACATAGGCTCGACCTTACAAAACCTCAGACAAGTTATTTCATAACCTTGTCCCAAATAAATAAAATTAGCTGAGCCCTTTTAGGCTCTCACAGTAAGACAGGTTTTACAAACAGACCACAAATTGTGCCTGTCACTCTTTCAAGATCCATTTCCATTGCATTAAAGTTCTTTTTGAAATGTGCCTACCAGAACTGGATGTGGTATTACAGTAATGATGCCACCTCTGCTGCAAATTTTTAACACACTTAGACTGGTATCCAGTTGCTGCATCAGAAGCATCTTTTTCTTTGCTGTGCCTTTGTGAATGCAGTAGTGTGTTAACAAGCTGAATTAGGAATTTATTGTTATAGTATCGTTTTACTCCAAACTTCAACCTTAAATACAATACACTTTAAGATTTGGCATTTATACAGTGTTCAACATATGCTTTGATCCAAACAAGGGCTTTGACCTGCCTAACCTTTGGTGTATTTTTTTCACTCTTGTGAATGACTTGAGCACAATCTTAAGGTATCGGTTGTCGCTCCCTTAACAAGAGGTTACTTTCAATTAATCAAAGAAATATAAACAGAGCCTTGTATTGAGTTCAAATAAGTTCAGAATAGTTATGCTCTTAAAACAGATGTCTAAGGCTGTGTCTCCTTTCAGATCAGAGCTGGTATACTGTCAAAAAGAGATCTTGCAGATCTGTTCGCTCAACCAGCTCAAAAAACCACTATCAGCTCCAAACCCTGACATACTCCAGTGTGGCCCATTGAAGTCAGTGAATGGGGCAGCCCATGATGCAGATCAGGATGTCCAGGCCAAACTCTTTACAGATTAGAGAGCAGCGGAAGGGAATGAGATAGTGCCATACGATATCAAAGTAAGCGTAGCCGTGCATCAAGGCTGGCGTACTATGCCTGTTTCCCCATGATTCTGATTCCAACAAGGCAAAATAATAAAAAGAGAAGGTTAAAGACATTGTAAGAGACTATTGGTGCACCTTGCAATGGACAAAACAGGGTCAGAGCTGGAGCCAGCCACACACACGCTGAATGCCCTTAAACTCCAGAAGAGAACGTCCCTATCCACACTGCTTGTTGGGAACAAGAGACACCCAATGCTTATGTTCAATCTGTAACAGAGAGCTGCTGATGGACTGGGATAAACAGGGACCATGATGAAATTCAACACCATGGATAAAAGTTTTCCAGTGGCAGGGCCCTGGAGCTATTTAATTAACTAAACCAACTAACTAAAATGCAGCTACTCCCAGAATGACCTAAAAGCCCCCCCTAGATTTTTCTTCATCTTAAAGCCTTGGACAAACACAAGCTTGTAACTCAGACTTTTCTACACAGCTTCAGCATCCTTATTTCTTGCACTTCTGACACTCTGATTTCTGTCTGTAAGCTGTCCAAAGGAAGGAACATGCCTACCCTTACAGCTTTTTCCTTGCAGTTTAGTCTCCTTAAATCCACGGGGTGGGATGTATCTCCACTCAACCATCTCAAAGGTAGATCTGAACTAAATACCTGTGCTGTCTCTCTGTTTTTTTAAAAAAATGAGATTGACACTTGTGGAGGATAATGTGTCTTATCCAAACATAGTTTAAAACAGGTGTGATTAATCACCTCCAGAGCTGCCCCTCCTGCTCCTGGGATTATGGAGGAAGCCTAGCTAATTCCTTCAATACCTGCACCTAATTTTTCAGTGTCTAACATGGGGGTCAAAGCAAGATACGTGTTTTCTTGGCATAACAGAGCACAGATTATTTCATATCTATAAAATAAATATGATAATAGTGTCACCATGCCTTTTGATGCCAGAAACAAATAATATTGTGTACCCTCTGTCTAAGGTAGACTCTGATTAGACCATTAGGTTTTGTGCAGTTACCACTGAACACCAATAAACTGTGTGGCATTAAAGTGCATCTTCTCAGCAGGGCATCCACTCTGGATTACTAAGTGCCAAGAGAGAGGAGAAGCCACTGTGTCTTTCATTAGCTCATTATCCTCAGAGTAATAAATGAGTTTCCAATGTGATTTAATCTGAGGTAGCTTGCTGTACTTGGTTTTTTTGTACATTTATAAATATAATTATTTACTCGGTATAATCAGTCAGCTTTTTTGAAAATTTGTTCTAATAAACTAAGCTCACTCACAAATAGCACTACAGCAACACCTTGAAAAGGTATGGGCAACATATTTGAGAGTAGTCACTTTGAACTTCCTTTGACAATGAACATCGCATTTCCATTCTTATTTACAAATAAGAGTAGTAGTAGGGGAAAAAGGCATGCCTCAAAAGGACAGGTTTTGTCTGTTTATTTGTGAGGATGTGCAACATGCAATCCCTTTGTGATATTCATTCACCTATGAGGTGCTCAGGTCTATAAGGTTTAGCTGTCTTATCCAGACAAGCAACTAATGAGATTCTAGAGAGAAATAACACTCTTTTGCTGTATAAATGGAATGGGTGCTGTATAAATGCAATGAACAAGGCCTTTGTTTTAGTTGTTTGTCTTTGTTTGTCTTGTCTTTTTGGTTTTGGTTTGGTGGTTGGTTTTGTTGGGTTTTGGGGTTTTTTTTTGGAGGCAGGGGGGTTACATGAGAACTGTCCAGAGTTCAGGTTGAAATCCAATGACATTATGAAACCAGTGGAACTTGTGGATGAATGATCCACATTATGCTGGATAGAGCTAGAAGGGGGGAACCAATCTTTTTTACCCTGTTGGTAAATCCATAACTAAAATCACAGCACTAACTACGTGTTTTTATCAGCTATACTCTCACCTTGTTTTATCATTCATGGGAAACTGCTTCTATTTGAAACACTATCTTAAACCAATTACAGCAGCAGGATTAAGGTCCAGCGAATTCAAACAGAAGGAACAGTCTTACATACAATTTTTTTGTTCGATACCTTCTATTTCATGCTAGGATGTCTGAATCCCACAAGCAAAACTATACTTCCATGAAGACAGCTTCTGCAGTTTCATAGAGGTCACTGCAGTTTCATAGGTTAGCATTAGATTACCTGCTATTTTATACAAAATATTCCTATCCCTTTGCAGGCACGCCTGCTCCTTCCCATATTAATTTTGGTATTTATGGAGCCAGCTACACAAACTTCACAGGCAAACAACCTTTGAAAATGAATGAAGATCTGTGATATTTACATCCTATGTGTTTTACAGCAGGACAAAAGCTGGTTTCAGCTTCTCCTCTTTCCCCGCTCTCCCCCCCAAACAAATAAGAATTGTTTCTCTCAAGTCCATCCCTCTCCAGAAAAATTTGACCTACAAGTGGCTTTCTCATAACTCAGCAGGCTAGTTTAGTCCTCAGATGGATTTATCATTAACCACATAAGCACATGTTGTCCATTCTGTCCAACCTAATGAACGTGCTATAAATAAAACATCTCTAAAAGCAGGTTTCACCATACTTATTCAAGCTGTTGCTGCAAGTCCTTGTAACTCCCAAGCCCACTTATGTTAGAAACATTAATCACTTGATTATAATTCAAAGCATCAGCTCTCTACAGCTGAAACTCCCTAACACTTGACTTTGGCTAGACCTCTAACTTAAACTTATCACTTTCAGCCTTTCTCCACATTTTCTTCTCCAATCCTTCACTAATGTAGAAAAGATGTGGGAAGTCACTTTTGAAAGGTATTTTTAACCTAGGAGTGTCTCATTAAAAGGAGAACTTAGTCTAAGACAAAACCTTTCCCATTTTACTTGGCTTAGCAATCTGAAAATACCAGAGGTGCATTTCACCACAACTCATGTCATTTAAAACTAAAGCAACATAAAGAAAAAGGAAAGTATTTTAGAAAAGACACCATGCGTGTAAATCCTACATATCCCACAAACATTTTATATGATCATAGGATTATCTGTAGAGCTTTTTATTGCTCATCCTGAATGTAGGAAGCTGAATCTGACCATCTATTAATTCTGACTTGCCTGCTCATTCATTAAGAGTGTACATGGACAGTCTGGGCTGTTTTCTACTTATTTTAGCTGATAATATAGAGATCATATTCCATCTTGACCAAAGTTTTTCAAAGCCCAGGGAAACAAAAGTTTAATTGTAGGAAATTATTTTTAAACTACATATGCTTTAGTCTGGAAATAGAAAGACAAAGATAAAACTCCCAGAAGGACAGCCACAGCTAATGGCAGCCCAAGAGGAAATGATCACACATTCTCAGTTCTTCTGATGGATGATCTCTTCTAGCCTTATTAATCAGAAGTTTCTCATGTCAATAAATCACTGAAGTATGATAACAGATGAAGGCAAGTTTGGACATGAAATGATCCACAGTGAAGGATTGCAATAAAGAAGGAAAAGAAAGGGAAGCCAAATACAGTTTTATAAACTGCATCCTCAGCTTGTGAGGACTTGTAGATAATAAATGTCATTCCTCTTCCACATTATCTAGGAGATTAAGAATGTTTCTCAAGGTATAACTGCTGGGAAGCCTCTGTAGCACCTTCTCCAGTTACTCCATGAGGTTTACATTACATCAATTGCTTTATTTTTCCATCAGTTATGGTTTCATTTACAAAGAGGAACTTAAAAGTACCTTTCTTCTTTTAACCTCTTTTGGAGGAAGTAGGCTCCAGTGGCAGAAAAGGAGAATCCAGGATATATTTGACCTTCCAAGGTTTGTCAGATTGTGCTTTGAGATTCCAGCAAGTTTTCTAGTATGACCTTATCCTGCCTGAATGATCCTATGTCACTGAGGTTTCAGCAAGGTCTTTGCACCTCAAATCAGTCTATATAGAGAGCTGACGTTTTCTATATTCAGCAAAACCACTCAGCTATCAATCTACATGTACTGCAATCTGTGGTTTTCAAGGAAAGCATTTCCCAGAGCACTTCAGAAATAAATAAATCCATTTGAGATGCTATTACTGATGGATCAGTTCCATTCTCTGCCTTTCTCTAGTGTTTTTTATGCTGCAGAATACAACTCTGATCATCTGAAGCAAACCAAAGCCATGCTTACATACTGCAAGTTCAAAACAGAAGGTTATTAAAATGAGGCAACTTGCAATAAAGCAAAATTTGCCTTGAGCAATAAAAAACAGAGGTGTACCAGACACTTAGGAGAGAAAGGACGGCAATGCACTGGATGCCTTTTGACCATAATAGAAACACAGGTGCTTCCCATGTAGATTTTAATCATCAGTTTTACAAGAACATGGAGAGGTCTCCAAGCTGATGCCCTACTAAGCTGGCAATGCTGCCTCACATTGCAGGACAGCACTTGATAGGTAAATGCATCAGCTTGGTCCAGATGCAGTGAAGCTACGCAAGGGACATTGCTTCTTGAACTGATAAGCCATACCAAGAGAGCACATTAGCTTGGATGTAGTGTGAGTATTGACTTACTCCCAGTGAAGGCAGACCAGACACCTCCATACCATGTTCTGCAGTAATATAAATTGGGGATTACGAAGTTTCACTATAGTACTCAGAGCTTCCCTTACTGGCATTACAGATGAGATGACTCTGGCATAATCTGCCTAAATGCTTCCATCTCTAGGTTGCAGCAGCTAACAGAGGGTGGTCAGTGGGACAGCCTTTGAAGTGATGAAATATTCCAATAGAAAATAAGGACTATCTTTATCTGTAATGACTACTTTGTACTCCATGGAATAGTGGGGATGGTGTTTCTGTTATTTTTATTCTTGCAAGGTTTCTGTATGTAGCTATGTTTAAAGGGAAGCACTGAAAACACACATGAACGGACATTAAATTACAGTATGTTCCTCCAGGCTTTCTAAGCCGTCATGAGCAAGAAGAGGAAACAAGTATAAGTTAACATAAATTCTAAACTGAGATTGTAATTTTACCCATACAGAAACTGAAAGAGAAGAAAAGAGGGTAAGTTAAGAACAAAAAAAAAAAACAAAAAGAAAGAAGAAAAGGGAGGGGGAGGAAAAGAAAGTCCTTAAATAATCTCTAGCACCTGAAAAAAAGAAAACAGAATACCTGGTGTTGAGTGTTGCAGTCGGAGGTCTGCTGTCAATGGAGGCATGAATCTGTGGCATGGAAATGAGACAGAATTACTGTCCCAGGGAACACGCTCCGATGAAGCAGTCTAACTCATCTAAGACTTACAGATCTGATCCTTGCCATATAATTCCTGCCAGATGTCTGCTATAGACAGCTGATCACTAGCACACAACCTTAAGATATTCTTCAGCTGAGACACACCACTTCCACCCCAAGAGCACTTAATTCTTAAAATGTAAAGAACTGAGTGCTTGCAATCAGCATAGGAATAATCTTAAATTACACCTTCATGTTACAAAGCCTCTGCTCTTGAAATATGGAGGCAGCTCAAAGAAATAAAGGGCTATCCAGGCCCTCTTTCCATTGGTCTTGAATGAAGTACGGTATGGATTTCTCACTCTGCATTCAGGCCTGGAAATACATCTGGAATTGACTATCGTTGCATCATTTATTTCATCTACAGTAAGAAAATCACAACTTCCACAATTATCATAGATTATGAAGAAAATTCCTAGCTTGAAACTAAATATTATTGTGTATTATTCTCCATTGAGACGGACTCCTTAAGAGATGTTGATACCAAAGCCATGCAGTGTCACCTGCAGAGCCTTGGACTGCCATAGCAATGTTCCTGTGAAGTCAACTGTTTGAAAATCCTCCCCTGAACTAAGACATCACAATCTTCCCAAACCGCATGGTTGGTTTGCATTTGGCACAAGAGCAAAAAACTACACATATCTACATATCAACAATCGCCTCACTGCAATACCCAACCAGTATCCCTTACCTACAGGAGGGAAGGAATTGCAACACCAGAAAAGGAGGAGTCTTTGGCAACACACTATGAGACAAAAGAACTAACAGAAAGCTCACCTGGCACAGTAGGCATAGAAAAAATACTGCTGGATTCCAGCGCCAGTGTTGTAATGATCGTGAAGGAATCTCCTCCTCCCTGGCCTGGCATTTGTTGAATTTAATAACTGGAAAGACCTTTAAAATTGGAGGTGGAGCTACCTCTTTGTCACAGGAACAACCACGTCTCCAGCAGCAGCACTGCTGCTAGGAAGAATTACATAAACGAGTTCACGTCAGGTCACAATCAGAAGATGGTCAGAGGCAGAAACACTCCACTAGACTTTATTTTTCCACAGCACAGCCAAAAGCAGGCAGTTTTTTTAAAAAACAATAAAACTCTACTGTGGTTGCAGACACCATTTATTAAGAACAGGATGTCTTTGCAGTCACAGTTTGCACCACTGACACCAACATCACTTTTGCTGCACTAAGTTAATGAAAGAGTTAAATTTTCAATAAAAAGTGATTTAAAGTAGGGCACACAACTCACTAGGAGACCTTCTGTGGAAACCTCTGTGCTCTTGGGGCCAAATATCTGTTCACAAATTCAAATCACTCAGTAGATACTTATTCATGAGCATGCCTCGTGCTAGAGAGGAAAAGGTAAGATCAAGGATTCTGTTCTTAAAAATTGAAAAGGTGATAATACACAGATGAGCAATGAAAGTCTTCATCCCTCTTACAGAGCACTGCTGATGCCTTCTCATTTCTAACAGAGATTACAGAGGCAAAGGAAAAAGTCCCATGAAAGTGCAGACTTCATGACTCAAGGGGCTCAGCAAGGAGAGCGTTTGCTCTGTTGGGAGCCCACAGGGCACGAGCAGGGGTTCTCAAACAAAGCTGCATCCCAAGCCCAGAACTGAAAATGCTTATGGTCCTGGAACTGCATACGAAATCATACTGGGGCACTGAAAAGGGCTTCATAAATGGGAAAGTCTGGGAACTGCTGCTCTCAAGGGTTTTAGTTAGATGCTTCTAGTCATATCTTATTAAGGGTTGATCGTATTCAATATCTCAGAGTTGCTTTTCTACGCATGCGAAGGTGATGAATTTGAGCAAGAGGCACACAAATAAAACCTATCTGACCTCCCTGAAGCTTGTAAATTCTGCTCCAACTTGTTATCAGATGGCAAACCCTTCTCAGTAACTACAGCTGGCATCAAAACTGATCACTGCAAAGAAGCATGGCCGTGCTCTGTGAAATATCCCATATTTCTCTGTTTATAAGACAGCTCTCTTTGAATTTTAGCCATTAACCATTGACACATCTGCATACCCAGAATTCAGCCTTGCAAACATGTTCTGAACACTGAGCTAAGATTCCCACATGAAATATTCCTTTTCCTGACTTGTGCCACTGTAATATTTCAACCCCAAATCTCCAGTGCCTCAGAGAAGGAATCTTTCCAACATGCAGTAGTGCAACAATGAGCTCCGATGCTAAGCTGCTATATACTACTATTTTTGAGTAATGCTTCTCAGGATGGACTGGTTAGATGAATACAACTATGGGATGAATATGGGCATGGAGACAGTGTAATACAAGAAACTCAGCCAAGTGAGAACATCACTGCATGTTAAGTCAATCCTCCTCTAGTCCAGCTTCCTGAAGAACTGTGAAATTACTTCTGTGCCCTTATCCTTATCATTGTCTATGGTATCAGATGGGATCTACCCAAGGGTAATGAAGTAACTGGTGGAAGCACTCATCAAGCCGTTTTCCATCATTTATCAGCAATCCTGGCAAGCTGGAGAGATCCCAGTTGACTGGAGGTTAGCAAATGTGACATTCATCTACAAGAAGGGCTGAAAGGAGGATCTAGGGAACTACAGGCCTATCAGCTTGAGCTCAGTGCTAGGGAAGGTTATGGAGCAGCTCATCTTGAGTGCCATCATGTAGCACGTAGCAGACAAACAAGTGATCAGGCTCAGTAAGCATGGATTTATGAAAGGCAGGTCCTCCTTGACTAACATGATCACCTTCTATGACAAGGGGCCTGCATACTGGATAAGGGAAAGCCTGTGGATGTTAGTAAATTTTAGTAAAGCCTTTGACACAGTTTCCCACAGCATTCTCCTAGAGAAACTGGCTGCTCATGGCTTTGACGGGCACACTCTTTGCAAGGTAAAAAATTGGCTGGATGGCTGGACCCACAGAGTTGTGGTGAACGGAGTTAAATCCAGCTGGTGGCCAGAGGAGTTGTTCCCCAGGGATCAGAATTGGGGCTGGTTCTATTTAATACCTTTATCAACGATCTGAGTGAAGGTATCCAGTGCTCCCTCAGTAAATTTGCAGGTGACACCAAGTTGGGCAGGAAATGTTGCTATGCTTGAGGGAAGGAAGGCTCTACAGAGGGATCTTGACGGGCTGGATTGATGAGTTAAGGCCAACTGTATGAGATTCAACAAGGCTCAGTGCCGGATCTTGTGCTTGGTTTACAATAACGCCATGATGCAGGCTTGCAGAAGAGTGGCTGAAGAGCTGCCTGGCAGAAAAGGAGCTGAGGATGCTGGTCAACAGCCAGCTGAATGTGAGCCAGCAGTGTGCCCAGGTAGTCAAGAAGGCCAACAACTTCCTGGCTTGTATCAGAAATGGTGTGGCCAGCATTACCAGGGAAGTAATCATCCACTTATACTCATCACTGGGGAGGTCTCACCTTGAATCCTGTGTTCAGTTTTGGGCCCCTCCCTGCAAGAAAGATATTGAGGTGCTGGAGCACATCCAAAGAAGAGCAACAAAGCTGGTGACAGGTCTGCAGCACAAGCATTATAAGGAGCGGCTGAGGGAACTGTGGCTCTTTAGCCTGGAGAAAGGGAGGGTCAGGAGGGACTTTATCACTCTCTACTGGAAGGAGGCTGTAGCAAGGTGGGTGTTTGTCTCTTCTCCCAAGTAAAAAGCAATTGGACAAGAGGAAATGCCTTCAAATTGCACCAGGGGAGGTACAAATTAGGAAAAAATTCTTCACCAAATGGGTTGCCAAGCATTGGAATAGGCTGATCAGGGAAGTAGTAAAGTCACCATAATACCTGGAGGTATTTAAAAGACATGTAGACATGGCACTTAAAGACATGGTTTAGTGATGGACTTGGCAGTGTTAGGTTAATGGTTGGACCCAATGATCTTAAAGGTCTTTTCCAACATAAATGATTCTATTATTCTGAAACACATAAGACAATACACATTTCATAAAAATCAAACTCCCTTAAAATCATATCAAAGTAATATGTTGCAATTCAAACACTCCTCCCTAGAGGAGTGAAAATGATAGTTGAAAGATGTATAATCATTTTGCTTAATGCACTACTGGAAGATGTTCAAAAATTCATCTGATGGGTGCAGGAATAGAATAGAAACTAAAATAGTTCAGTTCAGGCCAGGTCAAGTATTTTCCCACAGATTCCTCCTGCTCATTTTCTGAAGAAGCACACTTGCTACTTGCATGCCATCAGCTCACTGCAACACCCTGTTTCCCTGAAACTTCTGGAAGATTTTGGGTGGTGGTTGAAGTTGATGTTCTCTATACACCACATACATTAAAAAGGGGTAAATAGGCCTAGCATCATCAGCTTGTCTGCTGCACCTCAATCCCAGGCAAAAACACAGAACAGCTGTGATGGGACTCAACGAATAAAAATTAACAATGCATTTTATCAAAAAATAATATATATTATATATTATATAATATATCATATATCATATCATATATAACATATCACATATAACATATAACCTATAACATGTAACATATAACATAACATATAACATGTAACATACAATTAAATTACACATTGTATATTATAATTATATTATATTTTATATCATATATAATGTGTAATGGAAAAGAAATCTTGTGAAATTAATGTAGATTCATATTTTGATAAGCCCACAAATTAGGCTGGTTGACCTGTTTTGGCTGGAATAGGTGCAATTTTTTTCTTAACAGATAGTATAGTCCTGTGTTTTGGATTTAGTATGAGAATAATATTGATAACACACTGAAGTTTTAGTTGTTGCTAAGTAGTGCTTACACTAAGTCAAATATTTTTCAGTTTCTCATGCCCTACCAGCAAAAAGGAAAGTGCATAAGAAGCTGGGAGAGGACACAGCCAGGACCACTGACCCAAAGTGACCAAAGGGATATTTTATACCATATGACATCATGCTCAGCACATAAACTGAGGGAGATGGCTGTAGGCAGCCATTGCTACTCAAGGACTGGCTGGACATCGATCGGCAGGTGGTGTGTATTACTGTTGTTATCATTATCTTTTAATTTATTTCAATCATTAAACTGCTCTTATCTCAAGCCACAAATTGTCTCACTTTTACCCTTCTGATTCTCTCCCCCATCCCACCAGGGCAGGGGTGGGTGAGCAAGTGGCTCTGTGGTGCTTCGTTGCCAACTAGAGCTAAACCATGACATTGATAATAGTAACAGGGTTGATGTAATGGGCTTCTGAAAAGCCCCAGACTTGAATTATTGAGTAACAAACTTGACAGTTTTAAAAACAACATAGTATAGTGTAAACTAATTAGAGACCAGTTAACCGATACCTTTCCAAATTAAATACCAAATGGCAAATGTTTACTCAGCAAGTAAACTTTTGGTCCCATACAGGTCCTGACTTACCAATTGCTATTTAATATTTTTTATTGCTGACATGGAAGAAAAAGTTAAATTATTACTTAATAAATTTGTGTCATTTTGGGAAGTGGTATGGAATAAAGAGGTCAATGAAGCAAAAAAAATCCCAAGAGCAATCAATTAAACTGTGCATAAGCCAAGAGTATGACTTTCAGTACAGACTTACGGCTAAGTCCTCAATGTAAGATTAAACAGTGGAGATCTTGCTCTTCCTACATGAGAAAGGAGGCCAAAAGCAAACTGGGAAAAGCCTAGCAAGTTACAGAATCTAATTGGTTTAACATGGACTACCAGTCTGACACCTTCAACAATGTAATGCATGTACTAGAGACATAATATCAAGCAGCAGAAAAAAAAGAAATTAGATATCATCGAAATCTGGCACTGGTGCAACTGCTGCCAATAATCAGAAATGAGAAAGAATTCTCTGAAAAGATACAAGAACGAATGAAGAAGTGGGAATCTGCATTCTGGAGAAAGAGGACAAGATTTACCTCTTTGGTTTTACAAAGAAAAAGGGTGAGGAGTTTCTTAATCGCAGATTATAAATATTTAAAGAGATAAGAAGAACGTTTCTTCAGCTTTAAGAATAAAAGATTTGGACACAGCCAATAGCTAGAAGTTAAGACTAGAAATTCAGAACAGAAATAAATCCAGTTTCTTTGACAATTTTGCAAGGGTTGTGGGATACTTACAGTCACTGGGTATCTTCAAAACAACTTTTTTAAAGTTGCACCCCAGTTCAAACAGCAATTAATTGAGGGAGGCCTCATGGCCTCTTGGGCTCAGTTACCTATCAATTAAGTGACCAGGCTTCAAATGCTTCTGTGGAAGTCTATTTTACAACATAATAAATGTCATATTCAGGAAAAGTTTGATGAGATTCTGCTTTTTTCTTTAATATACTACTAATATACCACACTTAGTAATTGATTCTCCCGTCTTTTGTTCTTGTCAAAAGACTATTAAAATAATGGTCTTTCAGCAGTAACAGATAATAACACCTTTTCTAATACTTGTAAAGAATGATCCAAGAATGAATCAAGCAATTACTTCTTAGCTCTTAGTCATTCCTCCTACTCAAATCCCAAACCAATGTTCACCCAAACACAGAAATATGTGATGAATGTTTCTTTCAGCCAAGCACTGGAGAAGGAAATTTGGTGGGTTTGACCCTCAGACTGCCATATTTTATGGTATCTCTACCCAAACCAGAAGACTCCACTGAGAAAACTGAGATTCTTGCAGGGGTTGAAAATAAATGTGCTCCGTGGTAAACTGCATCTCTGTCTCTCTCCGCCCTCACCTGCTTTTTGGCTGTGGCTTATCCCTTCTGTCACTCATGCTTTAATTTGCCTCCTAATCTCAATCCTGCTATTCAGTGTCTAAGCACTGTGCATGTTTCCTTAAGACCACAAAGAAGCAACCCATTGTGTAAGTGAAACCCATTAAGACATTTACTGCCCCAGGGAGTTCACAACACAGAATATAAACCAGCCTTGTCAAACTGGTGGCCTGCAAACTGAATCCAGCACAGATAATCCCAAACTTTGCAGGAGACACACATGGTTATGTAGCACTCCTGGGACAGCACAGCAATGCCTAATGGATAAATAAATTCTACTGCACCTTATAATTAGTGATGGACAGTGCCAAGAAATGCATTCCAAAATGATGGCAAAACTGCTCTGCATTTCTCACTATCTGCCCCTCATCCAAATATGAGATGGCATTACCTGCCCAGCTCCTTTTGTACAGATGCTACAGCAACGCCAGCTGAATTGTCCCATTCCTTTTCCCAGGCAGCACCATGCCCTTCTCCCCTCAGCAGGACTGCTGAACACCCACAGTCAAAGTTTAGAGATGACAGATGACCCAGGGGACTAAATCTCCATTCTCAAAGCTATGATGGTAGTTTCCAAAGGACAACCTTAAAGTGCAGCTTTCACTGAGTAAATCTCAGGCCTCTGGAAACAGTCTGGGAACAGTAAATTTAGGAGGGAAATAGACACCCTACAAGTCTCTATTGCTTCATTGGCCTTCTATCTGAAATGTTTAATAGTATCAAGATACTTACTGAAATCACATTACATGTTCAAATACCAGTACAATGAAACAGCATGTTTATGGGGTCAGCCAGGAGGCTCTGGTATGGAGACTCTAGTGTGGACAAAGTCGGACAAACACTACATAAATAAGTGGGAGAGGATGAATCATAATGGAAACCAAGGAAACTTATGTTTGCTCTAAATGGTGGACCTCATGGACCTAGATATGGAACTGAAACATCTACAGACAAGTGTAATCACTAAGGATCTATGTAGGGTCCCCAGACTGAACTTTTTGGCATCATTTTCTGTGATTCTGATCCAAAATTTACCAGATCAAAAGTTGTTAGCGCTTTGAAAAGCACGATCTCTTCTACGATGAGCACCATCCCAGCACTGAGCTTATGTCATAGCCAGTCCTCCTTCCAAATCATTAATAAGGATCTTAAGCAAAAACAGCGTAACATTGTTCTGTACTGCTCCCCTGAGGTATCTCCCACCAAGTGTTGGCATTTATACATCACTATGGGTTTCTGGTCTCTCCAGCCTGTTTTCAGCCTGTTTTATAATCCTCATCTCCAGTCAATCTAAATTAATTTCTCAGCTCAGTCTTCATGAACAATACATTAATTGCCTCAGTACATAAACAGACATCTTATTTACACAGATTGAATGGCCACATTCTTTTCATCTACTTGGTCTACAGTTGGATTAAACTAAGTGATTAAGTTATGTCTGGTTTTGCTTCTTACAAATCTATGTGCGTCATTCATGTTCTTTTTCAATGACAAAGTTAACTTGTGTGGAGGGTCTGCATAATTCCTCCATGCCACTAGATGAACTGAATTAATAACTAAAGTGTGCTTTGAGTCACACAGAAAACTCCATCAACTCTTCTTCACCAGAGATGATGTTTCCTTTAAATGCTTGCAGATTTACTTTGTTTAGTATTTTCTCCACTATTCTGTTACAACAAAATGTATCTCTTTCTTCTTCTATCATTTACATTCTGTTTTGGCAACTATTTTGAGAGTTAGCTAATATACACATGGCTCCATTTCAATGCATGGCACACCAAATTCTTCTTTTTTCTTTATTTAGGCCGTCTTACTATAAAGGGAAGCTCAAGTTATTGGATAGTTACTATCTCTTTTAATGACTGATTTTTATTTATAAAGATCAATACAAGATATTTTCCTCTGGTTCTTGATTGATTCTTCCATTTTTCAGTGATAACTGTACATGAGCCAGTTCCTTGTCTAACAGCAATAAAAACCTATCATGCAGATCTGGTTTCCCAAGTTTTATTTTTAAGATTTTCCTGTTTCCCATATCCCTGACACTGCTCTCACAGAGGACGTTTTCTGTCCCCGTCCCAATATATTCAGTCAATGTCAGTGTCAGGAGATAGCACAGAGATCTGGTGCATCCACCAGTACCGACTTCAAGTTCTCATTCAGTGGGACTTCCTAATGCTGTTGGACAGTCTGAGGTCTCAAACAGGATGAAAGCAGACAAGGCGAGGTAAATATGTCACTTCCACTCACAGCTCTGCTTGTGAATGTTTCCCAACTTGGTGAAAGTCAGCTAACTCATAGGAACAGCAGTAAGGTATATTGGCATGTGAAAAAGTTAGTGCTTAGAGTTACTCTGCAGAGATAGAAAATCTTTCCTAAACCACATGAAATGGGGGTCACCCCAATAATGAGAACAAGATTCTAGATCAGTTTAATGTGGTTGATGGGGGCAGGGTGAAATATGGCCCTCCTGCAATCCATGAGGACGAGGTTAGAGACCTGCTGAGCCGCTTGGACCCTCATAAGTCTATGGGGCCGGATGGGATCCATCCTAGGGTGCTGAGAGAGCTGGCGGATGAGCTTGCTAAGCCGCTCTCCATCATCTTTCAGCAGTCCTGGCTCACTGGAGAGGTCCCGGAAGACTGGAAGTTGGCCAATGTGACGCCCATCCATAAGAAGGGCCGTAAGGATGATCCAGGTAATTACAGACCTGTCAGCCTGACCTCGGTCCCAGGTAAAATCATGGAGAAGATAATCCTGGGTGAAATCATGCACCACCTGCAGAACGGTCAAGAAATCAGGCCCAGCCAGCATGGATTTAGGAGGGGTAGGTCCTGCCTGACCAACCTGATCTCCTTTTACGATCATGTGACTCACCTGGTGGATGAGAGGAAGGCTGTGGATGTGGTATACCTGGACTTCAGCAAGGCCTTTGACACTGTCTCCCACAGTAGACTCCTAGGGAAGCTGGCAGCTCGTGGCCTAGATGGGAGCACTCTGTGCTGGGTTAGGAATTGGCTGGATGGCCGAGCCCAAAGAGTGATGGTCAATGGTGTTTCATCCAGTTGGCGGCCGGTCACCAGTGGTGTCCCCCAGGGATCGGTGTTGCGTCCTGTCCTGTTTAATATCTTTATTGACGATTTGGATGAGGGGATTGAGTCCATCATCAGCAAATTTGCAGATGATACCAAGCTGGGAGGAAGGGTTGATCTGTTAAAGGGTAGGATGGCCCTACAGAGGGACCTGGACAGATTGGAGAGCTGGGCCGATTCTAATGGGATGATGTTTAATAAGTCCAAATGTCGGGTACTTCATTTTGGACACAACAATCCCATGCAAAGCTACAGACTGGGGACAGAGTGGCTAGAGAGTAGTCAGGCAGAAAAGGACCTGGGAGTGCTGGTGGACAGGAAGCTCAACATGAGCCAACAGTGTGCCCAGGTGGCCAAGAAGGCCAATGGCATCCTGGCCTGCATCAGGAATAGTGTAGTCAGCAGGACCAGAGAAAAGTTATCGTCCCCCTGTACTCGGCACTGGTCAGGCCTCACCTTGAATATTGTGTCCAGTTCTGGGCACCCCAATTTGGGAAAGATGTTAGGATACTGGAATGTGTTCAAAGGAGGGCAACGAAGATGGTGAGGGGGCTGGAGCACAAGCCCTATGAGGAGCGACTGAGGGAATTGGGGCTGTTTAGCCTGGAGAAGAGGAGGCTCCGGGGAGACCTCATTGCTCTCTATAACTACCTAAAAGGAGGTTGTAGTCGGGCAGGGGTTGGTCTCTTCTCTCAGGTGACCAGTGGCAGAACCAGAGGGCATGGACTTAAGCTTCGTCAGGGAAAGTTTAGACTTGATATGAGGAAAAAATTCTTCACTGAAAGGGTGATTGGCCATTGGAATGGGCTGCCCAGGGAGGTGGTGGAGTCACCGACCCTGGAGGTGTTTAAAGGGAGACTGGATGAGGCACTGAGTGCCATGGTTTAGATGATGGTTGGTGTTAGTGTTGGTGTTAGTGTTAGGTTATAGGTTGGACTTGATGATCTCAGAGGTCCTTTCCAACCTTGTGATACTGTGATACTGTGTGATACTGTAATGTCTGAATCATCAACTTTTTGTGATTAAAGAGGAGGATCAGGGTCATGAAGAAAGAGCTCTTCGTTTCTCCGCGTCATTTCACTAAACATAAACGTGAACTTCCATCAGCAGAAATGAAATAGCTGTTTCAACAGTGTTGCTGAAGTTTAGAGACACACACACACACAAAAAAAAAAGCCAAACATCTGAGCAGGAAAATGATGTAAGTTGGAGAAAACTAAGCATCCTCTACCAGAGGCCCTACCCTTTTAAAGCAGACAGACTTCTCCAAAGAGTAATGAAGAGAACAGCTTGTTCCAGCTGCCTTGTGACTCAGACTGGCATAAAGGTAATAACTGCCAGGGCAGCAACAAAGTGGGGAGAAAATAAAGGAAAAATAATGCAAAAAATAGAGGAAAAATACTGTTCAGAAGATGTGAAACTTTCAAGTAGCTGAATACCTAAAAAAACCATCTCTGTCTCCCTGCTATGTCCCACCAGTCAACATATCTACTGTACACATATGCAAGTGAAGCACAAGCACAGGGATGATGGTGGACATGTAGGAGCCTAATGGTCACAACTGTATCTGAAATACTTATATCTGAAAACCTCATCGCTTACTTGGGTTCTGAAAAGAGAAATAAGCACATCTGAAGATACAGTGAAGATCTTAAAAAATTACCAGTCCTTCAGCAAGCTTAAGTCTTGGGCTGTGGACCAAGAAAGTATCTCAAAGAAACCCAGTTGTGGAATTCAGCAGTGATTATGTGATGAGATGAGAAAAGCAAAACCAAAAAGATCAAAATGGACTAGATAAGTCTCCTGATATCAGCATCTGTGACTCTTTTGCTATCAGCATTATTACACTGAATTATTTGCCTCTGTTGTCTTGACTAACACCTACTGAAATCAGAAACAGCACATCTCAGGCAATTTGTTAAAATCACTTCAAGTTTCTGAGTGATGTTAATGATCACTGACTGAGGGTGGAGTGCAGCAAGATGAATGGCATAATGAATGGCAGACAACTAACATCCACCTTTCTGATTAACTTCTATCTGTGCACTTCCATGGACTCTGAATACACCTCATCATGTCCTACCTACTCTCTACCTTAATTACTTTCATCACTCTCCTCATATTTGTTATTTTTTTTTTTGAATACTGAGTTGAAGCAGAGAGAAATAAATGACTTGCCTGAGGTCACCCAGGTCTGCCCAGGTCTCCAGCACTGGTGCAGACCTCCATCACTTGCACTTTTGGAGCTGCAGGCAAATCTTATGGCTGGTTGGTCCTTAGGATGCGCTCAGAGCTCTGCTGCTCCCTCCCCTTGTGACAGCCTCTACGTCACCACACTGCAAAACCTGTCACGAGGGGGTAGAATAGTTAAGGGCTTAAGTGCCAGCCTCAGACTTTGTGAAGGTGCTTCAGGTTTGGTGTATATGCTTTAGGAGCTGCCAAGTTTAAAGACACTCAAGAAGATTTTCACAGGAGTATTCAGAGAGACAGCCTGTCTCCACATGTCTATCAATAACGCTCAAGTGTCAACACTTCCATGCTAGGATCCTAAGATGCCCTCACCTGCTATAACGTTGCTAATGGTCATTATCCCTGTTTCATAAATGGGGAAAGTCAGGCACACAACAATAAAACAATTATTCTGCAGGAACTCACAGATCAGAGGTGGAATTAAATATTAAAAAATTAAAAGATGAAATTGTGGCTCAAGTATCCTGTATTACCTACAAAGTGATCGAGTAACTATTCTCAGAGTTTTCTCTTGTATTCCTTCTCCATCAGCCCCATCTTTCTCTGAATGCCAACCATTTCTCTTTTTGCTGTTGTCATTTCCTTCCTGAAGTCTTTCCCGTTGTCCCTCTCAAAGCAATGATCCATTCCTCCCAGTTCTGCAGCTTTGCCTCAGGTGTTCCCATAATTTAATTGCATCAGGCCATCTCCCTAGGACCAGACTTGCTTCTCAGGAGGGGAACATGCAGCTGCTGGTGGCTGGGAAGTAGCCAGAGAACTTTGCATTCCCCCTAGCCATGCTGCAAGAGGATGCTGAGTGACTATGTCAGCAGATTGGGCAGTAAGAGGCCTTGGTTGCCTGATCAATGCCCTGGAAGCAGCTCCTAGTCACTGGAGAAGGGATTTGAAGGAGAAAGGTTGCTCCCCTGGCCTCACTCAAATGATATTTCATCTGGCATGAAGGAGATGTGGCAGAAGGGTCTATGTGTCACCACAGAGGAGAGAATCCTGGCTGGTAGAGACGTGCCTCCACTCCAGCAAGAGGGAAGCCAACTAGCTGAGACTGAACAGTCAGAGATTGAACAGAGAGTATTCAGTCTGCTTATTAAAAGGGCTGCCAGGCAGAGCAGGGGGAGGACACAGGCAGGACAGCCAGCTCCCTTGTGTTACGTGGAAGGAACGAGGATGAAGAACGGGTTTATTTATTGCACTGCTGCTCCGCTTTGAGCACACAGGGGTTTGACAGTGCACAGTTTTCATGTTCATTTATTTTTAAACTCCAGAGGAAGGGCTGGACTTATTATGTGGGAGCACCTCATTGACCTGCTCTTTGGGTCTACTAATCTATGACGTCCTCCTCCAGTGCAGCTCTCCCAGGACATAAGTCATTAGCTAAACCTAACTACCCACAATTTGCTCTCAGGACACACAATGGTCAAATAATGGGACTAGCATGGTATGCAGCCACAGGGAACTGGGTTTGAGCAGAGCACAGGTACTTCCAAGCCTATCTTCCCTATTAGTATGTCTGCAAGCGATGAAATGCAATGCTTTCAAATACCATGACAGAAACCATGAATAAAAAAAATACAAGGGTGCCTCTTAAAAATAAATGCTGCTCCATGATCTTTTTCCCAGGAGAATGGAGTTTCCAGTGTGCTAACTCTCTCTGTGTGTGGTACCACATACCTCATGGTCTGTTCCATATCAGCTCTCAACATATGCTACGAATCTGCCTCTGCAGTACAAGTATTCTAAATCAGATGCTTATGCCTTCTCTGATCTTTTGCAGTCACACGTACACACATAGGATTTTGCCACAGGCTATCCACCGTTTCTTCCTTTCCAGCATCTGAATCGCATGACCCACAATTGGGGTTTATATATTTTTTACTGCAGTTTCCACATAATCACACAGGAAACTTTAATTCTCACCTTATGAGGCCAAGCACAGACACGTCACACTGGACACAGGCTACAGTTCTAATCTGTTTCAGAAATGTCACAACTGTATCTCCAATCACCAACAGGCTGTATTTCCACAATTGATGGAAACATCTGAATCAAACTCCATTGCAAGCAAAGCCTTACCCTTCATGTTCAGTTGTTAACCTGCATCATTTTCCACCTCCTACCCCAAAGTAACACTTAAAGTCATAAGGCAATTGCTGCCTTCTGCCTCTGAGCTCTCCTTACTTCAGCTGTGGATTAAGCATGAGGTAGGCATTTGCAATCACTGTAGCCCAGACACCTCTGTGAAGGCATGGATCTCCCTGTAATAACCCACAGCACTCAGAGAGCTTGTGTTGCACTGGGCCAGGGTTGGAGATGAATACACAGATTCTCCACATATAATACTTTGGGTCAAAAAAAAAAAAAAACTTGGCACAGGCCAGAATACAGTGATGAAGTAGGTACAGGCCTCCTTGCAGCCATCAAGGGGAAGCAACCCCACCCACCACAGACCCATCATGTCTGAAGGCTGTGACTTGCCTCTCTCATTCCCTTCTACTCATTTGCCAGGAATTCACCGTGCCTGGCCTCTTTCCCATCCCAGACTGCAAGTGGCAGACACAGCTGGTTGGCATCACCCACTTTCCAGCCACCTCTGACTAAGGCCACAAAACGAAAAAGAGGTTGTGGGTCACCCCACTCTCTGGCTTATTGCAACCACCAACCAGCTGTACAAACACTCCTCGAGGACTGACATAATCTGGTACAGCACTCCCCAGAACGGTGCTGTCTGTACACATGAATGTTTAATACCTCACCAAGTGACCCCAGTTCAAGTAGGGCTCACCCACTGCCATCTGACATGACAGTACACGTGCATCATCCTCTTCAATGGCACATTTCCGTTCGCGATCAGGGAATGTGACTCTTCCAGAAGGGCATACTCCAGGCACAGGGAAATTTCCAGTGGGGATATGTCCTCGTTGATTGGATGCAAGAGGACAGAGGATTATTTAGCTCTCTGGAAAGGGACTAGCGAGGAATTGGTGTCAGGGAAATGCTCTTTAAAATACCCACTCCGCATGGAGCAGATGGCACGAGAGCATTGGAGAAGTCCTGGAAACAACCAATTGAGCTTTAGCCACAAGATGTTTCAGTTGCTTTGAATATAGCCTGTATCACCTTCCAGCTAGGGCTGGAAAATACCTGCTCTGCCTGCAGGGTTTTCTGAATTTGTATATTTTGAGCCATTGCCAGGAGCAATTTGATGCTGGAGGGATCAGTGCTGGACCCTGTGCAGCACATCACGAAGGCAGTGACTTATCTGTGGAGGAGGGAAGCTGGGGAATTCCTCTCCCACTCTAAACTATTTCTTGGCTCTTTACATTAATTATCAGCCCATGGGAATATATTTTCCTCTCTCCACACTCTTCTGTGGTCTGCTTTATCATTCGCTAAATATTAGCACATGCTATTTATCACGAGGTCCACAACCCTCATCCACACCAGGGAGTTTGCAACTAAGTCACAGCAATAAATATTCTGATATTGTATGGGCTTTATAGCTCTAAGAGGCACACAGCTGAAATTACTATCTCAGAGTTTTCAACCCCTAATCTCATAGTGAAACTTCAGTCAGCAAAGACAGGAAGGACACACACGAATGCAGGTTGTTTATACTCACAGGGGATTCAGACTCAGGCTCCAAGTCTGCTTACTAATAATGATGATTACTTTGGCTCCATTGGGTTTATAACATGTTTGAAAGGCTCAGGGGAAACCACATTATCTGCAGCTCCCTTTCAACAGCACGTTTGGTTCCTAAGAGCTGCTAGGCAAGGGAAGGAAACAGGGTGTGTTTGTGGACTGGGAATCAGTTACAATAACATCATAGTGACCAAAATGAAATGAAATAGTAGTGAATCAGTTATAATAACATCATAGTGACCAAAATGAAAACCGTGGTCCACAATTACTGCTGCTCCTCTGTGTTTATTGCAGAACAGAACCATCTAAGACCTGACTCAAAACCTGTTGACTCCACTGAAAAATTTTGCAGCAGGTTTACAACTGCTCGGACAAGACATCATCCCTTACTGACCTTCTTTGCTCAGTTTGTTTGGGGAGTTTGGCCTTTCTCCCTGCAATAGGTGTGGTCTAAGAAGAGATCCAAAGCTTGACTAGAAAGGTTACTCTAATACCTCATTTCTGAGCCCCAAAGCACCTTTCAGATTCATTCTTGGTTAATGACTAGAAAACAATCCATCTTCTTCTGACTACAGGGTATGATCCCAAGCACCTTCAAAGCAAATCTGATTTGAGACTCAATATTTTATGAAGAGTACAAGCGGGATTTCTTATTAAAGAGATAAATTAAATGCTACTTGAGTGTACATGTCCAAAAGAAACACTGGTCTGAGTAGTCTGTGTTTTTCAAAGTTACCAAATTAGCCCAGCTTGCTTTCTACTGCCAACCTAAATAATGGTGACTGTTGTCCAACAACTTCTGTTCCCTTCCAAACAGGATGAGAAATTATGGACAAAGTCTTTAGTATCACAGTATCACAGTATCACAAGGTTGGAAAGGACGTCCGAGATCATCAAGTCCAACCTATAACCCAACACTAACACCAACACTAACACCAACCCATCATCTAAACCATGGCACTCAGTGCCTCATCCAGTCTCCCCTTAAACACCTCCAGGGTCGGTGACTCCACCCCCTCCCTGGGCAGCGCATTCCAATGACCAATCACCCTTTCAGTGAAGAACTTTTTCCTCACATCAAGCCTAAACTTTCCCTGATGAAGCTTAAGTCCATGCCTTCTGGTTCTGTCACTGGTCACCTGAGAGAAGAGACCAACCCCTGCCCGACTACAACCTCCTTTTAGGGAGTTGTAGAGAGCAATGAGGTCTCCCCAGAGCCTCTTCTTCTTCAGACTAAACAGCCCCAATTCCCTCAGTCACTCCTCATAGGGCTTGTGCTCCAGCCCCTTCACCATCTTCGTTGCCCTCCTCTGAACACATTCCAGTATCCTAACATCTTTCCCAAACTGGGGGGCCCAGAACTGTACACAGTTCTCAAGGTGAGGCCTGACCAGTGCCAAGTACAGGGGGACGATAACTTCTCTGGTCCTGCTCGCCACACTATTCCTGATGCAGGCCAGGATGCCATTGGCCTTCTTGGCCACCTGAGCACACTGCTGGCTCATGTTGAGCTTCCTGTCAACCAGCACTCCCAGGTCCTTTTCTGCCTGACTACTCTCCAGCCACTCTGTCCCCAGTCTATAGCTCTGCATGGGATTGTTGTGTCCGAAATGAAGTACCCGACATTTAGACTTATTAAACATCATCCCATTAGAATCAGCCCATCTCTCCAATCTGTCCAGGTCCCTCTGTAGGGCCATCCTACCCTCTAGCAGATCAGCCCTTCCTCCCAGCTTGGTATCATCTGCAAACTTGCTGATGATGGACTCAATTCCCTCATCCAGATCATCAATAAAGATATTAAACAGGACAGGACCCAACACCGATCCCTGGGGGACACCACTGGTGACCGGCCGCCAACTGGATGAGACACCATTCACCATCACTCTTTGGGCTCGGCCATCCAGCCAATTCCTAACCCAGCACAGAGTGCTCCCGTCTAAGCCACGGGCTGCCAGCTTCTCTGGCATACAAGATAGAGCTATACGGAGCTGTTGCTGCTTTCTGAGAAGGGGAGCCTAGGAAAAGGAGGAGACTTACTGAGCAGCTGAGCCTCTGTGTCTCACATGCCAAAGAAAAACTAGCATTGCCAGGTTTTTTGTTGCCAAATTTATGGCAACAAAAACAAGTGAAAGAAATGGACAAAAATATTTGAGAACAGCCTAAGAGTAAAAAAATGGAGCGGCTGCCCCTGCAGGGCTCTCCTCTATCCCTCTCTTCCTCTCTCATTATCACAGGAGCCAAGGCAGAAAAATGCTCCCAAGTTCAGGGTTTCATGGCCTTTCCCCGGCCAATGCAAGACTCAATCTCCATTGCACAATGGCCAGACTGTCTCAACACTTCCCTGCAAGAGATTGTTTTGCAGCCCTGTAGCCCTTTCTGGCAGGAAAGTTGTGCTGATCTGGAGCAGAGATGTTTCTAAGTATGCCAGGATGCTGAATGCAGTAGCCTGTGATCCCAGAAAGACTGAAGAATAAACAAAAAGGGACTAGAAGAATAATGATCAATAAACTTCCTTGATGTGGAGGTCAAATCTAGGACGTGTCTATATTAATAACCTAAAGAGCTCAAGCACTAGCTTGTAATTGTACACTAACAAAATTTCCAGAGATATTTTGGCCCATCCCCGCCCAAACAGCAACCCGGGATGGCCCAGGGGACAGAACAGCCAGGGCACTTTTCATTGCAGATAGTTTTGGTAAAGAGAGTTTCTCTATTCAAATGCAAGCCATGCTGTGCCACTTGCCCTTAGTTGCCAGAGAACTTTTTTACTGTATAAGTGTAGCCCCCAGAGACTCTTTCCTAAACACAGTTCAAGCTGGCACAGAGCAGTGGCTGCTGCCACACACAGGGGATGCCTGGCAGGTCAAAGTTGCCTCCTCAATTTATTCAAACTCACTCCCTGCCCTCTCTGCTGCCTGGGAGACACAAAGGGAGCAGAAGATGCTGAGGGCTGCAAGTCAGGGAGGTTCCCCCTGCATCGGGATTTCCTACCCATGGGCACTAAGCCAACACCAGTATCTCCCAGGACACCTCTGTGGCATGGGGAGAGCGGAATGGTTAAGTCATGGCACACTGCAAAACATCCACTGGCAGATGATGCTGACAGGCTTGGAACCAGCTAGAAAGGGCTCTAATCAGGCTGTGCTGGCTTCTGCCAAGATCAGGGCTGGGTAGTTTCCCTGTGTTACTGGGGGTCTTCACTCCACTGGAGAGGCCATAGTCCTCTCTCTAGTTGACACACGTTGTCCAAGCAAGCAGCTCCTTGCAGGACTGACTGAAGCGCATCCTCCAAATCAGGCAGGACCTTCCATGCCTGAATCAGGCTGTCAGGGTAACACACCTCCAAGAACATGAGGCCATGCTGTGGTCAGCGCAGGGTGCACAAAGGCAGTCAGATTGTAGGAGGGTTATGGAGGTGCTCACCACTCTGCTGGTGTCACCCCAGCTGCTTTGGTGTGAACAAACATTCCACAGAGCTGGTGTGCAAAATATGGATCTGCCAGAGCACCCTGCATTACTACAAAGTGTAAGTATTACCAGGAGCTTTTGGCTTTGGGACAAGTTGTTATTCTTGGGTTGGTACAAAGCATTTCTGGTTGCATATTGTCATGTTTTCCATGTTAGAGACTCTAGCCCTAATCCCAGAGCCTTGCTTCTGAACTGGGTACGTTTCCACTGAAATAAAATGAATGGGAAAGTTTTTCTTTTATCACGAACTGGGAAAAGGAAATGCCCTGGGGAAGGACATGGATTCCTTTGATGTCTCAAAATAGAGAAGAGGCTCTTTGCTTTTCTGTGGCATAAGAAGGATAACACTGCCATGTCCATTTCTGGGATCTGCTGTTCTCAAAGATGGGTAAAACCAAGAAATAAATAGCAACATTAGCTTTCTCTCTCTTGCATTCTTCTTGTCCTCCACAGGGACAGCTGCCACAGCAATAAAACTATATTAGGACAATTCTATCCCTTAGAAAAAGATAAACTCTTCCCAGGGTTTTGTCTTCGTACAATGACAAGAAGGGGGTGGAGAGTCAGTATTGGATTCAGACACTTGCATTTAGGTGTCAGCAATGTAGATATCCAGATGGGTATTAAGTGTGTGAGATGCCATTATTATCAACATTGACCTGGTCTTTGAAGTCTGAGAATAATTCAGCTGGTCAAATACCTATAATTCAGTTAAACATGAGTGTCCAGTGCTTTTGAAAGGCCCTAGGCTGAAATATTGAAGACAAGGTATGCAAATATTAGGCAGGACCTATAAATAAAACAAATGGTCTACAATATCACTGTGTGTGTGTACAAGGGCAATTCAGCTCTAGGTTTCCAGAAAACAAAGTTTCCTTTTTTCATTGGCTACAGCAGGAGCTTTTATTCTTCTAGACAGCTACATTAAGTATCAGAATTAAAACTTGAATCCTACCCTGCAAAACTGGGTGCAAATTCAGAGAGGTTGCATTCAGAGAGCAGTGCTCAACAGCTCGATGTCCAGATAGTGATCCATGATGAGAGGTGTCCCTGAGGGGTCCATACTGGGACCAGTGTCATTTTATATTTTCATTAATGATATAGACAGTGGGATGGAGTGCACCATCAACAAGTTTGTGGATGACACCAAGCTGAGTGGGGCAGTGGGCACACCAGAAGGATGGGATGTCATCCAGAGAGACCTGGGCGAGCTGGAGAATTGGGTCTGTGTGAAGTTCATGAGATTCAACAAGGTGAAGTGCAAGGTTCGACATCTGGGTCAGGTAACCCGTGGTTTCAATACAGGATGGCGGACGATGTGATCGAGAGCAGTCCTGCGGAGAAGGACCTGGGGGTGCTGATTGATGAGAAGCTCGACATGAGCTGGCAATGTGTGTTCACAGCCCAGAAGGCCAAGCGTGTCCTGGGATGCATCAAAAGAATCACTGCCAGCAGGTCAAGGGAGGTGATTCTTCCCCTCTACTCCACTCTTGTGAGACCTCACCTGCAGTATTGTGTCCAGTTCTGGAATCCCCAACACAAGAAAGATATGGAACTGTTGGTGTGGGTCCAGAGGAGGGCTATGAAGGTGATCAAAGGGCTGAAGAACCTCTGCTATGAGGACAGGCTGAGAGAGTTGGGGTTGTTCAGCCTGGAGAAGAGAAGGCTTCAGAGAGACGAGAGACCCTATACCAGCCTTCCAGTACCTGAGGGGGGCTACAGGAAAGCTGGGGAGAGACTTTTTACAAGGGCAAATAGTGATAGGACAAGGGAGAATGGCTTTAAATTCAAAGGGGGAAGATTTAGATTAAAGACATTAGGAAGATGAGAGTACTGAGACACTGGCACAGGTTGCCCAGAGAAGCTGTGGATGCCCCCTCCATGTAATGTTCAAGGCCAGGTTGGATGGGGCCTTGAGCAGCCTGGTCTGGTGGGAGGTGTCCCTGTCCATGGCAGGGGGGCTGGAACTGGATGATCTTTAAGGTCCCATCCAAACCAACCCATTCTATAATTCTATGAAATCCACTGAAGAATAAGAACACTTCAGAAGAGACATTATTTCCTGAAAGCAGATATTATTAACTATACATCTATTTTTTGTCTTCTCTGGTAATAAGAGATGAAACTGTCAGAGACTAGTAAGTTTAAAAAAGAGATCTGAGGCAAGTTAGGAAACCTAAAATCAACAAGGTGCTAGAACAGCAAGGTTTGAAGAGAAACCTAAAATCAACAAGGTGCCAGAACAGCAAGGTTTGAAGACTTTCAGAAAATTGATGACAAATAGCCATTGAAAACACGTAACTTTGTAGAAAACACATTCAAGATAAGAAATATCACCTAACTTTAGATGTCAGTTATGCAGACACTCACACTTGGGCTAGTCACCATGGGTTCCTTCAAGAAATAAAAAAGACAAATAAGCACTTGTAAGGTACCCGAGGTATCTACTTGAAATGAGATGAACTGCAACCTAGAAATGCCTATTTCTTTTCAAATACTGACTACAAAAGGAGGCCAGTGTGTCTAGTCCGTATGTAGCTGATTATACTGTAGTTGGCTACATCTGGTCAGCATTAGAGAATGTTTAATAACATACCTATTTGCAACTGCATTCCTATTCAGCTCAACATGTCTACGCACTCAGTACTCCATCCCTCTACTTGCATTCAAGATTGCATCCACTGCTAGTCCAAACCTCTAGTCTTAAACTTCAAAAGCATCTGTAGGCTGGACCTGGCTACACAGAGATCTACAACTCACTCAGTAAGGTCCCTCAGGAAAACACAACTCACCAAGCCAGGATGAGACACCTGAGACACAGCGAGAGTCATAACGTTCCCTCCAAGAAGTCTGCAGAGGATCAATTACAGAGAAACAGAGAGGAATCATTATAAGTCTCTTCACTAAGGAAAATACGTTTACTCTAACCAGACTGTCAGTGCAAATGATTAAATACATTTCCTTGAATAAAACCTCAAGACTTCAGCAAACACATATACAAAGAGCCATCATGCCAAGAAGTAAAGCAGTTCATGTGATCCTGAGTTCAAGAGTGAGCCAGCCTCACATATGTAAAGAGCTGGCGAACCTTTTTGCAGTCTGGGACAGGTAAATAATTTCTTGCACCAATCTAGCTTGAAAGTCAAAAAGCCTGGCTCAGCCATGAGTGTGTTGGCATCCCAGACTATGGAGCACAGTTCCTTGGCCAGCTGCAAAAGGAAGGTAAGTCAGTCATTCAGATCTATAAAGCAGTAACTTGCACTGTTATTAGAAGCCTGTCTCCCCATCTGGAAATTAAATGCAAACATATGCGTATGCCGAAGTACCGCTTAAGAGAAAATCACTACCTTGACAGTGCTGAACAGGAACAGGAAGGAAAAACAAAAATACAAACCAATATCTGTACCTTCCCCATTTCATTTTCTTTACTGTCAAAGGCACCTTCATTTTTAATTAGGAGACAAAGAAAGATAAGGTGAGGAAGGAAAGAAAATCCATTTGTTTGTTGACATTATAACAAGCTAAGAAACATCTGACAGAAAATGTACACTACACATGTTCCAACTCCAATTTAATAGGTGACTCGATCCTCTCAAAAGAGAGCCACAACACAGCACCGACATCCTATACTCCATTCTTCACAAACACCCAAGATATTTGCAGAAGGTTTTGATAATCTCTAATAGCACAGAGGAGAAAATTTGCCTTTCTGACTTGTGGGAATCAGGTACAGCTTTCGCATAGCAGAAGTCACACACTGTGATCAGTACATGGCATGTTAAAAAATGTGTGTTAGTATCCTGGGATAAATCCTGGATGGTTTGGGTTTTTCACTGAAAAAAAACATAGGAGAGAAGAGAATTTAATATTATTTTTCCCAACAGTAGTAATTATAACAATACTTCCGAAGAAACAAAAAAATGAAAGAGAAACGTGAGACACTCATTGAATTTATCACTGAGTAAATAATCATGACAACAATGGATATGTCAGGCAGGAGTTTAATACCTGACCTTTCCAAAGCTTCACATCAATAAAGTTCAAGAGCAGCTGTAGGCACTGAAAGCGGAGACTCATCACATCTTTATGATCATGTCTGCACTAGATGCATAAACTGAAACTCCCAGGGAGGTGGTGTGGGTAGCATTCTTTCATGCCAGATGCTGAGCAAACAGCCCTAGAACCTAACCTAACCAGACAAGACAGGAGGAAGCCAAATGACTGCCCAGTTCCAAAAACTTGGTGACAAAACAGGTTTAAGAAGAAAGCCTATCGGTCACTAGGCCACACTAATTACCATGCCTGTCCAAAAATAAAGAGGCAACACTTGTTGATAAGGAGAGGGAATAAATGTGGTGGAGTTTTGCCCTTTTATGAGCTGATCCATTTTCTTTCTAATTTTCATGTACTCTTGTAAAAAAGGCATTTCTTGTCTATTCCAAGAGGTGGAGCTTTTTGGTTTTTTTCTTCTAAAGGAAATACTACAATAATTTCATCAAAGCTTGAAGCAAATAAATATGATCTAAGGACTAGATAGTGCGAGCCTCAGCTACAGACTGATCCTTGATGCATACTCCCCAGGTCACAGTGAGCTATAAGCATCTAAGCTAAGGCAACTTTTGACCAGCTAGGAAAGGGTTCTGTTGGACTGGAGATTCCATGCCGGGTATCCTCCTCTTCCCTTAGGCTTTGGCTTGGACAGACATGGAGTGACACCCATTCAAAAAAAGAGACCTCCAAGTCTCTGCCCTCACTCCCTCACTCTTTCCCCTGAAGGCACGGACACCAAGGGTCCATCTACTTGGATTAACCAGCCTCCAGAGTCTTTTCAGGCAGCTGTGAGATGGTTTTTAAAGATAAGAGATAGCCCAGGGTGGCCTCATGGGTTAGGAATTTAGTTAAATATCTTCCAAAGAGATTTAGTAGGATTTGCTTCGTTATTTATATTATTCAGTATCAGTCATCTTTAAGGCCCCAGGCCTTTGATTTAGGAAGGCTGTGAACACAAAACACAAGGGATGCTGATACTGTCCCCCATGATCCTGTTTTCCATGTGCAAAAATTCTTCTCTATTCTGACATTCAAAAATTGCTACTTTCCTTGGCTCAGTTCACCTAAATGAGGGAAAATAAATGAAATATTGAGCAGCAGGATACTTGGGACTGAAACTCTAGAGACAGAGTCAGCTTTTCTTCCCAGGTAGTGGTGATGGTACTTCACAATGCTGAAAAAACAGTAATTGCTAATATATGGCAAAGAAATTGTAAGCCTCTGCTGGCCCCCAGGGGAAAAATAATCATAGGCCTGCTCAGTGTTTGTTAAATGATACAGGTAATTGTGAAAAAGAGCAACAAAAAGACAATTGAGCAACTGGACAGCTTGATTTATGAGGAAAGATTAAAGGAGCTGAACATGAATGGCTTAGCTAAACAATGACTAAAACAGGACACGAAAAGTAGCCACTGTCAACAGTACTTGAAGTGTCTGTCTGAAGGGGTATTAACTGGGTGTGTACATTTTGAATCAACAGAGGTCATGAAATGGAGGTAGGAAAAGTAGATGCCAGGTGAATGTTTAGGAAAGTTTTGTGAAGATCAAGACTACAGGGGTGTAACTCCTATGGCAACAGTTGTCCTCCCCACTGTAACTGAAGGTGGAGTGCCCCCAAAAGGTCATGTGCACTGAGAAGACTTTACCTAAGGAACTTTGCGGAGGCACTTCTACTCTTAAACAGTTCGCTGGCAATCCCCATCTCTAAGCACTAGTGCAGGGATGACCAGACACCAAAACTGTCAAAGCCCATTCCAAGAGCTCCATTCAGCCATGAGATAAAATATCCATGTTTGGGGCCTCAGAGATCCAACAGGAATGCAAGAAAATGTCCAAAGTGGGGGAGAAAAGTGGCTGCCTGGACTTCTCTCACACCACTGAAGGATGAAACGGGACTGGGCATACTCCTGGGTAGTGGAAAGACACGGAATTGTCATCCTTCACACTCTAACATCACTTCAGCTCTTCCAGCTGAGAACCTGGACTGGAATAAGAGAAATGCTCTTTAGTGACACAAGGCTGAAGAGACCTCAGTTGGCCATCATTCAGCCATTATAAATTACATAAGCCAAATAAGGCAGGCACGCTCCTTCCTGCCTAGTCCATGCAGGGCAGGGGGTGTCAATGGTTACCTGCTACAGGGCTCCCTCCTTAGTTACTTCAGCCATGGAGAGCCACAGCTCAGGTTCAAGACAGGAAAAAACCCTATAATTATCATGCCACATCCTGCTGTTTTCATCTCATGTAAGAGAGGATTAGGCAGGAAATATAGCCTGGTGAAAAGTCCACCTGGAGAACAAAGCATGGATCTACTCATCTAACAAGGTCACCACAGAATATATATCAATGAGCTCCTAGGCAGGGAGGAGGAACACACAGGTAAGGCATTATGTTGGAAGATCTTACGTTCAGCTCCTATGACACAAACCTTGTATAAATGTTGTTTGCATGTGAAAAGGAGACGAATACCTTCTCCCAAAGTCTGCCTGGCCCTCCCTATGTAATAGCTAAAATACTCATAGCAGGGACTGCTTCTTAATAAGTGAGTGCATCGTAAAATCGTGGAATGGTTTGGGTTGGAAGGGACCTTAAAGATCATCTAGTTCCAAGACCTGTGCCATGAGCAGGGACATATTCCACTGGATCAGGTTGCTCAAAGCCTCATCCAACCTGGTCTTGAACACCTTGAGGGATGGGGCACCCACAGCTTCTTTGGGCAACCTGTGCTAGTGCCTCCCCACCCTCACAGGAAAAAAATTTCTTCCTAATATCTAATATCAATATCCTCTCTTTCAGCTTAAAACTATTACCCCTCTTAATATCCCTCCACTCCCTGATAAAAAGCCCTTCCCCAGCTTTCTTGTAGCCCCTTTTAAGTACTGGAAGGCTGCTATAAGTTCTCCCTGGAGAACACAGGACAGTCCTTGCTCAGGCCTGTAGGCATGGCAACATTGTGTAAATCATTAGTGCACTTTGCAGCAATTAAATACACTTTTGACACCCATGTACCTTTCATCGATGTGCTACAGACAGCACTGAGTGGCTCTTACTGTTTCTGTATTTCAACAGCAGTTCACAAACTCCAGTTGTAACAAACGACCCCATCACAGAGGCTGCATACATTTGCATCTTTGATGGCTTTCACAAAATTGGTATTTATTTCCCCTCTTCATCCCACTCCTCCAGATCTCTTTTCATGGTCTGGAACAAGAATTTTCCAAATCCCAGAGAATTTCCTGTTTGCTTCGTATTGAAGAGAAGAAAGAGAAGAGAGGGCAGCTAGAAAACAGCAGGGCAGTGGTATGTGCACAGCAGAGAAATGTGCACGTGCTCCCAGAAAGACACCAGCTGTGAATTCTTCTATAAATGGTATAAGGAAATAGCATTGTCTTGATACATTTTCAAAAGGGAAGCCAAATATATTCAAGTGATCCACACAAATATATCTTTCTTGGTCGTGTTGTCAAACGCTGTCTTTCAATTTAATCTAATGAGTGTTTCACTGAGCAGCCAGCCATCTCCAGTAGCCTCCAGGCACCAATGAGTTAGCATCAAGGTGTCAATGCTTTTGGCATTAACCTCAATTAGGAGGAGTTAGGGTGATCACCGAATGAAGGGTCAGCTATTCATTGCTGAGACATTCCTCTGGCTATAGCCTGCAGTGTCCTGCATGAAAGAGGCCGGTAAACTGGCTGCCTACCTGCTTAGTAAAGAAGACTCATACGTGGCACCATTACTGTTAATTACTATATTTGAATCCTGTGCAGGTCTTAACAGGCATGGATAACCAACAGGAACCCTATTTCATGAGGCTATTCAATGAGGTTCCCAGGTAAAATAGCAGCCTGTGACAATAAAATGGTAAATATCTACCACTTATTCATGGTCAGAATTTGTAAAAGAACACCATGAAGGGAGTCTGTATGTCAACGAATAGAAAGTCTGTACAGCAGGGTTATGCTTACGGAAAAAAAGAACCATTACATAAATAACCCATGTAACTTTAATTCTGCTCCACTTATCTCTTCCAGACTTCCTGAAAGATTTTCTTTAGATATCTAACACTCAGATGTCATCTTGTGCAATCTTTCTCAGGTAGATCTGCTTTTCTGGGGTGAAATCACTGATGGATCACAATTGCCTTGAAGTCTGTGGCCCTGCCTGTTCGAGCATGGAGGTCTCAGGACAGCCAGGCAGCCCCCTGGATCCACCTCTGGCCTGAAATCAGTTCTCTAGTTGGCAGATTGATGTTCAGCCCTAAGGACATGTGTATATTAGTGCCAGAGGAAATCATTCAATGATCAAATCCCCTTAGAAACCTCAAAGGCTTGTCAGCACATGATAGAATCCTGGTTATGTTACAGGTTAGCCTTACAGTTATGAAAATAGAAACTTTGGATCCTTTCTAGAACATTTCTTAAATTTCTAAACTTCTAAAATACCTGGATAATACCAAAATGATAAAAAGTCCCATATGCCTCCTTCCCATCTTTGCTCTCACCCACCCCACAAGGACAGTTTGACCACCCTTCCCTGCAACCAGTTGTGACTGTAACTCCAGCATCTCCTAGTCACAAGCAGCAATGGACTCTGAGCAAAACGACCTGCAGTAGCCCCTTACATTCAACAGGAATTTCATAGTGAGTCCCTGATGCACTCCTCTGTGTTTTTTAAATCATGGTCCTTATCAACTAAAACAAAACAAAAAAAAAATGGAGATAAAAAAGAATAAAGGTCTCAGGTGCACACAGCTTGTGAACAGTGGGGGTCGGGGGTTGCAAAATACTTTAGCTAACACTTCATGAGACTCTTCTTTTTTTCCATAGTTTAAGTTCTGTATGTTTCCCAGTAATGGCAGAGACAGAGGAGCACAGTAGCAGGCTTGCAAAGCTTGCCTAATTGTAAGGTGGCACTTGTCTTACAGTTCATTCTGCTTAGGATGATCTAAAAGTTATCCTTTGAACTCCCTCTTCACTTCCTCTAGCCCCATCTTCCTTCCTCCTCCTCCCCAAGGCAATGATTTTTATCTCCAGGTCTCCATTTCTTCTCTGCAAGAATCAAAGGGTTTTCAAGCCTTTCCCTTGAGGTGACAGCATTACCCACTCCTCCTCTATCTGAGATGCTGAGCTCTGCTTCCTCAGAATATTTATTTACCCTAACCCATGTCAGAAAAAGACTCATTCTGCCCTAGCAATGAAGTGTCTGGGACAGCCAGGACAGGACAGATGTGTTCAGACTCTTCTGGATATGTGATTCAGATCAAGCTACAGTGAGTTGTACAGTAAGCAAAGACAAACAAATGCAGTACAATGACATCTTCCGATTACTTCATTTACCAAGATTCATCTTGAAACTAATCAGGCTGTTTGTGCCACTCACATTTCACATCTTGTGCAATCAGTAACATTTAAACCTCAACAGCTCTTTGTACCATAGTCCTTCATAATAAAGTATGGTAGATCTGCTGTAGTCTGTTATTAGCAGGTATCTCTAAGCCCATTACTATAGTCTGTGCCTCATGTACTTTAGCACTGGTCAGCAAAGAGATGGCATCTTGCTTTTGCCCTCAGGTAATCCATGATCTCCCAAAAGATCCATTCCATGAAACCGTGCTGACTGAGGGAGTTTCCTTCTTTGCTTCTCTCTAAGACAAATGCATCCACTAAAATTGTTAAGACAACACCACCACAGATGACAAAGTCACAGCCTCAGATGTTGGAAAATGTCAGCCTTGAGTTTTGTGCCCATCCATCGTGGTACAGTCTTTACTTACACTATCATGTGCTTTTTTAAAAGGTACTATGAAGTGTATTTCTGAAAGTGAGGTCTAAGTTTCTAAAAGCAGAAACAATCTCCTTGCTTTTCCTTTCCCTAGATGGAAAGGTGTAAAAGGCTGGAAGGAGGTTCAACGAGTCCATTTGCTTTCAGGAGTAGGCAACAGATGTTACATCACCAATGAAAATCTACTCTGCCTCCTCTCCTGTACCTGTCCCTAACAGTTTACAACGAATCTGACCTTGAGAACAAAAGATCAGAAGAATAAAAACCTGAAAGCCAGTCAAAGAAGACAGCAAAGCTATTGACCCCATCCCAGCTCTGAGAAACATCATGGCAATTTATACAGGTGAAATGTAGAAAGTGGATCTCACTCCCTTGCAAATCCAATCAAGAGGAAAATCCTTCTCCAAACCCAAGTGTGGAGACTGATATAACTCGCAGTCAGGACACAGGACACCAAACTGTTATTTGAGAACTTTTTCAGCACTATCACTCCTGTTTGGCTACAGATAATTTCTCAAGGTTTAGAGGAAGAAATCATCCTTAGAACTTAAATAAGCATCGCATTCCACTGTATAAATTTATGATAATCGTAGGTCCAGTCAAACAGTGGGAATGGAATACAATAAACATAAGGAGAAAATGCTGGTATTATAATTAGCATTATGTGGTAGTGATAGTTTTGACCAAAAGGAGCACTCATGTAAGAACACAGTGCTTGAAAGCCATCTCACCGGATGCAGATATCTGCATTGTAGAGATCCCACATGTACACAACAATATCTCAGCTAAGCAACAGAGCTCCCTTTATAGTTAGAATAGGCAAACTGTCACTTCAGACAGCAACTCTCTTTCAGGCACCTATTTTAACATCTACACTACAAATCTCTATGGTTTATGTGTCTACACTTGGTCAGATGAATCCCACTTCATGAATTTTTCATTATTGTAGTCATTACATAAGGACTGGGTAGCTTTTTAACAAATACACTACAGCTTGAAGAGAAGCATAGGCGTCACACAAAAATTACTGGAATAAATTCTAATATCTTAGGAAAACAAGACAAAATATTTGAACAGATGTCCCAAACCATCCCTGAACCCAGTGTCTAGACACTGAAAGTAGCCACGTAGTGTAATTGTAGGGAATCATTATTCTGTTATTTATTTATTTAGTAGGTCAAACTACGTGGCCCTGAATTTAAAATCTACCTCTCTGTGATCTCTGCTTTACAGTAGGGCACAAGAATCCAAGTTAAACAGACATTATCAAACATACATTCAGGTAACATCCCTAGAGTTGCCTACAATGTTTACTTGTTTATAAACATCAATTTTATTTCAGCTTTAGAAGAAAGGACGTCTGTGTTATATATTCCTTATCTATCTTTCTCTAGCAAGACACTGTCTGCACTGCCCTGTTCAAAAGGATCTGAAAAGGTTTTGTTTTTCTTGGTAGTCTGGAATTACTTTTTCTAATTTTTGCGGGTTTTGGACATTGCTTTTTATAGCAACAGAAAGGATTTTTGCAGTGCTAAAAATACATTTTCTGCATTCATGAATTCATAAGTTTTAAGAGCAAAACAGTTACATTCATCCAGCCTGAGGCACTGGTAGATTTACTGCGCAAAAGCTAATGGACTAGAGCACAGTTCCTCCAAGAGCACAGGAGACAACTTGTGCAGCTCTTCAGCCTCCCTCTTTGTCACCGTCATGAAGTCACCTCAGATCTCTCGTGTCTAACATAGACCCTGTCTCTAGATCAATTTGACAGAACATTTATTTAAATGATATTTTGGAGAAAGTCAGATTGCTTTCCAAAGTACCCAGAGAAAGCAAATGTCAGCACATCTCCACTGCCCCAGAGCATCTCTATCATGTCTCATTGACCACGTTTGGTCTCCCAGCAGCACTACACGCTGCAAAATCGTAGCTTCTGTCCCTGCATTCATGCTTTTTCCTTTACCTGCCCAGTTCTCTCACCAAGATGTGAAGCACTTAGCTTCTGGGACTCAGTTTATTGCCAGGATGGCAGGATTATTAATGCGTGTCATGGTTTTAACCCCAGCCAGCAACTAGGACCACACAGCCGCTCTCTCTCTCGCTGCTCCTTCCCCAGGGGGACTAGGGGGAGAATCTAGGAAAATAGGAAAACTCATGGGTTTAATAAAGACTATTTAGTATGACAACAAATATGACAATAATAATAATATTAATAATAATAATAAAAATAAAAATATAAAACCAACTGATGAGCAATAAATTGCTCACTGCTCAACAACTGCTACCCAGCCCATCCCAGGGCAGCAATCCTTGAGCAACGAAGCTTAGCCCCCAGGAAACTTCCCATTTATATACTGAGCATGACATTGTGTGGTACCAAATATCTCTTTGGCCAGCTCAGGTCAGTTGCCTGGCTATGCTCCCTCCCTGCTCCTTGTACACCTGTGCATGGGAATCTGAAAAAAGTCCTTGATTTCTCAGCAACAACTAAAGCCATCAGTGTATTATCAACATTCTTCTCATGATAATTCTAAAATGCAGTGGCCACTGCAAAGAAAATTAATTTCTATCCTAGCCACATGCAGGTATGCATAAGCATTACCCGGCAACAACTAAACCAATATATGTTATCAATTTATTCTTATACTAAATCCAAAACACACCAGTTACTGGGAAGAAATTAACTCCCAGTAGAAACCAGGGCAATGTAGCAGAACTGCAGGACTTTCCATGCAACTTATGAGTTACCATGGCAGTTCATAAGCTTTCAGCCCAATGACTCCTTCCTATCGAGTATGGATCAAGGAGGAAGCACACACACATCTAAACACACAATGGATATTCACATAAAAAATACATCCAAAGCCATATTTTCTCCATTTTGTCCAACATACACCTAACAAAGCACTAAAAAGTAAGCAGTTATCAGGACCAACAGCCAACACACTGAAATACACCAAGACACAAAGAAATTGACAATCCTCATGTTTTTTTTTTTTTAACTCATCAGGACATTTCTAACTATTTAAGGAAAAGCAGAGACTTAGCAGAGGGTTTACATTTACAGCCACCATCAGCTGCACAGGGAGGCAGGTTTGGCAGTTGGGGCAATACGCATTCTGGATTGCTCCCCTGATTTTCAGTGGCAAGAATAAGGTTTCGCTTAACCCACAGACAAGCCCCTCTCATCCCCACTCAAGGAAGTGTTTGAGAAAATATTTAACTTTCATGGTATTTATGCATGGGTCTTAAAGCACACACTTAGACACTTCTTTGAGTCCAAGTGTCATTATGTGTGTGAAAAAAATTCAACACAGCGTTTTAATACATTGCTGAGCTAGGAGTTCAACAGAGGCAAAAAATCTCAAGTCTAGCATACTACAGAGGACAGCAATCTAGCGAATTAAAGAAAAACTTTGAGGGTAATAAATGAACAACTGAGAAAAAGTGAAAAGGTCAGTAACTTTTTACAAAACCACTGGCAAGCTACATTACAAAAAAACAACGGCTTATGCCAAAGAGTCAGTGAGATATGGAGATAGAAGGGGATGGCAGAACAGTTTTTGTTGCACTGTTTTTCTCAGTTGCATTAATACTCTCTTATTAGCTGTTATCCTCTAAGAGTTTCAGGGTATTTTAAAGAAAAGGTGCAGCTAAATTTTTTATATCTCCCTCTAGTTACAGCAGTCACACTCAGAAAGCAAGCACACCACACGTTATGCACTTCTCCAGAATTAACTTGCCTTTTCCTTTTAAAAAAAAAAAGTTAACATATGTATTAAAGCAGTAATGGGACCCACATACTGGAAAACTCCACCTTCCACAACAATCTATTAGGTAAATCTGGCTTTGGGCCAAAATTTCAGCTCCTGCCAAGGTTTACATTTGGAATGTTTTTATGTTGGGAGGATTTTCTTCTGTTTCCTTGGCTGGGCTAATGGGACCCTAATGCACACAAGAGATCGCTATCGCCTTGGGGTGCCAGTTACTCACTTGTTTAATTCATCTTGTGCATGCACATTAAATTGTAGCATTTCCCTCTCAGCTAAGTGATGCCAATAGGTGTTTAATGCAAGATGCAAAGGGATATAATACAATATAGAGAACCTCTGACTTAAGACTTCCCCACTGGATGTAGTAATTAGAACAAATTATTCCAAAACTACAGCTGAGCAAAAAGTTAGATGACACTTTTACCTAAAACCAGATTCATCAACAAAATTGTGTATATCTGGCAGGAATTCTCAAATCCAATGACACCAGGCTGGAGAAATGTACCTCCAAGAAATTTGGTCATGGCTTAAAGAAAGCAAAGCTGTTGACTCATCCATTTACCTCCTGGAGATCCACCATAGTGCTCAGCTCCCGCTGCCAAGCCAGAGAAGAACAGTCTCTGCATGCTGATCTGAGATACCCTTGCAAATGTTTTCCTGCTGGCAGTAGGAGATAAATCGCCTCACTAGCTCTTTGCTACTCATTGGTCTACAATACCAGTATTAATGCCTGTCATAGAGTCCATCTCAGCAAAAGGGTCATGATTTCTGCTAACAATACATGAATTTTCGATCAATGTTACCATTTGTCACCTCATAATTTACTCCCCCAGCAGATTTTCTTTTCATTAATTGCTATTGGAAGAAGATATCTTTTTCTTTCCGGGCCTCCCTGTGCTTTAGCACCAAAAGCAGAGTTCAGTTGCCCTGTCCCCATAATTACAGAAGTTTCCTATATGGGAAATGTGTGTGAGAAGACTCTCCTACCCACAGTGCCACAGTACTTGCTCTCACCACCTCTTCTGAAGCAATAACAGTGTGTTGGTAACACCAGCCAAGGATATATTGCAATTTTTCTCACAGCTAAGACCAGTAACGTGGTCCAACCTGGAGAACCATGGCAGGACATTTCTGCCACAGCCTGGCAGCCAGAGAGTGACAGAGAAGAGCGGACTGCTTGATCTCAGAGGGTCATGAAGTCACCTATTTGAAGCAACAACAAGAAAGGCTGAAGTGATGCTCAGAGAAACACATTTTTGTACACCTATCACGTTTCCCAAGCTACGCCAGGGTCACACTGCATCATCACTTCTCTCCCATGAGCTGCAGCAAAGTCACACCCTGCCGTCCAGGGATCAAGTGTTTTGAACTGCAAGAGATGGGTAACAGGGATATGTATCCAGGTCATAGGAAAGCCGAAGCATGTTCCCTTTCGCTCCCTCAGGTTTTGTGAAAGCAGGAGCAATAATGCACGCAGCTTTATGGAAACTTGAAAATCTAAGAGGAGATTTTCTACACTGCAATTGTTCTCTAAACCATAAGAATACCAAATTGCTTCGGTTTATCATTTCTTTTAAAAGAATGCCAGGATTTACTTCTGTCCGACGCAAGCACATGGGACTGGAATTTGATTTCTTGTTTATTTGGTTTTCAGATTCTGAAGGATTTTGCTGTTTGAGGGGAGCAATATCACAAAATCCACCTCAGAGACATGTCTGAGATGATTTTGAAAAAGATCCATGGCCACCTTCAAAGGATGAGGCAGATTTCACCCACTAAAAAGCAAAACATACCGTTTGTGCTCTCAAGTGTGACTCATTTCCTGATGCAGTTAGGCTATGCCTGGGAAGGTTAAGGGCAGATTAAGAGATAATTAATGCCCTTTGTAGTGGACTTTGAGACCAGGACTACAGTGCCAGATTAAGGCTGCAGAGGCCTTTGAAGGAGATACCCTCTTGGAAATACATCATGGGACTCTCTTTGGTTTGTCCCTGGGTTTCTGAGTTATGAAGCTCCTGTTTCGCTGCATTGCTTTGGTTTCCATCCAATCCCCACAAGGATAAACTTCTCTCCAGCTTCTTTACAAGAAAATTAATATAACAAAAGCACCTTCCTGGCTGGCAAAAGTTTTGTGTGGATACCCTTGTTACTCCTTCATACATTATTTCAAACAAAAACAAAGAAACCAAGAGGAAAAAAATTCAACCTTCCTGCCGCACTTGCTGAATGAAACAACAGCCAGGCAAGAGCTCAGAGCCTGATGCTTCTGCATTTCTCTGCTCTTCAAGGTGCTGTACATCAGCCATGCTACAGCAAATACACAAAACACCATAGTGACTCCACTTCAAACACCATCTATCAGATTCAGGGTGCTGCAGTTACACATTGAGATTGACCCACAGACTTGTTGTTGTCTGAGGACACAAACCAGCACCTCCTCTACTACGTGCTCAGCCATCTACTCGCAGACTCAAAATAGCACCAGGATTTCCTCTTCCAGCTGGGCATAGAAAGGAACATAGAGATTGAGCTGATCCTAGCAACAACTATATAAGCAAAACCCTCAAGCAAATATTTTGAAATAAATCAGCTACAAACGACCAAAATGTCATCACTGGGAGAAGGCAAACTTGATGTTGTTTTCACACCATGGAGATGAGAGAGTTTTTTCTCTGTTGCAAAATAAGATGACATGTCAAGTAGGAGTACGGTGTTTTCTCAAAACTATGACTTAAGTTCCCAACTGAGAGCTTCAGCTCTTTGGGTGTTTTTTTCAAACAACAATATTTTGTCAGGAAAATGTTGCAGCTTTCACCTGAAGATTTTGGGAGTGATTTTCTACTAACGCCATGGATGAGTATGTATTGGTGGTTGTAATATTCTGCTGTACAAAACAAAGGATCCTACTTATAACAACAACTTTGCTGCAGTCAAACTCAGCATGTAAACATCCACTGAGTGGACTGATTTCACCACCAGAGTTTCCTGCCTTGCAGAGGCAGCGTTGAATGTGTTAACAAAATATAATTTCCATCTTTTCTGTGTTTTCTATCAAGCCAGTGAGTAGAAAAATAGACAGAATTAAACCATTCAGGTGATCCACAGAGCTTTCCCTAATTGACCAAGTAAGAATCACCATAAGCCAACTGTAAATTCAACAGCTTTTATGTACAATTAAAAGTCTTCGTCATTCTTCGCACACTACAGCTCATCAAACACATACCCCAATGAAAATTAAAGTAAGATAATTTCCTGGCTCACCACAGGTGTAGATGACATTAAGATGCTTTCGGATGCCTGGGTAACAAGGATCTCCAAATTCATAGGTGCTGGCATATATGCTGCAACTTCTTTTCCCGTGACAGCGCTTGATCATGAGTTGAAGAGCAGTGGCTGACTGACACTCTAAAAGAGAACAAGGATACCTACTTGTGAATATTTGTCCATTCACATCAGAAACTGCCTAAAAAAATTACCAGATGCAGACTGTGAGAGCACATACATATGAGCTTTCCATGAGCATTTAAAAATCTTTGGGTTTACATGGGAAAGCGCCTTTGACTCCCAAACACCTCTAATAAATCGAGAATTGATGAAAGGAAATTATCAAAAAGAACAGAGAGGAATCAGAAAACTCCATACATCTGTAGAAAGAAGTCTGCAAGTAAAAAAGGCATAAAAAAATTCCTTCTCACCTGGCATTTATTCTCTAAATGTCTGAACAGACAGGTATCAATATCTTCACTTTAACAGATGGAGAAACAGTGTCATAGAAAAGTAAAAAACTACCAACAGCAAATCAGTGCAGAGCACAAAAACAGACTCAAATCTTACAAATCTCACTCCAATATGCTTATCCAGAAACACTACAAGCTTCCCCATAGACTAAGAGACTGTCATAGGAACAGAAAATATGCTAATACTACAGTTATAATATTCATATGGAATTCCTGTAGGTTTATTTAGCTGTCTGATAATGCAGTTGATCACAATAACATGCAAAGTTATTAGCAAATTCCTACCTCACGAGTGTAAGGGAGATGGACATTGTGACCTTGTTCAGAGAAGGGTAAAACTCTTATTCAATTTGATTGTGTTGATTTTTTCCAGGTTTTGCTTGATTCATTTCAAGAGGAAGAGAGAGAGAGTTTGGGCAGGCATTTTTAGCCTTTGTTATGTCAAGAGAGTTGTCTCAATCACCATCTCTGGCTCCCTTCTGGAGACAGAGGTGATCAGTGTCCCTCTCTGCTCTTACTGTTGTATTTCTCAGATGTTGTATTTCTAAGAACTCTAATGAGGTTTACTATGAGGTTCAATAATCATAATATCACCATCTACCACCTCAGTAGAAATATGCTGTCAAGCATGTTTATTCCATGCCAGTAGAAATGTTTGTCCTACCAGAAATTTAGAATATGGAAAGGTCCAGAAGTAAATATTTTCCAAAGTATTATTTTCTATCATATGTTTTGTGCCTGTTTTCTCAGCTAAGGTGAAAATGATTTGTACAGACAAGTTCTCAAACTTTTATGTGCTTGACTGATAGTGTGCTTTCACTGTTCAGCCAGAGGGAAGCTGACAAGAAGATATCTCTTCAATATGAAGGTGTTGCTAAAAGCAACAGTAAAGCTACAGAAAAAGGAATACCAACTCTTTGTGATCACTAATCAGAAGGCAGGGAAGGGGAAAATGAACCCCAAAATGTACTGAATGCTGGAACCAGCAAAACAACAAAGCCATGAGAGATCCAGGAAAGGCACAGAAAACTAAGCCTAGGGAGAAACATGTCTTTTTTTGTCAAATCAAAGACAGCGTTTTATTTCACATGCTGGAAATGACACAAAAACAGGGCCACATGTGAGCATTTTCATACTGAACCACCCAAACTTCCTTAGGGGATTTTTGATCCTACAAATGTTACAGGTTCCAGTGGAAACATCTGGCATGCAGCAATCCTGCTTTATTGTCTTTTTGTCAAATGTCCAATTAGAGAAAATCATCAAATCTAAGCACTGCACAGGATTTCATGGAGGATGCCTATTCTTTTTACATGTTATTGTTCTCATGCAAAACAGACACCATCCCCCTGCTGTCTGCACAGGGGCACACTGCCTCCATGGGAGGGTGGGGAATTACTCATTACTAGTCCTGTAAGAGGCATGACAAGACTTTTGCATATGTCACCACCAGAGATGGTCAGCCTTTGTGAAGCTGCTTGTGTAGGAATGAGCGGTAACAAACTACAGACTCTGCCTTCCACCTTAATAAGCTGGACTGACTCTTCAGATCTGTAGATTCAGCACATTGAAAATGCTTCCAGGAGTTTATCTGTCATATACCCTCACAGTAACATCACCAGTTTTCTAGTCATCAGTAGTTATATCTTGGTATTGATGACCCCCTTCCTTCCACACATTTCCCACAGGCTACGATCTCCATCCATACTGACTTTAGCAGCTGCATCTGCACTAGGAAACCAAACAGGGGTCAAATCCAGACACACTATTATCCCCCTTGTTTAAGTGTTACCATGTTCCTGAGAATGATTTTGCCAACCAGCATTACCCCAAACAGGTAATTCAGTCTGAGATATAACAGGGCTAGTCCCAGTCACCGACTTGTAGAAGACCACCCCAGATACTCTGGATGGAAAGCAGAGGAATTGGAGTCTGTGGCAGAGGGTTTAGCTGCACAGACATGAGGTCAGACAGACAGAGGACCAGGCATCAGGCTCTTTCTCACTGCATCCAACACAGAGTAGCTGATGTGTGCACGGTGGGTGAGCCCCATCCTGATGTTACCTTTATCAGGTAGTAGTTGCATTTCTTTTCCACAGAAGATGGCCTTTGCTATGATATCCCCTGAAAACAACATGCCACACAACCTATAGGTAAATGTGGGACCCTGCTTTAGCCCCTTCAGCAGCCTCACTGGCAATGCAGATCTGTCTTGAGTTGTAAGACTCTTCCATGTAGCCCCAGATACCCAGCATCTTCTACATAGCTCCATCTGCCAAAGCAGGTCCAAACACTCCAGTCACTATGTGTATATTAACAATGCCCAGGTCCACTCTACACTGTTTGACATCATGTTCACTGGTAAACAAAAACTCACCCTGGCCCATTCCCTGGCCCTGAGGTGAACTGTGGTGGAACAGCCCATGGTGGAACCATGCTGTTAAACACTCTTACCCTCCAAAACAGAGTGCTTGTCCTATAAACAACCTCAAACCACCTTCCAGACTGCTTAGGAGAGAAGAGGCTGGGCCAAGGCAACAAACCGTGCGATGGACCATGCTAAAGCTGAACAGTATGGAAGATCCATTTCCAGTTTCTGTGCCAGGCCTTGTTACTGCTGGTTTACCAGCATATGTGTAGTCCTAGATACCCATCTTCTTCGGGCACAGACAAGGCCTCCATATTCAGAAATATCAAATAATTAAATCTTCAACTCTCCCATTGCCAGGCTGTTCCAGCTCAACCTGCACTAGCCAAAATGAGCAGAAAAGCAGAAGAGACTCGCATACCACAAGTACAGATGAGGATGAAATCCCCTAGCATAGAAGAAAATAATTGAAGTTTTAAAAGCCTCTTTTTATGTGAACTTTTTACAAACATTAATACTGAAAATATATCTAGGGAAAAAAGTCACCTGTTGGGACTGCAGCAGATAAACCATATGATAATTTGGTTGGAAGCAATATATGGAGCCTATCCAGTCCAACCTCCAGCTCAAAGCACAGGCAGCTTTGATGTTACATCAGATTTCTCAGGAATTTGCCCAGGCAAGTTTTGAAAATCTCCATAGATAAATATTCCACAAACTCCTTGGGCACTCTCTAGGTGAAGAATTGTCTTTTGTATCTAATTAGATTTCCATTGCTGCAACTTGTGTTCATGGGTCTCGGTGTTTGTTTGGGGTTTTTTTCTGTGTGTTTCCAAAAATGGACTTCTGTAGAGCCACCTGTTAGGCAGTAGAAAACAACGATAAATTCCCACCCTGAGCTTTCTCTTCTTGAAGCTGAACAAATCCAGGTTCCTCAGCATTTACCCATATGCTGTGTGTTTCAGTCCCCTGAGCAGCTTGATCGTTGTTCACTGCACTTGCTTCAATTTTTCAACACATCTCTCTGTCTGGGGAGCCCCAAACTGGATACTCCAGTTAAGCAGTCATAGAATGCCAAATAGAGTGAATAAACCCTCTCCTTGAAGCACTAGCAATATTTTTACTAATAAAGTCCAATATCCACTTAGCTACCGTTACCATGAGACTACACCACTGACTAATGTTCAGCTTCTCGTCCCTCATGACCCACTGATCCTTTTGCTGCAGAGCTGCTTTCCAGCCAGCGGGTCCATAACCTCTGCTGCTGCAAAGGGCTATTCAGGTGCAGAACTTTGCACTTGCCTTTGTTGAACTTCACAAGGTTCCATAAGGTTTCTCTAGCTCACTGAGGTTCCTCGAGGACCCTACTCCCCTGGTATAAAAACAGCCACATCCAATTCGGTACCACCTACAGACTCCATCCAGAACATTACTGAAGATATTGATGTCAATATTGATCTCTGACCACTTGTAAGTGGCTGCCAGTTTCACTTCAACACAGCATTGTGGAGGTTTCTTGTAGTTCTCCATTTCCTTGACTTTTGTAGCAAACAGCCACAGTCTAGGCAAGTCTTTACTGTTGTCACTAACCCCCAAACACTAAGAGTACCAAAATCTGGTGAATGCAGGAGTGATAGAAAGCCATTTGAGACACCCACATTATAAGACCTAAACCCTACTGACACTACCAGTCTCCCACATGGTAAATCCTAATACTCTTCTCATTTTCCCCATGGTAAGGCCTGAGCCATTCTCTTGGGATCAATCGTATTCTTCCAGACTTGACAAAAAGGAATGGACTCCATGGCCAAAATTTGATGAAGTACTCACTTTAAAGACTTTTGGTCACAGCAGGGAATTTTCCCTGTTCTTTCCTCCACACAATTTCTAAGCACAAATGCAGTGTGCATTCCCATAAATGCCAGGGCATGTAGCCAGCAGTACTTGAGGGAGGGCTGCACCCATACTGAAATTAGCTTGGTCTCACCTCTTTTTTTTTTTTTATCTGTCAATGTGCTTGTCCTCCACATAATACATTGAACTGAAACATATAAGAGCAGTAATCAAAACCTCCAAATGGGACTATCTCCTTGATACTTCAAAGGATTTGTGATAAGGAGGTCCTTTATCCAGATGCCAAAATGTCATAGTCAAGCATCTTTATTCACTCACTAACTAGCACTGAAGATGTCTATATTACATCTGAGAGACGGCTGAGTGATAGATGAGGCTACAGCACCCTCATAAATCACAGTCACCACCATGTCATTCAGAGCTCTAGAAGTCACAACATGGTACATTCTTTAACTCTCATGTCTCAGGAGCATTCAACATCATGTTGGCTGTTATGAAGTACATGCAGGTAATTGAACTTCCAAATGTAACAAGTCCTTAGGGAGCTGGCCTGAAGTGAGATCTCCAAGTATATTGGTACCTCTTCTGGATGTGACTCCGGGTCAGAAGCCTTCACTTCCAGGTGCCCATTCCCAGAGAGGCAGTAAAATAGAGGCTCTCTTATCCATAAATCATGCAATTAGGTTCTCAAAAACATGCAGGGAAGCCAAGCCTAACAATGTGGTAGAGCAGAGCTAGGCTATGGTCCCGTTCAGCTGTCCGAATTCACCTTTTCAGGGTCTTCAGAAGCAGGAGACTAGATGATGGCATGCTCATTCTGGGCAACAGCTCCTTTCTTCCACTGCTTGTTTCTTTGCTAAATGCAAGCTGCAGATGTTAAACGAAATACCATCCTGACATCAGTGACAAACGTGATCCCATGTATCAGAGATATGGGAAAGGACACTCACATATGCCAACACCATATCACTAACTCTGAGGTAAGTACTGCTAAGCACAGCCAGGCCCCTGCCAAGTACTTTTTAAAGCCCACAAAGCTCAAATCCCACAGCAGAGCAATAAAAAACATTTTAAGACCTCACAGATGACAGAAAGCCCACTCACACAGGTTGGGCCAGAGTTGCCCTAGGCTTTCATTAGTCTTGAATTGCTTCAGTACACTGCCAAAGAGCAAATACAAATCCTGGCTATGGTGAAACTTCCACATGTGAAACTGTTTAAAGGTATCAGCTGTGCTTTTGGAATAAGGTATTTTAAACTAAAATTTGGGTTTAGGGGAGAGTAGCATCAGCTTGCTTTATCTTTTTTTCCTCCTGGCCCTACCTTCTAGAAGCTGCACAACCCTCCAGCCTTACTCCTGGTACACAGTGAATTCCTTTTTGTAGGATCACTCCATGAATGCACGCTGCTGGCCATTTCATTTCATAATTCTTAGTCAAAGCTCTCAGAAGGTAATTCATCTTACCAGTTGCATTTAGTCTGATAATACTCCCTGATTTACTGTCATTATCAGCCCAACCTCTGACAGGGTAAAAACCTAAATCAGATGGCAACAAAGCCACTCTGGAGGAATTTACCAGCTGCAGCTTGCACACAACATTGGCTTTAAAACCAGAATCAGTCTCAGTGATGTAATGTCCATATCATCAAGCTCACCACAATGAATGAGTTTTAGTCAGTTTAAGGCTGCTTCCCAGCATGACTATTTCTTTATTACCTCTTCCTAGTGAAAAAAATAAATAGGAGCCAATTCCTATTAATCACATCCTTTACTTTGGTTACTCACTGTTACTTGGTTTTTTCCAGCAAGGGTGACACATCCAAATCTGAAATTCAAGCCACACATTGCTGTTTTTTATTGCAAAACCTATCTGGGTTTGAAAGAATGTTTCCAAAGATTTTAATTTTTTGCATTACAGTAACACTTAGGTCTTTGGTGGAGACTGGGGCCTCTTCCAAGGCAACAGTCATCACAGATGGATCCACAAACAGACTTAGACACCTACTTCTGAGATGGGTGATTAATCCTACAGTGAAATTGGACATATGCCAGATGCTCAAGAATATCTGAGCATCTGTTAACCTCATGATCAGACTCACCTGCCACATCCATGTTGAGTAGGTTCAAAGGCAGTTTCCTGCACACACAAGGCAGGATGTTCAGAGTGAGCATGACCACGTACATTTGAGCGTATGAATACGTTAGCATGCTGCAAGGCTGTCAGGTAGTGGTTTTCCACAGGCTGTCCCTGGATCTGGAAAGTCAGCAGGGCATGGAGCACACCCCAATATCAACACGTGTGCACTTAGAAAGAAAAGAAAAATAGAGCCTAAGAAGAAAATTCTACCCATTCATCAGAGGATACGCTCTCCAAGTCTGCAAATTTAGCAAAAAAAAATTGGAGCACTCATTCTACTTTTTCAACCAACAAAGTATAAGACCTTGAAGTATCAATAGGACCAAATGACTGGATCTAATTAAAGGCTTCAGAAAGAGAATCACTGCCTAAAATATTCTTTCCAGCAGTGCAAGTGAGGTAAGTTATTAGAAACTGGATCAGGACTGCTGGTGCCTGATCAAGAGACAAATTCTGTGGCACACTTTGGCTCAGTGTAAAGGCATCAGGACCAGACCTTCATCTGGAGTTAAAACAGTTAGCAGGTGAAAGAAACAAGCTAAAATAAATATTCCCTTGAGGGAAGTAATTTCCAAACAAATGACAGCTCTAGGAGGAAATTTATGCCAAGCAAAGGGCATGATTGTTCTCCAAAACATGCAGCACTTTTACTGCTAAATAAACCAGGAAAAGTTACTTGCTGAGAGCTATGAAGCAGGGAGGACAGAATGAAAGATGGAAGATGGGGGAGTCAATTAACTAAGAGGAGAGAAATTTAGCTCCTGCAAAGAAAGCTGACAGATGTCTGAACCAGTTCTGTGGTTATCTACCCATCTGCCAAAAGAGATGAAACCTCAACGGAATGGCAAAAAGGACCTAAGCAGGAAGAAAGTAATTCCAACCTTTCACATGATGCAGCTACCAAAATTCCTTCACGTTTTACCTAGGAGTGATTCAAAACTCCCTCATTCAGCAGGATAATCTCTACCATAAATAGGAGAGAAGGAAGTTCTCCTTTATTTTAGTTTTCTTTTATTTTAAAGATGCTCCATTAGCTGTGGTTGATAAAAAATTCATCTTCTTCATAAAGCAACAGCTGATGGAGGTGACTGAACCTCTGCTTCAGCTGCTGTAACAGCCGAAGTTAGCCATCCTAGCAACCTGTGAACGATGTCTTCAGAGAGTAGTGATGAACCAGTCTGCACCATGTGCAGTACATCAAATCCCAGCCATTTTCAACTTAGCCTATCTCCCTTAAGTTTGATGTTCTCTTTAAAAGCCAGTGCAGAAGACAGTTAATAAGGATGGGCTTTGTTTCCTTTCCCACTACAACAAGCAGCCTGGGAAGGTATTCTGTTTATCAGCATAGTGCTGTTATATAGTTTCATATGGGGGCAACAGAAATATACTGGATTTCTCTACCCTGCCATGATACACAACCCTCTGTAAAGGACACAAATAAGTTGGGTTTAGAACCACAGCAAGCATGGAAGACAAGGAGTAAACCAAACTACAGATACTTGGCCTATAAGATCAACCAATGTGAAAACCAACCAATAAAACCAAAAGACTATCCTTAAATGAGAAAAGATGTTGAAGTAGACAAAAAAAAGACTCAAAACAATTAAAAGGCTGTTATTTTAAGAAGCCAGGACAGAACAGACTTCAGAAAACCTGCACAGTCAATTAGTTTCAAGCACAAGAAAACCCTCTTCAGGCAGGGAAATGAATGCAATTAATTCATCAGAAGAGATTATTAAAAGCACTTCTGAGCTGTAAATAGGCTTGGGAGAATTTCTGCTTGACAAGCCAGTGGGCTAGCGAAAGGGTTTGCAGTCAGGACTGGTGGAGAAGTATCACTGTGGCTTTGACCCACCCATTAGCTCTGGTTTCCCAGGTCCCCAGTCCCCAGCTGTGACACAAGCACTACCTGATGCCGGGCGGAATAGTCGAGAGATGCTCCAACATCTCATGGCCCACACTGAGGCCAAGGAGAGTCTACTTCCTGCACAACAGCATGAGCACCAGCACGGTCTTTACTTTTCTGTGAGCTTTCATGTTTGAGGGACTATTTGTGTTTTGCTTTGGCAGTGCTGGGTACTTCAGTATCACGTTGAGCTGGGGTTCTGCTATAAATGGTCATCATTGTTTGTACAAACCGCAGTAGGGAACTTTGTGTTGGTACATATATGCCCTGCACTTTGCCACTGAAATCAGCTGGCTAAAAAAACACATCCAAACATTACAAGGATGTGAAGAGAAAGCCAGCTTTACATTAAAAAGCATGTTTTAATGAAAAAGAGACAAAAGTTATTCGCAGCACACTTCATAAAACTTTGGAAACTTCAGCAGTGGGCCAGAAAATAGAAAATGATCTTAAAAGAAACTTATCACATCTAGAGACTGTAACTGAAGGATCGATTGCAAGTTTAATTACAAATGCTATAGTTACATTTAGAAATGCTTGGTTTATTAGCATAAACTTAAATCATCTTATCACCTTTATATCTGGAACCAGACCTCATTCAAAACATATGAAACTCCAGTTTTGCAGAGACTGACTCAGAGTGTGTAAATTTGAGGAAATTAATAACATTTTGTGAGGTTTGGGGTCTAAAGTGAGAATATGAGGATAACTTCCAACTTGGCTCCAAGAGGTCTCAGAGAACAAAACCATTTGGGTCTGGCAAAGACAATAACCTTTTAGTATTTAATTTGCAGCAGAGAAGAGTTGATTGTGGGCTGTAAGACATCCAAGCTAACAGCATTTGCTTCACTTAGTAGAAGGCAGGGATGGTGCATTCTATGCATCTACTGCTCTGCGAAGTCCCTGAGTTCATTTGCTGTTCCTATTTATTACAGCCCAACAAAGGTATTTTTGTGAGCATGGGTGTATTCCAGCAAATGCCTAGACCTTGGCAAAGCAAGGTCTCAACTTCAGAAGCTGTGGGACTGGCCCACTGTTTTTTTAAGAGAGTACTTCTGATACAATCTTCAAGTCATTTCTTGCCCTCAGTTCCTAAAATAAAGCACCACATGCTTGCAGCCTCACAGGTTTCACATTACCTTTGTTTCTCAGGCTCAGCATTCACCATCATCGTGATTTCGTAATACTCAAATGACATCTGAACTATTTTAAGAGGACCTTTATCAGTTCTGAACAAGTTAAACTCGTTTTCATTCAGAGTAACTCCATGAAAATGAGATGCCATAGATTTACATCTCTTAAATTCTGCCCTTTTATTATTAGGATTATATTCTGGATTTGCTTTTATCTAGTAGTTGAGCAATAGGCATCTTTTATAAGATCAGCTACTAAAGAAGTTGATACTCCTGAAGGTGCTACAAATATACACTTTACTTTCTCAAATATCATACGAATATGATCACAGAGCCTGCTAGTGCTATTTAAAGCACTTTCAGAATTTTTATTTACAACTACTGCATGGGGTCATATTCCACTATAAACAATTTTTTTAAAAACCCAGTTGAACCTTGGCTTTGAGAAAGATCTTGCCCACAAGCAAATTTGACTATTTTTTTCATTTCTTTTTAAAAAATAGCAATTGTGTGTATATAAAAACAACTCCATATAAATCATTCTTTATGACTCTATGGAATTTAACAATAGTTTGAGTTTTCTAGAAACAGCTGCAAAGTAATTTTAATTACCTCCCGGTGTTTTGAGACAAAAAGTGAAACATGCAAAGCATCTAAAATTTGAAACTGACTTTCTGAAAGCAGGCTTCGTCCTATTTTAACTTAGTGTTCTAAATAGGAATTTCATTTCAATTTAAATTTAACGAAGTATTATATACGTGAATTAAATAGCAACTGATATTTATTTAGCCTTCAAACTTGGATATTTGTGAGTTTTATTACATACAAAACAGACTGGTCTCTAAAAACATGTTTTTAATCATCAGCCATACACATAACAATGTAGTTTCTACATGAATGCAAATGTACATAGAGTGGCATCTATAGGCAGGCGCACTCTGGAGCCTGGTGTGCAAATTGGAGAGGAAAGACCTAGTCTGACATATCTGCTGCTCATCCCACAAATCCAGCCTTGCAGCCATTTTAAAGGCCATTGTCTCCCATAGGATGAAATCAGAACATACCATGAGAGTGTTTCAGCCACAAGCACTTGGATCTGCTGAAGGACAGCTGCGCTACGTGGCACCATGTAATCAGCATAGATTTCAGTGGATGTCCTGTCTGCTTCTTCCACCCCGATCTCCCGTTGCCTCCTCCATCAGTGCCAGAGGTTAAACCTCTTGTCTTTCCAGGTCCACAGTTTAGAGGCCTTTTATTTTTAAGTATTTCACTTAAGAACAAGATTAGATTTGAGCCACAAACTTGTACTGATGGAAATGCATGATGTAAAATGGTCACTGAGGGTGAAGCAGGAGAGAGACAGAAATGGATGGCTTGGAAGGTCATCAGCGTCTTAAAACCAGCTCTTGTGTTGGCAGGAACAGAAACATGTACCATGAATAACATGGATTTTTTTGATGTATTTCATACTTATTCACATACTAGAGCTGATCACAGATAAACAAACTAGAAGGCTGCATTATTTACATGGCATAATAAATAGTTATACGAATGGCTGTGAAGGCTCTGGTTCAAGTCATATATACATCTACTTTAAGAGGACAAAATCAAAATACATGGGATTGGATCACCTGTCACTGCATTAAAATGAAAAATGCCAGGGATTGAGCACCTGAAGCAAAGGCTCCTTTGCTGAACTCACTCCTCTGCTCTTTTGTTATCAGATCCAATGAGTTAGAGAACACCACTGACCATCTGAGTTTCCCCAGGGCTTTGTAAACACATCCATTTACCCCTACATAGACACAAGAGAGCACTACTATGTTAGGTGACCAGGAATTTTCAATTCTCAGCATACTACTTAGCTTAACCCATAATCTTGCACCAGCTCTGAAATCAAACCCAGATTCGTTCCACCCAGATGAGGACTGAATTGCTTTGTATACATGACAGACAGAGAAAGGGTCCTTGAGAAGGAGACCTGGATCCTGATGTTAGAGGTCAGCTGAACACATCCTTCTCATTCCCTGTGGTTCAGGAGGGCAGCTACTGCAAAAACGTACATGTGAACAGGTCAGATGCACTGAATGCGATCAAGGACATCACTCCACTGAATGATAAAAAGGGTAACTGTTTTACATTCAAGTTCTTCCTCTTCAGTCTCCTCATTATACCATTACCTTGCACTCAGATACAAGTAGGAAAAGGCTACTCTTTAAACTGGCTTTTCTTGGTACAAACAAGTCATTGGAGCTGCAGGCAGAGGCAGCTGTAAACAGCAGGATAACGGGGCAAAGGGCTCAGTGGGCTGAGGGATATTAATGGTTTGTTGCTTGCAAATAACCCTTTCCCCAGAGACCTCCCTGTGCTCTGTGTATTGTCTCTGTACATGCCAGCAGCAACGTGGAGGCTTTATTAAGAGAGTTACAAATAAGGTCAAATTCCTTTAGGAGCTTTTCAGAGTTCCCAAGGCATTCAAGCAGGGGTCCAGCTGTTTTCAGGGGTTTCCCATTACGGTCAGAGACACAAGTTGCAGCATGTTCCAGTTAAAAGAGGATCCAGGCGGATTTTCTCTTCAACATGACAGGGATAGGATGGAGTTTTTCACAGTAACTTTCCCTTCACAGATGCAAAGCACATTCATATTGATGTTATACAGAAAGCAAGCATCTGTCTGGCATGTCAAGGTATCTGAAGTCTGACTTGGGGATCTTACATCACCCAAAACCACCTCAATGGTGGCTGGGTTATGCAGGTGCTAAAGGGCTGCAATGTCATGACACCTCAGATCCCTCCACCTGAGCACCTAATACACCTTGTGTCTCTGAAGAATCTAAAAATCTCACCATTAGTGGACTACCTCCTCGACACTCCTGCCAGAGTACAAGGTCTTATTCTTCAAGGCAGAAACAACACAAATTAAATTATTTGTTCCCTTACATTATGGCAGAGTTAGAAATAAATACAATGCTCTATTAGGTCACCCCTGCTGCCCATCTTAGATCTCAGTTCTATAAAATTCTCATCTGTAGAAGTTGTAGTTTTCTAAATTCAAGCCAAATGTGAATTTTGTTCACAGAAAAAAAAATGGAATAAAATTTTCTGGACTGTTTTTCATTAGAGGAGGAAGAAAAGATCCCCTTCCCCACCTGTGGGGCAAGTATGAGTTCTTCACTCATCAAGTAACTCATGCTGCCTGGATAAAAATAATCACTGCAAGCTTGTCCAGGACCTACTTCCCAGGAAAAGGCCCTTTGCCAAGGCTCAGACTTGACACAAATCATCAGTCCCATGAAATTCAAACGGAATAAATCTTCCATGTGTAGAACATAGCTGGGTCCTGCCTTATGGGAACTGGATGCTGCTGTGAAGTCTGAGTCATACAGTCATATTTGTAAGATCAGATCATTGCGAATGTCTGCGATCAAAGACTGTCACGGAGCAGTTCTCCTCGTACCACAGGGCGGTGGAAACGTGCAGGGAAATGTTCTCCAGCTAGAGAAATCTTTGATTTATAAGCCATGATGTTTTCACCTGCTCCTGAAGGAACAGAGATGCCTGCTGGGCTCGGCAAGCCCGTGACAGGAGCATGGTTTCTGGAGAAGGTTGGAGGACTCTCTGCACCTCTCCCACAATTTCCAGTGGCAGCTGGGAGCACAACTTCCTCACTTCAGGGCTGTAAATGTATGCAGGACTATTATATCTTACAACACTCTGTGGGGAAGCATAGTATGAGTATGATTTTTGCTGATTTGGGTTACAGATGGATTCTACACCCGTTTCTCCCGTGGGCCAAGAGAGGAGTGATAACAAACAACTCACCTTCCCTTTCTGCATCACTAGAGCTCTGTCCCATTGGGTCAGCTCACACAAAATAGATGAAGGGAAAGGTCAGGCAAGCTCACAATAAGCAGAGACTGCCTCTAGCATTGGCAGCATCGTGCTGAGAGGATCAGTGAGCTGTTGCTGAAGAGATCTAGCAGAACTGGACAAACACTCTCAAATAGAGCTGAGATTTGGGGGACAGAGCATGGCAAGTTGAAAGACCACTTGCTCACTCATATTTATTTACTTAAACTCACCCACACTGCACTGAGGATATCAGCATGCAAGGCAACATCAGTGTCAGTAGCTACAATGTCCTTCACCCTACACGCACAGTGCCTAAATGCCTGGGAAAATCTAGGGAAGGCATTGCTCCATTGTGAGAGCCTCACTTTTCAGCCCCAGCCCTGCAGGGCATACAGCCAGCCCCTGTTACAGAGACACTTTCCACCCTCCCTTCACTGTTATGCAGACAGGACATGTCTAACCCAACCAAGCAGTAGCAGGCTGACTTAACAGATACCCAAGACAGTAACAACTCCAAACATGCAGATATTTGCTCCTGTCCAACAACTCGGTCATTTTGAGCATCAGTTAACAAATTCAAATCTTGCACTGGATTTCAATGTAAAGCCACCTCAGCATTCCCAACACTAGCTTGGCACTACATTACCTTATACTGAGCCTACTCTTGTAACTAGTTTCATTTAAGAGCTGACACCAGAAGGTCCTGCTTCATCTCAGCAGCAGACTATGTGCTATACTCTAGGTTCTGGTAACTTCCTTCCTTCATCAAACATCCATGTTTGTAGAGATCACAAGGCCAATTTGAAAACAACAGGACATATAAGCACTATAGATGGTACCGCACTTGCAGTCCTGCTGTCACACTTCACTGCTTGTTCTCTTAGCTTCACTGTTGCTCTCCCAGCTTCACTGCCTCCCATCCCATCTCCTAGTGTCACATACCCTGCTCTCAACCAGTACAAGCTCTGGGACTTGGCAACTGGGCAAAAGAGAGTAAAATTTTACCCTTTGTGTCTTCACAGAGAGTTTTGCTTCATGCTGACATTCAAGAATAGGCCCTGGTGCTAGTGCTTTGTCACCCGTATGTACCTGTTTCTGCTCTCTCAGCAAGGATAAAGAAGAGGTGTGCTCAGGTATACACTAGAAACCCACTGAGTTTTGCTGGCTTGACCCAGCAGCTGAACCACCGCAGCACTATTGTGCACCCTCTCAGCCCATCCCAAACACCACATGAGAGAGGTGTAGGCTAAGCTGTTAAACTTATCATTTTGGTTTCTGCTCCCTGGCAGCTGAGGGATAGCACATAGAAGGACAGATGTCATCTGTCTAATAGGAATTAACCTATTAAAGGACTGTGACTCTCTTGCCATGCCAGAGTAGGAGACTCTGAACTACTCTCCTCTGCTGCAAGTGCTTAGATTTTCACAGCTACAGAACTAACACACTCAACACTGCACAAATTACCTGACTGGCTTGATTCCACCTGTGGTTTCCTACTGACACCCATTATCTGCTATCATATTTCCAAGCAGTCGCTTCACATGCTTCCATTTGAATAGCATTTAACTCCTTAAGGGCACTGGATCAGCAGCTGTGAAGCCACAGATCCCCAGATACAGCTGAACAGCTATCAGCACAGGCAATAGCAGCAGCTCAAGCTTCCCTTTACAGCTCTCTCTGAAGCCTTGCCCTCTCTAGAGACAACTCCTTTTGGAAACCAGTTAATCCCCTCTCACCTCTGCAAGAAGACGTGATTTATTGATCTTTAACAAATGAATTAAGAACCTATGATAGCCTGAGAATAAAGAAGTTACTTGAAGGTACTATAAGTCAACCATAACGTGATGCAACAATAACTTGTTTTTCATATTTTCACCCCTTACTTTAACTTCAATAGAAGATAAAATGCAATTTCAAGGCTTGACTTGGCCACAGATGGTCCACGACATCCACCAATAATATGCCTCTCCATATTCTAGATAGAGGCTCAGCGTGAGAACCACCAGGAGGTTTAACAAGCTTTAACAAGAAACTCAAGTTTATAATCTGATGAATCTGCTGAAAGTCTACTGCTTGGTAACTTGGTTAGGGCATCTTGTTGAACCTTAGTTTGGTCATCTTAACAAAGCTCACCACTGCTTAACAATGTACCATACATCAGGAGCACCACCGTGAGAGACTGCACCTGCCACTCCTGCTTTTCTTAATGAGGATCTGTTGCAGCACTACTGCAATGATAGTAAATTAAATGCCCCTGCTCAGATCAGTGTGCTCTGTCAAACCATTCTCATGCTTACCAGTCATGGGCATCCCTAGGGTTTGGTATGGGCACTCCAGGCTGCCTCCTTGTGTCCTTCCAAAGACAGCAGAGTAAATGGCAATCACCATGCTCTTCTTACAGCTTAACTTCAGCTTGTCATCTTCGCAGGCTACTTTACTCTTGTACTCATCTGGAAGAAAACAAACACTTAATTACTCAGCTGATCCAGAGGCCAGCACTCAGCATGAAGGGAGCCCTCTCACCTCCCCGTGGTGTGAGCTTGTCAGAGGCAAAAGTGATTCTGGGCATACACCCAGAGGTGCACAGCAGCTGCCAGCGAATCCCAGCCTTACAACTGCATTTGCTAGTGTAGCAGTGTTCATTTGCATTATGCATTCACTCTCTGACATTATCAGCACATTTAATGAACATATTTCAATCTAGCACATGTGTGTTCCAGTAAATAGCCATTAAGATAATTTTGCAGAAGAGATGCATGGCAATGGAGTGAGTTGCACATGGTAATAACAGAAGCCAGTGGCAGGAGAAAGTAAAGGCCCATCTTTAGGCACCTTTCTCATCCACAGACCAGCCCTTCATCTGCCAAGCATTCATGCTACCTCACAGCAGCTCAAATGCAAACATAATTATGATCAATGGCTTTTTTTTTCACAGTATCTCTCCCTTCGCAGATTTAACAGGAGCTGTACTGTAATTTGTTAATGATGCAAGATGCTCTTGCCTGTTGCAAATACAGATGTACAAAGCCGTTCCCCAAATCCATCTAGAAATTATTAGTCCAAGAACACAAAATACACTCTTGTCTTTGTAAGTCTGGAGCACATGGAACAGTCACTCAATTTACGTCTGTCAGGGATCCTGGTCAATTATTTCATAAGAAATCACATGTAATTCCTTACTATCATTTTTTTGTATTATGGGAACCCCTAGAGGTCCCAACCTAGAACAGGCCCTCCCCATGTATGTCTACCAACACACCACAGAAGAAAAACACTGTTTTGAAGACCTAAGTCTTTATAGCTAGACAACTATAAGTGAGAAAAATTAAGACTAAGAAAACTGAAGTGGAATGCCCATGGTCACCTCAGGGTAGAGCCAGGAATATAACCTCAACCTCCTCAGCCTCTATAGAGTGACCTTCCACTTCATTGTGCTATTTACCACTAGAAATGTTGCTGCAACAGCATCCAAATTGTTTATCATAGAATTATAGAATCTTCCTGTTGGAAAAGACCTTTGAGACCATTGAGTCCAACCGCTCCTGTTATTCACTAGACCGTGTCCCTCAAAAACTCATCTACCCGTTTTTTAAACACCTCCAGGGATGGTGACTCAACCACCTTCCTGGGCAGCTGCTCCAGTGCCTGACCACCCTTTCAGTAAAGAAATTCTTCATAATGGGAAGGGCTCCTGACCCGTGGTAACCTCCTAAGAATGATCAGTCATTTCATCTGAAGTGCTTCGAGTTGTACCAGGTCAAAATTGTGCCACAGAGCATACCAACAACCAAACAGTGTGGATAATCATCAGCCAGTGCCTGGGGCTGCCCCCAGCCCTGTATCATTTACTAGAATACGTACGACTTTTGTCTCTCCCTGCCACTGGTTTTCTAGGCCTAATATCACACACGTATATAAAAGAAGTCCATATGTCTCAAACTACTCAGTAACCGAAAACACTAGCTAATAATTACATTACACTTTAATACAATACTCAAGTCTTTACACCATGGCAGCTAGCACTTAATGTGACATTTTGGCTGTATTGTAACTACAGCTTCAAGAATAATTTTTCTTGATTGGAGATTAATTTTCCACCAAATTTGAATCATAGAGGAATTTAGATCAGAAGACTCCTCAAGAGTTCATCTAGTTTAATCCCTGCTCAAATCAGGGCTCATTTCCACATTGGGTCAGGTTTTTTTTTCAGAAGAAACTGCAGGAAAAAAACCTGCACCAAAACAGGCACGTGCTGCTTTGAAAGAAATGTGTGAAAATAAAAGGCTCCTCACACTAAAGTTGAAAACTCCTACTGGGAGTCAAAAAATAGCTCACTCAAAATAGTCTGTTAGCTGGTCATCAGAACATTCAGCTGGGATGCAAAAACCTAAGTTCAAACCCTCACAGCCCAGGTAATAATCTTAACCCTAGACACTATTCCAGTATGTGATCTTCCGTCTCCCTCTGCAGCCTTTTACAAAAGTCTCTAAAGGTTCCTAGTGTTTATCCCACTGTGGGGAAACTTTCAATCTCTAGAATGTTTATTGAAAGAGAAAACATTTTTCTCATCTATTCCCATAGAAGAAGATAGAATTAAGGTATAACTCATTCATGAGAGCATCTGTTTGAAGAAGATGCATCCTTCAGCAATTCTTACAGAGATAAAACCCACGACCAGCTGAGTGTGTAAAACAGTGACAGGAGTCAGGAAAAGAAGCTCTTTTCAACATCAGAGTATGCAGGGAGAGAGGAACCTCATACAGCTGTGAAGAATCAATCATCATTTTATCTACCATAGGTATTTCATCCACAACCACCATGAAGCCATCTAAATAATACAATGAACATACTGAGGGTTGTTATCTTCACCTATAATTGTCTCCCACAGGATTTTTGTTTCTTCTGGGAGGGAAATGGGATCAAAGTTTTAGCCTAGCTATGCAATGTAAATCCTAACAGAGTATAATAGAACTTTATAGACTTAATAGACTTTTTGCCTTAGGGAAACATGGATTCAATCTAAAAGCACAAAGGCATAAAACTCTGCAAGACAACGAGCTATGCACAGTTAATAAAACAATATCTGGGAAGGGAGAATACTTGTGACTGGCTGAAGTGGCTGAAATATGAAATTGTTGATTAACTTTAGAAAAGGATCAATTTTGAAGTCTCTAATGAGTGAGTGTCAGGGTCCTCTGTGAAGGTCTTATTTCTTACAAGGCACTAACTCAATTTCATCTTCTGATTTGATTATTATTAGCTACATCTCCCAATTAACAAGTATAACTGATCACTTAACCACATGTCCTATGGACCCATTTAAGGTCCTTGGAATATTTATCTAATTCTGTTGACCTTTCAAAGTCAGAGCTTGTCGTTTGGAAATGTGACTGGGACTTAAACACAGTGAGTATTGCATTTAGCTCAGAAGGCACTGGGATGCACAGACATTCCCATCCTTGTTGAAATTCAGTCCAGCAGTCATGAGGCAGTTGACAACAGAACTCTGCCTCTCCCATTAGCAGTTCTTATCCTGGTAGACACTCTGGGAAGTCTTGCTCAGGGCTCGTGGGGAAAGCTGTCAGATGGATGGCTCAAGATATTAGACTCTGGGAAATAGTGCAGCTTATGGATGATATGCTCCTGGCACGGTGCGTTGCGGAGTAAGAGAGCTGTGCCACCTGAGACGGAGGCCCTCTCCTCACAGTCACTAAATCTGCCCTAGAAAATACCTCTTGAAGCTGCCAGATCCCAGGGCTCTGGCTGAGTCCAAACTGGTTAAGGCTGCAGCCCCTTGGCACAGACAGAAGACATTGTTTTCTTAAAAAGAACCAAAAAGAAGGAACAAAAAAGAATGAAATACGCAGTGGTATTTCAAACTCCCAAAAATCAAATGGTCATTGGATACTCTCAGTGTTTCTGGGCAGCCTGATAGAAACCTGGATAAACAAACAAATAGAAATTGATGTTACAAGGGACTCAAGCCTCTGAAAGTATTTTCCGCTTCATAGCATTGCCACCTTCCCCTTAGCCAGAATCAACCAAAGCCAGCTGTTTTTCATCCAGACACTGATGTCTCCCAGGCATTGGATGATGGTAAGGATTGTGATTGATAAAAAGAAAATACAGAGCTAAGCACCATCCATACATTTACTGGTACTTCAACCCATAATAGCTCTATATAAATATTGAAAAGAATCAAGGCAGCATAAGAGACATAAGAGAGCTGGGACTGGGAATGAATCTGCATTTTTCTCTCTCACTCTCCCAAGAAGAACTGGCCTCCTACAGACTGGTCACAATCTCCTCCTAAGCTTGCTATAACTGTTACAGGCTGGATATAATTCAGTCCAAATGCAAACATTTGTATTAGTGGGTTTCATGTTTCACCCTGAAAAATTAAACACGCTTAAATGGCCTAGGAAAGGTGGCAGTGATATTCAGCAAATGGCTTACTCAACTCTAATCCCCCATGCAGTCATTTGTAGGGCAACAGAGATTTACCGTGATTAAGATATTTGCTAAGGATAATATCCCTTTTATTACTGCCTGCTTTCAGAGACACTGGCTTAAATATAACTCAATAGAGAGAAACAGAGGAGGGAACAGCTGCAGGCTTTTCTAGACACATTTTTAAAGGTCATTATATGACATGGTTATAACATAGATAGAACAATTGAAGGAAATCAATTATAGATTCTTCTGATGGAAAAAACTGGCTCTCTCAAACAGTAAAGTGAACAAGAAGACCTATTGTAATTACAGGATGTGTTCAAGAATATTAATGTATTGACCTGTAGTAAATACCTTTACCCCAGTGTCATAAGGATATTTCACCCACAGTATACAATTTTCTGAATGATCATGACTGGGAAGCTTAAAGCTAAATGTCAGTTGGCTCAATCTCTACAAGATCTTAAAGATAAAAGTTCCTAAAAACTTCTGCATCTAACAAAGTGATGGAATACATTAGTGCCAGAGGTTTACCTTGCCTAGCCTAAAATTATATTTTCCAGCAGAACTTGTGGAAAAAAGTATTAAATTTTGTTAATTAAAACATGCATGCATCACATAATCAATTCATATTTGACCCTATTTCCCAGATCAAAGAGCTGGAAATACATGGATAGAGAAGTCTGTCTTCCTCACAAAATCCTAAAGGATTTAAATCTCAGAATCAGGGATCTGAGCAAAGGAAGGGGTTTTGTAGGAAACAGTTCGCCTACTTCCTCACTAGGTCAGGATAGTTTCACATAGAAGAATACATTACCTAGTTTATAACTGTTAAATTATTGAGACTGCACCCAAAATGCCACTTCACAACCAAACTGCACTCCATGTTAGCCAGTGAATTTTGTTCAGACCAAGTTTTGCCTTGCTCACCTTTGTCTTTGTTAGCTGTTCCACTGCATATCACACACAAAACAAAGAACATTTCCTGCTTTGACATTCATAACTCTTTATTATATCCAGCCATTCCACCAACACCTGTCTTCATTTAGCTGATAAATGGATGTGTTTAACCACTGGATGGTGGTTATCATTGGTCTGTGAAAAAGGGCATGGAGAAAATTCACTTTCTCACCCAGCCACTCTCTCCAGATGAACTTTGTCAACAACAGATACATCTCCAATGTCCTGTGCCACTCTTCCTACTAATATCTCTTATTGCATCTATCAAATACTAACTGGTCACCATATTGAACAGCTGAGATGGACCCTGGGGCAGATGGTTCAAGTAAATATGTAACCTTTTAGTGGCAAGTTAAAACTTAGCAAACTTTTATGGAGACTGAAACTCATCACTAAACAATAAAAATTATGATCTCATGTCTGATGAGATTTTGCTAGTTTCAGCCCATAACTAAGCAGAAGAATACGTATACCACATCATTACTTACACCAAAAGACACCATATTGTAGCTATTTTTTTTAAGTCAGCCTAAAAAGAAAAGCCAAAACAACGTTTAACTATGCAAATAGGAACTCTTTACTATGGATGTAGTCACTCCAGACCATAATTCACAGAGTCACAGAGGACAGAAGGCACCTCTGGGGAACATTCGGGTCAATCCCCATGCTCAGCCCAGAGTCAACTAGAGCAATAGTTTGCTCAGGGCTACTTCCATTCAAGCTTTTAACAGCTCCAAGGACTGAGACTTCTCAAGCTGTTTGGGCAACCTGTTCCAATGAGCCTATTAATTGTAGGAGAGATCAGTAAAGTGAGTATCTGTTAATATCTCTTCCACAAGAATTAGGAAGATATTCCAAGTTATTCCAAGACAGGAAATCTGTTAAACACTAGGTCAGATGCCTCAAAGCCGCATCCTTGAACAACAACAACCCATGAACAGCTCAGTTTGGAGATACCCATCCAGTACCTTCTTTGTAACCTCTAACCCTAATTTTTATATATTTTTATTTTCCCCCATAATTTTCTAATTCCAAAGATATGCAGTACACCTTCTGTAAGAAATAGAGAATTTTTTTAAGTGCATGTAGATCTAAGTCCATCTTCCCAAAACTAAAACAGAAAAGCACATCTCAAAGCAAATAGAGAAAGGTGTCTTGGACAGCTGTCACTTACTCCCACACTCTTTTGTGAAGAAGGTAATTGGACTAAAAGCATATTTTTCCAGTTGATGCTCCCCTTCAAACCTTTTCCCCACACTCGTGTTCCTGTGTTCCTATATTTACTTACTTTTTGTTTCAAGCAAGCATTTGTCACCTGAGTTTTGTTTTCTCTTTTACAATTTGGAATATATAAGCAGCTCCTGACCTCCAATTCCCCAAATGCAAATAAGTCAAGATAGATAAGAAATTCTTCACAGCGGCAAACGCCTGCTCTTTAGAGCAGTGCACACTGCTGCAACTCCTTGCTTTTTGTTTTCTCCCCATTTCCTTTCACTTATGCACCTCAGATCATGAGTTCCAGAGCTCCCTGCTCATCGGCAAGAACCTGCTACTAATGATTTTTCCATTCATCTTGATATATAAATAAATCCATATCAATCAAGTCAGCATTCCCTTAGACAGGACTGGGTGAAGGAAACCTTTCCAGGAAAGTGAAGGTCTCTAGAATCAAGTGCAGCGTTTCCTCTGAATCTCCTACAAGCACCTAAACTGTGAGCTACCTGGTTACTCCCTCATTTCAACAGCCAGGATCTGAAAAGGACCATCTCCTTTCTTTTGGAGTATAATTAATTGAGAATATCTTAAATTCATACATTTGCACAGAAATATTATACCTTTTATTATTATTCAGTCCAACCTTCCCTTTGAGAAACTTTTTCTGAAGATGCGGTAGTTTAACTTTTGAAAATTGAAGCTTTCTGCCCTCAATGGCATGGAGCGCACTGCTTACAGCTAATCTGAAATCCCTGAAAGATAGTTCCTTGCAAGAACTATATCAAACAGGCAGTTTGCCAACTTCAGAAGTACCCTGAAAACTCAAGAGTGCCAAGTTCTTGAAGTTTGAAACCGTTTTGACAAGTAAGAAGATTGTTCTTTGCAAGCGACCTTGTCAGATTCCTTTAAAATTACACTCCTCGTGCACCCATCCAATTTGCGGCATTTAAAAGGCGCCTTTCTCCACTGTCACTTTCATTAGTCTGAAGTAGTTGTCTTTTATATTCTGCTGCACAAAGGCTGGCAGTGTTACAAATTAAATGCTACATTTCATTTCCAAAGCAGAGTTCAGAAGCACCTAGCTGCACTTTCCTGTTGGACAAACAGGTATATGGCGATCTAGGGAGGAAAAAGGGAACAGTATCAACATATATACCCCAGACTGTGAGATGAGAGTTAAACAAAACACTTGGGAGCCCAGGACAAACTTAATTCTCATTCTACTTATTCCATTAAGGAATTTGGTCTGATTTTCTGAAGCATCTGTGACTTACTGAGACTCTGCCTCACCATTTCTTAGTCCTCCTTCCAAGGAGGCTAAATTTCAGTGAAATTTGTCAGAAACACTCAGATTATAAATATAGCTAAGTCCCTACACATTTTATAAGAACTGGTAGCCAATTACAGAACAGAGCCAAATCTGTGCCAAAGTTGATTGTCCTTGTTGCACTGTCCCACCAGCCAACTAGCACGGATATAAATCTGGACTAGCTACACCATAGCAGGTAACATAGAAAGCCTGGTGACAACCTGTTACTGCAATGAAAAGATGGGAGGCATGCATTAAGGAAAAAATGAATATGTAAAGAAAAATACTTCATTAGTACCATCAGTCACAGCACTTTTGTTCTTCTCTTTTAGTGATGGTGCAAATCTGGACTAATCCTGCTTAAAGTTAATCTTAAAATAGCTGAAAGGGAGAATTTAATCTTATATCATTAAAATGGTCTTCTCCAAATGTGAAAATAATGGTGATAATAATTCTGACACAGGAATATTAAGATACCTGATTGATATTTTATATATAATTCGTGGGTTTCCTAGAATGTAAATTATAGGAAAATGAGGCCTACTAGATTAAAAGACTGTTCACTACTGTCCTAAATAATTAAACACACAGGAGTCCCTCAATGGCTTTGTCTGAGAAGAAAAAAGTGTAGCTGGGAGAAATACAGTTACCAAATCCCCCAAATTCATCACAGATGCTTTAGAAGTCCCAGTTCCTGGAGACATGATTAGGTGACAACCTCCAGTGCCTCTTAAGCAGTCAGAAAAATAAGTATGTAACTGAAAAGATGCACCATTAGTAATATGAAAAGTTGAGAATATCAGGAGATACCCATTTTAAAAATGTATAATTAATTTGCAAGCCAAATGCAGGAACATTATTGAAAAAATACTGATGAAATCCACAGTACTGGAAAGAGTTTGTTACCATGCCTCTACCGCAGAGAAGATTTACTCTTCTGTGTTTTTTCCAAGAGATATATTTGAGGAGAGCCACTCGTCTATGTCTTCTATCTTGAATAAGTCCACACAGAGGACCCCTTGCAGGAGTACTGTATAACATTATCTCTCTGTTCTACTTACAACTCTGTGAGGTCTACATTCATTGTTTAAACTGTGAATTCAATATAACAGATCCAAACTTTCCCAAAAGCAAACTTTTGCAGCATCTCAATTTCATTTACAAATGTATTGTTTCTGGGACATGCTTTTCTTCTCAGAGTTTTTAACTAGATGCCAGAAAGTCTTGAAATCTATTGTTCAGAGCTTGCAAACCTCTGTCACAGTTGGACCGTGCTGAGGTTTAGATGCATGGGTTTCATTTTGAAAAACCTGATTTCCTTGTGTTTATTCTGGTTATCGCCCAAGGACATCCTCTTGCTCTTCTGGGGACACAGCTCCCTAATCACTTTGTTTCTGGCAGTTGCTGAAGCCATTCATCACCCTTGAAGCACCATCCACAACACAGCCTCCATCATCAGCACAGAAAGGTATCACAGGTGCCTACAGCACGTAAGGATGGGTTAGATCTCCAGAAGTACATGAAGACAAAGACACATATTCCTTCTGGCAATGCCATTGACTCACTTGCCTCAGTACAGAAAGACCGTGGTGTATTCATTCTTTGTCCTTCACTGAAATGCATGGCTTAAAAGGTTTTTTTACGCTTGTTATTTTACTAGGACCTCACAGAAAACTTAATACCAGCGGGCAAAAGGGGTCTATAAAAGCCATAGTTCCATGATTTATACAATGCAGGCAGATTTCAGGATTCAAGTGTTTCAGTAGTTCACATCTGGATAACAGAGACCTGATCCAGCAAAGGGAATCTTCCCATCCACACCAGCAGGAAGCACCCTGGTCTTTGCTGGATCATTATTATGTCAATCAGGGCTGAGTGATGAGGTTTGAAAGAAAACTGTGATTTTTTTAGGTTGCTTTTTTTTAAACTCTCCTAGGTCAACAGTGGTTTACTTCTCCATGGGGGCAGGGGCTGACAATAATCTCTGCATTCGCTGACAATGAAATCACACATTCCTCTTAATCCTGCTCCTGACAGCCAACTGATTAGTGTGCTACAGAGATAGGGCTATTTGACAGCGCCTGAAAATCTCTGTGCATCAATGGCTTAAAACAATATTAATCGTTAGCATTAAAGTTTTTCTGACCCCAATTGCAGGCTGATGGATCTGTCCTCTGTTATTTATAGCATTCCTTTATTTACACCTTTTCATCGCCACAGCTTTTGCTGCCTGAGGTTTTATTGCCCTTATAAATTTCTACTCCCTGCACCACCTTAACAGTTTTGAAATAATACAGATAAGCACTAGCAAGCTAATGAATGCAGGAGGTAAAAGGCTTATAATGCTGCCTCAGTGGCTGAGCCAAAAGGATGTGCCCATTTAACAGCCTTCACTCCAACGCGCTGCCTTGGAAAGCCTAGCCCACCAAAAAGCAATGCAGCAAACAATACAGTGAACTTCTGCCACCAATAAACCTGTCTTACAAAGGAGATTAATGCTTTTCTGAAAGGTTTTATAACTACTGAACTACCAATCTATTCCACTAAAATCAATCACCAGCGTTAAAGGGACCAGGAATACATTTTGGTTCCTCTTTGCTCTCGTTTGAAATTTCCACAAAAATTCTGCTCTTTCTACAGTCTTCTACTTCTCTTTACAGCATTTCTCAAACTCTGCCTCACGAGAGAAAGCCTTGAGGGTGTTTGATGAGACCAGGTTTTTCATGCCATGTTCAATAAATTTAACAGAAAAGGTACAATCCTCAGCCCAGCGAAGTCAATGCCAAAGCCCACTCTACATAGAAATAGATTGTAGGGAAATCAAATGATGAACACAATGCATTCAATGCAAGCCTAGGTGGTCCTTCTAAAATGTCCTCTCATCTCAGCCAATCCGAATGAAATATGATAAGCAGAACTGACCAATTTCCCAAAAGACATAAAGCAGCTCCACATCCACCAGCCACTGGGAACTGCCAACACTCTTCACAGTTCTTTGATAGCTGGAAAAGTTTTGCCACAAGTAATAGTATTCTGCTGTTTCTGCAGGGTTCAAACTGGGAAAAAAAAAATCACACCAAAGGTGTTAAGAAAAATAAAATTATCTGAGAAAGATTTTGGCAAGGACATCAGGATGGGCATTCCTTTGTTTTTTTTAAAAAACTGATATTTCACAACAATTAACTGGGCCTCTTAGAAATATATCCATGGTGACGAGAATGACTGCCTGCTTTCTTCAAATCATGTATCCAGGTCAATTCTTAGCACAAAAGTTTTCCCGTAAATCAGAGCTACTGGTTCTGAACTAGAGCAAAGTGACCTCTTCCACCCTCTTTCCTCCTCCTGCCCCCACACAAACTCTTGGCACTTCACCCTTTGCCAACAAACGCAAGTTTCGTTCCCAGACACATTTCTCAGAGCCTTAATGTGACTTTCACAAATATGTTTTTGCATTGTTATAGAGGAATTTAAGCTGAAATTGGAGCTCAGGTCACAATCCAGGCTTTCTGAAACTTCAGAGTTTTTAGGTTTATGTTTGTGAATAGAAGGGAGAGCAGTAAAGTTTGGATTTACACTTTGCTACATCGCTGGGATGATTAATACATGGAGTCTTTACATCCGCCAGCCTCCAATTATTACATCCAGCTGTTCCACACAGCAATTTAAAATTAAATGAAAATAACACTAATTAAAAAAAAAAAACCACTGGATGGAGGTTATCTCTCCCAGAATCCTTAAGTCCTTCGCTAAAGCAGCAACTGCCTGGTAATAAAGAGGAAAAATAACATTACAGGAGGCTGCAGCTCAGGCTATTCAAAGCTGAGAAGAGGACGGTGCATCCAGGACAGTGTGGTGATGACAGAGGAGGAGACAAGAGAAAGGTGCTAAATGTGGAACTCATGGGGGAAGCCACATAAGCAAGGTAGAATCTGTCTCCTTTCTTGACAGCACTGCCTGCAAATGGCCACTCAGAAAACACATCTCTCCCTTTGCCCAGACAGCCAAGCACTTGTCCCCATTTTGTTCAGGAGCATTGGCTCTTTTGGAACAACAAAGCCAAATAAACCCAATCAAATGACAAGCCACCATGGGTAAATTGATGCTGTGCAGGAGTAGACTGATCTCTGCTTGTACAAGAACCCATAGCAGCAACCAACCCTGGTCAAATCAGCTACAGTGGTATTGCTAGGGCATAGAGAGGTGAAGTTATTTCTTCAGCATGACTTGGGCAGTCCTGTAGATCCTGTTCCCAGCCAGGATTAGACCATGCAGCCCCTCTGGAAAGTCTGGCACACAGAGCAAATATTTCCTAGCTTACAATAACACATGATCTTCCACGGTTCTCTGTCTCCAAAGTGAGGGGGATGAACAAACACCAGATTGTTTGAATAATATTGGTGAATCCAGATTTTAGTTAGAGGGAATTCATGTCAGACCAATTAAATAGTATGTCAATTCCCTCTAATTATATGTTCTTGCTGCTTACTCGGTAATTATACTTAATGGGCCTAAATCAAATCAGCATGTTACCTGAGAAATAATTGGATTTCTATGCATGTTTTTAATCATCCTGAAAGGTACCCTGGAGATTTAAGTCCTCTGTGTGTTCAGGGCTTGATCCTAGGCTTCAGTGTGCCTTGGGTATGCATCTCAGGGTATATCAGTCCTGATAAATTACATGTGCCAGTTTTCTGGTGCTGAAGACTACAGGCATGGCACAGCGCACCGTCCTACTCATCAAGGTTTTTAGCCTTTAAAGCAGAGTGGCTACATCTAAACTTCTCATTGGAAGCCACCAATGCTAAATGCTAGGCTACATCTACACTAGCAGAGAGCAACTCTAGGTTTCACTGCTACAGCGGCACGTCCCAACCTTGACCTGCAGGGACTCTCTAGGGGTTCTCTACAGAGGCTGTCGATAGCATGATGATTTGCAGAGGCACCTCCAAGTTTAGAAACACAAGTCATAGCTGTGCTCTGCTGAGGCCTGTACTGTCCTTTTGAACATCTTCCCAAAGATTGGTGTGGATTAGAAACCAAGGACCACATGCTATGGGTGTCAGGGATAAGAAAACTCAATCTACTTTCACTCAAAATAGAACAATGGGAAAAGAAAGTAAAAGCTAAGGCTCCATACGCTTTGATGAACCTCAGCCCTCAAATCACATAGCAGGCAAGAAATAAGTCTCACTTGCTCCAAAATGAGACAGAATAGAGCATTTTATCGATTATTTCTAATCTCCTTAAACATTCTGTACCTTGAAATTAAAATTATAAACATACATAATGTATTTATTTATTTATAGGCACAGAGAACGCTCAGGAGTGCCAAACAATCCCATGCACACATCTATGTCCTGTACACATCTACTCGACCCCAGATCCACCCACTGGATCAGAGGGGAACATGGTTAACCTGAGACTTCCCCAAGGCACACAGGCCACTGAATTTCTCACAGCTTCTACTTAAGCAAGTACTTCTCTGAAATATTTCTTTCAATTTCTAGAGGAGGTGAACCACAATGCTTGAGCACCAAACCTCTGCAGGAGTCTTCCCAGCTTCCAGAGACAGCAATCTCAGAGCAGTTAGTAGAGCAGAGATGGCTCCGATAACCCCGCTCACTGGAGCCCCACCATTTGGAAAACCTGGGGCTTCCAGGTTCTGCATGATTTACTGTCCTCCATCTCCTTGAAATTCTACCCACGAGAAACTAAAATAGCACCTTGCCTTCTGAGTGAACCCCATACAGCCAGTGAGCATCGAAACCACTAGATTTCAAACGCAACATGATGTCAGAGAGGCATAACTGCAGTGACAGTGGCTGGAGGGAATGACTGCAACATCTAGTTATTCTTCAGCAAAGGTACAAGTAAATGCCACTAACTTCAGCTTTGCTTTCTTTCAAGGAAGTTTTCCTTTTTAGATAACTACCTCTATTCAGGGTCCTTTTGAGGCTCCAGCATGACTCTGAGAGTTGGGGGTTTGGCCATCCTTATTTCACGTTAAAGATATCCTGTCCAAACTCTGTAGGCCTCTTTCCAAAGTACCTCTCATACGTGTACACAGGAAAACTCACATTCATTCTAGCAAGGTAGGCACTTAACGAAGGGAACAACTTCAGTAACATGGTCACATCAGGTCCCTTGATAGGCAAAGTAAGGAAACAGATGTCTCTAGAAGAAAATTCAGACCTTAAATGGTTTCTTATGAAAGTACTTCTGTCGTGTCAAATCTAGAAACAGAAATATACTCAAAAAAGATTGCATTTGTCTTTCGATAAAGTTATGGATCAAGCCATGTGTCAGGCAGCGTGAGCTCTTAACAAAGACTCTCTGGTGTTCTTCAGTTACAATTATGTGTGCTTAGACTTTCTGGAGCAGATCAATGCTCACAGGACCACAGCTACTGGGATCAACTCTTAAACGTGAAGGCCTTGCATTGGATTCATTTACAGCTCATAAACCACACTGAAATACTCAATACTCAAAAAAGCCCACCAAAACTCCCCATGGTCCTGTATTTTGCATTCTATGGATCCACCTTTTTTCAGTCCTCTCATTAATTTTTTCTCTACAGCAGGGTGAAAAGGCTTACCAAACGGTTATTGAACTCACATGAGCACTAGATTGTGTCTGACACTCAAAATTAACATATCTTGAATCACCAAGAAAAGGCTGACCATGTCCTGGAATCTCTGTGCAATGCTAATCCTCCTGTATTTCAAACCTTGCTGTTAATCCAGGGGGTTCTGATTAAAAGCTTGACCAGTGACTAAGAAACAATAATTTTTGTCAGGTTACCCTGTTTCACCCTGCAAAATTGGAGCTGCCTGAAAAATGTCTTGGGGAAATGTTTTCAAGCAGCTTCCCCTGCTGTCTTTCAGGAAAATCACCCAGCACACACGCAAACTCCTTCTTTTTTAGCATATCTGTAATTAGCAAAGAATGCCAAGCCATAAATATTTATGCACAGATGGGATCCTGAAGTACCTTCAGAAGTTCAGCACAGGCCTCAATAGTCAGATTACTCAAGGGAGTTTTGATACACAACCTGGAGGTTTAGGAGGACTTGTCAGAACGCTCTGCTAATCACTCCTCTCTCAGGGATGCACTTCTCACCCAACAAGGGATGTTACAATCACTTGCAAAACCACCAAAAAATTGCAGGTGCTTCATTACCTAATTTTCATTTGAATTCCTCACAGATCTTGCCAAAACCCTTCACTTAATCAGCACAGGTCTCTGCCTGCAAAAAGACTTCTGTGCTGCTGGCAGAGTCAGAATGATTCTGCTTTTGTTTCAAATCTTTTCTGAAAGCAGGGATATTTTTCTTCCCTATGCAAACAGGTTTTTTATTTATTCCCCCAAAATTTTGCTGATGTGGTGCTGGTACCATGTTAGTTATGTCATCTAAAAAGCTTGGGATTAAGCCTGTCTGAAATGCCACATACAGACTGTTAATTCAAATAGAGTTGAGGTCTGTTCTGGCTGAAATCTGTTGGCACAGTTTGGCTACGATCAAACCCCATCAGAACGCAAACTAATGTGTTTGTTTCCAAAGTGCTCATGGAGAATGGTGTCCATGCTGTGCTTACTCCCCCAGTTGGCCAAGACAGTGTTGGCTGTCCTGGGTCAAACCTGCAGCAAGCTGACTCCTCCACAGCATACATGATTGCACTCCCAGTATCTAGGCACCAACCCCATTTAACTTACTCACAGTTAATGAGATCATGCAAAACCCAGATTAACATTTCCCAACCTGACCTGGGAGCAATTAAAAGCTGGCTTATGGCACGGTGTGGGCAGTTGAACTTCCCGTTGCACCACCATCTTCCCTTCCTGCCTTAGGCACCCGGGCCTGAAGTCTTTGCCCACCCAGAGCTCCCACGCCCTCTAAAAGGACAGACAGAGAGAGGACAAGTCCCCCTAGGCCACCAAGACAGGGGGGGTTGCTGCAGATGGGAGTGGGAACAGCCCACCCACTGCAAATAGCGTGAGCTCAGGGTTGGCAAAGGCTTTCACTGGCACCTGCAAAAACAATCTGCAACTGGGGCTGCCAGTGAGGAGAAAGGACCTGGAGCAGCAGCATCCCAGCAAGGAAGCAAGTGAGGGGGAAAGTGGAAATGTTCCACACCTACGGTGTTATCTTACACCAAAAATAAAGATGGAAGGGAATCAAAAGTCCTCAGAGGTCTCTCTGTCGAGTATTAGGTATGAAAACGCTTTTGTGTTGCCAGAGCAAACATTCAATAGCAAGATACTTACTTGGCCTGCACTTGTACCACACGATGAGGTACTTGCCGGTTCCAGGGCACGGATCTGCACCAAACAGACGGCTGTTGACAATAAACTGGCAGCTCCGCCTGTCCTGGCACTCATCCAGCATCTTCTGCAGCCAGGGATGCACAGAGACATGCACAAGAAACAGAGAAACAAAGGTACTTCAGTATCTCCACCACCAAAGAGACCATCAAAAGGAGACTAGCTTGAGAATAGCAAGGCCACCTTGTCTACTCAGCTGGCCATGGCATGAAGTGGGCAATGGTGCTCAACACAGTGGGTAGCAGAGTAGCCATGGGCTAGGAGAGGACTCCACCTGGCATTGTTTTAAGGAGCATGATGTCTCTCTCTTTAATGCAGGCAAAAGGAGGGATTTGCATGCGACGATCACAGAGATTTTAAAACATTTACACTACTTTAATCACAGCATAAGACAATACCATACCAGGAAAAGCACCTTTCAGGATACGGATAAACCTTTGCAGTTAAAAACAGACCCAAATTCTGCCACCACCATTCTGCTTTAGAATTCTCTGGAGATGCACAATTTCAACCATAGCTTTCAAAAGAGCTCTTCAATAAGTTATATAAAAGCTTTGGCAATTGTTGGTATTCTAATAATTAGTAGTTGTGGTGGGAACACTGTTATACAGCCAAGTTAGACACTTTTTAATAGGGCTCACTTCTCTTGCCCCATAACTATCATGTTCCTTTTACATAACTCAGCAAGGGCCTGCAAGTTGGAGGGCTCCACCATCAGCAGCATTTTGGTTCCTATCCCATTTTCTGCACTGCTTTTCCTCTAGTGCTTGCTCCCCTCTTCCCCATTCATAACACTCATAAAAGCTCCATCTCAGAATCCACAGGGGCAAGACATTCTGTCTCCTGCTAGAAAATAGCTGCATTAAGGAAGATTAATGATTTCTTTTAACCCTATGATCCTCTAAGGCAGAAGAGGGGGAGGAAATACTATTAAGTGGGGTGGTAATTAAGTTTAAATTCAGCTGGATGGCTTCGGTGGTATTTATGTACTCCTGTAGAGCCTCTGAAGTGCTAAAATTACCATAATGTTTGTCTGACACACATGAACCTGTCAGAGTGTTTTGAGACCATAGCACAAGGTAATCCAACAGCCTCACTAAGACCCTGCGATAGAGCTGTGAATTACAGTCCAAAACCAATTAATTTTCACTTGCAAGGAGGCGCTGGAAAATCCTTCCTCAGTAATTCCTGTAAACTTCCGCCATTTCTTTTGCCTTCTCCCTGTTTCCTTTTCTTACACCCACCCTGATATTTGGGCTTTCCCACAGTCCTGTGTCTGTTCCATTAACATGAAGGTGGTTCCTTCCCTACCATGTGCCACCCAAAACAATTAGCTCTCTGCCTCAGTAACTGCTCTCTATTTCTGACTTCTCCCTAAACATAATACATATAATCTTTAGCGTTATAACTCTAAATGTCACCCTCTGAACAACAGGAACAACAGCTGTTCCAGTTTCAAGTGCAATTTGAAACTGCTTCATTTGAGGTTGCTCATAACTTCCTAAAGCTTTCACCTTTTGGGCTGACATACGCAAGAAATTGTGCCTGCCTCAAGTATGACCTTTATTTTAAAGTTCAAATCAAGATGATTGAGGTCTTTCTTAGTGAGCAGAGAATATATGCTGTTGTTTTCCATTTACACAGGTAATAAAACTCAGGCATCTTGTTTCAAAATACAGAGCTTAGGAGGGAAAGGCGGAAATGTGAACACTAAAAGAGGTGCCTGGGAGCATTAGCCCCAGCTTGGCCGTCACGTTTAAATGCATAGAAACAGCATATTCTTTCCTCGAGGCTCATATGGGTTGACTGCTCACTCAGCATGTGAAATTTAATTTCATGCAAATCCAACGAGTTGCAAAGGAATTTAAGCAAGACCTCTATGCAGATATCTCTTTTGATCTCACAAGGCAATGAACAACTGGAACAACTCTTGAGTGCTTCACGTACGAGAGAAATCTGCTCCAAAGCACTGCAGACCTGAAAGGATTTGCTGGTATTGGACAGCCACGGCTGTGTTTACACCCAAGCAGTGCTAAGAATATGAAGCAAAGGGTAACAAACAGAACCCTGAATCTTTTCTTTCCCACAAGGGAAGCTTTCTCCCCTCAAAGGCAGCACACTCAAGTTTTTGGTCAACAAACCATGTTCATAGCACATGTCTGGGATTTTCTAAAGTCTTCAGCATTGCATAATAGGTGCTATTAAAACTGGTGGGAAAATCACCCGGGCTTTCAGCAGAGACTGAGTTAGGCCAACAAGAAGCCTCTTTGAAAGCTTCATCTTCGATATCTAAGCAGCAGGTGTTCATCTATCCTTAGGCTCAGCACCAGGAGCAAAGGCAATTACTTACCAACCACAGAAAACAATGAACATGGGTAACCTTCTCATATTGCCACTTTGTCTTGTTCTGCTCTAAACTTCAGCAGCTCCTACTTTATATATTCCACATAAGTGAAGCCTCCCAAGTTTCCTTTCTGCAGTATGCAAAGCAACATAGAGCCCTAGAGAAAATTTTGGACCTAAATCAAGGAGAAAAAGTCACCTATGACATTGTGAGACTATAGAAAATAGGAAGTGAATATGCCTTTTACTACTTGGTTGCAGTGTTTACCTATAGTATCAACTTAATTTGATAACAGCCATAACTCTGGGAAGTTATTTCATGGGAAGAGAGAAATCAGTATTTCCTTTTCATCCACGTAATCCTAATGTGCCGCCCCTAAAGAGCAACAATTTTCCTGAAAATTTAAAAAATTAAGATTTCTGATTTCCTGCTGATTGAGTAAAGTCTTAAGCATAATGAAATATATTCATAAAGAATAAAATTAAAAATATGTTTAATGCTCAGTGAAATATATCAGGAAAAACACAATGAAAATTAGCAATGGTTAATTGTGGCATGTTCATGTTTAAAAATAAAGAACAAAGATGTTACACCAGCTCTAATGTTAACTTAAAACTTATACATACAATTTTTAACTATCCCTGCATACACAGAAATATTCTGCCCCACTGCTTTCATGAGTATGTGACATATACTGTCAACTTCTTAAACACTGTGCAGCACAGTGACTCTGCAGAATGTGTGACAAGGTGATCCACTACAGATACACTTCCTCTGCAGGTCCAGTGCATCTGGTATGTATAGGAGCCCTTACAAACCAGGGTCTTGGCCTTCTGATCCTATTCACAAAAAATCACAAAAAAATCACGCTTCTAGGCAGTATCAGAGCTCTGGCAGATGTCAGAAGTCTTCTCTGAAGTATTTGCAGATGACCGAGTAGACTGACACAAGGAAGGCTGGGAGTTTACTTGTTAGTGAGTGAATGTCCTGAGCTCACATGGCTTTTGCTTCATGTCTGGAAAAAATTAGGCAATTCGTTCTATGTCTGCCTTGTTTTTCTGGCTGCCACTGTCGACTATAAAGGTGGGAAAATATAACCATAAAACTAAACAAAAATTACAAATCTGAACATCCACCCAAGTAGTCATAGACTTGCAGAATCCTCCCTAACTTGGAAATATAATCAGCTGCTTATGCTATTGCCATCTAGCAAACCCCTGAGTAATGTAAAATAAAGCCACGTTGGACTAGATTATATTATGAAAATCACTCCAACTGAAGAAGGTGGAGGAGGAATTCCTATCTGGCACGAAAGGGGAGGGAAGACACATTAATTGCATTGTGCCATTTTATAATTGCGTTCCAGTGGTAAATCAAGCCCGAGGGCTGACAGCCAGTGCTCAGGGGGGAAGTTGTGGCTGTTTAAACCCATTCCATTCTCTGGTTCATGATTGAGCTAAGAAGCTCCAAGATTTAGAGGAGATAAGAAAGCAAGAAATGTGAATTCAAGTAAAACAAACACTAATCTAACCCCTGTGATTTACGCCCTAGATTAATCTCACTGCAGTGAGCCAAGTCTTAAAGCAAGAGCAGCCTCAAGCTCAATGCTATGTCCTTCTGGTGGGCATTGCAGAGGAAACGCATTTCTTGTGCTCATTTTGTTGTGCTCATTAGCTAAGTAATTGCTTGTGCTCATTAGATAACAACCTTTTAAATCTGGAACTGGATGCGAGCTCTCCAAGAAGACTGTCCTCAGCCATTCCCAAGGCTGCACTCATTTTTATTCTGTCTCTTCAAATCACTCATCAAGAAGCGCTTCCTCTGTACACTCAAAATAAACCACAACTTAGCTTAACACCCAAGGCAATTAAACTTACCTCAGTACTTAGTCCCTTGTAGTAGTTCATAGGTTCAACACACTAAGGGTGAAGTTTTGGACCCACAGAAGTTAATGGTGAAAATTAATGGCAACTAGGATTTCGCCACAGGGCTGCTCTCTGTACAGCCCCCATCATCAAAGGAACATGAGGATGACTGTAGGGCATGTCAGTCAGGCATGAAATTACACAGAGGAACCCCACTAAATAATTGTCTAAGTTGTATGTTGCTGAGGAGAATATCTCTGAGAGCAAACTGCATGAATGGGTCAGATCTGTGCGTAGTCAAATGAAGATGGGCAGAAATTTGTACTAGGACTTTTGCACTAGAATTTACCAGTAAATTTTTTAAAACTGGTCAAGCATTTTTAGGTCACATTCAGTCCAGATATAGACATTAGGATAAAGTTACACCAACACTTATATTTGGTACACCTCCATTTGTTTTGCAATCAGAAGAAGTAAATACAACAAACAAGGCAGCATGAATTCTCCCTACAAAGCCACACAGTACAATGCATAAGTAATGGTTTCATGTCACATTATATTTGACTTCTAAAACTGTTTTACATACCTCTGAATGTTGCCATTACTTTAAAACACACTGTAAACTTTGTAAGTCTTAAATTACCAAAATTATTTATAGGTCCTTTTTCCAATTATCTGAAGATTGCATATTCACCTCTATTCACTCACACTAATTACGGAAGCCCATGGAGCAAGAGGATCTTTGAAGAACTAGCAACAGGGAAGGACAGACTACACAAGGAATGAAATCCTTGTTAATGGTTACCTGCCTATGGTTTCATCAAGCAACCTTCCCATATTGCTCCACTAGAAAGCAATTGCCCAAATTGCCATATTCAATCTGTGCACCACATGAAGAAGAGACCAAAGGCCTTGAATCTTCACCTCTGATCTATGGCAGGTTTTAGTACTCTACTAGCCATCTCTTGTCACTCACCCAAGGACCTTGCAATGCTCCCAGCAGTCATCAGAAGGAAACTATGTCCAGACATTTGGTGACTCACATTAACACACCAGACTGAAATAAAGAGCTGGAAACTGGGCACACACTCCCTTTCACCAGCTCTACTACGGGAGCAGTAAACACCAGCAGAGCAATAGGACAAGTAGCAGTGGGCTGAGTTGTTAGAACCAGAGCTCCTCTGGCAGTCTTGAAAGAGCCTAGAGACAGCAATTCACAAAGAGCAGGGACATGCTCAGGACACAGAAGGGCATGATAAAAGCTGCATTACAAATATCACTTAATTAACCATTACCTACATTTCCTAACAGTGGGAAACTTAATCTGTATGCAGGGTCAACTTCAAAGAGAGAGGAGGTCTAAGCTGAAGAAATACAAAAGGATGCATAACCAAAAGTCATGGGATCAAACAAAGGGAAAGCTTAAAACACAACTTGGAAAAAAATAATTGAGAGAAAACCATCACACTGTCAAGCAGGGTCTTAGTGGAAATGATGGAAGCCCCATGACTCGGAAATTTTAAATTTAGAGTAAACAAAGTATTAGGAGGCTTATACCCCAGGGAGAAGTCCTGCCTCATCAGGGAGACAAGTTGAACCAACCACCTCTGCCTCCAGTCTCTCTTCTTCTGTAACACATAATCACACTGCTCTGATGAGCTATTTCAGTCAAGCCAAAGATTTCAAAGATACAGCAATTTAGAGATTATCTATGACCTCTGCATCAAGCAGTTCTTCTATTTGCAAATAATTAGCTGGGGGAGCTGCTTGCCACAGAGCTACACTTCAGCCTGGGCAAGATTCGTGAATGAAGCTGCACTGGTTCTGTGATTTTTAAGAGCAACTCTGGCACTGCAGTAACCTCTTGTGCACCCTGAGCTCACAACTCGACACCCTTTGCAAAGTAATTAATAGAGTCTAGAAGGGTCTGGAGCATAAGTCTTATGAGGAGTAGCTGAGGGAACTGTTTTTTTCAGTCTGGAGACAAGGAGGACGAGGGGAGACCTTATTGCTCTCTACAACTATCTGAAAGGAGGTTGTAGTGAGGTGGGTGTTGGTCTGTTCTCCCAAGTGACAAGCAATAGGATGAGAAGAAATGGCCTCAAGTTTTGCCAGGGGAGGTTTAGATTGGGTATTAGGAAAATATTCTTCACTGAAAGGGGTGCAAAGCACTGGAACAGACTGCTGAAGGAAGTGGTTGAGCCACCATCCCTGGAGGTATTAAAAAGATGTGTAGATGTGGCACTTAGGGACATAGTTTAGCGGTGGATTTGGCAGTGTTAGGCTTATTGTTCGACTCCATCATCTTGAAGGCCTTTTCCAACCTAAACAATTCCGTGATTCTGTCTGATGAAGAAATGCCCAAACAGCTCTTTCATTCACTGATATTTCTGAGACTGAAATTGTCCTTTTTCAGATTGTTTGTAAGCTGAGGAGATGTAATGCACAATATGACAAACGGTGTGTTCTCCTCCCAGTAGCACTGATGACCATCATTCTTCCTTTCTGTCAATTTCCTCCCTCTTTCCTCTTGACCATTATCAACTTGCAGATGTTCAGAGTCATGAGAAAAGGCCTTTTCTCATTTGTATCGAGACCAGTTACGGCTGTTACAATATCCTGTGACTTGGAATGGAGCCACTGTCCTTTATCTACCAAGAAAGTCTGAGCAGCTGGATTACCTTCTTCTACTTTGTATTTTCCTCTGGCACACAGTTAATCCAGAACACTTGGGGAAACTAAAATCTTCTTCTGAAACAGTCACACACACCCTTCCAGTCCCTTCTCATTTTGTGATCAACGACTGGCCCATGCTTTGAGATTCATGCAGCTACTGGAAAGTATCTCATCATTCCGTCACCGAAGAGGTCAGCTCCCCTTTGCTTTCTGGCACAGAAACCTTCCTGGTAAGTGCAAATAAAAAAGGAGGAACTCGTGCTCAGGGAATCCTGTGGTTAGCATGCAAGGAATCTGCTCCCTTTTGTACGGTGGCCTCACCCACTGCTGGAACAACAGCAGGAGATGGTGGCAGCAAAGATGTCCTGTATCCTGTTTAAAGGACAAAAGGAAATACCACATCAGCAGCACCAGTGATTCTTGTCACCAAGGACTGGTTGTCCCGGAGAGTGTTGAAAGAGGCCCAGGCCACAGGTCATGCCTACACTCCTTCCCTAAACTAGCAAATCTTTCTAAGGAGAGGCATGTCTTGGCTCCAGAGCACCTTCTAAGCACAGCTCCTCTTGGAGAAACAAGTCACACAGTAAAACATTGCCCTCTGAAGTGCAGTTTCCTTCTGATTTTAGTACACGTATATAATGAAGACTGAAGTTAGCCTACAATGTCTTCAATAAATATCTGGGAGCAGAAACTTTATGGATAAGTGCATGTCCAGGGCTTTTTATTTTCCTTCTAAATAAGCTTCGCTCCAGAGATTTCTGTTTTCCTTCCAAACAAGCTGTGGTTTTATTTTTCTGTCAATTCACCAAAATGAGAATATTGCAGGTAATCTGCTGTAAAGTGTAATTTAGTTTTTGGGTAATATGCAATAATTTTAGGCCAACTATTAAACACTCTTACATAGAGACCTTAAGTGGTTTGTTGCTGAAAACAAGTGACATCAGGAATATTGATCGAGGAATGAACAGCTGTGGAAAGCTTTATAAGCAAGCTACTCCAAATCTCCTCCTCTTCAGCTGAGCAGCTTCCTTCACATACCAATGTGCCTCCAAGTATTTTTGCAGGCATAAGGTGGGTCCTGTGAGCTTGGCTAGGAGTGACTAGGTTTCTCACTAAATGGATTCACTTACCAGGAGGCACTCATCATTAGGCAGTGTAGGATACCTAACACTCCTATTCCTCCCTCGTTCTCTGCGCCAACATTTATGTTTTCATATGAACAAACATACACTGTTGCTGTATCTGTTTAACAGTTTCCTTATTTCCCTGGAGGCAAGAGCTCATGAGATGTTCCCATGACAGGAAAGTGCAAATGTAAGCAGTAGCGTGGCAGATGAGAGAACCACACCACAATATAAGGGAGAGGCTAAAGCAGATCCCCCTTCTGTGCAGCTATGTAATTTAGCTGCTTCTCCATACACTTCCACAAAAATCAGACATTGTGCAGACCAAAAATGAGTTTGACCAACTCTATCCGGGTGACATGGGATTACAAAGCAAGAAAAAACTCCAGTGTGAAACACAGACCCACCAAAAAATCTTCAGGCTCTTTAAATTATTAGTTTGCATGCAGAGACCAACTGCACAATTGCTCCAAAAGGGTAAAGGTACGTGAGTTAAGGGTCATCACAATGGCACCAATAGACACAAGACCATGCTCGTGCAGTTCTGCAGCCTCAGGACTCAAGCTAACATCTCTGCATGATCATGCTCTGGCGAAACAGACTTTCCAGTGGGCATGCAACTCATGTCTCTGCACAAATCATGCAGTGTGCTGAACAACCTGTTATCTATTGTCAAGCATTTTCAGAAGTATGTCTTTGACATGACAAAATGATCCTTAATATTTAAGAATTTACTTTTTTGGGTGAAAGATAGACTTTGGTGCTGGCAGCTGATTTTCCTGACCTAAAGCAAGAGAAGAGATCGCTCAAACACCATAAAGCTCCTCCTCATAGACCTCCTTTGTCAATGCAGGACATTTTGCAATGCATGAGTCCCTTTTACCAGAGCCACCAAGACTCCAGATGCTCCTCTTCTCTGTCCTTCATCTATTCCTGCTTGTTGAGACAAAGGCATTGTACTCTATTACCTTCCAGTCAGGAATACATTTGCAGGACTCTACAAGAAAAGAGCAGAAGAGCCAATACCAGAACAGACTGTTAATTAGCAGTACCAGTGCCCCAAATTAACTTCTATTATTAAGGGATGAGTGGGAATTTTCTACACTTTCATCTTCAAAGTATCTCAAAGATGCTCCATGAATACAGCACAAATCTCTCTCCTTCCTGCTACATATCTCACATGACTTGTGCTAACTCTGGGCTCCCCCGTTTAACTGAGTGGAGCAAGGGGAGTAGGGGGAGCTGTTTAAAAAGCAAATAATGTCTAGCTTTCAACACAACCTTATTTTGCTGTACTGATCTCTCTATATTCGTGTGACTTGATCTAAAAGTTAACAAGAGACCAACCACATCAAAACTGAAATCCCAGTCTGAATGTCTGAATTCTTTGTGCATTTGGAAATCTCCCACTGAATCTGACATTATGATATTATAATAACAGAAATGTGTAGTTTGGGGTCACTGCCTTAATGTCTCTGACACGCTCTCCCAAGTGGTCTGCATTTCATTTCAAACAAAAACAAGTGACTGAAACAAGGAATCCTGGCAGCCAACCACACGAGGCTGGATTAGTAGTGCTTGTCTCAGTGTAATCAACCCTTTCTTCTCCCTTTTTAACATAGAAACAATGTCTGAACTGGGCATTTAGAGGAGAGAGAGTTTTTAAGTGGGAATTAACTGTTACTCAGAGGTTGTGTTTGCAGGGAGCAGTATTAATAACTGCCCTTTACATCCCCTCTAGGCCACTCTCCAGAGAGGCAGCAAATTTATACAGTCATGGGTTTGATTAGACACAGTGATTTTATACACCTAATTTTGAACGGTTTGGTTTGGCTGACTTTTTCAATTACTGACAATCAGAATACACACACAATTGGTCCTGCCTATAGCAGCCATATAGCTCAGTTTCAAAACCACAAAAATACACACAATTTTCTTGTCTACAGCTTTCCAATTTTCCTACATACATGCATTTCCTACCAGTGTGCTGCAGGCAGCTTGCCATTCAGCTTGCAGAGTTTTTGGCTTCCCTTCAGAGAGGCCTCACCCCCTCCAGGATTGAGAAAGAGACAAGATTCATCTCTGGCACTTGAACTGATCCTACCCTGGCCAAGCACGGCACACATAGTAGTATCAGAGCTGGATTTGGGGGCATCGAAAATACAGTGTGGATCTTTTCGAAAGAGACTCGGGAACTCCCAAAGGTCTCTCAAAGAAATTGTGGCAGAACAGAGAATATCAACTACTTCCCAAGCACCCCTGCATCCCTAAAAATGGGTGAGTGATCTCAGTCAGGTAACAAATCTACTGTACAAGAGATTTGCTGCAAGGCTGCCTACAGGGAACACAATACCGACACTGATAAATAGAGGAGCCATAATCACAAGCACTGTAAGAATTGGAGGCAAAGCTAATGGGTAACAGCTCTGAGGACATAAGGAGCTAAGCTAGGCAAGTAAGGATTTCTTTTAAATCTCTCCTGCACATAAAACCATGGCATGGAAAGCCAAAGGTTACATCCTCCCTGCTCTCAAGTTCTTCCAGATGCGTTAAGCGGGCCAGACAAGGCTATGCACACAGCTATCAATTATGCTGGTAAGTGAAATGTTTCAAGTAAATTTTGCAGTAAATCAAGAAAAGAAGGAAGGGAAGGCTAGCCTCTGCCAAAGTCTTCAGTCCACATTCTTCCACTCTAAACAACACAACTGCCTCTTCATATTATGAACTCTCATATATGAACTTTATCATATCTGGGAAAACCTTCCACTGATAAGGGCTGTGTCCTCCCACACTATAACTCAAGCATTTGTTGTGCAGTGGAAGTGGTATGAGGGCAATTGCAAATGTGTGAGCTTAAGGGTTATACTACTGGCAAACACCAGCCCTCTGCAATTTCTTGAGAATTTACCACTGACATTTGGAAGCCAAAGCACTCATATCAACTTCTAAAAAATGCTGTAAATTTCTCTTAAAAACCCTGGATACAAGAGTGAGAAGTAATGTGGGAAACTCTGGCCTTTAGCCAAATTATAAACAAAATTATTCACTAGCCTTGTAGAAACATTAATCTAGTTCTGCTATAAACTTCTATTACGAGATATGATTCATTCATATCCATAAACACACTGGATGCTTGAAATCTTTGCCTAAAAACTCTCACAGTCCTAAAATCCTGTGTTTGGAAAGACTTGTGCTTACTTCAACATCCAGAGGCAGATCCCATTCATCTCAACAACATCAGCCAACTCACGTTTCTAATTTTACTTGTTCCTACTGACAGTTAAGTAACATTGGCACCTTCTAAATAATCCTTTGATTTCCTGACGTCACATGCTTTTGGGAGGATACACACAGTCAACACCCCCTACACAAACGGACAGAGCTGATTAACTACTGATGCTTGGGAGATTACAAGCTTAAGTGATGTATGATCACTTACAGCAGCCTAAGAGCCAAATGAGTCAGAAGGCGTAAAGCCAAAGATTCTGTGTAGGTTTCAAGTTACCAAAGTAAAAGACGCTTGAAATCGGATCAGTTCTGAAGTAAAAAGAGCAACTTCTGAATGTGCTGAAAAAGTTGACCATAGGGAAGGAAAACAAAAAAAAAAATCATTTAATCTTGTCAAACATAATGTGGCCTTCCAGTGTAAGTATGTTTCAACCACGTTCCTGAACTATTGACTAGTGTTGCAGCAAAATTAAGAAATAAATCAGCAAAATCTGATTCATTCCTGTCAGATCTAGACAGATGAACTATCCACTAAGCTGTATGAGATGTCAGTGTTCCCATGCTGGGTAGCTTAATACAGATCTATGCAGAACCAGCACAGACAGTTGATGCCTGGCCAAGGAAAGATGAAATCTAAAACAAACAGATACAGTTTAACATGCAATACCTGAAGAGAAGTGCCAACTGAACAGGCAACATCCTCTTTAATTAAAGTTGCATAAGAATGGGGATAGCGAGAAGGACACATCTGATGACTTGGTACAATTCGGCCATAAAAAGAAGACTGGATGCTGATGGTGGTTCTGTGAGGACATCTCAGAGAGACATATTCTCCATCGCAGGCATGGTCAGTATAATTCTTTAATACTTGTGATATGTAACCTGGAAAAAATTACAAAACCCATTATTAATGAAAAGTAGTTAATATATAGGTGATTTACAGCAGTGCAGTCTAACAAACACAACTACCAAGCAATGAGTTTATTACTCATCTCACACACATAAAAAAGAGAGAGACAGTGACGTGGTGAGGGGTGGGCGGCCTGGCGATTTGGTCTTCAGCCACATTATCTATCCTTAGTGGAAGCAATATTCAGATGCTCCAAACTCTTAGTCCAACCATACCACTTACTTGCATTAGCATAGCTACCAAGTTTAAACGAAATGCAGCTGAGACACACTCATTGTTTAGACCACAGTTAGATACCACATGGAATTTTTTGCCCCCCAAACACAAGACAAACATCAATAAACTGGAGTGAGCTCAGCAGAGGACCACCAAGATGGTTTGGAGCTGGAGCTCTTGGCCTGTAAGAAATGGTTTGCTCGGCCTGAGACAGCTTTGGTGGAAACTGACAGCAGGCTGCTAGTATCTACAGGAAGGTTACTAAGGAGGTAGGAGTCAGGTTCTTCACAGTGGTACATGGTAAGAGAATAAGAAATAGCAGGCACAAAATGAAACCAAAGAGTTTCAGGCCAGGTATATGAAGCAACTTTCTCACTGTGAGGGCAGTCAACAGTGGAATAGATTACCCAAAGAAGTTTTGAGTTTTGCCTCCACAACCTCACTGGGCAACCTGTGCCAATGCTTAACGGATTTTACAGTGATTTTTTTTTCGTTACATGCAATTGGAATTTTGCATGTTATGATTTTGGGTTTGGTCCCTCTGGTTCCTTCATTGTGTATTTCAGAGAAAAGTCTGGTTCTATTTCCTCTATTATCCCTTTAGGTAGTGTAAAACAGTAATTAAATCCCACTCTCCTTATTCTTTACTTCTCCTAGATACACAGACCAGCGCCCTCGTGTCTTATTATCCATCATATGTTCCCGTGCCCTTGCCTTCTTGGCAGCCAAAGGGACTCTCTCCAGATTCTCAACCTCTTTGCTGTACTGAGGTGCCATCTTGGTATGCAGTTACCCTTCAAAGCTGCAAGGTGCACTGCTTCCTCACATTCATCATCCTGTCCTCCAAGGCATGATAATGCACACAGGGAAGCACAATTCATGTGCCTTGACAGAATTCACACAGCTTGCTAAGAACCATTTCAACATCAGTTCTAGTTATCCTTACAGACACATCTGTAAGACATATTTACTCCACTAAGTTAAACAACTCCAAGGCCTTTTCTCTGTTCCAAAGGTCATATTCAGCAACCTCCTCTTACTCTCCAAAATAGTACGGCCTCATTCAGAACTTTTACTGGGAATAGTTCTTCTTCTATACCATCACTCAAATCTAACTTAGGAGTTGTGTGAACGAACACTGGTCCAAACAAATTTCAAGGTGCCTAAAACAACAATAATAATTATCTTTAGAGATGCTCAGCTTACAGTAATTCAGCTTTGGCATTAAAGCTGTCACTGTGAGGGCTAGATTCTCTGATTTCTCCAAATTTCAATCTGCAGTTCTTATTTAGCAGCTCTGTTGCTGCAGTGCCCCAAGGTGTGCACCAAGTAGATATTTACTCAAATTAACATATTAATTTCCAAGTCCCCAGGGCATCATTTGTTTATAAAAAACAAGGTTAAGACACAGTCCCCATAATTAGAATAAGTGACAGGGCTACATCAGATCAGGGAACAGCACTGTTTAATTTGGTGCCTTTCCCTCACTTGTTCAAGGAAATGGTCTGGAATAAAATTAATTACTGGAGTGCATCTCCTCTCCCAGTCAGTAGAATACATGCTCCGTGTGATGCTGTACACCTAGTCCTGGAGAGAGCAGCTCTTCTCCCTCAAAAGTAAGGCAATCATAAAAGATTTGCACCAAGGAAAGCAAACTACAAACAAAACCAGAACATAACACAAAATATGAAACACCAGTTTCCTCACTGTTACTCCAGCACATTAGGACTTTTCCCTGAGGCTGACCTATTAGGGAGCCAGAAGCAAAGGGCAACCAAAGTGCAGTCAAGACTCTACTGGCTCCTCTGAATATTCAATTATTCTGTCAGAACAGCCATCTTTAGAGCATGCCTTTCATATTACCAGTTCAGGGAAGGTTTCAACCCCTGCAATAAGCGCAGATAACTTGTTGAAACAACTCCTTCCTCGCGTCTTCCATCATCAATCGCAAAATAACTTGAGTTCATTCAAGCTCAAGATATTGAAGGGATTGAATGCTTTGATGGTGGCTGGCTAATAAGAAAGCACAATGTTTGACATATCTGGCACTGACCACTGTCAGAGACAAGATACTGGATTAGGCATAGTCCTGACCAGGGATGATATGATGTTCTTCAAACAGCAAAAGAAGCAAAAGGAAGCAGCTGTAGAGAATTTCTGCTCTTTTTTTTTCTCTTTAAGTGTGACAATTTTGCACTACATTCATTCGTCATTCTTTTGAGCCTTGGTATTTCTTTACCCATTGATTCACAGTTCAGTAACCCAAAATCTGAATTGTTTCCAGCATCCCTGCTGGATTTTCAGTAACAAGTCCTCAGCAACCTTTTGTACCATTACATGTGGTACCAGGGAGGGAACTACTGGGACACTCTTTACTGAATGGAATGCATAAACTTGTCGCCAATGGCAGGTGTTTGAAAACTTCAATGGCACTTGTATACCAAGTTAAAAAGTACTTCATAAGTACACAGGGAATATCTTACAGAACTCATTGACTTTTTTCCTGGCAAATATGAGAAAGTTTCTTTTGGATGGATGCAAGAAACCATTTTAGTTTATTAAAATGATGCAGCAGATCACCATTCAGCTATTTGTAGACCACAGAACATGACAGTCAAGAAACTGAGATGATAAAGATATCATCAAATGATTGTATCACTCCTTATAGAGTATATTTTTCTAGAGAAGTTATCATCCCCTTATACAAGGCACTGGTCAGGCCACACCTTGAGTACTGTGTACAGTTCTGGGCCCCTCAGTTTAAGAGAGATGTTGAGATGCTGGAGTGTGTCCAGAGGAGAGCAACGAAGATGGTGAAGGGGCTGGAGCACAAGCCCTATGAAGAACGACTGAGTGAGCTGGGATTGTTTAGCCTGGAGAAGAGGAGGCTCAGGGGAGACCTTACTACTCTCTACGACTACCTAAAAGAAGGCTGTAGACAGGCAGGGGTTGGTCTCTTCTCTAAGGCAATCAGTGATAGAATAAGAGGACATGGTCTCAAGCTTCGTCAGGGGAGGTTTAGGCTTGATATTAGGAAAGAATTTTTCACTGAAAGGGTGATTTGCCAATGGAATGAGCTGCCCAGGGAGGTGGTGGAGTCATTGTCCCTGGAGGTGTTTAAAAACAGATTGGATGAGGCGCTTAGTGCCATGGTTTAAATGACGAGTGGGTGCTAGCTGTTGGGTCATAGATTGGACTCGATGATCTCAGAGGTTTTTTCCAACCTTGTGATACTGTGATATTTCTCTGTACTATTACCTGGGATATAAGCTACAGCCTTACAAGTGTCCACACCAAACAAAGATACGGCAGGCTGTTATTAAAGATAGCAAAAGATCTTTGCCACTCCTTTCTTCATCTTCCAAAATGTGAAAACATCATTCACATATGCAGGACCTGAAGGCAAGCAATTTTTAATGTAAAACATCCCAGCTGTAATGCTACAGTCAAATCTACCCTGTTTTGTCATGCTTCATCTTGGAGTGGAAGTGACATCAACTGTCATGATTTTATTAGGAAATTATTTGGTGGCTTACTCAGTAGGAAAGAAAGTGTTAGAGCAGGTGGTAATTTGAGATTTTCTTTAGAAATATATATTTCAGCTTGAAAGCATGCTAAAAGCATAAAAAAAAATCTGAAGCATTAAGCCCACCAAACCCTTTCCAAATGCTATATATATTGAAAATCTGGGATAACAAAAAACAACCTCAAAACTTTGAAGTATGGGAAGTCTACTTTTTTAAGGACCATGTCAAGAATATGGAACTTCTGCTCATGGGCATCCATACTCCCAAATTAAAAAAATATATAGGGGTTAAGTGCTAAACATTATACTTAAAAATAAATGATTTCCCACCATCTGAAACGCATGAACTCAGTGCATCTAATTGTGTTTGTGAATGAAACATTACTATTTTCCTTCTTGACATAGATTCTTTTTTTTTTCCTGCTTGACATAGATTCTTTTTTTTTAACTCTATTTCTATATTGTTTTTTTCAGTATCTACTGTTACTTTCTTCTACGTTCCTCAGCTTCCTTGCAGACTTTTTTGAGACTCTGAATGTGAAACAGAACTGTCTTCCAGGGGAGACCTTAATCAGATACTTTTCTGGAGCTCAGACTACCCCTACTCCACACTTTTTCAGATAGGCTACGGCTGGAGAGTTTCAGCTTATTCTTTACAGACCGATACCCATAACATCTCACTGAAACAGCGCTAAGCCAGTGGAATAGAATAACAAACCATGAGGACAGGCAAACAGGGCTGAAATGTGACCACAGGCAAGGCCTGAAGCCAGAGCAAGTAACTCAATGAATGCATTTCATAGCAGGCATTACTGATAATCTTGTGGTTGCAGTAGTAAAAGCAGCTCTCTCAAATTACAGAACAGCCTCATATGGACAAGTAGGGCTTGTTGTGCTTTGTTACTAATACTGGAGATTGCTATTACAAACCTTCTACAGAGAGATTTGCTTTCATTTCATTTGCTCCCCAACCCTTTCACCTTTCAGATACTATACAGCACTGGGAAAACCTGAACATCGTGTAAGCATATTTGGGAAAATATTTTTATTTTAAGCCTACAGTTCTTTGCCCACTATCTGACTTCTGTACTGCAGCTGTAGCTCCTAAGAGTGCCCAGTGTTAACTTTAGAAAAACTGCTTTGAAACAAGAGTGAATTTAAAACTCCAGATGTGCGGCAGCATTTCAGGGCTAAACGGGGAAACATTCTATAAATTCTGAATAGTACTTCATAGGTCTCTTTGGGTTTATGTAAGGATGAGCAAGTAGCGGAAATTAGACATAACTCATGTCTGTTGCCTCTCGCCTTTGTATTTTACACTGAGAGGAGTCTAGCTTTGTTTTATACATAAACATTTTTAGGAATCAGAAGGAAGCATTTGGATATCCCCTCAGCCTTCTCTTCTCCAACCTCCCCTCCTATGCCATGTGTTCCAGCCCCAAACCATCTACTGGCCCTCCACTGGATTCCATCCACTTTGTTAGTATTTCTCTTATAATACTGTACCAGTATTATGATCTGTAATTCAAGGGACCGACTATCCAATTCTTTCAGATTAAAGAATTTTTTTAAAACTCACTCACTGTATTGTTGCAGAAGGCAGACAACATGCTAAAGGAAATTTGACAGTATAGAGAATTTGGCTGGAAGGAGCTGTACCAGGACTTCATCAGCTTGCAAACATCTCTTCAGCTGTTCACTCCTGCCTCAATATTTCAGATAAAAGCCCCTTCCATTTGCGTATGTGTAGGGTCTGAGTGCCAGAAAAGAGTCAGATCATAGGTCAAATTGGCTGTGCATCTGTCCCACCGGCAACCAGAGGAAGCGAGGGTGTATGGATTGTGGGTATGCATCTCAGGGAGTGATCACTAATCAATATCAAGCTGAACCAGCTGTCATGTAGAATAAAGAGCCATGGGAGCCAGATAGGGAAACAACCACGTCTGGGCCAGATACTGGAGAGACTAGACACTCTGAGAGTTGGCTACAGGAGATACCAGGAGTTTTTACATAGTTTAAGTTGCAGGACAAGGCTGAACCCCAAGGACATTTTTTGCAGCTCTAAATTTCTTAGAACTTTTTGTTAAAATAGCATTACACCATTATAAATATTAATACACATTAATGTCTTACTTCACATTTTTTAACCTATCATGCATTAGTATGTAGTATATGTCAATTATAAAGTATATTGCACATAGCATAGTCATATTTATAAAATATATCTTACAGTATAATCTAAAGATAATTACCAGGTCGCCTTGGGTTTGTTCAGTACTCAGAGTATGAAAGCTGTAACTCTGAGAGATACTTAGTGTGTACTTCGTACAGCCCAAAAAGGTCAATTCCATGCACTATGACAAGCAAGGCACTACTTCACTCTCAAGATAAAGCTACGGTAAGTGTTAAGGTTATCACTTCACAGCTGAAGGCACTATATCGGTGATACTTCGTGAGCAGCTTCAATTGGCTCTTTCTCCTTGGCTCTCAACCAAATCTTTTCCAGAACACAGCCATCACACAAATTAATCACTGCTCACTGTGGCCTTGCTATTGCATTCCAAGTAGCAATAAAAAATTCTCACCACAGGGGTCATGTAGCTGTTCTAAATTAAGTTATAACAGGTTTATTTTATTGAAAGAATGACAGCTTTCTCTAGATGTTTTTTAACAGCAAAACTGCAGTGGTAGAATTAGGATGCCATAATGATACCTATATCATTTTTCCAGAGTCACTTGAGGACACACTTGTGTAACTACCAATGCACCTTTCTAGTAAACTTCCTCATGTAGACAGGTTTTACTGCTGTTCATTTTAATTTCCAGTTACACAATGTCCTTGTTCCAGCTGGGAAAGTGTTAATTTCCTGGGTTTGGCAGGGAAAAAGTTTATTGTCACAAGAAGTTGGGAAGGGACACAGATGAGGCAAACTGGCCAACGAGATATTCCATGCCATCAATGTCAAGCCCAATACCTAAGAGGCTGGTGGTGTGCAGCAGCTGCAGTTGGCGGCTGAGGTTTCACAGTGTGGTTTAGGTGCCTGGCTGCAGAGCACAGTTGCAGATTCCAGGTTGGGAGCACACCATGTGCTGGTTTTCAGGTGACGAGCAATTTGCATCATGCATCACCAATTTTGCATATTTTTTAATTGTTATTATTATTGTTGGGTTTTCTCTTCCTTTGCTGCCCTTTTGGTCTCTTCTTACCCCAGCCCACAAGTTTTACCTCCTTTGTTTCTGATTCTCCTCCTCATTCTACAGGGGCAGGATGGGGAGGAGTGGGCAAGCAACTACATGGTTCTTTGTTGCTAGTTCAGGCCAAACCATGCCATTCTTTGGTGCCATCTTGAGACTAGACCAAATAGCCACATGGTTCTTCGTTGCTGATGGGGGCTAAACCACAACACACAATAAAGTCCTTTTTGATCATACTCCTTCCTGTGACAATTCTTATGAAAAATAAATTTGACCTTGGAAATCAAATCACTACAAATCTAACATCCAAATGGAAAGACCCTAACTAAGATAAAAATAATCCCAAATCTTCGTGTCTTCCAGCAGCCACAGGCAGCACTGCCAGCAGCAAAGTTTAAGAGTTCAAACAGGACCTGTTCCTACACTCAGGCAGCTCCCAGGGAATGCTGAAGCTCAACCTTTCCTACAAGAAAGAGAGACCACTTGGTCTCATGGCAAGAGACTGATGTTCCTTCTGCAGTTTCTGGCCTAATCTCTGAAATCGCTGAAATCAAATTTGTGATGTTTCTCAAGGGCCAGGGGCCAACTTATCCATGTGTTGCTAATGTCATTACCCAACAGGTAAAGGAGTTGGGAGCTGGATCCATGCACCTCCCTCAGCACGTGCTTTCAGCTTACTGAACATCTCACTACTTACTCAAGAGATGAAGCACATTTTACGGTGATCAACATCTTAGTCCACCTCCACCTAAACTTCTATGGTTTGTGTCATCAATCTGAAAACAATCACTGTTGCACTTTCTCCACTCCCAGAGGAGAAGCACCTTGTGAGTCTCTGCAAGGCACCACTTTGTCTCTACCAAATCCCTTCTTGGTCTCTCCTTAGCCATATTACCCACAGAGAAGTCAAGGCTGGTGAGCACAGTGCCTGACAGCAGTCTTCTGGAGCACCCTCATGCCCAGTGAAGGCACCTTTTGTTTCTTCCTCTAAGATTTTCAAAGTGCAGGGTTTACCAGTTCACTACATATGAAGAAAAATGAATTCCCAGATTTCCTCTAGAAACAGGAATCTAGAAAAAGGAAATATTCAGCATATGTAATGAAAGCAGCTACTGTATATCAGGTGTCTGGCAAGGTGAGTGACAGTTCCTTCATGTCCCCATGCAGTGTGACAGTGAGGCACAGAGCATCAGGACAGAAATGCTTGGGACTGGCCAGTTTGACCAAAACACAGACTTTCACCATTGAAAACACATGGGGAAGGGTTTCGTCTGTATTAGAGATACGCAGCAGGGAAAATACAAACCAGCCTCTGCAGAGCTACAGTGGAGGAAGTGTCTAAAAGCAGACTGGTTTTTGGCTATAGCTTTACTGGGAGTAACAGGGAAGTACCGTGATATCATCCAAATCAAAAGAAAGTTTTTGCACAGCATATCACTGGGACAAAGAAAACAGTTATTTGACCACACAAGTGACAGACAAGACTTTATGTGCACTGACCAATTCCTTTAGCAAATCAAGAATTAAGCCATGACAATTGGACAAGGGCTAAGAAACACCAACACTAAATAAACCAGTTTCTGCCCATTTGGGACAACTTATTCTGAAAAGACTATGAGTGCAGAGAGATGGCAGCTACGTTTAAACTAGGGCAAATGACAGGAGTGAAGACATAACCCTACGGGAGCTGTCACTAAAGCCATCACAAGTAGATGTGAGTGCTCTGCACACAGTGCCAGAAGCCAGCTCTTGGGCCTTCAGAAAGACCTAAACATCCCTGAAAAAAATTACATTTCAACTGGCAGGTCAAAATGCTGAGCAATTCCTGTTATCCCAGAGAGCAAATTTGAAATTCTGTTACCTTGCATGAAATAATAGAGTGTGACTTACATGTACAAATACCATCTCGGCAGTGAAGAGGTTCTCCTACACAAAAATAGTTTCAACCAGGCTGTAGTCTCTCTCTGGCTTCAAGAAGCACTTAAATGCTCCAACAGTCATTTTTATTAGAAACTTTTCTTATATTGCAAACTGTGAAATTCAAGGCCTTCATCATTTGAGGCTGCACAAGAAGGGCAGGGGACAGGTGTTTTTCATGCTTAAGTAGGTCAAATCACTCTGGATTGCTGTGCCATCTCACAGTTTTCCCACTGGGACATTTTGGGACATGTCCCCCACAGGACATTTTGGGGGACAACGACAAAGGACAGCTATTGCTCAGAGCACGCAGTGTGAGCTCTGATGAACCACTGTGGAGAATTTGCACTTGTGCTTCCCCTCCAGACTAGAGACCTTGTGCTTAATTCTCCCAGAACTCATGGCCCAAAAAAATTCAAAAATTAGGCAAAAGCTTGTTTCCAACACTGGGAAACCTCTTCTTCTGCTTTAAATTCCATATTTTATTTATTTATTCTTATTCAAGGTAGATTTGACAAATTAATGAAAGCAACAGTGCTGGAATGAGCCTGTATCTTTTTCCCCAGGATCTGCAATAAGCACTATGATGCTGCCCTCTGCATGACCTTCGCCTGTGAAATGCATATTTCTCTTTGCTTTGGTCAGGCCTTGGCAGCTTTATGAACCCCAAGAGAGGAAATGAAATGAGGAGAGACTGAGACAAGATAGAAAAGGCTAAACAGTGAGAGGAAGAAGAAGAGTAGGGGAAAAAGAAGGAAATTAAAAAGGCAAAACAAAACTAGACATAGAGCAGATAGATTTTAAAAAATCCTCTTTCTCATTTACTAATTGGAAGTGTGGTCAGGGTTGGAAGAGTCAGCTGGAAGCATCGTGGAGGCTGGGCCACTTGAGCAAAGGTAAGGAAACTAGAGAAACAAATAGAGAACAGCTTTAAAACACTGAAAAGGAGAAAAGAGAAAAATTTTGAGCGAGAATATTCATTTGTAAGTGACCTCTCTTTATGTTCCCATGTGGTTGGGCTCTGAATCGTATCAGCTTGCAGAAAGGACTGTGTTACCAGAGAAAAAAATTATCCACGAGAAAAGGGAGCTCAGACTGACTATAAAAAGAGAAGAAAAATAAGATGATAAAAAAGTAAGTTTGCATGAGTCTCCCCTAATTTCTGATATTCCCTGCCTCTGATGACTTGGCTACAAGCCTCAGATACTGCCCTAACAACACGTGCAGTGTGTTGCATTAGCAACAACCAGGAAAACCTGCCAGATCAGCATCTTCTGTTTAAGGCATTGACTTCAGTCAAAAGGGAATTTATTATTCACCAGTAACCGGACAACTTAAAGCAACGATAAGTCTTGTCAGGATAGCAGGAATGATGATTTCACAGGCGAATTGGGTTTGGTTTTCTTTAGATTGATATAAGCAGTACTAACAAGAGACAGGCAACGTCAGCGCTACCAATTGGAGCTGTCGGGCTACCCAACCAGCTAGAAGCCAACTGACCTCAACATGCTCCTCCTGGAAAAGGCATTGCAGGAATGGGCAGGAAATTAGCACTTGGGAATAAAGGCAGGATGGTCTTTGTACCTTGGGCTAAGGATCAAGCACTAATGCAGAAGTTTCATTTCTGCCTGTTAAAAAAGCTATTCCTTCCCAGTGCTCAAGTGAAAAAACTTGTCTATCTCAACATATCTCACCAATTTAACTGTAGTTTTATTTTGCCAAAGAATCATAACACTTAATCAAAGAACTTATAGTATGCTTGTTGAGAACTTTAAAAATTACTGCTAAATCAGTTTATCTTGGTTTAGGTTCATTATCAAGATCTATCTCTGTCCTCAGATTTTTTCATCAGTGGAAAAGTAGTTCTTTTTCCTAGGTAGGAAAAGCCACAACGTGAGGGAAATCTTTGACTTAGAAGGCTGCCCCTTAGATTCCATCATCCATGGAATTTAGTTATCATTTAAGCTCTCTCCATACCGTCTATAGAAAGAAGAACGAACTGTGAGGTGTAAAACATATTATTCTAAAGTAGATGCCTGTAAGAATAGCAGCAGAGGTGAGACAAACCATGTCTGAAACTGCCTTACCCCTCTCTGCTGACTCTAAAAGGAGCCCCACCTAACTAGCTCGAATATATTTTCATTATGAGCATGAAAAGAAAGATGAACTGCTCATTGTCCATGACAGCACTGAGAAATGGCTTTGTGACCTTCTTCTGATAAGGGTTTCCCAAGGTGATGCTCACCTCAGGTAAGGTCAGTGGCAACTCACTGCCCTGATCCCTATGGGGTCCCACAAGTACATGAGGATTTGCATTACAGCAATGGAGTGGTTGCTACTGCTAGAACATGGTCTTTGGAGAGACTAGTAGTCTTCAGCCTCTGCTATTCCTGAAGTCTTGCTGGCACCATAACTTTTTCCTCTGGAACCTAACTTTAAATTGATTCCTACATAAAAGCAGTCTTTCTTTTGTTTTATGTAGTTAATATAGAGGTTTAACCATGCTAGTTCAGCTTCTCAGGACCAAAAAGGCTATCCACAAACACTTCTACCTCTTCCCTCTTCTAATCAAGAAAGGTTGGTTCTGGCCATCAGACACAGGGCCAGAGAAGAGTTCCCAGCGTATTCCATCCGGTAACACCCCTGCACCTCAGATTCCCAAATATCAGCTGAAGATCATCTCAGTTCCATACACATGGGTAGACCAGGAAAAAAATAAGGACCTGTAAACGTGAAGTAACATGACCCACAGAAGGAGTGAGGATAAAAACTGGTATAAACGCATAGTGATTTTTAATCAGGAGCACTCAGTAGCACACCAGGACATGACGAAGTGGATGAAAGGATACACAAAGGGAGGGAACTGCCCAGCTCAGAATATAAGTTAATAATAATAATGAAGACATCAGACTAACAGAGAAAAGACAAAACAGCCCCGGTCTACCACATCACCACCATCACCTCTAAAAGGCAATAAGTGAAAACACAAAAGGTGTTTTTCCACAGGGTCCCTTTTCTCCCCCACCTCTCACTGAGGCCATTCCCCATATTTGCGGCTTCTTTCAAGGACAGAAATAATATTTGGCTTCCTTGACAACGAAGAACAAAGAGACAATAGAAATCCAACAGTGGAATTTATTAAGCCACATACTACGCTAACCCCTTGTATAGGGACAGCAATCAGGAGACCAGAGCGGCCCCAGTGTAACAGCAACTAGAAAAGCTTTTTGGCTAAGAGCTATTTGCACTGTGCTTTGACACAGAGCAGTTGTTTTGACTAATAGATTGGAGAAGGGGATTTCTTTTGCAGAGTAACACTTTGAAGGGCTCTTTACCTCACAGCTGTAACAGCAACTACATCCACAGCACACGTTTTCATCCTACCTATTGTATTACAAACCAAAACACTTCAGAGGCCAAAACAGTTTCAGAGTCGGCTGCTGCTAAACTCAGTGAAAATTACACTCATTTATGGACAGCATTACAGTTAAAGCCTGTGACTAAACTACAAAAACGTGGGAGCATTTCCCAGTCTCTGGATCTGAGTGCATATTCCAACCCTACACTGGAACCAGGAACACCATCCCTCCCTAGAAAAAGTGATTTTTTTATTCTTTCTTTTTTAATCTTCTGACAGTTTAGATTGATTAATATCCCCTCCTGCATTATCCTGGTTTAGGACAGGACTGGGACTTGCACCCAGCTATTCTGCTGCTGATTCTAATATTATGTCCTTCTGTTATACGAAGGAACACTTCTGAACCTGTTTATGTCATCTGCGTATTTTGCAGATGATACAGAACTAGAAGAAGCAGTTGATAGACCATATGTTTGTTCCATCAACCAGAGGGACCTTGACAATCTACAGAAATGAGCAAACAGGAATCTCATGAGTTTTAACTAAATGAAAATGCCAAGTCCTGCTCATGAAGAGGGGTACTCCCATGCCTCACGATGAGGACAACAGGGAGGAAAGTAGCCTTGTAGAAAAGGACTAGGGTGTTCTTGTGGGCACCAAGTTGACCATGAGCCAGTGAATGAACAAGAGGCAATGGGCACAAACTGAAATACAGGAAATTCCACTTCAACATATACATAATAACTAAGAAGTTGGAAAAACACTGGAATGGGTTACCCAGAGAGGCTGTGGAGTCTCTGTCCTTGTAGGTATTCAAAATCCAGCTGAACAAGGCCCTGAGCAACTTGCTGTAGGTGGCCCTACTCTAAGCAGACAGGTTGGTCTAGATGATCTCAAGAGTATCTTCCAACCTCAGCCATTCTGTAATATCAAATCACTTCTCAGGATGCACTGACAAGTCCCAATCTCCTTTAAAATGGCCTGGAAAAAACACCTTTATTCAAAATTGGAGTTCTGTTTGTCATGACCCCCGGTAGCATTTCAGCATCATCTCGACTCTGTTCACATAGAGGTGCCTATTAGTTAGACTTGGACTGTCCTACAACAGAGTTCAGGGAAGCAAGAAATGGCTCTCCTGGACAAGCAGCATCCCCGACCTTTATAAACAACATTATCAATTAAGCAAACTGCTGTTCCAGACAACAGAGATGGCACCTGCCACTCTGCATCTGCTAAGTAAGCACTGTAGGAAGATCACCTTTTAGGATTTGTTTAGGCTTCACATTTATGTTTATTAATCAGACTTACTCTAACGTAAACATGGAGAGTGCTGCACAAACAGAGTTTTAGACAATGACATTAGAAAAATTTGTTACGATCTTATATAATGACTTAGTGCTCAGATTTTACACTATAAGTATCATTCCCTTGCAGCATGCCTGTTTACCCAATCTGAAATCTGTTCTCCATATCTCAACAAATGCCTCCCCAGAAAATCACAAGCAATGTCTCAGCAAAGAGGAAACAATCACTTGACAGGTGAAGAGATGATGAGACATAGTCTCTGGAAACTAGCTGCTATTCTCAGCAGAAACACCATCCTCCACAGAGATAGCTCCTTTCTGTGTCCAGGGGAGAAGGCCATGACAGGGGCGCTACAGAAAATGCACCAGCAGATACAAGACACCCTGACCTCTCTTTTTCCCCCCACTAAGGCAGTGGCAAAAGGAAGGTCAACCTATTTGTGAGCACATCTGTGCTGGCAGCAAACTTTAAGGGCTATCCTCACGCACTGTCCAGCAAAAGGGCTCCATAGGTGAGTAACACGTTGAGCCTCCCCCTTAGAGCTAGTCAAGAGTATTTCTGTAATATCTTATGCTAAACCATACAATTAAACCAGGTTTGAAGTGTCACACACTAGAAGTAGTGCAGAGCAAAATGTAGAGCAAATAGCAGAAAGATTGTCTGATACTGAGAAGTCTGGTAATGAGCTGCAGATAAAAGTCAAAGTAAATAAATGCAAAGTGATTTTTTCTGTGAAAATATAAAAATCATATTCACTAATAACTCAGGGAAAAAGAAAGAAGAAATACCAGGAATTGTTGGGAAGGAAACAGAAAGCAATCCAGAAACCATCATGGTGTCACTGAATCATCATTCAAGGACTCATATCCAGAAGACTGTCTGCATTCCTGTGTCCTCCTCCCATCTGCCTCCTCACTCAGAAATCACGCAGTGGACTTAGAGAAGATTAAGAGAAAGGTGTTAAGCTGCAGCTGGCACTCTTCTGCCTTGAAGACAAACAACTGACAGGTGCAATAGAGTACATGGAAACTGGAAGGTAAGTAAAAGGACTGGAAGTGTTGTTTCTTTCGATTAAAAAAAGGTTGGTGTAGCACCAAATTAGGTAAACTGAGGCATTTCCTTACCTTCTGCAAAACTGAGATGTGGCACTTACTGCCACTGCCCTTCTGAAGGTCTCAAACATTTACATGGAATAAAAACATCACAACATCTATGAACGGAAGATAAATGCATCTAGAACCAGTGAACTTACACACAACTCTTGATTTCAGAGGTCCTTGAACTGTGAGGGTCATCGAACAGTAGAACAGGTTGTTCAAAGTGGTTATGCACCCCCTTTAGTTCAAGCTGGTATAACTGCTCTTGCATGATGTTTGAAGCCCCTACATCTCTGCACTTCCTATACAGGGACCCAAGAACAAGCATGTCTAATATATAAATCTGGATGGTAGTCTCAGAAGTTTAGACAGAGTACTAAGCCTTACTTGGTACTGGGTTTTGCTCTCAAATCCCCCAATCTACTAGAAGATAAAAGAGCACCAATAATAATATTATTTGAATTCTCTGAAAACAATCTGTAGCACCTTTAGTCAACATATTAGTACAACAGAAAAGTCAGTAGGCCACTCTTGTCAGCAGATAAAGAAACAGTGGAAGGGGAGGTGTCTATCAAAGTCACATGAAGACTGGCCTTTGCAGAGAGCACAGCCTTCAGCACTGGGTGGCATGTTTATTAGCTGAGCCTATCACTCTGCTTACAGTATCTGCCCCTGTTTCCATAGCCTGAAGCTGGTACTGAGGAGGATTGTATTAAGCAGAGCTAAAGACAAAGGAGGGAGAAAAGTGAAACAGGAGAATGCTGGAGAGCATGGAGATGAAAGACACACAGGAAGGCATTGGATTAATGGACAAGCATTTATGTTATGATCAGCTAATGCACAAAGATTAGCATGCAAGGTATTTTGTGGGAAAAAAAATGTCCTGTCAGCTACAAAGTGATGTACAAAAGACAAAACAGCCAAATGTCTAGGAAGCTGTAACTCCATCTTCCCTTCACTGTCTCTTATCCTCGAGGTGGGAGGGGGTAAGCCAGGAGAAAGGTCAGGAGATAAAAACAAGAGTGGGGAATTGGCAGAATGCCTCGGGTTCTGCAGAGCAGAACTGTCCCTCCCAGGGCACAAACCAAGGGCACAAAGCTTGGGTTTCTACAACTTGCATCCTACCAAGGAGAGAAACTTTTTGGATACAATTTCAGTTGTATTCTTTTATTATTACTTTCTGTAATTACTTTCCCTGCATTAAGAAATAACTGAACTGTTATGTCTTGGCTAAGCAGTGGGATCTAGCACCAAAACCCTCTTACGTATTGGTTTTAAAGTTATAGGGGTCAAGGAAAATTATTCTCCAAAGAAAAACAGGTAGGATGGAAATCTTCCTCAGGACTGCAGAGAGTAGGACAGGAAGGAATGACTCCCAAAACTTTGAAGCAGCTTTCAGAGCTTAGTGACTCTAAGATCTAATGAAACTGAAACAATTTCTCCCAACACTTCTTGTTCCCCATAAGAAAAGGAAAAACTGGGAGGCTCTTGGGATACTTAACTCATCCATCTGGGACCCATAGCTAGAAGAGAATGATCTACTACTCAGACCCTCATATGCAGATCATTGATCCAAGGATTTCCAAAATCAAGAGTTTTGAAGAGTCCTTCAACAACCCATCCATCCCCAGGCAGAAGGACGGATTGGAAGAATTTGTATATCTGTTTCTTTCTGCCAAGGCACTAGACCTAACAATGGTGTGATGAATACTTTGTTCATGCTTGACACAGCCTAGGTATTAAGACATTTTTCATGTGACACAAAGGACAGGATCATTAACATTCAAGTACAAATAGTTTTTGGCAATCTCAGCATAGCTTGTGCACAGACAAGACACATGGCTGTATTCAGGTTCTCATGATCCCACCAAACCCTCACTTAGTTCTCAAGCAAAATCACAAGGGAAGATTGAAGGGTACAGTCTTCCCCAAGACTGCTGGAGGCAGATGATCCACAGCAACCCTTCCTAAGGCAGAAGGAAGGCTTATGGTGGTTGGATCATTTTGAAGTGCTTGACTATTATGCCCATCACTGAAAAGAGTAATATTGACTTTTTTCCACCAGTACCAATGTGAATCAAGGGAGAGATGGACAAGGCATTAACAAAATCCCCACTCAACATAGAGTGGGATTGATTATATTGATATTTCAGATCCCTGAGCCCCTGATGTGAGCTGGGGGAAATCTCACTGAAGCTGCTGGCTTAAGAGGGACAAAAGCCATGGAATGAGGTGGTCTTTGTCCCAGAAACCATCATATGCATTTTGTAAATACAGTAAAAAACTTTCTTGTTCAACATACGCTGTGTTCTAAGAAGAAGTTACCTATATGATTAAAATGGCACCAAAAGAGTTGGCTCCCTGGGGAATGTCACTTCTAACAAAACCAACACCTCAAAACTTGGACCAACCAGTCTCCTCAAAACAGTGTGGCTGTCTTTTTGCGGTCTTTACCCTAAATTCAACCCGGAAGCTGAGAGAGGTTTATAAATCAAACTCTGTTTTATGTTTTCAGGTGACCTCGAGCTTTAAAAAACACAAAAATCCCCAATTCAGCACAATGTCACATTCCTCAAAATCACCTCCGAAAAAATTTTAGTCAGCTGGCAAAACATCCATACATCTGAAAAATGGTGTTCTACACAGTTAAATACAGGAAATGGGAATTTATCCAGTTCTAATGAGGGTGGAACAATGTTTACCCACCTCTTCCTTCCCTAGTTTGAATATTAAACATATTTACCCCTGTAATACTCATACAACATCCTAATCCAAACACAAACTCCTACACCAGATGAGAGCATATCTGATCTATGCTGTTCACACCTGGCCACTCACGTCTACAGTAGCAGCTCTGAGACAGTCTATTTGTGTAAAGATTTATCTGGTAGGCATCCACCTGATATTAAGGCATTTAAATTAACACCAAAATCTGAACTGTCAACATCTGCATCTCTTTAAAGCCAAAACCGAGAAACAGGCACATACCAAGGAGAATCTGTGGGCTGTCCCAGATCCTTTTAAGATGACATTGTGTAATCTCTGTTCTCAGTGATACTCAAAATTCAGCTGAAGACCCTGAGCAACCTCAAAACTGCTGCAGGCATAACTTTGTTCCAGATCCAGGAAAGCACTTAGAGATACTTCAAGCACGTGTTGAAATCCTTCTCATTTCAGTAGCCAAGGGACTGGTGACTTGTATCTACCCAGCACTCATGAAAATCCCAGTTGAGAAGCTGGAAAGAGTTCACCAAGAGGACCCCCAAGATGATGAGAGGGCTGGAACACATAATGTTTGTTTAGCCTGGTAAAGATTAAGTGGAAGACCTAACTGCAGACTTACATTTCCTGATGGGGTTGGTTATTGAGAAGAAAGCCAGATCCTTCCCAGAAGTGCACAGAGAAAGGTCACAAGTTGCAACAAGACAAAACCCAGACAAACTTAAGAAAGCAATTTTTCATCACCAGAGAGGTTAAGTCCTAGAGTATCTTGCCCAGGAGCCTGTGGAACCTCCATCTTTGTGATATTTTCAGGCTCAATGAGGCAAGGTCACAAGCACCCTAACACAACTTTGAGGTCCATGTTGCTTTAAAGCAGGGGTTTGAACTGGAAGACCTTCAATGGGTCCTTCCACCCTAATCCATTTATGATACTATTATTGCATTCCAGCCCCTTGGTCCCCCTTGAAATTGTTTAATTTTCAAGTACAGGCATAGCCACACAGTACATCTGCTGCCCACGGGACAGGTATCATTTCCTGAGTTAGAGATCTGTTCCTCTACCTTCTCTTTCTCCAGCCAATTTTGATCATAATGGTTTTTTTTGCCAAAAGATAAAATGTTTTACTAATTGTGTTTGGAATAATTTGAAGAATTAAAGCTTGTAATATTAGACTAATTTCTCCATCCTACACAATGTAATGTTCTATCTCCTGCTCATCTTCAGGCAGCTCATGAGACTTTCATAACTATCGTAGTCCGCTCCGTTGAACTGCTTGGAATTACTTTTAATCTATGATCTTTAAAATGGTACTTCATATTGCACCGTGCACTTCTTTGAGGAAGAAGGCATACAGCATGTTACAATGGAACCAGCTCAGTGGCAACAATAGGTGCTTTTGTACTGGGTAATCACATGTTGCCTGGGATTGGGCCAGAACAACAAATTGATACAACAGGCTTTGCCTGCTCCGGAAACATTAAATCTCAGTTGATATTGGAACTATCACCTTTCTCTAAAAAGCACAGTGATTTGAGCTAGGCTGCCCTTTAGCCATAAAATGTATTAATAAGTGACCCACAGACACAAGGAGAGACCGGTCTAAGTCCCATTTAGCCTAGAGGATGGGAAAAAGCACTTCCTAGACAGCTCTGAAAATTAAGTTTAACAATATGCAGCTCTCCCAGTCAGCGAGACCAATGGGTCTCTGGAGCAATGAAGCACAGAGAATTATGTTCAGAAACACGGGTCCTCTCAAGTAGCCTTTGTTTCCACATCAGTACGCTGAAGTCAGTTCCCTCATTAAAGATAATGCCAAGACTCACTCACTTTAGGGCAATCAACCTCTACCAATGCACACTTCGCAAAAGAGTAAGGGCTGGTAGATTCAGCTAGAGGAGCAAAAACCAGTAATCTAGATAGTCCTCAAGGACACCAAAGTCAGCATTACTTGGGACCCTCTCTTTTCACGCAGCTGAGCTATTTAGATTAGTTCACGCTCTGGACACATCCTGATGCCCACTCTTGGCCCCTCTGACATGAGGCAGCCTGGCAACAAGGAGCAGCAGTGGCAACTCCAGCCTAGAAACCAGCACTTTTACACCTGCAAGCAAGTTGGGACATGGATCCTTCAGCCATGGCCCAGAGGACCTACTAGCACCAGATAGTTTGCAATCTAGGACTTAATGCTCACTTTAGATTATGGAGAGGCACTTTTCAGGCATTTGTGTAACAGCTCTAAAAACAGCACTTGCAGACCTGATCACACCCAATTTGTTTACAGCAAATTCATTCAAGGTCACCCGCTGAGCTATGTAGGAGTACCACCACCCCGGGATCCCTCTGCCATCCATGGAGGTGGAGGGGCACTCCAGACGGGAAATTCAACCAACACTTGATACAAATTGGCCTTGAGGTACCTGGGTCCCTCCACAGATCACAAGGTGTGCCCAGGCCACACACAACACAGACATCACTTTTACGTATAGGAATACAGCTGGTAACATTCTTTAGTGCTGTTTAAACTTTCGACAGTTGTGAATCTTTCTAAAGATAAGACACAGCACCTTGTTAGTGTCTGAATAACAGCTTTACAGAGCTGAGCTGTGACTGTTTTAAATCCTGTCTGGGTATTCCAAAGCAGCTGCCGTTGATCTAGGACCTAGCTAGGGACGAGCCACCATGTCCCTGCTCCTCGAAGCTGAATTGGGTGAGGTGTAGCTGATGGAAGAGGACAAGCAACTACCAAACAACTCTGTCACAAGATATGGAAGATCCCAAAGTGTCGATAAGGCTTCAAAAATATAATAACAGACCTTTGCCACTTCATCAGAAGTGCACAGTGAAAAGGGGATTGATCCAGTTTGGGATTTTAAAAAAAAAAAAAGAACACTAGCAACATTGTCAAAACACTCAAGGTTCATTTATCTCCCAACTCTTTGGCTTGAATCCTTTTTCAGGAGAGAAGTCATTCAAGCTAATTAGTCCAAAAGTTTATTAAGGAAGAAAGTAAAAGAGACAGCAGAGACTATTCCTTAAATTCATAGAGATAACAAGGGAAGCTTCACTTAGCATGAGACCATAAATTTCCCCAAACCCTCCTCTCTCCTTTTTATTGCTGAGACTAACTAGTTCCCTCAAGTTCTTGGTTACAATGGCAACAAAGTAATTAGTACATGCAGTGACTTTAATTAGCATATATATTCAAAGAATATCAATACCTACCAAGCTGTCATGATAAATAATTGTCCGTTTCACCCTGGGCTAGGTGTGTCCCACCTGATCCCTGTGGCAAAGAAAGGAGGCGGCAACAGCAGAGGAAGAGCAGGCACTACTCGTCCCACTCACTGCAGAGTCTTTCATACAGACCTTTCCAAGGATGAAAACTGGAACAGCAAACAGAAATGAGAACTAAGAGATAAAGGAGGGATGTGACAAGACAGGACACTGATCCATTTGTTTCCAAAAAAGAGCCGTAAGTCTCATCAGAAATGAGCAGACTGTCCACTGTAGGTAAAGGACAGGAACATTTAGTTTTCTCTCTAATATCTCTCTCCCCTCCCCATAAAGATGAAGGAGAGATCATGGCAGAGACTTCCACCTTCTTTAACTCCCATCTGTACTTGGGACATGCAGCCTGTGAGCTACAATTTGGACAGGCTAACTCACTTCCCTAACTAGTGGGTTATCTATGGTCAAGAGCACAAGGAGCTGATCTAGGCAATCAGGATCTGGTTCCTTACACAGAAAGAAGTAGAGCCCGTCAATCAGATCAGCAGAAGCAAGTGCCAAATATATCAGTTGTTGCAACTTCTCTCCACTGGCTAAAGGAGGCAGCAACGACAAGTGATCCCAGCGCACCCTCTCATATCCACCACCACCAGCCAACAAAGTATAAAAGACAGTGGGAGCTGTTTCAGAGAAAGGCTTCTCCCAGAAAATAGGCAGCTTGCAAGAGAAGCAAGAAATGAGGCTTATACCTATAACATAGGGGACAAGACTGATGTCTGCAACACTAGAGCTCTTCTCCCAGTTTGTTCAGCACGTTAATAACCCCATCCACACATTAAGGGGTTTGTGGCTTCAGAGATTCACTATCCTTATATTGTACCACACTGCAGATACAACATTTACAGGCTTTAGGGAAAATCACCCTAACAGCAGCACTGGTCTTTTTGGAAGCTCTGACCAATAAGGGAGGCTCACAAAGCACAAAGAGTCTTAGGAAGGGGGATTTGCAGGGGATTAGGATTAAGCCAGTTTCAGTTACTGAAAAATGAACTTCTGCCCAGGGAATTAGGGATGGGATAGCTAATTATTCAGCTTTTTTTTTTTTTTTGCTAATGTCTTTCACAACTTAACCTCAGAGCATGCTACAGAGACAGAAGTAAGAAGCCAGACCTTCTGCAGCCAACAAGGCCACACGCTGCCTGAATGAGTGTAACATGGATGGAAAAAAAAAACCCTCTGGGAACGTCCCCATGCAGCCACCTAGGCAGGAATCCAAGGAGCAGAGAATAGTTCTGAGTCACTTCCAGGGCAAGAATGTTTTGACACTGAGGGAGAAATGAAGATTTACCTCCACCACCTGTGTGCAAAGATCTGCACAAAGGTCCCTTGAACATGGTCATCAAAGATACCACTAAAGCAGAAGAGAGACCATCCCAGTTTCACTTGGGACACATCTCACTCCACATCATATCAAACATATTGCCTTTGTGTTATACAATGACTTTAAATAAACATGAATGTGCCAAATATGGGCCACTGTCTAATGGACAAAGTACTATACTGGGTTTCTGGGGCTGCAGCCAAGTCACTGAACTGCTTTGTGGTGTCCTGGAAGTCTTCTTCATTTGCTTCATTGTGTCCTCTCCCTTGATGACACAGATTTTGCCCCTGAAATTCTCTCAGTCACCAGAGTTATTAGGTAGGTTTTCAAAAATGCATGAGCTAGGCAAGTCACCCAGAGAAACCCAGTCTCTCACTATCCATCCACTCTTTGCAGGAAGGCTGTGCCAGGCATTGCCTTTTTAGCAAAGGCTTTATAGCCAGGGAAAAAAAATTCCTACTTCAATTCCCAAGTCCAACTAAAAAGGTCCCTTGGTTTCAATAGCCTTCCCTTGTTTTTCTGTGGTGGTACAGCTATCTATTATTCATCTGTGACTTACTTGCAAGACTTTCTTTCAAAACCTCAAAGATGGTCTCTTCTGCTGTACGTACAGCAAAAGGGCCTATTTAGGTGAAATTAACCCAAAGAAATTCATTGCACTCTTGTAAAACAGCTTATAATGATAAAGTGACCAGGAAGTTTTCTAATTTCATAAACCACAAGCTTCTAACAAGGGAAGAATCAAGAGACTTTTATAGTCCAACTCTTTGTAATAACAGTCACTAGAGTACATCAGGCCCCCTAAATCACACTGGGAGAACAAAACCATAGCACAGCAGTTCAAGGATCTAAAACTTAACAGAACTATTCATTTCCAGAGCCCTGTAAATACTAATCACTGGACTAGAGGGACATTCAACGATTGTTCGAGTATTAATTTCAAGACCTGTTGTCATTCCTGACATTGGACGCCATCTCACTCAGGACCTAGTGCTATGAGATTGTTTAGGTCTCAATCCAGACAAACATTTTATGTATTTGACCCTCAACTCAGGCAAGATACATGGAAATATTATCCTGCTGTTAAAAAACTGAGCATGTATTCACTCATTTCAGTAGTTTAAGGTCTTGGTCTATGCAGATCTGGGTCCCCAGATTACCATCTCTGCCACACTAAGCAAGGTGAACTCTGCTGCTTTCATTGCCCAGAGGGGTCCATGCAGATAGACCTGCTACCTGTGTCAGTGTAAGAATGGCCATGAATGATATCAACATTTTAATTCCACAAGAGTGGAACTAATCACCGCCACCACAAAAATGTCAAAACTTCTAACCACCTGCTTAGTACTAATATTACACATCATTTTATAGCAAACTTTAGGAGCTCGGCTCCAGAACCCGCTCTTCACCAAAAATGCTACTTCTTTATTACGAGATTGGCAAAGTTTTCCATAGCCAAACATAACTCCACTTCAGCATCTTCCTCCATGCAAATTTCATGCTAACATCATCTGACTGATGACATTCACCATTCCTCTCACCCTTCCACAGTAAGGAGTTCAAGGCTACCTGGGGAGACCGTGGAACCTGACCAAGAAGGAGAAAGAAGGGAAAAAGACAACAGGATTTTACAAGACAAATACAAAACCATCCTAGGCACAGACAAATAAGGAATGTGCATCGTCTCCCATGATTAAACTTACGACATGAATCTTCTGCTAATTACAAGTGTACTCAAAACTAAAGTATGAAATAGGATCAAGGTCAGACAGCTAATACACTGATTATTCTCTTCCATGTATGAAGGGGAGGAAAGTGAGCACAGTTGTCTTGCTTATCATACCACACAGGTAAAATCTCCCTGACTGAATGTCAGCAATTTCTCCCCATACTGGCCTCCTCCAGTGTTTATTCCCACCTCCAGGCTCTGTGTTTTGTCTAGCAGAGAGCAGGTGAGATTGGCTGTGTGGTCTCACAAAGCACAGTAATCTTTAGCCCAAACTTGCCTGCTTGATCCTTCTGCCTAACAAAAAAAACAACTCAGCTTTTCAATTTTGTTTACATGGGTGCTTGGAAGCATCTCAGTTCAGACAGCAGCAGCTCAAGCCCCCCTCACAAGCAGATGTGCTGCCCTAACTGCCACAAAACGTGAGCTCTGGCACAATCTAACTGGGGAGCCCTCCCCATGCAGCCCTTCAGCTGTTCCCTTGTTTCACCATAGTATTCCATGTGGACTGAACAGCAGTCACAGTGTAGGGCACGTGCAAAATATTGGGATATTTTATGTAGCAGACCTGCCTAGCTATGGGTTGAAAGATCTAGAACACATTTTAAAAGAACAAAGTTATTTCTTTGGGTAAGGATCCAAAGAAAAAAAATCAGTATTTCCACACTTCCAAATTTGTTCTTGTTCTGACTTCTTTTGGATGGGGATATTTCCTAACTCTCAAAGAAAGACACTAAAGCAGCTACAACCTTAGGACAGATAAATGAGCTGATATGGAAGTCCTTGGGCTGTGCTACACGGACAGGTTGTTGTCCATGAATTCTCTGTCTCAAGCAATTGCCATAACTATTGCATTCTTACAGTGAAGATCACCTAACATCTCATTCACCAAAGCAATATACCACAGGATGGAACAGCTTCAACTGGGGTGATTCAAAGATAAATGGACTCTGTAATTGGTCCTTTGGGCACTTGAATGTGACTCCCAGCACCGAAGTGTGTATCCAAAAAAAACCTGTATTCTAGAAAAAGGAATAAGGAGAAAGAGTTAGTTTCTTTGATTATGGAAAAAAAAAAAAAAAGCTGATCTTCAAAGCTAAAAAGCTCAAAATATTTCACGATATCATGATATACAGATTTGTTTTCTGTCCATCCCTATCCAAGGCACCTATATCCCTCAAGTTTCCTTTGAAATACCAGCTTTAACTTTCATGAGCCACTGTTTTCCATACATCAAATTAAGTCAAGATAATTAACTGAAGAACAGTGAACAAATAGCTGCTTATATTGATACTGTTCCTTATACAGAGAGGCTAAGATAGCCCAATGTGAATGACCTCATGTATCACTAGCTAGTGGTTTCACATTTACTGAAGACTCAACCATGGTTGGCTAAGCGGCTCGTTCAAAATGAGGATGGCATTAATTTGTAAGTGGAAGAAAGATCGGAGATCTCCATTAGTATTCCCCCTGCCTGGCTGCACTGATTTCCAACCAAAAGGGAAGGAGGCTTTTCTCTCTATTTGTTCACCCCTCTGTCACAACAACAGTTTTAACAAGACTTCAAGTAATGTTTGGATGCAAACCAGATGTCACTTCCTCCTTGCATACCCCTGAAGGAATTTGGTGCCGTTTTCATGTGTGCTGTCTCCCAGGATTCTGGGGATATCCAATTTCCCATTCAAATGCAGGCAATAGAAAAAGCTGAAAGGCAGATTTTTGTGGATTTCTCTTCTGTCCCATGCCCAAACCTGTAACATGAATGGGGCTTTTGGTAGCTTTGTCCTTCCTTTTTAATAACTACTTCATTTACCTCTTACAAAAGCCAGTTTTCTTTCCTCATTGCAACCTCCTAATAAGATTCCCCCCACATCACTGAAGCTTGATTGTGCTCAGAGGCTGAGTTATTCAGTAAACAAGAAAGTCTGGATTACACAGCTATTCCTGCTGGCATTCAAAGGCACTGTACCCCTCCACACAAAGCTCAGATCTTCAGCAGGGAGAGATCCTCCAGCCAGTACCACTTCCAGAGTGGTGGGACAGACTGAACAGTTATGTGCTTTCCCTCCGTGCCCAGTTTACACCTTCTATATCTGTGGTGGGAAAGGGAAATCACTTAAGTGAGAAGCTAAAATTCTGCCAAGCCAATATAACCCTTCTCTGTTTGCATATCCCCACTGTCTTGTTGAATCTCACAGCTGCCAATCACTCTGTGGAGGTGAGGAGTCTCCTTGAATCACAGTCAGGCCTGGGGTGCTTCCACAGGGAAGTTAATCAATGTGAATTAATCAATGCGAGATAATCAATGGCAGCAACAAGGGTTTCAGGCTGCTCTAAAAAACTTTCTAGAAACTAATAAGTCTGATCTACCCTAGATCTTTGAAACGTTAAGCATGTCATCCTGGCGCAAGTCCTTTTTTCAAGCATTTCCACATGAAGTTAGAAAATCACAGCTTTGCTGAGTCCATGTGGATCCATCACCCCCCTCAGTTGCTTTGGCAAAAAAAACAGTGTCTCTCAGTACAACGGTGCCTTAACCTGCCCACTCCCTGATCCCACCATACAGTTGTCAACGGGCACTTCAGCCTCGGCATCCAAGGACATGGAGCAGGCCTATTTCTTTGAAAAATGGTGTCTTTCCCCTTCTGTTCCAGGTTCCATTTTAAGCCATGGAGTCACTTTAGCTGGTTTTTTTGAGTGCTGCCCCCCTCCCTTTTTTTAGTGAAAGCGGCCTCCTTTTTCCCCCATCCACGTGCATTAGATAAAATGGAGAGATTTTTTACCCCTCTAATTCAGTCCTACTATCTGACTCAGAGCAGACAATAGAGGCAAAGGAAAAGAGGAAGAGGAAAGACACAGACAGATAAAACCCACTTACTGAGTCACACTGCAATTTGGTGAAAGTATCAGGGAACATAAGCCCAGCCCTGTGCTGGGCTTCTACTCACCTAACTGCTCTACTCACCTAACCCTCAAGACCACAAAACCACTCTTTTTACATGGCTGAGAAAAATTCAACTACTCTAAGCAGTAATAAAACTGTGGGAATAATCCACTGGAGTATCCTAATTACAGGCTTTGTCTTTGGGCTTCTTACCACAATGGCATAGCTGTGCTGGGTCACAGTGCCTCTGACGCTGGGTGACACACGGACGTTAGTAACAACAAGCTCACTTCAACTCACTTATGTCAGCTTTGATGTATTTTTACCCCCAAAAAAATAATGAGGGAAGGGAGGAGAGCAGCATTTGGCTGCTCTGCATTTTGGCTGCTTTGAATCTGGCTGCTCAGTGCAACCCTGACAGCTTTATTATAAACACAGCAAATGTTTTGGAATGACAGGCAGGGCTTAGCAGTCATTTCCTTGGTCTGGGACTGTTCGATTTCCATTTATCACACTCACGCAAAGCAAGGTGTGTAGACAATAGAGGGCAGGGAGACAACCTCAAAGAAAATTCCTCTCTGCAACAGAGAACGAGGTTCTCTCAGAAAGGAGTTGTTCCACTTGTCAGGCCAATTAGCAGCACCTTTGCAACTTTGGTGGGAGAAGTAAGGGAGAGGGTCAAAACCCCTGCCTGAGACATTGAATCAGCCCTGAAATATCCCAGGAAAATCTACATGCAGAAACATCTCCTATTTCCTGCAGGCATAGTCAGCCCACCTAAAGAGGCTGCCAAGAAATACTAAGTGCATAGAAAGCCCAGTTCTTCACTCCACATTCACAAGCAGAGAGGGACCTGCATGCTCATCTAGAATTTGCCAGGGGAAATGAGGGAGAAAGACAACGCACTTCAATCACTTTTTCCAGACCCTCAAGCCTGTGATAGGTGCCAACAATAATAAAAAATGTCGACCAGTGATTCTGAAGAAGCCAAGCACTAGCACACTAAATAAGACGGGCAAAGCAAACCGCCCTCTTGCCAACCATGAAAACAGCAAAAGCAAAACTGTCACTTGCAAGCATTTGCACCATGGGATTAGGGTGCAAATTAAGACCCTACTATTAGGACCTCTGATTCTCCAGAGACACCTGCTCCATGTTTTGTGTGGCACCAAGTTGTTCCACAAGCAGTCTGACTCTGTGAATAAGTGACGCTGTTAGAGGGTGTTTCCTCTCCAGACTGCCCTTAATTCATGAGAAAACAGACAGAAGAATCACTCTTCCTTCCGGAAAGGACAAGCACATTAGAGTTCATGGCTACATAAAGCTAACCTAAGCCTTCAGTTCCTGAAGAGGACACCTTAGTGGTCATTAAGATGATATCAATGACAGTGTGCACACTGTTACACAAGGAATAGAATCACAGAATCATCTGGTTGGAAGAGACGATTGAGTCCAACCGTACCTGTCAACTTACTAAACCATGTCCCTAAGAAACTCATTTATCTGTCTTTTAAACACCTCCAGGGAGGGCAGTTCAACCACATCCCTGGGCAGCCTCTGCCAGTGCCTGACCACCCTTCCGGTGAAGAAATTTTTCCTAAAGTCTCGTCTGAACCTCCCCTGGTGCAACTTATGGTCATTTCCTCCTGTCTTATCTCCTGTCACTTGTGAGAAAAGATCAACACTCACCTCGCCACAACCTCTTTTCAGGTAGTTGTAGACAGTAAAGATGTCTCCCTTCAGCCTCCTCTTTTCTAAGCTAAAAAACCCTAGTTCCCTCAGCCACTCCTTATAGGACTTGTTCTCCAGCCCCTTCACCAGCCTTGTTGCTCTTCTCCAGCACCTCAATGTCCTTCTTGTAGTGAGGGGCCCAAAAATGAACACAGTACTGAAGGTGCAGCCTCACCAGTGCTGAGTACAGGAGCACAATCACTTCCCTTGGTGCTGTGCTTGAGGCCAGATTTGAGGCAGTCCACAGAACTTCACTCTCTGCAATGGCAGTACCAGAGGAGCTGGTGCCATTGAAGGAACCCGCAAGAGAATCCAAAATTTTAGATCATACATCTTGTCATATGACAAGAAGGGATGACCTGATCACCTGATCAGTTTTTCTTGTACATCCTCAAAAATAATAACTAGCCGCAGGTCCTCCTCTTGCCCTGGGCACAACTGGCATGCCCTGGCCTTGGCTGTATGGTTAATACTCTCTAGCCTCTAAACTGGTACTGCTGGACACCACATGCCCATCCACAAATTGCACACATGGTTTTGGGAAGTGCTGGGAGACCAGTCAGAGTATGACAGACTATCAAAACACCGTGACACTATGATTGCAATGCATCTCTTCAATAAATCACAGGAAAAAGAAGCCAGAGAGAGGATATAACCCATACCAAAATCTATGGCCCAGAAGGAGCCTCTCAGGCACATTCCTCCGTCATTACAGTACTCCATGCAGAGACTAAAAGTGGTGGGACCATATAATTCCCAAAAAAAATCTATGCCAAACAATAAAATCCAGGGAGAGCTACAGCTTATAAAGCCAGAACTCAGCACTTCAAAGCATCACCTGCACGCTAAAGCATTCCCGCAGGTCAGGAAAGAACATTAAAAACCAGTGATATTGGCATTCACAAAATCCCACCATGACAGCAATTCTCTGTTTCTTTGTCTGAAGGCACGTCTTGATTTCTGCATTTCTCATCTTCAGAAATAGCATTTCCAACAGCACGAAGCTGTGTGTTAATTTGATTTCATCCCATAGATGGATTATTATCGGGGTAGATGGTTGGTCTAAACTCATTATAACAAGTTCAGGGCTCCGGCTGGTTATATGTGAACACTTCTGCCTACACAAGAGAATGTTATTTTTCAGGCTGAAGTGACACCTTTTATAAAATCTGCACTGTTGATTTTAGCATTAGCTAAAAACCTCCTAGAAAACTTAAAAGGCCCCTACATGTCTAAGATTATTAAAAATTAAAGGAATGAAAAAACACAACTGTTTGCCCAACTATTGATTTTCCATTTATTTTCTTTCCCAAATTAAAAAAAAAACACTTGAGCAAAAGTTTTTGTGTTGCTTTTTCTTTGAAAACTCTTCATTGTATTTGGCATTTTCAGATTTAAAAACTGGCAAAAAAGATCTCATACAGAAAAGAACTTGTAGAACTTATTTAAAATAAAAATGAAATAAAAACCTGTGATTTTTACTTGGTGTTATGTTTTAAAGCCAGGTGATTTTTCCCCACCACAATAATAATTGACACTTTAGACTAGTCATTTGCTAAATAGCTTTGAACTCTTTGGTAGCTTGTTAAGGCTGAGATGAAGTCATGGTTCCTCTCAAAAAGCAAAATCTTTCATTAATCCATTTGCAAAGAAGTCCAGCACTGAATAGGCTGAATTTCTCCCCTTCAAACGTCATCCCAAGATCCACTATCCTGTACACATGCACAGCCAGCTTCCCTTCAAGAAAAAGAGCACTTTTCAGGCAAACTCCTGCTTTCCCAAACACCACAGGAGAGCACATCCAGGTCGACCAGGGAAAGAGGAGAAGGAGCCCAGGCAAGGGGAACAGCAGGACACAGGGGCTCTGCTGCTGATGGATCAGGGGTTTCACCTCTTTCAGGACTTTCTTTTTAAAGCTGTTAGGGCCAAAAGAGAGCGGTCTATTCAAGTTCCAAATGCATAGGGTCGCTTTGGTATAAATTTTCTTCATCAGTAAAGACCAAATCCTAGCCTTATATCCATGTGTGCAACCCAATTACTGATATTTCAAAGCTGAGCAGCGCTATTAAGCCTGTTTAGCGAGACCTTCACCATAACACAGGTCTTAGGTGTTCACATGAGACCTTTCACTAAAGCTCAATAACTTCAAAAAGAAGTATTCATCAAACAAAGCCCTGCATTTTGTATTGAAAAAGCTCTGAGCAAGCAAAAATCTGTGGCATATCTTTATAAGCTACACTAATAGCTAATTACCCTTGTTAGTGCCCATGCCTTGTTTCCAGCAAGCATTACTCACAACTGGATACAGGCCCAGGCTCTCTCAAGCTGAGGTAAAAGAACGTATTTTTCTCTTCTCAATTCCTTTCACCACACTTCTGGAATACAAAATGAGATTCACTGATGGCAATTGAGCTGTTGACAAGTCTTCTCAGCCAGGGACCTAGAATTAGTGTTGCTAACCTTCAGAATTTAAATTACAAACTCAACAGTAATTAGTGTTTTTCTTGGAGCTCCATCTCCTGGAGACTGGTGATTATGGGAGAATTCCTAATTTACCTACTTTAAATGTGCATTTTAAACACTGTTGAAAAATCCAGAAGTGCCTTGACTACCCCTAACAGCTGTATGGGTAAAACCAAAGACTGAATTAACTTTAACTTTACTTATTTCTAATTAAAATTAATTATTATTGTTACAGCAGATGTCATGATTTGCACCCGTTGAATGTTTGGAGGGAGAAATACTCCTGAGTTATCTCCCAGACAAATAAAGGCTGATAATATCAAAAGAAACCACAAAGTTCCTCTTCTGGGGATGAGAGGAAAACAGATGACAAAAAGAGTTTGGGAGAGTCACCACAGAAGAAATTGTGCAGGCACCAAGGGACTCACACTGGGTGTGCTGGTAACTTTGGGAGATCAAGCACCACCTTTCTCCACTGCATAACTCAGATTTTGTTTCTTTGCCAATGGAAATCTTCTCTGGCCAAGCAGACCTAAAAGATACCCACACGCAATATGAAGTGAGCCACTGAAAAATCAAGATGCTCCTGATCTGAACACTTCAAGGTAAATGTACCTCCTGCAGCTGTCTTGACATAAAAACCCAAGTGTTGGCCCCAGACATACAAATCCTACACAGCAACTGAGAAATGGTGACTGCTATAAACTATCGCTACTACTTTAGTGACGATTCATTACTTGAAGAGGATTTCTGTTATTTATTATTTGAATTGAACTGATACATTTATCTGCAGACAACAGAGATCTAATTGAAGTTTCCCTGCAGGCTGGTCCTTGTGTATTCTGAAAGCCAAGACAAACATCTTTTACAACAACACAGAAGGACCTCCTTAATTTAATAAAAGGCAGAACCGCACTAATCTGCAAGAGCATACAGGATATTCAGCTTTCACATTCCCCACGTGTTTTCCTTCTCCTGAATCTGCACTGTCAATGTTTGTCTCCAAGTTCAATTTGCCTTAAGGGTAATAGGACAGTCCCCAGGTTGTCAAACGGCACTGGCTAATTCAACTGGTCCCCCACTGAGCTCAAACAAACAAATCCCCATATCCACACGCAGGGGGGATTCCACAACTCTGAAAATGACTCTCTAGTATTAGTAGCAATTGAGATCCTCTTGTATCGAGAGAAAGACATTTTCTGGTATCTGTAGTAACCGCAGAAGATATTTTCTCTGGGAATTCAGCCTCCCTTGCTCAGTTAGAGAAAGTTCTTCATTCACAAACAGCAATTTTCTGCTTTATTTTTGAATATTGAATGAAAATTTCTATTCACTTGAGGCCTGCTAAGCAGATTGTTGGGTCTTTTATTGGAGTTAGTGCTCTGCAGAGACCATTTGATAGATAAGCTCTTCCTTAGATGTGGTGTTGAGGAGACAACTTAGGAGGTCTCCTCTGAGTAAATGCTGCTGTTCAGTGCTGTAAATGCTTAACCCTTTTTGTTTGTTTTTGCTTTCAGTGCAGTAGGCAGGAAGATAATCCCTCAACTGGGTTACAATGCATAATCTTATTATGCTTTTATGTGATTTCCCCATTTACTTACATGCTGCATGAAGTCTCACCTTGCCTGCTGAAACCTCATCATTCCCTGACTCTTCACTCAACTGATTTTCCTCTTTATAATCTTTGGTTTTCAGATAGCATAGTCTAAAATGCATATCTATATAAAGGTTTAATTACCCTCAATTTATTAACTCTGATTTCCCTTTATCTCAAAATACAGTGCAGGGAAAAATAGCAAACTCCCACCTATAGTGCTACTTCAGCAATGGCATCAAATAAGAGTATGCAATAAATCTCTGACTTACAAGTACATTTTAAAAGCTCCACTTAATCTTGTTAGAAGTTTAAAAAGAAGTTAATATTTAACTTTATATCTACATGTTTTAAAAGTTTATTCTCCTTTGACTTTTTGTTCCAAAAGTGATTTTTGTATGTGAACATTTAACAAGAAATGCTTTCAAAGAGGGGAATTCCATTTGATTTGGCTGAGCTACTGCTTTGTTCTTCATAAAATCAGTCCTTTAAAAAAAAAAAACCACAGGTACACACCAAAACTGGACATTTCCAAAGAATCATTAAATGTTTTTTGAGACTCGGACTCTTTTACAATGGAAATGAACACCATAAATACCTCAAAATAGAGATATAAACAAGGAATCCAGGATTACTCTTAGAAGTGAAATAAAAAGAATGTATTCTCCTCCTAGAACTGTCAGATGCTATCAACATCTGGCTACATCTGCCTGAGTTTATAAGTGGGAAATGATAGTGCAGAATGACGATCTCTAGCTGCACCTGACCAAGATAGTATTTTAAACTGTGACAGCTGAGAACATGGCAGAATTGATGGGAAGCCAACCTTTAAAAAGGCAAGTGCAGAAGCATTAGGCACCTGTTTGCTTTATTGACAGGGCAGGCTTTGTTTAAGAAGAATAGCAAGTATATTTAATCTTCATGTCAAAAGACACAGTGGCATTAAAGGGTAGAGAGTTACCTAAGGGACAAAACTACAGTCTTTAATCATCCCGATGTTCATTGTTTTGGACACTGGAGCTTGATTCAATAACTTCACCCTTGTGTCCTTACTCCCCATTTCCACTGTGCTGACTTCGAAAGGTCTGGGATTCTAGACCTCTTTTTAAAGGTTGTAATTACACAAAACTGGCAACACCAACAAGTTCTGGTTCCAGGTCAAATAACACTAGAGAATAAGAAGGAGATATTAATTATAGAGAGTGGATAATTGCTTCCTTAGTGGCTAATCCTCCCATTTATCTACCCAAAGGGTCAGATCCAGAAACCCAACACCCTTTCAAAGTACAGTGAATAATTTGTCCCTGTGGCCCTGTGCCAGAATTCTCGGCTATTCGCTAATCTGGACTACTTAGGGGTAAAGAGCCTGCGCCAACCATTTAAAGAAAATGTAAACACGCATTTTTCTTCCTGGCCACTTGAAATAAGCACCTTAAACCAGTCAGAAACAGGCACAAATGCAATTCATCACAACCAGTTTCTGTTGTTTAGCCAAGACAAGTAATACTTTGGTGCCTCATTATGCAAAGACAAGGCAAAACACAAGGGTTGTAAGTCTGTCTTCACTCAAACTGGTATGAAGCATGACTGTAGTCATGTAAAGATCTGCTAGGTTAAGCACTAAGGCATTCTTCTCCTTCTCTTGAGGAGAAATGGTAGCTTTTATCACACTTGCCAATACTAAGCTCACAACCAGCGCTGCCAACACACATCATCTCTGAGCAGACACACTCCCATGCTTCCAGTCAAAGCCATTTGGAGTCAGATAGCCAAGTGAATAGTCTGGCAGCAGGTCAGTGGCCTCTGACTAATCAGACAAAACAAAATAGTGAAGTTAACATTATTTTCCTATGATGAATCCTACTGATCAACCACTTTGCACACATGATGAATGCAGAAAGTCACGGTGAGATTTTTCAAGTAAGATATGCCTCTTTTCTCTTTGAAGAACCCCTAGCACCCATCAAACAACAGACTTGCCTCGCTATCTCTAGCTTACACCTCCAAATCATCTGCTCTATTTTATTTTGGTCCCCATGCATAGGAATTTTTACATGGCAGGCAGAGTGACCACAAGGCAAGTGGTTGGTAAAAAGCCATCATGCCAAGCAACAACTGGAAATAGCTCTCTGCTGCCGTCCCTTCCACAACTCCTGTACGCATTTTCCCCCATCTCTACCGCAGAACAAGCCCATACTTCTGAATGAATATAAAATTAAACCCATCAAACTCTGTTTTAACAACTTTGAACCAGCAGAGGAAGTTCTTGCATTGCAACACTACAGCATTTTTAATTGCTAAAGCCCTAATGGCAGATTTCCTTTTTGGTAAGATTAGACTCCCACAGGGAAGTTTTGTTCCATTAGCTATTCCAAAGGAGAATCCTGCCACTTTAAGTGACATGGGCTCAGATTCAGATCCAATACAATATTAAGCTCTTAAGTCCTGCTTGAAATCCGTATTTCCCACCAAAAATCAACCAAGAAGCCAGGAGTCCCAGCTGGAGCTAAGATCCTACTTTGTCAAGACCCTACTTAAGTCACGATGTTTCAACAACCGCCAAGTTTTGGAGCTGCATCTCCCTGCTTGTTGTCCATTAAGGGAACAGTAACAACACTGAACATGGAAGGAGCTAAACTCCAGTCCCTCGGGTAAGGAAGGATCATTACAAAGCTGACTTTTCACACAAGTAACTGCCTCAGACCAGGGCAGAGCAAAGCATTTTAATTTATTTCCTGTAATATCTAGACAATTTAAACAAGCCTCGACAGCTTCTTTTACAAAATTGGAGAAATAAAATAATGAGGCTCACAAAAAAGAGCTGAATGAATGCATCAGGCAGATGAAGGGATGCTCTTCATGACATTTAAATATTATATGATATCTTCTATTTCATCCATCATCAATGACTCTCATGTATTTTCTTTCTTGATGGCACCTTTTGCTCCCCACACAGACCAGAACTGCAATTTGTTACAGGACAACAGAACCTTTTTGCTTTTGATATTTAATATCAGCAATTTACTTGGCATGCACAGGGGGTATTTTAAGGCCATATTTCCCAGGCATTGGTCCACTTTCCAATCGGAAAGTGATTCTGGAGAGCGGGAAAAACTGGTGCCTCAGCAGCAGCTGGCAGAGACACACAGTCCATACTTCCCTCTTTATTTATGTCTATGCTGCCTTAGCAGGCAAGAGATTTGGGCAAGAATTTGATCTTCTCTTCAACACACAAAACAACATATAATCAAACTCCACTAATCAAGCCAAAGTCAGTTTCGAGCAACGTGGCAAAGACCTATTTATCTAAAGAGTGCAAACTTTGTGTTTGAACTACAATTTGGGTTTTTACCTCCAGGTTTGGGACTTTTTTTCCTTTTCCCCCAGCCTGCTTGTGAGTCAGTCTCTGCCTGCAACATTCCTCAGAGAACTGCCTTTGTTTCCTTTCCTGCTAGGAAAACGCCTGCCATACAGCAGGCACTGTCACAGCCTAGTAAGTTGGCACTTTGTTACGCTTTTCCACTCCAACAGCCCTCTGCAGCCATCAGCTGCAAAGCAACCTACAGAGGCTGCCAATTAATTTACTGGGCCATTAATCAATGTATTCTATACCGGCAACTTTCAAACAGATAAAAGCCATGCAGGACCAGAGCAGAGATGCCAGATTGCCCATGCTTGGCTGAGCTGTACTTGGTTCAGCTTCTCCTCTGTGTAAGGGTAGAAGGGGAGGGAGAAGTTGGAAAGCAGTTGGGAGGGCTCGGACAGACGTATGGTGGTACATTAAAATCAGATGGCTGAAGCTGTTTTCCTGCCCACTTTCCTTTGATGGAAACATCAAATTCACACAGAAATTGGCTCCTGAACTGCCAGTTTTTAGTTGAAGAGGTGCCCAGCCTTTGGCTATGGCAAGTCACACAGGCTCCTCATTTCAAACAGTTTTATTTACAGTATGAGCACAAACCAGATGCAGGACAGGATATGGAAGTCATATCTGATTCCCAATGCCCATGTTTCTGTCATGGATATAAATGTGACAGAGTCATTTGTATTATATGATGCTTGGACAAGTACCCATCAAGTTCCATGGGACCCATAGAGTCCCTCTGAAACACCATGACAGGGAGCAGGTCACAACAGTTCAGATGGCCAGAAGCTGTTCCTTCTCCAGTTGCTGGGGGGACTCAGGAAAGTGGATACCTTGGAGCAAAGAAGGTCAGTTTTTCTGGCAGAGACCTCCACCACTGGGAACTCAAGAGACCTCGAAATGACTGTCTCCTGACTGTGGGTCCCCACACAGTGTATTCACATCTCACTTCCAGCTGAGCCACTGGGGTTGTCAAACCTTTATGCCAGGTCATTGGGGTACCTGTGGCACAGAGTTGGCAATGAAATATGGAAACCTTCATCTGCCCAGGTACTGGCAGGACCCTGCTTAGGCTGCAAGTGTGCAGGGATGAATGGTGGTGCACCGCTTCAGGCATAATTTCGAGCACATCCTGGCAACAACAACCCTCCAACATATCCCATCACTCATAAGGGGAACCAAGGTACTGAAGAGCATCATCCCTGGACCACCAATATAATGTGTATAGGGGCTAACTCCAGTCAATATTTATGTGGGGTTTTAACCTGCCCCTTTCCTTCTAGGCATTTACTACCAGCCCAGTCTTAATTTCCACTGTTCATTGACACAAATGTTTCCAGAGAGAGGACTACTGAATGTCTCCAAGCCCATTTAACCTCCACCTCACAAGGTACAGGGGTGGGTCCTGTATAAACAGAGGTTTTGTTTGAGGGCCTCTGACAAAGCAGAGCCTGACCTTTCCCCTTCAGCAGAACAGCAGGCTTCAATCAAACCTTACTGAGGGTTGGGGCTATTTTCCCCTCTCACAGGTCAGGGTGATGCTTGAACTCTCCTTGCCCCCCCACCCACCCCATCAATCTCCCCCCTGCCCGGACCAACATCTGGGGCCACTGTGATTTATAATGGCCTCCTCCACAGCTGCATCTCCTCCGGGGGTTTCCCAGCTACTGCTGAGTGCCTCTGTTCGCTGGACTGCGTGGCAGTTGGGTCCCCTTCCAGCAGCAGAACCTCAACTCTTTGCAGGAGTAGGAAGACACTTGCCAGATCAATGTTTTCACATGATATTCTACTTCAACACACGGTGCTCTCTTAGGAAGACGTTAGGTTGGAGGAGGCTGAGTCCTATATATTGTTTCAAAGCGTGGCAGTGTTTAAGGCATTTACGGGTAAAAACATGTTGGTTCTGACCTGTGATAATGTAAACAGGACTCTAGATGAGAGCTAAGAAATTAGAGCCTATATTACTCTACAGGGATTGTAAAGGATCATAGGGGAATGGTTCAGCTGTGTTTAATTTCAGCTACTCTCAGGTTGTATACAGGTCATTGTCACTGCAGCATCGCTGCCATCAAACCAATGTCATGGTACACTCGCTGAAAATCTAGCACATTGAGCTCTCATAACACTAAATGCACTAAACTACTAGGAAAATGTTCCTCCTTTCCCTTCTGCCAGGAGACACAGAGTGCTGACTGGCTGTGTCCCAGTTACAAGCACATTTTTCAGTAAGTCTTCTTATCATAAATAGACTTTTCATTATTTTGCAGCCAGATGAGGTCTGGCTACTATTCTGGGCACTGCTTTATAGACTAACAGCTATTATCAGACTGTTTCAAGCTTGGGCACTCATGAGTAGGGCTGCAACAATGGCCCAGAGCCCAGGACAAACCTTTGCCTGCAGTGGATGCTTGCTAAAAGAAAACAGCACCAGTGTGCAGCCAGGTGAGGTGGCCAGAGCATGCAATTGGATTTCCTGGGCTCTTGTTTTAGGCAATAGAGCCAAGCTCAGCAAACCCTGCTCATTGTTTGTTTCCTGGAAAAATACTACACCAGTGGGTAGGTGAAAAAGGTAAGGAACATATGCTTGCGTTGAGCATGGAGCAAAGCAGAAAGTAGGACCTTACCCAACTTCTCTCCCCTTACATCTGGGGTATCTCTTGGCCCACATCCCTGCAGAGAAACTCAGGATGGAAAGTGCCTCAGCATGTGCTGATGCACGAGCGTGTGCTGTTGCTAAGCACACTAAAAATTCATTGAAATGAAAGGAGCAGCAGATTCTCTGTGAAAGCAAAACCTGATGACAAGATCTGAGGTTGGGCCAAGCCAGAAAAAGAGGTGTTTCTATCTCAGAGGTCACTCTTGAAAACTGAAATATTTTTTTTCCCTTTTTTTTAGTCTCCAAAACACTATTTCCTGCCTACTCCAGTGGAGATGAAAGGATCCAAGAAAATGAAGAGTTGAGCCTAAACACATTATGCTGAGAAGAGCCTACAATCTCATCTCAGAAATAGATATCAGGATTTCTGAATCTTATAGATTTGTGGATAAGAGGACACAGTAAACACAACCTTCCCTACAGAACAAAAATATTTATCAGTCCCTTCCAAAAGAATGAAAAACCAGGATTATTTCTTCTTGCTGAGCCACTGATCATACCACTGATCATACACTGCCAGTGCCTCATTAACTTTTACTGGACGCCTGTCTCTTAACTACCCAAAAACCATCCAAAAAGGCCAAAAAAGACAACAGGCCTAGATGGATCCCGCAGGCCTGCACTCAGCGAAGACATCACATAAACAGGGTTTTAGAGGAATCACATACTGCTTTTCTTCTTCAAAGCTACTATTGGCTCTCCTTCCTTCCAAATTAATTGGAATCAGAATGCCAGGCCATCTGGCACATCAAAATTCATCTTCAGATTTCATTATCCAGCCCACTGACCCCAGTGTTTCCTCCCATTGACTAATGAGATTAGCCCATCACCTCCTAATTGCAGCATTTATACCTAGTCTGTTTTACAACACCCAAGAAAACAAATCCCCAGGTTGTTTCAGAGTGAATGAATGTCATTCTGCTTTAGAACAAGCACAGCATTTCTAAGAGTAAGAGATGGAACATTCATCAAAACAATTAATTAATGTCCTTAGGCTGGAAAGTGAAAAACAGAAAATACAAACACAAACACGGTTTCCTCAATCTTTGGGCTTGTTTAGCTCTATCAGAGCAGTACAAGGGGTATTACCTAGCATTCCTCACAGTAAGGTAGCAACTGCAAGGCTAGTAATCCACTCCGTAGATATTACTAGGTAACGACACTAACAGAGGGCAGTATCACCACCCTAATAGGAAGTTTCCTGCAAAAAGAGTCCTAAAAAGACAGAAACAAGGAGTTACAGAAACATTTTACATCCATAACAGCAAAGCTCCAAGAACAAAAAAAGGCACAGGAGATGGGCTAAAAGTCCGGATGTCACCTTTACTGCTCTCCACTTCAGTGTTTTTGAGGATCCATCTAGTCTAAGCTATCTGTCTGGACCTTCTTTGGGTCTATGGAGAGGAATCAGCTATCATGGGATGCCAGTGATCTCTAGATGTAGATATAATGCAGGTCAAATGATGCATTCCCTGTAAGTCCAAAGAAACAGCTTAGGTTAGATGAACGTGTCTTTGGAACTGTTTAGGAAGACAGAATCCCATTTCTGATGGCACAATCTGTGCCTCAGTTTCTCCATCTGCAATTGGTATTTATTCTCTATGGTAAAAGGCCTTTACAGCCATGAATGACCAATGCTACGTAACTGTGAATTACTCGATAGATTTATTGAACATGTTACTTGGAGACTGCTGGAAATTCAGAACTAGAGAGAAAAAGAGGGAGAAAACATTACGAGTTTCAAGTAAAACTAGAAAATCTGAAGTTGCCACAAACAAAAAGCACCTGGCCTGCCTTGACTTGGAGGCAAACCAAGCCTCCAAGGTGTTTACCTGTAACCTTACCTTACTACTACAGGTTTTAAAGTTTCCAGAACACTCCTAGAAGCCTTAATAGAAACACCAATAAAGATTTATCACTGAAGCACTAGCATAAACAAGCCATCAGAATGAGAATAAAACAGCCTTCACCACAACACTCAAAACACACTAAGCTTTGCTCGTGCCTGAGCACCAGGAGTGCTGGATGCTCCTCTCACATGGCCAGACAAGACTCAGGTGGATAACAGCCTGGAAGAGTAAATTTCCACCTCTGTCCACAAATCTCCTGCATGCTCTCTGTCTAAATACACTATCATATGGCCATTTTTCTGTTAAGAGTGCTTTCCACATGCCTGATGCCTATAAAAACTTCTTACCCTCAATGCACAATCCCACAGCGGCTGGAGCACAGCTGAGCTCTGTTGTCACATGAGCCAGGCACCATTTACATGACAGCTTCTCTGCAATGCAAATCAGACTCATTGTCACCAATGGAAAAAAACCTAAATGAAAAGTTATTGCCTCTTGATAGCCACTCCTTCGAGAACAGAAAAAGGGTATTGACCTCACCCTCACCCCACTACCACCAGGCAAAGTATTCAGGGAAAAGCCTGATCTCCCTTTACAACCATCAGCATTGCCGCTAGGCCAATAACATAGAGCTGGGATGGAGGCAGCCGAGACTCCTCCAGAAAACTACGCTAGGAAATGTGCCAGAAAGGCCCTGAAGTAAGGAATCAAGCATCTAGCCAGCCTCCCTCCCCATCCAGCATTTCATAGCTTGAGCCACTTTGGCCAGCAGACCCAGAACTGCAGCTCTGTACTAACATTAAGAAATCTGAGATGAGCTTAAAAGGCAGTTCTGCATCCAACAGGCATGGGTAACATCCTACCCAGGGTAACATCCATCCCATTACTGTACTAACAGCATTCTGAAGCCCTCATAACCCCACAGCAGAAAAGTAGTTTTCAACTATTATAAGACTTCTGCAAGAAAAGGGACAGGTCTGTGTTTCAAGATGATTCCAAAATCTGCGATCAAGGTGGGTCAGGCCAATTTGACCCTTTGTAAAACACGTAAAGCTTGGACCGAGTGAATTTTGATACTGCACTGGGGAGCAGAGGGGGCTCAGCTAGACTGCAGTGCCAGTGGTGAAGAAAGCAATAGAAGTGTTTCATTCTCCATCACCTCTGCAAGAGTGGCACAGGGACACTAGAGGAGATATCAGAGTTCGCTGTTGTCAGGCCGAGGCGGCAAAGGAAATGCTTCCACCAGGTGCAGCTGCACATCTGTCATTCTCTAGGTCTGTTGTTTGGCTTAGGCAGGCAGCCACCATTGGTCTTACAAGCTAGCGACTTGTTTAAGCAGTGTAACACCAAGAGAATATGTTGGCAAGCTTCAAGATATGGGTAAACCCTCTGTATGTTCCTTTGGAATTCATTCCAATGCTTTGGACTGCTGATGTACAAATAAAGGCATTCTTACCAGGAGTAACTTCATCTGACTAATCACAGACAGGACTAAATAAAAACACTCATTTGAAAGCAGCGGGTAGACAGGACCACCTATCTAACCATCTGCTCAGAGTTATCTATCTACTTCAGGTGACCTTTCTATGTCAGAAATTCTTCAGAGAGGCAGCACTACTAATGGGGCAGTACACATATCCTTCAACTTCCCAGCCCCAGAACTATTTAGAAGTCCCCACAATCCAGGTAACTATGGGATCTGAGCTCAAAAAAAAACTAGCAAGAAATCAAGCTACAGTAAAAGACACAAAGACACTCAGGAATCATGTAATTGAAAGAGACAGGCAGGGAAATAGCGGCTGAGTCCCACAAACCCCAGCTTCTTGTGGTGAGCTTTGGCGCTGTGTAGGCAGGGGCACACGGGAGGTCTGCGACAGTCTCTTAAATCACAGGCTTCCCTCACACTTGAGCCAGGCTTGGGGTTACAGTCCCAGACTTCAGGAGACCCAAGGGTTATGCCTCCAATTGGCCTGACAATATTTTATTTCACTGAATGTGATTTCTTTCCCATGTGCCTCATTCTCCCTCATGCACATAAAGGATGGAAGCCTCTGAAAAAGCACTGAAAGACATTCAGGGTGGGCATTAGTTATTATTTTTGACAGCACTAAAACAACATATGAAAAGGGTTTCTTTGTTGCTTTCTATTTTTTTTTACCCCTGAGAAACAGAAGACAATGTCACATCCAATCCCTGCCTGATCTAGCAACAGAAGCTGACTCTGTCACAGCACTGCAGAAGTTGTGCTTTTGAGGGAGTATTGTTTTTATTTCAGGAGAAAATAAAAAGGAAATGAGCAATCCCAGAAGGAAAGAGTTGAATGCTTGCTCAGGCTGTGCCATGAAGAAAAGAGATTGCCATTGTCAAAGGGTGTTACATTGTCCTGGTCTTTCCCAGAAAGCTTAAAATATCCAAAAATGTAACAAGAACAGAAAACAGATCTGTTTCTTTGGCTGTCTATTTGCAGTCTGGCTGATGAGAGAGACTATAGCTTAGCAGTGCTAATTACCCTGGTTAACCCTTGTTCTTGCTAATGACATTTATTTAAAAAGCCATCAAGAGTGGGCACAAAGAGAAGCCAACTCTCCCTCTCCTGAACAGCCCCACTGCTTTAAATTGAATTACTTACAGAAGTCAGGACTCCTCACCACTTAAGCATTCACTTCCAGGCTAATCAATAGCAACAAATTACTACAATAGCTGTCCAGGCTCATTCTTTCATTGGTGCCACTTTCAAAGATTGTCCACAGTCTGCCCCCTTGCTAGATTGCTTCGAGCATAAACTTCCAGACAGGAGTCAAGCTCCAGGTAATACATCCAAGATCAATCAGAGAAATAGGGCATAACAATACACTTAAAAGATCAGAAAATGGCTCTTAACCCAGGAAGCTGTGGGATTCACCCCTCTTAGCAACTTTACAGTGGTCCCATCTTATGGAAGCAGCTAGAATCAACCAGGACTGTATCTAATCTCCCAGAAACGAGTGGGCTCAGAAAGAGGAAAAATTACAGATAAGACAAATAAGTAGATAAATAGACAGAGTGACAGGCATATAGACAGGGTAGATCCGAAAAGCAGAACATGAGGATGCAAAGGGAAGCCAGAGAATGACATCAGCAGCATGTACAACACCAGCACTGAGATAGGGCCAACACGAGCATGCACATAAGCATCTCCAGAAGCAGCAGCATCACTGCTCAACGCTGCCCCTGAGCCACAACATCACTCCAAAAGCCTGCTGCAGACATAGTCATGCTGCTCTTGTGCTGGCACCCACGTGCACCAAGCCATCTCAAGGCTCGTGATCCCAGCTGCTTGATAAAGCAGCTTGGACAAACTATGCCCAACTCATCAAGAAAGAGCTGATAACCACCACCAAGAAAGACCAAACCAACACAGATGAAAAGGTTTGTCTTTCTTTTCCTCAACAGAAAGAGATTCCTGTGTCCAGATGTTGGAGAGCCTGGTATAAATAGGTCCAGATTTTCCGATGTGTAGAAGAGAGCAATGCTGAAAGACAGAAGAGAATTATCTTCTGTCTCTCAGGTCAAACCAATGAAGAGAGGCTGTTAATTTCCAAAACCCTGCAACAGGCATCTTAATCAGTCTTACACTCCAATGACTTAAATCAAGGGAAACATTTAAAAATCACTTTATCATTCATATTGTGATATCACACTGGTCAATCAACTTCCTTTTCACCCCCCAGCAGGCTTTCCCCGAGCAGAAATAATCACCACCAGCTCCATCACACAGATGTACAAGCGATGGGAAAATGTAGAGGAGGCTGGAGCGAACAAAAGGCACCTCAGGCCTGCTGGGGTCAGAATGCGTATCTGTAGGGTAGGCTGGATTCTTCACTAATCCAGCTCTGTTTCTAATGAGATTGGTTCCCATTACAGCAAAAGAAGGTCCATGGCTTAATTTGCCAAGGGGACCATTGTCATGCAGCTTAGGGAAGCAAAATAATCTTATCAGTTTGAACTTGAACCCTGCCCTCCAATTATATGGACAATGTTTAAGAAAAGAAAGATAAAGAAAAAGTGATTTTAATTTATCCAGCCAGAAAAACGGATTGTCTAACACCAAGCATTCAGCTTCCTGCAGCTGCTGATAGACCTTAGCACTCAAGCCACTGGTTATACCACTGCTAAAATGTTCTAACTACTATCTGTGCATGCTAACACTGAACCATACCCAAACCAAACAGCATCAACCACACTAACAGCACACCTTATCAGTACAGCAGAGCCTCTGCTCTGGCAGTATAGTGGAAGCCTGGGGCTGCCAGCTAAAGACAAACAAACCCAAAGGGCAGGAAGAATCAGAAATTTTTTTGCCCCTTCTTGCTGAAAATCTCTCTGCTTCCCTGTTCAATCTGCCAGCTCCCCTTGGCTGCTATAAAGACTGTCCTCTTCTGGGAGTTCTGCATCCCACACAACGCAGCTAAAACAAAGAACATTTTAGCAATGACAGCCAGCTTCATCTATTCTTTTTTCTATACAATTCATTCCATCAAAGTTGTTTAGCTGAACAAAAACCAGTGCAATCCATTATTGTGAGGCTAACAATAAACTAACATGTGAGCACAGCGTGGGTCACAGATGTGTGCGCTTCATCATCAGCTGTGGAGCCACTTCCCTGCTCAACTCACTTTTATAAAGCTTTAAACTCTTTGAGCTGGAATTCAGCCTGAGCACATAAACCAGGAAGCAAGCAGTATTAACACAACAGAAGCAGCCCCTGTACAAAAGATACATGAAGAGACAAATGTGCTTTGGAAACGGTCAGATCAACAACCTCAGTTTCCAAGGGGTTACCCACACAATAAAAATCCAGAGAGAAAATAAACTGGACAGATGCCAGGAGGTCTATTTTTAGTGATATCACTTGTACAAGAGGATCTTATTTGTGGCTTTGAGTAGACGTGCACTTTTTTTTTTATGAAAAGACAGAAAGAAACAAACCAAAATTTGGAGGGGAAAATGTATTCAAAACTCATTTTTAAGGATCTCTTAGAAGACACTTCAAGGACTGACTGCAAATTTGTAACCCAATTTTAAGTACACTTATCCCAAATAAAGAAACCATCAAATTATGCCTGTACTAAGAAATAGAAAGCTATGCAAAACCATACCCTTCTTACAACTGCACTTCATGGGCTCAGGTTTTATCTGCCAACTGAAAGCCTGCTATCACATCCACCTCTAGCTTGTATACACATAAAATACAGGTGTAATATTGCCCTTTCCTTAGCACTCTGGATCTGGCTGTGATGAAGTTAATTTTCTTCATGGCAGCTGGTGTACTGCTGTGCTTCAAACCTGTGATGAAAACACTACTGATCATATGTAAATGTTTTAGCTATTGCTGAACAGTGTTCTCACAGCATCAGTGTTTTCTGTTTCTCACTTTGCTCCCCAGTGAATATACTGGGGGCTGCACAAGAGGTTGGGAGAGGACACAACCAGGTAGATGACCCCAACTAACCAAAGAGATGTTCCATGCCAAATAACATCATGTTCAGCAACGAACTCCAGTGTGGTTTAAGTAAAGCCAGTCGTCTTTTCCTTGGGAACTGGCTGGGCATTGATCTACCTCTGGCAGGCACATCACTTCTTTTGTTTTCTTTCTTTTTGCTTCCATTTCTCCTTCAACAGTTACGAAACTATTTTTATCTTGACCCAAGAGTTTTCTTGCTTTTACTCTTCCTCATCTCTCCCCCTGTCCTACAGGGGGTCAGACAGAGAGGTAAACCAGCGGCTGTGTGGTGCTTAGCTGCCTACAGGGATTCACCCACAACAGTTCAGTGCACTTGACTTTGCAACTGTAATGGTCATTTTAAGCCATGCAGCCTATCTGCATATGTGCATTACAGTATTGGAGAAGAAATTGTGTATCAGGCACCACATATTTCTTCCTGCCTACCACAGTTTGAGAGGCTGGTTAAGGGGCTACTCCTGAAGAAAAAGGTAGTTACTGAACAACTTCCGAAACACTGGGCAGTTAAAGCTGCTGATGCTTTGCTATTTCTGCCTCAGATTCTTATCTGCACAATGCAGGTAACGCTCCAGACTCTCCTTCTAGAAGGGTAAGTATATCCCTGCTTGTAAGACACTCATAACAAGCAGAAGAGGGTTTAAATAACACATGGTAAATAAGACCCTAGGGCCATAATGAAGCAGAGGCATAAAGAAAATGATGGTGAGGCAGTTGTCTCGTGCACTGGGCAATAAATACAGGAGTCCCAAGCAGGTGGAGAAAGTGCAGCAGTGCACTCACAAGTCCTACACACAATACAGAGTTAAGAGATTTCCCAAAGACTGGGGCCCAAAATTGAGCGTAATCCAGCTATAGCCGCTCAAGTTACCACCTATCAGTCTAATTACACTGTGTCTGCACTCTTGGCCCAGCACAGCTCCAAGGGAAAACAGTGAGCCAAAAGCCTTTGCAAATTACAACAAACACGGGAAATGGATGCCAGGAATAGCATCTGCCATAGAGCAATCTTAATATTAATGCAGACGAGCAAGGAAGAAAGGATCATAGCCAAGCCCACAGATCCTAGTCACAGGATGTAGGTCACTCCAGTCCACAGAGTGATACAAAAATCACAGAGGAAAGATCCACAGAAAATTCCCCACTGCTGTGCTTGGCTTTATATTTACTTGTTGGACTAAAACTCAATATTAAACACTTGAGGCTAATGCAATCATGTTGATAAAATCATAGCGGTAAAACTACATGTCTAATAGCAGATGTAAATAAAACACCACCATCATATAGGGTGTCTCAGAGTAGGTGGTCTGAATGGCCCCTTCTTCATAAGTAGCACCAGCAGGTTCCTAGTCTATCAAGAATTTAGTATAAGTTAGGTGAAGACAATCCTCTCACACAGCCTGGCAGTTCTGGTGCTTTTATGGGCTGCTGGAGGTGTGACAAGTGTCTCTGCTGGCAACCAGTGTGTTGATAGAAGGTCAAAACATGACATAGCAGTTTATCATGAAGTTCTTTGGTCGTAGGTGGCTGATAAAACTAATTGTACACTTCTAGACTTTCTTCTCTTAATATAACATTAAAAAACAGAACCTTTTTTTACATCTTTCTTCCTCTGTTGTTAATGATGTGGGATATTTTTCCAGCACATGAATGTGACCTCCCCTACCCACTACAACTAAAGTGCTTGGACAAGATCTGATGCAGATTCTTCAACAGTATGCTACATGCATCTATTAATTCAAATACACTTCTGAAACCTGCCCACTAGGAGAGTTTGCTCAAACTGCAGCTCTCATACACATCGCGCCATCTCCATGGAAGGATCCAGACGGACTCAAGAGTGATTATTGTACAGCAAGACTTAACACCCAAAAGAGCCACATCAACATTGATACCACAGCATCTACCAACATGATTCAAGAGAACATGGTATATTTGAAAGGAATCAGCCAAGATTTATTTTACTCTGCAACTCAGAACTGCCAAACTATCATTTTCTCTCTGACATAAAAAGACATGCACTGGGTTCCAGGCAGCCAAGCATTAAGCATCCCTGAAAGAGCAGACATACATACTTTAATTACTACAAATGAGCTCATATACTCAGTGAACTGAGCCAGGAATACCTGCATCAGCCCAAAACCAGACTGAAACACTACTCACCATCTTTTCTCAGGCAAAAGGAGTATCTAGGTAAATAATAATAACAACAACTCTTCAAGCTGTTTTCTTAAAAATGTTCACGGTTATTACTTCTGTATCAGATTTAATCAGCAAGACTAGGAGCTGGGATGCTGAAATCAAGTTCTGTGCATCCTGTGAAGTCTTTGGCAAGCCAGCAAAGTTGCCTTGTACCAAACCTCCCTGACCAAAAAAACCTCTGAACTACTTCAAGCAATACATTGGGTCTGCTCCTGCAGGTAGCCACCTGCCTTTCAAGGGACAATATTCAAGGCTGAATCTGTGAAGGTCTTGGGTATCCAGATAAAAAGGAATGACAAAAGACAAAAAAAAAAACAGGGGTAGCCACTTCAAATGGTCCCCCCACAGGGACAGGGATTGTTATCTTGGAATGGAAAGCAGAAGGTTCAATCCATACATGCTCAAACATGCAAAGCACAAAGAACCAATCCCAAATACAACATGTAAACAGTTCTGGTGTTAGCCACCTAAATCACTGCACATGCAACTAAACACAGCCCAGCCTAATTTTCAGCTCTGAACACCAAGCACTTTGAGAGATCAATCCATGTTTATACTAACATCAACAAATGGATCAGCAAAAGTGCCAAGTGTAAATACACAGTTTCCCCAACATACCACACATACACTTAACTTACAATTTTAGCATCTAAGTATCTTGGTTGAGAAAGGATACATTAAAATTCCCATTATTTTTTAATTGACTAAATATTTGTTATATAAAATCTGCTTACATAAAATCTGCAGAGTCTTAAATTAGTGAACAATGTGTACCTGTGGACATAAACAGTTGCTTTCTTTAATCCTGCAGCATTTGTATCCCTAACAACACACAGACATAAGGAGAATGCCGCAAGGACATTTTCCTCAGACTGTGCATCCAGTGCATCCTGGGATATTTTGAAAGGAGAATTACCAGAGTGGATGTGGGGGTTTTGGTTACTAATACTAATTAAATACAGTGTTCCTAGTACTAAAAAAAGTTTGGATTGGTGGAAAAGTTTCCAGGCCACAGCAATTAATAAATACTATGCAAATATTGCCAATCGTCATGCTGACATTGGGATCTCTGGGGTTTCTTGGCTCTTGCTGACAGCTCTGATGGCTAAACCAGAGGATTTCCACATGACATGAGCCAGATGCGGGTATATGGCTCGAGCACAGCACACCAGTGTTCTAGTCACTGCCTATGCAAGGTTTCACACGAGCCCCTCACGAGACATACTGGCACCCACAGCAACCTATTCATCCCTACCTGACAGTTTCTCCTTTCCCTGGAACCACAAACCCAGACCTGTAGCTGTTTTTTTTGCAGCAGTAACAGCAGTGCCTCTGGTCACAACCCAGAACCACAAACATAGAACTGGAAACACGTGTTCCTTTTCCTGAAGCTCAGTTTGGTTCCCTCAGCTGTCTATAAGAGTAAACTGAACATTTTAAGAGTAGGCAAGCACTGAGTCGTCCCTCACAACATTATCATCACAACTGTTGGGAAACCTGCAATGTTTTCTGGAGCAGGCCTTGGGATGGGAATGCAGAGACACTTGCATCTTTGCTTAATGTAGTATATTGATGCCCACAAAGCTTTATCCCTGCTGACAAACAACCCTCCAAGGCACCAAAATACCCCCAGCTTTTGTGCTGCTTCTCCTTCTCTTCCAAAACCACCTGAACTGGCACTTGATATCCCTTCATTGATTTCCTCCTACAACACCTCTCAGAGGTCTTTACACTACTTCCCAACAACAGATAGAGATATGTGACACAAAAACAAATGCAGCTCGCGGCCCTGCTCAGGCACAGCTGCCAGACCCAGCCATCCCCTTTAAGCTCACCGTGCAGCCACATTCCAGAACATAACAGAAGAGGCCAAAGCTGGTCTTTGATGAAGTTTTAGACTTTGTCCCCGCTGCAAAGGAGAAATTCTCTACCCCAGCACAGACCTCCCTCAGTAAGCCAAACTGCAGCCCACACAGCTGTGATGGATGGGTTGGCACAAACAACCTTCAGCTGAGGAGGAAAACATTGCCTGGGGCAATGACCTCTTCCAGCAGTAGCCTGAGGTCCATCCAACCTCCTCATTCAGAGCCTTTCACCAAGAAAAGGTATGGAGGTGGCCTGCCTTTGGCTTAGTCTTTAAAGAAAGTCTAAAGTATGTCTGTTTGCCCCTGAGGACAAAAGCACAAACCTCACTACTGCATTGCACCTCCGCACTGGAAAAGAAATTGTATCTGCCTTTCTCTTGAAAAACCCTTTTGCAGCCTGCAGCTTTCAACACATGGAAATCCTGGACCCCCCTTGACACCATCGACCCATTCAAGGCTCCAAAACCAATATCAAAGTCTGACTAAAGACATTCAGAAGCTGTCAGCATGTAGATTTTGGTGATAATTTGGTGAATGGACTTGTCAAACAAATTGCCTTTATTATGGACTGATTAAATGCAATCAGGGAGAAGTGCCTTTCCCCTCCCAACTCCAGCCCTCATCAGCTCAAACAAACACACTGAGCCAATTAGCAGGGAGGTGGCAAAAAGCAGCTTTCACTTGAAACCTGCCATTCTCAGAGAAATGGAAAAAAAAACAACAAGAAAATGTCTTTGTGCTTTCAAAGCCAGGAAGCGCCTCCAGGGAGAGCTCCCAAAGCTACCCGGGGCTCACCTGCAGGGTGTGGATGGGAGTTACCACTATTCATCTGGCTCCAAGCCCAATCATCTCCCTTAAGCAAAGTGCTGCTCACATCCAGCTTGTGCCAAATAGAACACAAATATTAAAGCAGGCTCAGGGGGAGGAGCACTACTGGGGCTGTTATTCCTCCAGCTTTATGTCCTGCAGCTGAGTTCTCCTGTGTTAGAAAAGCATGAGCTCCTAAAGCTACTTCCATGCCTAGAAATGTAAGTTTTTAGCTTAGGTCCCTAAAGGAGATTCTCTATTGTCTGCAAATGGTTGAGTTCACTGACAGCCTTTTCTATACTGCAGCAGTAGCAAAGTGATTTCTCTGCTAACATGAAACTTATAGCCATTAAATATCTGATGCCACTACCTTTCTCTCCAGCATGCCTGAAATTAGCTAATGAATGGAAAAGTTATTGAGGGAGGGGATAGCACTGGAGCACAGCATCATAATCACATAAGCCTAGTTCCCTGCAGGTATACAGCTGGAAATTAAATGGTCGCCCTGGCTGGCAGAGGGCAAATCAGAATTCAACATGTGTTTGCACGAAACAGCTTCAGAGACAGGAATTCCATGGCTGGAACTAGAAACAGCACACAGGATATGAGCAATAGCTGTTGACTAAGCTTTTGACTTAGCTTTCAATGTCTGCAATTTTGGGTTAGCACCAAAGGCTAATTTTGGCATTAACCTCTAAAGAGAAAGCTCTGTGCACTGCACATGAATCAATGCATCCCAGAGCCTACACAGAGGAGCTATGGCATAGCTTCCCCTGGCACCACAAGCCATTGCTTTGTCTTGGAATCTCACCACAAATAGAAAAGGGCTAAAATAAAGGTGAAGTTTTATCAGCCAGAGAGATTTCAGAGAGTTCATTTGCCAGGACTGCGATTAGGATTAAGGGTTTACAGTTAAAACAGAGACTCAAAACACCAGCCTCATCAGAGTCTTCAAGTGTCACCTTGAACATAAGTGGTATGTGACACATCATGACACTTGGTCCTGAGCCTTCAAACAGCCCTGAGCACAAGAACTGGTCACAGAATGAGATTAGATCCAGAGCCCTACTACAAGCAGCCACAGCGAAAAGTCCAGGCCTGCTTAAGAAGTGGCTGTAAAGTACCTGATAACTCCTCTCTCTCCCCAAGAACCTGCTTCCTACCCCCACACCCTCCTGCAAACATCAATGTCTAAAGAACTATTAAAGAAAACAACTTCAAAACTCTTCACATAGTTCAAATACTTCACTTAAAAGGAATTTTAATTCTTACATCTCAGATTGCACCAGTCCCCAGCAGGACATGCGCTCATCACGTTCACGTTGTGGCATTTGAACTGTTCAAACAGGAGGGATGGAGCCACAGTGTCAGACCATGCACACAGGGGTCTGGGAGCTGAGATGATGAAGATCCTCACCAGCTCTACCTGTGCTTTGCCGTGAGTGCCACCCTGAGCCTCTCCTTACACTCTCAGGGTACCTTCTCATGACCTATGAAAAGAGGAGATCTTCCAGCAGCCAAAACACACACCTTGAAGACCCAGCCAGTGCAAGAGCAGTATGGTGAGCAGTGGGACATGGATGTTTGTGCAATTCTTGGTAAGTCTTTCAGCCAGTTCTGTTGCACAGCTGCACTGTGTGAGTCAGATCACTGCTGCTTGCAATCTTCTTAGAGCTCAAGACTGGCCATCTCTAAGCTGTTTCTTTCCAGGTCTGGATCTCCTTATTCTGTCTAGGCCATCACAAAAACACCATGACCTATTATTAACAGTAGCACTTCCCTGGTAGTGCCAAGTTGAACCAAGTTGAGAAGCCAGAGAAGCTTTGCTGCTAAACAAAGTCTACAGGACTGAGTTCAAAAAACATTCTTCTCCAAAGATCATCAGCTGTGCTCTGTGAACAGCATTGCTATTTGCAACATGGAAAAGCCTTTACATCCCACTGAGCTGTCAACTCCCTCAGCATGCAGGCAGCAGTCGAATTGCTGCATAAACCTCTCATGGGATCCCAGCTAGCTTTGCATTCCTCAGCACCAATAATCAATACAAATCCATTCATCTCCCTGGGATGCAGAAAATTCATGTTTTGATTGCACCACCTCTAGCCAGGATGGCATATGGTAAGGCTATAAGGTTTCCCCAAAGATGTTCACCTGCTCAATTCCAGCTATGCCTGAGAAGAATCCACAATACCCCTAAGTACAGAAAAAGCATGTATGTGGCCAGAAACCAGCATGGTCAAAGTATGTTAAAAGGCTACCTCCCCTTCTACTCCTCATGCCCGCTGAACACTCATATACAGGGGTAACAGCGACAAACAAGGGGCTCCATCAGGTAGGAAGAGTTATCTGGACCACTGCTTCTTCACAGAGGCATAGGGTGTCTGCCCTCAGGGAGCCAAATGGGGTCTTTGCAAAATGTACTGGGGAAGCATAAGGCATGATTTGGGAAATGTTGTGCCTTTTCCTACCTCCTTTCATCTTGTGGCTCCCCAGTCCCTGAATTCATAAAACTGTATTTGAGCTGCTACACACTGGGTACAGCCCTTTCCTGCAGCAAAACATGCTTCCTGTCCTGCAAGGTACAGTCAGTCCAACAAGACTGGGGATATTTGCCAAGCCTGCTATCAGAAAATATAGCTGGGATCTGCTGAAAGATTTGAACAGTTTAGGAAACACACAGGAGGTTGTGCTCTGGGATTACAGACCTTGCTTCAGAGTAAAGCCTTTCCATGCACGTACACAGGGTTTTAAGCTACCCCTCTTCTCCTGAAGTGTGACAGAAACATTATTTTATTATCAGCAACTTTCTTATCCATTCTTTTTAAAGGACAGGTTCAGCCCACCCTGCCAGGATCACCAAAACCTAGTGAATTTGCTTTCATTGCTCTGGCTATGTTGTAAACACACAATGTAAAGTACCCTTGGTCTGGGACACTTCTGCACCTTTTAATGCTTAACCTGGCCTGGTTGAGGCAAACTTTATCAGAAGGACCAGCAGTTTCCCTACTGCAGCTTTAGCTCCTGTCCTGCCCACTCCATGCACCCTTTCTGCATTAACTTGCTCCCAATGAGGAACACAGAGAAAACTCAAAGCCAAGAAAGCAGGAGATAAAAACACTCTAGAAACAGGAAAGTGCTTCAGCCCTTTCCATTCAGAAGCAGATCTGCCTTGAATGGTAGTCCCCCAGGACTGATCTGCCCCCAAAGGAGACTGAATCAAAAGCAAGCCAGCTCCCTGCAATTCACATTAAGGCTTCAAGCTACTGTGTATATTCTCCCCTCTTTCACCACAAGCTCCTCCTTTCTAAGACAAATCTCTCAGAGCACACAGACACAAGCACTCCCAGGCAGCGAGCAGCATCGCTGGGATGCGTTGAAACCAGAGCCCGGGGAGATTCAGCTCTTGCAAATGACACTTTTACATCAGCAAACTCTAACTGGCAGCTCTTCTCCAGTAAAAGAGTTTTGCAACACAGACGTAAAGAATACGCCACACTAGATCTTCACACCAAAATTACAGCCGGTATCTGTAAAGCTAAGTGACTCTCACTAGCCATTCCTGAGCACCGGTAAAATGAGATCGGTTACATTTTCTCTAACCCACATGCACACCCACAAAGAACCTAAGCAGAAAGGTAATTTTAAAGTGACAGATGCAGCTGTACATAGTTATAAAACTTATATGGGACTCCATGCCTTCAAAGCACTGTGTATTTACCTGCTATGCACAACTCAAAACAAGTGCTATGAACACTTTTAGATTCAGAAACTATTTAGCAATTTCTTCTCCAAGTTTAAGTAAACAGTCTCAATATAATTGATTCTGTTCATGTAACATCTCCTTTATCTGAGCTCAGGGGGCTTTTGCAACAATCAGGAACTGTATATTAAAAGGAAGGGAATCTGGCCCATTATAAAAGAATTGGCTTTAATTTATGTCCTAGACCTTCTTACTCTCCTCCTAGCCCTTTCACTCATACACAGCACAAAACCTGCCACAAACTTACTTACTCACTCAAGTAAACAGTATTCCTTTCCTTGTTCCCAAAGTTACTTAGAACAAACCCTGCTGGATTAATTTTGCTAAGAGTTACCAAGAAAGGCTTTTAACAGACTCAAAATCCTCTTACGGAAGATGCTTTCCATCAGCTTATTTTAAAAAGATTAAAATTACTCCCCACATAACTATCCCAGATCTGCTTACATCCACTTTCCCTGAGCTGCTCCTGAGCACTCTATTATTAGAGTTCCAGCCGTCCAGCTTTAGGAAAGGATCAGTGCTTCTCCCCTACCTGAGAAGTCTGCAGAAGTCTTAGCAAAGTTGCTGAAAGCTGTCAAGCACATGAGTCCTATGAGGAAGGCAGAGGTGGGAGACACATCTAGGCAGCACATCCTTAAGTATCCTCACAGCTTGTTTTCTTCCAGAGAAAAGGAAAGCTCTTTCTGCCCCAGCCCAGTACTCCTCATCGCCCGGAGAACAGTGTTAGTTCCATCGCTTGGAAGGATCACAGCGAGCAGCGGGGAAGGAAAAGCACTCGGCACACACACACACACACACACACATCCCTGGGAGTGAATGAATCCCGGCTGAGGGAGGCTGACGAATGAGACAGACCTACCTGAGCCTTGGCGGAGGGCCCAGGGTCCTAAAAGCCGTCACTTTGCCCCAATTTAATACAGACCGTGACTGTGCAGCAGCCCTGCAAGCTGTTGTGGGGCAGAGCTGGGGGGTGCCCGGGGGGATACTGGTTTAGCCTGGTTGCTACTGGTTTAGATACCCTGGAATCTTCTCTCTCTGGTGCAGACAGACAGAAGGATGGGCAGTATTTTCCAAGGTGGGAGCCCAAAACAAATCACCTGAATTCACATGGATTTTGGGAGTCATGGATATTTGTAGCTGCAGCTGAAATCAGTGTGAGCAGTCATGTCCTGCCATACTGGCAACAGGACAATTCTTCAGCTGTGTCCACTGTTCAGAAGTGACCCTGCAACAAAGGAGACTTTGCAAAGGCCAAGGGAACAAATCCTCCCGGGTCTCATCGCAAGACTGGGACTGGTGTCAGAGCACATATCCAAAATTCTCTTTCCGTTTGACAGGAGACAACCATGCCAGACTCCCTTGATCCCACTGGACCCCTGTCCCCTCCATCAAGCTCAACAGAGGGTTTTCATGAAGATTGTGCCATGGAGAGAAGCTCCTTATCAGGAATTGTAGTGATAGGATGAGGGGTAATGGTTTTAAGCTGAAAGAGGGGAGATTTAGCTTATACAGCTTTTGCTGTGACAGTAGTGAGGCACTGGCACAGGTTGCCAGAGAAGCTGTGAAAGCCCCATCCCTGAAGGTGTTCAAGGCCAGGATGGATGAGGCTTTGAGAAACCTGATCCAGTGGAAAGTGTCCCTACGCATGGCAGAGAGGTTGGAACTGGATGGTCTTCAAGGTCACTTTCAACCTAAACCATTTCATGATCCTAACCTGAGGTGTTCAGACCCAGGAAACCTGTCTCCTTCCATAGTGATTACTTTAACCTTCCACTAGCACAGCCTTAGCTGCTAACTCTGTCATTGCTCACCCTGCAGAGTTAAAGCAAGGCTCCAGGCACATCCAATACTTCATCCTGCCTGATCTTCATCCACATCCTAGTAGCATTGAGCCAGCCATGCTAACTTAGAAGAGCTGAGCTGGGCTCTGGGGACGGATGTGGACTGGACTGGTGGATCCTGTTTTCTGTAGGTGCATGAAGGAGATCCCAGGTTTAGTCATCAGTATTAGCTGCAGCTCAGGCTTAGGTTTACATATAAATAATGAACATAAGCAACTTATTTGCTGCTAAAGTAGAGGCTGAGTGTCAGTGCAGAGAGCAGGGCATAGTTTTCATAGGCAAAGCTAACACCAGCCATTTAGTAGCCTGTGTGTATACTTACACAAACCTACGGAGCATCACTGTAGGATGCCAGGGAAGGGGAGAGGGAGCCTGGCACACACACAGCTGCTGAGCAAAGCTGCAGCTTCCCTCCAGCAAAAGTAACCTGAGTGAGAACATCCCAGGAAAAAACCAACTGTTTTTTATTCCTCTGTCCTGTTCATTCAGATAGAATTAAGCAAAACTTTGCAAAAACATTCACCTTAGAGCTGAAAACAAGCATGACAGACTTCAGCCCTGTTGGTTTCTTTTCAGAGCTGGGCACACTTCTGAAGAGTTTCTTATACTGAAATTTCTAATGGTGTTTCAGCTGTTCTCAGACAAAAATCAGACTGGCTGTCAAATTATATGTGAAAGACATTTTCAAGAGTGCTGCCATGAACTCCACAGTCATTGTTTCAACCAGAAATCTGTCGTGGGATCATCTGTGAGCTAGAAGCAGATCTCAAGGGGAGCTGTAAGTCCTGTGGCTTTCTGTCTGTAGTGCCACTTGCTCAGGTTCCAACCAGCCATGCTAAGGATGACGGTAGTGTGGGAGATCCTGAGTTTGAGCTTGAATCCTACCTCTGACCCGTCCACCCAGACCATGAGAACAAGAGGTTGCTCTGGCACATAAGAAACCCTCCTTCCCACAAACAGCTCTTCATGCGCTGAGGATCTACAGTGAAGATGCAGATGAGTCACCTCTCAAGGACAGTGGTGGCTCTGGGTTGACCTGACAGCCCAGGCAAACCCTGAGGTTCAGCAAGCTCTGTACAATCCAGTCCCAGACAATCCTGCCATTCTACCTTTTCACAGAGTGCTGCTTAAGCAAGAGCAAAGAACCAGAAACTTCTATGGGCTGCCTTACTTTTTATTTCACCTGAGACTTTAATCCCACATGTCAGACCTCTCTGGCCCATACTTTCCAGGGTTGACCTAAGTTTAAAGACAAAACATGAGGACACTGGCTCCTAGCACATATACATAATTGCTGCCTCACCTAGTTCTGCTGCCCTTGCCAAGAGGAAGATTCACCCATATTGCATGAGATAACCATACCCATAACCAGATTATCAGTCAAAGCTCCTCATCAGCAGGACAAAGCAATAATAAGGCCCCTGGAAATTTATCAGCAGTCTGGAAAAGGAAAGCACTATTTGCTGAAAAGAGCCCACCCTGTTAGCAGGTGTTGATTTTACTGATTAAAGGGTAATTAGGCTTGGCTGACTCAGTATAGGGGAAAGAAAAAAAACCCTGGTTACAAGCATTTAAGGCCAAACATGGGAAGTGTGTTTGAGCAGCCCTTTAGGTTATTGTCCATAAAGTGAAACCAGAGGGGAGGAAGTTTACATCAGTGTCATATGAGGGGTCTTTTTTAAGCAAGGTTGTAAAGATGCGTTCCAAAAGGAAATCAGAAAGCAGCTCTTGCTGTTTTCGAAAAAGAAAAAGAAAAAGAAAAAGAAAAAGAAAAAGAAAAAGAAAAAGAAAAAGAAAAAGACAAACAATTCAGCTAAAGCCCATCTCCGTAACGCACTTATTCCTTAGGGCATGTGGGAACATCAGCTGTGTGTTTCAAAGGGAAAGAGGCCACCTGTCCCAACCGCAGCACAGACAAAGGATGGTTCCCCTGTTATGGACAATCTCATGGAGCAAACATGAATCAAGGGGACACCAATATGGATCTTTATTTTTAGGAGTAACGGCCCTTGAAATCCAGCCATGCCTTCAAATATATCTCCTGGGAATAGACAATAATGCATATAATGATACACAGTCTCTTGGGTCCCTTGTCTCCCAAGCCTCCCAGAAGTGGGAATAGGCTGATACTGATACAGTTCAGCATTATATCTTAGCTTGGAGGAATAATTATGTACTCTCTTTCTCTTCATACAGTAATTATGGAGAATGACTGCTTTTAGGTACAATGTTTATACTTAAAACACACTTCCAACCTCTAGAAAACACAGAGCATTGTGCCTGAGCTGGGTTTTAGTACCTTCCTGGTCATGGCAAAAAGCACAGGGGTCTATGTGTCCAACTTAAGAAGAAAAGAAGTCCATAGCACCCAGTTACATACAGAGCCTGAGCTCAGCACTTCTCAGCTTCCCCTGCAGTAACCAGTGCTGTGACCACGTAGTCACCTGAATCCCAGCATGGCTTTAGTTTAGGATGCTTAACAACTGTACCTTAGTCCTCCTTTTTGACCATGATGCTTCAGTGCATTGTTCTTTCTCTTTCCATATTCCTCTCTCTTGCAGGTCCCCTCCTTCTTCTGCTACGGGTAAAACTGTACTGTATGAAACTCCCTCACAAATTCCCAAAGTGCTTTAAAAGCAATCAATCATGTACAACTGCAACTGGGGAAACTGAGGCACTGAGAAGTGAAGCAATTTTCCATCCAATTTTGTCATCCCAACATCACTTAGTTTATAAATGGTTATCAGGAATAGACCCAGTTAGGATGATTCCTAGTTTAATGTTGTATGTGCTGATCTTGCTGCTTTCTAGGGCTGATTTTTGGTAATGCTTTCCTATTCTTTACTAACCCTTCACTACTAATGTCTGCCTTGCTGACTAAACCATTAACAGCCTGAAGAAGGGCTGGTCACTGGAAGAGCCAGACCAGGATTAGCTTTCTGCTACAGAACCATACGCACGGTTGAAGCCATGTTTGTTTGCACAGTCATAACCAGATTTATTTGCACAAATGTGTTTGAACTAGTCTTACTTTCCAAACCCTAATAACACTATTTATTTATTACTGTATTTTCCCTAAGGTCTCAAAGCACTCTCCAAAAGACCACCACTGCACTCTGCCATTACACACAGACAAAACACAGTCATACATTTGGAGTCACTCCTTTTTAAAGATCTGCCAGGGGAAAACTGTCAGGGATGAGATTAAATACTTTGAATCTTCAAGTCCAGTTAGAGCTTCTTCCACTTGGCCACATTTCCTCCTTATAAGCAAATGCAAATTAGTGACAAATAGATGTGCATTTATACCTATAGAAGTACTACTAAACTGGGTGGACAGAGTTTCAAATATAAAATTGAAAAACTTCCCAGCATAGTACAGCTCTTTGTTATTTTTTTTTTTTGATCTTTCCCCTAATTGTGTCTTATGGAAACAGATGGGGTTACTCAGGGAACTAAACGCTGTTTGCTGTCATCAATTTGAAGGCACAGGACTTCACATAATGCAGTTTTGCAATACAACACTGAGTATCTCACAAGTAAAATCCTCCCATATCCATATTCAAAGTTAAACAACAGCTGTGCAGAATATTCAAACTGATAAGCCCTTGAGGTTTTCACATTTTGTGTCACTCAATCACTCCAGTTTACAAAACAAATATAAAACCTGCGGAGCTTTGCTCCGTTGTGGGACAGGTTTGGAGTGGGGGTGTTGCTTTAACATAATTCTGTGTAGAGTAAAGGCCCCAAGCAATGCACTTATCTCACTAAAACACTGGGAAATTTTATACAGAGTGATGAAAAATCCTCTAGTGGGGAAAAACGTGAAAAATATAATATTCAGAGACTACAAAGTGATCCACAATAAAGCTGAAAACTTTATCCTCATGTCTGCACCAAGAAACTGATGTTGAAACCTCTCTCAGCTGGCAAACTCCTTAGCATAGTGATGCCATGTTCTATGTCAGAGGATATTGCAGTCTGTGCTTCCTCTGGGACCAGCATATCTGATTTGGTTTGGTTGGTGCTTTGTGTACAATATGTTCTTGGGTTAATCACTGTATTGGAATTACAGATCTTCATACTCTGCAAGTCACATAAGGACTTCAAGAGACAAGAATTTCAAGAATCAGAGTCCTTCAACTGTGAATTGGATCCTTCCTTTTCCCTGTGTTTCACCTGTCCTACCTGTTTGGATGTTGCTCCCTGAGATTTTTTACTATGTGGGCACATAGCACCCAGATGAGACCCTGAAGTTCACTGAGACCTTAAGGACTCGCACTTTTTATAGCTGTAATGTGAAACTATTCTCCCAGTTGATCCGACTCATTAGCACTCTTCTAACAGTTTTCCTGGGAAGATTTCTCCATCATTTGGATGATGGTATGCACTGGTGCTTTATTTTATCACTGCTTCTTCCCTTTAGCATATCCTATAGCCCTCTGGGGGTGCTTGTTAGATAAGAGACTGAAATTTACACCTGAAGATACCTATCTCTGAAGAGCAAAGACATCCCAGCTGGTTCAATGTGAGCAGCAGTGTGTTTTTTCTACTATCTCACCTATGGTAACCAAAGCTTGTCTCTATCCTCCTGCTACATAGGTGTGAGTCACTTCAGGTTACACATCCTTTTTAATCTTGATGTCCACTATGTTTTTCTGTTCTGTTTCCTGCTTTACTACCAACTCTCACAGATAACTTACACAGCCAATCAGTTCCAATGGAAACAGAATTCTTCCTGAGATTTACTTTTCTGGAATTTCTCTTGCCCTGTGGGAGAAACATGCCATGATGCAATTCGATACAAACAGGGCACCATCTCAACATTCATCCTTAAATGATACTTAAGATGATCCCAAGCCTCATGAATACTGTGGATTCTGCCTCAAGGGCATGCAAGTGCAGTAGCAGTAGCATGAAGGACAACGAAAGACCCCTTCAGCACTCCCCCAGATCCTCCTGTCCCTAATGGGCACGCATTCTACACATACAAACACAAAACACATCCCATCCTTATAGCTACCACTCATCTAACTTACACTGGACACTAGCACTGGGAAAGCCATTTTCATTGCTAGAGCCCTTCTTTCCCACAGCACTTGCTATTTCCAAGGAAAGGAAGCCTTTACACAACATCCACATCAACAGTAATACACTGAACCAAGCAAGGGTCTGGACACAGGCACAGCAACTCATCTGGCTACAGTTCCCTGTTGGACAAGTCCTTGGCACATTTTAGACACAGGTGACTTGGCATCCAGGCAATTCCCGAGCGTGGCTTGGGAGTCAGCAGTGACTTCTGCAATTCCCAACAGGCCGGAAGGAATCCTGCTTTGGAGTTTGATAGCATGAACATGGCCAGATGATTTGTGCTTTGGTAGCATGAACATGGCCAGATGATGTGTGTTAAAAGCCCCACCAGTGTTTCAGAAGTTCTTAATAGCTGTGGTGAAGATGCAGTGTCATCAGCTAAGAACTGAATAAATATCCCTGGACCCAAGGCAGACTGGTTACTGCCTTCCAATGTCAAAGAATCTTCTCCATCCTGCTGCCTAGGAAGGCCTGATCAGAGTTGCCCAGGAATGACAATGCATCCTGTAGTCTCTAGACTCCAGCATACCTCACATGTTCCGACCTATTTATAGCAGTTAGTAGAACATCCCTACAGGAGTGTTCAGCATAGGCTGGGCTCTCAAGTTTCAGCTGGTAAAGTCAATTAAAAACATCTTATTGACTTCCATGGTTCAAGGCCAGGACTGTCTTCTCCTGTAAGAGCGAACCAACAACATAGCTCTTTAAGTTCCTCACATCCTCACCTATTTGATCATGGATGGATTTGAGCAGTTCTAGATTGCAGGAAGTAGTTTCCCTGAAGCTTAATGCTTCCTGATGTTCCCTTTATTACAGGACAGATCTAATGGAAGACAGAGCTGAAGAACCTGTGAGCAACTTACAGTGAGCGAATCTCTTCCCAGCATAACTTGGACAGATCAGCTTTTGCCTCAGGCTTACCACTGCCTAGGGGCACAGGGTATTTCTTTCATTTTTGTAAAGACAGCAAATTACACAAAAGCATCTCTGGCTCACAGATCACAAACTGGTAAGAAATCAAAGGGAATCAGAGGAAATGTCTTTCTGCTGAATGGGTAAAATTAATCCCAAGTGTAATTTCACTGGCAATCAGTGCAAAACCAACGTTCAACTAGGTTTGCCATCTAAAAGAAGAATAGGTTTATGTTCTCCTTTCACGTGTGCTTAAAAACACATTTTCTTTTCTGATTTTTAATCTTTTCTGTTTGAAAGGACTATTTCAAGAGTAACCGTATGCTTCTACTGCATTGAACTACCAGGACAACAATATTGCCAGTTATTTGTTTTGCAATTGTCTCAACTACCAGTGACAAAGTCCAGGTGTGCTGGGCACTGCAGACTATGTCATCTAAAACAGCCTAAGGAACTTACAATGCTATTGAAGTTCAAGCCATTCAAACCTTTGCACTCTGTAGCCACAACACTGGCCTTACAGAATTCCAGCGAACTTGCTTATACGGCAAGAGACACTTCCCACTTCAGAAACCTGAAACTGAAATATTGCTGCATTCATTGTCTCTGACTTAGTGCCAAACCCAGCCTCCAACCTCTTTTCAGTTTTTGCTAGACCAGCCCTTTGTGACAGATTGACAAGCTAGCATCATCCTCCCAGCCTTCCCCTGCACACCACTCCAGTGCTTGTTCTCTGCCCTCTTCTGCAGTTATCCTCTGGGTAATATTTCCTGCACAGCCCTTCCCTAGTTGTTCTCAACCTGAGATGCCATTCCCTATGGAGAATCTTTTTCTATTTATCACCACACTGCTGATAATTTCTTGCTTCATTTGCCAACCCCAACTTGGACATATATTACCAGCTAAACCACCTTCTTCCTTCTGCAGTGACAGGTAAAACCATTTATTTCCAGTTCACCAAATCTACCTGAACACTGCAGACCAGCAAACATCTACATAACACTTCCTTTGCAAAATGTACCTTCTGACATTAAATGAAAATCAGCTGTGTTCATTAAAAGGCATCCCAGTGCTAAGTGCTGATTTCAGGCAGTTTGGTTTCAACCAAAGAAGATTCCCACAAATAGCATTATGAATACCTAGGAGAGCTGAGGGCTTCTTCAGCTGGTCTAGGAAACCAGTGTCCATAACTGCTGCTGCTTTTGTGGAGGAGGAGGCAGAGATGCAAAGCCTGTGAAGCCCAGTTCTCAGGGGAAAGCCTTGCTGTGAACACAGAGGCAGCTGAGTGAGACATAAGACGAAGCAGCAGTTTCTCTCTCCCATCCATCTTCCTGCAATATTACTGCACACAGCTGAACCAGTATAGTGGAAAATAATGTTATGATTTCTAAAGAGATTGTGCAAAATAAAGGATATTGGATCACATTTTTTCCTCAGTTTAGTCACTATTCGCACAGTAATGAAGAGCAGGAGTTGGCTTGTTTTGTTTGAAATAATGAGAAGCTGTGACTTTGAGCAATTTGATCATAAATTTTTGTCCTGCATTTTCTCCTGCATGAGCAGATTGTGATAGTAGGTATAATATACTGTGACAAACCACTAGCATTAATGCATTAATCAAGAAAAACAAATGTTCTCTCTTTGAAATCTTCTGCCCACCTAGAGAGAGTAATGGGGTTATAAATGGAGAAAGAACAAATATTGACTCTATGAAATGTAAAGGTACCTGGGAGTTCACCCATCAGTCTTTAGATTACACTTGCCTTTCAAGATGAATTGGATTTCTTTCATAACCCATTTGAATTACTTTTTTTTAAGTATCACACCAGGAAACAGGACGGGGACATCCAACTCTTTGCATTTTGAAGATGTTCCAGACTGTTTCTGAAGGACAGGACCTCTGATTTCTAGAATGAAGTAGATGCTCCCAACCCAAGAGTTGCCTTATGCCAGTTTGACATAAGTACTGAAGGGGCTGCCTGGACTGGTCAATGAGATATTTGTTTGATGGTGTTTCAGGGGTGGCTTCTGTAAGATAGTTCCAGAAACTCATCGTCTATCACTTACACTATTGAAACGCAGGGACTTAGACAGCCCTTGGCATCTGGACCTATACAGGACTCAAGAAGACCCAAGAATTTAATGCATAAGAGAAAGGCCTCTGGCACCATTTGTGGAACTTAATCTTCCATTGCAACATGCTCTGAAATCCCCCTCCAAACTCACAGTATCTCACTCATTTAACTTCTGAAGCAATGCTATACCTGTCTTCTATACAGACTGTTGGTGTATAGTTTAGATTCATTTCAACCTTGGCTTCCACATTACATTCAGTTCCTCTTAAAGACATCTTATTGAATAAAAAGCTTAGGAAAATCAAGTATTTCATGAATGCTGAGATAAGCCAGTGTTGCTGTCCCATCTGTAACATATAAGGGTGCTGGGCATCCTCCAGGGAACTCGGTGCTGAGTGGGGACAAAACCCAAATGAGTCAAAACCCCAAGAGAAGCTGCAAATTAAATTCTCAATGATCTGAAAACATGAGATTCCAAGAAAAATTTAAAGACACTTCTGACTCTGAATATAGGGCCAGTACCTACTGAGGCACTAGCAAAGCTGCCAACAAAGCAGTTCACATTTCATGTATCACCTGCACCCTGATAGAAATCATTGGTACCTGTTTTTTTCCTGCTCCCATAAAGGTTATACAATAACAATATATCCTTCAGGGCTGGAACACAACAAAAGGAAAAGGAAGTGGAAGAAAATAGGTGTGCATGAACGCACGGGTGATGTGCCGTGAAAGCCATGCCCACTGCCAGAGGCCTTCCAGAAGCCTTGGACTCAGGGGAGCAGATGTAATCACTTCTCCAGCAACTGCATGAGAAGAAGAGAGCATGCAGTTGGTCTGGCAGGGTTAACTGCACGTGGCTCCAACAGGATGCATGCTCCAAAACAACCAAGGCCTGGGAGTGTTTTGACAGAACAAGCTGAAGATTTTCCAGTTCATTGCTTCTCCAAGCTCAGTGCTAGGACACTGTGCCTGAAAAACAGTTCTCCCTCTCCTCTTTGCTTGCTCTACAGTGAGGTAAAAAATTGTGGACACTTGATGAACTGCTGCTCAGTCCAGAAGGATTTGGCACCATAGATTATTATAAGTCACATTTTGGTATATCTGATTATTAAGATTCACCTTAAGCCAACCAATAACTCATGTCTCATTAAAGAGAAGCTTCCAGAAATATTAGAGCTGCCATCAAACCATTTAAATATTCTAATAAAATCCACTGTACTCAAACCTTTGTAGAGTAGTTTAAAGAGCTGGTTTGACACCAGGTATAAACAGGACGTGCCTTGTACCCATGCTGACATGGTTTTGCAAGAGAGCCTAAAGGACTCAGATACTCCTGGACTATGCGATATACACAACCCCTTGGTCTGAAGGGGGGCTATGTCTGCTCCACCAGCCACTGGTAAGGCTACAGCGACTGTGAATGACTTGACAGTTGCTCTGGAAAGGGCAGGATTTAGCTAGGACAAAAGCAGATTCTGAGCCACTTTTCTTAGGAAGACATCACCATGCAAACCACGGAGCAGTGGAGATACTCTACATAAGAGAGTCTGTCCTCATCCTTCCATTTAGCCTCCTGCAGCCTCCATTTCTCCACTGGGAAAGCAGCTCAGGAAATCCTCAGAAGTGCCAGATAACAGCTTAGCATCTTCTAGAAAAAAGGGCATATTGAATGCCTGAGGGTATTTGCCCTTTAACCTTTCTTCCTCCCACTCTGATATTTGGGTGATGCCTCTGTGAGCAGAGATTACTTCCAGGCTCTGTACCTGGTGTTATGATTGTACAAACCAATGAAACACAGATGAGAGGACATGAGACTCATTTGTGCTGTGCTATTGCATAAACGTCAGGGGAAGGAGCTTTAGCCAAAGTAAGGTTTGAAACATGAATTCTCAAAAGCAATGTTTCCATTTTCAAATCCAACCAAAACCAAACTGTGGCAAGCCTTGAGGTCTGTACTGAGCCAGTGCTCGTTCCCATACATGAAGGAGATACCCACAAGTGTTTTCCGCATACCCCGCAAAGCTGAGGTGGGGAAGGCTCTCCATAAGCCAGCACCATTTCTTTTGGAATCTGGGGACATCCAACTGCCTCTAAATGCACAACAAAGCACATCTCCAGAGCCACTCAGCCTGCTAAAGACATCTCTTTCTGTTTAGGGACGTAATAACAACAACAGCAGGTGTTACCACCTTTTGGCTGTGTTTCCTCTAAAAACACATCCAAGTTCCCTTGAGCAACATGAAAATTTACTCCCTTCTCACCCTCTGATACTCCACAGACAGCTGTGTTGGGGCTGCTGCAACATGACCTCAGGTGTTTAGAGAAATCTTTAGGATCAGACTGCAATGCAGACTGTTTCAGGCAACATCCTGGTACTGCAGAGACTGGTGCACATATCTGTGCTGGGACCAAAGCACTGTGTCCTTGGCCTCACTGGGACATGAGCAGATTAAATTCAGGCAGTTTTCAGGTTGTCAGGTCAGCTCAAGCCAGGAAACAGACTCCCAGTGCTCATACAACTCAGATTAAGAGCCCTGCCTCAATGCTGCTAACATGTTTTGGGGTTTCTTAATTCACATTCAGTGTCATATAAACCAAGGTGTGTCCTAGACCTCAACTAGATGTCTCTGAACTCATTCTGAGCCAACACTGGTACAGCCCGTTGAGCATCTCCACATTGGAAACATATATACACCTTTCCCTATCTGGCCAAAAGCAGCATATGGTCTGAGAAACTCCGTTCTTTGGGCTTTGCTCACAACAAAGTTGAGCTAAATCACAGAAAACAAAAAAGAATGGCTCAGAGTCAGAAAGAAAGGCGTGCCAAAACACAAGGCAGATTTCCTTCATCCCAGGGTACTCCCTAAACATCTGCCTTTTTTCCACTAATGAGCAGAACCATCATTCAGTGAAATCAGCAAGGAAGTAGGTCCAAGAGGGATCAGTTATATTGGTGGCCTAAGAAAGCATACACTGTCATTCTTGATACATTTGCAAGGACACAAACATCAGAGGAGAAAGAAAGGTCACTGAAATGCTCATGTCAAAAGAGATTTCATTTTGAAATAGGCTGGAGGAGGGAGCACGTCCAGCTGGATAATTGACAGAACCCAACCTTTCAATGCAGTGAAGTGGTCAAAAGGCTGCCTCAGTACTGGACATAAACACAGCTGAAGACTGGGAGCTATCACTATCTCCGTATGTGGGATGACTGTTCACACTACTGAACTGCCATGTTCAGTTTTGAAACAAGCAGTTCAAGAAGGATCTACTGGAAGAGACTTCAAAGACAGTAAGATGAAAGATAACATTTAAAGGAAGACCTTAGCCTCATCCTAATTGCATAGATGAGAGGGGATCAGGCTAAGCATTATTTTTTTTTCTGCCTATCTGGGTTTTCTTCCCAAGGAAACTCAGATGCCCAAATAGGGAATTGCAGTGCATTCAGCGGGGATCAAAAAAGTCCGGCAAGGCACAGTATCCCTAGACTGAGTCACAGCTGCCTAGGCATCATGGAAACACACCTGCAGTGTGTTCCATGGGATGTCCCTGCTCCTCCATGAGAGATCTGGTCAGAATTTCTTATCAAAAAACACTTGAAGAGTGACTTGACAATGAGGAAGACACACTTACTTATAAGGGTTTGTAATTCAAGCTGGGCAAGCAGCCACAAATTAATTTTGAAGAACAGCAGTAACGAACTACAAGTGAGCTTGCCCAGGACCTGATAGGGGGAACTATAATAGAAATATGCTCAAATGAAACAAAATTAATTCAGAGAAGTGCCGAATTCTTTTTAATCTTTGCCTGATCACCTGAGCACAGTGATGCCTTTATGAATTTCATTGTACACCTAGAAGCATTTTACAGAAATTATTAACTCATGCAACTATAAAGTGATCAATATTTTCATAGATTTTGTTACAAAAAATAGGAAGCAGCCCTTCCTCTACTCTGTCTGACCTGGTCAGTGAAGAAACTTCAGCTGAGTCCCTCGTACCTGTATTTCGGACTCAGGAAACTCTCTGAAAAAGGAGACCCAAGAACAGGGGGTCCACCTTGTAACAAGCTCACACAGTACAACTGACAAACCCATGGGAACAGCTATCTGCAAGTCAACCTGGATAACGTGCACTTGTGCTCCTTAAAAGTGGAAAGCTGGGACACACCTGACTGGCTTAGCCAAGCAAAGCCTTGATGTCAGGGTGTCACAACAGGCCACACAGGAGTTAGACACAGGGTATAGGACCCTGTAGGGCACCTCAAGTGAAGAGACATGAGTTTCTTCTACCGCAACTTGAGAATCCCCAAGTCTACGTGGTACCAGGCTGTTGAGTTGGTCTTGTTAGGCTGCATTCAACCGTGGTCAGAAAAGGAGTTAGAAATGACTCCCTTACACTGAAGCATCCAATTCTCTTGTTTAAAGGCAGTTGTGAGCCACAAATCTGCAGTTTTTCAACTCACAATTCACACACTTCCCAACAGCTGTTTTGGGATCTCTTTGATCACCATTATTAGAATTGCCCCTATATTCTCTGTTCTCCACTCCCTGAGATATATTCTTCTGAGTTTTTAATAGTGCTTGGGTAGTGACAAGAACTTAAAAAAAAGCATAATCTTGCAAAGGCATCTTGGCTTCAAGCGGGGCACTCAGTGTTGCTGGAGACTTTTTTTGCATTTTAAGAGTCACAGTGTCCTCTTCTGTCCCAGCCGTGCCTGATTATTAACTCACTCCTCTGTTAGATCAGCGCGTTATCGAGAAGTACTGTGACTTGCCTTCTGCACACTCTATCATCTTCTAAACAACAGTTCAGAAACCAAACAGCTGATCACAAACTAGAAAATAACTCTTGTTAATGCGAGGGCTCAGACACGTTACAAAGTCATCTGCCACCAATAAAAGGGTATGGGGAACACTACAGGCAACACGATCGATCTAATTAGTTGATGAGGTCAGGAACATTTTGAAGTGAACATCTGCTAAGTTTAAATACTCATGTGTTAATTAATAGGTCCACATTCTACATTCATTTAAAATTTACTTCTCCCCTGCCTCTGCAGCTGCTAGTTGTATCCTGACACCTGAGGAAATCTGACTGAAACAAACATATTTAAAGTAGCTCAATAATACCAATGTGTACAACCATGTCTAAACTAAATATGGCAAAATCAATCAGACTGCAAGTTACTTGAATTATGGACAGAGCTAACAATAGTCCACACAAATTTATTAGCAGGCACATTCTATCATGAACACTCCCAGAAGCATGGCTCTGGAAATCATGTAATCACTTTGGTGCAGCAATGCCCAGGTTGCCCAGGAAAGCTGTGGATGCCCCCTCCCTGAAAGTGTTCAAGGTCAGGTTTGATGGGGCCTTGAGCAGCCAGGTCTAGTGAGAGGTGTCACTGCCCACTGCAGGGGGGTTGGAACTGGATGACCCTTAAGGTCCCTTCCGACCTAAAACATTCTATGATTCTATCAAAGCCAGTGTTAACAAACCGTGGTGGATCCCCTCAGTCTCCCAAGGAGCTACTGTGAAGGTGCTTGTGTTGTGTTTCCATCACTGCTGATGAGCCCAACAAGAAGAAAAATACTCTGTAAAAATGAAATCATTTAAAACCCTGTGTTTTCACACTGAATTGCCCCAAAAAGTTCTGCAGGCTGAGATCCCAACCCCACAAAGGAGGTCAGGGGCACCCCCCTCTGGGCAAACTGGAAGTTCCAGCCCAATGCCACCTGCCCCTCTCTACTTCATGCCTGCCTTAGGGCCAGGGGTTGTTCTCTGGTCCTCTTTTTGGGTCCTTCTCCTCCACCCAAAATCTGCTTGAGTGATGGGGGTGAGAGAAGCTGCTGTGCTTCCTCTCACACTTGAAGGGATACCTGGCACCAGCTCCAGCATGAACCCAACCCCAGCGTGCAACCCAACTCAACCCCAGCCCAAGCAGCAATCTAACCCCAGCGTGCAACCCAACTCAACCCCAGCCCAAGCAGCAATCTAACCCCAGCGTGCAACCCAACTCAACCCCAGCCCAAGCAGCAATCTAACCCCAGCGTGCAACCCAACTCAACCCCAGCCCAAGCAGCAATCTAACCCCAGCACCAACCCAACTCTGCCCAACCTCAGCACCAACCCGACCCCAGCACCAACCCGATCCCACCCAACCCCAGCAGCACCCCAACCCGAGCCAACCCCAGCAGCACCCCAACCCCTCTTACTTCCAATGCACCACCCTGTGTCAGCCACCATTTCATTTACTCATAGCATCATAGAACCCTTTGGTTTGAAAAGAACTTTGAGATCATTGAGTCCAACCTGTCCACTACTAAACCACATCCCTCAGCAAGATCTACCCATCTTTTAAACACCTCAACCACCTCCCTGGGCAGCTCTGCCAGTGCCTGACAACCCTTTCAGTGAAGAAATTTTTCCTGATGTCTAATCTGAACATCCCCTGGTGCAACTTGAGACCTTTTCCTCTCGTCCCACCGCTGTCACTGGGGAGAACAGACCAGCACGCACCTCACCACATCTCCTTTCAGGCAGTTGTAGACAGCGATAAAGCCTCCCCTCATCATCCTCTTTCCCAGGCTAAACAGCCCCAGTTCCCTCAGCTGCTCCTCGTAACACTCGTTCCTTCACCAGCCTCGCTGCCCTTTCGGTGCGGGAAAGCTCCGCAGGAGCCGGGGCTGGAGAACTGGCGCCCCCCGCAGGCACGGGATGGAAGCACCGCTCGCTCCTCCGCTCCGCGCTCGGGGCTGGTTTGGCCCCGCGCGGCCGCCGTAGCGCAGCGCAGCGCACCGCGCGCGCGCGCCCGCGGGCCGGAAGTGGCCGGGGTCGCCATGGCGGCCGCTTGCGCCAGGCTGGTGCCGCGGAGCGCCGGGGCGGCCGTGGCACTCGGAACCGGGCGGCCCGGCAGTGAGGATCGCCCGCACCCTTTGTCCCCTCCTGCCCCCTTTATCCTCTTCTGCTCCTCCTTATTTCCTCCTGTCCCCCCTTGGCCTTCCCACGTTTCTTGTCTCCTCTTATCCCCTGTCCCCACCTGCCCTCTCTTCTCTCCTGCTGCCCCTTTATCTCTCCCTGCCCCGCTTGTTCCCCTTTGCACCTCCTTTATCCTTGCCTGCCGCCATCCACCTCTCTTGTCCCCTCCTGCGCACCTTTATATCCTCCCTTATCTCTTACTGCCACCCTTATCCTTTCCCGCCCCCCTTTGTTCCCTCCTGACCCCCTTGCCCCCCATCCTCACCCACCTTCCTTGTCCTCTTCTTTCTTCCTTATCTCCTCCTCTCCCCCTTATGTCTTCCCATCCCCCTTTATCCCTGCCTGCTCCACTTGGCCCCACCTACCCTCCCTTCCCACGCCACCTCCTCTGTCCCCTCATGCCCCCTCCCCATATCCCTTCGTGCCCCTTCTTGTCCCCTCCTGCCCCCTTTGTCCTGTTCTGCCCCTTATCCACCTCTGCCTGCTGCCCTCCTCGTGCCTCTGGCCTGCACCTTTCTCTCAGCACACCCTGGTGGGGGGGAGAGGGGGAGAAGATCCCAGGGATGGAATCTTGGCCTGCACAGTGGATGGGGGCAGTTCCACATGAAAACATGGATTTTTTTTTAAATTAGTCAATTTTTACAGGGTATTTTTCTTGCTCGGGGTGTCGAACTAGCAGCGATGGAAAGCCAACAGAATTCCAGCCGCCTCCAAAGCCCGTCATCATTGACAAGCTGAAGCAGATAGAGGAGAGGAGGTAGAGTGTCCCAGTGCTTATCCCAGTGTTCAGACAGTCAGACAGGTGGTTGCATCAGCAGCTCCTTAAAGCTCCAAAGCATTGTTCCAAAAAAAAGATAGTTGCAAAGATAATTTGTTGAAACATGCTGTTTAATATCTTTAGTGTCCTCGAGTTGTGCCAGGGGAGGTTTAGATCGGATATTAGGAGAAATGTGTTTACTGAAAGAATAGTGAAGCATTTGGAACAGGCTGCCCTGGAAGTGGAGGAGTCCCCTTCCCTCGAGGTATTCAAAGGCACATAGATATGGCACTTCAGGTCATGATTTAGTAGGTACGGTGGCGTTGGGCTGATGGTTCAGCCTGGTGATCTTGGAGGTCTTTTCCAGCTTTAACAATTCTAAGTTTCTTATGATTATCTGCTTAAAAACAATTAAATACTGTGTTTTAGAGTTCCTGAAAGCAGTGAAACAAGAAGAAAATGTATAACAGTAAAAATTTTTGCAGATTTCGGGTTTATGTGTGAAGTTTTTGTCTGTTAAAGGCTGCACCCTTTCAGGATCTGCAAGGTGACGGGGCATGGGCTCCGGTGTGTGCCCTTAACTTAGACCTTGAGGTCAGCTGTAAGAACATACATTGACGTTTGTGAAGTGGAGCAAAATGCTTTTCTTTTACACTAACCAAAGTTTGGGTTTTCTTACAGGTTTTTGAGCCCTGAATTCGTACCTCCCAGAGGGAGAACAGATCCTCTTAAATTCTATATAGAAAGAAAGGATATGATACAGAGACGAAAAGTCTTCAACATCCCAGAGTTCTATGTTGGTCAGTAACAGCGCTAGAACTTTCATCATTTCATCAATATTTTTTCTTGGCTGGGATGGTAAAAAGTGGGGTTGAGTGCTATAGAATGTCACAGCATCAGGTGTGTTACATCAGCCAGTGGGTGGTTTTGTATGCAGAACTTTGAATTTTAAATTTCATGTTTACATCCAGTTTCCATTAAAAGTATCATGCTAATGTGTTTCTTCAATCCTTGCGCTTCAGCATATGGTTTACCCATGAAACTTCAGAAGGGAAAATACATTTGATTATTTGTATTCAGTTTGGATAACAAAGAGTAAAAGATAAAGGTGAAGAAGCTTCATAATTAACCTGCAGAATCACTTTTAAAATGTATTAATTTGAGGCATGTTAGGAGTTTATTCTGTTCCTAGCACTATCATGGAAAATAAAACATTTGAAAATGTACATAAATACGTGCACTTTGTGGCTCCTTCCCCACATTTTGGTACGTGTTTACTTGACTAGTCTGTCTGTTTTCATTTTTACTTGGCAGGCAGTATACTGGCTGTTACTACTGCAGATCTTTATGCCAAGGACAAAGTCAACCGGTTTGTAGGCATCTGCATTCAAAGAGGAGGAAAAGGACTTGGCGCTACCTTTGTCCTTCGGAATGTTATAGAAGACCAAGGTGGGTTTTTTACTGTGGTAATTACGCTAGAAATGGTAAGCAGGAAGTGTTGAAGTTGTGCATGGAAGGTTATCTGGCATAGAAATGAAGTCTGTGGAGAGGGTGACAATGGATTAGAATGAAAGCATGATTCTGCCTGCTAGGGGATACTGCAGGTGTAAAACTGTACGTAGAGATGCTGATGTGCCAGATGTTTGAACCGCATAGTAGTTGGGTTTTGTCTGTATACATCCATGATTTTTAGGCCTGTTATTCTGAGGAGACTCAATGTGATGCAGCATTGTTGTGCTCATGTCTGAGCCTGGTGCTCACTGCCAGCCACGTGAATGCAAGCCCAGTTTGAGTACTGGGTGTTTGCAAGAACTGGAACCGCGTGCATGAACTGCTTGATGAGCAAAGAATGAGCAGAGTTTTCTAATAGGTTCATGTTCTGTTTATGCAAAGTGGGGGAGATGTTCTGAGGAGTGGGTGTCTCTTTATGTACACAGCACGTACAAGGAGACAGAGAAACAGCCGTTGTAACCAAAAGGGAGTAAAGTTAAAATTGCAAGCTCATCTTCTCTAAATTGAAGCCACATAATGTCTCTTAAGCCATTCTGTTATCAAGACATGACTTACAAAAACAGTCTGCGTTTGCCTGTGCAGGTGCACAATCACACGTGCACACAGCACTGCGTAGTGCAGTTCTGTGACAAGTAACAAGCAGTTCTTGAATAACACAGGGATGTCCCAACACTGAAGAAATAGTAATTTGGTGTTGCTGTTTGACTGATTTGGTTCTTCAAACCAGACTTTCTCTCTCTAAGGTGTTGAAATATGTTACGAACTGTACAATCCTCGAATCCAGGCGATTGAGGTTCTGAAGCTGGAAAAGAGGTTGGATGAGCACCTGATGTACCTGCGAGATGCCCTCCCTGAGTATAGTACTATCGACGTGAACATGAAACCTGAGAGTCGTTCAGACAATGAAGAAGTTCCTGTAAACAAGGTAGGAGCCACATGTTTCAGAGGGATGGTGGAGGATTATTTAAGTAACTTGATCTGATTAATGTTCTGGAAGTCCGTTAAACTCTCCATTGCATTAGTTAACAGGGTGACAAAGTGTGCAGAGTAAGGCATGCCTTTATGCCATTTCTGTAGTGAAAGAGCGATGAGAACATAAATATTTGCCATCCTCAGCAGTTAATTCTGAAGACAGGCAAGAAGCAGCGGCCTTCATATGTCTGTGTGTTGCACTGTGCAGAAAGGAAAGCTTTACTTACAGAATTAGCATTGTTAATGTTGTTACTGAGTTGGGAGAGGTGTGTGTTGTAAAGGAAGCTCAGAGTGGAAGAGTCAGCAAAAATCGACATCTCTGAGAAGATCCAGAAGCCAGCAGACCCTATCACAGAGTGGTGTCTAGTAACTAACTTACAGTGATTGTTCCTGCCTTTCCTTGTCATGCTACTTTTCCTTAATAGCAAACAGTAGAATTAGAAAAGATGAGTTAACATCACTGTATGTGTCAATTTAAGGACTGTGTAATAAATCAAGACAGCATTAATTAAAGTTTTACAAGGCACTATGGCAAGAGTCACAAGGACACTTTTCTCCTAAAAGTGTAACATAGTAGTTCCTTAACCTACTGACAAATGGGGCTGTTTCCCTTTCCTTCTCTTAGAGCTGTATTCTCATGTTTTGCTAAGCTCACGGTCAGAATTTGGATTACTTCTGTGTTACTTCTGGATTACTTCATACCATTTTTTTTTCACCCCAGCTGCAGGTACGAATGAAGCCTAAACCATGGTCAAAACGGTGGGAAAGGCCGAAATACAATATAAAAGGAATCAAGTTTGAGCTACCTGAAAAAATAATGAAAGAAGCACAGAAGTGGAGACAGCCATGGCTGGAGTTTGATACGCTGCGAGAATATGATACATCAAAAATAGAGGAGAAAATTTGGAAAGAAGTGAATGAAGAGCTTAAAAAATAATGGGTTTGCAGTCTAGGAATTACTGAGAAAATTTTGTATGTATATAGGCAAAATATAAAAATGAAGTTAACCTTTCCATAAGATTTCAAAGTGTACAAGTTGTTGTGATCAAACGTGAAATTCCTTTTTCTGAGGAGTGTAATACTGTGTCCACACCTTCTCCAGAATGGAGAAGCTTCCTTTTTGAAATTGCAGTTAAGAAGAGGGGTCTGCATTTGCCCTTCAAGTTAGTTGCCATTTCCAAATACTTGTGATGCTTCTCTCTTAACAGCAGGGTAGTTGCCGGCTGTAAAACTGTTTGACTTATTACCCTCAGAAATGGGCTGTAGCAGGGAAGGAGACGCGTCTGAACCAACCACACGCTCGGAGTGGGTGCGGTTTAGTTTTCCCATGAAAATTCAATTTGCTATGAATCTACCGCCAGAGCAGCAAAAACAAAAGCTCCAAAATCAGTTTCAAAGAACCAAGCCAGTTTTAGCCAAATCATGTGAATTAGTGTAAGGTTTATAATGAAATGCTCACAAAGTGCTCGAAGGTTCTCAGTACTGGGACAGCAGGTTCCACAAAACTGTATTTCCACAGTAGATGCACACTGGGCTTCTAAGCACAAGTGTTTACAGCCTTCCTGTGCTTACAAGTAATCTTTTTTCCAGAAACAAACAGCTACAGAGCTAAGTTGTGATAGAACATCCAATATATTTTTATAATAGCAAAAGGCTGGTGGCTCCAGAGACCTTCAGCTGCAATGAGACAAAAGACAACAAGAGAAAATGAGGTCATGAGCTTGTGGTGATGCTGATGAGCTATTGCATTTTTGCTGGCATTCTGAGGAAGAGGAACAGAACCTCACCATTATTTGCAGGTTTACCTGAAGTTAACAAAGGCTAATGTGTCCAAGGTTTTTTTGTATTTCTAATAACATTTTATTTTAAAGAATTGAACTGTAGAAGTCATTAACGAAGCAAAATACTTTATTTTCAAAATAAAAGTTATTTTAAAAGCCATCTTTTGTCTGTAACACTGATCAAAACTATTTACAATTAAAATATTTTACAAAAATATATTTTTAACTTAAAAAATATAAAAGAGATTACATGGATTAAGTCTGCAACAGTTCTAGTCCCAGAACTAGATGAGAGAAATTCAACCCTGCATACACATCAAAAGTCCACAATGCGCTGCAGTTTCTACAATAAAGCACCCTGGCTATTCTATAACAATACTTATAGCAAATATACAAAGTTAAAAAACATTAGAAATTTAATAAGGGTACAATGAAATAAGGGTCAGTAGATCTTACCAGGGGGCAACAGAAATAATTTAACAGTTTCAGTTACCAGAAAGTGAAGTTGTCCTTGTGCTTCTCATCATCAAGATGTCTGTTACTAAAAGCAAGTGTGACAACTCCAGCTCTGCAAGTTCTGTATCTTCCAAGTACTAAACTCCTACGCACAGATGCTATTGAGACTAAACATTTACTCCTCCCCAGACATTCTCCTGTGCAGCTCTTACCTCACTGAACCCACATTTACCATCAATAAACATCTGTCAGTAGAAGCCCTTACCTGCCCACCAACTTCTTGTTCCTGTATCCGGGTCAAAACCCCTATAATACTATGAATACTTTTTCACTAGAGGTGGCTTAACAATAAGCCTTCCAGAAACCACTGCGCTCCGTAAGTTAGAAGAGCTTGATGACTCTGGAGTAGGTGGTATTTACCTATAAATACTGAAAATACCTTGTAAAGCTGTCTACTTGCTAGCAGTGATAAACTTTACAGGCACTTCCTATCTTTAAAGGAATTCTTCCAAAAATGGTAAAGCAATAAAGCATTGTCATATGTTTCAGAATGCCTGAACCATCACTCTATACAGACAACTGTAACTTCTAAAAACACTCCTTAACCCAAGATGACAGTAAAAGACATTTGGATCAAAAACCTCCAAGTATTTAAAAAGAAGGCAATGGTTCCCATTGTAACTTTACGTAGGCAGGATCCACTAATTAAACTGCATATTCAAACTTGTAGTCTGAATATCAGGCTCATTTCAGAAATACAACAAATGTTGGCTCAAAAATTTTCTATTTCCCAATTATCGATTTCAGGTGTTCAAGTTTGTGCTCTTCAATGAAGTCTTCAACGACACACAGAGCTTTGACTTTCACCAGCAGGAGAAGAACCTCTTTTGTTTCATTACTATAAAAGAGAAAAATTTGATATAGCAAGACATTTAAGTAGCTGATTTAGATGCACTTTATTAATTTTACAACAAGTCAAGTATCCCCCCTTGGCCACTTGTCATCAGGTGACCACTGATCACTACAGTGACCACTTAACAGCAACCAATGTCCAGCGCCTCAAATTGCCACAGTAAACTAGAACTGCAGCAGCACTCCTTCACACTGGGACTCTACCTTTTATTTTATGTATATGTTTTATGTGTATATGTCATGAGAACATCCTTGAAAAGTGTCCAAAATCCAGGACTTAAAGGAACTTAAGAAATATTTAACATGAAGTAAATGAGGAGGTGCTTGAATCCCAAGGAAAGCCACATCAATTACCTGTGGTTATTCTTGTGCAGCATACGCACACACTGCAGCAAGTGCTGGCTGAAGTTCAGTAACTCAGGGAGAGTTGATCCACTTTTAAGATCTTGGAACCACCTTTCTGGGAGGCACGCAACCACCTGTTCACCCAAAGAATATTTGGAAGAGTTTAAAAAGAGAATTTTTCCAATATAACCAAGTGACATCACTTCTGACAGGGACTTTTTGGCAGGTTTAGTCATTATTTATAGTGTGTTTTTTCTTTACAACCAAGATTGATTATCCCTGCAAGTAGTTACACTTAAGAACCTACAGATGAATATTTGCTTTAAAATGCTTTTATGCACCAAGGTCATAAAAACCCCTAAATTTTTTACAAAATTTTAAATGTTAGCTTAAATTTCAGGTTTTTTAAATATTCCAGCTTCAGTTTAGAAACCTCTTCATAGGAAAAAATCTTTTAGCACACACCCTCTTTAAATACACATGGTATCTATTACCTTATTACACTTTTCTATATTATCTGGCCCTGGTGGTGTGTTTATGAGGTTCAGAAGAAGGTAACGATTCAGCAGCTTGCTCAGTCCCAAATCACGGACTGTATCTTCTTGTACAATCCCATCCCAAAGCAGAACATTGGAGAGCAGCTGCAGTAATGAAGAAACAGAGAATATGTATGCTTAGTGACTGGAAGTGTGCCAAAATACAGTATTACAAGTTTCATATAAGATGAAAAGATAATATGTCCATCCACTTTAAGTACGCAAAACCCAGGATTCACACTCTCCAAACTTACTGTCCACTACTAATAAGCCCCATACAATAAATCTTAACAAGTAGGATAATTAATTTTACATGCACATATGAAGAGTACCCTAATACATGTATGCATGACCTCCCAGAGTTAGGGAGAGCATTTTACCCTTCTAAAGAGGTTAACAATGCCCAAGTACAGAAGACAGCTATGCTCTATTCTTTGGCTAGCGGTCAAATCTGAAAGCATGAAAAAGAAAATTTCAGACACTCGTCCTACAAACAATAAGGACCAAGAACAAGTGGCATCCAATTCTAAGTGAACCTTCAGAGAATCCAAGACAGGAGTAAAAGTTGCTACTACATCTGTTCAGGATAAGACTATACGCAGTCCCCATCATGTGAGGGAGGTTGGTAGCCACAGTTCATAGCAGCACAAAGACTTTTTGGCAGTTGATATCCTTATTATTAGGTACCATTGCCCCTATCACTAAAAACCTTTGTAATTATCATTTTTGAGTGTGATGCAAAAATGTGACTGTTTTTCCCTTACCTCAGAATAGGTTAATTTTAGGGTAACCATTAACCTCAAGGTATTTTACCCACACAGATGCAGTATGCCATCTTTGCAGTCACCACTCAAAAAGCACTCACACTGCCCACCACCTTCCATTTAACTGCATGAGTGACTAAGACACAGACAGAAGAGGGGGGGAATGCTTCCACTGCCCAGCATTGATGAGGAGAGTACAGAGCATGGCAACAAGGAGCATATTTGAGCCCTGAAGCTACACACATACATATCTACACTAGCCAAGTCAGGCCATACCACGATACAAACACTCAACTTTTGCATTAGAAAAGTTCCTGGCTCACTTCTCACCCAAGTCCCGGCAGTGTCAGGTGACAACCTGCTATCAGAGTGGTAATGACTGATTAATATGATGTAAAGCCACAAGAACTGGCTGACCCACTCAGAAATAAAAAGAAATAAAATAAACCAGCAGGATAGGTAGATCAAAGTCTCCAGCAGAAGACGTACCAGTTGGGTTAATGGAAACAGTGTTGACTTACAGTCATTCCTAAAACATCACATGCAGGTTGCACAGAGAACACACCCTTCACTGAGAAAAATGGTTATTCATCCTAATAAAATGTACTAATCTCCCAGGAATCAGACTTGCCTGAAGATGTGTTTCCTGGCCAACTGCAAAGCACTTTATAGGTAAAACGGATTTCAAAGCAAACCAGGTATATTTTCCCTACCTTAACAGCTGACCAAAACCGTCTTTCTTGAAATTTTGAACATAGTGATGATTTGTCTTCCACAGTGCTGGTCATGACAAGAAGAAAAAAAAAGGTAAAATAAGGATTTGTTTGTTTCTTTTTAGAAAGATAAACAGACAACTGATCTTGTAGATAGCGATGAATGTTACTGCTGGAATTCTTCCAGTAGTGACAGCTGCAACCAGAATAAAGGTTTAGGGAACAGCTGTCAATTTGAACCCATTACAATGTGCCAATTTGAAGCCATTATAATGTACTACTATAAATAATTTCCAATAAAATTACCAACTGGAAACACTTGTGTCTACATTACATGCATTCAGATGAGAGCAGCATTGCTTAGAACCAAACACACTACAGCAGCTTCAACACAGCTTCTCTCCCAGCTGCATGTTAAGCCCACATCTTCCAGACTCCATCTTAATCCAATAGTGTCCAGTAATAAACATCAACAACATAAACCCTATTTTAGGAACGACAGGACACAAGCATGACACACCAGACCACCTAAACTAACACAGGTCCTCAGACATAAGGTGTTACACTACAGTAACACTGTGGATCTTGAATACTGGAAAGCTTTTGGCTACAGAGGAAGAAGTGTTGTGTCAGGAGATGCTCCTATCAGAAAGAGTTCATGAAGAGGAATAAGGATACATAACCTTTCCTGTAATAGAACAGTAGAAGGCATGTTTGTTTCACTAGCTGTTAACAGATGTCTACAATATTTCATTTACATCTGTGGCGGAGAAAGGTACAGGAATTTAAAAACATGTTTAAAAAAGTCACAGAGTCAGCTTACCTTTTAGGATATAGAGGAATAAACACATCTTCCTCTATAGATTTCTTCATTCTCAGGACAACCATGTTTATCAAATCCTATTAAAAATAAATTATTTATGCGATCTTACAAAAAAGACTTCATCTTCCATTTATAACAACTTTAAAAGTTATTTTGTTCATCTAGAAGAGCAATATCCTAATTAGAACTAAATAGAGTTGCACTTGTATATAATACACACCAAGACCATGAATATATTTAAACCAGTACACAAATCACAGCTGTAGTTATCTATAGGGTGAACTTGGGATTTTTTTTTTAAGATTAAGTTATTTTATTAAGTGAGGCCTTTTTTTGCATGCGAATTTGCATGAATGCAGCAGGAAAAAGGTACAGATTTACAACAAAATAAGCTACATACATAGGATCTTCACAAAAAGCCGTGCAACTCCATTAAAAAAAAAAACAATCACCATAGCTAGGATATATGCTTTGTTAGGCAACATGCTTTTAGGTGCCATAGATGGCCATTAAGCTCTTTTTAAAAGCCTTTTTATTTATTTACTTAAAGTTCTGTCTTACTTTGACTTTAGCCAAGATAACATTTGTACAGAAAGTAATTGTACCACTTGCCTTCAAGACATGGTTTCCGATCAGCTGCCTTTGGAAGGCATAAATGTTTTCTTAAAAATGGGGTTTTTTTCCATACTGAGGGCTAAACATCCACCCATTTTGCCAGTTTTACACAAGATAAACCTCCAGATTTACATCCAAATAAAAACAGAATGAGGCTGAAGAAAGGTGTGGTAAAGTCACTATTTGTGTAAAAGTAATCATTAAGGTTGCTAAGATTACAAAGAAGTCTTTCTCCTCACCAATTAATTAACCTTTGGGAATTTATAAATTTTGAAATTCCAGATCCACTTTATAAAGAAAAGCTTAAGGAGCTGTCCACTAGAGCATTATTAGCATTTAAAGCTCAAATTATGATACATAATTAAATGTAAGTCTGAATTCTAACCGCTGTTACTGCAGTGAAGCAAGATTAGATCTACAATCAGATTCTCGATAGGTACAGGCAGTTAATTTCTGACTCAAGTGACCCATCTCCCACCATCTTCAATAAGGACAGTAACAGAGTGCTAGAAATTTAACTGTTAAATCTTCTTTATATAAAGTGACAAGACAAACAAGTCATCAAAACCAAACAACTTCAGGACAATGTCCTAAGTGCCTCTCAGTGCACACCCATAAAGCAGACAGTGGATGAAGTTCTTCCTTCATTCTAAAAATAGGAGCTTTTACCTCTTTTGCTCGACTGCATTCACTTTTGGAAAGGATTTGTTTTTCAAAGAAGTTGCTACAAAGCTGTACAAGGTTCTTGGTCTGTGAAGTAGATAAAGGATCCCACACGCTCTGTACAAATGCTGGGGAAAAAAAAAAGGAAATTTATTTAATTCACAACATGCAAATGATTATCTGCTGTAGGTTCAAGGCATTACAATGTAACAGAAGTAAACATATAAAAACCCAAGCCTCTTGCAATCTTAACCTCGCTCTATGGAACTACATAATCACTGCATCTTGGAGCACCATTACATAATTATTGTTACTTGACAGCTATAGCTTATATTTAAGGTTCGATTGCCCAGCTGCAGTGAACATTTTCAAGACAATCTTACTATACCTGTAATTTTTGGAAGAATAGTTTTTTCAATCACTTTAGAGAAAACTACTCGATCAGGATCATCATCCCTTTTTGATGCAGACGTGTTTCTGGCATTGCTGAACTCTTCTATAGCTCTGAACCAAGGCATCTCTTCCAACTCTGTAGAATTCTGCTGAAAGATCATTCCTGTTACGTTTTCCACTGGTCAGTATTGAAAGAAAAGCTCCATCCAGTGATACCACAGATCCCAAAATTTCAGATCCACCCTTATCACTTAACAAGCCAAACCAGTCAATGAGAAAAACTGAATTTAAAGCTAGAATTTAAAGGCTGGGATTGATAAAGCATCTTCAAAGAACTCTGGAGAAGAATTCTTACACGGGGTGCAGCAAAAAGGGCTGAAGGTAAGGGGAAAACAGAAAGTTAAGGAGATTCCAACCACATGCTTCAATTTCTGAGATCAACACAGCATCTTTCTATTCACTTCTAATGCACCGTGCTATGCATAGAAAAAATGGCTATTTTTCTGTAAGAATACATATTAAAATGATTGAAAGTGACTTGACAAGAAGAAATGGACCTTCTCCTTCTAGTTAACCCACTTATCCAGGTTCTGGAGTGCCCCTACAACCCCCATAAAAGTTCCCATACAGAAGTTCTCCCTGCAAACAGCGTGTCTCTGCTCAGACATACTCTGGGCTGCCAGAAATGCTCACAGGTATCACCACTTAACAAAGATGCATAAGACAGAAAAGGCACATTCACAAAGATGGTACAGTCCAGAAACCTAATGGACTTCACTGAGTGTAGCCCGCTGCTTCACTGCAACACCCAGAAGCACGGAGATCACCAGTATATTGATACACAAACACACCCACATTTTTGAAGAAAACAGAGTCAGCAGATGCACTTACCTCAAGAGGATTCCAATTTATTAACTGAACTCTGATCAACGGATTTAATAGCTTAGGGAGGCAGAAACTGATATAAGCATCACAGTAAGAGTCAGGAAACTTCTCTTTCCATTCCTGGAATTTCAACAGGATTTTTCTGATGTCACAAAAATCTGCATGTACATCTTCAAAGATTTTCCTACTATCCTCTAAAACGTTATCTACAGATAATATTCATTGGGAATAAAAAGAAACAATCACAGAACTTATTGAGGCATGAGCTGAAGAGTTTATGCATCTTTATGACATACAAAGTATAATAATTGCATCTGTCATTTGTTGTTGAAACACCTGACACTGAAACAAGTTTTAAAACCAGCTCCCTGGAAAACCCAGTTTCAGAAAAAAAATAACAGGAAGAAGATCAAAAAAGGCAAGTTTCTTCATGACCTATTCTACAGCTTTATATAATCACTGTGTTTCAAACTTTATACCACAGTGATAAAATTTCAGACATGAAAGCCTTTCTGCTGTTAACTGGAAAAAAAGGAGCCTTTCCCTGCTCCTCCTCATCCATTCATCCAAGATAATTAAAACGCAAACGTTTACTTTGCTCTATCTTCAGACAATGAATTGATTAGACAAAACGTGTTGTAGCATTGCATTGAGTACTATCAGATCAGCTTTGGCATAATCTAAAAGAGCTTATTTCCAGCTGAAACAGTAATGAGTAATGCCACCACACCATAACTCATACCAAAAGAAATCTACAACCATACATCTATTCTGTCCAGTCATTAGTGGGAACTGGCTGATCCCATTTTTTTCTACAGTGTGGAATTAAGAATATGTATTGCAAATGAAGTTCCTCTTTACCTTTCCTAAAAAAATAAAGATATCAGAAGGAGATTTTGTTGTAGGGTATCACATTAAGACTGTCACCAACCTTTGCTCTTCTGGAACTCGGTCACCTCTGTCGGAGTCAGCTCTTCATCACTCGACATGCCTTCGTGGTGATCAGCATCTCCTGAACACCCTCTCGCTTGCCGTCTGCCAGTCCTGTATTTGTAATGAACTCAGATGAGTTATCCTCCCCTTGTATGCTGAAGGAAGCTTAATGAAAAATAATTCAAGTACAGAAAAAGTACTAAAAGTAAGTTTTGAGACCAACAGTCTAAGGAAACGCAATCAGGGACCAATAGTAATTGTGTAATCATAAGGACACAAACTTTGGAAGAAGTACAGGACTTTGGGAACGGACATAAACATCTCTGATCTCCCTTATAAACCTTTTAATAACCTTCCCTTCATCTCATTCTCGCTGATGAGGCTAATAACTCATCCCACCTGGAATACTAAATATCTACTATGGTACTGGACAGTGTTCCTGACAGTTTCAGTGTACAGGAAACTACTGGACTCCCAGCCTGATGTCTCAGTTCTGGATCACTTGTGCAACAACCCACACAGCAACTGTGATAGCACCCAAGGGCCAGCTGGGATCAAAAAACTATTGCCACAACACCAAGAATCGTAACAGGCTGCAAAATCAATAGCTTGCATCTCTGCCTCAGGAAAATTATATATGATATGAAAATTACATGTATAAATGACTTTATAGATATTTACGCCAACTTGCATAAAGGTTAACTGATTCAAGATGCATTTTTTATTGTTATTATTTTTCATCCACTCAAAAGCCAAAGCTATTGCCATTTCAAAGTACAGATATGAATTAAGGCACCAATGCAATTGAAAAACTCAAAGCTCCAATAACTTTAGAACAAAAATCAGTAGCGGTCTCTGAACACTAATATCCAAAGTGTAGTATCTGGCCTGGTTATTGCTCTGCTTCACTTGCACCACCCCTCCTGCAGCAGCAACCCTGCTTGACTATTTTTGCAGTCCATACAATAATACAGAAATATATTTCTGTATAAAGTCATAATCCAATTTATTACAACAGAATAAGACAGAAATAACCTTTTGTCATATAGTTTTTTAAAACACATCATTTGAGTTAATTTAAAATAACAAGATCTATTAGCATTCAGATTCAGATTGACATAAAGAGAGTATCATAAGCAAACATGATTTCCAAGTACTTTGAGTTTTGGAAAGCAAATACATATTTTTTTGTATAATCTCACTCAGTAATCCTACAGGTTTACATTCATCACTGCATAAATGACAGTGTACAGTACATTTAATCAGACTTATGCATGTACATTACACCTACCTTCGACGTTCACACATTTCCAAAAGCTGTGTCTTCTCATCTCCTTCCAGTCTGCCATTAGTTGGTTTGTCATTCCCACCTATCAGAAGATACAAAGAGCCAAAAATAAAATTGTATTATTTTCAAATTCCTATTTTATCAATAAGATAAAAATTATTCTATTGTTCTTGCTTGGGAAAAAAAGAAGAAAAATCAAGCCTCCTAATCAAAATTCTAACAGTCTCCAGAAAAACACACAGTAAATACTATTTCTTAACTGCAAATAGTCAGATGCAGTTGTTCCCTTGTAGCAGCTGATGGAAAAGTGAGTTTGACCACAGTCCAGTCAACGCTCACTGCCTCCCAATCCTGCAAAAGGAAGTCAGTGTCTTCCACAATCAGTTTTTAGCAGTGTGGAAGGCAAGCGTAGGTATCTACCTGCATCTCTATGTCAAAAATGAAAGCATGTAACTAATTACAATAACTTTCAAGGTGTGGTTCCAACACTGTAATGGAAGTTAAATCTCTAATTTACACTAATCAAAATCATTCCATTTAGCTTTCAAGACTAGTCAGCTCTACATCTTTTCCTGTTATGTGAGTGGTCACTGACTGTGTGATCCCAGTTACCCCTACTCTGACTCCTGGAATCAGAAGCATTTTCAGTTGGGCCATTCACTTGTATCACTAATAGCTGGCTGATATGTGCAGAACCTGCCAAAAAAATCGTACTGCTAAAGTATTATTATGATGTATTATTATGATTAGTATTTCTATGGAAGAAAAAAAGCCTTTAAAAAAGCAATTAAAAGCACTGTTAAATATCCAAATACAATCTCATTTGTAATGAGCTGGAAGTAAAAATATTTTAATCATACAATCATTTGTTCTGGAAGGGACCTTAAATATAATCCAGTTCTAACCCCCTGCCATGGGCAGGGACACCTCCCACTAGACCAGGATGCTCAAATCCCCATCCAGTCCGGCCTTAAGGTTTGGGTCACTGTCTTTTTAAACAGCAGCAGCAAAGGTTTACACATCATTTAAACACCACATTGGTGTGGAAACAAAATATGAGATAAGAAAGTTGTAACAAGTTTTGCTACAGTGACTGAAAAACACTGTTTTGTTTTAGATAAAACCCTTACACAAAATGGCTTCTTTCTTTATGTCCTTCCCTTCACATAAGCATCACCTCCTAGTCCAAAAGCTCCATTCTGAGCACACACATAGCCTTAAAGACACTCGTGTAAAAGTGATGCTGCCAAGTAAGCAACTGCTTTATCAGATATTCACAGAATTGCATAATAAGCAAGTTCTGTCGAGCTTAAGACCAACTAGAAAACCGACTCAGTTTCACTTTTTAAATATTGATGGGGAATTGCTGAGTTGAATGACTAAAAACTGTCAAAATACTTGGTCACTTTATATTGATTATTAAACAAGAGAGAAACAGCATCATGGGCCCTACAGAGGTAGGGATTTTGATTGATATAGTAGAGCACTCCTACCAACAATGGGAAGGAGAAAGGAGATCAAAGGTGAAAGTTTAAAACTTCATCAAAAAACTAATTGTATATTTCTGCTCAAAGAGTGAATCTTTCAATAAAAAATATTCTAAGTTCACACTAACTTGTCAGATGCTGAATATAAGCAGATTCATTCTGCAGCTCATCTTGCCTTCGTTTCAACACTCTCATGGCTCGTTGCTGAAGAAGTGCATGTACAGCCAGTTCTACATCATTAATATATTTCAGCTGAAATATAGCAAACAGTAATCAGGTTTTCAATTAATTAAAATCCCAAAAGAATGAACAAAAAAACAATCTATCCTAGATTGAAAAGTAAATTCCCGGTTACTGGAGTTTTTCAAGGTTTTTTTGTAAGGCTGAAAAACCCAAACTAAATGCCAGTTGCTCATCAGAGGACTGCCAAAGAATTCTTATGAAAGCATTCAAAAAGATGCTATGGGTGCACTTAGTTTGCTTTCAGTTCACTTTTGAGCCACCAGCCATTAAAGAACTTGTATTCATTAACTAACATTTGTTCTGTTTAAAGTTACATAAAGAAATTCACAATGGCAATGCAATTCACTGACTTAAATTAGGTTTGATAGTACTATCTATAGAGATTAACAGCACTTTACTTTCATTGAGACCACCCTTCTGGAAGCTCCTCCCCTTCTCCCAATCTTCATCTTTCTAAATACACAAGATTTGCAGTTCAGAAACACATGCAGCCAATAACGCAGAAAAATTCCCACAGAGCTCTGCTAACTCAATCACAACTCAAAACTAATATGAAATCCTTACTACCTCTGTCACGTACCCCTGAGTAAAGACATTCTGAGATCCCAAAACTGAATCTGAGCACCACCTTTCATTCAACTTCAGTGCACTCTGGTTACTAGACCTACAGAAAAATCCTTCCAATGACATCTTGTTTTCATCCAATAGAATCTACGTGAGATCACAGCTCAGGTCAGTATACATATACCAGCTTGATCACCACTTCAGCTGAGGCTTGCTTTGATTCCTTTTCCCTATATTTTGTTTCTTGCTACATTAAATTTTTTGATATAACTGATTTTTAACTGACAACTCTCTCACAATTTCCAAATAAAAACCCCTCATGTTTTGGTGACAGAATGCACCTTTATTCTCTAAAAAAAAGGGGAAGAGGAAAATACACATACTTTTTCATTCAAACAGTTTATCAAGTTTTCTGCATATGTTTTCATGGCCCTGTAGAATTTGTAATTCGCAGCTGCATCTGAAGAGTTCTCTAACTCCTGGACAGTCATCTTTGAACTTTTAATGTCCTCCAGATATTTTTCATACTCTCTCTGGTGGGCACGGTGCACATCCTGTAATGATGCTATCCTGAAAAAGAGAAACCCAGACAACTAAAACAATTGATGTAACAGTTGATATATCCCAAAACATTTTTCCCATTACAACCACAGACAAAATCTTTGCCTGTCCTAATAGTAGTGCTTTCATTTGAGCAAAGAAGCGCTGAAAGATTTATCCATGCCAACATTTGCAGAAGCATGGGGTGTGGACAAGCACTGTGCTTTGAAGACTCAAATGGCACTCACTTGGTTCTAGTTTTGAAAGCACCACTGGCATTGTATCTAGATGCCTCAATACACCACGCTTCCCACAAACATAAAAAGTCATTTTTTGTGTTATCACAATAAACTGATTCTACTCAGCATAACATAGGGAAAACTACAGCTCATGCCCACATGTCCATACTAGTTTAATACAGTTGCACGGATAGCAGTACCTATAAGCATTCACCATATGCTCACTGCTAAATACAAACCAACCAAGGACTCCTGCTGCTAGTATATGATAAAGCCCAGGAACCTATGCCTGCAGCTGTCACCAACTATTGGATAGGTAGCACAGGAATGTTCATGTATATTACAACTCTGCTTCCTTTCCCTCCTTCCGTATCTCAAGTGATTGCTCAGCTTGAACAAGCCTGTAAAAGAACCAAGAAACGGCCCACAAACTCATTTCACTTCCCTGAAGCAGGGAACACTTCCATGAAAACAGCTAAGCTATCGTTCTCTACTGCACTACAAGTTTTTTTTTTAAAAAAAAAGCTATTTCAGCATTTATCACATTAACCACAGCTGCCCAGTTTACATCAAACACATTCCCTTTCCCCTTGTGGCTATTTTTTCCCACTCGATAGCGTTAGTTTCATTTTTCTTATTTGATTCTGTACCTAAATTCCCACTTCATTTAACTTATTCTGTTCAGGTGACCATGGCACAGAAAGCATAGATTTCCACAAAAATATGCAGTCCAATTTAATTGCAATTCTTTAAACAAGCAGGTCAATGATGCTCTGTACAAAGCAAAGCATATACAGAGAGAACCCAGAGCAAGTCCATAGCATATTTACGTTTCAGCTGTATAACATTACTTATCCACACTTATCTCAACAACTGCTTTCCGATGTACTCAGAGATGACAGTGGATGGCTTACCTTAGGATGCCTGACCTCAGCTGTCCTTCTCACGTTCTCTTGGAGGTTCCCACCTCCATCCCAGGACACTCCAGCTGCCCATACAGCAGCTGAATTGCTAAAGAAAACTCACAGCCTGGCACTCGACTAAAGAAAAGAAATCAAGGCAGGTTCCAGTCTGTCTAAAGAGGCTATAAAGAATTTACTGCTGCTTTCAGAAACACTGAGCTATTTTTGCAGATGATATGAGAGCCACCACAGGAGGGATAGGACTGCCAGCTCCATCTGCCCTGGTTGAAGTTCTGCTTGCTGTGCAAATGTAGCATTGAATCAACACTCCTGTCAAAAGCTACTAGCAAGAGTAAAGTCTGCTCCCATTTAAATTAACTTGCTCTCTCAAGTTCTAGTGGATAAAACACTCCTGTAAAAGTTCAAATGCTCTCCTCCAACAAAGCACTGCCAGATGAAGTTAAAAATTTGTAGTACTCTACTGGACATCCCAACAGGCATATTATACATGAAATAACAACCTAATCCTCTAATACTCTGGAAAGAATAAGACTTCAAAGCTGTGATCTCTCATCTGTGACAAAAACTCAGACAACTCAAAAGTTAAGTTCATAAGAGCAGGATTTACCTTTCAGTCAGTCGCTTCTTCACAATTTCCAAGTTCACAGGCGGTAGAGAAACAGAGGGATCAAATTTTGGTTTAGCTGATCGAAATTTATGCAGGGAAGCATCATCATAAGTTTCCTAAAAGAATTTCAAGTGTTAGTTTTAATACAGCATTTATACAACTTTTCCCTCTGCACCTCTATAGGTCAACCTATCACTCAAATACACAAGGCAAATTTCATTCATCAAATCAAATATGTAAACTGTTGCGCAGAAAAGCAAAGTACAAAAGCACAGGAAACAAAGCATAAAAATCTGCATATATATGTTGTATATTACCTTATAGGGAATAAACATATAAACAGTAGAAATAAACCCATAATTTAGGAAACTTAATTGCCGTCTTGATCTGAAAATATTAACAGCTTTCAACAATGCATAACGCTCCTATGATAACGGCTGAGACTCCACTAGTATCAAGGTTCTAAATGCAATATGTAGAAATAAGCTACAGCCAAGCAGTGACCATATCCGCTTTACTCATATTTGCTTTTTAAAAACTGTTTGAATATATTTATGATAAATTACTTGCCATCTGTTAGTAATTTAGTATTCCACTTTCTCATAGTAAACTGATTCCCCAAAATAACTATGAAGGCCACCTTCTGAGAAAGCCAGCAACCAAGAGTGATGTTTCATTCTCACAACTCAGCCTACCTGTAATTATAACTCAAAAAGTATTATAGTGAACTTTAGCTTATAAATTAAAAGACACTTTGCATTCTAAAACTGAACAAGTTTGTATATTCATATCTAGCCAAAACAAAAGATGTTGAAGCAATCAAGTCCATGACTAACAAGGCCTGCTACTAAAAATTGTTGTGGTTTCCTCAACAGCAGAAATTACCCATTTTCCAGAAACAAATAGAGAATGAGGACCTAAGAATATCAGTCACATTGGATTTGAAATTCAGTAGCAGCAAAGATGTAACTTTTTCCTGGATCTCTTAACTACTCACATCTAACAGGCAGAAATACTTACAACTGTCTATTCTGAAATAAAGAACTGGTTATTCAGATTTTCCTAGCCAGTTCCAGAGTAGGTGATTCAAGCCAGAAACAAAAACTTGCAGCTCATCAGAAGACACACAGTTTATTTTTGCCATTATTTACCAGAAAGAAAACAAAGAGAGAACTCCACTGAACTGCAAAGCTCTCCGATTGCCTCTCAACAGGAACTTGGCATAATAAAAGAATAATTTTTGCCGTGCGACTTTCTGATATCTCTAGTATTTGCATACTCTTGTTTTCAAGACTCCTTGCATGCACAGCAGCAAACAAAAATCAGGTTTCAGAATTTTAATTCTGAAACCTATTCAGTCTTCCATGACATAGTAGACAACAATACCCTGCTTCTACACAGCTAGACAGAGATTACAGATATTCATTACCATCTTCCCCTATTTCTAATTGTCTTTTTTTAAATAATCAGGGTCTTAAAAATCTCTAATGAGAAGGCAGGTAGGAGATACGACAGCACTCCAAAACCAGCTCCCTTGCCAATGAGCAAAAAGCAACTTTCAGTGGTCACCTGAGAGAATTTAACGGCTTTCTTTATTTGCTGCTCTTCCCACTTCATTTGTGCTTCATCTTCACTTGATTCACCACTCACAGACACTGAAATAAAAACAAACATTATCAAATGCAAGTACATCTTCCAGCTATTTTTCCCTCTTGTGTTATCCTCCGTCTAAAGCAACAATGGTTCTCCCAATCATTACTGGGAAGCAATACACACAAAAACCAGATTAAAAACGTAGAGACTGAGGATTTCCCAACTGAAAGGCAAGGAAGGACTGGAAATTGCTAGTGGGATTTGTAGACCAATATTAATTTCCCCAAAACACTGTTTCTCACACAACTACTACTGCAGTACAGGCAGCACAAACATCCCATTTTTATGTCTCAAAGAAAAACTGTGTATCATACATATGAATAGGAGTATGAGTAAGGCTAGACTATAACACAGTGACATTATACACAGCAAATCCTTCAGTGTGATAAAATGTATGCTCTACTCTACAAAGAAAAATATCTCTTTAGCATTAATTAGAACTGCAGAATCCACTCAAGAGTTACGCATTCCTTATAACTTTTATTCAAATAATAAAAAAGTCTACAACTCTAGTAAATCATTGCTCCTTAAACAAAAATTGTAAGCAGCTAAAAGAAGGAAAAAAGCAATGGAAAAGCCACATGCGCATTATATGCATTTGTCTGTTTACTTCTGAAGGGCTGGGTTATGGGTACTTTTTACCCTTTTCAACAACAGCCATAACTTCAATGCAGGGAGAGCACTGGGAAAACCAAACTAGAAGTAGGAGGCAGGATTTAGAAAACTTCAGTGTGACATTTTGCCTTATACCACAGTAACTTTACTCCCAATTTTTTCAATTTTTTTTTACAGTTAACAAGGCCAAAAATCATCTTTTAAATGTTTCTCAAAGCATTCTGTACCATCACATTAGTGAGACTTCAACCAGGTTAACATCCCATATAAACATTAACCATCACCTGTAGAGCCTTTCACCAAGACCCAGGAGGAGCAAAGCTTCATGGTGCATTCACTCTTCAATGGGCAAGTCCCAGGTTCTTCCAGGCATCACTAAAAAAAGCCACAACCACTGGGAGAAATGGCACAAACTCACCCATGTGTTCAGTCATCCTTTGCCTAAGAGTTCTCATTTTAGGAGCAAAATCGAGATTCTTTCTCTCAGACTCATCTTCACTCTCTAGATCACTGCTTCCTCTTCTCTGAGAGACCTGATGACTGTTCGAAACATCCAGTGGAAGATAATCTGCCCGTGTCCTGGCTAAGTGACGTTTCCTTCGAGCAGCATCAACACAAGCGGCACTGGGGATGCCACCTGTATTCAAGGGAAAGAAAACCTAAGCAAAAGACTAAAAATAACACTGTACCACTCCCAATGTCAATAATTACCACTTTCAGGATCACTGTACAATTTTGAATACAGGACACAAGGTATTTTCCTATTAAGCTGACCATGTTGAATTTAAGGAAATGGGAAAGCATCCTTAAAAAGCGGCTCAGTCTAAAAGCAAAGTTCAGGCTTTTCTTTTAAATCAATTGCCATTTGGCCAGTCTTCATTTTTTACTGTCTCCCCAGAAGATACAGGTTACTAAACTTCCATAGTTTACAAAAGAATCTGAAGTTTACCAATCAGACAGCACAAATGAACTAAAAATTTAATCTCGTGAAGGCAATTATGCATTATTAAACAGGAATATTTTTTTCTACCATTCTTTTGAAACCAATGGTCGTAATTTCCGAACCATTTCCTAAATTAAGACAGAAATACAAGAAACATCTGCAACCAAAGATACTGGAGAACTGTCACTATTCTTTCAGAAGGGCAGCTCTGGCTCAACACAAATAAAGATGCCTACAAGTTACATGACTTAAGCAGAGCAGCATTCATCTCACCTGTCTTGTCATGTACTTCAAACAATAAATGTTGTAGAATAACTTCCTTAAAAAAAAAAAATCCAGACAACTAACCTGGTGATAAATCCTTCTTTCTCCGTGGAGAGCCAGATCCATTTTCAGAGTCTGAGCTGTTGTAGTCCTCACTTTGTGAGGAATGATCTTCATCCTCCTCTTCTTCACGAGTTCCTTTGGTGTTGCCAGTTCTAAGTTCTGACTGACAAATTTCTGTATTAGGGAAAATAAAAGGGAAGATTCATTATTTCAGTTTCAGCTGCTGGAATCTGATGTGTTGTAACCAGTTACCAGTAACTATTTACACTTTTTACACCTTGCTGCAGAAAAGACCAGGCACTTACTGATCTCTACCTGTCCTCATCATGTCAAACCTTCCAACACTCCAAGATAGTCATATACAAGCCAGTTCTTGTTTCGAATCAAAGCATCTATTACAGTCTTAAACTAATACATCCTTCTGAGACACAGAGCATATCTACTTGTGTAAAAGCAGCGATATCAGCTCCCAGATGACAACTGATTAATAACCTGATAGCTCACATCATCTTTGGATTCATCTTCCTTGACTTCGTAAACTGTATTTAGAAAGCGCTTCTCCTTTTAGCATGAACAAGGAGGCAGTCCTTGCTTAAACTATAAAAGTTTGTGTCTTGTCTTTGATAATCTTCAAAGTCTTTAAAAACAATGACTTCTCTTCATCTGCCACTACATTTTCAGCAAATCATCAGATCATCGAATAACAGAACGTGCCACCTGTTATAAGAGTAGGAGCTATACTTTTGTAAGAAGTTATTATGAAAATTTACCACCTTGTTTGAATCACAAAGGAAATTGTTTCTTAATCTACTTCTCTTTTTACCTAACAGTACGAATTAGGGTGTATCTGTGAATTAACAGAGGTGTCAAAAGGGGAACAGAGGGGAAGAGAACTTTTAGATAATCTGTTTGTAAAACACACAACCCCCAAATATTCTAATAGGAAACCTACAACAGTTCAATGAGACTAGAAAGAAATACCACCAGAACCATCAAGGCTATTGATTGTATTCCATTAAAATATTCAAATGCTGTAACAGCTAACTGTTTAATAACACAAAGTTTAAGGTTTACATTTATCATACAAAATCCTACTAACCTTACATTTTCTCTTGATTACAAATAGTCAGACTCAACTGCAATTTGACAGCAATAAGCAGTTTGGAAGATACGATTCTATCCTCCAAACAGCTCCACTGTTTTACCAAGGTCAAATGGAAAATATCAGCAAAAACAGATTAAGTTTATAAACCTGCAAAGTAACGTAAGTATAACCTTTGGTTCAATGAGCAAGTACAAAACATCTAACAGCAGTATTTGTACACCACTCCACTTATGGATTTTTTAATATATTTTCATATAAGCATTTCATAAAACAACTGAAAAAAACTACATACTTTTGCTTTCTTCAATTTCTGCCTGAGCAGGCAGCAGGCTTTCCTTCTTTTGAATTCTAAAGGTTACTTCATTGAAGGACGGCTTTTTAATTTTGAAAAATTCTTCACCTATTCAGATAAAATGAAACAATTCTGAGTAACATTAACAAAGAGTGTAGCACATCATAGGATGGTTTAGGTTGGAAGGGATCCCCAAAGATCATCTAGTTCTAACCCCCCTGGGACACCTCCCACCTGACCAGGCTGTTCAAGGCCCCATCCAACCTGGTCTTGATCACCTCCAGGGACAGGGCATCCACATCTTCTCTGGGTAACCTGTGCCAATGCCACACTATCCTCACAGGAAAAAAATTCTTCCTAATCTCCAATCTAAATCTCCTCTCCTGCAGCTTAAACCTTGTCCTATCCCTGCACTCCCTTATCAAGAGCCCCTTCCCAGCTTTCCTGTAGCCTCTTCAAGTACTGGAAGGCTGCTATAAGGTCTCCCTGGAGTCTTCTCCAGGTTGAACAATCCCAACTCTCTCAACTTGTCCTGGTATAGGAGGCGCTTCAACCCTCTTATCATCTTCGTGGCCTCCTCTGGACTTGCTCCAACAGATCTATGTCTTTCCTGTGTTGAGGACTCCAGAACTAAAGGCAGAACTCCAGGGGAATGCATATCTACATTTTACATACAACCTGCACTTAATCTCTCTTTGTGCACAACATATTTTTTTAAACCTCTGTCTGCATTAATTCTAACTAGTTCTATGGCTTTATCACCCACAATTCATCACCTTTTAATGTAAAACCATGCAGCTCAGCCTCCTCCATAGCGCAGCACTGTACTGTGGAAACCTGTTGTTCCTTTGCAACCCCCATCCATCACTAAGTGGCCCCTGTAAGCTGCCCTGACCTGCTTTGTGCCATCAGGCATGAAAGAAACAGGCCAGAAGAGTCAATTAAAAATTCAACTTCCAGTTATTTAAGCTGGTTCATCATTAACTATGTTAGGCATGGAATCAGATATTACCTCCTTCTTTTCCCTGTTTTTCTCCAGCTGCAAAAAGCTTTTAAGCACTTCCCCCCGCAGAAGCACACAGACAAGTCTCATCTTCAAACTGTTTTTACATGCATTTAATTATAGATTCACAGAGCAGTTTGGATGAAAGGGACCATAAAGATCATCTGGTTCCAAGCCCCTTGCCATGGGCAGGGACACCTCCCACCACACCACATTGCTCAAGGCCCCATCCAACCTGGCCCTGAATGCCTCCAGGGAGGGTGTATCCACAACTTACCTGGGCAACCTGTGTCTGTATCTCACCACCCTCATCGTGAAGAATTTCTTCCTTATGTCTAATCTAATCTTCCCCCTTCCAATTTAAAGCATTCCCCTTGGTCCTATCACTATGTGCCCTTGTCAAAACTCCCTCCTCAGCTTTCTTGTAGGCCCCCTTCAGGTACTGGAAGGCCCCTATAATGCCTCCTCAGAGCCTTCTCTTCTCCAGGCTGAACAACCCCAGCTCTGTCAGCCTGTCACATATTATCTTCCTGTTCTCTCTGGTTTTCTCCATGTCCAAGAGGTTTTAAACGCTCCCCAAGCAAAAGTACTTGGACAAGTGTCATTTTCAAAGAGCTTTTATGTGTCTTTCTTCTATAAACTCTCACAGCAGCCCTTGTCCATAACATGACACTCCTGATTTTGGCCACAAAGGGGGAAAAAGGTGAATACCAGCACCAGCAAGGGGCTCAGTGAGGCAGGAAATCTCCATACACAGATGTGCATGATATCAAAATGCCAGCACTTAAACTCTCAAAACTCATTCTGGAGTTTTAGAAAGCAAACATCCTTTATTTCAGTGCTGAACACATGAATGAATGATTGGAATAAATCATGTGTAACGAGACAAGAGCTGCGGACAGAACATATTTCCTGCTGACATGTATATATATAAATTTTCCCAGAAATTTTATGCATATTCTATTACTCAAGGACTAATTTAATTTTATTAAGAATGTCACAGAATCACAGAATGACCTGAGCTGGAAGCGATACACAAGGATCATTGAGGCCAACTCCTATCCCTGCATAGGGCAACCCCAACACTCACACCATGTGTCTGAGGGCACTGTCAGCCTTGGTGCAGTGACTGCTTTCAGGGGCAGCTGTTCCCGTGCTCCACCACTTCCTGGGTGAAGAAGCTTTTCCTAATATCCAACCTAAACCTCCCCTGGCACTTCACAACAGACAAATCTCTGCTAATTGGAGCTTTGGGGCCATCTCTCTGTGTGACCTTGTATTTTTGATAAGGAAAGGCATCCTTTGAACAGCGTTGTCTGGAAAAAGCACTTGTTGGAAAAGAAAAAACATGCTATCAAGAAAACACACCATCAGAGGAACAGCCTGGGTCCTTCTAACTTTCCAAAAATACAGGTGCTTAGATGGAGCTCAACTCTGCCTTAGCTTAAATCAAAATATTGTATTGCAATAGGAACCGCTTCCAGTATCACAGAGGCACAGCCTCGTCCACGCAGGCTCCCACGCGGGCTGTTCGCCTCCCGGCTGCTGCTCTCCCCGGCCCTGGATGCCGCACCCTGGCTTCTCCCCGCAGTCCCCCCAAGCCCCTACCTTCCCGCTCCTCTTCGCTGCCGAAGCTCAGCAGCGCCGCCCGCCCCCGCCCCGGCCCGGCCCCGCTCCCGGCGAGGCGCGGCCCTGGGCCCGCAGAGGCCACCCTGCTCTCGGCCCGCTCCTCAGGACCCCGCGCCGGCTGCTCCGGAGACGGCGACGTCTCCGCGGCCTCCTCGAGGGAGGCGGAGGCGCGGTGCGGGGCTTCCTCGCTGTCCTCAGGCTCCGTTTCCCCCTCGGAGCCGGGGTCGGGGGGCGGCGGCGGTGCGGGAAGCTCCCGCTCCTCCTCGCTGCTGTCGCTGGAGGCCGCGCGCCGCCGGGCGCGGAAGTTGCGCGGGGGGCGGCGGAACATCTCCAAGCGCCGCACACGCACAGCGCCACCGCCCGCACAGCGCGCATGCGCGGTGAACCGCGGTGAACCCGCGCAAACCCCGCCCCTCGGCGTAGATCCCGCCTCAGCCCTGCGCTAGCCCCGCCCCCCTGGCCCCCCTTCGTCCCGCGCAAGCCCCGCCCCGCGGCGGGAGGTGGGCGGAGCACCGAGGAATGGCTGGCCAATGAGGATGAGGGGGCGTGTCCCCGCGGTTAACGCCTGAGCTCGGCGTGGGGCGGGGGGGGGAAAGAGGAAGGGAAAGAGGGAGGGAGGAAGAGAGAGAGAGAGAGAGAGAGAGGGGGGGAGGGATGGAGAGAGGGAGGGATGGAGAGAGGGAAGGGGAGAGGGAGAGGGAAGGGGAAGGGGAAGGGGAAGGGGAAGGGAAGGGAAGGGAAGGGAAGGGAAGGGAAGGGAAGGGAAGGGAAGGGAAGGGAAGGGAAGGGAAGGGAAGGGAAGGGAAGGGAAGGGAAGGGAAGGGAAGGGAAGGGAAGGGAAGGGAAGGGAAGGGAAGGGAAGGGAAGGGAAGGGAAGGGAAGGGAAGGGAAGGGAAGGGAAGGGAAGGGAAGGGGAGTGTCTCTTAGACAGAAAGCATTTTGCTGGTAATTAATTTGATTATTAATGTGTAAAAGTGTTTGTGGACTGTGGGCCTGTTTGTGGCAGGGGCTCCCATGGTGGGGGCTGCCCTGCTCAGGGCCTGCCCTGCTCGTTGCTGGGTCTTCAGAAAGTTACCTAGATTTGTTCTTGTATGTATAATTTATGATAATTTAAAGTAAATGATAAATATCATTAATAATAACTATATCAATTATAATGATTGTTCCTAAATAAACCAATTTTTAAATTATATTATGTAATCATAGAGTCATTATGGTTGGAAGACACCTCTAGGATCATCAAGTCCAACTGTCAATATTAAAGATGAGGAGGAAAAAAACCAAAAAGAGTTGTCTAAAAAGTTCTGGGCCTTTGCCTGCAAATCCAGCTGATTTCCTTACTGCTTAATGGAAGCTAAAAAATTCCAAAAGAAGCCTGAACTTCTAATAATCCAACACAGCATGGTCACTAACAACTCTGCCCCGTGGGTTGGTCATCATGACATCCTGCGTTGCTCAACTGGTCTGTAGGAACATTTGCTACTGGTTTCTAGATGTGCCTTGGACTTTTTATCGGCTTCCAGGTCAGCTGCTAGCCCTGTTCTTAATGTCCTACATGCTGCAAGATTATTAATAGCAACTATGTATGAATATGTAATTACAAATGCACAATTATTCATAAATAAAATAGCCACGTCACAATTATTAATTATATAAGTTAATAATAAAAATATAATTTCTAATAATACATTATAAATATTAAGCTTATTCTGCAACATGTCAAAAAATAATCACCCATTTTTTTTCCTTTCTTCAGGCTTAACTCACTGAAGGAACCGGGCAGGTGCCAGCGCTGGAGCAAGCGAAGGAGAACATATGGCTAGGAACAGAGGGAAGGTGGGATTGTGACAAGCGATGATTTAAATCACTTTGCATGGTGAAGAATTGTGCTGCAGCTCATACCAGCCTCTCATTTCTGCAGTGCTGACTTGAGCTGTGTGCGACGGCCTATGTGGAAAGAAAGCACATCCACCTTCACATGAAACTGTTACAGCTACACAGAGCAAGTCTTTCATGTAAGGCTTTTGTGTCTCAAGAGAAATACCCAAAATTAGCAGACATTTGAAATGTTCTTGCTTAAATAGCTCCACCCTGCTGTCCTTCATCTGTAAGATGAAGATACCGTTGTTAACTTGCCTGAGGAATCTTGTGAAGAAAAAGCTGAATTTGTGAAGAACCTATTACAGTAAGAACAATGTAAAAACCTCAAAGAAAAATAACTAAAATATAATTTTAATCAGCACTGGTCCTTAGTGGTATATATTAAATTAAGCCCAATGCTATCAAATGAATAATGAGGATTAACTTTATTTTATTATCTTTACCTTTATTAAAATTTTGAAGTTACAATTCAATAAGCACATTCTTAGAATCATTAAGGTTGGAAAAGCCCTCTAAGATGATCCAGTCCAACTACCAGCCCAACACCACTATGCCTACTAAACCATGTCCCAAAATACCATGCCTACATGTTTTTTGAACACCTCCAGGGAAAGAGACTCCACCAGCTCCCTGGGCAAAGGGAAGTGCAAGCATTATCATCTTGCAACCATTATTCATTTATTGCACTGGAAAAGGCTGGGGGTCTGGTAATAAAGTAGTTCTGCAAATACTGGAACTACATTACGGATTTATGCCTAAAATTGTCTTATTGTAAGCTCTGATGCAAAGCTGCCTTATAGCTGCAGAACTGATGTATTTTTTCCCTATATGGTTTCTTTGTCTGAGGGCTGAAGCCAAGGATTGTCTGGGGATGTATGGGTATATTGAGTGTCTCTACTGTAACCTGGACAATGCAGAGTTGACGTAGATTGACCTGGAATAACGCCAGTGAAGTTACTTGTTTCTTGTTACCACTCCAGGACTGATGAAGATTTAACAATGCTAAACAAAGATCATGTGAGCTTTACCAGGAGCCTGTTGTTGTTCTGTCATCCTTGTAACAGCAGCAAAGCTCCTTGCTATTGCTGTGACACTATATTAAAGACTTTTTTCTCTTTTATCTGATTTTAAATCCTCTCAATTTGGTGAGTGCGTCTTAGACAGGACTGAGCTGGCTCCCTGTAAGACAAAATGATTTAGGACTTCAGTATTGCAGAAACGTGAGACACAATCATTGTACACATGATATTTCCAGCAAATTGAAAATGCTATGTTTGTAGCTGTCACTCCTGTTAATAGGTTCACTAAGTGCCAACATATTAATCTAGGCAGCAGCATACAATTGAGATGATCCCAGTGCAGAAGAGGAAAAGCAAATTCAATTGCAGCAATGTAGCACTGTATGTCTTTGGAAGGACTGCCAGTGCCAAGTATCAATTAATTTATTTTATTAGGCAGTAAAAGCCCTTTTCCTGACACTGCTGACACAGAACAAGATCATTTAGACTTACACTGTTTAGAGTTGAGAGTTGAAAGTAACATACAGACAGGAAGACTATTGGTCAGTAATATTAGAATCATTAGTTATTAGACAACTAATGCTGATGTAGTGACTCTTCAGTCTAGCAACTGTAACACTCTTCAGGCAAATGAATTTTAAGAAAGGCTCTGAGGAGGTCAGTGAACTAGATCAGCAAAGTGTTACAGGTTTCCCTTAGCAAAGCAAGAGGCAGTGCGACAGCATGACAAATCTTGCACGAATATTCAAGTGAAACATTCGTGGCTGATGGCACCATCTCCTTTCTCCATTGGTTTCAGCTCTGGCTTGAACTCTGTTAAACTTCAATGTCAATCTAAGTTACAAAGTGACTTGCTCTGAAAGACTTGCCACTCTTCAAAAACAACTTTCAAGTGCAGAAACCCCCTAAATCTATTCAGTTTGGGTGAAAGACTGCAAAACTAGATCCAACCCTCTGAAAGCAATGACTTTAAGTCACTGATTGGAGGTACAGCACAATGTTGTTTTTTTGCAGCTGCTGGGGTAAGAGTTGGTCTTTGCTTCTGTTGCCACTCATGAAAAATCCAGCAAATGGTCAGTCAGAGGTGGACAGTAGCACCTCAAAGTGTCAATGTTACATCTGGATAGCAAGAGTCATCGTCAGGGGAAACTTCTGCGTTTAAGACAGAGCTTTTTTGTAGGCTTCCATAAACTGGCTTAAAATTGCAGTGATCTGTTTGCCCTGTCAATGAATCCCTGATTCTATTAATTATGTTATTAATCATACATTTACTTTACTCTCTCACACTGTCTTTATCATAGTATTAGTTTCCTCTACAGCATGTCTGCATCTTTTCAGAAATCTGTGAATCTGGAAAACTTTCCTTTTCACAGCAACTCACAAAATTTTCTCAAACATCTAAGATTTATTTCAAAGTTAATTCTTACATTATTCGACCCACAAAAGCAACACATAATTCCAGAGAACCTCACAAAATTTGGGTAAGAGGCACACCATGAGGTACAGCACTAAGAGTAGTGCTGGTTCCTGGATTCCAGGTGATGGCATCTGAACATATGATCCCCCGAAACCGCTCTATTTCCCACACTTATTCCTCCTCAAATCACCTAAATCCCTGCCTTGGGTTCCTCCCCTAAATATGCCATAATAAGTTCCGTACAACCCTAAAAAGCTCTTCCCTTGCATCCCACAATGTGCAGCACAAACCCAAGGCAGTAACCCCTATAGCCCTGGAGAGCTGCTCCCAAGACTCAACCTTGATGAGTTTCACGCCTGAACCTTGGGGCTGATGGTTGTGCCGGGATAGCCCTGGGAAAGGCCCAAACAAGGTGTTCGCTCTCAGGAGTCTAACTGGGGTTGTCACCTGCCGTTGTGCCCCTCTACCTCTCTGGGCTTGTGGAGGTGGGGCTTTGATGAGCTGATGGTCCCTGTGATGTGTAGCTGGGCTGGATATTATTTGGTCTTCCCCACCATTCTCTCCCTGTGGGCACGCACACAAGTTTTTTATCACATAATCTAAAAATATGTACCTAATTACATGTTTCTATCACATAAAACTGAAAGCTTGGGGGCAAAAATTGTATTCATAGCAAATGCAGTAGAGATAGCAGCCTGCTGGGATTAGTCTGGCTTCTTGGCTTGCATTAAAACATGAGTATGGAGAAACAAATGTAGCTGAACTGAACTTGCAGCTCTGGCTTACCAAGGTATTATTTGCTAATTACAGCATAAGGTTTGCAAATTGCAACAAATAACCTTGCTTAGTGCCGTAACGTGTTATTACCAGCACTTGAAACTTGTTAAATTCATGTGTACTTGAATGTTTCTGAACGCCTGCGCTGCGGCCAGGTTTTGCAAGTAAAACTGTGTGTCTGCTCTGCAGTAGGCAAAATTTTATTTGCCATAATTCAGACTGCATGAGTCAGCGCTGTCTTCCCTCACAACATATTCTGGCCTCTCTGTAAATCTACTTTCTCTATGGTTACATAGATGTTCTATAAATCTCAGAACAATTTCAGTGTGGTTGGCCACTCTTCAAACAAGTACATTCCAGCTCTCCATCCCCTACAAAATAATACCTGCACTTGGCAGGGAACAAAGTTGGGACATGAATATTTTATTTTATACAGCTATTAAGTAGCAGAAAAATCCCACAAATGAATACAGTAGCATGTACCATTTGTTGTTTTAAGAACTGTGCGGGTTTCCGCTTCAGAATCCAAACCAGCATCTCTAGAAGTACTATTTCTGATGCAGTGTGTGCTTTGTGCCTTCTATACCTTTTTGAGAAATTATTACTCGGAATCAACACCAGAAATGCACCACCTCTGCTGTGTTAGCTGTGGAAAGTAAAAATTAACTTGTCATTTTGTTTATCCCATTGTGTTTTGTGCCTCCAGGTTTAAATAAAGACCTAGGCTAAAGGCAGCATATAGCATTTGATCAAAAGGAAGAAAACAGTTGAATACTGATATGAAAATGAAACCTGGCAGCAGGGTTAAGTGCTCATGGCTTCTGTATTAGCTGAGGGGAAAAGGAGGCTGCAGGAAAGGAAAGTTAGCATGAATAAAGGAGTTGAATCTAATAAAGGGGTCAGAGCTGTCACGCATCAAGTAGGTGTGGCTGTTTCTAAGTAGTTCTTTATAGCTGGGACAACAAGCTGGAATCTCCAGATGAGGAAACACCTTTCATTAGCAACCAAAATTAAACAGTACATCAGGTGAGGAACTTGTGCAGATCACCATGCTGCAATTATTGCTTTTTGCTCGTTTGGAAATAGGTGTTGCTTTACTTTACATTCTTTGATCCCTGTTCAGTAACTGTCCACAAAACGTGGCTCGTTCTTGGCAGCAACTGATTTCTGGTGTTCATTTATGTTCTGGCTTAACTTTATGTGTTTTAAAGACACACTTGCACGAACACGTCTGTCAACAAGCTTAGACACTGTCTGGTCGGAGGACTTGGACAGGGAAAAGAAAACATTCCCTTCTAGTGTGTTCTCCAGCAGCATAGCAGAGAAAATAAGCAATATTATGGAGTAAACTGAGAGCAGGGGAGAAGTCATATTACCTACTGCCACTCAGTTCAGGCTAAGCAACTTCACTCATGATCTCTTTTGCTACCAGTGGAGATCTTCCCTTATTACTCTAAACATAGCAAAATTGCCTGTAAGAGGAAGTCAAGGACAGAGTACAGATAGTGATTAAAAAGTAAAGCCTTAATGTGAAAATTGAGTTGCTTTTAATATTTCTAGTGTCTCCCTCTTTATTATATTTTGTTAGGTTTTGCTGTTGTATGCTGGTTGTAGCTTAGACATGAGAAGGATGTGAAGGATAGTAAATGATAATATTGTAATACTGGAGGATCAGAATTTGGTTATAGTAAATCCCGCTTCTTTTCTGCTTCTCCCACACATTTCACCTTAATTGGTCTCTCCTGAGTAGCTGCTGTGCTGCAATCCTGCCCCTATGTCTGAAACAAGTCTCTATGCTATCATACTATGGCTTTCTTCTCCTTGCAGCTGCCTTTTCTATTACTCATCAGTCATTTTTAAGTAATTTTCCTCACCTTAATGGCTTTCTGAAATAAACAAATTAATTCCTGCAGATTTAAGTTGCTTTGCTGCTGTCTACACCTTGATAGAAAGGTACATACCTATCATCAGAAGGGACTTTTATTTCACCTAGTATTGATATCAGCCCCCCAAACTGCATGTTGGAGCTTGCAAACAGCACTCACCCCAAACCCTGAGATGCCCAAAGGCAGTGTCTATAACAGTGCCTTTAGAAACTCCACCTCCACAGAGTAGTGTTTTTCCTTTGAACACGCTTTAAAGTGTAGTTAAACCCTGAATTGAAACAAATTTCATTCTAGAAAGCAAAGGATAAAATTCCCATTTTAAAGCAATGGTAATTGCAGTTAACTGATTAAAACAAACCAAAACATTTAGACAAAGTAGATGTAATACTAGTTTGTACCTCACACATCACTAAAAAAAAATCTCTGTAAGAGTCTTCTCAAGTTGGGTAAGAGTTCAGCTTTACTTTAAGGACGCATATTTTATAGCTCACACTAAGCTTTGGATGTCTGCATGCTCCAGTCACACGGAAGGGTGTCTGAGGGTGTGCTGCATTCAAATGTGTCTTCACAGCAGCCTGAGTCCTGCTCCTCTTACTGCTAATTAATTAATCTGGCAAACATTTATTCTTCTAATAACTCTGATTAGCTCTGTTTTTTTTGTGGTAATGCAGATGAAACAGCATTTAGCTTGTCAAGAATACAAATACATAAAGCTTTGATATGCTAATCACTTACACAAGGTTTTCTCTCTAAGGAGTCAGCTGAATTGTGCATTCTGTCTGACTTTCCTTTCCCAGGCAACAAAACTCACAGTGTCGCAGGTGTTCCTGTCTTCAGTTTTGTATCAGAGGAGGTATTAGCAACATCTGTAGTCATCTCAGAATGATCGACATTACTGTTTTTCTATAGGGATCTCACACAACATTAATAACACAGATGGGCCTTCCCCATTGGTCGTATTTACAGAATCAACTACCCTAATGCCCTTTATACACTCCCTGCTTCGTGCACTTTGTCACCTCAAAGGTAATAGTAAAGCACCATGTTTGGTTGTCATTTTTTTTAGTAAGTTTAATAGCTTATCTTCAGCTGGCAGTAAGTTTTCAGACAGGAGCAGAGCTTCAATCCAGTTTTTTTTCCAACATCATAGAAGGAGTCTCATTCCCAGCAGTGTAGAAGCCATATGTATTTTCTTTCATATGCACAGATGGGCAAACCCGCATATTAAAAAATAAAAAACACTATTGCCTTATTAAGCATATGAATATCATGTGTGGGGAGGGAGGATTATTTAACAATAAGAACACAAAATACCAAAATATGTAATTAATAGCTGTAAACTTTGTTTGGGTGTTCTAAGATGGTATTCTAAGCCAAGACGTTACAGCTTCCAGGTATCTCCCTTGTTTCTGCTGGAGTTTGCAACAGAGGCAATGGTGGCAGCAAAGCAGGTAATGAGAGTCACTGGAGGTTGTTTTCTAGCTTAGCCAAATGCTTAAGTAGTTGTAGAATTGCATATAGAATTAAAACCAACTAAATATACATTAAACCTCACCCCCTGAATGATTAATCTTCCCTTTGGTCATGTGCACAAAACACATGTCCTACCACATACCAGGCTCCCAGTGCAGCCTCCTAACTCTCCCCCCCCTGGTTTTCTTCATGGCCTTTTGTCCAGGGGGATAAACGTCCTGGCATGTGTGGCCCAAGTCCATTCGCTTCGTGGGACCTGGTAGTTACATTAATTATAGAAGAAAAAAGCCGTGAAGATCCTTGAGAAGACATCTGCTTCAACATACATGGCAGGATCAACTGTATTTACCTAACTCCTTGCAGGTATTTGTCTAACCTAACCTCTTCTTAGAGACTTTTGTTGATGGATTTTTGCACTGTTCTTCCCGATACTTAACTACTGTAATCAGTAATCTGATATTTTTCTACCTATGAGAAGAAACATGTTTATCTGGTTTATTGTTATCTCAATCCTCTCTATAATAACGTTTTATGAACCTGTACAGTTATGTCCAATGCGAGTGTTTATCTTCAATTGAATGCAGACTGTAAATGTTGTCCACACAGCAAAATCACATTTAGAACTGTGATGTAGCTCTTATCGTAAGTTCTAAACAGAAGGCTGCCTTTTAAGAGAAATTAGAAAGTAATTCAAATGAAAATTTTCAGATAAGAAACTTTTTAACTGGGCTTTAGAGGAGTCTGTTCTTGACCCAGAGTGGCTCTATCACCTCCGTCGATTATTTGGAATTAAAGGAAGCACTGCTCATGAAATCTAGAGGTCACTTCAGAACAGTTGAAGGCCAAAGGCCACCAGGGATGGTGCCAATGAGTAATTTAAATAACACAGTCTGCAAGTGTCCCTTGAACAACATACGTTTTAATCCACCTACATGGTACCATCATTGTACATCAAAGATGAGGCTGTTGGCTGTGCACAGCAACCAAAATAGAACGCTTTTGGGAGTAAGGAAGAAGAATGTTGTCTCTTTGAAAGCATTAAATCAGATGAGGTCTGAGGAGATCACAGGGGATAAATATATGAATGCAAGCTGCCAATGCAATCTGGCAGCTGTAACAGAAAATCCAAACATTTGCTGTTTAAGCAAAAATACTGAAGACTAGTATGTGCTAGTATGTGGCTGTGACCATTACATGGCACAATAACATGACTATTCTGGAACCACAGCGGATGATAAAAGGTGTAACAAACTGGAAAGACTCATTGAGAACACCAGAGAATGAGTCAGTGGAAAAATCTGCTCTGTACAAAGGTGATATGTAATTATCTACACAGCAAAAACATAGCAGAAAGGTGCTGTAATCTTCCGTATGGAGCAAGATCCATTTCCTGAAGAAGGAAAATATTTAGTGTTTAAAAATGATGGCATTTTCCACGACTGTCCTTTCTATAAGGTTCTTCATCTTTTTTGTAAAGATAAATCCATGAAAGCTTGCATATTTCTGTATGCTGAGTGAGCTGAATGCAGGCCCTGATGCCAGCCGCCCCTTCCGTGGTGCAGGGCAGGAACGGGACACGCTCCCACCATAGAGCACCCACTGGCCCTTCTGTCCTGTGCCAGGAGACTGAAAAATCAGCTTTGTCTGGAAGTCCTGCCTGTGCAGAATGGTCAAACCAAGGGCATCAGCTTTTCAGCTTCTGTGAGAAACGACCAGTCAGGATAGGATTGGGAGTATTTTAGAGTTTATTACATTTTTTCCTAAATACAGATACAGAGTAGAACCAAGAATAAATAATTTAAGGAGGTTGTAGTGAAGTTGGTGCCAGTCTCTTCTCCCAAGTAACCAGTGATAGGACAAGAGGAAATGGCTTCAAATTGCACCAGGAAGTTTAAATTGGATAGTAGGAAAAATGCCTTTACTGGAAGAGTGCTGAAGCATTGGAACAGGGAAGTGATGGAGTCACTGTCCCTGGAGGTATCCGGAAAAGGTGTAGACTTGCCACTTTGGGACATGGTTTAGTAGGCACAATGGTGTATGGCTGACGGGTTAGACTTGATGATCATAGAATCATAGAATCACAGAATCATAGAATCATAGAATGGTTTGTGTTGGAAGGGACCTTAAACATCATACAGTTCCAACCCCTCTGCTATGGGCAGGGACATGATCTTAGAGGTCTTTTCCAACCTGAATGACTCTATGATTCTAATTAACAGGGCAGATGGGGAGGGAGGCAGTTGGAATCAATAGTGAGGAAAAACTTTAGTGAAGATGTGAATTTTCTGTCAGTTAAGGTTTTCCAAGGGTGGTTTATTCCTTTGCAGAAACTGCCCTGCACAGCAAATGCCTGTCTCCTGCCTAGCCACAGAGGTCAATATGAGCTCGGGCAGCATCTCAGGACAGGGCAACTCTTCATGTCCCAAGATACAACAACCCCATGCAGTGTTTCAGGCTTAGGTAAGAGCGGCTGGAAGGCTACTTGGCAGAGAAGGACCTGGGGGTGTTGGCTGACAGCAGCTGAATATGAGCCAGCAGTGTGCCCAAGTGGCCGAAAAAGCCAAAGGCATCTTGGCCTATATCAGAAACAGCGTGGCCAGCAGGACCAGGGAAGTGATCGTACTCTATAGTCAGTATTGGTGAGGCCACACCACAAATCCTGTGTTCAGTTTTGGGCCCCTCACTACAAGAAAGACACTGAGGTGCTGGAGAGTGTCAAGAGGAGATCAACAAAGCTGGTGAAGAGGCTGGAGAACAAGTGCTATGAGGAGCAGCTGAGGGAACTGGGGCTGTTAGTCTGGAGTAAAGAAGGCTGAAGGGAAACCTTACTGCTGTCTACAAATCTCTGAAAGGAGACTGTAGTGAGGTAGACGCTGGTCTCTTCTCCCAAGTGGCAGGTGATAGGACGAGAGGAAATGGCCACAAGTTGCGCCAGGGAAGGTTTAGATTGGATATTAGGAAAAATTTCTTAACTGTAAAAGTGGTGAAGCGTTGGAACAGGCTGCCCAGAGAAGTGGTGGAGTCACTATCATCCCTGCAGCAGTTCAAAAACCATGTAGCAGTGGCATTTTGTGACATGGTTTAGTAGGCACAGTGGTGTTGGGCTTACGGTTGGACTTGATCATGGAATCACAGAATCTCAGAATGGTTTGAGTTGGAAGAGATTTCAAAGATCATCCAATTGCAACCCCCTGCCATGGGCAGGGACATGATCTTAGAGGTCTTTACCAACCTTCATGACTCTATAATTAGTGGAGCAGGTGGTGAGGGAGGCAGTGGTTGGAAAAAACTTCAGCGAGGATGTGAATTTTCTGTCAGTTACGGTTTTCCAAGAGCGGTTTATTCCTTGGCAGAAGGCGCCCTGCAGAGCGAACGCCCGTGCCCGGTGCCTCGGGGCAGCAGCTGGGACGACGCGACCCCTCACGGAGGCTCCGCTGGCCCAGGGCGCGGAGCGGACACGCAGCGGCGCCCTCCCGCGCTCCCCCACCCCCGCCGCCATGTTGTGGGGCCGGCGCCGCCGCGGGAGGCGGAGGAGGCGGCGGCGGCCGGAGGAGGCGGCGGCAGCCGCAGCCCGCGCGGAGCCGGCGCTCGCGGGCAGCGCAACAGGTACGGGCGGGGGGCGGGCGGCGGCTCCTCCGCGCTCCGATCCGACCCGGCACGGGGGGTGCGCGGAGCCGCGGGCCCGGAGCGGCGCTGCCGTGCGGGGGGGGGGGGGGGGGCGCAGCAGCCGAGGGCTCCATGACGCCAAATGGGTTGGTTTGTTTGTTTTCTGTTAAAAATAGCTTTTTTTGCGTGCGTTTCGCCCAGCCCGAGAGCAGCCCCGCTCCGGCGTTTCTATGGGATCTGCCTCTCCCGGGATTCGGCACCGTCGCCGGGACGCGGAGTTTGAGCTTTGGCGCGGGGGGTGGCGAAGTGTGCGGGACTGCCGGTAGTCACGGTGGCCGTGCCAGTAGCCGCGGTAGCCCTTGCTGCTGGTCGCCTTTGCCGTGTTTCTGGTCGCCTTCGGTGCGTTTCTGGTCGGCTTTGCTGTTGCCATCTGCAAGAGGTGGAAATACCGCTGTCGGTGCCCAGGTCCGAGGGAGCGAGGCGAGGTGGCTCAGAGGTTTTAGGAGACCCCAGTACGCTGTGATGATGGTGGTTTTGTTTCTTGTAGCTAAATGTGAAAGCCTGGAGTTTGGAGAAATCGAGGTGTTTTCTGCAGTTGAAGTTTGTAAGCAGTGTTGTCTGTAAATAGACTGTCTTGGTCTTGGCTTTACACTGCAGCATGAAGTAATTCAGAAAATAAAGCAAGGGTAAGATACTTGGTTCAGTTCCCTAAACGTTCAGATACCGTTTTGAATACACCAAAGTGATTTCCATAGCGGTTGGACTTTGACATTTGTCAAACAGAACTTGAAAGTAGGTTGTGCTTTAGATAGCACCCATGATCTTTAACTTGCTCTTATACTGGTTCTCTTCAACACCAGTTGGAAATTCCCCATCTAAAGCACTGGAATGAGAACATAGCAGCTGCATTCCGGCTGCCCTATGCATCTCTCTTTTGGTAATGTGATGTTTTTTAAACTTGTTTCTGTTCATGCTTGCCTGTGGTGGCAGCAGCTCCCACCCTTGGGTGTACGCAGGAAAACATACAAAGCGTGTGAGGCCGTATGGCTTTGCTGCTGCAGGGATAACACCAGCTGTACACAGAATGCAGCTTGCTTTCAAGAATTTAGAATTGTTCATGTGAGGTACAGTTGGAATTCGAAGACTGTAGCTGTAGCAAATGCCTGTGACCACTGATGTGACAGAGATACATAGGAATTATAAACATTAGGAACTAATTGGAGAAAAAGCTTGCTGGGCTTCATTCTGCTAAACTTTGTTCATTCTTGTTCTCATGTGTCCTCTCTACCTTCACTGTTTGGTTTGTCCTTTTCTTATTGTGGCTAAGCTGGGAGAGGGATTCATACCACTGTACCTTGGACTTTTCACAGAAACATCAGTGTAGATTCTAAGTTCCATGATGTTAAGAGAATTGCGTACATCCCTGCAAACATGGATTTAGGCTGCTCTATGCTGTTATACAGAAATTGTGGTCAGAGTAGCATCTTAACTCAGGTACTTGAATTATATCAAGAGAATATGCTTCTCCTTTTAATTACTACCCTAAGGGAACTGCATTTACTTTTCTTCTCCTGTCTATACAAGATGTAGGGTATGGTATATGTCCCTGACTGAGTTATTATGTGCTACTGTAAAATGAACAGTATGTTTCTGGAGCACTAACAATAACAATCACCTCCCTTGTGCTGATCACCATATGGAGTTACACACCCATAGGTGGTGGTCTGCTATCAGGGCTTTATTTGCTGCTTGCTTTTTTTTTTTTTCCTCAACATTCTTGTTGTGTACGAGATAGATCAAGGTGGACCATGGATGATTTTGTTGAGAAGACTTTATTTATTGAGATTCAGGTATTATAGTGATTGGGACCATAGTAGTTCTTACAGCAAGTTTACAGATATTTCTGTTGTGGTGTTTAGTATTGTAAAGTGAATTAATCTCATGCCATAGCAAAGTAGCAGCTATCAATATCGAAGCTGAGTTCTGTAGGATTGGTCATTTTTCATTCATCTGCTCATCTGGAGCTGGTGGAGAAGATGGGGCAGCATTTGAAAAATGAAAGGTAATGTAAGTGTGCTTTGCTTGGGGCATTATCACACCCCTTGAAAATAGATGTCTGTCAGGGAGAGACCTTGTCATGAAGAGCGGGATAGTCCAGGTCACCGGTTGATGTTGCAGATTGAGACAGAGGTCTCTAGTCTGGGAGATAACATGTTAATCAACAGTTTACAAGTCTCTGCTCTTGCATCAAAAGATCTAGTTTGATCAGCGTGTACTATTTGTGAAAACAGTATTTTATGAGATTTTCTTTTAAAGTCTGGAGCTTTTCTTTTTTCTTTGTAAAAGTGGTTCAGAAGTTGGACATCTTTCATTGTTCTTTCTGGCCTATTTTCACTTGAAAGGAAATATCTCCAATATCTCACTTTTTAAAATGAGTTTTAACTGCTTCCATTTGCTTTTATTTACCTAAAATATAGTCATAGAATAATTTTGTTCTGAAGAGACTTCTGGACATCATCTGGTCCAACCCTTGCTAAAAGCATCGACAGCTTAGGTTGCTCAGAGCCATTTCTGGTTGTGTTTGGACTACCTGCAAGGGTGGAGATCCACAGCTTCACTGGGCAGCCCTCTCCAGTTTGGTATCTGCGCTTGCTTAGAGTGCATCCCGTCCCATTGCCGACGTTGTAAGTGAAGACACTGGACAGTACTGTTCATGGTATCGACCCCTAGGGAACCTCATTATGTCTAACCAGATGGATTTTGGACTGCTGATCGCAGCTCTTTGAATCCAGTGGTCAAGATAGTTTTTCACCCAGTTTACTTTCAGGTTGGCTCAAACTATATTTCACGAGTTTGGCTATAAGGATGCTGTGGGAGCTCTTGTTGAAGGCTTCCATGAGGTCAAAACAAGCTGGTCTGCCCTCATTCACAGAGCCATTTGTCTCAGCACAGAAGGTTGAGATGTGTCAGATGTGGTTAATCCTGGATAGATGCACGCTGGCAGTCTCCCATCACCATCTTGTTCTTCAAGCATCTGTAGGTGGCTCCCAGAAGGATTTGCTCCATAATTTTTCCAGGAACAGAAGTCAGATTCAGCAGCCTTTTGTGTTGTTGACCATCCCTCTTGCCCTTCCAGAAGATGGGGTGTGGTGTTTGCCTTTTTCCAGTCATCAAGATTCTTGACCCGTCACCAAGACCTTCCAAAGATCATAGAGTTTGGTCTTGCAGTGGCATCAGCCAGTGTTCCTGGCAGCACTGGTGCTGCGATTTCTTCCACGTATGTGTATGCAACTGCTATGCTTCCTTGCTTTCAGCTTACTTTATTTTGACTTTTGAAAGCTGCTTTTCGTTCAATGTGATGCCACATCTTGGCAAGGTATATTAGATGATGGAGCCTGCCGTATTTTTAAGTTTTGCGGGGAAGCTGGACATAAACATAGTCCTTTTGTGAAAACGGTGAGAGCAGTAGGCTGTTGACTTCGTGAATTTGGGGTGTTGCTTTTATGGAGGGTGCATGAAATGGAGGGCTCATTTCATGCACTGAATGATGTGGGAAAGTCAGTGACCTTTCTGTACCTTTCACATCTGAGGTGATGATTGGTGATTGTAAAGATAACAAAGATAATGGAAAGCTAATTGGAGAATTCTCTTTTTTTTATGGCTGACTGACCTATTTCAAGCACTATCGCTCCTCAGTAAAACACTTATCACAAAGTGTTGAGGTTCAGAGCTTTACCTTAGCTAAGGGGTAGTTACTGTATTCTTTTCAGCTTTAAAACATGTTATCACCCATCAACTTCACCTTTTGAAGTTGCATTTTCCTTGTGTACTCTGGCTGGTGATAGATGATGCAACAGACTATTGTGGAGGAAAGCGCTCTCGTTAGAGTGCCTGGTCAGATTTTCGGAAGTGTTGGAATGCTTGGTTGCAGACATTGGCGATGCCTGAATTACTGCTGGAAATCTGTTTTTGAATCCTGTTCAGTACGGAACTGGCAGGCTTATCTCTTCATCTGAGTTCAAGTTCCTTCCAGCGATGGACCAATGTAAGCTGAAATTTTAAGCCAGCTGTGAGCAGTGTCACTGCTGAAGCCTTGTTTTGTGCAGCGCTGACTGTCTGAATCTAATCAGATGTAAGCTTCTGTTGAAGTTTTTCTCATGGTTTGTGTATTTAGAGCAGCTTTGAGCCCTGGGGATTCTCTGATGTCTAATACTGGGACGCAAACGTGCAGCAGTCTTTCTTATTAATGGGGGCAACTACATTTGTTAGCGTCTTCTTTGTCTGGCTGCCTGTTTTCATGGAATCTTGTAGGTAGTTCAGATGTTTGCAGGGTCTGCTAAGTTTGGTTCGTGTTGGAGGATGGCATTTGTCAAAGTACATATTAACTACTCATGTCTCATTCCCTTGGAAAGCCAAGCTAAGAATTTAAGTATGTTGGTTACTTGTTTACTCGTGTTACTCCTTTTATTGATGAATTTGTCAGGATTGTTTTTTTGTGGTTGTTTTTTTAGTTCTCAAATTTATTTAAGGATAAGTCTTTCTCTAGAAAAATAGGTAATTTTATTTCATTAGGCATCTTTAATTCTTCTCACATCGACGTGTATTTTGTTTTATTGCCTATTGCAAGACTATGCAGAGACTGGAGTAACTTCTTTTTCTGGTACTGTTGTGATATTAGCACAAAATATTCAAAAGGTGAGGATTACGTCACATAAAAATCATAAAGTAAAAGCAGAGCTGATGACATTTCATTTTTCTTCAAATTCACAGTGTCTAAGACTTTTATCAGTATAGAAATGCAAGCCTAGCCAGGTTGATTACTTGAATCCTAGTGCTAAGGTAATGGATTGAACATCATTATACAAATGAGCACAGTGTTGTGTAACTCTTATTGTCAGAGTACCACATGAAATTCAAATGATTTAACACAATGACAGCAGCAGCACAACTCATTGGAATTACCTGATAGAAGACAATTACATGAGAACTATTTTTAAACATTTTTTCAGTTACAGATAGTTGAAAAAACGTGGTTGATCCAGATAAGTCACATCTTCTTTAGAACTCCGATTCTGAGAGCACTCAGTTTCACTTAAGACATTTTGATATATGTTGTTGCTTCAGCTTCAGAAGTAGCAGATAATAATTCTGAGCTAGCTCTTCTAGTGAAAATTTTCAAGACTGTTGTGAGGCTTGTGAAATGCTGTAATATCAATCATGAGTGATATCTGCACTTAGTGATTCAGCAGCCTACATATGAAGTAAAGAAAGAACAGGAAATGGGAGTTACTCTTCTTTGTTTCTAAAAATATTACAATTGGAATGCAAAAAAATGACCTAATATGGCTATACTAATAAATGTATCAAAACTCAGAGCTCATTTAAATAATACTTTCAGTCTTGTCTTTCAAAGGTCAAGCATTTTACTAAATAAAATCTAAAACCACCTTGCTTTTCCACTGTGCTCTTGTAGCCATAATGAGTTTATTAAGGTAGGACCAGTGTCTTTCTAAGATACACTTGTGCTCTTAGGGACTGTACATGATGTTGAGACATGTGTCTACCCCATGTGATAACTGATTCCGTAAGTTCATGAAATTAATTTGTAATGGGCAAAACATTATTACTATGTGCTGTAGAGCTCAGTGTTAAAGGTTAAGAGACCATATTTCAGAGGGATGCTTTCAAGGACTGTTCTCAGTGACAGTGTGGATGGGTCTTGTGGCTGAGAAGTGGCTCCCCTGGCTCCTGGACTGGCTGGGGTCTCTTTGACCTCTGTGGCACGCACACTCTTCTGTCTCACTTTGAGGAATGCATTTATCCATAAACCACCTTTCTTTGCTTTACAGGCCTTTTGTGGCTTGTCTCCTCTCCACTTGACATCTCATTCAATTTCGAGAAGTTAAGCCTGCTGTGGTTTTGTGCGTCTGTCCAGCTCTCACAAAGACTGAAAGAAGGTAGAAGGTTGCCCACTAATTCTATGTCTTTTGTTTTATGCTTAGCTGTAGCAGTCCATTACATGTTCTGTGTGTTTTGCACTGTTATCTGAGACTGAAAGCCAAACAACAAATTAAATAGCAGTTTGTATCATAAGGAGAAGGTAACAGAAGAATTCTGCTGTTGTTTTTTTGCTTTTAGGAGGCATATTTTCCTTGTGTTTCTTATGGAAGGGCATGAGGGGGCTCATGTTTTCCTCTAAGGTGGCAAGATTTCAGATGGATAAGTTCATAAGTAACATGACCCGAATGTTTCCAGTCATGGTTCAAGTAAGAAAATAATGCAGAGAAACCTCATCAAAGATTTATGTTTTGCATAAGTCCATGTTGACATAAGTTAGGAGTCGCAATGTGGAAGTTTACAACTGCAAGTTTCAAGGTGTGTGGACCTCACCGAACAGCATCTTAGGGCTCTTGTGCAATGCTTGCAAATAATCAGATGTGAGAATTAATGTGTCTTAAAACAGAATCTAGAAAAACAGCATATGGAGTAGAGAGTCGTAAGTAGGAAGGAAGAAGCCCAAGAGTGTATTTTAAGTTACCACCCGCTCAAGAGTGAGCATATCTCACTCAGCTGTGGAAAGGTTGTGATATGCAGCCTGGAGTTCCTTCTTGAATGTAGCAGCTCAGAGCCTTTAAAAACAAAAATCTACTAAATAATCTACTCCAATTTTTTGGCTTTTTTGTTTCTTGCAGGCAGAGGAGGTGATGCCTCTCTGTGTCTGATTTCAGGTTGGTGAACACATTCTTCCAGGGTGTGGCAGAGCTGGGTTCAATTCCCATCTTTTCCTGAGGAAGTTCTTGTATGCGTCTCCTGGGAGAAGATCCAGATTTAAATAGTGAGCTTCCTGAGGTGGGATTCCCAGTCCCTCCTTCAAAATTTCTTCCACTTCTTTGCAGAGGGACCTGTGACTTTCTGGCTTAAAGGTAGAGATTCATGTAGGAGATTGAAGTGCTGAGTTGACGTTACTATTAAAAACAGTCTGCACGGGTTTCCTTAAACAACTGTGCAATAAAATGTGGGAAAGCCTTTTCCCAGGAGGAAGGAAAGATTGTTTTAAATCTCTGAAGACAGAGGAGAATGTTGAACTGGGTCTTGATATTTTGAATGGGTGCTTTCACAGCTGAGCAGCTGTGTAAGAAAAGGAGCGAAGCCATCAATACTGACCACACAACTATGTTTTTTAAACAGAAACAGAGATTCTTGTATTTTGCTTGGCATCCACTTTGCATGGTCAGCATATTCAGGAAGGCTGTGAGTTGGGCAAGGTGGGCAGAAGGATATTTGTCAGAAAAAAATTTTCTGTGTTCTGTCTAAATCACCGTTGGGAAACAAGTCGATGTGTAACAGTGAACAAGGAAGGGACTTCATGCCATGGCGTTAAGAAATAAATTATCTAATGCTGTATAACTGCGCTGTATTAAGGAGATAAATTCTTAGCCTGCTAAGATGATATGTTGTTTTTCTTTTTTTTTTTTTTTAATCTGTAAACTTTTCTACCTGTATCACAGTATCACAAGGTTGGAAAGGACCTCTGAGATCATCAAGTCCAACCTATAACCTAACACTAACACCAACACTAACACCAACCATCATCTAAATCATGGCACTCAGTGCCTCATCCAGTCTCCCCTTAAACACCTCCAGGGTCGGTGACTCCACCACCTCCCTGGGCAGCCCATTCCAATGGCCAATCACCCTTATGTCTTAAACAAAGAGAAATTCTAGGCTGTGGAGTTTCATAATAGTGAAAGAGAGTTAGGATTGTTCATCCTGGAGAGGAGCAGGCTCTGGGGAGATCTTATAGCACCCTGCTTCCTTAAAGGGGGTCCTACAGGAAAACTGGGGAGGGGCTCTTTATAAGGGAGTGCAGTGTAGGATGAGAGGTAACAGTTTGAAGCTGAAAGAGAGGAGATTTAGATTAGATATTAGAAAGAAATTTTTCACTGTGAGGGTGGTGAGGCACTAGGTAACGTTACCCAAAGGATAGGTGCCCCATCCCTGAAGATGTTCAAGGCCAGTTGGATGAGGCTTTGAGCAACCCAATCCAGTGGAAGGCAGAGAGGGTGGAACTTGACGATCTATAAGATCCCTTCCAACCCAAACCATTCTATGATTCTATAATGGCTTATTAATGCTTATTATTCTCTGTTTTTCAAGCGGATATAAAAAATAAGCACAGAAGAACTACGTGGGCTATTACACTGTCATTGTCTACTTTGCACATACTCATGAGTCATCCGTGTTGTCCAGTTCTACAGGTGTTGCAAAGAGTCAACAAGCAGTGCAACCTCTGTCCTTGCTAACTGGTTCTTAGAGCAGTACTGTTCTTCATAAAGTGGCAAAATGCCTGTGATGAAGAAGCAGCTTTCTGTTTTCCCTTTCTCCTGCCCTGTACTGTACCATCCTTAGTGCTTTCTAATGCTTTCAGCATGGTCATAACGCCACCCCAACTCCTTGTAATACCATTTTTCTCAGCTTGTATCAACTATAGTGGACACTGAGAGAGTGAGCAGTGCAGTATGGCAGACCAGTTTGTGAAAACAATTAGTGCTTTAAACACTGATGCTTTGTTTACAAGAATTTGCAGTTCTATTTAAATGCAATATCCAAGTTTTCCTGTTTTCACCCTAAATGACAGCAGGGCTTTATGTCATCGACAGTGTCCTTAGGGATGTTTGATCCTGTTTTGTTACAACATGAATTTCATGTTGTGGCTGCCGCGGTTTCTTACAACTGATGCCTGAATTCACCAAGCACCTCTCCTAGAACAGTTCACGGGAACAAATAATTTTCTGTGAGATATTTTAGTTATAATGGCTGTTTTTTTCATTTATATCATCTGCTTGAAGTACTGGTTACAGTCTCTCCTTCAGGTTTTTTTTGTTCAGTAAACATATTTATATGGCATTGAGTTTCTCTGTAGTGTTTGTGTAATAAAATTCTTTGGATATTTACAGCTTTCACCTTGATTAATGATTAAAAGTTATCAAAGTTATTCTAAAAAAAAGTAAATTTGGCCTAAAGTGAGAGCATTTTCCTGAGATTTCCCTTGGTAAATACATCATGCACACATGTGTCCTGAAGGTGCAAGATGCTTTTACAGATGGCGACTAGAGCAACTTTATTTGGAATTTGTGAAAATAAACTGCTTTTAACTTTGATATATGCATAATATCCTCACCTGTGGGGCATGCTGTGGAAACGTAGAAGACACAATACTTGTTGAGGGCAAGCTCCATTCTTTGGCAAGGATTGTTTCCTTAGACCTTTGAAAAATGTGTGTAGGCTTTGGATTTACTGGGCTGTTTCCTCCTTTCCTAAAAAATTGAATGAGGGGAAATTATGATGCGGTCATACTTCTATTTATTTTTTTTTTCAGCCTCGGTACAACTTCAGAATCTATCACCAGAGGTGCATGTGTGCTTGGTGTGACCCAGGTGTTTGCATGAAATGGATCTGTGCAAAGGAATAGGATGGAGTCTCAGGGTTGGTGTGATCTGAAATCCTGTAAAAATTCTGTTTATGAATCCTCGTTGCTTCTGTAAGGTCCTAGTTTTCAGAAGTAGTTGTAGGGATTAATGTAGGAGGGGTTTTGTTTTTTAAAATATGAAAAGTTCTACGTATAGACATAATAGTGAGACAACACAACTAAATCATGATTTAATTGCCTCACATTGCTGGCTAAAATGAAAAGTACTCAGCACAGATCTCTTGGTTTTGGAATGAAGGTTGGTGCATCTACATTGTGATGCCTAGTGCAGACTTCTCGAGCTGGATCAGCCCAGGCGTGGGAAACTCGGGGAATTTTCAGCTGCGCTGAAAAAAACCTGTGTCAATAATTTGTGCTGGTCTGGTCATTATTTTTAAGAGAGATGCACTGGAACAGAGTGTCAAAGAGTGTGATATTCAAAATATCTGATCTTGGACTCCTTCTTTTGAAAGGACAGGCAGTGGTATGGATAACTTGGGTGTGCTGTTTTCAGTGTCTGACTGTGGTTCCTAGTTCTGCTTGATGTGAGCTATGAAACTTCTCTTAACACGAAATCACAGAAAGGTTTGAGTTGTAGAGGATCTTTAAAGATCATCCAGTCCACCGTCATGCCATGGACAGGGACAACTTTCACTACATCATGTTGCTCAAAGCCTCATCCATCCTGGCCTTGAACTTTTCCAATGATGGGGCATCCACAACTTCTCTGGGCAACCTGTCCCAGAATTTTCTGCTTGTGTACAGTGTATATCTACCCTTGTTTAGTTCAAAATTGTTGTCCATTGTTTGGTCACTACAGGCTCTGGGAAAAAGTTTCTATCTTTCTTATAAGCCCCTTTCAAGTATTGCACTAAGGTCTGCTTGGAGCCTTCTCTTCTCCAGGCTGAAAAAAGCCCAACTCTCTCAGCCTTTCATCACAGGGAGGGTGTTCCATTCTCTGATCATTTCTGTGGCCTCCCCTGGACCCGCTCCAACAAGTCCATGTCTTTACTTGTGCTGAGGGCCCCAGAGCTGGACGCACTCCTACAAATGGAGTCTCACCAGCGCAGAGTAGAGAGGCAGAATCACCTCCCTCAACCTCAAGCTACTTCAGATCACTTGTCTTACAGATCCATGAAAGGCAGTTGCCTATATATGTGGCTCTTTGGTGACAGGACACGAGGTAGTGGCTTAAAGCTGCATTGAGGGAAGTTAAGACCAGATAGTAGGAAAAGGTTCTCTACTGAGAAGGTGGCCATGCACCGGAAAAAGAGCTGTCCTGGCCCCAAGCGGATTGATGGTCATGAAGTGTTTGGGCAGCTCTTGGATATGTGGTGTGACTTTGGTTGTCCTGTGAAGACTCTGAAGTTGGACTCCATGATGCTCATGGGTCCTGTCCAACTTGGGATGTTCTGTGGTTCTGTGATTCTATTATAATTACTCATTTAAAAACCCTAAAAGTGATCTGAACATAAGAGGATAAAATATATTGGAAGAAAGATCAAATGTGTAGTCTTTATCCAGTAAGACTGGAAATATGAAACAAGTCACATGCGGGTAGAAATCTCTGGTAATGCAGAGCTCTGCTGAGCTGTGCTCTGTTGATTCTGAGGATGTTTTCCAGCATCTTGTCATCTAGACAAGGAGAAATGGCCATAAGTTGCACCAGGGGAGGTTCAGGCTAGATACTAGGAAGAATTTCATTACCGAAAGGGTGGTCAGGCACTGGAATGGCTGCCCAGGGAGGTGGTTGAGTCACCATCCCTGGAGGTGTTTAAAAAACAGGTAGATGAGTTTTTGAAGGCCGTGGTTTAGCAGAAAATGGGTACAATTGGACTCGATGATCTCCAAAGTCTTTTCCAACCAGAAGATTCTATGATTCTATGATCTCAATCTGTGTCAGGGTTTCAGGTTCTTTGTTAGCCCTCCTTGTCAGAACAGTTTCTGTGGAGAAACGTGCTCTAGAAATGTTTAACAACAGTGGAAGCATTTTCCAGGAAGGCTATATATAGATTTCAAGTGTCTCTTGGTAGGTTGCTGGTAAGTCCTGGGAAGGGATGCAGGCAGCAACCTAAAAATACTCCAGTTTGTTTTAGAATTCATGTCTTGGAATAGCTCCATGCTTCCTTTTCATCTTGCTGCAGCTGGTAACTAATGAGAGATTGTTTGGATTTGCCAATAATTTCATTTACTTTTTTTTCTATATATGTGTATGCACAAATGTATGTATGTATAATGTGGATAAAAACCCCTGGAATGTCAAGTGTCTTAATGATACTGGTCTGTAATGTGTCAAATTTAAAAAAAAAAAGTGTTCATTTCTCACTGGACTGTTACAGGAACAACACAGAGCAAGATAACTTCAACTAAAATACTGCATCAATTTGGGGGGCACCAAGTGCACACCTGGCTGTGAGGTTTGCAAATAACCCAGTGAGAATGAATGACTTATAGCATATTACAGTAGCACAATTTTAGATGTTATTGATGTGGTATATAAATAATAACAAAAATAATGTATAAACATATAAACAAATAAACAATTGTAATAATTATGTAAAATATATATAGGGAGCATTGTTAACACCTGATCCCACTTTTCTTTTTATTGCGGAAGTGGGCAATAGATTAAAAAATGCTTTCCTGGTCACATAAGAAACCAGAGTGCTTTCCAGTTGTGTCATTTTTGTGACGAGATGTGCAGGAGTTTTCTTGTGGGGTGAGGAAGTGTGGGTGATGTGATATTTCTGTAATTCATACTAAAATTTGTGGTTGTATTGGTAAAGAAGGTTTGGTATTTAAAAAAGGAGTGACTGAGGGATCTGAGATCATATTTGTTAGTTTGTTTTATATTAAAATAGAAGTTTAATATTTTTAGCTTCATCTGAACAACAGTTTCTCCCTATAGAGTGCGGGATAATGATGTATAAGTTTCAGTATTTACCTAAAATTATCTCCTTCAAAGCGAAAACTTGCTGCATTGTGTATGTCTTTGTACTCTTGATATTTATTATGAAAGTAAATTATATTGAGATGCTTCAAATGCTACTTTTGAGTCTTTATGCAGTAGCTCAAGAGAAGGAATAACTTCGTTGTGTTGGTTATGGAAAACTAGCTGACTACAGGGTTTTATTAGGACAAGTCATTTTTTAGGGATATATAATATTAGAGTGTTTTCTTTGTAAATAGTGCCCACAGTAGTGGAATGGATGCATTTGAATAATAATTTTCCTTCCACTTTTCTCAGCAGAAGCATTCAGTTACAGAGCTGTGCATTGAGTTTTTTTTTTCAGTGATACACATAAATATTTACCAGGGAGAGCTGGAAAAGCTCTGCTAGGACCCCGAGTCCGTCCTTCTGCCAGGAGAGGGCTGTTCTCCACGCCATATGGTCTGACATGGTCTCAACTGTTTGTGTACATCATGCAGCAGTTGCTAAACAGTTGGTACTGTTTTCCTTTAAGAATGTGCCACTGGGTTCAGGACTGCACTGCATACCCTATAAAAAATAGGAAAAAAACCCTCCCCCACCCCCTCCCAAACGTAAATCCAGCTTGTTCAGCAGCAGCCTGAAGCCTGGCATTGTTTGCTATCGGAAGTGTGAGCTAAAGGGGACAGACATTCCCCCTGCTCAGCGGGAGCGCAGAGCTACGTTTTGCCCTTGTTGCATTATTAATGGCACAATGTTTTTATGTTGCAGATGGCTAAGAGCTAGCAAGGCATATTCAGGACCATGATGGCTCAGTTTCCCACAGTCATGAACGGTGAGTAACTTGGGTCAATTTGTTCAGATCAGGGTTGGGAGCATTTGTCTTTATTTTATTGGAGTTTTTTAAAATATGCTGATTTTCATACCTGCAGCAGCGTTCTGGTCAGTTTGCTGCAGATTGCTTCCTTTAGCCTAACTTGTACCGTGAGCCTGGGAGAAATTCAGTAGAAGCATTACTGCAGTGTAATTTAAGAGTACAGATATTCCTGGAGCATCTGGTAGTCTCAAATCATTTAGAGAGTTGAGGAATGTGTGACTTGTCGTGTGAATACTGTCTGACTTCAGGTGGGGAATATGATAAGTAATAGTTGATTAAACTTGCATACCTTTTCAGTTATGTAATTCAGCACAAAATGTGCTTCATTACAACATATTGTGGTATTTACTTTAAACCAAAATATTTGAGTGTCTTAAGCAACTTGCTACATTGGCTAAAATATTGGGTCTTTCTCAAAAAAAGAGATGTTAAGAGTATTTCTCTTTGTTCTGTGCCCCTATTATAGAAACTTTTGGATTTGTTTCTTGGTGATTTCCTTTCAGAGATGTATGAGAGATGCAACTTTAAAATTGTTTGTACAGGTATAGATGTGTTGCAGCACTTGTTTTCTAGAGCAGGCTTACTCTGAACACAGTTTACAAATATCTGCTGAGAAATTAGTTTTTTACATGTTGCTACACAGCTGGCTAAAATGAAGAGACAGGTATAGGAACACTACTTTGCACTTCAGATATTCCAGATAGAAAGTATTTCTCTTGATGAAAATAGGGCAATAGATATAAGAAAAAAGTATTTCGTATCTCATTTATCTGTGAAGGTTACTGCAGGACTGGGAGATCTTTATTTAACTAATTTAGGAAATCTTCACTGCTGAGATAAATTAGGTGTATAAAGGGAGGTTGTTTTTTGTGGAAGGAGTCTGTGCAGATTTCAAATTAAATCTCTGGATTGCACATGTTACATGTGTGCATAAAATATTTATGAAACAATAATCAGTGTGATCAACACTTTTTTGTACGATCAGCTGCAGTTTGTTCCAGACTTTGTTTCACAGACTTAATAAAAGAAGTGTAAAAGGAGTCAAGTTATTGTATATAATAGGGAAAAAACTAAATACTGGAATTTTTTTCCACTTTCTTGGACATAATGAAAAAGCAGTTTTTTAATTGCCACGTGTTATTTGCTCCTCAATTTAATACAAACAAACAAAACCTCTCTTCAGGGAGGATACATATTCATGTTCTTGGCTGCCTCCGTGACTGATTTATGTATCGACTATTTGATGTCTGTTTGGTTTGGCTTTTTACTCCTTGGGTCTGGTGGAGGATTGCAAGCAAGTGCTGACAGCACTGAGCATGTACATGGCTTGATCTCACAAGTACTGGTTTGGGAGAGTGATCCTTCCCTTAGTCTGAAATCCCTTGGGCAATGCTATCTACCACTCTCAAAAGGAACAGTGCCATAAGACACAGCCTTTCCCTTCACAGAATTTTACTGTGTTGAAAAATATGGTAAAAGAATGCAAGTAAGGGTGAGAGTAGTTGAACTGTCTTCACAGAATATTTGAATAACTGTGTGTAGTTTTATGGTCATATTTATTATCAGGATTCATTAAGTTTCAAACATGTCAGATGGGAAAAAAGAAATTTGAATGTGATTTTTTGGTAAATTGGTGGATGAAATTGTGTTCCTCTTCACTGCTACTTACTACCACTGTTGTTTGCATTCAAAGTAGATCGCCTGCATTTACCACTTATTGCTTAGTGGAAACCTCTAATTATGTTGGTAGGCCTTGGTAGTGACTTCAAGCACGAGATGAGGAATGAGGTTATGCATGAGGCAAGTGAAGCATTAGGCATTGCTGCAGCCTGAGAGCGCTGGCTGCCTGCCACACCTTCCTGTTAGCAGAGCCTTGACCCTTTCCTCTTGTGTTCTAATAGGGGAAGACGGTGTTCTTCTGGTGAAAAAACCTCTTGTTCATATCAAGGTGCTTAGCTTTTAATTCATTAGTAATGTAAGACATGAAGTAGTTTCTGTTTCAGGATTACTTTTAGCATTCAGTGTTAGGGAAGAGTGAGTGGTTAGTGTGGAGCAGGGGTGTGTGCAAGTGGTTACACGGTACAGGGTGACACCAAGTCTGAGAACTGAAGGTTCAAATGACACAGCACGATACTTGGATAGCCTGAAACAAATACAAAGAGGAGGTGCTGCAACACTTTACCACTCTAGGCAGAGAAGGGGAAGTCTGCAGGACTTCAAGAAGGAAGAGTAACCGAGTCATAGAATCATAGAATGGTTTGAGCTGGAAGGGACCTTAAAGATCATCCGGTTCCAACACCTCTGCCATGGGCAGAGAAACCTCCCATTGGATCAAGGCCTTGGAACACCTCCAGGGATGGGGCATCCACAGTTTCTGTGGGTAGCCTGTGCCCGTACCTCAACAACCTCACAGTAGAAAATTTCTTCCTAATACCGAATCTAAATCTCCCCTCTTTCAGCTTAACCATTGCCCTTTGTCCTATCACTGCACTCCCTGACAAAGAGCCCCTCCCCATCTTTCCTGTAGCCCCTGTTAAGTACTCGAGAAGCTACTATAAGGTCTTTCTGGAGCCTTCTCTTCTCTAGGCTAGAGAAGCCCAACTCTCTCACCCTGTTCTTACAGGAACGGTTCTCCATTCCTCTTGATCGTCTTCATCGCTCTCCTCTGTAATCTATTGCTGTAATAGATCCATGTCCTTCCTGTGATGGAAACTCCAGAACTGAACGCAGGCCTCCAGGAGAGGTCTCACAAGAGCAGAGTAAAGAGGTAGAATTACTTCCCTTGACCTACTGGTTGCACTTCTTTTGAGGCAGCTCAGGACATGGTTGGCTTTCTAGGCTGCAAGTGCACATTGCTTGCTCATGCTGAGCCGCTCATGCAGCAACACCCCCAGGTCCTTCTCTTCAGGGCTGCTCTCAGTCCATTCCCCACTCAGCCTGTGTATGTGCTTAGCTTGGCCCAGGTGCAGAACCTTGCTCTTGGCCTTGTTGAACTTCATGAGTTGTGTGTTTGAGTTCCAATTGAGAGACTCAGCTTCATTGCAGGTGCCTTGGGTTGTTACTCAGAATATCCCCCACCAGAGCAGGCTCCCAAGACTGTCCAGCCTCAGCATATGGCTGGTGGCCAAACTATGTGTTAAGACTGAGAACTGGCATACTGTTTCTTAATTGTGTGGCCACATGTTAGCTTCAGCTTGCTGAGGCGTTGTGTGCTCTAGGGGCACATGCTGAACTGTTTACCTTTCTTCTCCAAAGTGGACAGGATGCAGTGAACAGAAAGGAGTTCCTTTTGACTCTCCATATCTATCCAAGGTGACATTTGTGAATGCTTTACTAACAGGCTGGAAACTCAAAAAGGGAAAGCAGGACTTAAAGAGTACGTGTTGATTTTTCTGGAACTCAGCACAAACCTGCCAGTTTTTGCCCCTTTCAAAATGTAAAGCCTGTGATGACATTTTATATGAACAGGCAAGGCTGAGTAATACGTTTCTTTTTGTGTAGAAAGGTTGCCAATTGTAGAAAGGTTGTGTAGAAAGGTTGCTAATTATGGAATGTACAGATGGATAACCAGACAGTTGTCTCTGTGGAGTCCAGTTCTATTGAGGAGCCATTCCAGACTTATTCCATCTCATAGAATTGTAGAATCATGAAGGTTGGAAAAGACGTCTAAGTCCATCAAGTCCAAATTAATCTTGCCAGTCTGCAAACGAGATATAGGATTCCATACTGAGGATTTCTCTTTGTCCTATAGTTGTCTGACTATTGAACATTATCACTGTGAAAATGATAAAACAAATGCAGTTTCTGGTAGTTCATTCTGGTAGTTCAGTTCTCTATCTGGACAAAGCTTTCATAGGAATTCATCCCAAGGCTTGCAAAAGTTTTTGGAAATGGCATTTAGTTACACTAGATAACAAATACCTTCAACAATTATATTTCTAAAGAGAGAGTTAATATACTAACTGCAAACAACAGTTAAAAGGGTAAAGGCTTTAATAGGTTAAAATGCACTCCCGTTTAATTTATTTCTGTGATTACTCTCTGTATCACCAAGTAGGAAGATGTACCCTTTGCTGCCATGAGATGCCTTCTTTACAGCTGGAGAGCAGTTGCAAGATGTTGCTGTTCTCTATCTCCTCTTCTTCTGTAGGTTAGATTTTTTCAGGGTTTTATGTCCATGCTGATGCTGGATCTTGGTTTGAGGAGATTTAATCTTGATGCTCCAGCCGGAACAAGGAAAGCTGTGTTTGCTGATCAGTATCTTTCACATTGTTTCCCTAAGCACCATTGGAATTTTTGGGCTGTGCTCTTTTTGTTTATGTTTTTATTTGTCCTTCCTCTTCCCTCCCACCAGCTGTTTCCTTTTGATATATTTTTTTGTGATCAGGAAAATGCCTTTGATAAACAGAGGTACAAAAAGTAATACTCGTAATTCATTTCTCATGCTTCTCAACCTTCATAAGCCAAACTGGATTTATGCTGCTGTGAACAGAATTGAGTTTTGTGTCCCCGCACTTAGGTGTGTTGGATATTGGGATAAACATAAATGGGTTGAGCAAGGTCCTGGTTCCACTGGCGTCAAGAATAATTAGTGATCTGAATTCCTTTGAAATAGGAGGGTCCCTGATCATCACAGTTCAATAAGAAACTACCTGAATGCAACCTGATTTTTAACCTTGTGTGCAGTTTAGATACGGAAACTCTAGACTTGCATATCAATAAGTGTAAAGATATGAAGCTGCATTAGACCTCACGAAGAAGATATCAGAACTTGTTCTCCCATTAGAAGAAGGAAAAGGAAAGAAATTCCAAGGCAAGGGCAAATATTTTCTGTATCCTTACTTATAAATTAACCTTTCACTTGTCAGTGATGATGGTGGTGTCGGTTGATAAGTAACAAAATTCCTATGATAAGTCTGAGGGGCGTGTATCTTCCACTATCACAGGAAATTAGATTGCTGTATTGTATGGTTTCTTTAATCCTGACAAGTCAGAAGTAACACTATAGGATTTCGGAATACGAACTGTCTTATTCATATTTAATTATGAGGGTAATATGATTCACATGGAAGATGTAAGAGGAAGTCTTGGAAGGAAGAAGTAATTAGAGAGGTAAATGTTAAATGGAGTAAATGGAACTAGATTTTTACAAAAGAAGGTTGCACCTTATGCCTTCTTCAGTAACTGAATTTTGTAGACTAACTGTAACAGGTCCCATGTTTGGACTTCATTAGAGAAATAACTGGCTAAAAGGGAGAGAAAAGGCAAATTTTAGACTAGGATGCTGTAATGATAATATTCGTGGATTTTTATCTTGAGGCTAGTCTTAGTTGTTATTACTTGATGATGGCAACAATATCAGCAAAAAGCAGATGTATGCTGGTTAAATTGGTTGATGACACAAACTTAGGAGTCATTTTCCACCCAGAATTAAACAGTATGAACTGCATGTTGTTGGTTAAATTTCATCACATTTCTGTTGAGCTGTCTTCAAATAGCCTTTTAGTCATAATGTTATGGGCTAGAAGAATTTTTGCTGTGTGCTGGGAACTCGGCAGTTGACTGTGACTAAGGAGGAAGGCAACTGGATGTATTAGATGGTTACTTAATAATTATGTGATTTGAGGGAAAGGAAGTGCATCCTAAAATATGATGAGTGAAGTAAATAATACTGTGTGCTGTTGCAAAAGACACTGGTGAGACATCTTGTGGGATATAAGGTGGAATTTGGGTTATCTGCTTAGGAGGGGAAGAATACCCAAAAAAAATAATAGATGCAGATTTCGGTTTCAGTTGTCCAGGAGAAATGAATTCAGTGTTGAGAAAGACTAAAAAATCATAGAACGATAGAATTATAGGATGGTTTGGGTTGGAAGGGACTTTAAAGATCATTCAATTCCAACCCTCCTGCCATGGGCAGGGACACCTTCCACTGGATCAGGTCGCTTAAAGCCTCATCCAACCTGGGCTTCAACACCTCCAGGGACGGGGCATCCATGATGTCTCTGGGCAACCTGTGCCAGTGCCTCACCACCCTCACAGCAGAAAATTTCTTCCAAATATCTAATCTAAATCTTCCCTCTTTCAGCTTAAAAACATTACCCCTCATCCTATCCCTGTACTCCTTGATAAGGAACCCCTCCCCAGGTTTCCTATAGCCCCCTTTAAGTATAGAAGGCAGCTGTAAGGTTTCCCTGGAGCCTTCTTTTCTCCAGGCTGAACAACCCCAACTCTCTCAGCCTGTCCTTGTATGGGGGGTGCTCCATCCCTCTGGTCATCTTTGTGGCCTCCTCTGGACCCACTGTAACAAATCCATGTCTTTCCTGTGCTGGGGACTACAGAACTCCATGCAGTACTCCAGGTGAGGTCTCACAAGAGCAGAGGGGGAAAATTGCCTCCCTTGACCTACTGGTCATTTTTCTTTTGATGCAGAGATTATCTTTGTTAATCTACCAAAATAAAAGCTTACTTATTTTTATTTTTTTTTGTATTTACTTTACAGTAAACAAATTGACTCTTTATTTTTTCTGATTAGGAAGATAAACATTAAGGAGGGAAAATACCTTTTATTTAAGTACAATACTAACACAAGGTTAAACAGAGATGAATCAACTGTTGATCTGGTTGGTCTGGAAATGGGAATAGTTCTGTCAGCAGTGATGCTCTAGACCGTGGGCAAGGAAGAAGTCTGATCACCTCAAGGCAGAGCTTGTGTTTTCGGAAGGAATTAACGTATTAGGGTTTCTTGGAGTAGCAGCAGTCTGGACATGGTGACCTTGAAAGTCCCAAGATAATACTGGGTGGGGATCGGTGTTAGAGCTTCATCTATTAGCTTAATTTAAGCCTATAGCTGCTTTGTCTTCCTAAGGTTTTACTTTGTTAGTATCATGTGTTAGCTTTTATAAGCTAAGATTACACTGAGTGGGGAACCCAGGATGCCTTTTATCTGGAAAAATAATACTGTCATGCAAGCTGCTTTATTAATTTTGGGTGACCATGAGACTTCCTGATGATTTTTCTTTAAAGCGTATAAAAAACAAATCAAAAATGCACAAGAGGGTCTACAAATGCTTCCCCAAATGGAACTAGAGCCTGGAAGCTTACTTAGGGACACAGAAACCGAGCTTTAAAGAACTTTGACTATTACAGTTTTCATTGCCTGAAAGGGTTAGCTCCAGTTTGTGAAACATTGTACTTCATTGAACCACTTTGTGTGGTTGTTGCAGTTCAGGGTTGAGCGTTGTGGGAAGTGGTACCATCTTAACATCTACTAAATTCCATGTCATCTGTGATCATTGTGGCCATCATGGAAATATTAATTGGTATTGGCAGAATGAGTTCAGGTTTAGGCCACTAATTATAATGGCAAGAATAAACACATTTTTAGACATTGCTGTCTGTCAAATGTATTTATATAATGCTGTGTTATTTTAATCAGGAATCTTGTATGTTCAGGCTTTTCAATATGCTGCATCCGTTCCTTAGGACATCTGTTGTCTTTCCTACAATGGAACTGTAATTTTAAATCATAATTGAGATAGAAGGGGTGAAACCCAGGAGAGCTAAAAGAATATCTTTGTTTATGGAACTTGCATTCTTACCAGGTACCTTCAGAGAAGATATGTTAGTAACTTTGAAACATTTGTGGTTTGGCTGGGAGTGAAGTTCTCTGTATGTGAGTCTCAAGAACACGTAAGATTAACTGAATATCAAGCAATTAGTGATTTTTATTGAAATAAGTTATTTAAAAGTTATATTTTTTTAATGAAATGGTATGTTTTGAGATGTGTACCGTTTTCCTCTGTATTTCTTCTCGTAACCATAGTTTTATATTTAACTGCGATCTCAGTACAGTTTTTCTTCTGTAAGAAACTTATTTCCTGAAAGTCTTGCTTTCACTTTTACTGAAGAAATCTGCACTTGTTAACACTGTGTGTTCACACAGTACAGCTTGTAGTTCCTTAAGAGCCACAGGTAGAATTTGCTGTGCAGCAGATGATAGTGATTTTGTAACACTATTTCGCAAGAAATCTTCAAGCTTGTGGAGGAAAAAATACAGGTGTGAGTAAATGTAGAACCTGTTTCTGGTACAGATAATGTGGGTTGGAAGGCCAGCAGGATTATTCCTTGTGTTTCTCACATTCTCTATATTCAGACTGGATTAAGAAATACATGAACAGTACTTTTTAACCTAACCTGAAAAATATAACTTAACATTCACTCTGGTCACATTTCTGGAAATTATATGCTCTGCTGTTGCCAGGAGCTGATATGTTTGAGGCTCTGGAAGAACCTCTGGAAGAATTAAACTCAGAGTAAGGATACCTGTGAACAAGGTGACTAAACAGAGAATGTGGCTGCTGTGTTGAGGGAGACTAAATGGATTAGAGGTGTTTATCTTAGCTTAGCTTAGTTTAGCTTAGTTTAGTTTAGCTTAGCTTAGTTTACCCTAGTTTAGTTTAGCCTAGTTTAGCTTAGCTTAGCTCAGTTTAGCTTAGCTCAGTTTAGCTTAGTGTTGGGTTATAGATTGGACTCGATGATCTTGGAGGTCCTTTCCAACCTTATGATATTGTGTGATACTGTGAGTTTAGCTTAGCTTAGTTTAGCTTAGCTTAGTTCATCTTAGCTTAGTTCAGCTTAGTTTAGTTCAGCTTAGTTTAGTTCAGCTTAGTTTAGTTTAGCCTAGCTTAGTTTAGCCTAGCTCAGTTTAGCTTAGGTTAGCTTAGTTTAGTTCAGCTTAGTTTAGTTTAGCCTAGCTTAGTTTAGCCTAGCTCAGTTTAGCTTAGGTTAGCTTAGTTTAGGAAGAGGCAGCTGAGTCGAGGATGTGATAAAAACCTGTAAAGCCACCATAGCATAGAAAAGGAAAAGAGGGAAAGCATATTCACTGTTTTTTTTTTTTTTCAGAACTGAATAGGGAAGCAATACCCAGTGAGTTACTGAGCTTAAAGCAGGCAGAAGAAAATCAGTTGGTTTGCTTGCTTGTTTTTCTCACATAATGAACAACTCACTTTTGGGTCTCACTGTTTCAAGGTACTTGGGAACCAAAAACTCCAAGTACATCGAGTCAGAACTTGGGGAGGAAAGATCAGTACCATGGTACCTTTCTGGCTCAAGAAGTCTCTCAAATTGATGATTTCTGAAAGTTAAGAGAGCGTAATACTCAGGGAAGAACTCTGTCCCTAATTGTATTCCGTAATTGGCCCTATGAGCCACTGTGGAGGCAGGATTAGGGGTTATGGTATAAAACAATGCCAGAGGTCTTATGTTCACAAATTAGACAAGTTTTAGTTAATTATATTTGAAATCAAATTCCTTAGTGTGCTGGAAAAGTAGTATTATATAGGTACTGGATACCGTTGATAGGTTCTCCTAATCAGTAATTTAACATTATGAAGAGTACCATTTAAGCAAACTCTTATTCTTGCTTGTGTTACCCTTGTGTTTTTTTCCAGCTTTCCCTACGTGTTTTCTTTCTATCAGGACTGGAAATTATGAAGAGGAGGGTAACAAGAATGATCAGAGACACAGAACAGCTTCCATATAAGGTGTAATTACATTGACTTGAAAAAGAAACAGTGGGGAGAGTGGATACCATAGATGTCACCTTCTCAAGGTCATTCTTTATTTGTTGGCAGGGTAATGGTAATTGGTCTCTGATAGCACAAGAATTAACTAGTATGAAATAAAAATGTTATTGACAGATATCAAACAAGCAGAGTTCTTTGTACGGTGTCAAATAAACCGTGAAAGCTGTAGGAAGCTGTCATCACGGAATCATAGAATGGTTTGGGTTGGAAGGGACTTTTTAAAGATCATCCGGTTCCAAATCCTCTGCCGTGAATAGGGACACCTTCCACTGGATTAAGTTCCTCAGAGCCTCATCCAGCTTGGCCCTGAACACCTCCAGGAATGGGGCAGCCATGACTTCTCTGGGCAGCCTTTGGCAGTGCCACAGCACCCTCACAGTAAAAAAAATTTCTTCCTAATATGTAATCTAAATCTCCCTTCTTTCAGCTTAAAGCCATTACCTCGTCCTATCACTACACTCCCTGATAAACCTGCTGAAGGGGTATATAGATTACTTAAATTATTAAGATACATGGATTTTTCCTCTATTAATGAGGTACTGCCTCTGGTTTAGGAGCTATACTGGGGCTAAGAAGACATCCTGGGGAAGTACCACCACATGCTTGCCTCAACCTGTCGCTCTGTGCTAGCTTAGCTAGGTGAATATTCAGTCTGTCCTGGCAGGATCATTACTGTGTTTTGTTTCCTAAATTATGTCCTAATTTATTTTTATTCCACAGATCATTCAGGATATGCTGCTTCATTTTCCTTCTCTCCCACCCTTCCTTTGTATTTTCTTTTTTTTTAATTTGGGGGTTCACCTCTTTTCCTCTTTCTTTTCAAGTCTGTATCCCATTGGCCTTCATCCTGGTCCCAGACTTCCTTCTCAACTCTGAGAATCTGGAAACATCGTTTTTACTCTACTGACCAGATAACAACGAGAACTACAAGAATTGCAATAAAGGAGCTAATATTCCTTGAACAGACTTCTGCTCTGATTTTGTGTCAATGTATGCTTTTGTAGGAAAATCATCTCCTTTACTGCATCTAATGTTAAGGTTCATTTTGCATCCTCTTTGTTTTTACTGCCTGCATTTCTCCTGGTGTGAAAACATTTACTGGTTGCTGCAGATAGCAACCCACCTGAACTTTTATTAGTTTTGCTGCATTCCACAAAGATTTGCTAGACAATAATTAAATTATCCTTTTGTAATTCTTTTAATTAAGTTGAAGGGGGAGTTGTGAATGCTGGTGAGTGGCAGTATAAAAAAGTTACTTTGAGAATTAGAAAAGTTTGGTATGAGGTCTGGTGGGCTACTTCCTCAAATGTGGTAACTAAAAACTTATCTTCCTCATTGATGATTTTGATGCTATGCAGGTTGACAGGAGTTTGTTCAAAAAAAGGCTTCTGACTTGTCCTAAATTAAAGGGTAAGCATAGCTTCCATCTTCTCTGTCGTGCTGGGAAGGAAGGCTGTGGAGTCCGTCAGCTGGGCTTAACAACAAATCAAAGCAGGTTTTGCAGCTGGTAGGGGAGAATGTAGCAAATAATGCCTATTTTATGCCTTGATAATACTGCTTACTTTGAACTTTTCATACCTCTTTTCATACCTTCCATTGGAAAGATTCTTGTTGGTGTGTCTTTTTTCCCCCTCTCTCTTTTCCATCTCTAAAATCCAATCAAAAGTATTAATTCTGTGTAGAGACACAGCTGTGTTGTTGGGTAGAAGAATCAGCTTGTTTTATGTGCTGTTAATAACTCAGTAATTACAGGTGATTTCAGTAACATTGCTTTTCCAGAATTAAGCAAAAAACCCTTTAATATTTATTACTGGTATTGAATCTAGATACGGGGAAGGCTTAGGTTAAGCCAAGCCCATGTGTCAACTTTTTCTTGTAATGAAAGGCAACATTTAATCAGCTTTCAAGAATAAAGTATGGGTTTATCAATATTGTAGTTTACAATAATTGCACTTTTTGATGAGAAGTAGGAATCTTGCTTCATTAAAACTCCAGAAAATACTGTTGAATGAATTGTCACAAAATCTGCAGAAAATTAGTGTAAAGGTGGCATGCTGATGTGCAATTGAAAGTACTGCCATATTCATATACATTTCATAATGTGGTTTTTACATTAATGGAGCTCTAACAGAAAGATTTTTTTTCTGTTTACACATCTTCAAGTAAAATTGATGTAGTTTTCTGTCTGTGTTTTTTCCTCTTTTTAAAAATATTTTGCTTGCTTGTTGCTTTATGTTTCAGTGGAGCCTGGCAATAATTTAATTAAAAAGGAGCTTCTGAAAATGGATAGCCATAATGAGCTAAATGATTCTGTGATTTTTATAAATTATAGAAATGTAATACTATCCTGTTACTATGAACTGATACTTTAAGTGCTTTAGCGTTTTCAAGTTGTGCTGTAAAATTCGGAAATCAAATGGATCTTTACTTGTTAGCGTGAGCTAGACTATTATGTATCTCTAAACTGGTTTAGGGATTATACTCGTTCTAAAAGCAAAGATTATGTTTCTATATTGAGATCATTGTCTGGCACAGAAATGTTAATGTGTTTCCTTTACAGATAGATTTTGTGGATTGAAGTGGGGAGATGCCTGCTGTATCATCAGACAGTGCGTCATGAGGAGTTCGCTCCTGTTTCATAGAGCAGGTGGTTAGGTTAAACCAGCCCAGTATTTGATTTTAGTGAGCTGCTGAGCCTGAGGATTTCCAGTACACCTAAATATAGAATCATAGAATGGTTTGGGTTGGAAGGGATCTTAAAGATCATCCAGTTCCAAGCCCCCTGCCATGGGCAGGGACACCTTCCACTGGGTCAGACTGCTCAAGGCCCCATCCAACCTGGCCTTGAACACCTCCAGGGATGGGGCATTCACAGCTTCTCTGGGCAACCTGTGCCAGTTCCTTACTGCCCTCACAAAAAAACTTTTGTTCTAATATCTAATCTAAATCTTCCCTCTTCCAGCTTAAAACTATTACCCCTCATCCTATCACTGCACTCCCTCATAAAGAGCTCTTCCCCAGCTTTTCTGTAGCCCCCTTTAAGTACTAGAAATCCTGTACATGGCGGAGAGAATATGAATTGTACCCTAAAATACAATGGGTCTGCTGCTTTGATTCTGTAAGCACTTTTTTAAGTAAGCAAATGTTTCTTGGTCAAATGTACATAATTGTGCACTTGCCTGACACTGTTTAACAGCCTGTGTGCGGTAACAGTTATTTTTGGGTAGCACATCAGAGGCACTTGAAAATCTTTAAAAAATCTTTTGTTTTCAGTGGGCAAAATTCTTGTAATTTTAGTGAAAGTAAAAAATTGAAGGAGGAATTTGTTTCCCTCTCTCACAAGGTTTAGATACAGGTATTTCCATTTAACTTTAAAGCAGCTGCTGAAGTTGTTAAGTATAGACATAACCTTTTCCTGTGGCAGTTAGAATCATAGAATCATTTTGTTTGGAAAAGAACATTAAGATCATCGAGTCCAACCGTACAACTGACACTGCCAGTTTCCGCAGTGTTGCTTAATATGCTGAGAGCTCCATGAAGCACTTCTGGTAGGACAAATAGTAGCAGCATGTGTGCATCATGAAAGGAGGTTGCATGTGGCTTGAGAACGTGGGAACTGGGAATATATTCCTCGAGGAAGAGCAGGTGGTACTTTTGAATGGACCAAAAAACACCACAGCAGTAGTTCATAACATGTCTACACACCTAACTGAGAATGAATGCTTCTTACCAGTCACCATTTTCTTCTATGTTTGGTACAAAGAATTAACAACAAAGGAGGGAAAGCAAATATTGGAAATAGCAATAACACTGATAAGGAATCTGGAAATTCAGACTAATGGTAAAATGTTCTGTGTTTTTCCAGACTGAGGAAGAATTAGAAGTATATTTCAGCCTCTCAGTTGAGAGTGTTAAATCTGATCTGTAATAAATAATTCTGTGGTAAATTTATCTACAAACACAGACAGAAGAAGACTGGAATTATTAGATTTGTCCCAGTATGTCTTACACCAAACAACTCTCAGGAGGCTCCTAATGGGAAACAATAATGCAATTGCTGGTTGCATTACGGAAACCCCCTTGTTGTGCATGAGGCACGCTGCTGCATGTCTGTGTTGAAATTTCCCTGTCTTTAAACACAGGGATAAAATATTTGTTTAGGGTCATTATGAAGCTTAATGCTAGGTTTTTTTGATGATTAAAAAAGGTGGTGGTGTAATCACTTATTCTCGTGACCTATGTGTGCAAGGAATGCTCTTTCAATTTAGGTTTATTATCTCTGCGGAGTTAATTAACTTTGTGAGTTGTAGGAGCATAGTTTTTATGAGAGAAAAACAAGCATCACCTATTTGTGAAAACAAACACGGTTCTTTGGAGAACGTGAGAAATGCCTTAGTTTTCCATGAGTGAGAAGTTGCCTGTGTCCTTTTCACTAATAGTACTGCCATACTACAACTACTTTCTGTCTATGAGTAGTAATAATCAATGATAGAGGTCTTGCAGAGCATTTTCAAGTCAATTCACTTTCTGTCTAGGGTTGTACTTTCTTTTCTCTCTTCTTTTTCAGTTGCAGCTTACCTCTCTAAGGAAAGAACAGTGTTTGTTTCTGATGTTGGCAGCCCATCAAAGCAAGCCCTTTATTTCCTTCAGCAGATTATCTGTCTGATGCAGTGTTGTAAAGGCATTTCTGGAGCGGTCCTACCAAATACTGTGATCCTGCCATAAATAGACCCTCATACGCTCTTGTAGAAAGATGTCTTTTATTTAAAATTAACTTGAGGAAACACAATATGTTGTTTAATCCACAATATAGGCACTTTTTTCCAACATTAAAATTGTGAATGCTACCACATTGATGTGCATATTAATACCTGTTACATGAAAGTGAGGTTGATATGGGTTTTGTCATCTTTAGAGAAGTTGTGAAAGTGCCTTAAAGTGATGATGTGTAGCACTGGGTTGTTTATAGGGGTCTTTGTCGTTCTCTGTGGACTTTTACGTGTGACTTTGAACTCTTGAATGTGTTGTAGAGCTGTGGAGTGGGCAAGGGAAAGAGATTTCTCTGTTGGTTTCTCTCAAGGTTTCCAATCTGGTATAAGGAATCTGCTGGGATGCTTCTGGACCTTAAGTCTGGATTTCCTATTTTGGATCTCGAGAACACTTGCCAGTCCTCATGTTTATCCACAGTTTTCTCTGAAAGTACCAACCTTCTCTAGCAAAGATAGTTTGACATCTGCCTTCCAAAAGTGTTACTAATACGGAAGTGCATTTCTTCATAAACAGAAGAAGCAAGTGAATGCAATAGATACTCTATTCAAGGAAGAATCTTTGTGTGGAAAACAACCAAGTTCAGAATTTCTTGAGTTTTGATTCCTAACAATGCAGTGTAGTCAAATATAGCATTAGCATCATCAAGGTGAGTCTTGCTTCGTGTATGAAGTTGTGAGATTGCCAGGTAACCTCTTTTGATTTCATGAGATGTCTTCTTGTCAGAGAGATTGTATTCTTTCCCCCTCCAAATTTCTATCACCTACAGTTGGGAAGAAATCACTTGGCTCATGAAACTTTCCAAGGAACTTAAAGCTAAGCCAGAAAAGTAGTAACATACTGTTCATTGGCTGCAGCAAAGCCTGTCGTGAGAACCTGTAGTGGCAGCTATACTTTTGTTTCTGATGCTAAATTGATTTTTTAAAAGTATTGCAGTGCACTGCCACTTGGTGCCAGCTCAGAATCTCTGGAATGCCAAAGGTTCACCACTGCTCCATCAAGGAGATGGGTGCCTCTTGCCCCATGCTGTGAAGAGAAGATACCTGCAATTTGGTTTTGTGATTCATGTTTGATGTGCCATGAATAAGGACTGGGGCTGTGAGGAAGGAAGAATGGCAGTGATGTCTCTGGGCAACATTCATTGTTCTCTTTGGCTGTATCTTCCTTATGGGCAAGATCTTTCTCAGCCCTGGATTTGAAGGCATGTTAATGCAAAAAAGATGTTGAGCTAAGCCAGATAAGTTTAGATGCCATTTTAGGTGGCAGATGTTTCTGTTTTACTGTTCCTGTAGCTTTGTCCTTCCAAGAAAAAGAGTAGTCTTCCCTTTGTCATAGTTAGATGTGCCTAAAACTCTGGATTTTATAAACCAGGCAGCGTAAATTTTCTCAGCAGGGATGCTGAGTGGCCAGTTTTACCACTGGTGGTGCCTTTGGGAGACAACCACAACATTCATGAGGACTGTAGCATTTTTTGATGGTGATCACACAGGAGAACTGAGTTTCAAACTAATTTTTTCTGTGGTAAGTCTTTATTGTGATGGTCTTGATTGTGCTATACATAAACAGGGCGATTACTTTGAAGAATGGTTTCATGACGCGCTTTGTGGAATTGCCAAGACCCTGTGATCCTCATTGTTCAAAGTGTTAATTTCAGATAGAATTATGTGGTATTTTTACTCAGTATTTTGATCCACGCTGTGGGTTCCCATCATAGATATTGGGTGGGTTTTAATTATTCTTTTTTTAAGAAACATTTTTCTTGTCCAATGGTATTAACCTGTATTCATAAAACAAAGACCTGTTCTAGTTCAGGCTGAAAATGGCAAGAACTATCTCTTAAATGACTTTAGGTTAAAACTTTTTTTTTTCTAAGGCTTGGTTCAGTTATAGACAAGCATCAAAAATCTCACTATTAGGCTGGGAGAGCTGTGCTTATTTGGTGATATGGTGTTTTCTAGATACTAATTCCTGCTTAAAAAAAACCCCATTACTTTGTACACTTAGCTTGTAAGGAATCACAGTTTGGAAGGACTTCGTTTGGATCATTCTTTGCTTTCATCCCTCACCACTTATTTCATTTCTGATTGGAATTTAGTACATATTTTCATTCAGCCTTCTAAATTAAAAAGTGCTTTGATACTTCCTTTTAAACATCTTTAATTTTAAGGTATTATTTACTGTTGATAGGTCTTGAGAGGTGTGGCTAATATTGTCTGAACTGAATGCATTTTTATGTAGTATGTACATTTTATGTATTTAGTTCTAAGCAAAACAGTCAAATTATGTGGAAAGAGGTCTGCTTTTGGTATTAGTGTATTACAGTATTTTCTTCCATATGTATAAAAAACCTCAGTAGATAAGTGAGTATCTTTATGGAAAGAGCCACTGAAAAAAAGATTTTCAAGTCCAGGGGGAAAATCTGAAATTCTTCAATACCTTTGAAAATATATTATTAGCAGGTCGGCCTTTTCAGGATGTATTTTCGTACTGAAGTTGTCACGTGATGTAATTTTGATAACGTGTGTTGTAGTTACCACTTCGCTGTGACAGAAGCTGCTTGCAGTGGCTCGCTAGGACTGCGCTGGGTGCACTTGTTGCTCTAATAATGTCAGTTACAGTCGAAGATTTTTTTTGGATTAAATTTATCCTTGCAAGAAACCTGTCATGGAGATGGCTGCCAAATAAATGCTTTTGCATGTTTAATTTAGGAAGGAATAAATGATGCAAACAGCATGATTTTAACAGTGAAGCGTGCATTCGAAGGTCTTTTTTATGACTGCACTGGTGATATTTATTTTTTGCCTGGGTTGAAATCAGTAGTGCAAAGTATACAGTCATAAGAGTCAGTAAAACTGGAGCTGGCATGCCATGAGCAGTTCTGCACCCCACACACTCTTGCCTTTTCCAGAGCTCTGTGGAGGGTGATGGCAGCACTCCTGCACTCAGTACCTCTGCATGTCAGAGAAAGTGATCACAGTCCTTTGAGCAAAAGTGCATGAAATACTTAGTGTGCAAAACCCAGTGAGATTCCTGGTGTGTGTTAATGAAGTAAAAAATGAGAACAAAGGGTGAATTCTGATCTTGATGATTCTTCAGTGAGATGTTAACTGAATGAGAAATGAATCTTAATAGTCATACAGCTTGCAGGTGTGAATCTGGTGATTCGTTCAGTTGCAGAATTATAACACATTTGAGACAATGCCTTGTAGAACTTTGAATTTCATAGTTTGAGATTTTCATAGAAACATAGAATGGTTTGGGTTGGAAGAGACTTTAAAGATCATCCGGTTCCAACGCTGCTGCCATGGGCAGGGACACTTTCCATTGGATCAGGTTGCTCAAAGTCTCATCCAACCTGGTCTTGAACACCTCCAGGGATGGGACATCCACAACTTCTCCACCCTCACAGGAAAAAAATTCTTCCTAATCTCTAATCTAAATCTCCCATCTTTCAGTTTAAAACCGTCGCGTCACTCCACTCCCTGATCAAGGGCCCCTCCCCAGCTTTCCTGTAGCCTCTGGAAGTATTGGAAGGCAGCTATAAGGTCTCCCTGGAGCCTTCTCTTCTCCAGTCTGAACAACCCCAACTCTCTCAGCCTGTTGTCATACAGGAGTTGCTTCATCCCTCTGATCATCTTTGTAGCCTCCTCTGGACCGACTCCAACAGTTCCATATCCTTTTTAAGTTAGGGATTCCAGAACTGGACACAGTACTCCAGGGAGGGTCTCACGAGAGTGGAATAGAGGGGAAGAATTACCTCGCTCAATCTGTTGGTTACATGTCTTTTGATGCAGCCCAGGATACAGATGGCTTCCTGGGCTGCAAGCGTCCAGTGCCCGCTCGTGTTGAGCTTCTTATTCACCAGCTCCCCCAAGTCGTCCTCTTCAGGGCTGCTGTCAATCCGTTCTACACCCAGTCTGTGTTTGTTCTTGAGATTTCCCTGACTCAGGTCCAGGACCTTTTATTCAAAGAGATATTTTGCTGAAATATATTAGAAGACTTTCAAGACTGGTTGCCATCTTCTTGCTTACTTTGTAACATATAAATGGGAAACCATGGATTTTGGTATATGTTTAAGCAGAAATTCCCTTACAATGTGAACTGGATTCTTTGGAGAAGCTGTGGTGGTGCCGGTAACTGCAGTCAAGGATTTTTTACTGTTATTTTTAGCACTTTGCAGCCACTGACCTCATGAATATATTGTGGTGGTCTTAATCCTTCTGTCATTGATTATAAGAAGCTGAGGAGCGTTGTAGCTACCTGCTTCAAAGCATTATATTCATCGACTATGTAATGTTGCTAATAATTTACTTTCTTAAAGGGAAAAAATGGTCATTTTCTGCTTGACAGTTTTAGGAGCACTTCATCTTGTCATGATAGTTTCTATGAGCATTAACCCCATTGTGCACTTCTCATTTGTGTATTAACACAAAATGTTTTCAAAAAAATTGAGTGCCATTCTGATCTTTGCATTGGATGTTAAGTTGTCCTCATTTGTGTATTATAGCAATATTTGTACTGCCCTCAACTTTTAGGCATTTGTTTTAGTTTTATTTAGATTTGTTATTGGTAACTCGTATAGATTTATTTAGACTACTTAAATAAAAGTGGAAAAATAAGGTTCTTAAAGTGCATTGTTTTATGCATCCTGCAAGAAGACCCTTTCATTGAGGGACAGACACAAAACCGGTAAATCCTGAAGACGGGGAAACAAAACTCCAAATTCAGGTGCTTAGAGATTGTATCCTAATGCCTTCCCAATTTTTTTGTCATACTTATCCCCAGAGACTTTCTATTTTGGTTTGGTTTGTTTTTTTTAACTGTTTCTATTGCCCTATTAAGCAGCAAGGGTAAATAATTCAATTTGAAAATACAAAAGGAGAATGATGTTTTTAACAGGACCTCCTTAAGAGGAGACATTAGCTCTTCTTTGAAAACGTATTTGTCTATAGGGATAAACACAGATGAGGTGATAAACATTATTAATACATGTGTATTGGCCAGCTTGCAGTCTGTTAGCTTTGTTGTTACTCTTGAAAAACAATGAAAAGAGCTGTTGAAATTTTATAGGTTCAAAGCTTTGAAATTGGGTTTATATAAGAAAAGAGGAAGTATTTCATAGTAAGCTTCTTTCGAAGTGCTGCAGTTTTTAAAGCAACTTGCTAATATCTTATTAGAGGAATTATTTAGTCCCTTGACTATATTTTAGTAAGCAATAAAAATACTTGTAGAACAGACTAACAGTTCTTTGGAAGTGGTAATACTCAAAAGAATGTATTTTTAAAGGTGTTTTTTAAAGTAATGACCTTTTAATGCTGTTTTGGGGGTTTCCATTCAGAATTTTGGTTAATTCTTTCATTCATTGTTTTGAAAAATTGGATATTTGTCAAGAGCTTCCCAACTCAAACTTCGTCCTACTTAAGGACCAAACCCAATTATTTCTGGCAGATTGTGTTTCCTGCAAAGGACACACACCCTGACCTTTATACAGCAGGTTGAAATGCTTGTGAAAGTCACCCTGGTTCTGCCTGGCATATCAGCACAGCTCTGCAAACATGATTATTCCGTGCTACTTCTCTTTGTTACTTTGAGGCTGTAATATTTGCTATTTTTTTTTAAGCATTGAAAAAATGGTACATTGACATTGTATGCTGTTTGGAAAAAAAAACCACCAAAACAACACAGAACGTTACTCCTTTGTCAGACAAAACTGATATATTTTTGTTAGCAGTCGCAATTTTGGTTTTAGAGTCTCAGCAAGACAATGCATGAGTCTGTTTGGCAGCTGTGGGGTGTTAACCCTCTGCATAAAAACCTTTAAGTGACATTGAATCCCATTTGTTTACTGGTGAACCAGAGAAGCATTTGGTTCACACAGGGTACAGGAGCAACGTGCATCCTGCCCAGGCTGCAAACAATCGGCAGTGACAGGAAACTGCTTTGCACCAGCTTTGAAGACGACAGAGCTGCAAGCTGAGTGTAAAGCAGTTTGGCTGAGGAATTGTCTCAGCTAGTGCTGGCACATCTAGGGAGCAGGTCTGGGTTTCATAACATCCTTGCCAAACTGGTAGGAGCTGGGTGTGTCTAGATCCAACTTTGTCTCTCCAGAAACCAAGCTTTTATTTCATAAGTGTTGTGCCTTATTTTTAACAGTGTTCAATCTGTTTTGTTTCCGTTTTATTAGGAGGTCCAAACATATGGGCCATCACCTCCGAAGAGCGGGCAAAGCATGACAAGCAGTTTGATAGTCTTAAACCCACAGGAGGCTACATTACAGGTTGGTCTGAAATTTTGTATTACACATTAACTTCTCTGTACACATAAGTATCTTTGTGAAACAGTTTGAAAACAACATGCTATTTCTAGCCCTTTGTTGTGTGACTAATAACTATGCTTTTTGGGCAAACAGCCACCGGTTATTACTAAACTTCTACGAGCTTTAGGCTAAAGTCTGGTACAGGAATGCTCTTCTATTAACCCCATCACTTCTGGAGCCAGCAATTATATGCTACCATTCTGTCTAGTTTCAAAACCCAGAGAGTATCAGGCAAAATCTGTGTGTAGATGGGAGACTGCCAAGGAGCACTTACAGTAGCTATTGTGGCGAGTGACGCCAGAGACAGCAGAAGTGGCTCTCCTCTGTCTGAGCAGTGTTAGAGAATACTGTGCTCTTAGATAATCTTTGTTTTGGGTTAGGAGGCAGGGAGAGAGAGATGCTGGCAGCTTGTCCTTGTTAATGACTGCTTGAAATTTATTAACCCTTGGGCCTTCGGTGAGTTCTGGATAAGCTAATGACATTTTGCAATTGGGTCACGTTGCTGTTCACCTCAGAATTTGCAGTTCTTAAATTTAAGAATCTGCTTGTGACAGGAAGAAAAAGCTTGATTTCACTGAGGAAGATGACTTAATTTGAGAATGCCCTGTGTGCAAGCGGGCACTAAAGAGCAGCCCTACCTGCCTAACTACCCACTGATGCCCTCGTGAGTGGCTCCACTACCCCTGCTTTTCCTCATTTTAGTTCAAAAAAGACTGAGGAAAGAGTGAGAAGTTGTCTGTTTGGAACATGCACAACTGGCTAAGTAACTCCTACTTTGGCTAAACAGCTCTGGAAGGCTGGTGTTTACCACTAGCTGTAAAGTCTGCAGTCCCAGGGCTCTTACCTGCTCGTATGTCTGTAGGCTTTATTATTTATTTGGCAAGTGCTTGAAATAAAAGGTCATGTTTGAATATAAGGGAAGAGCTGAAAGAATAACCTGAAGTCTTAGCTTTAAGCATCTGTAATTCACTCATAGATGAGCATAAAACCACTATTGGTGTTATGAGTTTGTTTAACAGCATGATCGGTACCAGTTGATGTGGAACTTGACATGGTCTTGCACAAAAGTTCCTGTTCCCTTCCTGAAATACTGAAATAGCAGATATTCTCTGATGTAAAAGAATATTATTTAGAACATGGTATTTTTCCAGTTTTTCTAGGCTAAAGTTAAATTGGATGAAGGAGAACGAAAAAGTATCATGCACATCCCTTTCTGTAAAAGTAGTTGGGTCAAGACTAAATTTTCAGGCATTTTTACTTCTTTAAATTCTTCATCTATTAAACTGTTGGCAGCTGTCAATTTGTGACCTCTTAAAGCTTTTTTGTAGCTATTTGAATTCATTTCTCAGAGCGAAGATTCAGGATTGCAGAATACATGGATATCTGACAATCACTGTCATCAGGGAAGGACTTAGGTGGTCCAAAACTGGAAGGTTCAGCATCCAGCATGCTGGTTCCTTCTGAAAATCTGTCCCCAACAGAATGCTGAGATCTTCTGAAAAATCTATGTCTCTAGTGTAAAAGTCTGTCTGTCTTTCTTGTTTATCATAGGTGATCAAGCACGAACATTTTTTTTGCAATCAGGTCTACCAGCTTCAATCCTTGCTGAAATATGGTAAGGTAGTCTTTACTATTAATTAATTGATTAGGATAGGTGTGTAGCATCCAAATACTGTCTTTTGGTATGACAGGCTTTCATCTGTCAAAGTAGGAGTGTTGTCCACATCATTGTTCTAATTTTATTAAATTTAGAGGAAGGATTGAGCCCATATATGTACTAACACTTAATTAAAAAGCAATGTTTTTCTATATCTTTCTTATGATCTTAATTCAAATTGGATCATACCGAACACAGTCTTCTCAAACTATAGTAAGTGCTGGAAACAAAAAGTGATGATAGATTGCAAGGCTTTCATACAGGGAAGTGCCTGTTGGACTACCACAAAGGTAATTGTTATCCTTGTCTTAATATTTTCAATAATAATATGGAAAAAGAGGTGTATAATGGATTAATGAACTTCTGGAAATGCCAAATTGAATGGTGTGTGAAATACTAGTATCCACTAAAAAATGGCAATAAGATTAAGTGTGGGAACAATTATAAGCTACTAAATTGGTAGTGGAAAACATTGAAAATAGAAAACAGGGAAAACTCTAAAGCCGCAGAAAACGTTAGTAGAAAGTCAGTTGTAATACATTGTAAGATACCAACCAGTGCTGTGATACAGGAAAAAGAGAAAGCACTGTTCTCTACAGCATCTGTGTGGTTACAAATCTTGAAACAGACTTCATCTTCTTTGTAACTCCTGAGTCTTCACTGGAATACTGTCTTCATTTTGGGGTACTGCGTTGTGATCAAGATGTGCTCGTACTAAGAGAAAGTAATTAAGAACTCACTTGTGAAAGAGTCAGAATCATAGAATGGTTTGGGCTGGAAGGGACCTTAAAGATCATCCAATTCCAACCCCGCTGCTGTGGGCAGGGACACCTCCCACAGGACCAGGCTGCTCAAGGCCCCATCCAACCTGGCCTTGAACACTTCCAGGGATGGGGCAACCACAGCTTCCCTGGGTACCCTGTGCCAGTGCCTCAGCACCCTCGTTGTGAAGAATTTCTTCCTAATGCCTAATCTAAATCTTCACCCTTCCAGTTTAAAGCCGTTATATTAAGGAAACTAACTAAATGCAAAGTTCATTTCTTCTTCAGATGCTTAGAATGCATAGAAAAAAATGGTAAGGAAATTTTTGCATTGGGCCTTAAGATTTTCTCCTGAATAGTAACAGAAAAAAGCTGTGAAAGGAAAAATGCAGCTTTAATATGGATTCTGTTTTGTTTTCTCTGAATTTTATTTACGTTCTGATGCCTGGTCCTCACACATTTAAGTGTTAGCAAGAAGATTTCAGATTTTCTGTCTCACCAAAATTTTGTCTGTTTGTGTATGCACTGTTAAATACAACAGAAAATATATGCAAGTTTATTTGGAAAGTGTCAAAGGGAGACGGTATCAAGCTTGAGCAAACCCATGCAGTTTGTGAATTAATGCAGCTTTCATAGTGGCATATAGTGCCTTTAGCAGGTTTCTGCATCCTCCCGTTTCAGATTCTTGCATTAATTCTTTTCAATACCAGACACTGATTTGAAATAATAGCACAGAAAGCAGCAGCACAGCAGAGGCCTCTCTGTAGCAACAAGTGCTGCTGCTGTTTTTCCTGCTTTCTCAAGTTTTGAATATTAAATACACAGCAACTTAAAAAACTGAACCCTGCAGAAAACTATCAAGTGAATTATACTTAATGCAGCTATGCAGCTGTTAAGTTTGGAAATCCAGGTTGACTTTCAATACCTGCCAAACTAGAAAAATTACAATCTGTAAACTTCTGAGGGTTTGAACATTGACAAAAGTTGAAAATCTGCAAATGGTTGCAATGAGTTTGCTCTTTTCTTGTACAAAAGGAGTAAATAAATTTGTTGGAAATGCTTCTCTTTAAGTGAAAAAGTGAACTTTTACGTTTCTTCCTTGTGGGATCTTGATATTATTTTTATATTATTTCTAAGGACACTATCAGACCTGAACAAGGATGGAAAAATGGATCAGCAGGAATTCTCTATAGCCATGAAACTCATAAAGCTGAAATTGCAAGGACAGCACTTGCCTGCAGTTCTCCCTCCTGTTATGAAACAAGCTCCAGTATTGTCGCCGCTAATGTCAGCTCGCTTTGGTACTTATGAATATATAATTACTTAGTGTTCAGAGGTAAAAACCCACAGTTAATAGCAGCCCAATACAAGCATTAACCTGACAGTTGAGTGAATGAGTATAAAAAGCTAAAGATATTCTGAGTTAGGAAATCCACAAAGTCACTGTCTTGACATTTTTGGTAATTTCGTACTGTAAAGATATTTAATAATAAACAAAAACTGCCCGTTGAATTTTGACATTAGATGCAAGAAGGCCATTCACAATTGCCATCTGACTTGCAGACTGTCATCTTGTACTGAAGGTCTTTTTTTGTCTCCCTCCTACTCAGTCATCTATTTATACTCAGGGTTTTTGAAGTTAAACTTGGTAAAGGTCAAATTTTTGGTAGAACATTTATGTAAAATATCTTTTTTAAAATCATTCAGATTGTTTATTTTGGTTTTATGATCAATTGGATATAATGATTTTAACTTTTCTTTCCCCTTTTCTGATGGTGTTCTGGGATTCAGTGCATGCTTCTTGTTGTTTTGTAGAACACAATATACATAATGACTTCAGCTGGATTACAAAATTAGTGCTGAAATTAAACATATGCATGTATTAATTACAGACATGATTTAAAATACCAGCCCATCAGTACATCTTGTGTGTTTGCATACAAGTGCCTGCATTTATAGAGAGCTGTGGTGGACGTATGATTCCTTCTATTAACCTTCCATTGTAGCATCTGCACTGCTGTCTTCCACAAGATTCAGCCAGTAATTCAAGTGCCCTTATTCACTTCAGGCAATTGCCTTTAAAGAAAACCTCTGCGGGGCACGAGTCCCTAAGTATAGACTTTTCACACTTGGAAGAGACTTAGTTCAGAAACAGTTTCAGCTTTGCCTCCTAGAGGATTGTCACAACCTTTGAGCTGCACTGTAATTTCTTCCTGGGGCCAAACCTGGAAAGGCTTAAAGAACTAGTTATAGCTGCAATTATAGAAAACTTGATCTTACTCTTTTGTGAAATACTAGCAAAAATCCTTTAGATCGAATTGCTTCTAAGGATTTTTCTTTTCATACATGTTATTCGGTGTATTTTCCGATGTGAGCTAAACTATAGAGAGAAGGTTAAGCATTATACATGAGCATATGTTTTAACTCGTTGTGTCTCTGGACACAGGTTGCTTTGTGTAGTTTCTGCCTAGCATAATGGAGCCAATTTCTTGCTGAAGCCTCTGCAATATTAAATTATGAACTGTTGGATTTTTCTCTAGGAATGGGTAGTATGCCAAATCTGTCCATGCCAACGTCGATGTCTACGATCACACCATTAGCTCCCATGTCTCTGACCTCCATGACTTCCATTCCTCCTTTGGTTATCTCTGCTCCCCTGGTGCCTTCCGTCAGTACCTCCTCATTGCCAAATGGAACATCCAGCCTTCTGCAGCCTTTGTCTCTACCTTTCTCTTCGAGTAAGTATGGTGCAATCTAATACTTGTTTTCAGACTTGTGGATCTTACTCTATGGCTCATTTCTGACAGGAGTGCCAATACTTGTGTGCAAGTAAGAAAGTAAGTAGCTAGCTAGCTAAATAACTAAGTAACTAACTAACTAACTGTCTTTTTTCCAAAGTTCACATTAATCAGATTGGTTCTAACCAGTTTAATCTTAAAAAATCATTGATTAGCTTTTCTTCTATCAAAGCCTTCAGTGTTTATTCCAAAGCATTACCTTACGCCTGGTTCTTGCTTTTGTTTCTTTCTTTGTTTCAGCGCTGCCTCATACTGGTTCTTTAGGTCCCATGACAGGAGGGTTTGGTGGTACTAGTATGCAGAAGGCACAGTCTCTAATCGATTTAGGATCTAGCAGGTATGAATGTTACATTTTAATTGGTAATATCTTAAAGTTGAGCAATATGCCTTCCAAAACTTACAAAGCATTTTTATTTTTAACATATATTTATTAAAAAATTAGTCTGACTAATGTGACCTACCATGATTGAAAATAGATTGTTTTGATATACACAATAAATAATATTTTCAAGAAATCTGACAAAACTGTAAAAACTAGGTGAGGAGTTCAAAGGAGAGAAAGCACTGTCAAAAAGAAGGGGATGTACCTCATTAGTAAATAGAAGTAAAACTTACCAGGTGGTTCTAAAAGCAGTGTTTATGGATTGATGTGCTCATTCACCGAGGGTACTAAATAGTTAGCAGGCATGTAAGAATACTATTTGTTACAAATATTTATGTGTGGATTTGTTTTATGAATTATAGAATACAATGAATCTTTGTCATCAGCTGCTGTTCACTGATCTTGAAACTTTGCCATAGACAAAATGAGGGACTAGACTTATCTCTCCAATTGGACATCCAGGGAACAGTCTCACAAAAGACAGCCCAGAGGGCATCTCAGCCTCAGCTCAGTTCCCAGAAGGTGACTGAGAAGTTCTTGTACCTCTCTGCTGCTGATGCAAAGCATCTAGAATGAATGCAGGTCTAACTTCGGGCTCCTCATAGAGACACCTGATGCTACCAGATGTTCAGTGAGATGATTGTAGACCTGCTGTGTGTGCCTATAATCATCTTTGGTTTTAATTTGAAAGATTTCTTTTGCTGGTGTTGTAGTGTTGCAAAGTAGCTCTTCTTCAGTGTTACTTTTGAGAGTGTTTTCAGCATCATGTTACCTGATTCCATACAAAGGATGTTGTGCCTGAAAGGCTTTGTTTATATCAGCATTCTTTACTTTATTGCCTTGGATAACACTGCAAATAGTTTTTTACTTGGCAGAGTAGGGGATTACCTTAAACGAGGCAGAGGGGATGCACTTGGTCTGTCTGATCTCCAAAGATGGGACAATGAAAATGCTGGGAGTTGCAGGCAGAAGTTTTATAGGCATAAGAACACCCCGTCAGGTGCTATTCTGCAGAAACTGATTGAGTTGGGAAAACTCCACTCAGGCTGTCGTCACTAATAAAAAGAATAGGTAGAGGTGGAGTATAATGGCTTTAGAAGCTGCTGTTGGTTGTGAGTTTATCAGATAAATTTTTATGCTCATGGTTATGCATTTTCATACCCCTCAAAGTTGCTTAAACATTTACCCAGTGCTTCTCAGCCCTTGTAAACATTCTTGTGAAAGTTGATATGTTTTCCTGTGGTTTCCTGTAATGTTCTCTTGCTGTGGTGGGCTGCTGAATTATATGACATCAGTGCTTGTGATACCAAGGCAACAGGATCTTGAATTCAGGAGCTTCCTCTTAAATATGTGTTCTTGTTTTCAGGGTAAAATTCCATGTTAGTGGTGAAGATATTTACAGCAAGTTAGCAGAGTTAAAACTTTGTGGAAGTTGTTTCGTGTTGCCAGAATGTGTTAATGTATCTTCTGTTCCAGTGCCTGTTTATTAAGCCAAGTAACTTAAGAGTTCTTTCTTTCTCTTTTTCTTTCTCTTTTTTTTTTTTTTTTATTATATTACAGTTCAAATTCTTCCTCTAGTGCTTCACTAGCAGGGAATTCACCAAAGATTGCATCCACAGACTGGGCAGTTCCTCAGGCCTCTAGATTAAAATACAGACAGAAATTTAACAGTCTTGATAAAAGTATGAGTGGGTATTTATCAGGTGAGTACGGCATTTGAAGCGAAGGGTGAAAACCAGCAGTGTTTTCTGCCTCTGGAACATTACAGGCTGAAGGTTGGAATCCCAGCTTGGGGTTTGACTTCCATATTAAAAAAAAGCTGAAATTGTTGACATTCAGACCTATGCAGGAGAGAGTTGGTTTCAGCTACTGGTTCCAGTCAGCCAAGAAATGGAAATAGCCAACAGTTTGTTAGCTTGGGCTCTGTGTTAGAGCTGGAGGGGCCTCAGGAGGCAGCAGTCTCTCAGGGTTGACTGGGGAAGCTACAGCAGCAGTCGAGGGGAATAAAAAATTGGCAGTTGTGGGACTTAAGTAGAAAAGCCTGAGTACCATGAGGCTGGGGAATTTAGCTCCATAAGGCCAACAGTCATTTTTCAAACATCATTCTTTGGACTGAGGCTCTTTCTTATGACTTTATAAAGTGAGGGACACCTTGTTATCATGTTTTTGTCATCTCCTCCTGTGTATATGTTTATTGCTTAGATATTTGGACTTCATCTTTTCCAAGAAAGCAGTTTTGGGAAAGATGCTGCAGTACTGCAGCCATTGATTGGAATTATTCAAAAGGAATTTAAGGGAATCATGCCTTGTTGCTTTGCCACAACATTATGGTGGTTTTGAAAGTCTTCACACAAAGTTAATGTGAGAGTTCTTATAAATCTGCATTACTCACTGTAATACAGCGAGTAGAATGCTGACCAAGCAGCAGATATGAAGTCAGTATGTATATCTATAGCTGACTAGATTTCCCATTTTGAATAAGCACTTACCAAGCTTCTAATTCAGTTTCTTAACCTACAAAAAAGGAGGACAAATCTCTCTTTCAAGAAAGGGACTCAGTGCTTTTTATCTTGTTCAGCTGATTTGGGGCTGAAGGTTTCATCAACCTACCTAGAAAGGTATGTATTTCACTAAAGGAAAGCTGACAGCCTTGCAGTGTGCTAGCTCAAGGTTTAGGTAGGGAGTCAGTTGTGCTTTTGTAACAGCTGTGGGGATTTCCTTAAGTATCCATTTTTCATGTCAGTTTTTCTGTTAGGTGCCCTGAGTGGAAAAAAAAAAAAAAAAAAGTACACAAGAATGCTTACATCTTTATTGTGTTCAGGTTGTAATGCCTGTTGTTAAGCCTGGAAGTAAGGTCAACTGTCAACCACTGATGAAAATAGATTAGATTAATATTAAAAATAGATGTGCCCCAGTTCATGTCCCATTTTTTTACTATGTGTAAATCTTTTGAACAAAATATTTATTTTTATTAAAATCTTTTACACTTTTCACTAAGGATTTCAAGCAAGGAATGCCCTTCTGCAGTCAAACCTTTCACAGACTCAGTTGGCTACCATTTGGTAAGTTTAGTTACTGATTATGAATTAAATGTCTTTATGGTGTTAAAAGAGGAAACGTACTTTATCTAAAAAGAAATTATAAAGGGACACCATGGATCTAAAATCATAAACTGAAACTAAGCTACTTCTTAAACTAGTTTGTTCATAAGTATATTTTTCAAGACGCTTTAACATAATATAGTTTTTTCACTCTTTGTTAAACTCCACGTACTAGTACAGATACTAATTTCAGTTTCTGATTCAGTAAAGCACTGGTTTAGCTGAGATGAGGGTTTGTTCATTTTAAAAGCAGGATTCTGGTATTAGTTTTAAATATGGAGAAAGATTAAAAATTAAGTAACACTTCAGCTTTTTAGAGTTTTACTGTGTTTCCCATAAAGATGTCTGCATATTATTTTTTAAGACTTATCTTTACTGTGGCAATGGACATGGTTACAGTTGTCTGAAGGCTTGAATAATCTGCCCTGCTAGATACGGTAGTTTGGAGTACACCTTCAGACATAACTTGGACGTTGCACGTAACATTTGCTGACCTAGCAGAATTCTCAATAGCTTGGTGCTTTACATCGCTTTCCGAGTTCCCTTTCTCCTTCCTGTCTGTCCCAGAGCAGTAATTTGTTTGTCTCAAGCAACAGCAAGCTGAAATATTCCTTGTATTTATTCAGCTTGTTTGGTTATATGCAGTGAAGGTAAAAATGGAGTGTCAGTTTGTATTCCTGCACTCTGGAGTATGGGGAAGTAAAGCAGGTGTGTAGGGACTGTTTTTCTCCTGGGTGCCGAGCCTGAGGATACCGGTAGCCAATCTGAGGAGGTCTGTGTGCCCATGTGGAGAGGATTAAAAGCCCAGGTTTCAGTTTGCCCAAACTAAGGAATTACCAATATTTCTACTGGGGTACTGTATTTGTGGTTGTTACTGTAATAATGGTGTTATGTGTGAATAGTGCTGGGCTGTGAACATAAGAAAAGTCTTATTTTATCGCCTCCTGCTTTGGTTTTGCACTGGGGGTGGGAGGCACAGTTTTTTTGTTTGTTTTGTTGTTTCATTTTGGGGTTTAGTAGAATTTTTTGCTGCCTTTTTTGACAAGTAGTTATTTTATTAAGCATTTCACTTAAGCACAGTCTAAGGACACATTCCTGCACTTGTATGTACATAGATAGTTCTTCAAGAAAGGTTCCTGCTTTCTTGCCTGCATCTCTGGAAAGATTACACTGGTTTCCCACCTGCACTACCCCCAGTTGTGTGGGAAGCATTTAGTAGGCTAATGATACAATTGCAGTTTGCCTTAGAGCTAGTAGGCAGTCCTTTTCCTACCCATTTTAAGGTACTTGGGCAGCTCACATCTTCCCTGCGCTGTCAGGGAGGCACAAGGGGGAAAAAAGATTTCTAAGCAGAACTTCCTGTTATGTAATTTGATGTAATTTTATATGGTGTTTTCTTTTGCTTTAAAAAAAAAAATTGAAAAAGTGGTTTCTAAAAAACCACTTTTCAGGTCAGTGGACCTGATTAAGAACAGTCCTGGATTCTCTTCCCAGCTCCTCTCTTGGTGATGCAATAAATCAAGAAATGTCTCTTAGCCTTTCCTGTCCCTTTGCTGTGTTTTGTGAAAATATCTGAATAGCAGTACGTTACTAAACAAAATAATACCCCACCTCATCAACTATTGATTTTACTCATAGGAATTATCTTTATAGTAAATGGTTGCAGCTGTCATTTGTGAGTGATTATGATGTTTGTTTCTAATGATTATTGCTGTTAAAACTGCAGGTCGCTAGCTGACATTGATGGAGATGGACAGTTGAAAGCTGATGAGTTTGTGTTAGCCATGCACCTAACTGATATGGCAAAAGCTGGGCAGCCTCTGCCACTAACTCTGCCTCTTGAACTGGTACCGCCTTCTTTCAGGTATGTCTTTGAGGGCAGTGAAACATAATCTGTTTTCAATGGAAGTGTTCTATACAAAGAAAATAGCTGTATTATTTCTCTGACTCCCTCCAGGAGTGGAAAATATACTGAAAATATAAATGGAACTCTGCCGTCTTACCAGCCTGTGCAAGAGGAGGAGCCACAGAAAAAGCAACCAGGTAAAATAGGGTTCATGTTCTTAATGTATAGGGCTGTCTTTGAAGGGCACTGGAACCTTTAGAAAGGGAAAGACATAGTCACATCCCTAGGGAGCTTAATTTCAGGAGCTAGATCCATTTTAACGTGGATGGTAGGAAGGTTGTTAAGTGGATGTATGCAGCCTATTAGGTATAACAGAATTGAGAAGGCAGAGACAGGGGCTATTTTTAGCTGTAGGAAAGGAAAAGTGATCTGATTAATAATGTATTTTGAATAATAAATCCTTCATGGCCAAATACTGCCATGCTACTGCAAACTTTTTTTCAGTTGGAAGTTCCTGGTATTACTTTGTTCTGAATGTTTTGAAAACAAGGAGTTCCAGTGTAGTTTATTCTCTGAAAACTAGATGCAGTTTGCACATATTGTACGTTCTACTGTTGACCTCCTGATGCTACCAGTGAAGGTCTCTTACATGCACACTACAAGACACAGCTTGCCTCTCCTTTTGGAAGGGTGGTTGTCTTAAACTGCAGTAACAGAGCTTGATTTTATTTTGTTTTCTGCTTGTTTTAACTCCTGGAGCTGTTACAGGGAACACCCTTTAAAATTAAGCTCTTTCCCCATGTGTTAATGTTTCTTGCACAGTGGAAAACCTTTTTAACAGAAGACAGTCTTCTTCTAGCTTAAAAGCTGTTCTTTTATGTTTCCTCTAAAATTCAAGTAATTTTTGTGGTCGGTTTTAAATTACAACATTTTTTTGCAGTTGGAATAGACTTAGGAAAAAAGAAACAAAAATAAAGCTTTAACCAATTCAGGATGCTTATATCATCCATGACCCAACAACCTGAGCTTGACAAAAAGAAATCATCTATCTTTAGTGGCACGACTGAGGTACTTGTTTGATAGTAGTGTTTTGCACAGAACAAAAATAACTGTCTTTCCTTATTTTAGTGACATTTGAGGACAAAAGGAAAGCCAACTATGAGAGGGGAAATATGGAGCTGGAAAAACGCCGTCAGGTCCTGTTGGAGCAGCAGCAGAGAGAGGCTGAACGAAAGGCTCAGAAAGAAAGAGAAGAACAAGAGCGAAGAGAAAGGGAACGTCAGGAACAGGAACGGAGAAGACAACTTGAAATAGAAAGGCAGCTGGAGAGACAACGAGAGCTGGAGAGACAAAGGGAAGAAGAAAGAAGGAAAGAAATAGAAAGACGAGAGGTTGTTTTCTTGGAATTAATTTTTAATGCTTTAAGAAATGTGTACCTGCATTCACTTGGCAGAGCATTCAGGATTTGAATGCTGACTTTGGTTCTGTCTCCTCACATGGCCATTGGCAGGTTGTCTTAGAGACAGAACATCATTTCTGTCCAAAAACATTTTGTCTGATATAAATGAATTGAGTTTGGTATAGGTTGAAGATTTTTAGATACTTCATGGAAGAGAGGAGATTTTCTTGGACAGATTTCTTAAATTTATGCAAAAATCTGTGTACCAAACAAGATTATACTGAATTCATGATTGATAATATTTTGACACTTGTGCTTGAGACAAATTTGCTTCCACTTTGTATTTCAGCACATGCATAAGACTTGTATATTTTATGTGGTCCTGTGAAATACTCAAAGGAAGTTACAGATAATGTCTGTCAAGTGTGCACAGTTTTGGGCAGTATTCCAAGCTAAACAAGATTTTCTCTTGGAATTATGTAGTTTTTCTTCATTCGGAGTTAGGAGCATGGCATAAAGAATCTTGTAGCATCACTTCTTTCATTCTTTGATGCTGAAGTATATGAGAGCACTTCACAAAAGACAGTATCTTCTGTTGCTTTTATGCTATTTAGAGCAGATTTTATTAAGTCATTGTCTCAGAATTGTGCATCTCTGTGGTAATCCAAGGTAATGTAACTTTTCTGCAGGCAGCAAAACAAGAACTTGAGCGCCAGCGACGACTGGAATGGGAGAGAATTCGTCGCCAAGAACTTCTTAATCAACGTAACAGAGAACAAGAAGAAATTGTCAAATTGACATCTAAGAAGAAGAGCCTTAATCTTGAATTGGAAGCCCTGGTAAAATAGAAGTTTCATTACACATCTTGAAATACAGTACTTTAAAGTATGCAAATCTTAAAATCTACTTTAATAGCCCACTAGGAGTTTCACTTTGTTTTTGATGAGGAATCTAAAGCAGATGTTTTGGTTTGTTTTAAAGAATTGATCATGAACTAATATGCCCACAGATTTAGTGTAGAAAGTTTTTCCTTTATGTGATATAATTTGTCTTTGATTTCTTTCTAGACGGACAAACATCAGCAAATCTCAGGCAGACTGCAAGATATTCGAAGCAAAAAGCAAATTAGAAAAACTGAACTAGAGGCTTTAGATAAGAAATATGACCAAGGAATCATGGAAGTCAAGCAACTACAACAACAGCTGCAGGTATGTAACTTCCTGTTACGCTTGTAGTTTTCTTTTACTTCCTATTCTGTGTTTCCCTAATGCTGTTGATAATAAATCCCCAGAGGGAGGAACAGTGAATTGCTTTGATTATAGTGGAGAGAGGCACTTGGCAAGGCCATCAGCACTGCAGAGGTTTTTAGTTTTATTTGTGATGTTAAAGAAATGAATGTATGGATTATAACAAACTGATGGTTGAATAAGGACAGTTGTCACAACCTCAGATTTTTTTGTGAACAATAGTAGTGACTTTTCTTTAATTGGGATTTCTTTTATGGCTCCAGACCCAAATTTTTATGAGGAATGTTTTCCTGTATGCAGAACAAGTTGGTCTTTGGGCTGAATGACCTTGCTGTTCTTTTTTCTTTTTATTTCTTTTTGAATAGCAATATATGAATTATTTCAAATTAGTTGACTACCATAAATGATCCTCTGCTGTATTTTTATGTATTGCTACTGCACATCAGGGAAACTTCATATTCCTGTGTGTCACGTAAAGTTACTGTTTTATGTTAGCCTTGGAGCAGTCAGCTTAAATGTTCTAATGGTAATATTTACACTTTTAGCATGCCTGTTAATTTTTTTTTCCAGCTGTGTTAGTGTTTTCGGGTCAGAAAGCACACAATTTTAATAGTATTTATATTCAGAGCATAGGAGTAATGTTTTACTCTCTCCTGTGATGATAACTTGCATAACTCATGTACTGGCATGAGTTGAAGTTATGTTTGAAAATTCACCCATGTTTACTTACTGACTTATAAACATTATTAAAAATATGTTATGTTCTCTTCAATATCTACAGGAGTATCAGAATAAACTAATCTATTTAGTTCCTGAAAAGCAGTTGTTAAGTGAAAGAATTAAAAACAGTCAACTGGAAAACACTCAGAGTAAGTGCAAATGAATTCTCTTTGGCATACATTGCTGGCTTTTTATCACTTGTGAAAAAAGCTGAAGGATACAGAGGTGGTAATCACACCTTCACTTCTATATCTTTTCAGTTAGTGCCATCTTAGCATTGTTGCATCTGCATTCCATTATTTCCTTCATGTCCTAAATAAAGGGCAAACAAACACTTTGTTGCAAGAAAGTACAGATTTTGCTTGGAACTTTTTATTTATAAGGACTGTAAAGCCCACAGGTACTATTCTTGTCTTGTTTTTCATTAAGGTAAACTCAAGGGAGTTGTAAAATTTACACTGGTCTTTACACCAAATCATACCAGAAGTCCCTAGATAGAGAAGCTTGCTGTGAATTCATCTGATATTAAAAAAAAAAATAAAAAACACTTCAAAATTATTCTGTACATATTGTATGCAGTGCCTGTTTGTCTCAGTTAGGTGTTGGGGCCATTTCTTCTTTGTGCTGTACATGAATAGAGGGTAAATCAAGGAATTTTTGTGTGGAAAGAGGTTGGGAATGTGTGCATATTAGGGAAATAATAATTAGTGAAAACAAATTCTTGTAAAGTTATTGGTCTTTCCTTATGTAGATACAGGACTCAGTTCAGTGCAAAAGAATTCCCAAGAAAAGGAAGAATTATGCCAAAGACTTAAGGAACAACTAGATGCTCTTGAGAAAGAAACTGCTTCTAAACTTGCTGAAATGGATGCATTTAACAGTCAGCTTAAGGTACGTGGATTATTTAAATACTTAGTCTCACACCAGTAAGCAGTATCTTTATTTCTCCATCCAGTCATAAAGATTGGTGACACTTCCACCAGGCTTCCAAAAAGCTTTCCCCAAACTCCAGTGTCAAATAAGAGTTATCAAAAATTTTGGAGTAATGTTATGAAAATGCACTTAAAACTATTGCTAATACACTAAAACATGAATGCCTTGCTAATCATTGCTCTGCATGACTCAAGTGTTGCTCACTCTCAACTTTTGCCTACTAGAATTCATTTGAATTTAGAATTGAAGTTTTCCGGGCCCTGGCGAATTCTGGTTTTACAGTACTGAGGTTATATTGGCTACAGTTCTTGAATTGTGGTCTGAACATTTAACTTTTCTTGAAAGAAATGTAGCTTTTCATAGTACATGGTACAAGATCTGGTAGCAGACTTAGATACTGTCCTAAAAGTAAGCATTGTGTAGGAGTTAATAGATATGAGCACTGACCCTGAACACGTTTTCATTTCAGAGGCAGCTCTTGGCTTGCCTGAAAATGCACGCAGCCCTCGAGCAGGAGGGCTGCATCCACTTAACTTTATTTACCAGCTTACTCCTCCTTACTTCCCTGATGGGAACTTTAGTCTTAAGGAGTGTATTTATACTGGGCCAGCATGAGGGCTCTGTGCTCTCCATAAAGGAGAGTAAACATTTAAGGATTTTCTTTTTATTTTTCAAATACTAGGTACATATAACTTACATTTTTAGTTACTTGTTTGTTGCATGGCTTGCTGTGTTCAGTGGCTGTATCCACCATTTAGTCTTCCCTAAAATATGTTTTTCAAAATACAGTGCAAAGATTAATTGGCTTTTTATCTGCCTTATCTTACAGTGTGAGAATATGGATGATTCTGTTCTTCAGTGCCTTTTGTCTCTGCTAAGCTGTCTCAACAACCTCTTCCTCTTACTTAAGGTTATTTTCTAATCTTTGGCTCTTTTGTTTTTTAATTATTTCGCAATTTTTCTCTGCTTACCCTTTCTGTTTGGATGTACAATTTCTATTTAATAAGTTTTCCTAAAGGAAATTGATAGGCTCTTTTCCTTTCTTGCTAGCTTTTACATCCTTTTAAAGACTTAAAATTACCTGTTTAGGAAGCCACACTGCAAAATACTGATAGCCAGTATTTACTCAGTTATTTAATAATACTTTTATTTTTAGTTAAGGTAAAAAAATCCAGAAAAAAACCCACCACCTTAGATGGAAACAATGTCTTATCCCACCCACTTTTCCATCTGCTGTTCTGTACCTGTAACTATATATCTTAAGCTTTGAACCAGGTTAATGAATTCTCTGAGTTTTAAGAATCTAGAAATAGCATCAGTGTCCAGAATATGACATATGACACGGCAAACACAATGCTATTAAACCTCCAGATTAACCCAGTACTAAAACCCACTTACTGTTTTTCTTCAACACTGCCTTTGTCTGCTGGGGTCAGAAGTCTGATTTTTCCTTTTTCCCTCATATGTTGTTGTTCAAGGTCAGGATGGATGGGGCCTTGAGCAGCCTGGTCTGCTGGGAGGTGTGGTTGGAACTGGATGATCTTTAAGGTCCCTTCCAACCCAAACCCTCTTAAATCACAGATACAAGAGTTTTTGTAATGCAGTTTTGTTTCCACAGTGGTCCTCCATTTATATGCAAAATGAGAAGAAGTATTCTCAGCTGAATGTATTTGCGGAAAAAAAGTAGTTAATTGTTTGGTTTAATTTGTTGCTATAGAGACTCACTGACACAGAAATCTTCCTATCTTGCTGTTTTCATATAAATTGCACAGTATCTCTTAGGCAACATGGTTATTGATAGAGGTGCGTATTGTACTGGGAATAGATGGTTCTGAATTGCTTTATTTGCATTTATTAGATCAGATGTGAAAAGTCAGGGTGTACCCATTGCATTGCTCAGTGCTTATCAATAGGAATCCTAAGGAAAAAAAAATCCAGCATCTTACAGATGTTTTGTAACATAAAGTAAAATCTAAAGTAACTCTCTGATTTTTGGTTATTTTTCTTCTGTAAATTTAATTATCCCAAAGATTCATGCTGATTTTCTGCTGTGTCAAAGTTTGTTATCAGAGGGAGATGCAACAGGAATTGAAGGATGTGTTCAAAACAAAAAGAGTAAAATTTTGACACTTAAGGATACAGGAAGGCTCCAGTCTGAGTTAGTGTCTTTAGGCTATGGCTTCCCACAGTCACCAGCCTTTTTATAAAGTTTTTCTGATTTATATGTGGGACTGATCATTCTGAAAGCATCGCAAAGGCAGGCGCCCTCCTGAAGGGATGCATTCTCAGAATGGTGGTAATGTGTTGGCTTTCAGTTGAAGTCTGCCTCCTTGGCAGATGTGTTGCTTCATTGCCTTCTGTGTCCTTACATAATGTTGAGTTTGAATACTTAAGTTTTATATCTTACCTTCTCCTTTGTCGTGTTTGCCATTTCCAGCAGGTGTATGACTGGAAGGGCTCTTTGAAAGCCTAAATTACGTCAAAGGCTTTGCAAACCTACCAGCTACTTTTATACTTCTGTTTATTTGACTTTCTTTTACAGTGATATCCAAGGACTATTAATAACTTAGTATTACTTTGTCTATTTGTATTAAAACTTGGTTCATAAAGCATTAAAATGCCTGGATGCGTTTCTCAAAGATTGGCTTTATTCCTTTTGATGTACTTTGTTGTTTCCTCCATAGGACCTGAGAGAAAGTTACAGCACACAGCAATTAGCCTTGGAGCAGCTCCACAGGATCAGACAGGACAAAATAAGAGATGTAGAAAAAAGAAGAGCTGAACTTGCACAGAAAAAACGACTAGAGGATGAAGCTGCAAGGTACCATGTCTATAAGTATCAGCATTGCAGTTTTTAGAGCAAAATAATGCTGTGGAGACTTGTAAGACACTGATTGTAATAAGCAGGGGGTCTAATCACTAAAAATACATCCTAGTGAGTTGCCTCACAGAGAGCGTTTTATGTGAAGTACCACTGATACAAGATGGTTTGAATTTCCTCTTTCCAGTCTGTTTTTATCTTCTTTTTAAAAAAAAAAACCAACTTGTAATTCAGATAAACCATGTAGTCACTATTGCTAATAAGATTTTTGACTTCTTTAATAGGTAATCCTTACGTATTTAAAATTACTTATATTTTCTGCTTTGTTTTCCTGGCTTAAAAAGATCTAACATATTTCCCTAAAAGCCCTTCTGACTGAGTAGTTACTAGGTTTATGGTCTCGTATATCCAGACAGTTGTGAAGTTGATACTTAAGCCAATAGAAGGGGCATTACCTGCTTAATTCCTGTGTTAATCTTGAAAGCTGGATCAGTGAGCAAGCTTTGAGTGTTAAATTTGCTTCCTTTTATTAGGAGGGCAATGAGAAAATTCAAATATGTGTCTGAGAGGATCATCCCTTGGCTTACATGGTTTTGCTCATCCCTTGTATCAAGTACTCAAACTTAACTGTTCTCAGGTTCTCAGCTCTTGGTTTCTCATAGTCTCTTTTCCGACTAATTGTGTTTTCTCTTCATTCAGTGGTTAGGGTTTGATTCTGGCAGTCTTAAGATGCCACTCTATTGTTACTCTCTCCAGACCTTCTGCTATCAGCTGCTGATTTTGTGCTTGGCATCTCTGGATTGAGACAATGCCAGAGAGGGGGCAAATGGGTACTGTGGGTGGGTGCTCCAGAGCTCTGGAATTGCTTTGGTGTCCTTGTCTTGACTTTTCTTCTCATTTAGAGAACTGCTGTGTTTTGCCTTTTTAATTTGAGAGTTTCTTTTTTGGTGATTCATATTTGCTTTCTCTGTTTTTAATGAGACAGAGCTAGTGACCTTGAACTAGGTGTGATTCACAGTGTTAACTCATGACAGCATTTTTCTACAACAGTGTGATAGGAATGTCATAACATTTGTGACAGTCCGTTTAAAAGAACCAGATGCCATGTGTGTAACGATATCATGTTATTTTTTCTATTAAAAATAGCTGTATGATAGAGTAACAACATTACTACATGGTTCCTACTGTGTCCTGTCACGTGCTTGAAAACATAATAAAGTGGCCGTCAGATGAGTGGACCTCCCACAGTGATGTGGTGAAGCAGTCTCCTCTGGGCACGGTCCCCCCTCAACAGCCTATTCAGAAAGTGGCCCAAAGGGATTTAAAATACACATTTTTTGAGGGTGTTGAATTCACCTCTTTGGAAAGGTGAAACATAGAATAAAATGGAATAATTTCAGAGAATACAGTCAGATTTCCAGGTTCTCTCGCTGTCCGCTGAAGAGTGCAGCAGTGGCGGGAATGAACATGTCAAATATATTGCCAGTGCTGAAGGCAAAATATTAAACCAGCAAAGATCAGCAGCCAAAGCCTATTTTTGTGTATGTATCAGAGTGAAATTTTATTATTAATGTGTTTGGAAATTTTAGTTTCCAGTTGTGAGCTTTGAATACTGCCTTGGTGGATAGCTTAAAACAAGCTTTGTTCAATTAACAGATCACTTCTTGCTTATCAGGATGTAGGTGAGGAAAAGTACTCATAGAGGCACTGCACAAGTAACCATGTGGCAGTGTTTCTGTGCCAAGAATGTTAATCCATTTGTTATTTATATCTGAAATATACTGGCACTCATGTTTAGACAAAGCGTAGTCTCCTGTGGAAGAGTTTACTACCCAGAGAGAAAAGTAGTTGGTATCATGGACTCAATTTTACTTCAAAGTGCAGTCATAGAATCATAATCATTAAGGTTGGAAAAGACCTTTAAGATCATGCAGTCCAACTGTCAGCCCAACACCACCAGTCAGTTACTCCATGAACACAATCTGATTCACTTTTATCTTAATACTCTCCCACCCCTCTCTCTTTCCTTTCTTTCAGGAAAGCAAAACGGGAGAAGGAGAACCGATGGCAGGAAAATATCCGAAAGGAAGAGGAAGAGAAAAAGAAACGATTGGAGGAAGAACGAATGCAGGAAAAAGTTCAAGAAAAGCTGAGAGCTGAAGAAGCTCTGAGAGAAAGGGAAAATAAACAACAGCTTCATGCAGAGGAGGAAAAAAATAAGCAGGCTGCAATCTTCAGGGAGACAGAACGGCAGAGGCAACGTGAAGAAGACAAAAGAAAGCAAGAACAAATTGCACATGAAGCTGAGGAGAGGCGCAGGCAGAACGAAGAAATAAAGAAGATAAAAGATGCGACCAACTCTCAAGAAACAGAGAAACGCATTTCTAAATTAAACATCAGTGAGAAGTTTGCAGATCTGTTGAAACCAACAGAGGGTAAAGGTCTTAAGCCACCCTGGAAAAATGAAGGTAATCTTAGTCTGTTAGGTTTTTGTGGGTCTTATTTTCCTGAGTGGTGTTTCATTCTTTGGGAGTGTTATTGCTAAAGTGACACCATGCAGGATAATTGTCTGAAATACTATTGCAAAAACCCAGTGATGTTCGCTGTCTCTAGTTAAGTATAAATCATCCTGTTAACTTAGTTACTTTTGTCAGTTTTCAGCACCTATGACTGATGACATCTTTCAGTGATAATGGCCAAAAAATCACAGATGCTGAAAACAGTACAATTTTAGCTTTTTCCTAAGGCTTATACTTTCTGTCATTAAAGCAAAATGCTAATATGCAATTGTTTTGCTCAGTGATGAGTGAACGGGCAGGTAGCAATCATTGAAGTGATTTATTAACATTGAAATCTGGTTTATTGCTGCATTTCTCAATATTTTGTATTAGAAAGCAATGAATGGAAGTCAACCCAACTCTAGTTTTGGGGCTTTGTTAAAACAGTATTTTTCAGTATTTTCACTAAAGGCCGTTTTGGTCAGTCCCATCCTTCATTAATTCTTGTCAGGTTTAATTCGCCACTTTTATCATTGAGTTCAGCTAGAGCTAAATTAGAACAGTGCTGAAAGATATTCACACATTTCAGCTGTACCTTGTAAAACATTCACCATTAGCAGCATCAGTTGCAGACTTGGAGAACAGATGCAAAGAAAAAAGAAATCGTGGTATTTTAGGTTTCTAAGTAGAGTCTTTGCACCTGCTGCTCAACATTTATTCTTGCATCAGTGGTATCTTTTCAACTTGGAAAATTGTAATTGTGTGAAACAAGACTATATTAAAGCTCTGGCTTAGCCAGAGCAGTTTGACAAGGAAAGATGAGAATACAAAGATGTCATTTTTTTGCTTCAGAAGCAAAAAAATTTGTTGCCTGTGTTTCACAGTTTCACAGTATCATAAGGCTGGAAAGGACCTCCGAGATCATCGAGTCCAACCTATAACCCAACACTAACACCAACACTAATACCAACCCATCATCTAAACCATGGCACTCAGTGCCTCATCCAATCTCCCCTTAAACACTTCCAGGGTCTGCAACTCCACCCCCTCCCTGGGCAGCGCATTCCAATGGCCAATCACCCTTTCAGTGAAGAACTTTTTCCTCACATCAAGTCTAAACTTTCCCTGACGAAGCTTGAGTCCATGCCCTCTGGTTCTGTCACTGGTCACCTGAGAGAAGAGACCAACCCCTGCCCGACTACAACCTCCTTTTAGGTAGTTGTAGAGAGCAATAAGGTCTCCCTTGAGCCTCCTCTTCTTCAGACTAAACAGCCCCAGCTCCCTCAGTTGCTCCTCGTAGGGCTTGTGCTCCAGCCCCTTCACCATCTTCGTTGCTCTCTTCTGGACACACTCCAGCATCCTGACATCTTTCCCAAACTGGGGGGGCCCAGAACTGTACACAGTATTCAAGGTGAGGCCTGACCAGTACAGGGGGACGATAACTTCTCTGGTCCTGCTCGTCACACTATTCCTGATGCAGGCCAGAATGCCATTGGCCTTCTTGGCCACTTGGGCACACTGCTGGCTCATATTGAGCTTCCTGTCAATTTTACCTGGGACCAAGGTCAGGCTGACAGGTCTGTAATTACCTGGATCATCCTTACGGCCCTTCTTATGGATGGGCGTCACATTGGCCAACTTCCAGTCTTCCAGGACCTCTCCGCTGAGCCAGGACTGCTGAAAGATGATGGAGAGCGGCTTAGCAAGCTCATCCGCCAGCTCTCTCAGCACCCTAGGATGGATCCCATCCGGCCCCATAGACTTATGAGGGTCCAAGCGGCTCAGCAGGTCGCTAACTTCCTCCTCATGGATTGCAGGAGGGCCATATTTCACTCTGCCCCCATCAACCACTTCAGAGGGCCAACTGTCTAGCAAACAGACATCCTTACTGTTGAAAACTGAGGCAAAGAAGGCATTAAGTACCTCAGCCTTCTCTGCATCTTTGGTTACTATATTTCCCCCCACATCCAACAAGGAGTGGAGGTCGCTGCCGCCCTTCTTTCTACCATTGATATATTTATAAGAACTCTTCTTATTATCCTTAACAGAAGTGGCCAATTTGAGCTCCAGCTGGGCTTTTGCTTCCCTGCTCTTTTTCCTACACGACTTAACAACATCTTTGAACATGACCTGGCTTACGTCCCCTTCTTTCCAACGGTGTTACTTTCACTGTGATTAGTGTGGAAGGCTCTTGCATTGTATGTGTCCCATTGGCCTACTGTAGCTAGTGATGTCCTTGCATAGCGTCTGTGGCAAGAACACTTCTCTGTTTATATTCATACCTGTTCTCTTAGAATGCTAGGGCTCCAACTCAGTGCATGTCTTTTAGCTGTATCAAAAAGGCAACTAGTTTTATTATCCTTTCAGGCAATGCAGCTGTCATCTCGGAGTCTAGGAATTCGGTTGCCTTGGTAAATTACAGAGCTTTATATCCATTTGAAGCAAGGAATCACGATGAGATGAGCTTTAATACTGGCGATATAATTCAGGTAAGATTTGCCATTGACATTTAAGTTGAAAAACTCAACCCCAGCCTTGAGCTATTACCAATGTTAAGACTTACTCTAAATTTGATTAGGTTTTGGGGGGTTTGTTTTGGTTTTGTTTTGTTGTTTTGAGGGTTTTTTTTAACTGTTGAAATCAGGATTAGTTCAGCTAAAATCTTTCTTGGGATCTAGCGCATCCTAGATGTGCTGACAATCTGTGTAGAATAACAGTAGTTAATTCTAAACATAACCTTTATGAAATTAGATTATTGGGAATGATATAGTTCTACAGTTCGTTGTGCCTTCAAGTGTCTGCTTGAAATATGAGCATAGAAAATAGAGACATGAATGGCTACACAAAATGACAAGATTATTAATGTGATTTCAATTAAAATAAAACAAAGTAGTTATGTAACAAGTGGATATGAAAGGTTATTCTGAATCTTAGTGCTGCTTTCTAATGTATTGTGAATATAGACTTCTGCCTCTTCTTGGCTGGTCCTTTGGAAATGCTCTCTCAAGCTGACATCTATGATAATTTATTCTGTATCCAGTCTTTGTAGTGCGTTTCTGATTTCAGTTGAATATGGTATCCATAATATTACCACAGAACCGTAAGATTGGACTGTATCTTCTGGCTTCTCAGTTGAAATCTGCATTATTTCATATAATTATATCACTTATCAGCCTATATGTTTTTGAAAGCGTGTTCATTCAGGTGGACTTGTGAAGAACTGATTTACTACTCTGGTAATGTAGTTACTTATGTGTATCTAAGTACATGTATTTTCTCCTCATTCAGATTGTAAGTGATGCAGGTAGAGGCTAAGGGAGAATTTACAAAGCAATGTGGTAGAAAATATTAAAACACTTAAGTATTAGCCTTGAATTTGACAGTGTTGAATCATTAATTTGCATTTTCATACCAATGAAGCACGAAAGAGGGAACAAGACAAGTAGGTTTCACTTCGTCTTCCTTCTCAGATATAATTAACTGTGTCATTTAGCTATTGATAACTCATTTTAGAAAAAGGCAGCACCTCCTCCTCCTTCTCCTCTTATACCCCGAACCTCAACTAAGCTAACTAGCTGATAGTATTTGATTAGCTGCTATTTTTTAGCTGATGTTGAGTAATTTGCTAATTTGCAGCATAATGGAGACTTCAATATTGCTATGAATGTTTAAGGATGCTCTGTACTTAATCATGTGGTAAATAAGAGAATTTTGGATGTATTTCGGATGCAGCCAAATGACACAGTTAATTGTATCTGTGAGCAGAACTGCAGTATTTGTTTTCTTGGGCTGCCAGGCTCGCCTGCCACTGCCTCTTGGCTCCACATTTGGCAAAAGCACAACACAGTGCACAGTGATTTTTGGCAAGCCAGGGTGGCTCCAGGTATAGCACCTGGTCCCCAGCATACATCTTTGGGGCTTGTTTGAAGGAATGTGCCTTTGAGGCTTCTTTCTGCCTGTGTCTGAAAAGAGTGCAATTGCATCATCACCCTGTTTCTCAAACAGGGCAAAATTAGCTCCATTCCAAAAGGGAAGAGAATGAAAATGCTGATCTTTATGTGAACGCTGCTCACACTCTTCAGTTCAGAGAGTGCCAGTGGGTGCTGATGCACTGGATACTGTGGTTGTTTCACGCTGCTAATTGTATTTTCTTTCTATTTATCCTCCTGTCCATAGGTTGATGAAAAAACTGTGGGAGAGCCTGGTTGGCTTTATGGGAGTTTTCAAGGGCATTTTGGTTGGTTTCCGTGCAATTATGTAGAAAAAATACCAGAAGGAGAAAAGTCTTTATCTCCTAAGAAAGCCTTACTTCCTCCTACAGTATCTTTAGCCACTACCTCAGCTGCTTCAGAGTGAGTTTTTGTTACCTTTTGTGTTAAAATTGCTTTTTCTAAATTTAGCTAACACGTTATATGCTGTGTAGTTTCATTCAGTGTTTGTTTTTAAAACATGAGTGTAGAAAACTTATTGAAGAATCTATCTGAAAGTCTCAATTTGGAAATTTTAAATATTTGGTAGCCTGCTTTGCATTGTATTGAATATCTATTTTATGTTATGTATCATATGTATATAATAATATGTACATACATGTGTATGTATATAATAATAAAAAGTTATTTTCTTTGAGATACTTTTTAAACAAAAATGTAAGGTGTTAAATATTTCTGTATTGAATTTGCAGACCACTGTCACCAAGTAAATCTACAGAAGAATCTGAATACCAAAACATACCTTTTTCTAGCCTGAATGTTAATACAGCATGGCAACAGAAATCTGCTTTTACTCGCACTGTGTCCCCTGGATCTGTTTCACCCATTCACGGACAGGTAGGGAGAACTTGCTGTGTTTTAGATGGGTGTTAATGAAACTGATTAAAAGAAGAAAGAAGAACATAAAAACCAAACCAGAAAAACCCAAGACCAAATGAAACCACAGCTTTTCTAGTATTGGGTTCACTGAACAGTCTAGAGAATAAGAAGACTTGTCTGAATGCTCCACTGGTGTGCATTGACTTAATTCTGTATGTTTACAGGGACCGCTGAGCAAGAGGACTCATACAGTATGTTTCACAATTCTGAAATAATTTTTACCTGTATGTAGACACACAAAATATTTCTGACAAATAAGGAACAGAGTTGAGAGAGTGTTCTTCAGTTAACAGCGTGCATACAGCAATGTAAAATGTTGTCAGCCGGACAACATATTAAGCAACTTCATTCCTAAGTGATGGCTGAATAAATTTCAATAAAAGATATGTCAGTGTGTGTGCTTATCACTTGCACCAGTTTGAATTGGTGTGGTTGACCAACATCTCCACTTCTGTCTTAACAGGGGCAACCTGTCGAGAACTTAAAAGCACAAGCACTTTGTTCTTGGACTGCAAAAAAAGATAACCACTTGAATTTTTCAAAAAATGATATAATTACTGTCCTGGAGCAGCAGGAAAACTGGTGGTTTGGGGAGGTACATGGAGGAAGGGGTTGGTTTCCAAAATCTTACGTCAAGCTCTTACCTGGGAGTGAAATGAAGAAAGAAGAGTAAGTGCAACTTCTGTTTTTGTTGTATTCAACAGCTTACAAAAAGAGGTGGTTTAGAGTGCAAAGTTCTAGCAGTGCTTTAAAGCACAGAATATAAATACCGTTTACAGTTTCCACCATGCCATTTTAGGCTTTTATTATTTCATTCTAGCAAGCCAAGTAATGTTGGGCTCACTACTGTGTAAATAGACACTCTTCCAAGGCTCAGTGCTGTGAAAAAACAGCGGTGTTTGATTATTCATCAAGTGCCAGACTGTTTTGGTTCATTACTGAGGCAGCTCTCTCGCAGTGCATTAGTTTTCTGCCTATGAAGGTGCCACTTTCTAAGTGACCTACAGAGAACTGTAAGCTCATAAGGCACACCTTGTAGAAATTACGTATTTTTCTTTACTGGAAAAGATCCTTATGTCTATTCTGATGCTGCAAGGTAACTCTTCAGGAATAATCCAGAGTCTGGTTACTGCTGGGATTGGCTGCACCACAGTGTATGAATTGTTCTTTTCATGTGTTATGATAGAAATTCTAAGAAATTCTCTAGAATGAGAGAATTTAGACAAAATCTTCAATTTCTGCTTCTTTTTGATAACATAATTTGTGAATATTTCCTGTCTTTCATTACAGTAATTTTCTTTTTGAACTGCTGTAGTCTTGGGTGCCATTTGCATCTTAACTATCAGTAATAACCTGTCACTCTTTGACAGTAAGGGAAGTCTTTGCAATTAATTCAGAGGCAATACCGACTTTTGAGATAAGAGAGTGAGCCTGGTCTCGTCCTAATAAAGAGATTTGTACTTAATCAGCCTTTTTAGTTACTCAGACTTTTCTTTCTGCAGACCAGAAGCAATTTATGCAGCTGTGAACAAAAAGCCTAATACACAGCCTTACGCAGCAGGAGAGGGTAAGACAGCATGAAATATGCTACTCTATGATACAGTCTCTCTGCTTAATGGCATGTGAATAAGCTTAAATATGTGAAGAGTTTCTTAGCATGCCTTTCAGTGCTTGTCCAAAAGATGCAGTGCAAATGTTGAGCTACTGTAACCAGAATTCTAGAGCTGGAACGTCAGTAAAGCTTGTAACTAATGCAGGTTGAGTGTAGGCCTGGGGTTTGTTTTTGTTTTTAAAGACTTTTGTTTAAGCACTAATATATTTCTGAAAACTTTAATATGTCTCATACCCATAAGCGAAGTTCTCTTCCTGCTGTTCTCTGCTGTGTTATGCTGTACTGTAGAGACATGCAAAGGGGTTTTTAGACTCTCAAGTTTAAATCATTCTCTTGTCATCAGTAGGGAGTAAAATAAACAAATACTACTCAAGAAAAATTTGTGGGAAGCACTTTCTGAGCCTTTTAATCTAGACTTCCCCAATTATATTTTAATTCCACTTGTGTTTTTGATTTTTGCTGTGTTAGTCCTGTAAGAATGATTTTAATCAGGTTTAGGTGTGGAATATATGTGCTTGCTGTGAAACACAGGGGTAGAGTGGAATAGTTAATGCAAGAGATGAGTTTTCAAGCTGTGGTCTGCAGGCCTCTCGTGTTCTGTAGGCTGGTCATAGGGTAGTAACTCTCACTGCCCAAGTTCATCTCTGTACAAAGTTGTGTACCTGTAATTCATAGTTGTAAGCATGAGACAAGATGTAATTACAATCAAGCAATTGGGTAGGTTGATTCACAAACTAGATCCATGATCCATATTATGAACACACTGACGAATGCTGATATCAGAGATACTTTTACTTGTGTCTGACGTACTTTTATGCTTCTGTCTGAAACTGTTGTCTCCTTTATGTGTGCTGTTTGCACAGAGTACGTTGCGCTCTATTCATATTCAAGCTCTGAACCTGGCGACTTGACTTTTGTGGAAGGTGAGGAAATCCTAGTGACACAGAAGGAGGGAGAGTGGTGGACTGGGAGCATTGATGGCAGAACTGGAATCTTCCCCTCTAATTACGTCAGACCAAAGGATCAAGAAGTGAGTTTGTGTTCTGAGAATTAACACACGATGCTTTTTCTCAGTTTTATTGTATTGCTGTTACTGATATTGAGCTCTTTACCTCTGCTTAAAATCATATCTAATAAGCTTGATGGAGAAGAAAAGCTTAGGTAGCTCGGGTGCTACAACAGTCCTCTAGCCATAGTGTCACACTGTCTCTCTGTATACAGGATGATATTTTGTTAAATACAGGCTCAAAATTAAATCTCCAAATGCTTTTCTGTCCACATGCATAAAGTTGGTGTAAACTCTGCTGTTTTATTGCACATTAAAAGGTGATTGTTTTGTCTTTGTAGGCTTCTAGTAATGCTGGCAAAACTGGAACAATGAATAAGAAACCTGGTAAGTGTGTCATAACTTTTTAACGTTTAGGACTGTTTCTTAAGTGATTGTGAGCATTTAGGTTTAGCAGTTTTTTAATGCTGGCTGATGGGCTTAGCTGCAAGATATGTGCCAGGATACTTCTGAGAATCTAGTTCTTACTGTGATGAAGAAATAACAAATGCAATTATTATATTATCTTTTCAGAAATTGCTCAGGTTACTACTGCCTATGCTGCATCAGGAACTGAACAGCTTAGTCTTGCTCCAGGACAGCTAATACTTATTCTGAAGAAAAATGCTAGTGGATGGTGGCAAGGAGAGCTACAGGTATTTATTGAAGGAGAAATAGTTGTGACTTCATGAGCAGCCGGGAGGTGATTTCGGATTTAATTTGAGAAAACAACTGAGTGTAGTTCTCTAAAAGCTGACTAGAAAGTTATTTTCGTCTTGTGTGAACCATATTTGGGGAAGACCAAGTTTTTAATTAAACCTTGGGTTGCTGGGTTTTTTTTGTTTCTTTTTTCTGCTTGTTTGTGGGTGTTTTGGGTCACAGAAAATGATAAAACTGTTGGTGATTATGTGTGTGGGAGGGGGAAGAGGGATGTTGATAGTTAATAGATTGGTTAGGATTTAACTGGTAAAACATTAAATTGTAGGATTATTCTAATGAAAGAACTGGAATTCTTGGAAGTTGTAGTTGGAAGCTAGTTTACTGTGAAGGTTGCTGTTACCACTTTTCTCTTTCCTTACTTAGTGATGAATTTCTAGTCCCAAGGGTTGAGGGTACTGTGAAATCATAGTTGATATTTTGACTGTAGTAGTCCCAGGGATCTTGTCCTTCATAGCCTTCACCTTTGCAACCAATCCAGAAATTTTAATCATAATCTTATAATGTCTCTTTGTTACCCTTTTCTTTAGCTTTTAGCTGAATCTGCAGTGGTGGCCTCAACTTAAGCATTCTATTTCCAATTCAAAATGCTATTTCCAATATTCGGATTGAACAGCACAATAGAAAGTTCTGTCCTCTTAATATCACTTAATTGGCCTTTCCCAAGGTATTCCGTAGCTGCACACACTCTCTGGTTTTAGTGAATATTCTTGTTAGCACCTGTCTTCCAAAGCTTAGAATAGGATTGATCTAACTGTTCAATATCTGTTTATAAAAGCATCCTGCTTTATAGATACAGGAGGGGAGATCAAGCTGAGAAATTGCTGCGCCAAATTTCTGTGAATTAACAGCGGTGGACAATTTGTTCATAGTAAAAAAAAAAACCCAATGTATATTTTGTATTTTAAGATAAATAGGCCCTGTGCAGGTTCAGGAAGAAGCCTCAAAGAATCAAAAGAAAAGTTGGGGTAGGGAAATGTTAATTCTTGCTAGTTTGAATTTCTGGTTTTGTTGTAATAGAGATTGCTCTGCAGTTACTGCTTTCTAAAATCTGTGCTCACTTTTACATCCTGACTTTTTTGTGCACTCTGAAGTATATTTGTTTCTTCAGTGTGTGCCCAGATCTTCCCCTGTGGGACTAAAAAGCAAAGCCTTAAAAATGAGGAAAATCTTTTGAAATTCACGCACGCTGTGCTAGGTAGGAATGATACAGAATACTTAGGCCAGTGTTTTCAATATGAGCTTATGGTAATTGTTACTTCTGTTCTGGGTATCTCAATAGAGATTCCTTATATGATGCCTAAGGGGAATGTTTGTAGAGTGACTTTTCAACCCTATGGTTAAATTCTGCACTGCAGTCAGTAGCTGCAGTGGATGAACATATTTGTTAGAACATACTAGGCTGCAGCTTTATTGAAACTGGGGGTTTTTTTTATCCCTTAGCTATATTTTTTCCTTTAGAGATCTGTTTAGTATTTAGTTGGTGTTTGGAAGCTTCACTTTTTGTCTTTTGTTGGCAAAACCGTGTGACGTATTTGTTGCATTTTCTTCCAGTCTGTTTCTTAATTGTGTAATAACAGATTTAAACATTTACAGGCCAGAGGGAAAAAGAGACAGAAAGGATGGTTCCCTGCCAGCCACGTGAAATTACTGGGTCCAAGTACTGAAAGAACCACATCTGCTGCTCACTCAGGTGAAAATAAATTACTTTCTATTTCATTCAGAGTATTTTATGTAACTGCTTCAGTTGTTCAGATACCTGTCTGAATTGCATAACTAGTGTGATATTGTGTTTCGTGGCTGTAGAATTGGGCTTGTTCAGCCTAGAGAAGAGAGGACTTCGAGGAGACCTTAGAGCAGCCTTCCAGTACTTAAAGGGGACTACGTGAAAGCTGGGGAGGGGTTCCTGATCAGGGAGTGCAGTGATAGGATGAGTGGAAAAGGTTTTAAGATGAACAAGGGGAAATTAAGATTAGATGATGGGAAGAAATGTTTTACTTTGAGGGTGGTGAGGCACTGGCACAGGTTGCCCAGAGAAGTTGTGGATGCTCCATCCCTGGAGGTGTTCAAGACCAGGTTGGGTGGGGCCTTGAGCAGCCTGATCCAGTGGAAGATCTCCCTGCCTATGGCAGGGAAGTTGGAATTGAATGATCTTTCAGGTCACTTCCAACCCAAACCATACCTGATTGTGGTGTCACAGTGGAAGGTGAAGTTCTAGTCAGAATCTGGGTCTTGTGACAGAAATAGCCCTTCAGCTCCTATCTCTGTCCAGGAAAGGTAAAGTCTCACAACTTCTTAATGAAAACAGTTCTTCATAGTCCCTCCCTAGCTTATCTACCTCTACATACCTTACAAAGATGTTTATATCTAGAAATCTGTGAGGATCAGCAATCCATCTTCTATGGCAAAAGCTTTTTAATTTTGCCAGGTGCACTGAAGAGCCACACTCTTCTCATTTGAAAAGTCCATGTGCCCACATGCTAACAAAAATCTTACAGAAAACCAGCAATCATTAACAAACACTGTGAACATACCTGCACAACCTCTTATAAGGAGGGAGGCTAAGCAACAAATTTCCACAAGATTTTCCTATTTTAATGGCCAGGAACAAATGAGATCATTTCACAGAAAAGGAGCTTTTTTTGGTTGCATGCTTAAATTGTGCTGTTCTCCACAGCTATGATTTTCTTATACAACTGCTTCTGGGTTTTACTGGACGAAACTTCCCTCTGACCAAACTTGCTGCTCACAATTAGCTCATGCACATTTCCTCTTCCTTCAACATGTTCTTCTCACAAGCATCAGCTGTAAGAGGCTCAAATTTGTTTCCTTTTCTGAGCCACTAAAAGTGATAGAAGCATATTTTAAATATTAAAAATGTTTAGAAGGTCAATAGATGCCGTACTAACTGAATCCATTTGCTGTATACGTGTGTAGATATATAAAGTGGAAATAAGATCACTGCTTAGCACAACTGAAAAAAAGGTAGAAGAAAAGGGAGGACAACTACAACTACCTGAAAGGAGGTTGTAGTAAGGTGGCTGTTGGTCTCTTCTCCCAAGTGACAAATGATAGGACAAGAAGAAATGGCCTCAAGTTGTGCCAGGGGAAGTTTCTATTGGATATTAGGAAAAAAATTCTTTACTGAAAGAGTGATGAAGCTTTGGAACAGGCTGGCCAGGGAAGTAGTGGAGTCACCATCCTTGGAGGTGTACAAAAGATGTGTAGATGTGACACTTTGTGACATGGTTTAGTAGGCACAGGGGTGTTGGGCTGGTGACTGGACTTGATCTTAAAGGTCTTTTCCAATTTTTATGATTCTATTGTTCTGTAACAGTTCCACATCAAGATAGGATCATGTGGCAATTTCCTTATGTAACATTTTGTGAAATTGTTGTTTCTTTCCTGTGGTTATGTAAAACACTGAAAAAAAAGTTTTAATACTTGTGTAACACTATTCTGCCCTCTTTGTTTTTTCTTCCTAGTGTGTCAAGTGATAGCGATGTACGATTACATGGCGAACAACGAAGATGAGCTCAGTTTCTCCAAAGGGCAGCTTATTAATGTACTGAACAAAGATGATGCTGACTGGTGGCAGGGAGAAATCAATGGTGTGACAGGTCTCTTCCCCTCAAACTATGTGAAGATGACCACGGATTCTGATCCAAGTCAGCAGTGTAAGCAACTTTCATACTTTATTAATCTTATTACTGGCTTTCAAAGGTGCATTGCTGTTCTTCTGCTTTGTGTTTGGAATTTGGAGTTCCAGGCATCAGCTGAATTTATTGATACTTGAAATACTCTTTCTTTAAATGCCTTACTATAGTCCTAAGTATTTTAAATACTTTTCTGTTTAACCTACAGCCAACCAGCATATTACCAACCAGCCAGTGTGTGACAGTAAGAGTGATAGAGTGAGATAAGAATACTAGATTTGGTAGGTGTTCCCCTTCCATTAAAGACGTGGATGTTTGGCTGACTGGACCTGGGAGTCCATGCACACTTACTGTGCTCAGTTAGAGAACTTGCTGGAGTTTTATCAAATACACAAAACTGCCTGCTGTAGTCATCTTTAACATATATTTAAACTATTTATCCGTTAAGTAAAAATAACCGTAGAAAGGATAGGAAAATGATTCCAGCATTAGCAAGTGATCTGTCCTGTTGGAAATCCATATGCCCTGGCTCCCAGCAATCCAGCTCTCATCTAATTCTGAGAACCAAGATAGGTGTTAAAACATAGGTTAAGCTGAAAATCAGCAGCAGCAGGCTCAAAACTGAACACGAGAAGATATTCCTGTCTGACAGTCCGAATTTTCTCTGCCCATTTTGTACATAAGCACAGCAAAGGTTTCTCGTGTCCCCTGCTTTTTTGGTCCCTCCCCCCAGAGAAGTTTGCTACCAGTTTTACTCTTTCAGCTTCTCATCCTGGGACACTGCAATTAAACCTACTTCTATATCAACCCATACCATCAGTGGGTTTGGGAACGTATCTTGATGTCGGAGTTGCTGCTTTGACCTAACAAACTTTGGCCCTTCCCTTGCTGGTTTTCATCTAGGCATCATTTTTTTTTTCTCCTTATCCAGAAGATTGGTTGAGGTTCACTCTTAATAGCCTATAGCGAGCGTGTAGGACCGGTTTACACTCAAAATTTGATCCACGTAGTTGTATTCTTGCAGAAGAATTCACAAACTCAGTAACGAAGGCACAGCTTGGAGTGGAAAGTTAAAGAATTTTTCCTGGGTAGCTTCTTGTGGTACCTGAGCAAAACACACCATTCTGGAGGGTGTTTTTTAGCTAAATTACATCGGCAGTCACATTTTTGGTATCACATTAATGTTTATTTTTCTAAACACCTCTGGCTGGTGTGGCCATGATGTCAAAACTTTCTACATTTAGATTGAAGTTAACATTTTTTTGATGAAGTGTATTGAAGTCATTAAAATGATCTTTTTACAGGGTTTCTTTGTTTACAAAATCTCAATTTTGAAGACTAAATCCAAATGGGCTAGAAAATTGAGATTCTGAGTATTACAAGTTTCTGATTTTTTTAAAAATGGTAAGAGATACCAACTTATCACACCCAGTGTTTTGCCATTTACAGTTACATGGCTGAATTTGATAAGTGCAGGGTAATGACACACATACGCCACTAATATTCAGCAAAAGCAGTGCTAAGGTCAAGTTGTAATTGGAAACTTTTGATACAATTCAGTTTTCCCTCATTGCTTGCTGATACGTCATTAGGCTTTTTCTCAGGTTTGAATGTCCATCCACATCAAACTGCGGCTGCGTGAACAGAGTTTTCCTTTGAAAGTATGTGGGAAAAGGTCAGCCGGTGGCATTCAGCAAAGAGCAGATGTGCACGAGGTCATCTATACTTGGTTGCTAAAGTTTTGTCTGAGTAGTAGTCAGTTTTCTATGAAGCAGATCTACTGGTGCTCAATTAATAAAATCTGCTTAGTAGCAAATGAAGAATATGTTGAATTTTTACAAAGTAAATTCTCCAAGTGTTTCAGATAAGCTGACTTGTCTGTCAGTTTTATGCTGGGATTTGCCACTCTTTTGTGATGCTAAAACATATGAATTTGGAATTTAGGAAAAATCCTGCTTTGGGTTCCAGAGCCTGCTCATACCCAGCATGGTTTATTAGCTGAAGCGCAGTGTTGTCCAAACGCCGTTGCACAGCTTTCAGCTGAGCTGCTTCCATATGGTGTGAAGTCAGAGCTAGCAGATTGTGTCAGCAGTCACCTGGCACTGCACCCTTCTTCTGTACCCAGAGAAACGTTTCAATATCTACTGATTGAACTTCCTTGGGTTTTCTTACAATATTTTTCTGCTACTATTTAAATATAGTGCAGAAGCTGTCACTAATATTCCTGAGAAGTCACTGAGGGATTGTCCCTCCAAAACGTTGATGTGGCCCTCTCGGGAGCGGCTTAGAGATATGACAGAATATAATTTTAAAAATGCATTGTTGTATTTTAAATAATTGTTAAACTGAGTATTGTAATGTTTCTGTTGAAGAACAGCAGTTTCTCCCACTGTCTTTTCTAGATGGTCAAATGTGTTGGTATTTGAAAGGGAGCGGGCAGATTTGGTTTACTCAGACAGGTTTGTAGCTTAGGAAAAGTCTTCTTTTCCCTCAAATTTAAACTGTTATATGGACCACCTTTGTATCCAGAGTCTTTTCTGGGACTTACCAGTTATAACTGTAATGGCAAGCCTCCCTAGCAAAGAAGGAACTTAAGTCAGCGAGATGTTTCTTCTCGTTCTCGTAAGCTGCTGAAGTAGCATTCTGAGCAGAAGAAGCTGTGCTGACGTGATCACTTCTCCTGTTGGTGTAGCTGCACTTCCTGGCATAGGGTTTCTTCAAGGGAAAAAGAAATAAAATCAATTAGGAGTGTCACTGGTCTGTTGACAGGTCTCTGAAATAGAACTGAGTCCTGGTAATTGCAGAGCACAGAATACTTGAGTTGTGCTCTCAGTGATCTTGGTGATGGTTGCAGTTACTCATGTTTTAATGACAATTTAATAGCCCTTATTCTAATGTTCGCACCAAAGTCATCATAAAGAATAAATAAGATAGGCAGGGGGGTTCAAAATATAAATAGCTATAGATTTACAGTAAGGAACTGTGCATAATCTTGCAATCTTCTGTTCTGTGTTGAGTGCTTGCTCGGTCATCCAGGGTCAGATCTTTTGCATGTTGCCAGTACTCGTCTGGGACATGTCTACCAGGTTTTCTTCCCATCCTTCCCGAGGGCTGTAGGCTTGAAGCTCTTACCACTTTGCAGTTCTTCCCAATGTCCTGATCTGGAGATAATTTTGTTATTTCATGCAGTGTTTTGTCTTCCTGTAACAGCTGCTTTTAGAAACTTGTTCTCTCCTTATTTATTGGCTTTTTCAATCAGAGCACTGTTTTCACCAGTTTGAGCCTTGTCCTTGTATTTTCTTTAGTTGAGATTTTCTCCCCTCAGGTGGATGCTCCAGCTACATCTGTGTACTTGGCTGCTGGATATCTTTTAATATTAGACATCTGTTCATCTCTCAGAGACATTCTTGCTGAGTCGAGCTGGACAGCTCAGCCAGGTGGATGCACCTGTGCAGAGGCTTTTAGTTCATCTTACCTGAGGTATCTCATCTCCCTTTGAGACTGGTCTTTCAGAGAGCTGGATGTAGTACCAGTTCTTTCTGCTGTAATATATATAATTATTATTTCTGTTCACTCTCTTTTCTTTTCATAGCCCAGCATTGCTGCAGTTTCTCAGGCATCTAGGTTACTCCTTCAGGTGCTCAAACATGAGCTCCAAGTAGTCCCCGTAGCCTGGTAAGCACCTTCCTCCCCCATTTAAACCTGCCTGCTCTGCCTTCTGCCAGTGCAATAGCCGGAGTTGGTTAGACTGAGAACAGATCCTCTCTCTCCATAGACTGTTCTTGACACATATATGACGACCATCTGAATTTCCTTAGGTGAAAATTTTATGTTTATAGTAATATCACTAGATCTACCTACTTTTTCCCCACCAAAACTTACTTGTACATGTGACATATTAGAGACATAAGGCAGGTCCTGTCCTTTCAACAAAGATCAGTATTTCCAGAAGTTTATCTCCTGAACAAAAGATCGCACTTAAGTCCACCACTGTCTAAGAAATAAAGCTGACTGATTTTTCAAGGTTGTTCATAGTGAAAAAACAACTTCTGAACAGACATGCTCATGGAAGATGCATTTATGTGTCAATATATGGACAACACTTTTTGAAGTTCTCTGTTTATTGCCAAATAACTTCTCTTTATGATTATGGAGTAAGAGTTCACGGTATCAGTGTCTTTGAGTTATTGCATGTTGCTGGTCCACAGTCATTTTTTAACACCTGAAGACTAATAATTTATTCCAAGATGTTATTCATAACAGCTCAAAATTTTTGCACCTTCTACCAAGGATCAAATACATTTTAAGATGAAAGAGGGGAGATTTAGATTAGACATTAGGAGAAATTTTTTTCCTGTGAGGGTGGCACAGGTTGTCCAGAAGTCATGGCTGCCCCATCCCTGCAGATGTTCAAGGCCAGGTTGGATGAGGCTTTGAGCAACCTGATCCAGTGGAAGGTGTCCCTGCCCATGTCAGGGGGGTTGGAACTGGATGATCTTTAAGGTCCCTTCCGAACCAAACTATTCTTGGTTCATATTGACATAGTGATTTTGTATTTCTGGTGAATGTCAGTCAGGCTTGATGAAGCTTCCAGGTTGAAATCCTGGTGTGTGGAATAGTCTCTGGATTGCCCGTGAGGTGTGTGCAGCTGCAGCACGTGTGGTGTGTCTGTGTTTAACCTGACTTTGCAGTGGCTCTTCCAGACCACGTAGACCTTGGTTTCTGATGGGTGCATTGAGCGATGCTGTACCTCCTGCTTCATGGACGCATATTACTAGGGACAAGGTTTCATTTCTTGTCAGGCTTTCAGCACAGTTGAGCAAGTTAAATTTTACATGCCAGTATAAATAAAGTCCAGTGAAACTTTTCTTTACAGTTTAGTTTTTACTGATTTTCTAATGTCTCATTACAAATTTCTCAGGAGAAATCCTGGCTTTGTTGAAATCTCAGGGAATTTTGCCATTGCTTGTAAAAAAAACTTCAGGGCTTGAACTTGTGTTGTTGAGTGTACATAATGGAAATCTTCCTTGGGAAGAAACTTCTCCAAGTGAATTGGCTACAAGTGTGTTTTGGAGTCAGTGATGGCTGGTTGCAAGTACTTTAAACTGTGTGTGTTTGTAAATATGAAACTGCAAGAATAGAAGCTCATGATGTCTGTTTTCAGAAAGTTGAATGTTGCTCATTCCTTTCTGACCTTTTTGGTGTTGCTCTGTCTTTGTCCATAGAACTCATATGTTTCACTCTTCGAATTTATGTTCATTTTATCCTTCATTTTTTTTTTGTTTCCTTTAGGACCCAATGTTGTCTTCCAGTGTGAAAGCACCTCAGAGACCCACTATCCAAGTTTGACTGTAGCGTGGAGGCAGGGTGGCCAGCCCTGCTCACGTATCTCTGACACAATCCTTTTGCTTCGTTTGAACGTTAGATCCAGTCAAGAAATTTTTGTGGGTTTTCTTGTAATCTTACAACGTACAGTGGATTTGTAAAAGGATAGTGGGTCTTTGTGTGGCTTTCACTGCTGTTCATTCTTGTTTCCTTTAGTATTTTTCTTTGGTATTGATAATCGTAGATCATTAGCATGCATATCAAGTTATCGTTTGCATGGTGGGATTGCAGACACACAAAGACCCACTATTTGCACAGTTTATCTGAGCTGCTTTGAATGGGCAGTTGTGTTCTTTTAATGTTGTAATGTACGTACTTTGCAGAATTAAAATGTTTGCTGATTGCTGTTCTAATGGACTTGATTTAAACTCTTATGTGTTGAGCTTTTAAAATTGGCAGCCTACAAGGCTCACCTGGAAAACAAACCCTACCTGTCTCTGCTGCTGATAGTCACTGTGATAACAAACATGCTACAAGATCTGAGGTTTAGATCTGGTGCAGTCCATCAGCCTTTGAATAGTCGTTTTAACTGGGGGAAGAACTGTTAACCATAGAGAGGAGGATATTTTAATTTTATTCTTCCTTCAAGTTAGTACTATAGCAGAGAGTGAAGTTGTTTTGGCTCAATATGTCCTATCCCGAGACAACCTCCTTCCTTTAAATACTTTATTCCAATAATTCATATTTGCTTTCAGTTTTGGCAAATGGCAAACCTGTACTGGTTACTGCAGTAAGTACTTACACAGCCTCTGTGCTACTCAGCCCCTTCCCTGCCCCTTTTCTTCATTACATACTTAATGGTACGGAATAGTGTTTCTATCTGGCTATGGTCTGCAGTGACTTACAGCAAGTACTGTCTGAAGGCTGCTGCTCTTCTTTCTGGTAAATGAATTAGCAGCCTAATATATGATATACCTTGATAAATAGATGTTACCAGAAAGGAAACACTAACAGACACCTGGGGCTGAAGGAAGAGCATTTGGGTTTCAAAGTGGAGCTATGCTCCTCAGCTCAAAAGTGGTCCTTAAAGGTACAGCTTATCAGCAGTTTGGTGCAGTAAAGGTGCCTGCTTTTTGTTAGTCTGGGGGGAGGGACCAGGATTTCAGGACGATAACCCTGATACCCCTTTAAATAAAAGGTTTAATTTAATATGCCTGATTAAATAGTTCTGTGCTCCTGTCACAACAGGAGAGATCTGCTATATATGGTATTTAATTTAGTTGGTTTCCTGAACTTGGTTATGAAATGGCAGAGGTCACTTATGCAATCAGAAATGTTTACAAAACCCTGTTTGTTTACTGTATACATCTGTATCTATGAATGTTGTGAAGGTACTGTCAGGAAAAGGTTAGTCCAGCTGCAGAGATTTAAGAGCCTTTCTCCAAAGTTTCTATAGAGAGTGAGATGTTATGTATTTAATGTACTTGATCAAATAATGTATCTGTGTCCTTTAGTTCAGAGAGATCTTTTGTGCAATAGGGACGACAGGAATGTGCCTACATGAAACTATGAATGGATTTTTATTCTGGATGTATTTTGCCTAAACCAGTATTTTGTTATAGAATGAAATCATGTTATTGTAGGCAAATAACATGCAAGATGATTCCTCAAGTGTTCTAGCTGACTTGATTTCCTTATGAAACTACATTTTAAGTATTACTACTAAAATTTACTAATCACCCTCAACTGCCTTCTCTGAATTTCTGACTTTGAAAGCCTGTTTAATATGGGCTGAAGTGTGTTGTACTACACCAGTGGCACCAAGCAGTCACTTACTGTAGTCTAATAATTAGGTGACCTTATAACTTCTCCCATTTCTAAAAGGCACTGTTAACCTATGGGATTTGAGCTAAACGGACTTCCCCCAGAGTCAGTTACAGTTTTGCTTGAATGCCAAATTGTTACTTGAAAAAATGAATTGTCTTTGAAAAAATGAAAAACAACTTTGCATCCTATCTGGGATGTTCTAGGAGATGGTTCTATGTCATTTTCCAAAACCAGCTGTATTCTACCCATTTTTTAACTGGTACAGTTGGAGATCATGATAGTATTAGGTGAAGTTTCACACAAGTAGTGTGAAATACATAGTTGGGTATGTAGATACGAGTGCATTTTGAAACAGCTTCCCCTCCTTTGGAACTGATGAGCATTGAAATTAAGCATTTGGGGCTTCCACAATCAGTTGTTCATGTTTCAGTGCACTCTGAAGTCTCTAAATGTAATAATGACCGTAATACACCTTAGCAATGCTGATTGAAAGAGATATAGTCCCTGCCTCCTGTATTTATTTGCTGCAACAGCTCAAGCACAACCACCCGAGAGCTTGGCTCTCCTTCACGTGCTGGTGCAGAAAGAATTGCATACGTACATCAGGCCAAGGAAATACATACATACATAGGGAAGGCTGTGCTGAGGATATATTAAGGCAAAATTATTTTAAAATCATGTTCTGTATCACCGACGAGGTGACGCTGGGTTTAAATCAGACAACTGCTTTCAAAAATGTTACTTTTTCTCAGTTTGTGCACAGTCCACTCCCTTGTTGGTGAAAGTCCATAGAGTTGGCTTCAGCTGTCATCCCAGCCAGCCGAGTAAAACTAGCATTGAAGTGTTCATTCCTTATTTGGGTGAAAAAGATTGGCTTTGGACCTAAGGATAGGGTGGAAAATAAGAGTTATTTATTGACCTAAGGGACCCCAGTCAAGAGCTGAGAGCCTGAATGTTGCTCAGAGCCACACAGGATAACAGTTAAAACTGCAGCCAACCAGGAAAGCAAAATACAATGTTGCCTGCGGCATAGCACTTGCTTAATATTGTTTCCTGTGGGCTGGCAGAGAATAGGGGCCATGGTGTAACTGGGGTAAGAATGTAAATGATGCTGTAAAGGCACAAAAACAGGTCCTGAAATGCCTCCTGTTTTCAAAGTGTCTGGGTTGCATAATGGACTAACAACCTAGAAAAGCGTAGTTCTACAAAAGCTTCGTTTACAGAGCTGAGTTCCTGATCCAGCAATTGGATCCACGCAGGAAAGCCTTGTGCCACCACCAAGAGCTGGTGGCAGGGCTGGGGTGATCGTGAGGGCTGTGAAAGCCTACAAGGCGCTATCGTAACGTCAGTGTTAATAATGATACAGTTGGGAATGCCAAAGGCATAAAGCTCCATCAAAAGCGTTACACGCGCATCCTTGGAATGTCTCCTACCAGTCACTGAATGTTTATGCCATCTCCACGCTTGGTCAGATTGTATCCCTGTGTGATTTTCTTGAGTTGGGTTGAAAACACCTGTAAATAAGTCTGCTTGTAGGAATGCTGACAGACCTTGGCCTGTGGTGGCGTTGGGAGCTGCTGCGGGGCCGTGCTGCTTCGATGTAACGAACCAATAAAACCGCTGCGTAATGGTGTGTGCTGCCTTAAGACTTCTTCTGTTGTTCTCTTCAAGCTGGAGTGTTGGTGTTTGAGGATGATTGTTAAGACTTGCAAATGCAGGCTCTGCTTAGCATGAGGCAATTGTTCATCTTTGTTTTTAAACAAAGTTGTAAGATAACTATGCAAATGTATTTTATTAAAGGGACACATAAAAGGACCTAGTTTGTCTGTTGTGGTTTTTTTTGTCCATCTGGGGAGGAATTTTCTCCCATCTGAATAGCTTGATATGAGCGTTGTGTTGTTGCCTGGTTCTGTGATGGAGCGATTTATTTTGCCTTTTACCTCTTGAAAATGGAATCATAAATTTCTGCTGTTGTAGCAATGAGAGTTTTACTGCACTTACTGATTAGAGGGGGTGGGACAGAAGTTTTTATTATGCTTCCCAGGGCCTGATGAAAACCAGTGTTTCCATAGTGGCAGTTTTCTTGGATTTGTTCAAGGGTTTCAGTAGGCACAGAGGCTGCTGACAGCTACAGGCAGTGACAAGGTTGTATTGCAAGTGGATTACCCTAACGTGTGCCCACGGAGCACGTAACGCGGCTGGGGGTGCTGTCCTGCCATACCCTCACTATTGTAGTGCCAGCTCATGGTACATCCCATGATGTAGTCTGTCTGGTAGCCTGGGAAAAATAGAGGCAGGCTAATACAGGCAAAAAAAACAACCCTTACCAGCTTTATCCAGCACTATCAACTGGCTTGAGCTAAAAACACCAAACAAAAAATATTAAATAACAAACCACAACGAAGCCCAGTACCCTGAAAAACCCACAACCCTAAACAACTGAAGCTCTTTGCTTACAAATGTGATTTATATAGGCCATTTCTATCCCTAAACAGTCTTCACTGGTGACCCAAAGCAGCAAAGCCGCTGGTGTAGGTAGAGCCTTCACATGCTTAAGATGTCTTTCCAGAGCTGTCATTTTTAATGTGTTTTTACATCGTTTGTTGAGGAAGGGGACGAAAGCACTCTGTGCCCAAGATGATCTGGGTATCTTTGAAAGCCTTTATCCATTTGGGTTTTACCTCCGTTCTCTGGAATTGGCTTTTAAGTGAAGAATTTTATTTCACTTCCCCTTTTTTAACAAAGAAAAAAAAGGAAACTTTTTGAAATGGTAATCGGTCTCATTCATCGTTGTTCATTGGAGGGTTTAGTTTCTTCAGAAAGGGTCATTTTTGTCCTTGAACATACTCAAATCCAAAATGCATCAGTAATAGGACAGGTTATCTCTCTCAGCCCCCCATGTTTTTCAGGCCTTTGAATCCTCCTGCAGAGCAGAACATCTTTTAACTGCCAGACTGGGTAGTTATTAGTGCAGGGTTAGTTATGTCAGTAGGAAGAAGGCATTTCTTGTTCAGGTATATTTGGCGAGGGAAATATAATTTTAACCGTCACCTTAGAGGCTGGGGTTTCCTGTTTGTAAACTCTCCAGCCTGTTTTACCCTGCCACTGCGAGACAGCTGCTTCCTCCTCTGGGAGAGCAGGATTCATCACAAAGGTATCACAGTTGTAGTGGGCATCGCTCTCTTGCTGCGCCCTAAGTTTAAAGGTGCCGGATGCCCACAGCTGGCTCCGTTATTTGATGTTCTCTGGAGGCAGGTCATGCCACGGATGGTCTGAACAGCGTGGCTGTGGGTGGAAGAGGCCAGCTGGTTTGCCCTTAGAGGTGATATAAACATCTTACCTAGGGAGCCCCCAGCGTGAGCAGCTGAGATCCCCCTCTGCGGGCGCTCCCCAAAATCTCCCTGCTTTTCTAAGCTGCATGGGGAGTGGGGAGTGAAAGGACAGTGGCCAAACCGACAGCTTTCTGCTGCCAAAAAAGGCAGTTTTACTGCTTCCACGCACATTCCTGGCTGCTAAACCAGAAGACTACTGTTTTCTTTTCCCCCCTCAGGATTCATTTGCTGCCAGGGTGTGAGCTGGGAGTCGGAGAAGTGCCAGAATTGATGCAAGGAAAGGAGGGAACAGGAATGTGGGAAGAGAATGGGCAGAGAAGTCGTTTCACCCTTTCCGTACCAATGAGCACCCAGATTTATTACTGACTCATTCCCATTGCATTATTTAGAGCAGCCTTCCCATAAACAGATCTCCACATTGGCAGTGAATAGAATAAAGTCACATCCCAGTGCCTTGGATGTGTTAGGATGACAAGGGAGACGTAGCCCCTCGTGCTGTAGGTCGCTCTGCCTTTCACAACACCTCTAAACTTCCAAGAAATATTGTTCCTCTGTAGAAATGCCAGCTGTGAGACAGTCCCTGTGATGTCCTTTCTGCTGTCCTGCAAATTCACGTTGTATTAAAACCCAGTACCATCGCAGCAAGTGGCAGATGTATGTTCTCAAATGTGCTGTAATTGTTTGATTTTCTATTTCCCCCGCCCCTGCCTTGCAGTGCTCTGCTAGCGCCCGGTGGCTAACGGGGGCAGCGGAGGTTGACTTCTTGTGCTCTCCTTTACCCATCTAATCACATTCACCACTTTGTTTTTGCCAGTTATTGATTCTGTTACTAAATTTCCTACATTGTTATACTTACTAGCTTGTCTGCAGTAGTGAAAGAGCAGTGTGAAGCTGTAGGGTCTGCATGTTATGCCAGAAGGTTTGGGGTTTGTGTCATTGAATGTCTGTCTGTTCTTGTGCGCGATTTTGATTATTCACACTTGATGCATAAAAATAATTCAGGCTCATTTTGTTTCTTCACAAGTAAAAAAGGTTGTGCAACTGTGAAGTTATGCAACTGTAACATTATGCATTACAAGTTCATGAATTAGTACCCTTGGTTTATATGGTAATGACCAACGCAGCAAACTTCAGAAATGAGGTGGAGATTAAAGGTGCAGTGTCATTAAGTCAGACCCAGACACATTGTAGATTACTTCATGTCACAAAAGATGTTGCATAAGGTAAGAGAAAATCACAGGTTTGAAACAGTTTGGCAGAAAAGGAAAAGAGATGAGAAAAATCATGAGACGAGTGGAGTGGCAGGAAGTCAGGAATTCGTTTTCGGCATCACAGTATAAGAATAAGGGATGTTTGAAATAAAAAAAAGATGATGGACTGAAGAAAGACAAATAGGGGAGGGGGTTGATCACTGCATCGCTTGGTTTTGAAACCTGCTGCTGCTGTGGGCAGGGTTTTTAAAGAGACCCACTGTGCATGTAGTCTGAACCGTAGGCTGGTGTTTGTTTATGCAATGTTGTTAATTCATCAGATCCAATGGCTGGAGTGGGATCTAAACTACTGGCTTACTTCTTGTAGGGTGTGCTGATCTCCAGAGCCTTGACACTATGCAACCCATGGAAAGGAAAAGGCAGGGCTACATTCACGAACTCATTCAGACGGAAGAAAGGTACATGGACGATCTTCAGCTTGTCTTAGAGGTGAGATGTCTTGGATGTGAACATGCACTTGGAAAAAGGACACCTCTGTCCTACTGAATAACAGCAATAGAGGGATTAGATGAATTGTGAGGAAGAAATTGAGGTTGTGTGAGCACCTCCCTTTCTAGCGGATGTTAGTGGTTGTACACCAGGCAAAACATCCTATTATGAAAGCCATCGTCTTACATGGACCTTTCTATTTCCCACATCCTGTACTTCGGTGTTTGGGCTCAGTATAGAGGTGATGGGCTGGGCTGGGTTGTCCAGCAAAGCTGTACAGGCCCATGACAGAAGCTGTATGAGTGCCAAAAAAGTTTATCATCTGCCTTCATCTCTGATTTTATTTCTGGAAGCAAGATCACTTCACTAGGCAGGGCAGTAATAGGCCAGGATTAGGTGGTCTTGAGAGTCTGACATGACCTCTCTGTAACAGCTGTGTGGTGATGTGCTGAAGATGTTAAATAGACGGTTATGGAGGCTTTCTGCTCTCCAGAAGGACTGTGCCAAAGGTCCCTGAAAGAAGCTGTAGTTGTGCATGCAGGTTGACTACGAGTGCTCTGGGAATGGGGATGGCTGTGATCTGTAAGGTCACTTGTGTAGCAGTTGACCCCGTAATCATGGGAATGCTCTTCTGCTGCACAGTCAGCCTGCAGGTCCCAGTGCTGTCCCTGCTCCACAAACGGTGATGCCAGTGTCAGAATGAGGTCACACGCTTAGGAAAAATAGCAACAGCTGTCACAAGCATTAGTAGGGAATTGCTTTCAGTTTCTCCTGAGAAACTGGACACTGAAGAATCAAAGAAAGCAAAATCACTGCGAGGCTGAACAAGAGGCTGAACTGCTTTTGCCTCTGAGAACTGCTCACCTTTCTGATTTTTTTGACTGCAGGTTTTCCAGAAACCAATGGCTGAGTCGGGGTGCCTTACAGAAGGAGAAATGGGGCTGATCTTTGTTAACTGGAAGGAACTCATCATGTCCAATACAAAGTTACTGAAGTGAGTACTTACCCACATTTTTATGTTTTCATCTTTGTTCTTCTCTTCCTTTCCCCAGGAAGTTTGCTCTTTTACAGTAAATATTTCTGCCCTTTCTGATTTTTTCCTCTGTATGTGTGCATTCAGACCAGCTAAATGCATTCAGGCTGCCTCACAAAGAATGAGTTGTTGTGAGAGAGAGGGGAATAAACAGCATGAACAGATGCACTTTTTCTATAATACCTGAGATAATATAGAAAGTATAGAAAAATACAGGAGACTTTCTTCACAGTTTTCTGCACAGCAAAAATACACTTTGGAAGGACAAAGTGCCTAATAATTCATGGAAATGAATGTAGAGATAGTTGCTGATTGTCCCAGAAACCTCAAAGGAGTCTCAGTCCTGCAGACCCCATCAGGCAGATCATTCAGCTCAGCGTGTTGTACCACTGAGTTCCTGGAAGTACCTGTGCCATGTAAGGGAATTCACCCCGCAGACTTGCATCCTTTCAGGGATGGGTGTTGTAAGGATCTTGATTTTGGCCTTGCAGACTTGGCCACAGAGTTGGATGGTGATTTCTTTCCTCTTCAGAGCCTTGCGAGTGCGTAAGAAAACGGGAGGAGAGAAAATGCCAGTGCAAATGATTGGGGACATCTTGGCAGCAGAGCTCTCTCACATGCAGGCCTACATTCGGTTCTGCAGCTGCCAGCTTAACGGAGCTTCATTGCTGCAGCAGAAAACTGATGAAGATGCTGATTTCAAGGACTACTTAAAGGTATCAGGTATCTTATTCAGTAGCTTTTGTGCCTTCCCCTTTCCTCGACAACCAGAGCTCATCTAACAAGTGTCAACCACATCAAAATAACCCAGGGGAGTAAAAATCTTACAAAAATAGCTAAGAACCTACCAAGAAGTATTTATATGATGACCAGGTTAACACCATATGTGATTTTTATTTGTATACCTGTCTTCCTCTCTAGTTAATTTATTACTCCACTTCCCATTCCATTGCCCATTACTTCATTGTAACATTAACCCCACAAAGCTACGGTCCCAACGTTTGCACACTCCCAAAAATTCACACTTCCAGAAGGGGTAAGAGCCTCTGCAGTTGAAATAAAAAAGCTGTTGTTCTGAACACAATTCAGAGGGGCTGCGGTGAGGCTGAGCAGTGAGGCTGCAGCCAGGGCCAGAGGTGTTCTGTGAGCATCACAGGCCGGCACACTGCGGAAATAAATAAGGAATTGTTGCCGTGCCACAGCTGATGTGGTGACTTTGAGGCCATGAAAGGAGAAATGCCAACACTGTTGACACAGGCATTTGTTTCTTTTATTACTTTGTTTTTTTTTTTCCACCTGAGCAGAGCCTGTGCTGTCAAAATAAAAGCTGGAACAGTTTTGAATGTAAGGATTCTTCATGAACAATGATCCTACGGCTTAATGCTGGCAAAGCATCTGAGCACAATGACAGCACCGGCTTTCCTGTTTGATCTGGATACAACTACTGTTTGCTTACCAAAAAATATAAGGTTTCTTGGAATGCCTGGAAAACTGAATCTGATCAGAGAGTTTTCATTTTCAGTGCAGTGAGACAACTGTTTCTTGATAAGTAACACAATGTCTCTGTTAAATCTCTGCATCGCACCACAGAAGCTGGCCTTGGACCCTCGCTGCAAAGGAATGCCCCTCTCCAGCTTCCTCCTGAAGCCCATGCAAAGGATAACACGCTACCCTCTGCTCATAAAGAGTGTGAGTACCCTGCGCAAGGTCTTGTGGACGAATGCTTTTGAGTTTGATCTCAATAGCAAAAGCCAGCCTTGTCCCTTTATGAGGATTCCTCTGAGAGCGGGGAGAAGTAGTATCTGTGCTTACTTCTGGTTTTATCATGTTTTCTTCCCTTTCTGATCTATACCAGATCCTAGAGAACACTCCAGAAAATCACCCTGATCACAGTAACCTCAGGCTTGCCTTGGAGCGCGCGGAGGAGCTGTGCTCTCAAGTTAATGAAGGGGTGCGTGAGAAGGAGAACTCGGACAGGCTGGAATGGATACAGTCCCATGTCCAGTGCGAAGGTCTTGCTGAGGTAGGAGCGTTGATACGCTGTACGGCAGAGACTTCTCTGAGTCATTTCAGAAAGGCCAAGGGAGAATGGGAGTCCTTGCTGACATTGATTATTGGAACGTGATCCACTGCTGAGTTTGTGGCAGAGGAGCTTTTATTAAATTCTGCTCGCAGCCATAATGTGATGAAACCTTGTTGGTTTTGCATGATCTTGCCCGTGGAGAAACCTCGGTTTATCAGCTTAAAACTGATCTAATTTAAATGGTTAAATGAACAGAAGTTCTCCAAAGTTCTGCTCATGCTGCTGCTGGGCTAAGTCAGGTGTTACTCTATGGAATTTCGCTTATGTGTTTCCCAGGGTTTTCCTTCATGCAGGAAGGCACAGAAGCCCTCAGTGTCATATCCTCAAAGGTGTGTGGGGTTCAGGCTCCTATAGCTTTCAGGACAGCCTTTCAGTAATGAGGTGCGGTCACAGTTCACCACTGGCTGTATAAGGAACCAGGGCTTGACAGGCCCAGAAGGTCTGTCTTAGTTCTATCAACTAACTGTGCACCTGTAACAGGCGATCCAGCTGCAGGCTCTTCTTAAACAGAGCTTCTAAACACCTTCATCCAGCCCCTTGTGTGTGTTATTGGTAAAGCTTAAATCTAATTTAAATCGGGAGTAGTGCTGATACCATGACAGAGGGTAAGACAGCTTCACTTCTCTTCCTTTGTAACTAAATTCATTAAAGAAAATGAGGATTTTGAGCAGCTTGAGCAGTCTCCACTGTAAAGGAGAGGAACTGATGTGTGCATTAACTTGCTGATGAAGATGGGTTTTGTCTCTCCTAGCAACTGGTGTTTAACTCCCTCACAAACTGCTTGGGACCACGGAAACTCCTGCACAGTGGGAAGCTGTACAAGGCCAAGAGCAGTAAGGAGCTGTATGGTTTCCTTTTCAATGACTTCCTGCTGCTCACCTACATGGTCAAACAGTTTGTCTCTTCCGGCTCCGATAAACTGTTCAGCCCTAAATGCAACTCCCAGTTCAAAATGTACAAAATGGTGAGTGAATCGAGGTGCTCCACGGTCACGTTGATACAGCGGGACCTGGCTTCTGATGAGGAATGCTCTTCTCCCTGCTGGGAGTAGCCATCTGGCCCTATCTGATCATTTCCTGTCTCACAGGCACTTTTGCTGTTTGGCTTAGCCCTTGAAAGAGGACAAGCTTCCGTGACTTGGTTTAATAAACACTTTTGTCCACTCTGGGTTGAAAGGCTAGAAATGTCATTGTGCCTGAGCAGCTGAGTGGGATGTGCCTTGACTTAATTTTGCACAGGTTCCTACATCTGCAAGAAAACACTTGTCTTTCTTTAGAAAACAATAAAAGGGGCAAAAATTCAGTCTCTGTGTCCACACAACGCATGTTCTCGAGATTTTGGAGGTGGGGAGTTAAGGTTAAATATCAGGGCTCCTTTCTGACAGGAAACCTGGGAGATTTCCAGGATTTCCAACTTCCACACTGCAGCTTTTCTTCCACAGCCCTGCCCCTTCACAGAGTTCTTCATCTGGGAAGACAGAATGGGGTTTATCACCAAAGTAGTTTTTCTCTCAGCCCTTTCTCACATTCTTTATAAGGTGATCTGATTGTTCTTCCTGTGTCCTACGACTTTAATTTTCCCTGCTGTAAAGCAATGTATTTAAACATCCTTGTAGTTTCCACTTATTGTCACGCTGATATTTGTCTTTCAGCCTGTTTTCCTCAATGAAGTCCTAGTGAAACTGCCCACAGACCCTTCAAGTGATGAGCCAGTTTTCCACATATCGCACATTGACAGAGTTTACACGCTTAAAACAGACAACATTAACGAACGGTGAGTAATGAAAATGCAGATCTGAGCTTCAACTTGTTGCTCGTGCCTGGAGGCTGCGTCTCCAGTGAGCCGGTACAGGGGTTTCTGAGTTCAAGAATAGGGCTGAGTCTCCCAGTCAGGAAACAGACTCAGCTGACTCAGCTGAATGACAAGTTTTCTCTCATTTCGTTCTGCCTGTGCAGAATCCAGAGTCACATTTGCTGTTCCTCAATGTTACAGTTGTATAGCAGAATAGTTCAGGGTTGCAAAGTCCAGCATAGGAACCCATAGGATCCTTTCCATAGGATTCTTCCCCAGTCGTGGTCAGTCTTCACTGTGACCCAGCAGTCCTTAATAAAATCATTTATTTAGGCTGATGTGGAAATGTGACATAGGATTTTAAAACTCTGTCGCTTTGGTCCTTGAACTGACTTGATCCGTGATGGCTATGAAACCCAATGGGGGGAAAAATAGCAAAAGAGGTTGGGTCAGAGTCACTAATACTTAGGAATTTCCTGCCTGTGGTACAACCCTAACCATAGGGGTTGCTCTTTGCAGCACTGCCTGGGTCCAGAAAATCAAAGCAGCCTCTGAGCAGTACATTGAAACAGAGAAGAAGAAACGTGAAAAGGCTTATCAAGGTACCTGCTGAATTCTGTATTTCCCTCTTATCCATCTCGACATGTAGGCAGGGCCTTTTCTGGCAGATGCCACAGTGTCCATGTGGGATCTCCCTCTTCAGACCTATTGCCAGTTTTTATAGTTGCACCCAGTCCATTTATTTCTGACTTCTTTGTTCTCAGCTCGCTCACAGAAAACCTCAGGAATAGGACGCTTGATGGTGCAAGTGATTGAAGCAACAGAGCTGAAGGCCTGTAAGCCCAATGGTAAGTGAAGGAAATAGTGTCAAAATGCTTTTATTCCTGCAGTGTTTGGAAGGGTTTGCTGAAAGGAGTTTGGTGATTTGGGGAACATTGTGGTTTCACCCACATGTTCTGAACAAACTAGTCATTTAGCTTCAGAGGACTGAGTGGAGAACCAGCTCCACTGGTGCTGCTTTGTCATAGGATCATTAACATTGGAAAAGACCTCTAAGATCGTCAAGTCTAACCATCAACACAATACCAACACGCTCACTAAGCCACATCCTGAAGCACCACATCTACATGTTTTTTAAACACCACCAGGGATGGAGACACCCCCAGTTCCCTGGGCAGCCTGTTCCAATGTTTCACTACTCTTTCAGTAAAGAAATTTTTCCTAATACTCAGTCTAAACCTCCCCTGGAGCAACTTGGGGCCATAAACTTGAGGCGTGTATCCTCAAGGATACAGAGATTACCTGATTCTGGACATCCATGTGTGCCCAGGCAGCCTCCAGACAGGGAAGGGTGATTTCTGCACTGCAGAGGTTTTGACTGCTTGTTCTGTGTTTAGGGAAGAGCAACCCCTATTGTGAAATCAGCATGGGCTCTCAGAGCTACACTACGAGGACCCTGCAGGACACCTTGAACCCCAAGTGGAACTTCAACTGCCAGTTCTTCATTAAGGATCTGTATCAGGATGTCCTCTGTATCACAGTCTTTGACAGGGATCAGTTCTCACCAGACGGTAAGCGTGAACATTTGATTTAGGAAAAGGACACTTTTTTTTGTGACTTTGTGGTACACAGTTCCTCACCAGCAGTTCCAAGAGCCTGTAGGTACGATTGCTTCCTAAGATATGTTATTTAAAAACAGTGCCTCCTTGCTTACAAGGTGCAGTAACTTTCCAGAGCCAATAGCTCTGGGCAGGCAGATTGGATCCCACACTGGATTTTGTATCAGACACAGAATTACTATTTTGTCAGGCTGGGAGACAGCTGAAAGCAGATTTTTTTCTCTCACTATAGGTGCCCAAAAATAAGGTGCAAGGCTATAATTGCACAGCAACAGCTTTCCTTTTCTGCTTGGAAACAGAACACGTTTTTTGGCATTTGGTAGCTTCTCGTACTCTTTAAAAGGTTAAGTGCTTTTTCAGGGCTCTGACAGAGTTGATTATTTCAGATTTGCAAGGTTCTGCCTTGTCCTGAGTTGCCCTGCGTGTAACTCGGGCTCAGTCTTTTCTCCTGTAAGGACTTTGCTAGGCTGTTTCTCCCCATCAGACAGCTGAGTCTGCTGTTGTTTCAGTTCATGGTAAACTTTTTAATGTACGCACACACACAAAAATGTTTATATACAGAAATGGCCACAAAGAGGGTATATAATTTCTGAATAGGACTGAAAACCTACGAGTCTGTTCAAGCTCATTGTTCTTGTGAAAAGAAGGATACATAAGCCTAATTAAAAGTTGGCTGAGCCAAAATAGTTGAAATTTTTGCTATTGTTGTCATAGCACTGCAGCTGAATTTTAAACAGGTTCCATCCCTTAACTGACCTTCCAGCTCTAAGATGAGAACATTTGAAATTGTGTTTCTGAAAGTCAACTGTATTTTTAAAGCCCATAGATCAAACATAAAGGCATGTTTTTCCATCCTAATTCCATAGCATTTTTGTCTTCTAAAAAGACCCCTTTTTTGTCACTGCTGACTGATTTACACAGGGCTGAGGGGTGCTTGGGAGCAGTGCTCTGGAACTGAATACATACTGTGCAGCACTGAAGCTTAACGTCTTTGCTTGATGAAATTCCTTATTCATTTGCCCAACAGATTTTCTGGGTCGCACTGAAGTTCCAGTAGCAAAAATCAGAACAGAACAAGAAAGCAAAGGCCCCACAACTAAACACCTACTGCTGCATGAAGTTCCGACAGGTGAAGTCTGGGTCCGTTTTGACCTGCAGCTCTTTGATCAGAAAACACTCCTCTAAGAACACTTTAATTTATGAAGGACAACTGAAGCTGACAGCCTGAACATCTGCTTGTAAAAGATTCTTCGCCCTATGCTGGTTGTTAAGCAAGAGTTCCTGCTGCTTACGTATTTCCTCTTAGTTACTGATTGCATTTAGTTCCTTGCAGTGTTTAAAGTTGTTGTTGTTGATCTATGCAAACATAAATGTTACTGTATATACAGTACTATAGTTCAGTGCCTTTTTATTGTGTTGGAATATCTTGGTTTCAGATGCCAATGTTTCCATTTTCAGGGCCATAAAAAGCATAATGTAGAAATGTGGCATCAAGATTTATATTTTACCACTTAGTCTGACATACAGACTGAGGAATGGTTTAGCTCAGCACTAGAATCATTCCATTTGAAACCTGAAAAGTGACATCCACTGGAATCTTCCCATCTCAGGATGATAGTTTTAAGGATTAAATGCTGAAGAAGCCTTAGCACTGGAGAATTCTCCGCTATATTGTATATTCTTTAAGAATCAAGTGTAGTTCTTTACTTGACTTAGTTCCTGCACTGAAATCGGTAACTGCTACTTGATTTTTCTCTCTGCTTCAGTTTGATTCATCATTCTTTGCTGAGACAATGTGGTTGTGAAGAATAACTAGAAAAAATAAAAGATTTTAAATACTGTGACCCACAGTAATGTGGAAAAAAAAACTCTTCAGCTTTTTTTTTTTCTTAAATATAAGTTATTTGTGTACATTTCCTTGGTCTTAAGACTGCCACATGAATCTTGAAGCTTTGACATTGCCAACATGTATATAGAGACTAAAATATAAGTTGTTTATTAATGTAATTTGTCTACAGATGTTTATTGATGCATAGTGATTTTTAAGAAGTATATTTTATTGTACAGGGAAATGTGAAATAATGAGAAAAACTTATAGGATTAAATTGAAGAAAAGTTTATTACAAGTTTAAAAGGTTTGCTCGGGGGAACTGTCATCCCAACACGAATCTGTCATCATTTGAAAGCAAAAGCTTTCTCTTGGCACCAAAATCAGGGATGGTTAAAAAAAAAAAAGTGTTTGTTTATAAAGGGTTTGATACATTGTAACCATTTTACTGCCTCCTTAAACTGCTTTGTTGAAAAAGCACCGCATGCAGTTCAGAACAGCACATGCCCTTGTTTTCCATGGGTGCAGCGATACCTCCTGACGCCTGACAGTTGCCATCTGTGTACCCTCCTGTTACCGGGCTGAGTCAACCTCTGTTACTTTTAACAGTTTTCTGTGGTTCAGTATTTCTAATCCTAAATAAAACTAAATCTTGGCAACTCTCGAGAGACTGTGTCTGTGTGGTGGGAGTCAGCACAGAGAAAATTCTGTTTGCAGGCTGTGAGACCAGAGCTGCTATGTGGTCACAGGACCACACTGGAACAAGAGAGAAACCAATCTGTAGGGGACTTCCTGAAATGCACCAGGCATTTTGTACAGAACACACCATCTTGTCTCCCCTGATTATTTCCGGCCTTCCCAGAACACTCTATATATAATGTTCAAGTTTGATTTACTACTTGTACTCCACCTCCAGGAGAAAGTCCTTTGGAAACTTGTAAGTAACCTAACGTGATTTTGCAAATAGTATTTTGCAAGACATTCGCTATGGGAGCAATGATAAAGATTTGAGCAAACAAACCCAAATCATTATTTCCTTGTAAGTGCTTTCTATGCTGCCCTTCTGTACACATCTGCTAAGCACACACAGAGCCAGGAGCACCTCCTCATTCATAGAATCATCTGGTTGGAAAAGACCTCCGAGATCGAGTCCAACCATACATGTCCCCAAGAAACTCATCTGTCTGTCTTAAACACCTCCAGGGATGGTGACTCAAATGGTGATTCAACCACCTCCCTGGGCAGCTGTTCCAGTGCCTGACAACCCTTTCAGTGAAGAAATTTTTCCTAATGTCTAGTCTAAACCTCCCATGTCCTCCTGCCCTATCACTTGTCACTTGCAAGAAGAGACCAGCACTCACTTCACCACAACCTCCTTTCAGGTACTTGTAGACAGCAATGAGGTCTCTCAGCCTCTTCTTCTCCAAGCTGAACAACCATAGTTCCCTCAGCCACTCGTCATACGACTTGTTCTCCAGCCCCTTCACCAGTCTTGTCGCCCTTCTCTGAACACTCTCCAGCCCCTCAATATCCTTATAGTGAGGGGCCCAAAACTGAACACAGTGCCCAAGGTGTGGCCTCACCAGTGCTGAGTACAGGGGCACAATCACTTCTCTGCTCCTGCTGGTCACACTGTTTCCGGTACAGGCCAAGATGCTTTTGGCCCTCCTGGCCACACAGCTGGCTCATAGCCAGCTGTCAACCAACACCCCCAAGCCTTTCTCCACCAGGCAGCTCTCCAGCCATTCTTCCCCAAGTCCGTAACACATTCAAGGAGAGGGTTTGTTCTTAAATCTCAAGGTGACCTCTTTCAGCTTCGTGTAAAATTGCAACAGCTTTGCCATTCCCTCTGCCCGCTGCTAACATTCACACTTGCACTGACATGCAACGGGCTCAGAGCTGTAGCTGCTGCCAGAGCTGGGGGTAACAGATTCTGCACTGTGCAGAAGAGGGGATACCAGCCTTTCTTCTAACTCTCACCAGTTCATCTCTTTTTATTAAAAGACTCTGGTACCCTATAAACCAGAGAATATCAGCTCTGTCTTACTAGAGCTGAGCTTAAGTTAAAGTAGTCCGGTTTGGCCTGTAGAGATGGAAATAACAGAGGCAGTGTCTTTGGCTGCTGAGTAACAGCACTGCAGAACCACATGTTCAATCAGTCAGTTTATTGCAGTTTGACAGAAGACCTGGCCTGTTATCGTTTGCATCTTCTGCCAAAGCAAGAGCTATTTTGCACATGGTACCTTCTGATGGCCGTGTTGGCCGCTGCAGGCAGTTGGAGGACATGGGACATCATCGGCTTTCACCATCTTCATGGTGGCTGGTGACTTTCTGCCTTTAAAGAGAAGTAAAAACTCTTGCAAGTGCATGCCACACGGAGGCTGCTGTAGCACAGCTCCCTCCCACATTGACTCACTCCAGGAAACGTTTGTCTTTGTGACCAGTTTTCCTTCTAGAACGTGCCACTATCCCATAACTGCTGTGAACATGCTGGAATAAAGCCTTGGGACACCAAGTAGCATAAAACTCTAGGGAAGCAACTTGCCCAGGGAAAGAGTGGGCCTAGTTCAGGAGGACATCCGGCTTGCAGTTCAGCTTTGAGGTTTTTGTCACTAGGGAGCAGGTGTTCTCCTACATGTTGCGCACTGCAATGACAGAACTAGAGAGTTTTCAAAGGGGTGAATCAGAACAATGGCACCTTTAAAAAAAGCCTCCAACATAATTTAAAAAAAAAAGTCACTTTTCAGTGATCCCAAATGCTCCTCCATCACAGCAGGCCACTGGGGCTCTCCAGGATTCTCAGCTCGGGCAGCTGCAGCGCTGAGTTCTGCTGCAATTTGAGTCCAACCAGACAAAAAAAAACCAACCTTGTTATGAAGCTTAGCTACAGGATGATGCAACTTTCTCGAGTGGTGTGTGGCTCCCTCAGCATAGGCTGCTTTTACAGGATCAGCCTCATGCTTGAGCCAGAATGCACACCGTATCACAAAGGTCAAGTAAAGGACACTAGCTGAGCAACCAGAGACAAGGCCAAGAGAGCTGGGACTGATTAGCCTGTAGAATAGAAGGCTTGGGAGAAATGTCATCAGGGTAGGATACAAAGAGCCAGGAAACACTTTTCTACTGTGAAGGTGACAAAGCAGTGACACAGGTTGCCCAAAGAGGTTGTAGAGCCTCCATCTTTAGAGGTAGTCAAACACTGTCTAGAGATGCCCTGGGCAATTGTCTGCAATTGGTCCTGCTTGAGCAGGGGAGCAGAGTAAATGACCTCCAGAGGTCAACCCCAACCTGTGCTATGACTTCACTCTGCTCACAGGATCTAGAAACTAATAGCACAAAAGACCCAAAACCCAAAGCAAGCATGAACTTAAATCCTTTCAGAGGAAGTATTCCATGGTTTAAGCTGCAGGGCTGGCTGACAGGCTGCATATGGAAAATGGGGAAAATTCCCCACCAAAACCCACTTTATTTCAAGGCTCAGCTTGACCATCAATACTCTACTGTCTACATCCTGCTGTCCACTCCATACCCAAACACTTTCCCTTCACCAACACTCCGGAGAAATACACAATAAAGCAGAATTCACCATGCAATTTAAGTTGTTGCTAAAACTTTGCTATACAGCCAAGCAGGAGGCCTCATTCACTATAGCTGTTGAGCTGCCTCTCAATAAATGCATCAGCTCTTACCTCTTAGTTCGGTGGGCCTCACTAGCAATGTAGGCATATGGTACCTTCAGCCACTCAACTGCATCCATATGTTGCCGGCTCAAAGGCAACAGTGGCAGTTCTGCTTTACTGAGTTTGCTCAGCTCTCTGGTAGAGTACGGTCTTCCTGGCAGGAAAGCAGCAAGTGCTTCGTGTCAGCATCTACTGTCACAACCAATGATGGCCCCCCAATATGAAACACTTTCAAGGGGTAACAATCATTTAAAATACCTGTTTCACACTGCTTGATAATGCCTGTCTCAATAAACTTCTTTTCAATGTCTTTTAACAGAGGATCCTGTAAGGTTGGTATTGAAACCTGTGACAGAGACAGTTATTTCATGTTTACACACCAACACAAGCACTATACCAGAGAGACTCAAAAGACCAAAGTCAGAGGTGAATGTCCAAGCACTGTTGGTTACCAGGCAAGGATTTTTTATGCGCTTCTGTAAAGACGATCTACACTGTCAGATTATTTCCTTCTACAGAGCACACACCCAGCTTGCCTGGGAACTCGCCAACTCGTTAGACAGGACATTCCCACGTTGCCACAAGGAATTTGAGATGAGGAAAACAAACTTCCCCCCCCAGCCATTGCCTACTGTGCCTGCAAATCTGGGCTTAGTATGGATCCAAACCATATTCCTGGCAAAAAGCATTTTCAGACACTCTTAGGTTTAAATGCAGCAGGAGGTGGAACCCATGTTTGTTCACTTCATAAAACCAGAATGGGTTGCTCTACACCAGCCCCACAGCAATATGTAAGTAAGATGCTCCTATTAACTTCCTGCTGGTCAGAGGGTGTCTCTAAACCTCACAGCGTAAATAACCATCACACCTTCCAGCAGTCTGTGTTTGTCTTCAGGAAGAATGGATCATACTCTGACGGGTCATAAACTTCCAAAGCCACGTAGCCCTGTGGGAGAAGCGGGTACTGAGTGAGGTCTCAGAAGCTCCGGGTGATAAAACAATGAGAGAGCAGCCAGCCTAGGCATGACATAGCCAGGCACGATATGAAGGCAACACCAGCGGTGGTGGAGAAAAGGACCCATGAACTATCACGCTCTTCAGAAAGAAGGTGACTGAAACGTAACATTTTAATTTATCCATCCATTTTAATTTATCATAGATATAAATACATAATAAATGAAGTATTCTATGATAATAAAAGAAGTATTCTATCAAAAGGTGCTAATATGGATGAGTGAGTCAGGCCCAATGGGCCCGTGCTGTTCCCAGACACTCAGCAAGTGTGCGGGCAGCTCCATGGCCCTTCAGCTATTGCTAAGTGTGCATTCTGGTGCCTCTGCAGGGGCCTCTGCTCCCCAGGGTATAGCAATTCCCCAAACAAAAACAGGAGCTGCCATCACTTGCCTCCCCTTTCTGTCCCTGGAAAGCTTTAAGCCCTAACATGCTTCAGTTTGCAGAGTTTTAGTGCCACCCCTTGGTTTCTTATTACATACCATCCCCTTGCAGTATGTGGTGAGACCTCAAGTCACAGAATCATAGCATGGTTTGGGTTGAAAAGCACGTTAAAGATCATCCAGTTCCAACGCCCCTGCCATGGACAGGGACACCTTCCACTGGATCAGATTGCTCAAAGCCCCATCCAACCTACACATATGAGTAGGTCACTGAAAGAATGGAGAGTCAATGAAGGGAGATAAAGGAGGAAGTCTCAGATGACATGAAAAAAGAAGCAGAAACAGTGAGCTGACAGAGACTAAGATGGAGAAACCTGGAAGGAAAGTGAGCAGAGAATGTTAGAGGGAGGAGAAGAATGAAGGAAAAGGGGGAAAGGCTTTGGAAAGCAAAGGACAGTGGAGAACTTGGAGGGATAATCAGAAGAAACAAGGAGAGGGAGACAACAGCACTGGGGAGTCTGACAGAAGAAAGAGGGACAAAACAGTGAAACAGTTGAGGATGGAATAAAAGGGTTGAGTGGAGAGAGAAAGAGAGCGAGAGACTGGAGGATGAAGAATAGATATGGAAATGGGGAATGGACCAGTGGCAGAGACACGGGAAGGTGAGAAGATCTGGAAAACAGTACAAGGAAAAGCCTAATAATAGGAAGAGAACAAGAGAAAATGGACAAAAAGAAAGGGAAGGAGGAATGCACAGCCAGAAATCAGTACATTAATCAACCCACAGAAGTGTCTTAAATTCTGCAAAATTTATCATATGCTGCCACAACTAATGCAACTTTAGGCAAATTAATCATCCTGTTACTCTGAAGGGCTCCAGCCTGCTTCTCAGACATAGTAATGATAGAGCCCAACACCACAGAGCAAGGAAAAAAGGTGGAGGCTGATCACTGGTGCTGTGCTTGTTCAGGGAGGTCTCACTCAGTACACAAGCCATTGCTTTTGGAGGACAGCCAGCAAAGTCCTTACCTGTCAAAGAAGCTTGCAAGATGGACTGATGCAGACCCAGATTATACAGCACCCCCAAAATAGCCTAAATCCCAGGACTTTAGCAGCAGGGCTGTTTCAGATTTTTGTCATTAAGTGCAATTTAAATGCATAGGTCTTTCACATCAAACCTTTAAAAAAGAGATCATTTGCTTTCATCAAAACAACACAATTCCTATGACATTTTTATTTCTGGATGGAAACCTTGTTTACAGCCTCATAATTCCACTGTGCAGTCATTTCCACTGACAACAAAAGTCTGCTCTCTACGAAATACTATTCTATCTGTGGCAGATGATATAACTGCTCTTATTGCTTTATACATCCATTCCTGAGATGCAGAAAGTTGAATCACGGGATCTGATAATCAACAGTGGTGTGAAATTCAGAGGAACAAGGAAACCAACAAGTATTTCCCACAGTGACTCAAATTTTTATGAGTAGTGAAACACATGGAAACAAAGAATCCTTGAGATTTATTTACCTGCATACATCCTTAAGTAAATTGTGTGTATCTCCCTGTTCTCAACTTTTTTCTTTTATAAAGCTTGATCAATAGCCACATAATTATCTCACTTGTGCTCTGCCAACATGTTGCAGTGCTGCTTTAGCTGAACTGAGACGTGAGAGAGCAGTCCAGTCCCTGGGTAGAGACTCAGCCTGTTGTTTCAGCTGAGAGAGCTCAAGGTTCTTCCTCTAACTGGTCCAGCTCGCAGAGGGAAACCCACCTCAATATGGTGTCTCGCTATACTCAGCCCCCAGCACGTGCTCACAGCACCAAACAATGCTATTGTTTGTATCTGTACTTACAGAAGTCCTTGGGAAGAATAAGTTACAGGCAAGGCATATCTGAACTCCAGGCTACTCAACTGAACAATAAGTAACAGCTAAAACCCTGATCTTGTCCACAACCCTCTGTATGCAACCCTTTCTATGCCAGAAATTTACTTCTTGTCGATACCTTCTTTTTACAGTAGTTTAAATAGAGAGAATATTGTTCTTCTGTTCTTTTCCGTATTTCATTGATTGACTGGCTGTCCATTTTGTCCTGAATTTTCTGCAGCACTGGCTCCAAAACATCCTTCAGCCATTTTTTGTATAGGATCTCCTTTTTTCTCAGGTGTAAGAAATCATTGTGCCTCAAGTATCTGTCCACCTCCTAAGTGAGAAATGGAAAATAAAATCCATACAACCTACTGGCCAACAACATTAAAGCTTCCACGGGTGAACCTACGCAGCTTGGCTGACCTGATCTGACTGTCACCACTGAAAGGGCAGTTTTCCAGCCCTTTTTTCTGCTCCTCCCTCTTTCCACTTCCCACCACTTGTTTCCAAGCTCTCTCTTTCACAAGCTCTGGCATTCAGACTCTGATTTTTCAAGCTGTAGTACAATACTGGCAGAACATCAGTCACCTTCTCTCACCAGGTTAATGAGCTGAAGCCTCTTTGAAATGGGAGGTCTAATGAACACCAGACTGGGCAAGAGAGGCAGCAAGTGAAGGACTTCCTCCCTGCAGCACTGGCAATCCACTAGATCTGATCAGCCCTCCTGCCCTCTATTCACAGGCCCACCGCCCATCTAATCACACTGACAGGACACAAGTTAGGTACAAAGAGGCACGTAAGTCACCAAATTTCTAAACTCATATTTAGGGTTACCACTTCAGTCCTATTCCAAGGAGAACAAGGAAGCCAGAAATTGTACGTAAAGATTTAGTTTTTCAAGAATACACACAATTGACATTTTCTCATAAATTATTGATGGAGAGAAAAAACATTGACGTGCAAGAAAGCACAAAGCAAATGAGAAGAAATACCACTTACCTTCACAAAATAATTTTCTCTGTCCAAGATGGACTGAGCAGAAGCAATGATGTCTTGACTTTCATCAGATGCTGCCTAACAAAACATCAAAAACACAAGAGGTAAAAGCAGGACTTACAGAAGGAGCTAGAATTACCTTTGAATTCCAAGTAATTACTTGTGTCATGATTAAAGCCACATTATACCAAAACTCAACTTGTAGAATAGCACATTTAAATAATCTTGCAAGACTTGCTCTAAATAATTAAGTCAACTGTAGCAACAGAAGAATGTTGCAAGAACTGGAAAGCACCTATTCAATAGCACCAAACCATCCACCTCCTTGGTCACCCCTCACCAGGACTGCACCACCACTTGCTCCTTGCCACAGTTCCTCACCTGTGCCCTATGAAGGCAACAGGAGACATCTCTCTGCACTTTAATTTTCAATACAGATGCAAACACACCATACAAACAGCAATCAAACAAATTAAAATCATGAAGTATTATGTCAAGGAATTTTTAAGAGTATAGAAGGAAAAAGAGGAAAACAGCGAAAGGTGAGAGGAAAGATTATGAGAAAAACCCTTTCAAAGTAGCAAACTGCCTCACTGCTGCCATTGCTCATGAATTTGTTCACGTTTTACATCTCAGTTACTGTTGTGACACCGTATCTTCCATTCCATTTCATTCCTCCACTCATACCTTTGCACTACATAAGCCTTTCTATGCTAGCCAATCTTTGGTATTATTTTTCTTCCCAAAACATCTACTGCAGTCAGAACTACTTGCTGCACCACTCTTTGCTGGTACTGAGGAGGACCTCTAGATAAATATAAAAGGAAATAGTCTGCATAAAAAGTCAACCTGCTTTACAAAGACCAGGTTGCCAACTAGGTTGGCAACAGTCAAGCTACGAACAGGGGTAGAGCGGTAAGAAGTCCATCTAACATCTTCACACTGTGCTGACTTACAAACCTTGTTATTTCTGTGCAGGAAGTTCAAAAAAGCATCTTTGTAGCAGTTCTCAGGAATACTTCAGGATAGGAGACAGAAAACGTTTCACACATGAAAGAGAAACACTGGAGACTGGATATCCCCATTCAGAGCCATGACCTGGGCACTCTTTGAAAAATTATATATATATAGATGTCCAATTCTATCCACTCACAGCTTAAGCATTTCTTGTAATATCAGAGCTTACTCAGTCAGCAGCCTATTCGTGCATACTAAGACAGGCCTAGGAGGGAAGGGGAAAAGCACAAAGACATTCCTGTGAAGCAGGACTCATGAATGAATTCAGGCACATGCCAGGGACAGCAGCCCTGGAGAGCAGACAGACAGACTAGACCAGATCAGTGGAACTAGGTGGCCAGTTCCAACACAGGAGCTCAATTACACACAAATATCCTGGGATCCCAGGCACAGATACTGGTTACAAGTGTCCTGAACGTCACAGTAGAATCTACAGCTGAAAGAGTGTCGAGTGTCACTCACCTGTCGAGGCCTTCGTTGATCGTGTTTTCTCAAAGGTTTCGGACACGTAAGTCTTTGTAGCCAGGAAGTCTCTGAGCTATTCACAGAAGGCATTGTTGAGCTAGTCTGGGAGACACATTAGAACATGGAAAACCACATAGAACTATTGTACAAACAGCAAAACCCTAGTTTTACTACGACTTCCCCCAAACAATGAAGCAAATCTCTAAAGGAATTCTCACTCCTGAGACCAGCAGCATTTTCCTACCGCAGTAAGTTAAACTGAGAGAGATGAAGTATCAGGTTTATAGCCAGATACTCCCTCTGACAGTAGCTGTCCTCATCTCCATGAGAAATGGGTAGTCCATTTTGTTTCAAAGAACAAAGTGATTCACAAATTACTCCAGAATGCTTGTCAGCTTTGAAAACATTTCAGAGTTATCAAATTCCACCTCTTGATTTCTACTTCTTTCCTTCGTGTTTTTTTCAATCACATTAAAAGCCATTTCTGAGTAACCACTACATTCCACCATAGGGATGGTTGCATTTCAGTGGTTTCTAAGTTAGTTCTACAACATGAAGATTATGCTGATGCACTAACTCTGAGCTCCAGCCACGAAATTCCACTTCCTCTACTTTAACTGCACAAGCATATTTGGATCAATTTGTAACAGAGAGATAGTAGAACCACAGAGGCAAAATGCCCCTTACAGGAACCTCCATTTAAACCTCTATTTATTTCAGATTCACTGGAGACACGCAGCTTCCAGGAAACCATGTATTTACAAAATTACTTAAGTAACGAGTGGACCAAAGGAAAAGCTTATTTCTGCAGAAATAGACCTCCACATTCTCACATTCTTCAGCCAGATCTTTCAGATATGAAAAAATATCTGGTTTTCAATTATTTTGGGCAACATCTAGTTAAAAGAATCTACAAAGACTCTCTAAATCAGATAGTCATACAACAATGTTTTTTGTACAAGACAATAAGAGCTCATTCTGTCCAAAGCAGCACTGCAGTAATTCTGTCTGACCCCAGCTGACCTCTCCAGACTGTAGATTCAAATCTCTTACTATTGGCTCAAGGTGAAGTCTTTAATCTACATCTTCATTTCATTTCATATTCCCTATTCTTATGCCCTGATAGACACATCTGCTTGGATATTCCTACCTCCTCACAGAAATGCTTTAACAGAATCACAGAATGCCAAGTTGGAAGGGACCTCAGGGAGCATCTAGTCAAACATTTTAGGTGATATATAGCTTAAATAAGATGGCCCAGAACCCTGTCAAGCTGAGCCTTAAAAGCGTCCAGTGTAGAGGAATCCTCTACTTCCCTGGGGAGGTTATTTTCTTTCCTGTCTTTTCTGACGGAAAGAGGGAAGCACACACTGGAAGAGACCTCAGGGTGGTCCTTGGTCCAACTTCCAGCTTGAAGAACCACTAACCTCACAAACAAGATGGCTTAGGGCCTCGCCCAGTCAAGTTTTGACAATTTCCTTCCCCAAATTTGCAAGCTCGTGTCCTTCACTCCATCTACGTCTATAGAAGAAAAATCCTCACTTCTGCCATGTAATGCAGAACAAAGCAGGACAAAGAAGCCTGTGTAATGCACACAATACCAAGGATTTTCCTTCCCTTCTGCATAACTTTTCAAGCTTTCTCTCCTTTCATCAGACACAGGGAAAACAAAATGACTGTGGAATAGGTCACAATACCCCAGGCCTTTACTATACTTCTGTATTTTTTTCCGCTACGCAGCTTCCAAATGACGAAAGATACCAGCCTTAGCTCTGCAGCAGGCTAGAGGATATGATTTGCTGCCTTCTGTGTACACAGGAGACAAAAGACACAGAGTAAAATAGAGGCTTACAATTAGGACATTCCTACATTATTTGGAAAGCAGGTAACTTGCCTCTCTCCATCTGTAAATGAAGATTTTTTTTGTGTACATCTGTGCTGTGGTTTCTGCAATGTTTTGCCTGCCTAGGAGGCTGCCATTTCCTGTGAGAAGCCTCCTGCTCTGAAAGTGATCTCCCCTTCCTTCCAGACAGCTCAAGGCTATTAAGCTCCAGGGAACGCTGTAAAGTCTATCTGATCTCACAGCCTGTGAGCAGCAAGGGAAGGATTCTCACAGTTTATTCTTCATCCTGTGTTACATTTTGGTCCCCTCAGTACAAGGACATTGAGCTGCTGAAGCATGTCCAGAGGACGACAACAAAGCTGGGGAAAGTTCTGGAGAACAAGTCTTATGAGGAGCTGCTGAGGAAACTGGGGCTGTTTAGCCTGGATAAGAGGAGACTGTGGAAAGACCTTATTGCTTTTTACTATTACCTGAAAGGAGGATGTAGCAAGGTGGGTGCTGGGTCTCTTCTGCCAAGTAACAAGTGACAGGACGAGAGGAAATGGCCTCAAGCTGTGGCAGGGAAGGTTTAGATTGGATATTAGAAAAAAATTCTTTATTGAAAGAGTGGTGAAGCATTGGAACAGGCTGCCCAGGGCACTGGTGGAGTCACCATCCCTGGAGGTGTTAAAAAAACATGTCGATGTGGCATGGATAAGTAACAGAAACCACACCCTCATCAGCACTGACCTCATTTCTGATGTAAAATAAACAGGCAGACAGTGAGGACTGAACAACATCTGGAGACTTAAAGTGCTAGAAACTCGGTGTTAGCTAAGTAACGCATTTCCTTATGAGCAACATATCCTACCTACTTGCAAAGGTGCCAAGGGCTCCTGCTTCAGGACAACTGCTGCAGATTTCCTTCGACTCAAAGCAGTTTTGTTCTTCTGAGATAGGGACCATTTAAATCCCTGGGAAAGCTTATGATGAAGAAAATACATACTTATGTATTTTCAAGCTTACAAAGCAACAACAAAACCCACACTATTCTCCTTTCTGTTTCTAGTAACTAGTATTAAGACTCCCTCCATCTTACAAAGGAAGACTGAGCCTTTCTTGAGCACAAAGCAAAGGAGATTTTTGCTTGCATCATGGAGGTTTGGGAACCCAGGAAAAACAAAACATAGCAAACACAGAAAATCTGCCTGCTGTAGCAACTTGCCTTAACGAAATCACAAGTGGTAAAGTCTGTAGCTACAAATTTTTTCCCTGTAATCTTCATAACTCAAGCTGCCACTCAATCTTAACCATCTTTTTTGTTTTGTTTGGATTTTTGCTAGGACATGCCAACTCTCCAAGGCTAGAAATGACAGGGCCCACTTTCAAGAGATACCAGCTGTTTTGCAGGTCTTAAAACTTAATCACATGCTAGGACAGAAACACAGTAAAGGATTTCCAAACTCTGAGTGGATAAAACAAGATCTGAAGTTAATTTAACAGCTGCAGTCCACAAATGCTAAACCCCGTGAATAGGCTGGCTGTTCTGCATTAAGACATTTGTTCCATCAAGATCAAACCTGAGAATAACTCTGCCTAAAAGTTCTTGCTCAATATATCTGCATCCTACTTTGCTGTCAGCAGCACAGCTCTGTATCAGTCGTTTTTTTAAAGACAGGTTCCTCTTGCTTCCCAAGTCCTGTTCGGTAAAGCAGAATACCCATCTGCTAAAATTCACACAGACTCTCTGCCAAGAGTTTTAGCAGTAATTTTGAGATAGCAGATTTTAATTGTTTCTGTGACTGAAAGTAGGCACCCTCCCACAAGCCTCAGTCCTCTCAAAAGACCCCTGACAAAAGTCAGGCCATGCCTCTACATTTATGTGTCACTGCCTACTCAGGATGTATGGCTGACAGAATCATAGAACTATTTGGTTGGAAAAGAGCTCTGAGATCCTCGAGTCCAACTGTACCTGTCCACTACTAAACTATATCCCTGAGCACTTCACCTGTTCATCTTTTAAACCCCTCCAGGGATGGTGACTCAACCACATCCCTGGGCAGCTGTGTCAGTGCCTGACAATCCTTTCAGTGAAGAAATTTTTCCTGATGTCTAATCTGAATCTCCTCTGGTGCAGCTTGAGGCCATTTCCTCTGGTCCTAAGAAATGTGAGCCCCTGCAAGCACAGCCAGCTGCCTTTACTGCTGGCCTGGTCCCTGCCTATTCCCTCAGGTGCTGGGAGAGAGCATGAGAAGAGAACTGGCCTCATGGGCAAACACAGCAGCTCTATGAGGAGAACCCAGGGGTTTGTGAATGCTAAGCTAACAGACAATGTGCGCACAACCAGATGGTGTGCAGGCCTGGTCCCTCCACCTCAGAGGCAGCACTGGTGAGAGGGACTGGCTGGGATTCCTGCCTCTGAGGCGAGGCCCACAAAACCATACAATGTTCTGAGTTGGAAAGGACCTGCAAGGATCATTGAATCTAAATCCTCTCTCTGCACAGGACAACCCTAATATTCACACCATGTGTCTCAGGGCGCTGTCTAAATGCTTCTTGAATATTGTTAAGGCTTGGTGCCATTGTTGCTTCCCTGGGGAGCTGTTTCAGTGCTCCACCACCCTCTGGGTGAAAAACCTTTTCCTAATATTCAACCTAAACCTCCCCTGGCACATCTTCCTGTCATTCCCCCAGGTACTGTCTTTGGTGACCAGAGAGAAGAGATCAGCGCCTGCTCCTCTGCCTTCCCGTATGAGGGAACTGTAAACTGCTATGAGGTCCCCCCCTCAGTCTCCTCTTCTCCAGGCTGAACAGACCAAGTGATTTCAGCTATTCCTCATGCAGCTTCCCCTCTAGATCCTTCCTCACCTTTGTGGCCTTGTCTGGACACTGCCAGTAGCTTTATTTCCCTTTTATACTGCAGCAACCAAAACTGCACACAGTGCTCAAGATGGGGGTTGCACCAGTATGAAGTGCAACAAGACAATCACCTTCCTCAACCAGCTGGCAATGCTGTACTTGATACACCACAAAAGGTTGGCCCTCTTGGCTGCCAGAGCACACTGCTGGGTAATATTCAACTTGCCATAAACTCAAACCCCCAGACCCCTTTCTGCAGGGCTGCTCTACAGCCTCTTTCCCCAGTTTGTGTGTTTAGATTCATAGAATGGTTTGGGTTGGAAGAGACGTTAAAGATCAGCCAGTTCCACCACCCCTGCCATGGGCAAGGACACCAGACCAGGCTGCTCAAGACTCCATCCAACCTGGCCTTGAACACTTCCAGGGAAGGGGCATCCACAACTTCCCTGTGCAACCTTTGCCAATGCCTCACCACCCTCATCGTGAAGAATTTCTTCCTAATGTCTAATCTGAATCTTCCCCTTTCCAGTTTAAAGCCATTCTCCCTCATCCTATCACTACAAGCCCTTGTATAAAGCTCCTCCCCGGCTTTCCTGCAGCCCCTTTAGGTACTGGAAGGCCGCTATAAAGTCTCTCTGGAGCCTTCTCTTCTCCAGTCTGAACAAGCCCAACTCCCTCCGCCTGTTCTCCTGGGGAGGGTTCTCCAGCCCTCTGACCATTTCTGCAGCCCTCCTCTGGACCCACTCCAACAGTTTCATGTCCTTCTTATACGAGGGATAAGGTGTTCCAGGTGCAAAACCCCGCACTTGCCCCGCTGCCCCCCGGGTCAGGATCCCCTCACCGGTTACAGCGAGGCCCTGCCGGAGGAGGGCAGGAGGAGCCACCGCCCCGCCGCTGGGAAAGATGGCGCCGCTGCGGCCCTCGCACCTCACGGCGTTGCGGCCCTCGCACCTCACGGCGTTGCGGCCCTCGCACCTCACGGCGTTGCGGCCCATCCTCCGTGTCCTTCCGCCCGAGAAAATAGTTCCGTCCCGTCTCCCCCGGCCTCATCATTCCCAGCCTCTAGGGAAGGGCGAAAGGCCACCTGTGGGAACAGAGATCGAGCTCCCCGGCTGCAGGGTCAGCAGCCACCGGCGGCCGTCCCGGGCAGAGCCGGGGCCGCATCCCGCCGGGAACCACCGCTGCGCGTCCCTTGCTGCCATAGCGATGCGAACCTGGGCTCCCTCCGCCGGGGCGGGTCTTCCCGCCAATCAGAATCGGGGCGCCTGTGTGAGTGAGCCAATCAGGAGCGAGCACAGCCCCTTGGGCGCGGGTGACAGGAGGCGCCGCCGCTATAAAAGCCGGGAGATTAAACACCCAGGATCCCCAGCGCGTGCCTCCCGGAGCCGGGCATGCCGGGAGTTGTAGTTCGGGAGGAGGGGGGGCGCAAAGCCAAATTCCGGCTCCCTGGGATGTGGGATACCCTTGGAGGCATTCCCTCCTGGTCTGTCACTCAAACACATGCTCTGCTCTCGTGAGACCCTACTGGAATATCGTGCCCAGTTCTGAAATCCCCAACATAAGACAGATGTGGAACTGTTGGAGTGGGTCCACAGGAGGCTACGAAAGTGATCAGAGGGCTGGAGCACCTCTGCTATGAGAACAGGCTGAGAGAGTTGGGGTTGTTCAGCCTGGAGAAAAGAACGCTCTGGACAGATCTTATAGCAGCCTTCCAGTACCTGAAGGGGCTAGAGAAAAGCTGGGGAGGACCTCTTTACCGGGGGGTAACGGTTTTAAGCTGAAAGAGGGGCAATTTAGATTAGACATAAGCAAGGAATTCTTCATGATGAAGGTGGTAAGGCACTGGAACAGGCTGCCCAGGGAGGTTTTGGATGCCTCCTCCCTGGAAGTGTTCAAGGCCAGCTTGGATGGGGCCTTGAGCAGCCTGCTCTGGTGGGAGGTGTCCTATGAAATTCCCAAAAGGGACTTAATAACAAATGCTGCAGCCTGGTGTCTTTATGACAGGCTGCTCACTGCGCTGCATGATAAACCTGACAGCTTTAATGAGTTGCAATGTAATTTCCAGTGGCCTCAGGTAAAACACCCCCCTCTGGATTCCCTACCCATAAAGCTGCAAGTTTTGTCCAGCCTTAGTGTTCACTACACTCTGCTGTAAGATTACATACTTTATGAATGAATCCATTTGAGCGATCTGATATAATCCTTCTCCCTCTGGGGGAAACAGCAGAGCTCAACAAAAGAGGTGCTATCAGGCAGCTAAAACATCAGGTAGAAATGCACTGGGCTGACAGATGTGAACCAGTAAACTTTGAACATTGATATCTGATGGGAACAAGAGCACTATAAAGCTTCCTCCACTGGATATATACCATAAGGACTGTCAGAGCTCATATGCCATTAATGCAATTTAAGCAAATCTGGTCTGCACTACTCAGAGTCCAGAAATCAAAGCACCATTTCAGTACTCTGCCTGAGAACATACACATAGGTACTTGAGCGGCACAACAAAGCCTTTAGACCAAATCTCCCTGTGTGCTGGGGCGGGGGGGAGCAGCAGCTCTCTACCTCAATGCCAAACGGGAAAGTAGATTTCTGCCTCAGTCTGTGGAATAAACCAGATCCATGGGCAGAAATAATGGTGAAATATTCTCATATTCCTGACTCTCCTGATGTCTTTCCCTCTAAAGTAAAACACAACCTCTTCCTGTTCCACCCCTTGACTTGCTGCAGAATGGTTGATTACAAGGGCAGAGCTGGGAGAGAAGAACTGGGATTAGACTCTGCTCCCAAGGACAGGCTGGGTTTGTTCCCGGAGCAGAGAACGCCCTCCTTTCTTTAGAGAAAAAAAGGTGAGTGACAAATTGTGTTCAGGAATCACATAACTTCGTTAAATTGTTCTTTTGGGCCACAGTTGGCAGATCTGACAGTTTGAAGTGGTTGCAGTTAGTTGGAAACTTATTTTTCAGCTCCTGTGGTTTTCTGTGAATGTGAAAGCAATGTAGCAGGTATTCAGATTCTTATTATATTTTTTATATTTTTGTGGGTCTCCTTCTAGCAGCAAAGAAAATAATTTATAAAATGCAGGTTAGTGAGCTGTGTTGGAAGAGGGGCAAAAGCTTCTTTTGCATCTTATTTTTAATTGATTAAGTTTGAACAGATTAGGAGGTCAGAAGTATCTGTTATGGGGTGGTATCTGGTGGGCTTCCCTTTCAATTTTTGTGCTAATAATAATTTTGTGTGACTGGATTACATGGTTCAGCTGAAAACAAATAGACAGCCAGCCTCAGAAAGAAAAGCCTTTAAGCTACATTTTATATGAATAATTGCAAGCATTTATTCACTGTAAAATAGCCATAGAGCACCACCCCGTGGGGACTTACAATCCTGGGGTCTCAAAGCATTTCTCCTTCTGCATTTGCAGTCTTACAACAAATAACAAAGTATGCCCTTAGCTTTTCCTTTGCAGACATCATAATGCATATGATTTTTGCGTAGGGCATAGTGGTCTGTCACACAATGCTGTTTGCTTGCACAGGCTCCAGCTTGCAGCCCATCCTGTGCACGTGTTTAGGAGGCAGCCCTATACTGTATTCAGTGCCAGCTCTCGGAAATTCCTGTTATGATTCTCTCTTCTGCTCATTTCCTTCCACCTAGCACCCAGGGGACAGAGGGAAGACTGCTTCAGATTTGATTTTCTCAGGTGGAAGGTGGTTTGATATCTCAGCCCATCTCAACAACTGCTGCTGCCAACAGCAAGGAACCCAGGAACAGTGACCAAGGAGTTACTTGGAAGACTCCTGTAGCAGTGGGAACCTCTACCAGGTCACATCAGGCACACAGGAATCACTTGCTGAGGCAAGGGAATAAACAGGAATTTTTAAAACTCTTTGTTACATTTGATTTGTGCTAACTCACTGTGTTGCCTTCGGGTATCTGCAAGTTGTCATTTAGGGGCTGCATCCTATGGCAGCACTTAGATGACTTCAGATGTATCAAATAAAGGCGCTTTCTGCTGAGAGTTTTAAAATCCCATTATTATCTACTATTTTAAGGGCTTGTGTCTTTTAGTTAGTTGAGCACTGGGACCCTAACCATGCAGGCAGTCGAGAGCAAAGGATTTTATTTTCATCTGTGTGCTACCTTTTACAGCTAGGGTGGATGGGAGGTCAGTGCTGCTGGATGCACGCACAACTCTGCAGGGTTAACGCCTATGCCTTGGTGTAGGGTGATCTTTGTAGTTTGTTAATGGCTTTTGTATGACATGTTGTGTCCCAATGTTATTAATGTATTTTACTGCATGATAACTCCTCAGCTTTCTCTGGCAGCCCTCTCTTCTGCCTTTGAACTGTGTCACAGTTTGCATTGTCCCTCTGCAGAGCAGAGTCTGTAGAGCTTTGGTTACTGATTACAGAGATTTCCCAGATGCACATGAGCATCCCTGCATTCATGCCAGGCTTGTTTGTTTTTTTCAGGGAAGATGTTGGCAGCTTATTTTGATTGCCCTGGAGGCCCAGAAAATCTCTATGTGAAAGAAGTAATGAAACCACATCCAGGAGAAGGAGAAGTTCTTGTGAAGGTCTCTGCCAGTGCTCTGAATAGGGCTGATTTACTCCAGGTATATGTACGTTAAGCAGATATAGCCACCTGAAAATGACATCACTTCTTTTTCAAGCCCCTATCTGAAGTTTTGACAAATTGGAAGAGGTAAAAGGGATTGGGCCTGGTTAGCATTTGGGTGGGAGAGTTCAACAGAGCTGGAAGAAGAGAAGTCTGTTTATTCAGTAGGTGAGTGGTTAACTGTTTTTTACCTGAGTCACTGCAATGCTGGGGTGACATGGAAAAGCAGCTGCCTTTCAAGAACAGATATAAGACCAAAGCTCCGGTCTTTCTAGATGCTTAGACGATTCTCTGGGCATTTGAGATGAACATGACTTGTTCCACTGGCTCAATTCCAGTGGGGAAATCACATTCAAATTGTTAAGTCTGAGCTGCTTTAATTTGAGCTGAGAGCCACAAGCTGCAACTGGAGACCATAATGCTTCCCCAGCATGGATTGACCTGGGCAAAGCGAACTCACAACAAATTGAATATGCACACAGACTTTTAAGAATAAAACATACTCAGGAAGCAAGGGGTGTTGCCAGAGGACAGAAGATCCTCAAATTACCGTAAGACTTGCACAGTGCAAAATCAGGATTAAATAAATAGGAATCTAGTTTGGAGGCATGTGAACAAAATATTGCCCCTCATTACACCCATTGATGTGTGCCTTTTCCTCTTTGCCCTCTCTTTTCTTTTGTTTTAGAGGAGAGGGAAGTACCCTCCTCCAAAAGGAGCAAGTGATATTTTAGGCTTAGAAGCAGCTGGGAGCGTGATTGGTCTTGGACCTGGCTGCAAGGGTCGGTGGAAGACTGGTGATGCAGTGATGGCTCTGCTATCTGGAGGTGGCCAGGCAGAATATGTTACAGTACCTGAAGGCCACCTGATGCCAATTCCCAATGATATGACATTTATTCAGGCTGCAGCCATTCCCGAAGCTTGGTTAACAGCCTTTCAGCTGCTGCATTTTGTAGGTGAGGTGTATGTGGAAATCTATCCCACCAAAAGAGCTCATGTTCCTTTCTGTTACAAAATCCTCTGTTTGTTGCCTCCATCTGAATGCTGTTTGCCTTTGAAGAACTTTTTCTGTGTTACTGCATTCACATGGGTCAGAATCTGTTATGCCACACCCTAATCCTGAAATCTTGACCTAATCTTCACAGTCTCAACGTACTCTGCTGATTTTGTATTTACAAGGAAGAATATGGAAAGATGGGCAGTTTTCTTTTAGTCTGTATTCCTGTGCTTGAACAGCAGTTTCCATTAAGCCTAAACTCTGAAATAACTTACATGATCTCTGAATTGAAAACACATCCTAATTCTAAGTATTTGGCTTTGCTGCAAGCATGACCATATCATGGACTTTCTGACTAATTGCGTGTGGATCTACAGTAGGCAGCATCTTCCTGTACCTGTTTCACAGATACATTAATTTTTGGTAAATTCTTCTCTTAAAATATACACAAGTTCACTCTTCATTTTGAAAATGTGCTACAGAGACACTAACAATAGCACTTGCCAGGGTTTTCCTCGGTTGACAAATATCTGTTTTTTACCCCCATTAGCAGTAGTACCTAAAAGCTACTCTAAAGAACATGAGTTACAAACAAATACCTTTCCTCACTACCCAATATGCAGTCTCGTTTTGAGCAGTGTTTCTTACTGGGGGTCTGTGGTCAGTTAAGACCACATCCCCAGGACTACTCTGTGCCTCACTTCCAATAGCAATCAGTGGAACACAAACAAATGCGTTAGGGCAACTGGTAGATGGTAAAATGATAGGTAGAACTGGTCATTAACATGACCCAGCATTTCTGGCATTCCTTTGCTGTTGAGTGCCTGATTATTAACTGATTATTAAGTATTAACTTCCTCCGAATGTGTTTGCTGTTGGTGGCCCTGGACAGTCCCAGTATAAAAAGGCTCACTGCAGTGACCTAAGCAATTTGGCCACAGATGCCCAGAACCGGACCAGGACAAGCTAAAGTCATTCCATTGAAGTTGGTGAAAAGGCGTCCTGTTGGCACAATGCCAGCTGTATTAGTTCTGGATTTGTTTATTTTATGAAGGACTTGAAGATGTAAACAAAGCCCACTCAAGGGCATCTCTTTCAGCTTCCTCATCGGTATTTTCCACGCTGATCATCCAAAAGTGATGCCAAAAGGATTCCAATTCCCATTTGTGTTCTCGTGCAGGTAAAATACAGAAGGCTGAGAGAGTGTTGATCCATGCAGGAGCTAGTGGAGTTGGTATGGCGGCCATTCAGCTGGTGAGGCTGGCAAAAGCTATCCCCATCGTAACAGCAGGAACTCAAGAGAAACTGAAAGCAACAGCAAATGCTGGAGCAGCTGTGGGGTTCAACTATAAGACTGAAGATTTTAGTGAAAAGGTCTTGGCGTTCACCCAAGGTCAGAATCTCTATGTGAAAGACACTGTTATAGTTGAGGAAGTGCACCTTCTAGCATATACGCACATACACTCAAATTTCAACTGCCACCTTGGCTGGTGAAGGAGCAGACAGTAATGACCTTGTTAGTACAACCTAACATCCCGTTCAGCCACAGAATCTGTCTTTCCATAGTTTAATTGTGCTATTTTCTGCATGGACTCTCTTTGGCTTTGTGTTCATTTGGGGTCCAAATATTGTGCCTGTGTTATTGTTGCCTCCACAAAGAAGTGTGGAACCAAAACCTTGCACTTGTCCTTGTAAGTATTTCAACATGGGAACAAAACTTAGTGCTCTTACTGTTAGAAGAAATTAGCTTTTCTAAGCATTTGAGGTGGCTTATAACAGTCTGCATCTGGATATCCATAATGATTCTTTTTTTTGTGCCTCATTCTAAAATTCCTTGCAAATCATTGAGCCCATTCTTAATTTCAGTAGAAAATTTAAATAAGAGTTGCAGGATTGATTCTGTACCTATAAAGAACAAAGTTTTAGTTTTGCCTGAAATTATTCCACATTTAATAGAGCTCAACTACGTTGCTGAAATCACTTCTGTTTCTATTTGAGGTTCTGGAGTAGATATGATTTTAGATTGTGTTGGTGGCTCGTACTGGGAGAAGAATCTCAACTGCCTGAGTATGGATGGCCGCTGGATTATTTATGGACTGCTGAGTGGAGGTGAAGTACACGGAGATTTGCTTGCAAGGCTGCTTTCCAAAAGAGGGAGCATCCATACAAGTCTATTACGATCACGAGACAAGGAGGCAAGTAATGGCTATCAACAGTGTACACAGTTTGATCTTGAAGTTGATGGTAGTTTTGAGAGCTTTCAATACCAGTGCTAAAGCAGAATCTAATGCATTATTGCCAAAAAAAGCACCACCTTGAACTCTTAGTACATATTTGGGAAAACATTGCAAAATTACATTATAATTTCTCTTTTCTATTTTTATCAAATGCTTCCCTTTTAGAACTACTAAATCAGAGGAACGATACCAAGGACTTCTTAATGTATTTCATGAGTACCATAATATAAAGATTTGGCCTAAGAACAAACAAAACTCAATGGTCAAGCAACTTCAGAGAAAAAAGAAAAACTTCTGTTAGATCATTTTTCAATTTAGAGGCTAAGGCCATTTGGATGCCCATAAATTACCAAGGAAAAATCACTTTATGTGGAAAATTCTCAGATATTACAGTAAAAGACAGTAGTGCAGAGCCCAAGGACAGAGTCTGTCCATGGTTTAAAACATATTACTCTCAATAACTTTACCATTTTGAGTTTAAATGGTCCTGCACTGAGCTCATACAACTTTTTTTTGAGAATTTAATTCAGCTAAAATATAATATATCTAAAAGTTTTCTTCTTGTTTCTACTTTTCTGTACTTGTTTGTCAGATGTGTACACGTCCATCTCACCATGTCAGAAAGTGTCTTGAGAATTGTACACCTTTTGTATGCTGTGCTTAGAGATACCTTTGGGAATAGAAATGATTGGAAATAATCTTAAAAATGCTTTTTTTCTTCAGTATAAGGAACAGCTGGTGAATTCTTTCACAGAAGATGTGCTGCCATATTTTTCTAGAGGAGCCTCTCCTTATCTCCAGCCACTTGTTGACAGTGTTTACCCTCTGCATAAGATTGCGGAGGCACACAGGATCATGGAAGAAAACAAGAATATTGGCAAAATTGTCATCGAAATGCCTGCATCGTCCTAAAGAAAGCCCTACTGCTGTAGTTGTTTCAGGAACAGAATTGTTAGGAATGTTTGACAAGCAAAGAATCTGTTGTTTCTGCTTCTGATTTATTTTGGGAGGATGCCAAAGTGGAGGGGTAAAGCAAAGCAAGGCAGGATGGGTTTTAATAAAAAGATTCACATTGCAGCTCTAGCATTGTGTCTTGAACACATGAACAAAATCCATAACAATTGCCATCCAAAGGGACCTTGACAAGCTTGAGAGGTGGGCCTGTGCAACTCATGAAGTTGAACAAAGCCAAGTGCAACATAGTGCACCTGGGTCAGGGCAGTCCATGATTTCAATACAGGTTGGGAGACAATATGATTGAGAGCAGCCCTGCGGAGAAGGGCTTGGGGGTGCTGGTTGATAAGAAGCTTGACATGAGCTGGCAATATGCACTTGCATCCCAGAAGGCTAACTGTGCCCTGAGCTGCATCAGAAGAAGTGTAATCAGCAGGATGAGGGAGGTGATTCTCCTCCTCTGCTTCACTCTGCTGAGACTTCACCTGGAGTACTGCATTCAGTTCTGGAGTCCTCAGCACAGGAAGGACTCCAGCAAAGGAAAGATCTGTTAGAGATCAGAGGAGGGCCACAAAGATGATCAGAGGGCTGGAGCACCTCCCAAACGAGGACATGCTGACAGAGTTGCGGCTCTTCAGCCTAGAGAATAGAAAGCTTCAGGGAGACCTTATAGCATTCTTCCAGTACTTAAAGGGGGCCTACAGAAAAGCTGAAGAGGGGGCTTTTTACTAGGAAGTGCAGAGACAGGATGAAGTGGAACAGTTTTAAACTGAAAGAGAGAATATTTAAATTAGATATTAAGAAGAATCTTTTCCCTGTGAGGGTAGTGAGGCACTGGAACACGTTCCCCAGATAAGTCATGGAAGCCCCCTGGAGGTGTTCAAGACCAGGCTGGATGAAGCTTTGAGCAACTTGATTCAGTGGAAGGTGTTCCATGGCAGGGGAGGTGGAACAGGATGATCTTTAAGGTCCCTTCCAGTACAAGCCATCAAAATGCAGAGACTGCCAGGCACCAACAGGCTACTTGGTGATTGTTCTGCTCTACTCTGCACTGGTGCTGCCCCACTTCAAGTACTGTGGGCAGTTGTGGGCATCACTATAAAAAAGGATATCAGGGTACTGGAGAGTGTACAGAGGAGGCCACAAAGCTGGTGAAGGGCTTAGAGGAGAAGCCGTATGAAGAGTGGATGAAGTGACTTGGTCTGTTCAGCCTGGAGGAGACTGAATAGAGACCTCATAGCAGTTTACAGCTCCCTCACAAGGGAAGGAGGAGGAGCAGGCACTGATCTCTTCTCTCTGGGGACCAATGTCAGGATGTAAGGGAATGGCAGGAAGAAGTGCCAGAGGAGGTTTAGGTTGGATGTTAGGAAAAGGTTCTTCACCCAGAAGGTGATGGAGCACTGGAACAGGCAACTGAAGCAGTCGTGGTGCCAAGCCTGACAATATTCAAGATGCATTTGGACAATGCCCTCAGACACATGGTGTGAATGTTGGGATTATCAATGCATGGACAGGAGTTGGACTCCATGATCCTTGTGGGTCCCTTTCAATTCTCTACACTCTGATTCTATGACAGACAGCCTGGGACTCTGTCTCTTTCCTGGGCTTTCCCACCCTGTATTCCACCCTTCACCTATGATAGAATTGTTTGGTTGGACAAGACATTTGAGACCATTGAGTCCAAGTGTTCCTGTCCACTACTAAACCATATCCCTGAATACCTCATCTGCTCATCCTATAAACACCTTCAGGGACGGTGATTCAACCGCTTCCCTGGGCAACATCTTCCAGTGCCTCATAACCTTTTCAGTGAAGAAACTTTTCCTGATGTCTGTTCTGAACCTCCCCCGGCGCAACTTGAGGCCTTTTCCTCCCATCCTGTCGTTGGTTACTTGGGAAAAGAAACCAAAGCCCGCCTTGCTACAACCTCCTGGACTTCTCCAGGAGAGGAAATGTTCTCAATTTGCACCAGGGGAGGTTCAGATTAGACATCAGGAAAAGCTTCTTCACTGAAAGGCTTATCGGGAGGTGGCTGAGTCACCATCCCTGCAGGTGTTTAAGGGACGTGCAGATGAGGATCTGCTTCAGTAGTGGACAGGCACGCTTTCTTCCAGCCAAAGGCTTCTGATTCTATGAACCCCCTGCTCCCGAGGCGCTGCGGCGGCTGTGGGGCTGCCCGCAGGATGCGCTGCACGCCGGGGACAGCGGAGGAGCGGCCCCGGGGCCGCCGTGGGAGGCGGCGGAGTAACCACGGCGTAGGATGCCCGCTCGCACCCCGCGGCTGGGGCGGGCGCGCCGGGCGAGGGGCGGAGCGATAGGCGGGACCACAGCCAGGGCCGGGCCCGGGGGGGGCGTGGCCACAGGCGGGGCGGGACGGAGGGGTGGGGCCGCAGAGGCTCCTCCCCGCGGCCGCGGCGGCTGCGGGGGGCGGGGAAATGGGCGGGGAAATGGGCGGAGCCACGGGCGGGGCAGGTCACGTGCCTCTCCTCCCGCCCATTGGCGGGGCGCAGCGCCCCGCGCGGTGCACGCTGGGATAACATCCGGGTCCTCTCTCGCGGCCGGCGGCGGCTCCGTCGCTGTTGTTGTTTCTCTCCCAAGCGGCAGCCGCCCCCTTCTTCCTTTAACCGGCGCCATGGCGATGCAAGCGGCCAAGCGAGCCAACGTGAGTGCGCCCCCCGCCCCTGCCCGCCTCAGCCCCCGTGAGGAGGGAGCCCCCGGGCCGGCGCTGAGAGCAGGCCTTACCGCCAGGCCTGGGCGCCTCCCTCGTCCCTGGCCAAGAGGGCCTTCCCCCTCCGGGCAGGCCTCTTGTTTGAGAGAAACGCGTCCGGTTTGCAGCTGGGGGCTGCTGGTTGACAGCCGGCTGAGCGTGAGCCGGTAGTGTGCCCAGGTGGCCAAGAAGGCTAGCAGCTTCCTGGCTCGTGTCAGCCACTGTGTGGCCAGCAGGAGTAGGGGAGCGATCGTCCCACTGTGCTCGATGCTGGTGAGGCTGCACCTCGAATCCCGTGTTCAGTTTGGGGCCCTTCGGTTCAGGAAAGACATTGAGTTGCTGGAGTGCATCCAGAGTAGGGCAGCGAAGCTGGTGAAGGGTCTGGAGCACAAGTGTTATGAGGAGCAGCTGAGGGAACTGGGGTTGTTGTCCAGGCTCTTGGTTGTTGTGCCTTAATGTAAACTGCATTGGTGCAGAGCTGCATGGGCCAGCCTGCAGTGCACACCCCAGAATCTGCATTTTCCATTTCCCTGAGATTCGAAGAGTAGTCTGGAGCACAAGTCTTATGAGGAGTGGCTGAGGAAACTAGGGTTGTTTAGCCTGGAGGAGGCTGAGAGGAGACCTTATTGCTCTCTAAAACTACTTGAAAGGAGGTTATAACGAGATGGGTGCTGGGCCCTTCTGCCAAGTAGCAAGTGATAGGACGAGAGGAAATGGCCTCAAGTTGTACCAGGGGAAGTTTAGTTTGGATATTGGGAAAAAATTTCTTTACCAAAAGAGTGGTAAAGTGTTGGAACAGGCTGCCCAGGGAAGCGATGGAGTCTCCTTCCCTGGAGGCGTTTGGAAAATGTGTCAGTATGACACTTTGGGACATGGTTTAATAGGCACAGTGGTGTTGGGCTGACGGACGGACTGAATGGTCTTTGAGGTCTTTTCTGATCTTCATGATTCTATGTGGAGGGTTAACAAAAAAAGACCGGTGAAGCACAGGGACTCTCAGTGATGCTTGTCCCAGGATTTACCATATAGGCTGCTGCTGTTAAAGTCTGAAGTGTGCTCTGTAGATCTAACATGCTATATGTTGTTTCTGCATCAGATTCGGCTGCCTCCAGAAGTTAATCGAATCCTATATATTAGGAATCTGCCATATAAAATCACAGCAGAGGAAATGTATGATATTTTTGGGAAATATGGACCTATTCGACAAATCAGAGTGTAAGTATTTTGGATTCCTTTGAAAAGTTAAGGGGTTTATCTCCCTTAGTATATGTTATGTGTCACTATTCCTATTGCAGTAAGTAGCAACTGGATTTTGCAGCTGAAGAAGTTAAAACACCGTTTAGCGGTATCCCTGTGTGCCAAAGGGGGAAGTGATGACATTTCTCTTATGTTTGAATTTGTTAGGAAATAGTATGACCGGTAGGTGGAGTGAAAAAGGTTAAAGTTGATGTGAGCTTAAGTAAGTTGCTAAAAATACAAGGAACTTGCTCTCGTGAGTAGATCTTAAATACAGCAAACCTGTAACCGTAACTAAAAGTAAAAACAAGAAAGGCAAAATTTGAATACAGGCAGTTTTCATGCTTAGTAGATACTTGACTAATGGGAAAATGGAGGTATTGCTATTGCTGTTGGACCTGTCAACCAGAAACAACTCTTGGTGCACCAGATACAGTTTATCCCCCAGCCACCTTTGTCCATGGATAATAGCTATCTGACTGTAATTTTCTTCTAAAATGCATTGAGATTGTACATGTGTACAGCAAATCTGAGGCTTCTCTCTTTTGTTATTTGAAATATTGAAGACCTGAGCTGTGATGTTCCTTGTTATCCTGAGTAACCATAGTTTCACCTGATTATTATTATGTTCTGCCAGGTTTCTAGCAGAAAGAGTTGGCTGAATGAAGCTGGAACTCAGGGAGAGCTTTTGAGAGCTATTAGGTTGGAGTATTGATGCTCCTACAAAAAAGGTTTTTTTCCCCCTTCTGAAAAATATTTAGATAGGGGAGGAGGAGGAAACAACACTTGGTGTTTAATACTTTAAAAGAAAGGGTTGTAAGTAACATTTTAGTACATATACAAATAGAAAGGAAATGTAGTTTATATTTGATACGGATGTATTTGTACTGCCTTTATCCAGACATTGGCATAATGATCGGCATCTCTGAGTTCTCAAGTAGATTGCTGATGGGATTAGTGCAGAATGTATCAGTGTAGTTTATATCACTCTGTTTCCCCACGCTCCAGGCCTGGAGTGGATAATTTATGCATAGTATATTTAATTGGTTTGGCTGTGCAGGATGTGAATATGTGAAGAGCTAAACAGACCAAACCATAGTACCCCAAATAGAAGTGCTTATTCCAGAGCTGTAGTTATTAGAAATTTTTATTCAGTATATAGAACAACGTGAATTTGGAGATGGAATTGCCTTCCGTAAACAAACAGGGACAGGGGAGCATGTGCTGCTGATGCTGTGCTGGACTGTGTCACTAGTGAGATCCTCATTCAGGAAAGGGAACAAAAGTGACCAGGAAAGTGTCTGAAGGAAAAAGGAACAGTGTAAACTTGCTGCTTGGCTAAAAGGGCCAAAATCTTCCTGGACTAATATTTGAGGTTTCTGAAACCGTGTAGGTTGGAACAGCGTGACAGTGGGACATAAAGAGTTCAGACCTTTCGGGAGAGCTTTTCATCAGAACAATGCACTGGCTTTCTGGTCTGGCGGGAAGCCAAATGCAGCCTCCCCCAAGTCGTTCAGAATTGCTGAGTTACTTTGGTTTCCTCAAAACACTGAACATTGTCTCAAGAGGAGGCATAACGTGGAACTCCCTTTCTAATCACTCTTGTGCCTTGTGCAGGTTTTATCCCATTCTCTTTGTTTTTGTAAGCACCTCGGTGTGGATATGCGCGATACCATTTGTCCACAGGAGTTCTCTTAGAAGCAGGCTCCCTAGAGACAGTTCTTCTATTAACCGTGCTATAACTGTCTTTTATCCCAGATTTAGGCTCTGCAGTCTCTTTGGGCTGGTTAGTGTTATCTGTCCAGACATGTCTCCTGTCCCTCCAGTGAAGGAAATCAAATCGATGGTCCAATAGGTGATGGCTGTGTGTCTGGAGTGGTCTTGCACCTGCAGGGCTGTTGTGACTTGAGATTGACTTTGCGTGTGCTGAGAGCTGTATTCCATCCTAGGGAGACATCTGATCCAGACATCCATTAACTGACAGCCTAGTATTGTAATATTAAATAAAACAAGCTAATTGCTGTAATAAAAACTTAAAGTATTTCCCGCAATGTGACAGCCACTAACAGCAACAGCTTCTGATTGCTGTTGTGGAGAGGTGAATTCCCTATGGAGCATTATGCAGCATGTGCTCTGTCATGTTTTCCTGTTTTCTCTGACTCTGAACTGTAAGTGGAGATTGGTGTGGAAAGCAGGTGTGTATTTTTATATCTAGAAAAAAAATAACGATAAATTGTTTTGTAGCAAAGTTGCATTGGTTAATCTAATCTTAGTTACTGCTAAAGACTGGTAGAACTGTTTCATTTTGTTTGACATTAAAACCAATCTTGCTCTGCAGTGGGAACACTCCTGAAACTAGAGGAACAGCCTATGTGGTCTACGAAGATATCTTTGATGCCAAAAACGCTTGTGATCACCTGTCAGGATTCAATGTGTGCAACAGATACCTTGTCGTTCTGTACTACAACGCAAACAGGGTACGTACACTTGGAGGGGTTTAAATTACCTGGGAACGTAGGACAAAATAAAACTCCATCTGAAAAGGCAGTTGCTTTGATATTTTTAAGAAATAAATCCAAACCTCTAGAAGGAATGGATTGGATATGTTGTCAAGATTTCATTTTTACTTCGTGAATCGTGTGCAAAAAAAGTACCTTTGGTCCAAGAGTGTTTCTGGTGAGTGTATTTGTGAGAGAAGGGGAAGCAGGGGCCTTAAAACTACACAGGTGCAAAAGGGTGGGAGATCTTGTTTGCAGGTAGAGAGTCTCTGGTTCTTTCTGTTCTGTTACTGATGGTGTCCAGGTTACTGTGGCCTTTCCAGGGTGAAGGATGGAGCAATGCTGTTTGTGTGATGCTGATACAGTTCATAATGATGGGCTTTGTGGATACAGGGAAATAGTGTGTTGTAAGATGAGATTTTTTTTTCTTCTCACATCTTTTATTTTTCCTAATTACAGGCATTCCAGAAGATGGACACAAAGAAGAAAGAGGAACAGCTTAAGCTTCTCAAGGAAAAATATGGAATTAATACAGATCCACCAAAATAAACTTGAGCTTTTTAGAAAACTGTTCTCAAGCCCTGCTGTTGAGTTTTTGAACTAAACATAGGAATGTTCAATGAGTATAACTCTCTTTAAATTTGGCAAGCTGTAATTTGACTCTTTCAATCTCCAGTTTAGAAGTAAATAAATGTAAGACATCAGAAGATCTCCTGCAAGGTCAAATTCCCCTGAGTGGGCACAGCTTCTCCGTTTTGTAAGAGTGACCTGGTAAATGCTGCATAACCACCTGTTTGTAGCAAGGCCTTACTCAATGGAACTGAGCCCTTTGAGTGTGTCATCCCTCCTGAAGGTCTGCTTGGTCAATCCAGAGAGCTCAAGGGCTCCGAACGAGCTGCCTACAGAGAGGTAAATCTCACTTGCTACTTCCTGATGGTGGAGTGTTGCAACTTGTCTCCCTGCCACAGGGAGGTCTGTGCTTTTTTAAAAAGAACCAAGTGTGGTTTGATAGTTTGTCACACCTGTATATACTGTACGCAATTTATTGAGCCTTTCTCCCTCTGGGAGTGTGTAAAAGAGCCAGATTCTATTTCATGATCATTAGGAAGAAAGCAAGCCCAAATACATGTTTATAGCAAAGTCTCTTTCACAAACCATAGAAATTGAATTGCCTTTTAAAATGATCCAGTGGCTTAGGTGACCAGTCCAAATAGCTTGTTCCCAGTGCCAGAGAGGAAACTGCTGAGATGCAGTAAAATGTCCTTGCTCTAACAATGCATTACTGCAAGGCTGACTTAAAGGTGTAGGAGATTGTTACTGGGGTGCCAGGTTTGTACTGCAGTTAGCAGGAGCGGCAGGAACGCGCTTAATGCCTGTTAAATGAAATAGAGAACACCCAACCAAAAGCAGAGGGTAGATGATGGTGATAATTTTAGACCCTTGTCCTGTGATTGTTTCATACTTTGTGTTTGAACTGTAATATATTTCATGTTCATAAATTTGAGATGCAGTGTCTGGTGGAGGAAAAAACATTCAAATTTTTTGGCTCTTTTTTTCCGCATCCATGTCCAGTGAATAAAAATTAGTGTGATCAGAGATGGCATAACCAGTGTACTTTGGGAATGGCAAGGAATAACCTGTGCCTCTTCTGAACCAGCTGGAAGTCATGTGAATGTCTGGCAGCATCTTGCCCCTCAGGAGGGTTTATGTGCTTGGATGTGGTGTTTACCTCCCTGACCAGACAGCTCCCGGCCAGCACAGAGCCTGGACAGATGCAAATGTACTTTGCCTGAGGATTTGTCATTCAATTTAAATTTTTTTTCAGTGTGTTATACTGTCATAAGGGACTGGTTCCATTTTTGTATCCTTAGATTTTTGTTGAAATCTATTGCTTAAAAAGACCCAATGCTGTTCTTGTGTCCATTTAGTAAAAAAATAAATGTGTTTCTACGTAGTTGAGTGTTTTCATCAAGACTTGCTTGATGCTGTGCTCCTTTTGCATGTAACCTTCCCTTTTAGAAAGGATGTCACTCGTCACCTGAGTGCTTGTAAGAACTTGGAGAGCATCCGTCACCGAACGTATGTGAATGTTCATGTGTGGTCAGCACTTGAGGGGTGGGGAAGGGCACCTGGCTATGGGTACCAGTGTCAGGCTCTCAGAGGGAGGAGGTTCCATGCGGTTGCCGTGTGCTGTGCACCTTGTCCTTCAGCTGGGAGGAGCAGGAAGGGTGGTGTTGACGCTGAGCTGACTGTTTCACCCTCAGCGGCAGGGAGGAGGTGACTGAAATGGCTCGGTTATCATTTCAGTTTTGGATGGTTGAAATCCCATCCTGTGCCTGATGGGGGAGTGTCCTGCTGGGACGGGTCTCCTGTTGCAGGCAGACATTAGGCGTGTGAGAGGGAGCTACATTTAGTGTGTGTAGTGAAAAGCCTTATCCTTACTCTGTGGTTCTTCCATGCCCGTGTCTTTCCCTTAAAACCGAAGCTGCTTTTTGCAGCCAGAAGCTTGCAGGCCCTAGTGAGGTGTTCTGGAGCTCCTTGGCAGCTGAACTGTGGAAACGCAGAAGCTCTGCTGCTATGTCATTGTCAGCTTTCCTGCTTGCCCAGCCCTGTGCTGTTTCTCCCGTCGAGTGCAGCTGTGATGCACACACATTAAATGCAAAGCAGCTGTCATCTGCTGTCCTTGTGCTTGGGTGAATTGTTGCTTTTCCCGCCCTAGATGAGCGTTCAGGTCTTGCCCATCAGATCAATACAAACCTTAACTTTCTTAGGCAAACACCTCCTGACCTTAAAAGAATCATAGAATGGTTTGGGTTGGAAGGGACCTTAAAGATCATCCAATTGTAATCCCCTGCCATGGGCAAGGACATATCCTGCTAGATCAGGTTGCTCAAAGCCTCATCCTGCCTGGTCCTGAACACCTCCAAGCACAACCTGAGCATCTATGACTTCTCTGGGCAACCTCTTCCAGTGCCTCACCACCCTCACATGAAAAACATTTTTCCTAATATCTGATCTAAATCTCTCTCAGCTTAAAACTGTCATCCTTCGTCCTCTCCCTGACAAAGAGCTCCTCCCCAGCTTTCCTGTAGCCCCCTTTAAGTACTGGAAGGTTTCTCTAAGGTCTCCCCTGAGCCTTCTCTACTCTGAACAATCGGAACTCTCTCAGCCTGTCCTCCTATGGGAGGTGCTTCAGCCTCCTGATCATCTCTGTGGCCTTCTTTGGGCCTTGCTCTAACATCCATATTCAGATCCATGTTTACATTAATTAAATCCTTTGGGAGGGCTTACTTCTATGTGAACATTCACAGATTTTTGAAGGTTACAACCTCCCTATATATACATATTCACATGCTAAACACTGGGGTAACTGGGGCCATTTACAGCAGTTGCTGGCATTTAGAAGGCCTCTTGCTGTAACAGGAACTGGAGGTGTTTGTTACTATGCTGAATTTATGCTTCTAATGATTACTGATAATAAAATATCGAAGTGTTAATGATAGTGCCACATGGTGCCGGCCTTGTTTAAAGTCATATTCAGATACCACATTGCTTCTATCAATAGCAGAGAGCAGGGTGCTTGCACTTCAGTGTCTGTTTTGGTGACGATTTGATGCTGTTTGAAAAATATATATAAAAGCAATTCTTTAGGGTAATAAGATTAATAAAAATTCCTTCAATGAATCCTCGAGATCAGCAGCTTTTGATTTCTCTGAGAGCTCAGCTGCTGCCTTTCATTAAATATTCCATTTCATACTTTTTCTTCTAGTGCCTGTTCAGGGCTTTCAATGTCCCTGCACATGTAAAATGAAATAATAATTTGTACCTGCAAGACAGAAGGAATGGAAATTGAATGCCCAGAGGATTGTTTTGATGAGGTCTGCTCGAGATTTTGTTTGAAATGTAATATCAAAGGACAGGGAAATGAGTTCAGTTATATGAATGGCAGAGGGCGCAGCAAATAAGGCAGATGTTGCCAGCCTTGTACTCTGCATCTGTGCTGGGTTTTGTGTTTGCTCACTCACTTCCCATTTAATTTTTCAGGAAGTAGGGCATGAAATTAAGCCTGGAAGGTCATATTTTTCCATTGATGCTGTTTAGAAATTAGTAACAAGAGCATATCTGATTACACAGGCAATGACAGTAAATTTTTTCCAATCCATTATACAGTGGTAATAATTATATACTGCGTTGATCGATGATACAATTAAATAAATTAAAGCATTTGCAGTCAAATAAAGAGCTGAAGATTACATTTCCTTGAAGACTTAATTTCCCTAAGTATCACAAAGCACAATTAGTTTTCCTTTCAGATTTTTTTTAATGAAATTGGCATGAAAAATGTAATAATCTCTGCCTCCAACAAAGGTCTCTGCAGAGAAAGGGTGATGAGAGAGCAAGCTTCATCACCCAGCTGTAATAAGGATTTTACAGACTTGGTAATGGCTGGGCTGTACCGCTGAGGGCAGAAGTGCACAGCAGCTCTGCAGATAGAGACGATAAGACAGAGCATGATCAGCTCTTAAGGCCCAGCAGGAACGTGTGTTTCACTGCTAAGAAACAGCAGAACCAGCGGGGCAGAGCGATGCTTTAGACACAGCAGAAGCTTGCCAACAGCAGGGCCACTAAATGTCAGAGAGGACACGCGGCTGTTCCAGGTACGCTGAGGCAATACTTTGCATTGCTTTTCACTTTTGAGGCACCCAGGAAAGGTCCCAAACCAGATCATTTATGGGTTTTTTTTTCTATTTTTAATGAACAGCTGACTTCAGCCGGCACGTCAGCAGGAGCAGCTTTAGACCAGTGTGCTGAACCAGGCTGTGTCTGACAGGAGCAACAGGACTACCTTACACTTAACTGTGACATTTCGAGGAGCTCAAACCTGCAACTGCTGCAGTGCAGCCCGCGATCCGTAACCCAGAGCTGAAGCCAAGACCAGCACCAGAGTCTGGGGCAGTAGCAAATGGGACCAGGACTTTGGAAAAGCATTCAGGAATCAAACCCCGTCAGGTCTAATTTCTTATTTGTTAACAAGGAATTAGCCTGTCCTAAATAGAAGAACTAGTAACGTAACATGGATGTGTAACCTTGCTGCTCCAATTAGTTTAGATTTCCACAAAAAAAAAAAATAGGGTCCCTAAAGGCTTTTTGCTTCTTTACGGAGAGGGGAGCATGAAAAAAAATTACTGCACCAAACCTTAGTGAAGAGTCTGCAAGAGACGGAATTTAGGGGCTTATTAATTAACAAACTTAAATGCAACATTGCGGATAAAATGAACATCTGGAGAAAGAAGAGCATGAACTGTAGTCACTGGCCAGTCTGCCAGTCTGGCTTTTCTGTGCTCCTTTTCTCTCCCATCTCCAGGAGGTATCACCTGGAGATGTCTGTGTAGCTTTGCAGTCTCTCTGCTTGTGCTGGGTATGTTCTCCTTACAAACTTCTGCAAGAAAAGAGCTCACCACCTGCTTGAAACCTTTGCATCAAAAAAAAACATTAGTTGAAAACTATACAAATAGTTTTCAGTCAAGAAATAAAAATAACATAATCAAATTATAGAATCTCAGAACGGTTTGCTTCAGAAGGGACTTTAAAGATCATCCAGTTCCACTCCCTATGCCATGTTCAGATCAGGTTGCTCAAAGCCCCATCCAACCTGGCCTGAACACCTCCAGGGATGGGGCATCCACAACTTCTTGGGGCAACCTGTTCCGTGGCATCACCATCCTCACAGCAAAAAATTTCTTCCTAATGTCTAAATCTCCCCTCTTTCAGCTTAGAAGCGTCACCTCTTGTCCTATCACTGATGCTCTTTTTTTCTACAGCAAAGGGGAGAAGCAAGCCAGAATGTGAGAAATCAAATTTAGGCAAAGCAAAATAACGAGACGGAGGCAGCGTTACTGATCAGGTCCTCTTCTTAAAACCACGCAACACATTCATCCATCTCCAGGAGAGGAACCAGAATTTTGTGAATTCATATAACCACCAAATGAAGTATTTCTCAATCTCATGTGTCAGGAGCCCAGCACACAAAGTAAGTTTGCAGGTTATATAAACAGCTTCAGGAGATTCAGCCTATAAAACCCCAGTGTGTTCAGTTTACATCTGGTTTTGTAAGATGGATGCACATCATTCTGCTCTTCTTTATCCCGTCTCAGCTCCACTAGAATCTTTTTACGCTAGTTTTACTGTTGCAAACGCAGAGAAGAGAACCAGCATTGCACACCTTTGAGAAGCATCACTTTCCACCTCTTCAGCAGCCAAATTTTGACCAGAGTTGAGGGACCACCGGCAGGGCAGCAGAGGAGAGTCAAGAAACCTCTCTGTCCCAGCAGCTCTTACTTAAACATTCCTGGCACCTCTGGTCCTATGGAAATCATCCATTGGGCCATCTAGCAGTACATGGAATTACATGCATTTCATAGAAGAGAAATAATTAATAACAAACAGGTTAATTGTTTGAAGAACTTCTTATACACCAAAAAGAATCCCGGTGGCCAGAGGAAAGCAGAAACACGGGAACCAGAAACTGTAAAGTAGCAAGATTTTATTGGTTTTATATATATACTTTTAATTCTTAAATGAGACAGTATTTTTCAAAACAGCAGCAAGCAGAACGTACAAGTTGAGAAAAGTGGCAGCGCAGGTAACTCGGTTTGGCTAATGCCCGTTCATGTACGAGGCGTACATTGGATTGTTTTGAGCACCTTTTGTTTTTTGTTGTTGTTGGTTTAAGTGTACAGTAAGGCAGTGGTTTTTCAGTAAGGACTATATATATATTTATATTTATATATATTTTCAATCATCACTGTGAATTCTTCTGACATGCAAGTTAAATAAAATGTACAACCTGAAAATGTTACAACGGCAGACATTTTTCCCAAAGCAAAGCTTGTAATAAAAGGCAAATACTGACACCACAAAGTTAATAAAAGAGGAAGAAGGCATAAGAAACCAAACGGCAGGCGCTATTGACAGGACAGCTTGAGCAGGGAAGATTTGGATTCCAGTGAAGATTTCTCCCGCTGCTGGCAAGGCGAGAAAGAGCAGATGGTTATTAACAGATGTCTCCAGCCAGCTCCCTCTAGAAGATTCACTCTAACCTGAGAAGCTCCACGTCAAAGAGGAGAGTGGCATTGGGAGGGATGACCCCAGGGTGGCCTGTGGCTCCATAGGCCATCTCAGGTGTGCAGGTCAGCTTTGCTCTTTGTCCTAAGCTCATCTGGGTTTTGGATGTTAGAGAAAAGAAAAGAGAACACAAAAAACTAGCATTAGGAGGAAAACAACAAATCACTGTGTGGCAGATTTACAGAATTAAGGAGAGTTGAGATCACTAGATTCATCTTTCAGCTTCAAGCTGAAGCTACCACAAACAGCTCAGACATAGGTCTCCTGACTCCTCTGGCTTCTCACAGCAGTTACTTAAACTGCCAGAGCCAGTCTGGGAGTCACACAGAGGCTTTTTAATGCATACTGTGGCCCATCCTGACTAACCTGGAGTAAGCTGTAGGAGGTGTGAGTTCCTTCTGCAGAGCACAGGGTACGTGTCACACCATCAGCGGGCATTAAGAAAAACTCTCAGTAACAGACAGGATGAGTGCTTTGTATTCATGAGAGATCAGGGCCAAAACACAGTTAGGTTCAGCTTCTCTGAAAAGCCTTCAGCAACACTTTTTCCTTCTTCAGCCACCACCAGGGACTTCAAAACCACTGCTCAAACGCTGATGCTGTAGGCACCCAATTTTCTGCTGTTGGGCAGGTGCAAAGCAAACACTGATGCAATCCTGCTTGAAAAAGGTACTTATTTCCCTTAACTCAGCCCAAGTCTGAGGGCAGATGTCTCACCTCAGATGCTGCTTATGCCCTTGCACCTAGGATGGACGCAAATGCTGATTCCTCTCAAACCAGATTAGCTTTGGAGGTAACAGTGCTCATGGAGTTTTGGGATATCAAGATTCAAATCCCTACTCTTCCAACAGGGTATTCTAGTGTGGAGCATTCTCAAACTGTTATTCAGGCACCATACACTGGTGATGGAATATTCACTGGCCATGGCCAAGAAAGAAACCTGATTTGAAGCAGTGGTTTTAACTCAGACCTTTCTCCCAAGATTGGGCACATCACTGGATTACACATTACACAATATTTACTGCTGAATTGTTTTCAAGCCCTTTAAATATGCCAAAGCTAGAGCTTTGAACACCTTAGGTAGAAGAAAAACAGGAATATAAACTTTCCCACATTCCAGGTGTATTCATATCACGAGGCTGAGGGCATAGGAGCAGCTGACCTCCCCTGGTCCCTGCAGGAGGTTGTGTGGGGCAGCCTGGCTGCTGCTCTGCTGGGTGCCTGCAAACCAGGGCTGATAAATCATGCGTGGGTTATAGGTACAGGATAACCTCGACCTGTCAGAAGTTGAGTAGAGAAATGCAGATGCCACTGACATCCAACTGTCATTAATCTAAGGCTTGAAAGATCTGCATGCTAGACACAGTGAACTGCCTTTTTCCAAGTGCTTTGTGTCAATCACACTCCCCAACCCCCTGAAAACTTTATGGGCTGGCAGGGGACAGCCAGAAGCCAGCTCTATGTCTGCAATCCTCTAGGAGGAGCAGGAGGGCAGCGCTTTGCCACTGGAAGGGCTTTCGGCCACTTCATAAGGGGCAGGGGTCAGCGCTTGTTGCCACTGTTTTATCTGCACTGGCTCCTGGTTTTTACAGCACACTGAGCTCCTCTTGGCCCCAACTGCAAAGCAAATAATATAGATTCCAATTCAAATCCTTCAGAGGAAGGTGGGTATTTTTCAGAGAGTCTGGAATTCCTCAAATGGACTACTCCTTCTCTGTCTGGAGAGAGGGGAATGTTTGCATTCCTTTCCCCACAGGACTGGAAACCATTTTCTTTTCTATCCCTCTTTGGAAAAGCAAGGTTGCATCATTCCTCAGTGGATTGTTCCTAATTTTGCATTCTTCCTTTCTCTCTATTGAAGCATAAGAAATTATTCCTGTTATAATTGTTCCTATAATAGTATTTGAGCAGTTTCATCCTACACTGAGCTCCAGGACCCTGAGACAGGGAGTCGAGGAATTTTCACCCTGACCTCATTCATTCTTGCACCTGAGGAGCCGGATTGCACTCCTCATGTAGTGGGCCCTCACAGCACTGCAGACAAAAAGCAAGAGCTGGCAAAGAATTGTGTGGCTCTTTTAGGCTTTTTGTGTTAGCACTCAAACTGTAATTAAGGGAGGGCAGCTTCCTTTTTCTAGGCATGGGGCTGGTCACTGAATGTTAAGTTTTGTAGCTGGGAGCCTGAAGTCATAAAAATTTAACAATACAGTTTGGTATCTTATTCAGCAAAGGTCAAAATCTGTATCTCGGTCATGGATGCCATAAAAAATGACAGCTTGGACTTTTATGGAGTATCTCAATAGAGGCCACTCCACAAAATGCTGCCACCTGGAATGTTTTAGATGCCACTGTTGTCTGTCTGGGGAGCTGCACATGGGAAAGGGAAGGGCTTATGTGGCACATTGGCACCTGGAGAGGGGACTTCATCTCTCCCCTCCCAAAAGCAAAGCATGTGGAAAGCCTCATGAGTAGAGGATGTCCCTGGATGGATGGAGAAGAACTACAGGAAATACCGTGCTCAAATGCAACATGCTTTTAGAAAAACACTCTGTATCCTACTACACTGCGATTTCCACTCGGTCTTGTCACCATTGCACAGGACATTGCTGTGCTCACACACGCTTCAGCCAGCTTGAAGTTCAGCCAGGATCAATTCTTTGTACCTGTGTGACACCTTCTTCAAATCCTTTAATGACTTCTTGCCTGCCAATCTTGAACCTGAAAGGCTTGTTTCTGTCTCTGGAGGAATCAAACTTCTTTCCATTCTGTAGCATTCCTGCCAAAACAAGACACACAGTTTCAATCTGAACTACATCTAAATTTAAAGTGCTGGGGGGGAGTGGTGAAGGAGTGAAAAATTAATGTCTTGGTCATATCAGCTGCTAATTTCCACTTTCACATTGAAGCCTCAACCAAAAGGGAAAAGGCAGGAGAGTCAAATGCATTGGAACCATATTGTTATCTTTGCCTTACGGTAATTCAGGCTTTAAAAACTGAAATACATTCTTCTTAGTATTCTTAATGCAATAGTTTATAACTCATATCATACCAAACATTGCACAGAGATACAGAAAAGCTGTTGCTTGCGCAGTGGAGCTTCCCAGCAAAGTAGATAAAAGCAGGCAAGGAACAAGTGGGAAGCAACAGAACAGAGAATCCCAACACAGATGCTTGATCCAGGCCTGCTCCTAAACACAAAAAAAAGAACCCTCCCTAAAACAAGCCTACAGACAAAGAAACCAAATTTAACATAAATTTGACTAGGTTTACTTCTCACCAAATACTTACCATTTATTTTAAAGTATTCTTTTAAACAGCATAACCAACTAAAGGGAACAATCCTTTAGAGTACACGTCAGGTAACAAGGGGGCTGTTGCTATGTGTGGCCCAAAGCTCACCATAGTCAACAGGATCTTTCCAACCACTTCAAAGGGTGGGGATGTAGACTCAAATTTAGGAACTCCTGAGCCAAATTTGCTGCCAATTAAATGTCTGCAAGTACAGAGGAACTCCTTTGACTTGTTCCTGCAAATTTACACCACAATACCTAGAAGGAATATTTGGTACCTTGTACCTTCCCTACTTGATTTACTCAGGAGTACTAAAATAATATGCATTACACAAACTTTACACAGCCTGAAGACAAAGCTTCTACAGTACATTACAACTGCATGTCTTCCCTCCTTGTCAGAAAGAACTGAGAAGACTCTGCACTCAAAAATACAAAAATAGCAGGGCCATTTATATGAATACTCTACTACCCTCATCCTTTATATCTTCATTCAGCTACCAGAGACAGACACAGCAACATCTTAGTCATCCCTTGGATGGGCACAACACTGTTTCAGCCCATATCCTAAGAACACATGCCCAGATTCTACAGCAAATGGATAAGCCTTCACAGAGCAACTACACGATTAGGTATTCTCATTGTCTTTTCAAACAGTGGATAATTATGGTAGTTTTCAACTTAAAAGTACCTGGTAATTGCTCTTTCTAAATGCTATGCTCTGGATATTGCAAAGTTGGGTTGATTTTTATATATTAGAAGAAATCCTTTCTTCATATTGCTGTAGTGCCACTACTCTGGGCATACAACATGACTGTCCTGTGCAAGGTACTGTACAAAGAAAAGATCACTAATAAGCACATATCTGAGAAAGCTTCTGGTTGAAAACAACATTATCAGCACAGTTTTGACAGAAAATGCTGAGAAATACTGCCTTTGTGATCCAATATGAAAAATATAGTCTTATTAGTTTCTTTTCATTAAAGCATAAATAAACCAGCTTCATGCATAAGTTTTATTTTCATGAAAACCATCACTTACTGTCCAAACAACAACAAAAAACCCCCACATATTTTGCTTGCTTTAAATGTCTGTGTTATGAATCAAAGGTAAAGAGATATGCCACAATGAAAAACACTGACTAACAGGGTATGATTAATCTTCCCAACCTCTATACTGCTAAGATGTAGCTAGTACTTTTCAGTTAATTACTCTGCTTCTCTCTATAATCAAGGCAGAGAAAATGCACTTTTAGGGGGCAATTCATCTGACCAAATCTAGGGATCTACATTAGGATATAACAAATGGCATCCTAGCAGTGCCTATTTCTTTGCAATAAGTATAAGGGAAGTCCAAACAATTAGTTCAGACATGGATGTCTCCAAATTCATTAGTAGTTAAATCAGTGGTGAAGGTATTCTGGACTTGAAGTAATGAGTACACAGTATTTGATTGTTCCAGTAGGGTTCTGTCTCTACAGATTTTACATCAATTTTAAAAATAAATGCCATATTAAGGCAAATTATCTGGTGACCAAGTCCAACATCTGTCTAAATTGCTGCTTCATAAGGCCTTAGCAGGAATATTATGGATTAACCTGTTTCAAAGCCTTCACTATTGGTGCTTGACACATTCCTTACATTTTTCATGGTATAATAATGAAGTATTTTATGTATGATCTGATGTAAGTACATACGCACATTATGCAATATATCTGCTCAGTGATATCCCTAAATCCTCTCCATGAAGCCTGGGAAGCTGCAACAGCTGCCTGCAGAAGGCTTTCCAGTTACAAACACGGGTTCATTTGTAAGGTAGAAAAACAGCCTCCATATGGAGGAGGGCAGGCAGGGAGAAGCAGCTCAGGGGGAGCTCTCAGGCATATCATATAATCCCTTTTGAAGTATTTGATCTTAAATTTAAATCGCAGTCCTTCCTTACAGCAATTTTATTTTTAAACACATCATAAAAACTTATGATTCTCTGAAATGGAAGGAAACCATTACAGAATCCAATATTTAATCGTTTTAATATTTAAGCTTAGTACTGTCATTACAGTCAGCATGTTCAAAGCAGTATGCAAACATTAATTATTATTCACAGCAGCCCAAGGAGGCAGAAGATATTTATTATAAAATAACCTCAGTTTGGAAGTTCAGATTCAGATGCAAAGTTCCACAATATTTTAGTATGCTTTTACTTAATTTTGTAACTAAAGCCTATCAAAATACTTAGCTTAAAGGTTGATGGTTTACATGCATCCAACTTGTGGCAGAATTAGAATTAACTCTTCAGAGATTCTGACAACAGCTAATGTTTCCCACTTAAAATAATGTTTGCATCTGCCCACGAGCTTGCTAGTCTAGTAAATATCAGCTAAAGCTGACCATCAAAAACCTGTAGAAGATGTGTTGTGCCTTGTAGAAGAAAACAGGCTGCTTCTCCTAAGTTTACAACACCCTATGTTCTGCAACAGCTGAAAATTTCAGCAGGTAACCTCCTCTGTCATATCCCCACCTTATTGCTTTCAGAGAACAAACTGGGATTCAGAGTCAGATGGGTCCACATTCCCCAAAGCTCTGGCAGGAGGATCAATTTTTATATGACTGCCCTTTTAGTTTAGAAATGAGTCAGAGTCCCCATGTGCTCTGAAGAAGTTCCGATCCCCATTTAGATCTGAACTTTAGATCTTTTTTATCTCTCTGTTTCTGAAAGTTACAGTTGACTATTCAGGCTCCTGGGAGCTAAACCAGCAAAATGTTTTATCTTCTCTCTTGCTAATGCATCAATTGATTTTCTTTTTGTGAAAAAATTGATTTGGTTAATATTCTTCAACAAGGACGGATGCCCATCTTCAGCCTGCTGGCACCTTTATTTATCTAGCTAACAAGAAAGAGAAAAAAAAAACCCCACAATCTGGAACTTAATAACATTGGTTTGCAAAGTCAGAACAATCAATAGGAGTTTTGACTGAGCAAGGACATCTAGATACCTATATGCTTATTTTTTTATAATAACCTTACATTTGATTCTGAAAGGTAACAATCTTTGTATTAAAAGAATTAATTGTACAAACTCAGTTGTCAGAATATTGTGTGGATTTGAAAATGTTCTGATCTACAAGGTGTCCTAATTAACAACCAGGTGCTAAAAATCAGGTGGCTGTAGAAAAGGAGATGTCTCACAACAGGGGTCCTGCTCAATCATTGAAGTTCAGCCTATTGAAGTTTAAGATCAAAAAGCAAACAAATAATTTCGTTAAGGAACAAAACTAGGGATCCACCTAAACTGCCAAAAACACAACGCCATTTCAGCTAAAACAACACTGAAAACAAAGCCTCAGTCTAGGTTTAACATAAGCTGTTATTAAAACATAGGTGTGTCTGCACTACTCTTTTAACATGAATTCCCTAACTGAGGTCAGCCAACCTCAACTAAGATCACATCATTTAAGTCTGTTTCCTAAGGGTAGAGGGCTAATGACACTGTCTGTACTTGCCTAATGACTTTTAAATCTTTCAGCCAATTTCAGCCAAGTTTGACAAAGGAGTAGGGTTCATATCGAGGCAAAGATCCTGTGCATGTCATGAAAAGAAATCTGCATAGGAAAAAGATCCCGTAAGTGCTTCTACCAAGAGAAAAGCTCAATCCTCATTTGTTATCAAAGAACCTATTTAGACACAAATGCTGCAGTCTAGGTTTGTTTTTACCTGGAGGCTCTTTCATTTGAGAAAATTCAGCTGGGAATTCAATCAACCAAATAACACAAATCCATAGAGCCAGCCCAGCTATTTAGACACCTAACTTACACCTATGGTCCCAATAAAACCATGCCCCCAAACCACTATTTATACGAAAGATGGATGGAGAGAGATAACACCAAAGGCCTCCATAGACAACGGTGCCTGAATCTCAAAACTCTATGTGTAAATTAGGTGAGATGAATTCCACTGCTAACGTTAGCCTTCTCCAGGAAACTGTGTCGCAACCTGCAATCTAGGCCCCTTCAATGGAGAAAGAGATATCTCCAAGAATGATCATCCCACAGATTTTTATGTTAGGACTGCAGTAACCTCCTGGAGTTGTTTATCATTTTCAGTCAATTAACCTAGAAAAGTTGAAAAAGTTAACAGTAATTTTAAACACTGGACTGCCAGCTTTTTATAGGGCCCTAGTGAGGAGGTATTGACTTACCCATCCATACCTAAATGAACCAGACCAAACTGCATGCCAGGCTTCACTGGCTCCAGCGTTTACTGAATTATTTGTCTTTGCAGTGTTGACACATTCTGGGAATAAGAAGACAGAGATCCTAATCCAGGACAAATCCCTTGATTTCACTAGTTGCCCTGCTTTGATTCTGTACAATGGTATTCACTCATCTCATGAGTGAGGGGATAAATTGAACAGGTGACTTTCAAAAATATTGCAATATTCACTTGCAAACTATTGCATCACCTCTACCCACAGAATGTAAAGGCAATACATACACTTGAAGACAGCTACTTTCTGAAAATATGCTAGCAGCAGAAAGAGGAGCAGATATTCAGAAGGTGTTTTTAGGACACTATCCTGTTTCATTTTATGTAGACCAGAGGTTTTCCAGGACAGAGAGTAAATTTTTATGCCCTTCAATGCAACCATCTTTCCAATAGTGCCTTGTAATAAATCCGTGCTGTTATAAACTTGTCATTGAGTTTGGTTCCTAGAACTCTCAGAGGCAGTGCTGCAGGTAGTGTTGCTGTGGGTTAACGATTTTTGATCTCAATCATTTCTTTATTATTTTTTCTGTAAAATACATTGCTTCTAATGTCAAAATATATCAATAGTTTGTTGGGAGAACTTCACACAGGCTGGAAATTCTGTTTTGTTTTTTTTTTCCCTTCATTTATAACCTGTAACTAATACTAATATACACTTTAAGTCTGGAAAATATATTATTGGGAAGTTTCTAGAAACTGCACAAAAGCCTTTGTGTCAACAGTGAGACCCTCACAGTGTATAGAGGAGCTTACAATGCAGCAAATCAGAGGTCAGCATAATTGCATGGGAGCAGTGGGAGAAACACACCCATAAAGTCACAAATGACATCCCAGGACGGTTTACACCAGCAGAACTCTACTGATTTCAGTGGAGTTATTCATGTTTTATATTAAAACAGATCAGTTCTTATCAAGACAGCAGTAAAGCAGGAAAACTCCTCAGCGCTGAATGGTGTTCTCACCCAGCTCATGGCTGAGTCTCACACCTAACACATCTGAAAAACCTGTGGTTTCCCATCAGATATAAGAACAGTTCCCATAAGTGTTAGTGTTAAATGGAGCGATTTGGGCAATACTTGTCCAGGCAAACAGTCAATATCTAATGTTTCTGCTTCCCAGGGAAATGCCTAAAGGACCCAGCATGCCTCAGCTCTCCAGGTCATTCCATCAGAATCCATGTCTGAATAAGCTGGGTATCTCGCATCTCTTACTCTTCGTTTGCCACTTCATGATTACCTCAAAACGCAGCTCACAGTTTTACACCTTTTCATCGTAACAGCAGCTCCCAGGAACCTGTAGTTATACTTCACCATGAGCCTCCTTTCAGCCAACCACATAGGAAGCAGCGGATCTATCTGTTCCTTGACCTGATTTCCAAGGCAAACTCTTTTCTAGGCAAATTTGGTGACTCATCAGTTTTACTGATGAAAATGTTTTTCATCAGTAATGGTGATGGTTGTAATGGAAATAAAGAGTGTTGAATGTGAGGATGCTTTCATTTCCTATGCTATGTTTGAATAGCAGGCAATATTACTGTATCCTTTAGGGGGATTTTGGCAATTGAACTGAGAAGGGAAGCCTGGATTTTCAAGGGAAAGTTTCAACGACAAAGGTTTAGTACCACTGTAAACACAAATTCATTTTTTTTCTATTAAGGTTTCTTCTGCTTAACATAAACAAAGCTTATGAGGGAAAAAAGACTTGATGGCTTAGGCTGTATTTTCCTGACCATTTACAGCCACTTAAGAAAAAATGATTACTCTTTCTAAGGGAATTTACAGTCTAGAGAGATAATAGTTGAAGAGATTGGGGGCTGCATCTCTGCATCCTATCAGCTCTTTATCACATTTCTTTTGTTGTTTTTTAAAAAGGCAACAGCAATGATTTGAATGTGCCATTTGTTGCCATGACAAACATTCACTGACTCAAAGTATAGAAATGGGAAATGGGTAGCGGTGGTCACTTCTTAGTTCCTATTACCGCAGCACACTTTAGTAGTGGCTGATCTTTCCAACACAGGTTGCCTTGCTGCTTCATTTTCTTCATGTATTATATACTCATATATCTTTAATGTGGAGTAAGAGCAACACAATCAATTATTTATTATGCAGCTGACAGCATGCAATGAAGACACGACAGACAACTATTCAATAATGCATTACTATGCACTATCTATCAGTTGCGTACAACTACAAGACAATATGAAAGAGCTTTGCACTTAGGTTCACTTCACAGCCAAGAAAATTACATGCAATTGTCTAGTTCACTCTACTGAAAAGCATTATTCTGTCCTAACGGCTTTATAGATTTGCATATTTTTAAAGGAGAAAAAGTAGATTTACCCTCAAGGCAGATATCAGGCACACTAAGCCTATTCCACATGAATTGTAAGGAGACCAAAACAATTCCTCTGGTATTCTGTTGCCTTAAAACAGTCATTTTATTTTAGAGTTTGATTCTATTGCCATTACAAAGTTTAGCTGTAAAATATACATGCTCTGCAGTATGAGGCAAATTTCATTTGAATAAGCATGGCAGAATCAGGTCAATCTGGGTATGCTAATGAGTAGGACAGTAGATGTCTAAAGCAACATTTTAGAAAGAATACATTACTATAGAAATACTTTGCACCTCTTGCATCTCTACTCCAAAATACCATGTCTTATAACACAGGTCCTGGAGGGAGAGAGACTGTTCCTTACGAGGCTAGGTCTTTCTGTCCCTGCCCTCTGGTACCAGCCAAGAAGCACAAAGAGCAGTTCAAGAGCATGGCTGTAATACAAAGAAGACATTTGCCAATATTTCCCACCTGAACACATGCAGCAAAGCTTGGCCAAAGAATTCTGACCATCTAGAGCACCACACTAACAGGACAATACAAATAATTCCTTTTTTTTCCTTGGTTTCATTTTCAGCCTCATCCTATGCCATGTGTTTTTCCTCCCCGGCCCCTCATTTTTGTTTCATGACTGCTTACGCAATGCTGGCATGGATTTGATATTTTAGCCCGTGGCACATACATGCATGTGCAGATGACCTTCCACTGCAGTAGTGGGTTAAACCTCACTGGAATAGCTGAACATGATAGCCACCAGTCTTTCAGTGTATGGCACAAGAAGGGCACAAGCTAGGTCACCAAAAATTCTACATACAGAGCTGAGTGCAGGGAGCATGGAAAAACACCACACAAAGCTGAAAAGGATCTGCAGACATTTCTTGGGAAAGTTATGAACTATATGGCTCTGAGATCACATGAGAGATGGGTTTTATGAGAAAGGAACAAGCTACCCTACCATTTAACTCCTCCTCTGCTCAGGGAAAAGAGATATTGAACGATCTGCTGGAAGAAACGCCTTTCTAACCCCACATAATAACTGCATCAGCAATTAGGTGTGCTTTAATGACACGTTGTTCCCAGATTGGGCATTTGATTTTCAACTGTCTAAACTTCCAGTATGTGTCTCTGAATGAAATCTGTGCTGAAATCTTAATTTATCATTGCACCAGTTCTGAGTCCCTTGGTTTAACCCAGCAACAGCCTAGTGGCAAATCTACCCATCTCTAGCAGGGCACTGGATTAAGAGGCTATGCATACCCAGAGACGATAAAATTGAGCATGAAAAAGGATATTGTTAATGGACAATGCCCTCAGACATATGGTATGAATGTTGGAATTGTCCTATGCAGGTATAGGAGTTGGACTGAATGATCCTTGTGGGTCCCTTCCAACTCAGGTCATTCTATGATTCTATGTTACCACTTAAAACCAAGATTTTAGAATGGTATGTTGGCCTCTGGGGCATTTGAGACAGAAAAATAACATTTCTCCCCACATCCCTTGTGAACGAGTGCTCTTTCTCACAGGTCTTTACCACATTCAACTTTCTTAACACATAGCATGGCTATACCTCCTTCACAGAAGAGGTCTCATTAAAACTCATCTTGACAAACACATCAAGTGTCTCACATCGTGCAAAGGACTTAGCACCACTCTGTTCTTAAATAAGAAAAAGGAAAACATTCTTGGAAAAAGAGAGACACACAAGATGCAACCAAAGCAGAAAACAGAGTTTATAAAAATGGGTGTTGACTGAGCCTTGTAAGAAGGCACAGTCAATATGCCAAGATAACATATACTCTAAATAAAGTCAGAGGCAGACAATGCCGTTCCATCATGATCTCACATGTACATAAAAGATTCATAATGCAGAAGACAAATGCTTTCTATCCAGGGTATCCAACATTTTGATCCAGACTGGTCAGACATTCCTGTAATGTATTATTTTAGAGATGGAGTATAACCTTCCTGGCTGGCATTATGCAATATCCCCTTCCTTCACAAGCATTCAGAGAATTCCTGGGGAATCGTCTCCTCTCGCCAGCAATTCCACATGGGAAAATAAGACATGACTTCACTGGCACCAACTTGGGGTCACCATGGAGATTCACTTCAACGTAACACACACAGTTTCCAGGGTAATCAGGTGAAACACACTGCTGTTTCACTCCAGGAGGGAATCTCTTACTCAAGAGTAGAGAAGGACAGGTGCTTAGATGCTGTGCTCTCTCCACTGATGTGGGACAGACCATAGACTTCTAGGTTGCTAAAGACAGTTGAGATTAAGTCCACCTAAAATGACTTGATCACAGTCAAGATTAGTGAAAAAATGCAGTTTAAAACCAAGATAGTTTTGATTTGCATACCCAATGCCTTCCTGTGGATATGTTGCCTAAGGTCCTTCAGACTCAGTGACCACAGATCTACCTAGATACTGACTAGTAATACATCCAGTAAATATGCTATAGAAATAATAGAAGATAAAAGCCACTTCTCATCCTTGAGTGACCTCTGAGATGAGTTTATTAATAAGTGATGTATTGGGTAACCCTTATTATATTGTCAGAAGTTCAGCCTGCCATTAAGATCAGATAAAACCAGGATTTTGCTAAGCAGTCTTTATCTTTTCCTGCAATACTACAGTGGAAGAATGCCTTATTTGCATACCATTAATTTTCTAGGCTGTCTTTTAAAAAGATATATGAGGTACTCTCATCAAAGGAACAAACCTTTATATAGACATATAGTTTGTTCTTCCCACCTACCAGGAATGCACTTGCTTTCTAAAAAAAAAAAAAAAAAAAGAGTATTTATTCGGTATTGTTTTCAATGTAAACAGTATTCTATGTGCTCCCAAGCAGATCCTAGCAGTGTCATAAGTATCACTCTGCCTGTAGACTCTGAGAGTATGCACTGAAATAATATTAGCTACGAAATTCTGCTTTTGCCATGTTTGTTTCTTATTTTTGTTCATTGTTCCTGGTGTTGCAGTTTCTTATTGCTGTTAAAGTAGCCCAGTTCCCCTGATACTAAAGAAAGTACAAAAATACATGTGGCAGTTTAAGACCTGGATAACAGTAATTTAAAAGCAAGTTGAATGATGTACTCGGGACCATCCTCCAGAGCAGAATCCTGTAAGAATACTGAGTAGAGTAGATTTGTGATCAGAGCAAAAGCTGGATGTCAGAAAAGAATAGGTTCTGTCACCAGACAGCTGTGCAAGTATAACTCAGCTTCATTTTATTCCCTGTGAAGTGGCGACTGTGGTTTCACCAAGGTCAGAAAGAGAGTCACTAGCACATTCAGCTACAATGTTATTAATTAATATACTTTGCCTTAGGTATCTTGAAAGTCTTTATTCAGTAAGCCTTTAAAGTATCTTCAGCACCACAATGGAAAGGAGCTATTAACAGCACAGTTTGTTATTATAAATAGGTCTTTTCCATCTCTAAGTTTTAATCTCAATGATCTTATAAACGAACCATGGAAAAAGTAGCAGCTGTTATCTTGACAGATGGATCTCAGGCGTTGCTCTGCTGGACATTAGACAGTCGTCTCTCTGGAGAACAACAGAAATTTCCAAATGCCTGTATCTATTTTTATCTACTTAAAAAGCCATTCATGTCTTGGACTAGTGAAGGGAAGAAGCAAGGAGAAAAATAAATGTTTTTAAAGGGAAACATCTTAGAGAAAGGAGTGAGAATCAGATGAGTATCACCTAGTAGTGACTTCCTTCTTGAGTTTTACTGAAGTGACAGAGAGAAATAGAATCAAAAGATTCTTACAGAGGCAATGGAGACAAACAGGCACTTCCAGAAGGTGAGATACAGAAAGTCTGGGCATTGAGTGAAGTGCAGCCTATAGTCAGCTAGCAGGACACAGTAAGTACAAGGATGCACCTGAATTTTCAGCTCTTCTAGAATTTAGCATTGTTATCCATTTTAGATGCAGAGCTTTGAATCCAATTTTAAGGACAGACACAAGCCTAAGAAAGGTTCATCTTTTCTAAAGCATGCTTGGTAGAGAGAGTGCTACTGCCCACCTTTTCTATCACTTGTCAAAAGCACCGTGAGTTCAACTCCATCTCAAACCTGAATTTAAACCCATGTCCTTCACTTTTTTCTGATGGTATTCTCATATTGGGACAACCACACACTCAATGACATCACCCTCTGTGTTCTCACTTGAATTTGTTTAGTAGCTGGAAAGGGACAATGATGATGTCAGGAGAAAAGCAAGCAAATAGTAATTAGCGAGGTCAGTGTGATGGACAAAGACCTGTATCCCAATCCTTGCTCCCAGGATTTGGATTAGCTGTGCCTAATGATGTGTAGGGTGTGTTCCTGCACTGTTTTGACAAAGTTCTTATTGATTTCAGCAGGAGTCTGAGGATGGACTGCACAGACCATGATGCTTTTCCACAAGCAAAAGTTTTTTCACACTTAGGACTGCTGCAAACAAAAGACATTGTAAATTAAGCCAGTTTAGATACTACAAATAGAAATGGTAGTCAGTCCATAGACACAAACAACAAAGATAAACATTGCCAAAAATACCTCAACAGCACAACAGAGTGCAAAACAACACAAGCTGAGAGTGGGTCAAACAGTGAAGCATCACACAAACAAATATATTATTAAACCAGCAACACAAAGGTGAAAGAATTCAGACTCTACAGCAAAACATGTATTATTATCATCTGTAAAAGCAAAAAGAGAGATAGCTAATACATTGCATAATTCCCAGGAATTGCTGAAGACAGACAGCTCTCTATGAGAGGTCACAGTATCTTTTATTGTTCCAGTAAATGTAATTCAAAAAGTAGCATCCTATATGACCAACTTACTATACAAAGTCAGTGAAAATCTGTTTGTAACAATCAGATGGCCACCACACACAAATCATGATCACACTAACAAGGGATGTTTGTCTGCAGAAGAATAATGGATTGTGCTGTTCAATTTTACCTAAAGATTCTTCTAAGGAAAATACAATTCTGGGTTGAATGGAGTAAGGGAGTGTAACATTTCTCTTTAGAAAATGAAAAAAATTGCCTTGCATCCATCTGAAATGTTTCATTCTACTGAGAATATATTGCTTAGTTTTCAGATATTAATATGAACTACTAAATTCAGCTTCAATGAGGTCTAAGGAGCTCTTGAACACGACCACCAAGTATTGTTTAGTTACACTTAAGCTAAAAAACACTGCAACTCTTAAGGAGAAAACATAAAAGGAAAAGGGAAAAGTTAAAATTCATAAGGAGCATGCAGAAGGGGAGACATATCAGATAACATTCAAATATCCAGACAGCCAAACCAGACAAAAGAAAGTCAAAACAGACCTAAGATTTGGATCAAAGAAGCTGAGATTTACGTGAGAGGGATACCGTTATGTGGTCTAAAACAATCATTCACCCGGCCACTCAGAGGTATTCTACATCACTTTTAAAAACCATTGAACAGATCACAGATCTTCGCTGACAAGGTAACAGGGTTTTACTCTGTAACCCATAATGTGCAATCTTATGGAACATGTAAATGTTTCATTTATTTTGGTTGTTGCTTCCAGCTTGCACAGCAAAGAAAATGGTTTGAGGTAGTTACTTTATTTCAGTTTCATGTACATTTTAAATGCTTAAACACATATCTGCAGATATACTGGCTGCCTACGTAAGGAGTTCCAGTGATCCTGCTGACAAGACAAGCAATCACCCAGGCTACTAAGTCTTTGGAAATCACTCATCAGAATCGTAAGTATTCTGGCTGTTCATGTTATCAAACTGTTGCCAGGAAAAAATAGAAATACATAAAGCCAATGAACTTAAGTAAACTAAGTTTCAAATAAATTAAAAAAGCCCTGCTGATTCGACTCAAAACTGACTTGGGTACAAATCTCTCTCCTGGTAAATAAGTTTATTTGTGGCTTTTTCAAGAAAAAGGATACAGAGAATTTAAATTTCTCAGTATATCTAATCTGTGTTCTCCAACACAACTGAGTATCTGCAAGCTTCTGCCTGCTCATGTGACTGAAGATGGCTAAGGACACAGTCAGGCATGCTTAAGCCAGAACTCTATTTTAACAGGAACAAACCATATGAAAGCATGTTCTGCATCTCATTTCACATCTCATGTGCTCTGCACAGCCGATGGGTTCAAGCAGTATCCCAGAGACAAAGAGCACCATACACTGTGTTTTCTATTTTCTTTATTATAAGCATCCACCTAGCACAAGAAGTACAACGGTAGAGTAAAACCACAATTTTCACCAAATACACCTACTGTTTTGGGGATAGTTTCATTGCTTTCAACTTAATTATTTACCCTGAAGACCAGACACTTTGATTCCTGAGAACCTCCTTGTCATCATACTCGGTCTTCACCTGCACATAATTGGGATTATTCAGACCTTAAAGATCATCCAGATCCAACCTCTCTGCCATGGGCAGGGACACCTTCCACTAGGTCAGGTTGCTCAAAGCCTCATCCAACCTGGTCTTGAAACATCCAGGAATGGGGCATCCCCAGCTTCTCTGGACAACTTGTGCCACTGCCTCAAGACCCGCACAGTAAAAAATTTCTTCCTTATCTCCTCTCTTTCAGCTTAAAACTACTACTCCTCATCCTATCCCTGCACTCCCTGATAAAGAAAGAGCCTCTCCCCAGCTTTCCTGTAAGCCTCTTTAAGTACTGGAAGGCTGCTATAAGTTCTCCCCAGAGCGAGCTCTTCTCTAGGCTAAATAAGCCCAACTCTCTCAGCTTGTCCTCATATGAGAGGTGCTCCAGCCCTTTGATAATCTTTGTGGCCCTTTTCTTGTTGATAACCTGAAAGTCTTATGTGAGTTTTGGTTTGGTTTTGTTTCTCATCAGTGGTTCTTCTCTCTTGTGCACATCATAGCGTGATGAAGGTGTTCAGTAAATCAGGAATGGACGGATACCTGATCTTATATATATGGCACTGCTGCCTGCACTGTATCCTGAATTTCAGCTTGGTGAAGGAGAGCTATCTAAAGCTATCATACTATTTGCTGGATCTGAAGTCTAAGCCAGCCACAACAATTCTGGTAGTCAAATTCTTGATCTATGCATATTTCTGTAATTTTTAAGTCCTTTGCCTTTTTAAGTCAAAACATCACCTGCCTTGCTTGTGCACTGTGTGCCCTGGTGTTTACCTTCTAGCAAGAGGATTACACACTACCTTCTGTCCTTATGCAACTTCACTTTTTTTACTTGCTGTTCTAGGTTTTCTTAGAGACATGGTCACATGTTTCAAAGCCCAATGTGGCTGGTATTTAGGAGCCAAGTCTCCTGGCAGAAATCTGCATATAAATTTTTGTGCAGCTTGCAAATGAACCAGCAAGCCCTTCTGTGATCTGCCCTTAGTACTAATGTGGTTTCCTTAAAGTAAACAGCCTTTTCTCCAAAGATCTGAGCATCCAGCTCTGGAGATTATGATACCAGACTCCTAGATAGCAAATCTCAAATTAACATTTGGCTAAACAGTTTCAGAAATATATTTTTCAGCAGTGCTTTCCCAAAGGTTTAAAAGAAAGAAGTGGGATTTTTAAAAAGTGATTTATAAATCAGCTGCATTTGGATTGCAACATTGCACTAAGCAGAGGAGTAAATGTAACAGCCTGCTTCTGTTCAGGTGGAATATTTTTTCTACTTCGGTTACACCAAATTATGTGGATAATACAGGCACAGTGCACCTCACAAGGAGTCAGAACTCAAATACTGTTTACTTGTATGTCTTTGAATAGAACCACTTTATAGAGCCATGAAACCTAAATATTGGTGCATTGCAGATTGTCATTTTTAGCTGCTGCAATACCACATCTTGTTTTGGTGCCTGCTGCCAGATGACATCATCTTGTAGCAACTTTTTCAGTGGAGCAGCCAAAGCTGCTTCTCCCAGGATACTGTTGACTAGAAATCCAAAAATCCCATATATATATTTCAGTCTTCCTGCTGCAAGTGAGACTGCAAGGATGGGAAGGAAGAAGAAATTATAGAATCATATCAGCAAGAAAAGACGGGAAAAACAGGGATGCAGATACTGTCGTAGCACAGCCTAAACGTATCATATCTACACCCAATAAATACATAAGCAGCATCAATTCTTCAGAGCTGATGTATGCACAGATGCATATAATTCTATTTTCTGATATTAGCTTGGGAGTCTCTGCCAGGTTCTTTATCTAATAATCTAATAATGGCTAGAGGTTAAGCCCTAGCAGTGGAAAACAACAGAAAGGCCTTGTTTGCCGTGCTGCAAGAATGATTTCTGCTACAAATGCCTTGCAGGCTAAGAGTATGACTTCAGGCTGTCATGTAACACGGACTGCAGGGCCAGGCTGCATGTCTGAATGTATTTGTCTTGGCCTCCACACCAAGTCTGAATTTAGAGATGCACTGTGCATGTTCAAATCAAATACCAAACTTCCTCTGGGTAAGCTCCAAGACCTGTGTTGACTCTTCCTATTCCTTAATACAAAGAGAAGGCCAATTTAAACTACAGAGTTTTGTCATTTTTTTTTCAGATGATCTAAAGCTTTACACAGCCGTAAAAATGATATGGATTTTCACACATGACAAGAATCTGAGAATGAACATTTCTAGCTATGGTACAATGTATGTTTTTACTCTGAGGCAGACAGGCTTTGTCCCAGTGACCGGGAGAGCATGTTATCTGATTCTAATTTGTTTAACAGTCCACAGAACCTTTTAGGCTGGTGCCCAGATATGATCTTTATTTCTGTCTTTGTGGTAAGAGTGCTAACAGACTAAGTGCATTGGGACACATCTCAGTTTGGTTGCTTATGTATCAATCATTTAAGCTCTCGGGAGAGAACACAAATCAGGATCACCTGTATTTTTAAGGTTACAAGAACTTCTAAACCTTTTTCCAATCTCATTGAGAACAATGTCAACATCCTGCTTGTTCTCCTAAAGTGTTAAAGAAAGCAAAGCAGGAGCTCTACCTTTTTATCTCCAGAAGCCTTCATGGAGATTAGGAAGTGTTGCTCTGATCTCTCCCAGTTCTATGCCACCTTGCTATCTGGACACAAAAGGTCAGATTTTAAGCTGGAGTAAATCGAAAAGGTCAATAGAGCAATGCTAGCTTGTCCCAGCCAAGCAGAAATTCTCACTGAGCCATTCCAGTGATACAAGACATGGGATACAGGGGTTTTCCCACCATACGCTCTTCTGTAACTAATTTCTACTCTCTTATGCTCCCTAGATATTCTGTTCAATTTCTTGCTATATTTTTTTCCTCACTTGCAGTATTTGAAACAATTTGCCTTCCTGGAAGCCAGAAAATTAATATGTTCTACTCCTTGCACCAGTCACTTTTTCTAACATGGATTGATTCTGTAGGACCCAGGACTGATAAACCTTGGTGGCATCACAAAAAGATACAGTGAGAGCATTTATTCACAACTTCTTATTCTTAACACTAATAAACAGCACCCCTGGATCCAAACTCTTTCTAAATTTGTCCTTGCACCAAGAGCCTTCTGAGAGGGTAGGAAAGAGAAATTATATACTCTGTCTCAGTGTCCTTGCAGACAGAATTTGAAAAGACCAGAATTCAATAGAGGTCTTCATGGTTTAATTTGTGTGAAGAAAAAAAGACCTGCATATGAGACATGAAAATAGTCAGGTTTCAATACTTTTCACTGCTAAACCAGAATATTTGATGCTACCTGGTCGGGGACTGCAAGAATACAGGTGGACCTTGTACCAGATTTCCCACCACAGCATAAAGACTACTGTGTTGGCTTAGCAAATAAGATGAGTAAGTTTCATTACCTTAAGATAATGATTGTTTTAAGTTTTTTTGGTGGTGGTTTTTTGTTGTTGTTGTTGTTGTTCACACAAATTCAAAACAAACTGAGCCAGGCTTAGTTTAGCTGGTTTTGCTGCATTGGTGTGACTTTGCTAAAAATAGGCAAATCAAACCAGAGCTCCCAACTCAAGTTTGACCCTATATTAATAGACATATGCACGACCCTGAGACACTCCTACATTAACTAGTCTGAATCAGGGCAGACTCCCTGACTCATTCAAATTGCTTTCCTCATTTTGGGTCACTTGGAAAGAACAATGGCACAGAAGTTGCAGGAGGGGCAGTAAGTGATACATGTATTAACGCCTTCATTTTTGGAAATTTGGTGTGTCTGCTACAGATAGCTGGAGAAAGGGAGGCAAAAAATAAATAAATCAAACCTGGCTTGTATACAGAGACAGCCATCCCATACTCCCCTACAATTGGGGAAAGTGCCAAGGAAAAAAATAGATTATGTATACAAAAGCAAGAAAAAAACCCTCTGTCCTGCTGTTTACTTGCATGGCACATGTTATTTAATGCATATGCCTTGAGGGAGTGTCAACCTACCCTCAGGAAACTCCGGCCCATCTTGAAGAGAGTCATCATTTGCTACCAAAAAATAAAAGAATTAGCAGGGCCAGTAAGAGGCTAAGATGATCAGCTTTAACTTTCGCTGGCCCAAAGCCAAGCACGCAAGCAAAGGCTTAAGAGAACTTTCTTCTAATGCTTCTGTGCCAACAATAGATATGGACAGGACAAATATTTACAGACCTAACGTGGAGGGAGACTAAATGGGGGGAGTCAGACTCTGCCTGAAGTGCTTATTATAGCGATTAGCCCGTGGAAGCTTTATGGCCCTGAGGTGACTGCTCCCCACAGCCGCAGACAGGATGGAATGACTCAACGGCGATGCCGCCAGCACAAGACGTCTTTTCACATGTACTGTACCATGCCATTCTCCCTTTCCCTGGGCGTGTATTAATAGCAGTGTAGTCATACTGTACATACTACAGTATAACCACCTCCCTCTGAAGTGAGCAAAGGCAAGGCTGCCAGTGGGATAAAACATATTCAAAACAAACATGATTTTGGAGACCTGGAGAAGGTGTTGACTCTTGTGCTCCATGCCCTGAATGCTCTCTCTCTCTCTGAGCATCTCTCTGAAGCCATCCCCCTTTACATAAACATCTCTCCTCTACACCCAAAGATGTCCTAATGTTACAGAAAAATGAGTTATTAAATGGATGGTTTGGTCGAGAGATGTCTCTTACTTTATTCACTTATTTATTCATAGAAAGTAAACATAATAGTAATATAGATGTGTGTACCTGACTGTGCCCCTCCCTCCTCTGTTCTTTGTTGTTCACCTTCCTTAGCTGCCTGGGAATGAGAGTTTCTTTTAATCTGTTGGGGGTTTTTTCCACAGTTAAGCACAATGGAGCTATTGATTGATGTTATGACACAAACACAATCAAATTATCCTTTCTCTGTTCCTGGAAACGATGATGGTATACAAAAACATTGGTGGGAACATCTATAGCATAGGGAAAGAGTGTTTCAGAACAGAACTTTGACCAAAACCACTTGCATTGAAAGCAACCAAAGGATCATTAAAATGGTTGTTTAGTTGGGATAACTATCAAGCTTGTTCCTTAAATTTCCAGAGCTGATCTTGTCACTCCACACCTAAAATTGCAGTGGATAAATTTGACCTGAAGTCCTCCCCAGCTTTGCCTTCCTGAATATTTATTTTTGAAGTTCAAGAATTGCCACTGGTTGATCACTGCAGGATAGCTCTCTAGCAAAAAGGACCTTGAAATGAATAACCACATCCCGTGGCATCTGATTACAGGGGTTTAATTGTATTATTTTCAACCATTTAAAAAGCAATTATCTCCCTTCTTCCTACACACCCATGTTTACCAGAGCAGCTGGAAACAGTCAGAGCTGCATGGAAAAATACAGAAATTTTCTGAAAAAGCACTAATAAAGGATAAAACACATAAATAATGAAGCATCTTCTCTTCCTCAGTCACCTTGAGCTTTAATACAGAAGTCCTGACATCCAGCTCATGCCAGGGTGTGCAACTTAATAATTTTCTATTTACCTTTTCTCCTAAGAAAATAAAATTGATAATATAACCCTAAAAACCTTGCAAACTGCAGCACTATGCAGCATTCAAGAGGTAGAGGAACACTCTTCCTACGTAGCCCTAAGGAGACCCATAAAGCAAACACAGCTCTGTGTTTTATCCTCATAGATAAAACACTGGTTTACCTTGTGTGACTCTCTCATTACATTGCAGAGTATCAGGAGGATGCTCCTTGTGACTTCTCTATAGAGCCCATTAATTCCTTGCTTTCTCTCCCTCTAGCCTCTACATGCAAGAAATTAGACCGGCATGTCCTGACCACCTGCAGAAGATAAATCATGCATTGGACATTCTTGTCATCAGGTTCTCGGTCTGCCCCAAGTAAAAGTAAATAAAAAAAGTGATAAACTGCCCAGTGATGCCAGCACAAGCTCTGTCGTTGGCTCCAGAGCCGCGTTTAGATTTGCAAGTTGAGCGAATGCTCTGATATGCAGCCTGGATGCTGCTCCACCAGTGTTTTATGTGGAAGCCGCTCCCAACACTGCGTGCATGGGTGGCATTGCTACTGCCAAGCCAAACGTAATTGTTCTCAGTCTAATTCTAAAACTTGTCATTCTTTTCCTTCTCTTCTGAGCTCTGTTTCTGTCCCCCAGTCAGAAATCTCTAAGCAGTAGCTGACCCGTCTGATCCCAGCTGGGGTCTGAGCCAACAAGGATTATCACCAGTGGAGAGCTACAAAATCATGGCTGGGGTATGTCGAGGTCACGGATGCTTCCTCAGCTGAAATTGCTCACACTCTCTCTCTCTTTCTCCCCTTTGTAGCCATGTATCTTTGACCTAACTTTCCAGCTTAGAGAGCTGGCTGTACTCTGGGACTATGGGTATTTTCACATTGCATGTGGGGTCATCCAAAGGCTGCCCTCTGGATCAGACTTACTCTATATTCAGACAATGAAACTGCAAGTGCAACCCCAGGCACAGCCCAAGGGACTCCATATCTAAGTCAGTCTGGCAGTTCAATATTCTGCCAGGCACCTTAGCACAGCCGAACGGGCAGTCTGCAGAGTGCCTGCAGGGCAAGTCTGTGATCAGAAGCGATGGTTCACACCACCGTCCCGCTCCCAGCCCTTGTCAGCTGTAACGTAGACATGGCCCGCGGCGGTGTTCAAGAACGAGAACGTGCTTGCCTCCAACAGTACAGATCTGCTTGAGCCAGAGGCTGAACGTGCCATGTCTCCTAAGCCTGTGAATCACACATATGTACATAATAAAAGGCAGTGAAAATCTCTATTAAATAAAATAATAATTACTTAAAATTGGAAGCCAAATGGGACTAAACTTCATTTAATGGGGCCAGAAATATTTAATACTCCTCTGTCTCCATGACTCTTAACACCTAAAGCCCAGTCAAAGTTGAGAAACACTCAGTGCTTGCCACAGAGTAGCATGCAACCCTCTTGTAACTGCAAATATATACAAAATGCAGTACATATTAACCAGATTAAAAATGTCATGCCTATCAGGATAGAAGAATGTAATATCTGGTCTCATACACACATTCTACCATATAAAAATGTTGGTTGAAGATTCAAGTTTCTCTCAACACCTTTGCAATGCTCACATATGTATCAACACATTCATGCCAGAAAACACTTGCTACAAACGGCACAGTTTTTGCACGTAAAAACAGTATAAAGGGCAGATATTTGAAGACAAGCAGGTGCCTAAAGATGCAGTAGTCATGCTGTGAACAATTCAAATGCATCTGGGTATCTATTCCTTCAACTAAATTATTTTAAAACCTTTCCAGCTCTAAATAGTTCCTTAAGTCTTCGCCAGATGTAAAGTGTAACTACCATAAAGTTACAGTAATTACCATCACTCCAAGGCCTAAATATCTCATTTTCTAAGTTCAACTTCCTAAGCTGCAATGCTATGTGAAAACATGTATGACATTTACCACTTAAAAAACCCCAACTCCTAAAAGTGAGGACACAGACAAGCAAGAACATTGTAAAGTTTATCACGTCCATGATAGTACAAAACATGTATTTTTATCAACTGATATGAAGAACATGCACTATATCACAGCAGACAAGCATAATTCTGATCTGATGATATTGAAAGTGTTGTTCTTATCTTTGGTGCATAGATGTTTTAAGAAATACTGGCTTGTGGAAAATATCAGTTAATATATATAGTAATAAGCATTCATCATTATTCATGCCTACCTTTTGATGGAGTATTTATAAATACTAATTCTGAGTCAGCTTTGACCCGGCAGTTCCCATGGAACAGACTGAGGTCCTACTTGGCTGAACTTGCTCAAAAGGCATATCCATCATTTTAAACCCAAATTTACTTCTGCCCTTGTCAACCTGCTATGTCATTATCTCACTATTCACTGACAAAAGAAATGATGAATCGTGAACATTGGGGTACAGGGAACCAAATACACTCAATAAAATTAGCCTAATTATGTCAGTTGTGCGTAGCATGATGAAACCCTCCAGTGGGACCTCTAGGGGTTACTGTAACGTAAGTGAAGAATAGTTGTGTTGTATCAAAAATAATGATGAATATATACTTCAAGAAAAAAACTCATATCATGACTGATGCACAGCAAAATCAAGGCTACAGGCGGATTTGCACTTGGGAGTTTTCACTGTATGACATTAACAGAGAAAAGAATTTTATTGTCTTTCACAAAGGTTTTGTTTGTATTTGGGAAGAACACTAGGTCTAGAAAATATACAAAGTAGGTATCATTTTCTGCTTACACAGAACAAAACTAATATAAAATCAAGTGAAAAGTCTTACACCAAATCCATCTATAGGATGAGGCTGCATTTTACTATAGCATAGGCTGCGAGGCCATCCATGCCACTATTATTTCTTGCCATGTCTATGATGCAGGCCTAGATTGGGGAAGACATCAAGGCACTCAGTATCATCATGCACAGAGTGCATCACTTGCCACTTGCACTGCCCGAGGATGTGCAGGCAATCCCAGGCTCCTGGTGTGTCCTCACAGCCCCGAGCCACGTTGTGGCTCCATCCACCTCTGCCTGCACCTTTCACTGTAGTCATACTACAGGTCCTCTCGTGTCCCCAAACCACCCCCAGTGTCAGCAGGACTTTACTATCAAAGTGAACTCCTGTGCTAGGTACACATCATACTTTCAGACAAGATAATTTTATTTTACAGTCACTCTCTAGAATTTTTTTTCCGTGTGCTTTCCACTGGGGCTGTTTTTATTTTTACCACATACAGATGTCCTTGAGGTATGCTTAAGGCACAAACTGTGAACGCTGTTTGTCAAGGCAGGGTTCTCCTGTGACATGATTCAGTTCTGCAACATACATGATTCAGTGTGCAACATACAGAACCACACAACCATGTGCCCTGTGAGTGGGAGCACACAGTGGAACGAGTCAGGCAGTGCTGCTGAAGGTGGGATAGGGCTTCAAATGGCCAACATTAGCTCCTCAAATAGCTGCTGCAGAAACTTGTTTTGCCCTTACTAAATTGATAAGGCAGGGTTTTCCAGAATACTCAGTCTATTTAAAGTTTATAGAGAAAAGCAAACTAGTGGGATGTCAATTAAATGAGACTCGATGACTGCAAGGGGATTTATGCAAACAGCTTTCATTACCCTGAACAGCACGTTGGCTTGTCAATCTTTCTGAGCTGCAAATATTTCTGTGCATTGCGGATTACTGCAGAAAGCCTCCCGTCTTGTAGATATTCCTGTCTTCTGCTAGGGATTTTTAATACCCATTTGTTTTTATAGGAAGAGCCATTACAGCTATCTGGTCAGATTCATAGCACTGATCAAAGGTTTCTGCCCAGTAATGCCTCACAATAAAAATGTATCTTGAAGTCAAATACCTAACTGCTTTAATGCAACTGTTTTGTGTTTCATATACAATAAGCACTATCTAATAAAAATTATATCAACCAAAGCAGTGTAAAAACATAATTAAGGCCTCTGGCGAAGCATGGGAAATGTGATATTACATTCCCTAACTGATTAGTCATTTTGTCGATCACCTTTTTATATGCTCCAATCACTTATTAGAGAAGTGACTGTTTCTAAGGATGCCCAATGCAAGCTGGTAATCAGAACGCAAGTGGATATAAATGGTTCCAGAGCTCTGTATCAGCTCATTTTCCATGATATGGAGCATCTCCTACAAAGAGCTGACTGTCCTCTGATGTCAGTGAATTCCACCCATGGCACAGCAGTTATTGGACTATCATAAAACCAAAAAGTTGAAAAGGCAGATAACATTTTGATCAACTCTTTTTTTTTTTTGTTTCTTTTCATCCATATCTATACAGGAAAACACATCAAAGATACAGACACACAAAAAAAAATGAAGTGTGAAAGAAGAAAAATAATCGACATGATTCAACATTGGGAAGTTCCAAGTTCAAACACTGGTATTCAGGGCATCAGACTAATTGCCAGTCCAGCCCTAAAAGCTATCAATCTAGGAAAGATCTGAAGCTTCTAGGACTAATCTACATGAAGAAAAGACCAGTGAACAAGAATGCGACCAAAGCTTCCAAAATACATGAGAGAACTATTAATTAATGCACTTACGCTAGAAGTGTTCCTTGCAATCTCTTCATCTTACTTCCTACTTCAATGCAGGCTGTAGGATTTTTCACTAAATAATTCCTATTTGAATTAGAGCTGATCTAAAGATTTCTTGGGGCGATGAACTGAACTGGCTGCAATTATTGATTGGTGTTCACTTACAAATGAGTATTTCCAGTTCAAATGTATTCCTTATTTTAAGATGAACTAGTAAAATTTTAACTTTCCAGCTATGATATCTTAATGTATCTTGGTGAACTAATGGAACAATTTAGTCGCCTTATCAATTTTTTTTCCCCCTATGTAAGTACCAAACCATCCCTTAATCTCTGCTGAATAAATTGAGCATTTTATGTTCAGGAAGGTTTCCTAACACTTCTAACACCCTCACATCTCTTTCCTGCACAGCAGAGTACAAAACTGAGCATGTTATTTTTGAAACGTCCATAGCAGTGCAAGGCCACTGGATCTCCTCTCTTTCCCTCAGTCCTTCTGTGTATACATTCATAGATTGCAGTCAGCTATTCATGTGATAATCAGCCACCACTCCCCACATCTTTTTCATTCACTGCTTCATATGACAAAGTCCTGTCATCTATAAACATAAGTTTTATTCTTTGTTCTTCCACCTAGGGCTTTGTAAAGGGTTTTATGGAAACTGAAATGTATTATTAACTTGTGACCATTTGACATAGTGATGCTTATACCAAGCGACAGGACAAGAGGAAATGACTTCAAGTTGCGCCAGTAGAAGTTTATACTGGATATTAGGAAAAATTAATTCACCAACAAGACTTGTCAAGCACTGGAACAGGCTGCCCAGGTAAGTGGTGGTGTCATCATCCCTTGAGGTGCTAAAAAGATGTATAGATGTGGAGCTTAGGGACGTGATTTAGTGCTGGAGTTGGCAGTTCTAGATTTACAGTTGGACTTGATGACCTTAAAGTTCTTTTCCAGCCTAAATGATTCTATGATTACTCTGTATCAACAACCTGCAGGATGAGATATTTATTTAGGATTTATTTGTTAATTTTTATTATCTTGATATCTTTCTCCACTGATAAAAATTTCACTTAAAACAGGGCTAACACCAGTCTGTTTTATGGTCCACTGACAAGTCCTCTACTCAAAAAGCCCATCTTATATCTACTGGTATGTTTATTTTACACCTTTTTTAGTTTCTTACCCAAAGTATCATTAATTTCTTGCAGATCATGACAGAAAACCTTATGATCCTCTGGAAACATTGCCCAGTCATACATATACCTACTGCTGGAGAGTCAGCTTGACAACACCCCTAAACTGCCTGCCAGTGCTTAAGAGGCATTTGGACAATACTCTTAATAACATGCTTTAACTTTTGGTCAGCCCTGAAGCGGTCAGGCAGCTGGGACAAGATGATGGTTGCAGGTCCTGTCTGACTGAAATAGTCTATTCTATTTCTCTTCTCTCCTCTCTTAAATGGGAATTTTGCCACTATTACTGACCAAAAAAAAATATGAGAGAGAGCGACTGAGCAAGGTAAGGCAAAAGAAGCAAACATTTCTTCACAACAAGCAGTGAAAGAAAGAGTTTCTTGACTTTTAAATCCAAGAACCATGAATATTTTTTTTTTTGGCAGGGGGGACAAATAGGTGGATCACCTTGTGCAGCATTGCCACTATTTCAGGGTAAGGTCTTTAAATACTTCACCCTGATGACACTTGTCACGTCCAAGTTGTTCCCATTCCTTGATCAGGAACAAATGCAGTTCAGATGAATCCTGCTCAGTGACAGGTTTATGCAAGTCATGTTCAGAAGTTACCTTGGCTACTGACATTGATTTATTTTCTGATAAGAAGGTAATTATAAAGGTTTGAAATCCGCAATTGCTCAGTAGAAGGGCAACGATACTCCCTTTAAACAAAGTCAGGCATTAATAAACATATCAGGAACAATAATTCTTTCCCATGTATAGACACTTTGTCTGCCTACTCAAGGTAAAATACTCTCACTGTGAACCATAATCTCAGCTCAGAAATCATTGTTCATCCACCCACTAAACAACTGTGCACCAAAAATGTGCTTTAGTCCAGAGATTCAAGTGGAAGTTTTTTTTGTCTTCTTCATTTTTGGGGAAAAAAGTGAAACAAATTTATTCTGAAATCACTTATATTAACAAATAATAGCATAACTATATAGTCCCTACTACAGAACATTAAATATATGAAGCATGTTAAAAAGAGAAATTTGTTCTAGTATGTTACCACAGTAGAGAGACTGAGAGCATCCTATGGGAGAGTCCCCAAACTGTACACTACTGGGAAGTCTGACAGGTCAGAAATGTGAGGAAACAGAAATAAACATTCTCCCTCGTTCCTGCAGGCAAGGCTTCTCTCTACAACCACATTAGCACCTTGGTTCTCCACACCACTGCAGTAGTGCTGGATTACAAATATTGCTGATGTTCTTTCCATCACCCTGCATTTCCAGCCTGTTTTCCTGCTGTCCTTTACAACCACTTCTTCCCTCTTTCCCCAGCCTGTGGTTCATTCATGTCAGATTTTCAGCCCAGTTTACAGTGCAGCCACTGCAGCATTTCCATGAGCAGGATGGAGTGGTGCAAAGGCAGGAGGAAAGAGCTTGGGGGTGATTCTGCATCTGCTGTTTCAGCCCTACCTATTCACATCGTAGCACCTTTGGTGCTTATGAAGAGGAGGTTATGCTGCAGAACAAGAAACATTTTGAAATGCGGGCTACACTCACGTGTTCTTTTGAATGTGTTAAACCCTTCACTGCTTCATGCTCTGAGGATGCGATCACAAAACAAATCCCAATACCAGGATGGATGAGGTGCTCCTGTCCATGGCACGGGGGTTGGAACTGGATAATCTTTAAGGTCCCTTCCACTCAAACGATCCTGTGAATATATGTACTGCTCGAATGTGCTTAGAAGCTTCATGACAAATAACACTGAAAACTGTAATAAAACTTGCATATGACTAAACAACTTCTACTACAACCTGTTGAAGCATTGAAGAAAAACTAAAGAAAGAAGCATGCTCCTACATGAAGTAAGACAGTAACAGGAGCATGCAGTGGAAGGGCATGCTGGGGATATTCATTCATTTGTTCATTCATGGTGCTGCCAGACAATGTCCGGTTTCGCTCGGATGGCAGGCTCCTTGACATCAAATTCAGAGAACACTTCACATTTGCCTGGCTTTTATCAGCTGACACCCTCTTGGCCTGTATTGTACATCAGTTTCTCAAGGGAAAAAGAAGAACTAAGATAACTATTGCCCTATTACCTCCTGCTTTTTCAACACAGCTACTTGTCCACAAAATGTACAGAGGTGTCTGAAATCTAAAGTAAGTGTAGGAAGCACTGAAGACTGGAGGGTGTTCTTATCTCACTGCCCACTATAAACACAACGGCTAACCATGTCCCTTACTGCCTAATACAGCAGTCACCATTTACATGCTTTGTAGTCTACAAACGGGACAGTCTTACAGTGACAGACTGAGTAATAGAAAGACCACAGGTTGAATAACTCCATTACAGTATGGAGGAATTTTGCAGTCAGTCAATGTTTCTTCCCACGCTTGTGCAGGGAAAAATCCCAAGATTTCATTGCTCTTTTTCTGCAAGGCAAACCATTACTCCATCACCTTGGGTGCCTGAGTTTATAGCTACAAGCTCTCTCAGGTCCAGCTTACTATATCTGATATCGTTTTCCCAAAGGCTTTAGGAACTTTTGCATCTGAAGGGAGCTTTGAATGTGCTATGACAGCAAGTCTTAGGAAAGCACTCCAGAAACAGTTCTGCGATTTCAGTGAATCAATGTATTGAAGGCTTTAGTTACTTATTGAAATAAAGTGAATCGTTACAATCAAACTCTCTATTATTCTTTACAGCACAGAAGGACTGAGCCCTTAATATGTTTACAACGCTTATACAACCAATCAAATCAGGATTGGTTAAAGAAAGACAGAACACCTAATAAAAACTAATGTATTTTGTGATTTTCCACCATTCATGTTAATTTAAAGAGTTTATTTTCAAAAGTTAAACATCGCTGAGGTCTGGTAAAAAAAGAAAAAGCTCTTCCACAGCGTGAAACAGCCTAGTGGTAAACACAAAGGATAAGGACTTGAAAAGCATATTAATTTCTTTCCCCAGCTTTATCAGAGGTTTGCTGTGTTCCCTAGATAAATCATTACCCTTCTGAATTTCCCTGTCTTTCAAAGGGGAGTAAACAATGCTTTTCCATTTCCAAAGGGATGTATGAATGAAGGGTGTAGCACTTTGATTGGATTCTGCTTTTTAAGTTGTCCACAGGGGATTAATGATGGCAGTTCAGATGATTGTATCAACCCTGAATTTGCATTTGACTCACAAGCTTTTAAAACTCCTACACTCCCAGGCAGGAGTCTGAATAAATGTTGAAAAGGAGATGAGCTATATGAATGCTTTTTGCACAGAACAAGTCTTAATGGCACAGGTAGGACCATTTTACAATGAAGCATTTCCATCTCGATCCAATGTGCTTTCAACAACTCTTCTTACAGTTACAGGCTCTGAAGATACCCAGCATTTAGATGTAAAAGGTCATGACTCTTGAGTTCCAGTCATGAAAAGGTAGGACATGACAGAAAGGGCTCAGCACATGTTAGATGATAGCCCTCAGCTGTGCTGTGCAGAAGCAGTGCTGACTGACCTAAAGAAAAGCTCTGAATCTGTCCCTGTTATTTCTCTGGCTGGAGGCAAGGTGCAAATGACAGCAGAAGAAAATTCAAAGCAGAGCAGAAAATTCAAACAAAAGGGGCTGTCTGTGTACTCCAGAAACTCCTCTGGCAAGGTGGGACAGACATGGCTGTAGTTTTTTCAAACTCATTGCCAGCTGGCCAGTGGGACACGGAGGGGTGTGGGGAGCAGTGTGACAGAGGAGCATTTCCTGCTCGCGCCAGTGGAGAGAGACACTGCCAGAGAGTGATCTAAAGCCAAGGTCAGGTGTTTCAGCATGACACTGCAGAAAAGATTGTTCCTCTCCATGAATGACAGATGTCATTGAAGACTTTTCCCCCATTGTTAAAGTTCCAGCTTCCTCCAGGATAAAAGCAATGATGTGGTCACCTCATCATAGAAAGCCACTAAATTGGTCAGGCAGGACTTGCCCTCGGTGAAGCCAGGTTGGCTGTCTCAAATGACCTCCCTGTCCTCGATGTGCTTTAGCATAGCTTCTAGAAAGATCTGTTCCATGATGTTCCCAGGCAGAGAGGTGAGGCTGACAGGTCAGTAATTCTCAGGATCATTTTCCCTACCCATTCTAAAAACGGGCACAGTGTTGCCATTGTAGGCAGGTAGGCCTGTGTGAAACTCATCAAGTTCAACGAGGCCAAGTGCAGTTTCAGAATCAGAGATTACATATAATTCTGCTTTTACGCTGTAATTTAAGCCCATGTGGATAGTGATCAGGTACAGAGGTACTGCAGACTATAGCTGTATGCTCCTAATGTGGCTGCACGTGTGTAGCAGGGTGACCATCATGTAGTATAACTTTCAAGCAAGAAAGACAAGAAAAGGTTACAGCAACGTCAGGCAGAATAACTTCCTAATACGAAAAAAATAACTTTGCCTTACAATGAAAATGGGCAGAAACCATGTGAGACAAGTAACAAGTGGTGTTCCTCAAGGATCCATATCAGGACCAGTACTGTTCAATATCTTTATTAATGACATACAGTGAGACTGAGTGCACCCTCAGCAAGCTTCCAGATGACACCAAGCTGAGTTGTGCAGCTGATTCGCTGGCAGGACAGGATGTCATCTGGAGTGACTTTGACAGCCTTGTGGAACAGGCCCACATGAACCCCACAAAGTTCAAAAAGGCCAAGTGCAAGGTCCTGCACCTGGGTAAGGGCAATCCCCAATAGCAATGGACTGCAGAATTAATGGATTGTGAGGAGCTCTGCAGAGTAAGACCAGGGGATAGTGGTGCGTGAAAAGTTGGACATGAGCTGACAAATGTGCTCTTGCAGCCCAGAAAGCCAACTGTTACCTGGGCTGCAAAATCAGAAATCCGTCAAGCAGTTCAAGGGAGGTGATCTTCCCTCTCTACTCTGCTCTTGATGAGACGCTCAGCTGCAGTACTGTATCCAGTTCTGGGATCCCAAATACAAGAAAGACATGGATCAGTTAGAGCAGGTCCAGAGGAGGGCCACAAAAATGATCAGAGGGCTAGAATACCTCCCTGTGACAACAGGCTGAGAGAGTTGGGGTTGTTCAGTCTAAAGAAGAAAAGGTTCCAGTGAGGCCTTGTTGTGGCCTTTCAACACTTAAAGGGGGCTTATAAGAAAGATGGAGAGAAACATTTTACCAAGGTCTGTAATGACAGACAACGCTTTCAAGCTGGAAGAGGATATACCTAGATTGCGTAGAAGGAGAAACTATTTATGATAAGTGTGGTGAGGCATTGGAACATGTTGCCCCAAGAAGTTGTACCTCCACATCAGAAGTGTTCAAGGACAGGTTGTATGGGCCTTTGAACATCCTTATTCATGGCAGCATTTTGGAACTAGATGATCTTTAAAGGTACTTTCCAACCCAAACCATTCCGTGATTCTGTGATACAGAGTTGGCAGCTAGTCTGTGAATTTCAGTCTCAGATCCTCAACTACCAAAATAAAGTTTGTGGGAAAGGCATTTTCACCAAAATTACAGCTTTCACAACAACAAAATTTATTTCAGGCTGAAAATTGTACATTCCAGTCCAGAAATGGCAACACTTCATAGTGATGCCTTCGGAACTTGTCCGCTATGTGACACCTCTTCTGTTGTCTTTTACATGCCCTAGATATGTCTAGATTTCACCTACCAGACTACAAGGCCCTCCTCTCTTCCTAGAAACCTCTGCTTATAGCATAAACAGAAATTTATCCTCAGAGGAGAATGAAAATGTAAGTTCTCATAACTACAATCCCCTGCTTATAGCATAAACAGAAATTTATCCTCAGAGGAGAATGAAAATGTAAGTTCTCATAACTACAATACCTACATAGTATTATAGTATAATTTCCAAACAACCTCTTGTTTGTTTTGTGTTTTTTTTCTAACATAGGGTAAAGAATTTCAACAGAAAGCTACTACTTTCAATGTTGTAAAAACAGCATCTTCAATGGGTTTGGAATTAGAAAAATAGCATTATCACTTGGTGTTTAAAACTAGACAGAACCAATGGCCCAGGGACTACACTGTTTGTAGCAATCATAGCTTGGAAAACAAGCTAATCATCATAGAATGGTTTGGCTTTGAAGGGATCTTAAAGACGACCGAGTTCCAACCCCTGCCATGGGCAGGGACACCTTTCACCAGACAAGGCTGTTCAAAGCCTCATTCAGCCTGGCCCTGACCACCTCCAGGGATGGGGCATCCACGACTTCTCTGGGCAACCTGTTCCTGCCTCACCACCCTCACAGGAAAAAAAATTCTTCATAATACCTAATCTCGATCTCCCTCTTTCAGTTTAAAAGTGTTACCCCTCACCCTATCACTGCAGTCCCTGATAAAGAGTCCCAAGCTTTCCTATAGGCCCTGTTTATGTATGGGAAGGCTGCTATAAATTCTGTCTGGAGCCTTCTCTTCTCTAGGCAAAACAAGCCAAACCATCACAGCCTGTCCTTGTATGCGAGTTACCCCAGTGTAACTGTTGAGTCTTTTCCTCTGTCCAGGAGGAAATCACCCTTATCAAACCAAAAGTGTTCAATTCCTCACTGAGAATAGAATAATAAAAAAAAAAAAAGACAATCTTGCAAAATTAAGGTAGCTGCATCATTAAATGTGCAAATGGAAGTATTTAGAGCAGCAAGATATAACTAAGAACCAATAACTATGCAGGATTAAATGGAAAAGATCTAGAAGAGGAAACTAGACTTGGGATACTATAAGCAAAGCTAGACGGAGAGCCACAAATTTAATGTGCCTCACTACCACTGTTGTAGCACTGCGACTTAGAAGACCCAGGATGCTGGATGGGAGATAAACTGCCTGACTGCATGGAGTTGCTGCTGCCTCAGCTACAAAGATTCACTGGCTCTGCCTCATGGCTACAATACTTTAGCTCCCTCACACAGAATGATGTGCAAAGGAGTACAAACTTCTGCAGCCAGTAGTCTTGTGAAAAAAAAAAAATGAAGATTTACAATGCGCTTGAGTAACTAAAGCTAAATAATATATCTCAACTCAGAGATGTCTCTTTCAATATAAAGCCCCCAAGCATCCCCCTGGCACTGGTTCAGCAAGACTCAGCAGAACCCATGCCAATGCCAAATCACTGCTTCCCGTAGCAGTATGCGCCTTCTCTGAGGCCGCCTGTTCAGTTGATTCCCAGCACCAAAAGATGGGCACCGCACAAGCTCCTTGGAAATGGTGCTCCCTGGGGATCTCCCACGCTCATCACTGCAGCACTAGGACCAGCTGACAGAGCTCTGAAGATCACAAGCCTGCAGAGATGTCTGGTCACACAGCAACCGCTCAAGTAATACACCTAAAATGCAGCTGCCGTGTATCCACTGCGGAGAGATGACACTGCAGGTTATCTAAGACAGTATTACCCCTTCCACAAACCCTGCCTAGCTGAGTTGCCTGATTTAGGAACCTTATTAAGCTCTTTATCTAATCAATAGAGAGAGAGGCATATCCAAAGGCTAACTATTTCAGTAGCCTAAGGCAACTAAGCTCTTAATTTAGACTTCTTAATTAGGTAAATATGGTAATGTCAGTTCTATTTTGTCAATAAAGGGAGCCAAGTTTACCACTGGTGCCAGCTGATAGAGTTTCTCATTTAGCTGATGTAGTAACCATTTGTACATTTTACAGTAACAAATATTGTTCGCTGCACAAGGTAGACCCAGTTCCAACAGCTGGGTTAGCAATTCTTTGGTTTTGGGCAGCAAAAATTGTTAGAAAAATGTGTCATTCTTATGAGGACCTGGAATTCTAGTGATCAACAGTCCATGCAAACATTTCAGGTCCTTCTTAAATATATGTAAAAGCTGTACATAGACAGAGTGGCACACTGGGATCATTAGAAATAAGTGCAAAGAAGACTCAGAAAAAAAATTTAGTTTGAAAATAGCAATCTAATTTTCTAAAAGATGGCCCCGTTTTGAATCAGTTTTGAGCTTTTCAAAACTTGATGAACAGAGGCTATTAATTCTCTGCTACTTAACACAATCTGCTTTGTGAAGTATTTTTTTAATGTCTTGAAATTCGTTTCTTTGCGGCTTTTCTGAGGTAAGAGTAGGAGGTTTAATTATCTGCTAGCAAGTTTCATTTCTATGCACAATTGGAAGGCAGATGCTGCAATCCCTCCATGAAAGGAAATCCTGTAGAGGTTCCTAGGTACTTCAAAACTGAAGCTACCAGTCACCAATTCATTTAAGCATGTTCCATGCTGACAGACAAGTCCCTGTCAGGGGATAAAGTGCCCATATATGCTATCTTGAAGAAATCTCCTTATAGTCTTTACAAGAAATAAACTTGTCCTGCCATTTTTCTAAATGAACATAAGACAGTGTTTACAGACAATCCTTAAGCCTTCCCTTTCTTTGCACAAAGCATATTAGCAGCTGTCCAAATAACACCTCAATGCCACAGGGACCATCTTTTAGGGGAGAGACTTCAGTTCTTAGTCAAAGCATCACTTCTCAGCTGAGGTTACGAGTCAGAATGCTGTTGGATAATTTCAAGCTCCTTTTCTGTTTCACTTACTGACACTAAATAGCATCTAACACCACAAGCCATGTCAGTGAAACCAATGAGCACAGTACACAGCAAGGCAGTGTTCAGTGAAAAGAAGGAGCAACTGGGAAACTTGAGGCTGCAGTTTATTATGTTGATCCTTTTCCAGCAGGCAACAATCTGGTATGTTCAATTTAGCTGACTAATTCAGCAGCTGAAGCTGCTACATTTTTTTCTTACAAATCCCTGAACCTTTTTTATTCATCAAACCATTTTTTCATGTCAATAGCGTCTTCTTACAGGGAGTCTCACAGTACTTGCAAACATTAATTTCATGATAATTTTGAGAGGTACAGCCCCCTTTTCTGTCAAATTAATGAAAAAAGTGAAAAAGCAAGTAATACACCTGAAATCAGTCACTATCAGGCTGAAGTTACCACTAAATTATTTCCAAAGGTAATCAATCTACATTAAATAAGCAAAGATGAGAATCTTACTCCTTTTACTCAGAGTTTTAAGACTTGCAAATATTTCTGAGGGGCAGAAACAGACTGTGTTGTTCACTAGGAGTCAAACCAACTTTTTGCAGTTAAAATTCACTGAAGAAAAAGAATACTTGTATTTAGCTGCCATAAAGATCTCTGCAGAATAAAAGGCTTTCATCCCTTTAAACCAGGGCAATTTAAACAAAATTTTTTTAAGGAAAATAATACAGAAAATTGTCAGGCCCCAAAAAATGGACAGGTATCACACTCTCCTGGTATAACATACCTTGGGAACATGCTCAATAAAACAATTAAGTTCTTTCTATGTAAGCGAAATTTAGCTGGCTGTAATTCAAGGCTTAATTATAATGTCTGTTACAATACAATTCTTATTAATGATAACTAACTGCAGTGTTCACTATCCTCTTCTAAATCCAGCTAGACAGCTTCCTGGAGACAAAGAATTTTGCTTAAATTCATTACTCAGTTCAATTTTCCTCTCAGATGCACATGTATGGCCCCACTGAAGTGGTACAGAGGTTTCTGCAAGTGGAATTATACAAAGTGCATAATCCTCTACTCACCTGGTACAAAGTGCTTTCACACAAATCATAGAATCATAGAATCTTTAAGGTTGGAACAGACATCTAAGATCATCCAGTCTAACTGCCAGGTCAACAGCATCCTGCCTACTAAACCATGTCATGAAGTGCCACATCTAAATGTTTTTTGAACACTTCCAGGGAAGGAGAATCCACCACTTCCCTGGGCAAACCAATGCAGATACTGAGGCTCACAAATACATGACACTCTGGAAAGTTATTCTGAATTTATGTTAGTCTTTTTGAGAGTATGTCAGTATAGAAAAATCTCTGGTTATTACTATACATGCTCAAGACTAAGGTGATTTTGATCCAAGAAAAAATGCAGATCTGTTCTCTTTTTGGCAACAGTGATTTCAAGGGAATTGCATTATAATTGTATTGTGTTAAATAGAAAATGCTTTTTTAAGTCATGATAAATCAAGCATATTCTCTAAATTACTGTTAATGTGCATCTATGCTCTACGCTTTTGTTATAAAAAAGGTAAAAAATAAAAAGGCTTTCAACTTCAAAGACACAACCATAACTCTCAGCACTACTCCACTGCCAATGCTAAAGAAACAATCTAAAGTAATTTGCGTAATATACGGGAAAAGAAGATGATACATGTTTGTCCTCGGATCACAAAAAGCCCACAATTAATCATTTGTTCTGCTTTAAATAAAGGCCTGCTTCCTGAAACAATGAATTTCTATAGCTCAGCTGAAATAAACATGACAGTCATTTATTTCAACGGGGAATTTCACTTTAATTATTAACAAAAAAAATCAGCTTCTTAGTATTGAACTATTGAAGTGGAGAGCGAGATGCTGATCTCTTCTTCCTGGGATGCAGTGACAGAACATGTGGAAATGGTTCCAAGTTGTGCCAGGGGAGACTTAGACTGGACATTAGGAAGCATTTCTTTAGTGAAACAGTGGTCAAACACCAGAACAGGCTTCCTAGAGAGGTGGTTGATGTCCCATGCCCGACAGTGGTTAAGAGACATATAGACAATGTACTTGATAATGTGCTTTAACTTGGTCAGTCCTGAATTGGTCAGGCAGTTGTACTAGATGATCACTGTAGGTCCCTTCCAACTGAAATATCCTATCCTATCCTATCCTATCCTATCCTATCCTATCCTATCCTATCCTATCCTATCCTATCCTATCCTATCCTATCCTATCCTATCCTATCCTATCCTATCCTATCCTATCCTATCCTATCTCAAATTTATTTGTTGCAATTTTGTGGCCATTGCCCTAGCCTAAAAGATCTATGGAGAATCTTCTCTGAGAGAAGTCCAGCTTAATAACTAATTAATGATTTAATGTGCCTTTCTACTCTCACTCAAACACACTGTTCCAGCACACTACAAACACTGAACATCAAAGGATAACTGTATTATTATCACAGATTTACAAATGGCCAAGGAGAAAGATGAAGAAGTTAAGAATTAGCTCTGCTACAAGCTACATGGGACAACACAAGAGAATGTCAGCTCCAAGCGTCTCTCTCACTGTTAAAAGCAGATTTGGGACCAGTATACACAAAGCTTGTTTAAGTGCATACCCATTCAGCAGGAACGGATCAGGAACAGGACTCTGCTTCCCAGTGTGTAGGTTTTTCCCCACAGCCTCTAGACAGAGCAATCCCCCCTTCAACAAGGATTTTGTTTAGGGGCATTTTTAACTAAAAGCCACATTTTGTATAACTGTCATATATCTCTGAAAATGCTTCAGAGCTAATTCCTGTTGCCAGAATCAACAAATTTAAACCACAAAAAAACAAAACCATAGAAAATGCCTTAATTCTGTTGATACACTCCAGGACTAGCGACACTGTAATTTGTTTATTTGTATTACTACCAGTACTGCAATATAACCTGAAGACCCAACCAAGATTAGGACACCACTACATTAGGCATGAAGAAGGAGGCAGTTCATATCCCAGATTGCCTGCAATCTATCTACATGAGGCAGACAAAGTACAACTATCATTTTGGAGATGGAAAACAGAAGGAGTAAGCAGACTGCCAAAGGCTTTCAGAAGCTTGTTCAATGAAATCTCTGACAAAAACATGACATAAACCATTGCTGCTGGACATGCATTGTGGTGCCAATGCACTACCTTATCTATTAATCCCATTACTTTGTTATTGTGTCATGTAACCTTTGAGACACAACATAGACGCTGGATGGTAAGAAGAAATTATTATATTTGTTATATCTTAATAAAGATAAAACATAACTGACTACGTTCTTCAGTCATATACTAAGATTGGGACTCAGTTTCATGTTCTATCCCAGCTCTCTTATCTAATCTTCTGCAATGATCTGGAGCATTTATTTGTGTATTCTACTCAGGCTGTGCAAAGATGAAAAATAAGCAGGTAATTTACAGTACCAAACTTAGGCACTAAGACGCCTTATGTAGTCACTAAGGGCAATGAGGCAGTCCTAAAGGGTAAGCCAAAAATCCTGCTCTAATTGTAAAGCAATCAAGAACTACTCCTCGTGAAAAAAAATAACTGCTTAAATGAAAGGGTTCCTTCTAAATTGTTCTGGAGCGCTGAGCACAGGAAGGACTTGGGTCTGCTACAGCAAGTCCAGAGTAGGCCATGAAGATGATCAGAGGGCTGGAACACCTCCCATATGACAGACAGCATTTTAAGATGAATCCCAGACACATCCAGAATCACATCAGTGTAAAAAGAAGTTATTGTATTCAGATAAAATAGTTTTAAATTAAAACTTAATATTTGTATGTCATTTTCCCCGACATGCTTTACAAGCCACTGGAAGAAAACACTTCATCTACTAACTGTGGACTCCCTTTAAAAATATTGCCAGCAAAGACTGCTGACATTAAAACAGCACTGGAAATGAGACAATGAGCTTTTTCTGATATCTGTTCTAATCTGGGAGTTAGAGAGGTTGCATAGCACCAATACCAAGATCACAGAATCATTTAGGTTGGAAAAGACACTTAAGATCATCAAGTCCAACCATAAACCTCACACTGCCAAGTTCAATATCTTGAAGCACCGTTTACACTGGAGGTTGATTTAATGAGTTTTTATAAGGTCTTTTATGTCAAAGCCAGTTTATGATAGCCTCATCTAAGACATTATCTAATATCAATAAGAGTATGCAGCATCTTGTTAACTTTCCACATTCACCATTCGCACCCTCAGAAGTTATTCAGCAGAATTATATTTTGTGCAAGCCACAGGCTTCAATTTTTTTTGCCTATTTCAGGTCTGACATTTAAATTTATCTAGAGCTAACTAGGAGTGGGAGGTGACAATTTTATTCCATAAAAACTTTAGTAGTTAGGGCCGGAACAGAAACATATCTTTCTACATTTTCACAAAAATAGTTTTAAAACACCTATTTTCAGATCTAAATTATAGAGGAACATCTGTAAGGCTGAGACTGGCACAGCAGACCCATGTGTTTAACTTCTAATTCAAACTAGAAATCCTCACTACATCAAAATACTCTATACTGATGTATAGGTGCTTAAACACACATCCATATCCCAAGCTGGTGAGCTAACTCCCATATAACCTTCTGAAGAGTGATATTATTAAAACTATATCAAAAAGCTTATTGAAAATACAAATAGATTTACTTCATTAGTTACATTTACTGGTAAATGTTCACACCTCCTCCATCTGTAAGCTACAGAAGTAAGCACAAAACTGAACGAAAGCAGCAGTTACCAGTGAGAACTTCTAATACTGAACACTACAGGAAACCACTACCTTACAGATCTAGGCCCAGATTAGCAGCTGTCAATCCCCACATCACCTACGTTTTGCCTTCTTAAGGAAACAACCACATGAAATGTCACCTTTTGATGTGAAGTTCCCAGCTGGGGACTCCGACTACAGAGATCTTTGCATTCTTTTGACAATTTACATAACTATATGCAAAACATGATGTTACAGACTGATTTAAAGGACATTTTCTGCCTGTGCAAAGGTGAAGCATAAACAGTTCCATTAACCAACTCACCACTTAAGATTCACACAAGTCCATAAAGCAGGTGTTAAATAGACCTTATATTGATTTCTTCAATATGGAATGAATTTTACTGCCAATACACAGATGCATGCTTTTATGATATATACAATCATTATCTGTATTGAGATCAGAGGCTGGAAAAATGCATTTTCACTGTTTAATGCTTGATTTCATTATCTAGTAGAACAGCTTAAAAAAATATGATCCACAGCTTTGTCTGTTAACTTCTCACCATTGAACACTACACTTGGCAAATCTACTAGCTTGCATATCTACAGTGTAGCCTGAACTGCTCAGCTAGAAGCAAAATATTCAGGAAACCCATCAGAACATAATAAAATGGATTATGACAGAACAAAGCAAAAAATACAATAGAAACATTTGAAATGGCAAATGACTCTTGAATGCAAGGCAGCTGGTATCACCAGAATATTCAGAACATGCCTTACCTGTGTAGTGCACCACACATGTCTGTCCCTTCTTTGGAAACGTCCGTCCTGTTAAAATTATAAAAGGTTATTCTTTAATTTTCTCTGATTAATCTTTGTGGCTAGGCAGGTTTATGTTTCAAGAGGAAAATGACTGGGATTTGCATTGACTCTACTTTATCAAATCACTACTATGCAAGGCAGGAATAGGTATGCTTTAGGATAGAAGGTTGCGGCCCGGCTCCTATTTATTTGTTAGACCAAATAATATTTTCCTTCCATAATTTTCCCTATATATACAGATATTATACATGCATTTACATTCTGTAAGTGCAAAAGGATTGACAAAACCTCACTTATTATAACCTTAAAATTCTCAGAATGTTTTTGTTATAATTTGTCAAACAAAGTCTTAGTTTGACATTGTGAAAAGAATTCATTTGTATTCACATTTCTAATGCTTTTCACTCAAGACAACTCTAACAAGGGCATCTTTAATCAGACAGGAATGATTTAAAAAAAATCCACATACAAAGGCAGTTCAATTTGTAACATCGGGTGACTGTGAAGCAGTGATACACTCAGTTCTTGTAAGAGTCTGGTAACTCCTAAAATTTTTGTACTGAAAGGAAAAGGTTTAAATTATTGCCACTGGAGGACAGAATTACTATTTCTATTTTACCTGTTCTAGGTACTGCCAAAAGCACTAAAACCTAGGAGAACATTTTCCAGGCTCAATTAGGTGCCAATGGCATATTAAAGCAGCCAACCTTGATTTCTCAAGTACTGCTGGCCTTGGGAGGGCCCAGGCTCAGAACTTACATGCATAAATGATATGAATTATTAAGAAATATCCTTGCCAGGAAGATAGAAATTGAGGCTTATATCTTAGTTGGCTTTGGTGTCTTTAGTCTGAATTAACATGATAACAAGTTATGCATTGCAGGGTGCATCGCAGGGTATAAAACACCAAGGAACACATAACCTACGCACTCAAGGCTTATATGCCAAAACCACTGTGAGCAGTAAATGGCAGTAGGTCAGGCTAATATGATGGACCACAATTTACAACACCAAATGGAGAAGATGGTGCTTCCAAGTGTCATCTGAACACTCACAATTTGGCTGTCTTGCACAGAGCGTGGTAGACCAGGTATCCAGTTAGGACACCTCTGTAACTCTAAAGTGGAATTCATCTCATTTAACCTTTGCCATATAAAGCACAAGCAGCTATCACATGCCAGTCTCCTAGGTTTCCCCTACTGACAGTGGAGAATCAGCAGTGCTTTGAGAGAAACCCAGATGATCCAGGTGGAGTGAAAACTGAGAAGATCACTTTAGGACTAACCACCTAACCTGAGAAAAGTTATGTGAGCTTAATCCTGCCCTTGGTAAAAGAGGTATTATTCAAGTGATACATAATTATACAAAGACCTGAGAAAAGGAGCATCAGACCTTACTGACACATACTCCGCTGTGCACCAGCAAAGTCAGTGAAGCTACACAAATTCACATCAAAGCCGAATTAAAAGCAGAGATTCTCTGAGTAGCTGTGGTTTTAAGACAGTACTTAAAGTCAGCTGACTTTGATTAAAAGACTTGCAACCAAGACAACTAATCTATATAACCTTATTTGGAATAGCATATTGCTTACAAAGACAGCCTTGATGCATTTAATAGCTAGAAAGTACTATTACGAGGTTAAGTTCCACCCTTTCTACTGGCAACTCAGCAGTGTTATTTACACCCACGTAAGTATTCTGCTTTTACATCTGTGCAACCAAGAGAAGAATTTGATCCCCAGAGCTAACCAGCACAGAAAGAGAGGCCAATTTAGAGGGATACACAAAGAATAGAAAAGATATTGGGCCAAGAAAGTTCAGCTAAGATTGACTTGAACAAATTATTTACGGTTTTGTATCAGCCAAGGATGAATCCAGCTTATTATACAGACACATATGGTTGTAAGTTAGAAATTACGTTCTCTTAAAAAACCAAAATACACTAAAACCCCTTATGAAATGATACCGTAGTGCCGGAGAGGAGCACGAACTGGCTCTGAGAGGGTTGAGCAGAGGTTATCATCCTCCCCAGTATCCCGGATTCCCCCGGAGTGCGCTGGCAGGGATGCTGGTACCCATGCCCGGTCGGGCTGGCAGCGCAACCGGCCAAAGTTCCCGGCCTCCGCGACCCCCGCCCGGGTTTGTGCAGCTGTCAGCGGATGCCAGGCACAAATCCCCAGCCCCCGCGCCTCCCCTGCCGCTGCTGCTGCCCACGGAGCCGCCGCCTGGAGCCGCCGCCGGGACACCGGGCTGCCGCCGCCCCGCTGCCCCTCTCCCGCATCGGGGGGGCGAGGCGGTCGTACCCCCCCCTCATGCACCCCGCGCTCTCTCTGTCTCCCCACAGTCCCGTACCGTCTCCCGGAGAGATGGTCTCGATCTCCACCCCCATGGCAGCACTGGCGCGGCTCGGTTCGGTTCGATTCAGCTCGGCTCGGGGTCGATTCGTCACCCTTCGGCTCGGCTCGAATCAGCACCCCTCGGTTCGGCTCAGCACCCCTCGGTTCGGCTCAGCTCAGCACCCTTTGACTCGGCTCGGCTCGGCTCAGCACCCTTTGACTTGACTCGGTTCGGCTCGGCTCGGCTCAGCTCAGCTCAGCTCCCCTCGGTTCGCGACTCGGCTCGGCACCCCCCGGCTCGGCCAGAGCCCCAGTGCAGGCATTGCCCCACCGGGCCGGCTGGCAGGGGCCGCCCCCGCTGCCCGTCAGCGCCCGCAGCCAATGCGGGGCAGGGGCGGGGCGGCTGCAGAGGGGAGGGGGCTGTTCTCCGCCTGCCGGCATCGCCCGCTTTCAGCCCGGGGTGAATACTTGGGCAGGGTTCGCTTGTCGGGGTTCGCTTATCGGGGACCACCCCACCCCCACTCGCCCCCGCCCGCCGCGCCAATTCCCCCACATCCTCCCGAAGCCATCATTTCCCCCCCACATCCCTCCCAGTCACCGTTTTAGCCACACACCCCCTCAGCCACCGTTTCACACGCATATCCACCCCAGCCACCGTTTCTCCCTATATCCCCCCCAGCACTCATTCCCTCTCTACATCCCTCCCAGCTACCGCTTCCCTCTCACATCCCCACCAGCCACCCTTTTCCCCACACTTACCCCAGCCACCGTTTCCTTCCCACAGCCACTCCCCCAGCCACGGTTTCCCATCCACATCCCGTACTTGAAGGTCAAGGATGGTTTAGGGCACATGCAGGGGTTGGAGACACTGGCAGGGCATACTAGGCAGGCAGGCAGGCAGGAGACCCAGGCAATGCTCCCCAAAACCCATCCAGCCACAGGAATAGTGTGAGGATCAAGCCCTGGTTACAAGCCCCTAACCCCACAACAGCAACAGTGGCAGCGATACCTGTCATAGAATCACAGAATCATTAGGTTGGAGAAGACCTCTAAGATCATCCAGTCTGTCAGCGCAACACCACTGTGCCTACTAAACCACATCCTGAAGTGCCACATCTACAGGTTTTTCAAACACCTCAAGGGATGGTGACTCCACCACTTCCCTGGCAGCCTGTTCCAATGCTTCACCACTCTGCATAAAGAAATTTTTTTAATATCCAAGCTAAACCTTCCCTTGTGCAATTTAAGGCCTTTTTCTCTCATCCTATCACTTATTACTCATGAGAAGAGACCAGCACCTCCTTTCAGGTAGTTCCAGAGAGCAATAAGGTTTCCCCTCAACCTCTTCTTCTCCAGGCTAAACAGCTCCAGTTCCCTCAGCCACTCCTCATAAGAGCTGTGTTGCAGACCCATCAGTGGTGACCCGCACACCCCAGCAACAGGGACAGAGGTACTAGTTGGTGGTGCTGCCCACCCCACAGTGGCTTTGAAGGACCTTGAGTTTCATTGCACAACATGGTGTATAACTTCCTGCCTGAACCCATGTTTAAGTAACAAAATCTATGTAGGTATTGCTCATGAGCTCCCGTGATGGAAATAATGCCTTCTTTGCCTCAGTTTTCAACAGTAAGGATGTCTGTTTGCTAGACAGTTGGTCCTTCAAAGTGGTTGATGGGGGCAGGGTGAAATATGGCCCACCTGCAATCCATGAGAAGGAAGTTAGAGACCTGCTGAGCCACTTGGACCCTCATAAGTCTATGGGGCTGGATGGGATCCATCCTAGGGTGATGAGAGAGCTGGCGGATGAGCTTGCTAAGCCGTTCTCCATCATCTTTCAGCAGTCCTGGCTCACTGGAGAGGTCCCGGAAGACTGGAAGTTGGCCAATGTGACGCCCATTCACAAGAAGGGCCGTAAGGATGATCCAGGTAATTACAGACCTGTCAGCCTGACCTCGGTCCCAGGTAAAATTATGGAGCAGATAATCCTGGGTGAAATCATGCAGCACCTGCAGAAGGGCCAAGAGATCCGGCCCAGCCAGTATGGGTTTAGGAGGGGTAGGTCCTGCCTGACCAACCTGATCTCCTTTTATGACCATGTGACTCGCCTGGTGGATGAGAGGAAGGCTGTGGATGTGGTATACCTGGACTTCAGCAAGGCCTTTGACACTGTCTCCCACAGTAGACTCCTAGAGAAGCTGGCAGCCCGTGGCCTAGATGGGAGCACTCTGTGCTGGGTTAGGAATTGGCTGGATGGCCGAGCCCAATGAGTGGTGGTGAATGGTGTCTCATCCAGTTGGCGGCCGGTCACCAGTGGTGTCCCCCAGGGATCGGTGTTGGGTCCAGTCCTGTTTAATATCTTTATTGATGATCTGGATGAGGGGATTGAGTCCATCATCAGCAAGTTTGCAGACAATACCAAGCTGGGAGGAAGAGTTGATCTGTTAGAAGGTAGGATGACCCTACAGAGGGACCTGGACAGACTGGAGAGATGGGCTGATTGTAATGGGATGATGTTTAATAAGTCCAAATGTCAGGTACTTCATTTTGGACACAACAATCCCATGCAGAGCTACAGATTGGGGACAGAGTGGCTGGAGAGTAGTCAGGCAGAGAGGGACCAGGGAGTGCTGGTTGACAGGAAGCTCAACATGAGCCAGCAGTGTGCCCAGGTGGCCAAGAAGGCCAATGGCATTCTGGCCTGCATCAGGAATAGTGTAGTAAGCAGGACCAGAGAAGTTATCGTCCCCCTGTACTCGGCATTTGTCAGGCCTCACCTTGAATAGTGTGTACAGTTCTGGGACCCCCACTTTGGGAAAGATGTTAGGATACTGGAGTGTGTCCAGAGGAGGGCAACGAAGATGGTGAAGGGGCTGGAGCACAAGCCCTATGAGGAGTGACTGAAGGAGCTGGAGCTGTTTAGTCTGAAGAAGAGGAGGCTCAGGGGAGACCTCATTTCTCTCTACAACTACCTAAAAATCGTTGTAGTCAGGTAGGGGTTGGTCTCTTCTCTCAGGTGACCAGCGGCAGAACCAGAGGGCATGGACTTAAGCTTCGTCAGGGAAAGTTTAGGCTTGATGTTAGGAAAAGTTCTTCACTGAAAGGGTGATTGGCCATTGGAATGCGCTGCCCAGGGAGGGGGTGGAGTCACCGACCCTGGAGGTATTTAAGGGGAGACTGGATGAGACACTGAGTGCCATGGTTTAGATGATGGGTTGGTGTTAATGTAGGGTTATAGGTTGGACTTGATTATCTCCGAGGTCCTTTCCAATCTTGTGATACTGTGATACTATAAATTGGAAAGCCTCTGCAAGAGCTACAACTACTTCTGACGAGTGTACTCAAAATAATAAAAAATTATTTACTCATAAACTTACTGTGTACGTGAATCTCCGTTTCCACCAACACTAGAGAAATAGTTTTGTTTACAGTTCTGTGTGTTCTGGGTTAAAAAAATGAAAACAGAACTTCAACATCATCAGTTTTCCACTTGAAAGAGCTGTATCCACCTAATTCCAACTTGCACTTCTCTGACACTGCTTTTTCAGGGTTTCTGTCTGTTACAAATTGGATTCCATTCAGGGATAAAGAACTTCATCTGCATGATGCAGCTGTCAGGATGATGTGGGGAATTACTGTGTTGGTTTGTAATTTTGATGTGTGTCTGCATTCTGACCATTTCCATGCTGATTTTTACCCCATTCTGGTCAGACTGTCTGTTCGCCTGCATGCTTTACTGTATGCATATTTTATTGTGACTTGGACACTCCAGAATTATGGGGGCTGGATGAAGCTCCCCAAAAAGTGGGCAAGTGAGGAAAATGCATGAGTTCATAGGAGTTCAGAAGCGGTAATGAGGATTGGACAGGGATTCCTTTAGCCTGCCTCTCATCCCAGTTAATTCTGTGAATAGCATATATAAAACAAGCAGGCACTTCAGTTCATAAGAATAGGTTTGTAGCAGTGCGAATTCTGAAAAGGGATTTTTTTTTTAGTGCAAATCTCAGAATGCCATTTGATTTCCAATCCGTCAAAAGATACTACAAATGCATTTGAGAAACAGGAAAATGCCACACAGGAGATAAGTGGCACAGAAGTATTAAGAAGATATGAACGTTGTTAATTCCAGCTGTGCCTCAGTCATTACAGAGCAACAAGAACAGCAGAGCAAATGCTGAGAATATAAGGTAAGAAAGTGAAATTCTAGGTACATGGTGTCCTAGTAGGGCCCTTGACTTTATAAGAAAGGGCTGGTTCCATCCAGGCTCCAGGCAGATGTCTATGTCCTCTCAGACAATCAGAACATCAGAAGGTATAAATCCAATGAATAACAGTGATTTATACTTTGCTAGGTTCCCTTTGGCCTTTTAAGTACATGCTTCCTTTGATCAGGGCTGTGCATCTATCCATGATGGTGGTGGGAGAAACAGCTGTTCCTGAGTCACATCTTGTGACAGGAGGAGACTGGACTCAATCACATACTAGATACAGTTCAGAAAGGACCACAGAATGTCTACTCCTAGTGTCATCACCAATAACAGGCCTTAAACACAGGTCCCAGCATCCTCAGGCAGACTTTCAACCACAATGAAAAAGCAAAACCCACCAACAGCAAAATGCAGAAGCCACAGGAATAGGAGGGACCAAGCAGTGATCCAGGTCTAAATGTGCGGTATTTATAAACATCCCATCCCATGGCCTCTTGCCCTGTGTTGGGTCCCTAAATGCAGACACGTAGCTTCTTTTGGGTGTGAGCTAATTATATCTCATACACTTGTATTCACAAGCACACAGAAAGAAAGATGAGGCCAAATTCCAAGACAGAAAAAAGGATCTGTAAAAATTATCACAAAATTGTTCAGTGAATATTTTTTAAAATCTGTCACCACAGATGTTGAATAACAAATAATGTTATTTTTCACCTTATAGTACACACTAGAGGCATCGAGGTCCTCAAAGACACAAACTACACAGCACATGAAGAGAAGACTGAAACAAGGAATGCCCCACATCTTCAGAAAAGCCTCTGAAATACAAGGGAAAGTGGTTTAGGGTTGTTAGGTTTGGCAATTGGAGAAGAGGCAAGGAGGAAAAAGGGTCTTTCCATGACCAAGGCAATCTCTAAAATAAATTATCAAAGCAGACCAGGAGATTAATGTTTTAAAGAATGCTCTTTGCAAGCTATTGCATGACATCCCCCTCCTCCCTCTTTGGGATCCAGCGTTGTCTGTATGAAGGATAATGTCCATTAGTCTCAGCTTTCAAGGCTCGGTAGAGCTCACCTTCCTGAGCAGTGGTTTACCACACGACCTTCCCGCAGCACGTCTTTCTGTCCTGGCAACAAAACCAGCGGCCTGGAAAAGCCACGGGTTCTCTGAAGCCTCCTTCACAAATGTTATGATGGAACCACATGACTCCAGAATCTAAGACTCCTCAGTGGTCACAAAGAGGACAAGTTGATCACAGTCATTATAAGGTTTTGCAGAAAGCCCAAACGTCAAAGTTTAGCAGCTGAACATCTCGTTTTCTTTAGTTAAAACCCTTACAGCTGGCCCTATTTACAAACTTGTTTATGCATTTCCACTTTTAGGAAGACAGTTTTCAAATTTTTAGGGTGTTTTGGTTTATTTCATAGTTCCTATATTGTGAAATCCCATTTGTAATTGTTTTTAAAAACTATGAATGTTCTACAAATCATGTGTAATAGATTCCATATGCACATGAAGAACACTCCTGGAAGACCAAAGCAGTAAATTGCCCATAAATGGAAACCATAAATTCTGAAAACATATAAAGTCATGGAGGCCACAAAAAGCTCCAGACAATACACATTTCCCTCACCAGCAACCATGGAGAAGGATTCAGTGTTACTTTGAAATTCAGCCACTGTTCTCTGAGCAAATAATGAAAGCAAACTAGAGTTGTTTTACAAATACTGACCTTTCCACTCACTGAACTGACATGCACCATCAAGTAACTTTAATTCAAAAGTGCACAGGACACACAAAAGCAGCACTACACTGGAAAAAACCCAACTAAAATAAACACCAGCCTGCACAGCTCAGCAGGTCATGTCACTGTGAATGTTCCTGTGCATCACTAGTCTTGATTGAAAAAAACCCAAAAAACAAACAGAGAACCAGGCCAGAATCAGTGATTCTCTCAAAGAAGATGCCCAGGGAAATTCTGATAATGCACTTGCAGTAATGGCCATTTGATGAACTGATCAAAACATACCAAAAAAATTTCAATGTGCCTCTCATAGGAGGGCTCTCTCGCTTGTCACCACTGCTGGTTACAACAGGCCTGCAGCACAGTCAGCTCCTCCCAACTGATACTTGTTCCAAATGCATCAAAATAGAATAAAGCTTCCTTCTGAAGCAGTTATTCTGAATCCTCATCTTCCTCTTGGAAATCCTCATCGACATCTATATCCGTAGTTTCCTCTTGCACCTGTAGCAATTAGTGCAAAACTGCAGCTGGAATTTTTCAGTAGCATTATAACTGACTTGAAAGCTTCCACCACTCTCTGGCACTCACTTCTGCCTCACCAGGCTCTTCCTACCTCAGATATTCGCTCATTGTCTCTCACAGAGCTAATGTGCAAGTCATGCAGGACTTCATCCTGACCTTGAAAGCCTTTTACGGAACTAGGTGAGGTCACCTCAGGAATGCACAGGGAACAGCTCCAGCTGATCAGGATATGCACCACCAGCTGCTTAGAGCCATGAAACTGGTAGCTTATACTTCAGAATGGCAGCAAAAATTCCAAAAGACCAGGACGTAACTAATGGAACTTACTTCCAGAAACTCCCAGTTTAGCACTTGCAAAAGAATGTGAGTTTAGATTAATATCTTCAGACAGATCCATGTTCTCACAAGCTTCTGTCTTCCCTGTAACAGAAAAAGACATTGACAGACTGGAGCAAATTCAACCATTCCAATGGGATTAGTGGCTGCAGAACGTGGAGAGGGTGAGAGAACTGGGTTTGTTAAGCCTGCAGAAGGCAAAGCTAAGGAAGCATCTCCGTTGCTGTCTACAGCTGTTTAATGGATGGTGGAGAGCACAGTGCTACTCTCTTCACAGAGATGCCCAACAGAAGGACAAGAAGCAATGGACAAAGGGAAATTCTGACTAAATGTAGAAGAAAAACTCCTCACAATCTGAGTGACAAAAGAAAGCCTTGAGGAACCTGACAACTTTGCTGTCAGCCCTGTTAAATCAAGCAGTTGGACCACATGACCTCCAAAGACCCCTTCCTCTAAATTGCTTTATGAGTCTGTAATATTTTTCCTATAGAATGAAGAAGAGAAGGAAAGAAAGAAATGATAGTGAGGTTAACAACAGTTCTGAAATTGACTGCATGTCCCTAAATGGCTTTGGTTCTTTTTGCAATGCTTAATGTTCCAAAGTGGCCAATACATCTACTGGGCACTGCACAACACTATGAGTAAACACTAGCTAGCATCTCAGATGTGATATAAATATGACATTGCAGCATCCATCCAGGCTAATTAGCACACATGCAGATTGCTGCACTGATACTGCTTCACTGCCTACTGTTTTGAAGCCAGCTTGCTGAACTGATGATATGCTTTGAATTGCTCTGTGACTCAGTATTTCATTTATATAATGAGAATGATCATTCTTCCTTGCCTACTTAGATTGCAAAAAATTCAGGGGCAGAGATTTTCTTTTATTATAAAGAAACTTTGGGGCCCAGGGCCTAAACTCAGGGTCACGCAATGTGTTCTCAAAAATAAAATTTCCAGTAATAACAATATCATAAGCATACAGCCCAACAGGATTAAATTTTCTCATCAATTCAATCTTTAATAGCAAAAAAATGGATTTAAAAATATAAGTAACCATGTATTCTAAACTGAACAAATGAGAACTGGAATCACATCTATAAACACTGCATTAATTATTCCAGCTCTGTCATTTCCTTGCTGTGGAAGTTACAGAAGGAAGTCAGTGACTTTGAGAAACTTTGTATTTGCAGTGTAACACATTTGCTGCTTTCTCCAGTGAAACTCTTTCCTCTGTAGTTTTGGTATTTATTCTGCTTGGTGAAGAAATGTCACTGGTAAGACATATTGGAAGCAGTTCAAACAACAGGAGAAAACCAAACAAACCGCAAATATTAGCTACAAGCTTCTGATTAGACTTCTGATGATTTTGGAAAATGTAACTGCGGAAAATAAATTAACTGGCATTCTCAGTCCTCCAGATAAATGAGTCAAGGGAGCTGGGTAATGGATTCAGAAAATTAAGGCTGTATTTGTTTTCCTTCATTCTGCATGTGCAATTATAACACAATTTAATGAGTTTCTAGAACCTCCTGACCAAAATGATCTGAAGTTACAAATAAAAGATCAACAGATAGAGAAGCAGGTTGTACACATACCAAGACAGCTACGAGTAGGACAGCACAGAAAGGCTGTAAAAAGTTGTTGGTTTTTTTGCATGATACTCCAGGGACAGCTTTAACTTAAGATAAAATTGTCAACAGATCGACAACAGCTGCTAATAATCTCAGGCTTTTTATGTTCATCTCTAGGACAAACACCAACACTAATCTAATGGTATTCAGCTCCTCAGCAGGGCTGACCCAGCATTTGGCCTTTAGCTCTTTCACAGAATAAAAGGCTGAATCAGCCATTCGGGGCTTTGCACCTAAGGAGTCACAGAATCACCGAACCATTTAGATTGGAGAAGACCTTTAAGATCATCAAATCCATCCATAAAGCTAATACTGCCAAGCTAATACCGCTAAACCACGTCCCTAAGGACCACATTTCTGGGGAAGACCAAGGTGATTTGTTACATGGCTTCCCAAATACAGCTGGGAGGCTCTTCAGATACTTCTGAAATTGTCCCATAGTCATTCCTGAAGCAGAACAGCTCTACCAGTTCTCTCTACAGCAAAAGTTTTCATGTAACCTGGCCAACAGAATTGTTATCATCATACACACCTCACAGAGGAAGCAAATTTAGACTGAGAGAGAGACCCCACGGTCTTCCTCAATCAATATTCTCAACCATGGCTTAAGTGCTTGAATAGATACAAGAATCCACATGATTCAGAAGCAACCTATTTTGAGATACTATATTAAATTTGCTTTCTAGTGTACTTTCCAAAGTAGATATTGCTGAGAGTTTGACTCTGTCTACACTGTCAACCAATCAGTTTCAATACAGGGTTAAGTCCAGCTCATACTGTCCTGACTTACATTACAATAGTAAATTATTTTCCCAGTGCAGGCAGCGTTTAAGTGACCTACACAAATTATCAAGCTGGGATGTGTCTGCTAAAAATGTTATTATCCTCTGTTTTTCTTCAAGTTACTTTCAAATGAAAAATGAGTGTGATCTGTTTATCATTTAGCTATGCAAGAAATCTTTAAGTTATCTGACATGTTCAGTGTAAATGATAAAAATATCACTTGAAAAGTATACATTTACCTCGTAAGGTAAAAAAGGTACTAATAAGAGACATCTTCAAAACCAAATATATTTAATGCCTATGAAAAAAAAAAGACTGGCATAATTTGCAAGATGTATGTTGACTTACAGATGGAAAGACCTATTAGATCATTCATGACCTCTCTTTGCCAAGACAGGAATGTTTCCTAAAGAACATTTCATACTCTTCTGCCTAGTCTAATTTTAATAATGTAAGTACTGGAATTTCTACTGCTTTCCTTAAGATTCTGTTCCACACAAACACAACTCAAGCTCAGGAACTATTCCTTTTTGAGAACACTATTGAAAGCTTCTTGATTTCTCTATAAAGCAAGCACAAGAGACTGACATGTACAGATTGAAATATTGTCACAAAAGAGTGGTTTGAGGCAGAGAGGACATTCAGCAGGTGGAGGGATGTGGGATGTAGGAGTCATGTAGCTCTAGAAAGGACTGTCAGTGGGCTGATCATTGATAAATGTGCTAGCTATACCAGACGTTCCTTGGCATTCATCTGTCCATAACCATTTCCTATCTGAGTACTTCAGATGGATTCAGAAAGCAAGATTCATTACCTTTTTTTAAGTGCTTTAGGACAGAATGAATCATGCCCAGACTCATGCTGAAGTGAGTCCAGAGAAGGGTCACCAAAATGGTCAGAGGGATGGAACACCTCTTTGATGAAGACAGGCTGAGAGAGTTGGGATTGTTCAGTCTGGAGAAGAGAAGGCTACGGGAAGTCCTTATTGTGGCCTTTCAGAACTTAAAGGGGGCCTATAAGAATGACAGGAACAAACTTTTTATCGGGGCCTGTTGAGATAGGACAAGGGGTAATGGTTTTAAACTAAAAGAAAGTAGATTTAGATTAGATATTAGGAAGAATTTTTTTACCTGAGGGTGTTGAAGACTGGCACAGGTTGCGCAGAGAGATGGTAGAAGCCCCATCCCTGGAAACTTTCAAGGTCAGGTTGGATGGGACTCTGAGCAACCTGATCTAGTTTGTAGAGTTTGGACTACATGACCTAAAAAGGTTCCTTCCAACCCAAAACATTCTGTGCTTCTATAATTCTGAAAGTGTCTGTTTCTCACCACTGACTTTTAAATGAGTCAGTAAGCAGGGTCATGCATGTCTAGACGTAGGTTACAGAGCTGAGGCTCAACTCAGTTGCCCAGTGGGAGCTTGGGTACTACTTCCATGTAGGCAGCTGTATGTATACACCTCAAAGCAGGTTTGTTAATTTGTGAGATGAATCCCACTTCTGCAATTAAATATGAAATTAATCTCATTCTCTTTGACCATGTCTGCATAACCACCCTTTACGTGCTTTACTTCCTAATTCCTCACCTATTTTGCTTTAGCACTGTGAAAGACAGAAGAGCATTAAGTCCAACAGTCTTACTGGGAGCAAGAATGAAGTGGCCTTCTGAAAAGGTTCGGTTGTCTTCTCCTCACCCTAATGAGCCACAAGAGTCTCACTCTTAACCACTAAAGGGAAGGCCTGGTAGATTAACAAATGCTCTGCCAACTTTAGTCACCCAAACTTGCTATGTTAGAATTGCATGATATTTGGCTTTTTCTTACAAAAGAGAGGGATTTTCAAGAACCATAAACACCAAAAGGACTGTTGTCAACACTCCTGGACGACTAATGGATGGTCCAGGTTGGCATGACTTGATGGAGATTCTCTGCTGACTTTCCTCAGATCCAGGAGGATTTTAGAGATTAGAGGTCACATGCCAGAAGACTCTACGTGAACTCTCTTTAAAACTTCTACAAGAAGCTGCAAAACTTTTGTCTGTACGCTAGCAGTGTCTGTTCCATCATATGTGATCCCATGCTAGATGCCTCTATTCCACAGATGACAGATCAACCTGGCCTGTTACATTTGGCCCAGGGTAAGACCATGGCACTGAAAACATAAAAGAAATGATGTTAGAAAGAAGCAGTGACTCTCCTGCCCGTAGTCTCCTTACTTTGAATATTGCCTGCATAGAAAAGATCAGGGCCTTACCTTTACAAAATAATTTGCACGTGTGTTTTTTTTTTAATTAACCAAGCTTCTTAACAGTTTTCCTGAATATATTTGTGTAAAAGATGCAATCTTCCATTAGATCTTTCAAGTCTTATGTGACATACATACAAAAATGTGCTAAATAGTGGGTTAAATCCCATTCTGAGAGCAGTAAGAGCATACAGACCTGTCACTGTCAAAAGAATGTTGATTTACATAGTGTGATCAGTAGATCTGCTCTGACAGATTATGTATTTTGTATCTTTATTAACTGTGCATCATTTTTACATTCTGTTCCAGTTAGCTTGTGACAGATAACTGTTTTTTGAAATCAGATCTCAAGGCAAAGAAATGTCAATGTGGAAATAATAAATACATTACTCAAGTTTCTTGAAAGTATTGAACTAAATGACACATCGACTTAAATTGGTGAAATCATGGTGAGTAGCTTTAAATAGAAATATTTTTGAAGTAAAAATACCATGAAGCTTTAGACATTTTATAAAGTTGAGCTAAATTAGTATTATATAAATTATTACTCTTATGGTTTTATTACATATTGAGCTGGAACTGTCTTCCTCTGAAGTCACTAGGAATATTAACATCAATTTAATTAACTTGAAGCAAAATTTAGCCCAAGAAGAGTTGTTTTACCATGAAAAAGGAGAAAATGAAGTCTGAATCTCAGCTTTTCCAGCAAGACACTGAACTTGGATCCAAAGAGATATTTATATACCAGTCTCCCACAGGACAAGAAATAGCCAGGTAAATATATTTAAAAAGCTTGAAACTCATTAGCTCTGATCCATATTGGATTCCAAATGTCTTCACCGTTTCCCAAGACAGTTGAATAGTAAGTATAGCAATGTGAGAAAACAGCAATATAAAATCAGTATTAGAAAAAAGAGTAGCTCAGCCTCTCGAATGATGAGGGCTGGATTAATTTTCTGACATTTATTATGAACAATGGGAACTCATAGCTAACACAGCTACCTGCAGCTCGGTGGGTGGTGTTCAGTTTTTGTGCTACATCTAACAACCACATCCTCCAAAGCCACAGACTGGCTGGAATCACTCTGCAAGACAGGGCCAGCCAAGTTGAAACACCTTGTTTAAACCTTGGGTGACATTATGATCTGAGTTGTACCAAAGTTAATCAGAGGTGCAATGATGTTAATAGGATCAGAATCCAATTCAGTATCAGTGTAAAGACTGCAGTTGCTCTCTGGACTGTCTCAGATTACTGACAGATTACTCTTCACATTGCTTTCCTGGGTCTCAAAGGAAAACTGTAGTACTGCCAGGACAGTTTTCAGTTTATTTTGAGTGTGTGCTATAACGATCTCAGCAAGCCAAGGTGACACAGAAATATTAGTTAAATGTTTTACCAGTTTCCAGAAAAAAATACGCTAGCTGAGTGAGTGGAACTCGTTTCCCTGCCTTTACATCTTTATCCTGTTTTTAAAAATGAAGCTGTATCAAACAAAAGTTTATTGTCTCTTTCATTCACCTTGTGCCTGCATCTGGAATTTGCTTTGATTGTGAGTAGGACTTCTTTAAATTCTGTAATCACAGCATAACATGCTTTTTCCCTCTGTGTATTTCACAAGTCTTCTATTATTTACATAGTTTTTAAAAGATGCACTCTGAAAGGTAATCTTATCTCAAATTCCTTTCCCCATGTATGGTGTTTATGGAGGTTCAGATGATTCTATTCACCTAGAATTTTCTTGTGTACATTATTCTCTCCTGCTGAAAAAACACAGAATGAACCATGGGAGGAAATTTTCATTGAGATTCTCAAGTGTTATCCCAAAGGAGCCTGTGGTTCAAACTTGATTTCTACAGAATAAGCCTTGTAGTATGTCCAAATGCTGCAGATTTCAAGAAACTCTGTGCCTTAGAGAGTTTTTTAAAAGGCCACAGCAAACTCATCAAAGGTTTTGTGTCTCTCCATGAGTCTAGTTTCTAGTGGCCTCATCCCTCATTCACTGAACTTGTATTATAAACATTCCTCACAGTAAGAGATCTCTGAACCTCCTTTGCTTTAAATGAAGGATATAACTCTTTATCTACTTTATTATTTTGCTTCAGACTCTGTAGAAAAATTATACATAAAGATGTTATGTGATAGGATACAGGAGGCAAATAATCTTGGTGAAATGGAGGTGCTAGGCTTTAGGGAAAAAAAGAGATCTTAACAGTGGACAAAGCAGAAATCAGCTCTTAATATATCATGCCTCACTAACTCATCATCTCACTACCAAGCTAGTGAAACTTTGTGAATGTTGTTATTTTTATATCTGAGTATCTTGGAGAATTAACAAGAAATAAACATAATTACATCAGATTAAGTCTTATTTCCTCATGCTTTCAGAGCTAGATGAAAACCTTACTTTGGCTCTGCTGCAAGTATTTTGCAAGACCTCAGTGTCTGTGGGATAGCCTTAATTCCAAAATTGAGGATGATTCTCTTACTGGCAAATCTCATAGATTCAGCCTTGTACCACCCTCTGATGATGCCACAGACACAGATGCATGTTATGAGAGATGAAGAAATGAAAAAAATCCCATGAACGAAAGTCCGATCTTCCACAGGAGGAGTCCAGGGTCTCAAGATGTCTGCATAGCTGGCAGAACACATCATCCTTAGTGAAACATCTTCTGAGCGTTTCAGTCATACTGAGGCAGAAGTTTCTGCACCCAAAACACATTTTAGGTTGCTGGAATCCAGCTGCAACATAGTGTTTCATGATATTTAAAGCACCATTCAGAATGCAGATGAAATGGCTGTGCTGAAGAATAGCTTTACCAGTTTCGGTAAAACACATCCAGAAGACAGCAAAGCAGCAATACAGAACTATTTTAAAAGCAAACCAAAAATATCTTATACAGAGTCTGCAAATTTGTAGAGCTGCTGGGACTGTATTTTAATGTAATCTATTCATTAAAACCACTATGAATTAAAAGCTACCACTAATGTATGACACGATAATCCACTTTGAGATAGTACAGATTAATCAGAGCTCCTCATGAAACAGGTATGGCAGGGTGGCATCTGAAATGTGGCCTGGGTATCTATGTCCACAATAGGTAAGGTAAAATCATTAAAAAAGATAGTTCCACTGAAAACACAGAGAGGGACTGAAAATTTAGGAGTCTTGCGTAAAAAGGGATCTTCTAACCTATGTATTTAACTTTTTAATTTTTACCTATTCCAGGTATCAGTGATGGCTTGCCCTTGATGAATACCAAAAAGCTTTTATTTTGAATGTAATGTATATTAAATAATCTAAAAAAAACCCCAGTAGCTACAAATGAGAATATGTATGATTAGTTTATATAAATTTGGAGCTCTTTATTGGTACTTACCATCCTCATTAACACACCTGGAAAAAGGATACTAAAAAAATTCTTACAACAGAGGTCCAACTGCCTTCAACAAGAGATCTGTTTTTCCCAGGTAGTACTATAAGAATATATAAAGTATAACTCAGCCAAAGATGCAGAATCTGGATAGTTACATCTTTAATCATAGGGATTACACTGAACATTTGTAAAACTCTGCCCAGATCTAATTTATTGACATATTTTTTTTTTTTTTTATGTAAACACCAAGAGACACAAGCTACATCAAAACAGAAGGAAGATGCTGGCAAAACAAAAACTACAAAAAGGTGCTGAGGATGAGATTTGGTTACCTGTATATAAGCTTTTAATGCCAGCTTAGACAGCCTAGAGACTATCTAGGGATCATCTCTGCTGCCAGCTGCCACTCCAGAATGGCACTTCTCTTCTGTACATCTTATGCCATATCTGCCAGCCTAGCGTGGCTGTCTCAGATAGCCTAGGACACTGAAAATACTAATGTCTGCTTATATTTAAGCAATGAATCCCACCTTGACATTTTATGTTCAGTGATATGCAAGCTCTGTCCAAGCTAACCCCAGAGAAGGATGTGCTGAGGAAGATGGAATGGAGACACCCAAGGTAGTCCATCTGAACCAGCTCTGGTCCTGAAACAATAGAGCCAAACCAAACTGGCATGTCCTCATACGACCCCACTGTGTTACATGAGTTTATTGGCTGGGTTTGTGTCAACTCAAGGATTTTTGCATGATATTATGTTACATATTGTAGAAACTGCAGAGTTTAGGGAAACAGGAAAATTTGGGCTTCCTCTTTGCGTTTTGTCTGTATGATGAGGGAGCAGTTGTCAGATACAGGTGGCTGGGAAGACCAAGAAAGAAATAAACATATATTTGTAGCTAGGAAATCTACCCGGTAAAATGAATGCTAATCAGCTGTCTTTTTTCTAAACCATTTTGCTTTTTTTTTCCAATCTTACCTTCCTTCATTCTCTTGTAACTACTAACATAAAGTATAATTTCCCTTTCCTACATTCCTTTCATAGACACTTAGGATCTTGTATATTCGAAAGATGCTGTCCATCAGAGATTGCAGTCTGCCTTGCACAGTTCTCAGGTATGTTTACATCTTCTTTTATCCTTCAAAGGCTGGCTGAAGGAAGTGTCAGGTCATTATTTCAGGCTGTATCTTAAGCTTAACAGTGTATGATCTCTCTCCAGCCTTGACCAAAGACCTTCATTCACTGAAGGTCAAGGTATTAGAATGTTATTTTTAAATATACTCCCAGCAGTGAAGAGTTAAAAATAGACATCTACGAAAACGTACATTAATTGGTTAAACCTTGTTAGCCATCACATGAAGATGATAACTCCTCCCAGGAAAAGACATAGCAAAAGCAGCTTTGACATGGATTTATACTTAGAAGAGCAGCTGCAGGCTTACTGGGAAGGCGTTCACAATATAGGCTCTTGGATTATTAGCTGAAAACCAAGCCTGATTCTGTAAAGCAAAGGAAGGACATATGAGAAAAAAATTTTCCTCATCGTGATCTGAAAGTGAATTCCATGGATTCTCTACTTTGGAACTACTATCAGTAGACAGAAAACTTTAGAAGATGGAGCTGGGAAAGGCAAAACTGCTGAGAACTGGCCTCAATGCTTTATATCAGGCCATTCATCCCATGCATGGAATTGCCTGGACAGACGGGAAGCAAGTGATACTGACAGCTTTATACTACCACAACAGAGAGCTAAAGTTTGGAGACTCGAGTGTTGTTGGTCAATTTGAACATGTTCATGGGCTTTACTGGGGCCCATGTTGCTCTACAGACACGCCAGCTCTGCTCGCTGTTCAGCATAAAAAGCATGTTAGCATTTGGCAGCTGGGCTACAGCACTGCAGAGAGGAACAAACCCGTGATTTCCCAGACGTGTGAAGTTGGTGAGCCATTTCCACTGCTTTCCCAGGGCTGTGTCTGGCATCCAAAGAAGGACATCTTGGCTGTGCTTACAAAAAGGGATGCTTCAGTCTTGCATGCTGTTCGTACTGACAATACTAGAGTTAAGGCAGATATAAAAAGCAGTGGGCTCATCCACTGTGCATGCTGGACTAAGGATGGTAGTCGTTTAATAGTTGCTATAGGCAGTGTCCTGCATTCCTACATATGGGATAATGTTCAGAAAACTCTAAATGCCTGCTCTTTTTGCCCAGTCTTTGATGTGGGAGGTTATATCTGTGCGATGGAAGCCACAATGGATTTCCAAATTGCTGTAGCTACAGAGCTTCCTTTAGATAATATCTGTGGTTTGAATGCAGGCATTGCATTTGATGTGCCATCTGGTACAGAAACTGGTTCTTTAGTCTCACAGTCTGCTCTGGTGCTTGGTGATGAGGAATACTCCATGGACCTGCGAAGAAAGTCCACAGATTCAGATAGATCAGGTGTTGATTCAGTTGCTTCTTCTTCGTCAGGTCCTGTGGATTTAACCCATATCCTTGCAAACCACCGTCGCTCCGATCCTGGTCCTGTTATTGCTCTGAAACGCAAAGACTCTGCACCAACAAATGGTCAAGATTCTTCTCACTTGATTTTGGTGACTTTTGAGAGAAAGGTAACCACCACCAGAAAAGTCACCATCCCAGGTATTCTGGTTCCTGATATAATGGCTTTTGACCTTAGAGCTCAGATCGTGGCAGTAGCCTCTAATACTGCTAACATTGTTTTGGTGTATTCAGTAACCTCTTCCTGCATGCCTCATATTCAACAAATCCAGCTGGAAAAAAATGAAAGACCAAAGGGCCTACGCTTTTTGACAGATAAACTCCTGTTGATTCTGATCGGCAAGCTAAAGTTCCCTGAGCCTAGTTTCATTCCATCTTCAAGTTCAGACAGGTATGTAACGCGTCTGATGATTAAAGAACTGATGCTGGAAGAAGCTTCTTCAGCATTATCCGACACTAAACAGAATATGTTTTATAACTTTGAATCCTCTGTTAATATACCTGGAAAAAGAAAGTTCTTTGAAAATCTTGCTACAGAAGACCAACCTCAAAGCAGGGAGCTGTTAATACCAAGAAGCACGGTTATTCAATCTCCTAGTGGCAGGAGAAGACTTATTGAAGAAGTGAAGAGCCCTAGTTATGAACAAAGCTCTTCATCAAGTGTGAGTGACCAGGATGAAAAAAGGCTCCCAGGTGACTCCTCAGTGGCCTTGGAAACATTGGATGCTGAACCTACCAATCGTTCAGTGTCTCTTCTTGGTTTTGGAACACCCACCAGGACTTCCAGTAGACCAACTTCCCCTAAAGTGCAGTTCAATGTGATCGAAGAAACATCAAGTTCTTCTAAAAACAACAACTTGCCAAGTGAAAGAGGAATAAGTCACATATCCAGAAATTTAGAGAGACTTTGTGGCAGCTTCAATGAGATACAACTGAGTCTTTCTGAAATAACGGACTTCGCTAAAAATGGGAGGAGGATATCTTTAGCCTATCCATGTTCACAGGAACCACCTGTCGTTCATATCACTTACCAGGTAACCTTTTTGGTCAGCTTAGAAGTATTGTGATAGGACACTGAATTTTTAAACCAGCTTGTATTAAATTAACTTTAAATCAAGAGGATGCAGTTTAATTCTTACTAACTCATGACAAATGTAACCTGAGTTTCGCATCAAGCTTAATCTAATGTGGTTTTATAATTTGTAATTGAAACAATAACTCAGGATGGCTTGGGTAACAGGATATTTCACATGGGAGATCTGTGTTTGTTCATTCTTCTTTGATTATGCACAACTGTCTTGGATACTACCTGATTTTGTGTGGATCCATCAAATAGACAGAACAGAGGCAGCAGATATTAACATACAAAAGGTTCATATGTTAGTTTAGTGTAGAGATGAGCCTATGAGTAGGGTAGCCCACCAGAAATAAAATACATTCAAACCTGATCTCAAATTCAAAGTTAGAAGATAGCTCTCATGAAGGCTGAAATGAGGCACTGAATCTCTGTTTATGGAAAATTCAGGTGGGCATTACATGAAATTGGCTTATTACTACTTTAATTTCTCACCACTAATGTTTGCAGAACTGGACATATTCAGTTTGTAAAAAATATTACCACTTCAAATTTTCTGAAAAAAAAAATAATCTGTCAATATATAATTATAATTTCATTAAATAAACAGACAAATGTCAAATCATCATGTTTCTATCCTTTTTTGGCAAAATTCATACTGGCTTCAATAAGAATTACAACTAAGGAATGGAGGTAGGGTAATTATTTCTGGCCATTATTCTTAGTATTATTAATAGTATTATCAACATTATACTGATAATATTTTTGGTCATGCTGATGCTACTGGTATTGCCACTACTAGCATGTAGATGCCAATTATAAATGCATTCTTATCTACTGCAACATAAGCAGCATTATGTCAAAGTAATACATTACATTGTGATGATTCTGAAGTATCTACTTCTCAAACAAATTTCACTTCCTTTCACTTTAAAGGATCCATACAGACATCTAAGTACTATTCCTTAAACACTCACTAAGGAAATAGTGACTCAATTCAAACATATTCTTTAGTTTTTAGCAATTGTTTCCTGGCATTTAAGCAGATTCTAGGATGTTAGGTACTCTGTATAAAAGCAAAGCTTTTGATCTGAACTAGTCAATAATTTAACTTGAATAAATTATACAAATTCCGATGAGAAAAGCAATGTCTATTTTAAATAATTTAGGAATTTATTTGCCAAGAAGCAAGCCCTTCTGTTCTCCAGCATGTTCAAATTAATTCTGATTTCTTAACATAAATCAACTTATTTATTTAGCCAGCAGCCTTATCTCTCAGATTCGATTGGTTTAACCTTTCCAAAGAGAAGTTTTGCTTGTGCCATGCAACATTAATCCAAGATCCGAAGTGACTGTGCACGCTTGCTTGCACAAGCAGTAAGAATTAATTATCCTGTTATTTCCTTTGGAAGCAAACGCCAAAATATTAGTACTTCTAAAATACAACTAGATTAACTACATTTAGAAAGGAAGGCTCATATTTATCTGAACAGGTCAGGTTCATATGAGGCCAGCAGAAAGCATCGCCAGTACCATATTATAATGACTCAGAATAAATGCCACTTAATGTCTTTCTGGCACACATAGTTTTGCTGTGCAAGTCTCACAACAGATGACTTGCATAGTTCAGCCCCTCTTCTGAAATCTAACAGGATCACAGCATGATGCCAAAAAATGATGAAAAATAGACTGATGGCCAAAAGACCTCCAGACAGACAGGGAAATATTTGCTTCATATGCAGCTAATAGTTTTCTCAGAAAACAGTTATTTTGATTAGTTTGGATTCAGACATCTGAACCTTGTTCCTCCTTCAGGAGTTGATTAGCATTCTGTGAGCTCAGAGACCAGCTGGGCTGTGGGTTCCAGCCAGGCTCTGTGTTCACAAAGCAAAAAATCAGGAAATAGCTTTATTGCCTTATGATATAAATATCGGCCTGTGGAAAACATCCTAAGCTTTAGGAACACTGCAGTCCAGTCAATAATATGGCCATTATCTTTCAGGGTTTTCTGCCAAGTGCATGTCTTCTTAAGTGTTTGTATAATCTCCAGCACAGCAGAGGATCAATCTTGATTGAGAAATCTGTGGTACTATAACATATGATGATCAGCACTGCATAACTGTATTTATGCATTAAAGACATAAAAGGAAAGTTTAAAACATAATAGATTAAAAATAGCGATAATTAAGGGAAAGTTATGAATACTTGTGTAGAAGCATTATTGACAAATGTATGTATGCTTCCAGTTCACTTAGAAAATTGTAATATAAACCAGAATGTGTATTACTTAATAATTCATAATGTCTGCTCACTAAACAGTCTTCAAAACCTTTCTTTATTCTGTTAATGCTGCCCTACCTATAACTCCTCTGAGGTCACATCCATGCAGTGCTACCGGAATTTATATTCCTTGTAGCCCATAGCCATAAAAGAAAAACATGATCACTCACACTTTGGAAATGTCAGTGCACTATCAATTGTGTAATAGCATTCAGCCACCAGAGATGACTTGATCATTCAACCCTGAAAAGCAAATATTATTGCTCTTTCATCACATGCAGACTTGTGATTCAGGATAGTAGTGTGGGAGGGAAGACAGACAGAGGCAATAAGAGGATCTTATTTAAAAAGCAAGAAAACTGAAGAGATGAGGATCTGTCACAGTTTTGTTTCTTTTTCATTTTGCAAAAAGATACTTTTACCATCCCTTTCCCCCAGAAAAGAAACAGCTGCAGAATATTTAAACTAGCCTCATTCACAAGCTAATTACAGTGGAAATAAAGCCAATATGGATTTGAAATTAATGACATTTAGGCAAAGCACTCCAGGAGGAATAAGAATCATCTTAATCTGAAACATATCTTAAAACTCCTACAATTTGCTCACAAGCAGTATTATGTCAAAAGTGCATATCACCAAGAGCATATATTGCATAATTAAATAGGAAATAAATATCTTTTTAGCAATTAGTCACCACGATTTCATTTTCTTAGCAATCACCAATAATTAGATACAAGTCAATTTGTACTTTTATAGCATCTTCATACAATTTACTATGGGAAACTTTATTGCCAAGGTCAGCTATAAAATAATTTTTTTTTTTTTTTGCACAGGGCTGAGAGATGAACAGAAAGATTCCAAATATATGGCAATAAAGTTTTTCTGATAGAAATGCACAAAGTAGGGATAAAGAAGGGGAGTATAGTGGTGGCGCAGTAAAATGAGCAAAGACCAGGCTGCAATGATCAGCTGTAATAAGACCATGACCCCTTCTGAAATCCAAAGGGCAATTTTTACTTGAGTTGAGCAATAGAAAGAAACTAATGAAAATGATATGACTGCTCCCTGGAGTAAGAAACTAGCCAGCCATCCTGAAGTTTAGAAGGGAGAGATTTAGGATGATTGTAAAAGAAAGACCTGCAGTAGTCAAGAGAAGGTGTGATTAATGTATGGATAACATTTTGAGCAAAGGTTGAGGAATTTGTTAAGAACAAATTCTGACAACAGCATTCTGAAACTGATCAATAGTAGACAAGCAGCGTTTTTACACAATAACTTTTATTAGACCAGATCACTTGTTTTTTGGATACATAGATGCAAAGAAAAAGCAATAAATAATGTCAAAAACGAACCCGAGTTTTTGTACTGTGCAAAGAAAGTAAAGATGTCAGTTAAAAAAAAACAACACACTCAAAACATAAAGATCATGGAAGCACCAACAAGAGGACTAAGGTTATCTCTTAGATGACAATATACCCGAAACAGTAGTTACAGAACTATTAACAGGGAGCCAAGAGCAGAGAAATCCTAGCATCATATCATCTGAAATACTAATATGCATTATAAATGCAAACTGCACTGGTATTTAAGCACCCCTGAGCACCTAGATATCTTCCAACATAAGCATTTTACAGGCTTATGCTTCTCTGACGGGTTAATTAGGGTTGCAGCTGGAATGTCCCACATAAGGGCAAGCAAAGGTATTAAGAACTCTAACAAACTAAAGTCAGGATCCACCAAAACCCAAAGAGGAATCACAGGAGCAACAGAAATCACGACAGGAAAGTGGAGCAGTGCAGACTACCAAAATTAATTAATAATACCTGAGACAATGTTGTACAAGGCTTAATGAGACATAGTTCTTTGAATGTTAAAATGAGAGTTCTCATTCCTCTTCAGTGCTCTTCCTTTGCCATCTAACTCTCTTTTCATTGCAGAACTCCAATGCCTATCTAATTGTACTAGTTTTTTCTCATCCCACACAAGGAATGTGTGGGCAAGGCAAAAGCAAGCTGACTAACGGGTACTAAGGTATTAATACTGAAATTACTACTAAAGCACAACACAAAGAGCTGAAATGAAAGGCTTAAGAAAATGAAAAGACAGTTCTAGGCAACTGCAGCACTATTCATCGTACAGTGCATAGATGTGACTGACTAACCTGATACCTTTCCTTTATAAAGGCAGAGATTATTAACATAAAGGATATGAAGAATATTTAAAATACCTGTAATTCAATACAGTACATGAAAGTGTGCCACAGGGGAAATTATTTGTTCAACGGCAGAGAATAGGGATTAATAGAAGACATATAAGATTGTTAAAGAATTAGCTGGAAGGAATTTACTAAACAGTTCTAGTAATATAAAAGAAAATGGAAGAAATTTACTAGAGGATTTTCTCATAATAGATTTTCAGGATAATCCAAAAGTTTCATTAATGAACTGATGAGATATGCTAATAAAATCTCTGTGAAGTCAGTAGTAGGCTAGGAAGAAGGCAATAGAGGATCACAATAACAAACGTGTAATTTGATGACCTTAGCATCTAGGAAAAAAATGGATTGAAATAACCTAATATGAACTACATAGTGATATATTCCAGAATTAACAGGAATGTCTGTTCTAAACTGGGTATTCATTAGATGGAAACAAGCAAGGATGATAAAAGCTTACACGTGCTAAGTGACTACAAGATGATGATGAATTAAAAGTGTGATAGGTTTATGAAAAGAATGAAGGCAGTCTGTGGGTACATCAGTGAGGTACAGCCAGTGGGAAACACAATACTGGGCAACACAGCTGTGAGGCCTTATCTGGAAAACATTTTCTCTTTCTAGACATCCATGTGCAAGACAGGCAATTAGTCACTAACCCAGTGTTAGTTAAAACATTTCTGATTGATAGCATATTCTTATTTACTTCATTGTTTCATCAGTCATCAAATTTAAGGTCATAAAGGTGATCATATAATCACAAAATCCTTTAGGTTGGAAAAGACCTTTAAGATCATCAAGTCCAACCATAAACCTAACACTGCCAAGCCACCACAAAGCCATGTCCCTAAGTGCCATATCTACACATTTTTAAATAACTCCAGGGATGATATTAGCATCCAGGCAAGTGCAGGCAGTGCATTAGAAAATACAAGATAAATAGTGAAAAAGTCAAGAGGGAGAATTAGCTGACTGCTCTGTGGGCTTCCAAAAAGTGATAAAAGGTATATTCATTTATCACAAAGACATACAGTGTATAAAGTCTAATCCAGGAACACTTATTACATTAGCAAACTCTTTACCTTACCTTTCCTCCCATATATATTTGAATTCCAAAACATGAGTTTTGAAAGACAGTTTGGCAATGCTGTGGCGGGCTGGCTGTAGCCCAGAAGGTCCTTTATAGGCTATAAAATCTGATCAAAGGGCAGGCTGACACAGATGAAGGAAAACAATTCTTGAATTGATGGCTTCTTTCTGTTACATTTTTGCTGAGGGAGAGTTGGACCCAAAATACTACAGGAAATCGTCTAAAGAAAATATCCACTTACGTATGTAGAAATGTATTTCTTTCTTCTGTGATTAATATGTTCTTAGTCTATCGATAATTTTTGGTTTAGGATAAACCAACTAACGTGAAGGGCTTTTAATGTGAGAATGACAAGTCCTCTGGCTTCTACTGGAGATAAATAGCAACACAGCAAAACCAGAGATACGTATTTTGGGAAGAGGTAGATTAAATTTAGATTTGACTGGAAAATGGTCTTTGGGTTAAGGCATGAAAACGGGAAGTACTGAGGTGAGTTTTCAGTTGTATTTCTAACTCTGTCACAAATTACTTACAAGACATTGAGTGAATCTCCTCATCTTCCTGGGTAACAATTTGATCATCTATAAAAAGGGAATACTAACAGTTACATACCTCTCAAGAAGACACGAATTTAAATAAGTTAACATATGAGATGATGTGTGTGAACATTAATTAGAAGACTAAGCCAGAGAACGACTGTTGTCCTGACAGGGTTTGCCAGCAGAAAAAAATATAAAGATGACTAAGTTTATCATTATAGAATCACAAAATCATAGAATCATATAGATTGGAAAAGACCTTTAAGATTATTGAGTACAACCCTTAACCTAGCACTGCCAAGCCACCACTAAAACAGGTTCCTAAGCACCACATCTACACAACTTTCAAACACCTCCAGGGATGGTGACTCAACCACTTCCCTGGGCAACCTGTTCCGATGACTGACAACCCTTTCAACAGAAGCGTTGAAAAACATAAGCAGAAGCATATGACAAAGACAGAGGGAACAGCTAATATCAATGCTCACAAGTGATGGAAGACAATCACCTCTGAAACTTAAGCTTTGAGGTCTGTACTTGAAAAACTGCTTAGGATATAAAATAGATGTCATGTAGTTTTGTACATACAAAAATGTCTTCTACTTCTAATGGCTGTTCCAATAACAACTTGCAAGTAGGAAACATAGTAGAATGATGCAATCCTTAATACACATTTCCATTCAACTGGGTTCAAGTCAGGAGAGGCAAAGCTAGATTGTTTTCTGATTGTTATTGAGTTGAAGCATATCTGCGTGAAAAAAGGGTAAAGATACTGTGCCTGTCTCATTCAGCTCATTGAGGTTTAAGTGTATTTCGGTTCAATAGAATATAGTACTATATAATTTGAAGAGACCTAAAAATGACAAGTTCTGTTATAAACTTACAGCTATAATAAAGTCACTGTAGCGTTTTGACTAATGCACTTTTGATGCACTTCTTAAGTATTTCCCTATTAATTACACAGCAACAAATTATTTTTACAGTTCTTACACCTTTCAATTATAATACATAAATAAATAACAGCCATAGACAATCTACATGGCCTATTTATGGCAGAGTGCAGAAAACCACTTTTGCAACCCTTGGTATTCATTCTGATTTACAGAATCCAATGCAGCTGCATGACAGCATACATACTATGTACAGAAAATTGAAAGTAATCGATTTAGAAAGGTTTTCACACAGCTAAAAAAGCACATGTTCACTGCGAGAGTGACTGAGTCAAAAGACAGCACAATTAGAAATTAACACAAGACTTAAAACATATTTATTTAATCAAAGGCTAGATTACTATGCACAGAAGTAGAAGATGTAGTTGTGAGTTAATTCAACTGTAAGTTTCGTATTAGCAAGAAAGATTCAAGAGTATGAAGTTGATACAGACAGAGTAGGACTAGACCAGGAGTTATGATAGATGACATTTTTTTACTCCATTCTAAAACATTAACTTGGATCCCTTCTGAACGTACAGAACAGAAAGGTCTAGGAAATGGGATAAATAGATCATTCATTCAAATAAAAAATATGTTAAATCTGGGGGTATTGCAAACATAAGGGATGCCAAAGGAAAAAAGCCAACCATAACACATGGGAACTACACAGGTGGAAAATATGGAGAGGAAAGAACAAATCTAAATGCACAGAACAAAGTATAGCAAGACTATTTGGAAGAAGATGTCCTATTCACATGTATTTTACAATGGCATTGAGTCATTGGAAAAGTTTTAATGTTAAAATGGCTTTCAGATGATAGCGGATAGGAAAAGGTAAATCCGTATCCACTCTGCAACCATCCTAGATCAACTATTTTGTGGTCTTTGCACTATGCAGTAATCAGAATGATGGAACACAATGGTGTTGATTCCTAAGGTTAGCTAAACATCATGAAGCTTGAATACACCGCTTTCAAGTGAAAGTGTGTTCTTTCAGTGAATGTCAGAGCAAATTCCAGAGTTGTAAATGCATACATTCCTTCTCTCAAAAAAAGTCACAAGATTCCCAAGTTGCCTTGTTATGACAGTTTTTTTTCAAGGACACTGTTGCTATTTCCAGTCTCTCTGCAATCCTCTCTTGTGCCAGAGCTGAGGTTATTTGACTACCAAAACTGCCCACGTACAACTCAAACTGAGCAGAGTACTCATTTGCACTGGTAGCATCTTGGACAACTTTATTCCAGGCATGATATATTCCCTTGAACATATGCACTGAATCAACTCTTCAGGCATAAAGGTCCAATGGGCATATATAAGCATGACCGAATACATTATATGTTACAGCGCTGATGCAGTTCTGTGCAGCATAAGCACAGAAAGCAAAAAAGTAAAGAGGCATATTTCTCTTCACATGGGACTGTAATTCTGCACTTGCAATTGCACTGCATGATGGTGTCATCCACAATTGTAGCACACAGACAAAGGAAAAGCAAGTGGCTATAGAACTGACATGAGTATGAGCAGAAGAATGGTTAAAAGAACTCAGGCAAAATATCTAAGCCTTTAACAAAATCTTTCCTTTCACATATATGCATTTGAAGAAATGTTTTTCAAATGGAGCAGTAACTGAAGAAACCAAAGATGTTCTCCTCTGTGATGGCAAGATCCAATTGAATTTAGTCCAGCAGCTGTTTGATCTGCCTGTTATTGAAATGAAACACGGTATGTTCTTTTTATTTCTGGTATCTGGTTTCAACTGAGATTTTTAGCAAAAAAAGATGTATTTGTGTTAGAATAACTATCTATGCTATAGTAAAGTGAGAGAGCTAACTTTATGTGTTGTCCTTGGTCTAAAATAGAGCAGTGTCTCTTGAAATCACTTAAATGCTAAGTAACTAAAGAACTATCTATTACCATAGCAATATGCTAGATGCCTCTGCAGAGGAAGGCTGAGAGAATAATCAATACACTGTATTACCTGGAAAAAGAAATGCTTCCTTGAGACCTTTTGGAATTTTTCTTTGCCCTTCCTTACAAGCATGCTCCAGACCTGACAATAGAGAGTAGGTTGGAGAAAAATTATTCTCAGACTGTAATAAATATATATGTAGCCTTCGGGATTATTATAACAAAAGGTAAACAATGAAGCTCAATATTATCATTTGCCAGTTTCACATTTCTACCACCCACCACTGATTTAACTTGTAAGGACAGAAGCAGCTTGGGAAACCTTAACCCCAAACTGGTCTCTAAATTACCTTGTTCCTGTTTGTTCATGTGTGCTGTTATTTTTTAACTATTTCTCTGTAATGCTTCTGATGTTTTCTTCTGCAGTAATTGTCTATAATTATAACCTCCTTGCATGGTTTCCACACTGAGAGATCAATAAATTACTCTCTGTCTTGCCCCTTTTCTTAGCCCCTGACAGGCTGAAACACATTGGCTTAATTGGTACACTCTTATTGGCTTAATTGGTAATCTCTCTTACAAGAAATTAACACAAATCTTGGTGAAAACAGAAAGAAAACAACAACAACAACAATAATAATAATAGCTATAGTATTCTAAATAATGATGGTTTACATACCAGACTGCTATACAATAGGCTTATTGATGAAAAAGAAACTACGCCTGGGATATTACTGATGCTGGCAGCAAGGGGAAAAAGAAATGTAGAATATTTACCATTCAGTCATTCATATTCTGTTTATCCCTATGCTGTTGATGAGATCACAAGAATGAAGAAAAGGGGTTACAAATACAACACAGGTCAGGGGACCTGCCTTTATCCAGAACACATGGAGACATTTGAGGTTTTGCCTGGCTTACAGCAGTTTCTGAGAGTTGCTCCAGAAAATAAGGACATGCAGGTTTCATATTATTGTCAACAATTTCTCTTGACTGTACAGTACAGTGGAGGCATGCATGAAAAACCTCCACTTGCTGCAGAGGCCTGAGCTATTTCCCAGCAGGCTTCTGCCCTTGCAAGGCATGGAGGGTATCGTTTTTAACCTGTACTTCCAGTTCTTGATTTTGGAAACAAATGTCCACAATGACAGTTTAGAATTTAGTATGAAAATAATACTTAATGGGCCCGAGAAAACCTATTTTTAACTCTACAGAACAGTTGAGAATTTATAATATTTTTTAATTAGCAGAACACCACTCCTCAACTTCATACATTAGACTTCAGAGATGTCAAAAAAGACAATGTCTCAGAATCATCCCAAGGTGGGCCTCTTTCTGTTCAATCTGGTGCTAGGCTTTTCTGAAACTGAGTCTGTTTGTTGACAGCAAAAAGAACAACCGAAACAAGAATCTTTCTAATCTGCATCAAAATCCTGCAAAATTATCAGGTTATGGCAGAAGTAGTTATGTGGCTTTTTATTCAGTTCTGACCAGCACAGGTTTATATTCCTAAATCTTTCCTTTGCCACAAGGAATGAATATTAAATGTGATTTTTAAAAATACCATTCCCAGCTTTTAATACTATATAATTAAAGGGGATGTAATGAAGAGCGTGCTTGTATTGGAATGACAGCCTGGCATTTTTACTATGAATAAACACTTGAACTTGAATATATTGAGGAATAAATTTCACAAATGTAGGCCAAACTCATACCCACAGCACGGCTATAAAGATCATCAGAGTTATATGAGCAATGAATTTGGTCTCATCGTGTGCACTTTAAGTCCAGGACCATAATACCATTACCTGCACTAAATATAGCCTGTCATGTAGTACCCTAGTATTAGCACACAGCACTCTCTTTTTAGTGGGTCATTGCTGTAATAACTATGCATAGCAAAAGGGTATTACATTCTGTACAAGGTTTTTCCACCATTGAAATATTTTGTGGGATATGCTTCAAAGCAAGTGTTATCAATGACACAGAGATTTTCAAACACTTCAATGGATGAAAAGAAGAAGTCCCAAGTGTTTGACGAAAGACTGTGCTTTATCAATTTGACCCATGAGGTAACTATCAAATCTCATGGCAGAATTTCCACTTTCAGGGCCATTGCTTACCAAATCTGGAGTCAGTCCAGAATTAGAAAGAAAGTATTAAGAGTAGAAGATTAAAGATTCATGGTTTGGAATGACAATCTTCTTATGTAACAGGTGACATGACAACATGTAATACTGCAGCACGCTGGAAAATTGCTTTATTAATAGTATAAGGATGGGAAATCTACTTTGTCCAGGAATATGCTTTTTTACAAGTGACAAAAAAATAAGCATGGTTCTACACTTTTTTTCACATTCCTTTTCAAAACACAGTTTTACCTCCCAAAATTAAAAATTTCAACAATAGTACATATCAGGGCTTTCTTTACCTCAGATCTCAGCTCAGTAATGACAGGATCACACGCTCTAAGAAAAATGTTGATATAAGGGTCCCCGCAACATTTTTCAGTTGCCGCAGATTTTTTCTTTTTCATCAAATATCAAACTGAAAAAAAAACAAATAGAGATTTCACTATTTTTTCTAAGAACAGCAATATCCAGTCTAAAACGACACAGACAAATAACTAGAAAAAATATGGTACATATTTCAAGCTAACTTGCAAATGAATGTAAAATACAAAGAGGAGTAGAGGTTTATTTTTTGCTTCTCTGCAATACAGAAAGTGAACCCAAACCATTTTAATATCTTTGGGTTTTAATCTTGCCTCTTTTTTTCCCTGAAAAATGAACAAAATTTGAATGACATATTTAATTCTCTTTTTTCCAATAAATACGTCATTCAGAGTTTGTTCTTTTTCTTCTTTATGAGAAGATTTGATAAATAATTAATGGACATGACATTTTATGATATCAACTTTTGTAAATCATCTTTTGTAAATCGTTTTCAAGGTGTAGCTTCCTTCCATTTGCTATATGAATCTGAAAAGATACTAAACAATCTCGGGTTGCGAGCAAAGGAGATGGAAGCCCCTACTTCTTTCTAGAACAAATACAGCACAATCATTTTCTTTGCCAGCTATCTCAGTTTTTGTGAACTCTTCAGCATTTGGGTAGAGCAGATGAGCAAAAAGGGTAAACAGAAGTGGATGCCACTAGAAGTCAGCATGGAAATGTTGGATAAGTTTTCAAAAAACAGAGATACTTATAATTTATCAGAACTAGCAAAGAAGTACCTTGCTTTTCAACTTCTTTTAAATAAGGGAAATTATTGCCTCAAATCTTTTAAGACCTTTGATTTAGCCTTTGCACTTACACACAGGTGTATGTTTAGCATGGATTTTCAGACCTTAATGTCATTAGCATAATAAGGCTTTAGTGCACAAAAAGAAAGCCCTCTCTGCACGTCTGCTGGCTGACTTTTTAAAACGTGCTTGTATTTTTTACATAACCAGAGCAATACACTCATTTTCTTTTTTTTTTGCTTAATATTTGTAGGCTCTTCTTGGATTGTACTCACTGCAGACAAGGATGGCTTTGTGCCATTAATATTCAAAGCAGCACAAGAGATAATCATAAGGAATGGAACTGACAGTTCAGAAGTCTGTGGAGGTCACTCCTACAAAAGAAGCATTTCAACGCGACCACCAAGCAGTGTGACATAATTTCTGAATAAAGAACACTAATGCCCTTCTTTTCTAATACAATACAGAGACATTCTGAGGTGTCAGAAACCGAATGACTAGGAAGCTGTCTTCACTACTTTCAATGATATTTTAACCGTAAAATCTGTGGCATGGTTGCACTGTAGCTAAATCCTACCATTAGCTGGACACTCATGATTTCTTCTGAAGGATTAGACCTAGAGTGGAGTTTACCACAGCTGTTGTTATCCAGCCAGTGGACTGGAGCAGAGAGACTAGCCTTGACTTTAATCGTGGTCAGGATGAAACAATATTCTGCTGAAAATCATGCAGTAACAACAAATCTAGCCACTACAGGTGTACAGCCCACACAAAAGCTGAAGAAAATGAAACTAAGAAGCATTTCTATTCATTAAGAAAAACTGAGAAGGAGGAAAAAAAGAAACTGCTTCAGGCTCTGTTTGCTGTTCCAGTTGGATCCCATGGAAACCTGCAACATTTTCAGAAATGCTTAATTGTTATATGAAAATGTTCAGTTACTAAAACGGTTTCATCCCTGTCTCCTGTCAGTGTCTTACACAGCATGTAGATTTATACATGCACACAAAAGAAAAAACCTTGCAAGGTAAATTAAGGATCAAAGACGCTGAATGTAAACTTCTCTTAGCTAAATGCAGGTGTTTACACTGAACTTGTCATGAAGACACTTGTATGATCAGTCAAAAAAAGAAAAGTACATCTACAGCAGATTATTCATGCCCTAACATAGATTTCTAAAACTGATGGTGGTGAACCATCCCTATTAAGTAAGTAAATAAGTGCCTATTCCTTTCCTCTGACTGCAAAAGCAAGCCAGGGTGACTGGTTTAAATGCAAACATTTACATTTAGTCAGATGAACCTCACCCTCAGAAACAAGAGGCAATACAGATACAGCAAGCAGACAGATTCATGGAAATTATCATAATTACGGCGACAGAAATAGGCATAAGGGAAGAAATGAATGAGCTCTGTAACTTTTCTTCCTCTAAATGCAAAAAGATGGGTAAAGTATAATGAGTAGTTGCATGTGTGAGGCCCAGCTTGTACTGATGGACAGACCCCAGCAGAAACCAGGGATAGGCACGTCTGCTTTGCCCTGTATATTCAGGGAAACATAAAAGGGATGACACTTATTTAAGCTACTGTTAAGACTTATTTTTAATTCAGTGCATTTTGGATCTTGTTAATACTCCTGAAGAGTCTTTTTTGCCTGCCTGGGAACCACGGCAATCCTATTTATAGGGCACAGATATGCTAAAATCCAGTTACAATACTTCACCCCATACCAAAGCTGGATCGAGAAGGTAGATCTATGGTGTGAAGGCAATTAATGGTTTGGAATTTTGGCATTAACACCATCCCAGTGATGCAGACAGAAATCTCATGAGGAACAGTTTCAGTTCCTGAAATAAGGAAACAGTTTCAATTCATTGAATTAAATAATGTCTTTTTCATGCACGTATCCTCCTACAGAAGAAGGAATCATCATTCTAAATTGCCTGCAACCACAGGTATATAATATAGCTGGGTGTATTTGTATTACCTTGTTCACAAAGTATGCCAGTTTATTAAAAAAAAAAAAGGAAAAGAAATCTGATCTATTAACTGTTAAGCACATTATTACTTTACAGTTATTTGGTTAATTGCTACTTCGCATTAAAAATATGCTCAAAAAGGTACTTGTATTATCGCTGCTTTAAAAATTTGGGTGAAGTCATGTTTTCCTTCACTGCAATCAGCCCAAATAATTGAAATCATGTAAGTATAACAGAGGTTCACAGATTGAATATGGTGAGGGAAGACATTATCAGATTTCTAAATGACACAGGACATTTCAAAACAGCACAAGTTTCTCATCCTGCAAATACACTTGAACAACATCCTTGTGTCTCACAACAGTATCTGGTATTCACAATACCTATAAGTAAAGTAAAGTAAAACTTAATTATAACTAACTAGAACGATGGGATGATATATTTTAGAGGAATACTTAGGCTCAACTAAAGGAAGAAACAAAAGGGAAATTTTCTCACAAATATTGTCTTTTACAGGTGGTAGTCCCTATTCAGGTCCACTTGAAATGAGGCTAATGAAACACAAAGAATATGTTAAATGGAACAGCTCTGCCCTCTGAACATATGAATGTGAGGAAGAATGGGATTGACTCTATCAGGTTGATAACACACCAAGACACTTTTTTTCTTTGAGTTCATTACATGCACCATTCATAAAGACTTCCTTGGTGCTAGAGAAATATTCACTTTCCACCTTCTGTGATCGTCATGCCTTAGCGCTGTTGCAACAACCAAAAGGGGAATTCTGAGAAGGTAAAAATCTTAACTGGTAGAGATCAGTGAGTATCTAGGCACCAAAGATGCCTCTGAGCTTATAATCATTACTAGACATTTCACTGTCAGTCCATCACACTGCCATTTTAATTTTTCATGTATTATTTTTCTGTAAAACAATCGCAATGTTGAGAAGATCAGAAGCAAAAGGAGGTTCTCTGAATGGCTATCAAAGTTTGGTTTGGTTTGGTGGAAACAAAAAGAGACAAGTAAACTTTTAGGTGACAAAACAATTAGTTTCAAGCAATAACTGGCTGTAAATTTAAAAAACTAAGTTCTGTGATGGTTAATGAACTTTTGGATTTGTTGCACTTTGGTGACATTGTTTTCCCCTGCTGCACCATTGAAGGGTTATTGAACTGAAGTAAGAACTCATCTGTTTGAATGTGCTATCATCACCCAGCACGAACAGTCTGGTAACAAATGAGGACCCCAGTTCACCTTGTTGAACACTTAAAATTTTATAGGAAGGCTTAGGAAAAATATGCTATATATCAATTAAAATTTTATAATGATAAGAAATAGCATTGCCCCCCTCCCATTTATGAGCACAGTATTCTGTATACATATTTGAAAATAAGTGTTTAAATCGCATACACACAATTAAAAATGGACAACAACCAAATGAAGATGTATTTGTTTTCAAGTACTGATTTTGGAGTGCAGTGCAGAACTACCTTATATAGTGTCTGTCACAGTTCTGTAAAGCTAAAATTGAAAGTAATAAAAGCACTGGAAGAAGTTCTGAAAAGATTTATGCAAAGCAGAGGGTAAATTTTCAGCTTTCGTTTGGATGGAGAACAGATGGAGAATCAGTGAAGCAGAGAGACAGAAGACAACTGTTCCTTTAAGCACAAGCTGTACAGAATATTTTCGCACAAACAGTGATAAAGGCATGTGGAAAGACAGAAAGAGTTTGTACTAAATGAGTGGAGAAGACAGCAGGCTGTGAAAAGGAGAAAAGCATAGACTGGGAAGCATGCACTGTCCTCCAGAAGTGCTATTTTCAAGGGCCAAAACTGATCAGTTTAGAAAAAGAGGAGATGTTCAGATCACCTAAGTATCATGAAGGCGCTAACCCTCTTTCAGGCTCTTTATTTTACCAGCAGAAGGGACAGGCTCCTCTGGAAGAACAGAGACACTACTGGTGGTAGGTTCCTGTCCAAAGTCAACATCTAGCAAACCCTGTCTTCGGTAATCAAAACAGAGGAAAGCTAGGAGCTTGAATTAGAAGTCAAGGCAGAATAACTACACTCAGTGCCATACCAGTGGCACTCAGAAGACTAAATGGTGTACCAGCTCTTCCAAAAGATTTCTCCTGTGGGGAATAAACAACATACCAGAAAGCCTAAATTTCCATTATAATTACTCTGCATCTTTATGCAACACATTTACATGCGTCCTAGTATATTTTTAGAAGTTGGTACATCTTTACTTGAAAGTACAATCTACTTCCAAGTAAAGTTAAAATTTACCTTACTTTTTCTGTAACTCTACTGCTAAGTCTGCCTTACTCTTCATGGTTTCTCCTTGGGAAAACATTCACAATAGAAGTTCTACATGCCAGAAAGGCTTTGTCTTTTTGAAAACAATTTTGTGAGAACAATATTAAACCACTGAAATACTATAAATAGTCTCATCAAGCCTAGCTTCCCTTTCCCCAGTTCTCATTTTTATCTACATTTTCTCAGCTTGGACAATGAACATATTTTTAGCCAGTTTTTCTTTTGGGTTTTCCTATCTTAACAGAAAGCTACAAGCACTGGACCATTTTCCCCATCCCATATGTAGCTGAAGAGTCCTTCTCTCTAACCATAGACTGTGCCAATTATTCTTAAGTAACTCCTGACAGATATATCTCTAACTTGGTCTGAAAAAACCCAAGATATAGTACCAGATTACAATTACGAAACAGTTCAGTCCTTTAGATCTGAACTCATCTGACCTAACTTTCAAACCTTTGAAGTCAGGAGAGGTAAATCCCAGGGGCTATGTAATTTCACACCTGAAAATATGATCTTATTTTCTATTGTCACACACAACAGAAATTAGCTTCTGTGTGTTAGTGTTTTAAATGTAAATAGTAATCTTATATGTTTATGTATATGTTAATTAGTTCCTATTATAGCTTATATTTTTTAGCAGACTAAGGCAATTTCACAGTCTTTGTGTTAAATGCAGATTCATTTTACTGAGACTCTACTTCCCTGCTGGTTCTATTATCCAACAGACAAGTAGAGGATTGTCAGTAGCTCCCTGCTGATGACATTTGGGTACCTCTCATGTGAGTTTCCAAAGTGCTCAGTGTAATTCAGCCTCTGCTTGCAGAGTGCCAATACTGTCCTTGAACTTCATGCTTCCCTTTCCTCCACTATTATTTGACGCCTATGTGTGAAGAGCCAGGTGTGATCAAATGTTTGGAGGCACATGATGCCAAAGTTCAGTCCTGGCACAGAAAGATTTCCTGCGCAGGAGGTGATATTTGCAGGGTTATCCAGACTTGCCAGTTAAAACCACAAGTACTCAGAGACCTCTGTCCTTGGCAAGAATCCATCCCAATGTCAGCAGGCACCACGATATCTTAACAGAGAAAGGAGCACACAGCCAGGAAAGCAGTGCATCTAAACACCACAGAGTAATACCACAGACAAAAAGGAACCAAAAGTCTACACAAATGCAAACCATTAGCTCATGTTAAAGGTAAGAGTCACTTTCTTCAAATCATAGTTAATACACAGTTCGCAAACATTACTTTTAGAAATAATACAAATTTCACAAAAATATACTAATTTCAGCACTCAACACCCCAACCTTTTGCCGTGTAAGAAAAGCTCTAGTGTCCTAATTGAAATCTGTGGCATGCTGAGGGTAAGTTTTCTAAAGTGACACTGGTGTAAGGCCTTCTCATTCTCCATTGGACCCCTGTTCATTCATCCTGCAGTCACTGGATGCAAATGTATCGACTCAAAAATTTATATTTATATAGGCTGAAAAGACCTTCCAAACCATTTTTTTTAAGTGGATCACTTTCTCAGATCAACCTACAGCTCAGCTGCACAGTTGTGCCAGCAAAGTGGAGAAGAAATCATGATTCTCAAGTCACACAAATGAATTACTAACGTGCCCATTGCTATCATATCTCATACATTTTATCTATCAGTGAATTTTGTTATTCTGTAATAATGCATAAATTTCTTTTAAAGTTTAACACAGTGTATTTTACAATAAGGCTCATTGCAGTTTTCTACATTTTATCTACCACAGAATACATAACCAACAATTAACAAACTAGTCACAATTCGATTTGTATGTATGATGCTATAGTTTTCTTTGTTACCATTCCCTCAGAAACTTAAATAAGTCAAATAATTCAAAAAAAGTATAAGTCAAATGTCCACTGCAAATTACTGTCAACATTTCCCTTGGACTTCAAACAAACCATGATTTCATACTCAGTTTGTAAATATTCTTATGCTCATGTATCTTGTGTATAGCTGTCATCTCTGTTTCCATATCTACCTTTCCTGATTAACATTTTATTTAGGTATTAATGATATTGTTATCAACAAAAAATGTAGCTACACTGATCGTCATTGCTACACTGTTATCTCAAAACACTCACACCTGTTAATAGCATGAAAGAAAACTGTGTGATAACAGTGTGCCTGAAAAGCAGGATTAACCTAAGAAGCAGCAAAGATAAAAATAATGCCTTTGCAGATTAGTTACATAAAATGAAAATAGAAGAGAGAAGAAGTATCTAGGACTGAATCGTTTACTGAATCGTTTACTGCCACAAGAAAGAGCTCTTATAGCAAGATTTGTAGAGAAGAAGGAGAAAAAGTCTCAATGTATGGTGGCACAAGTAAATGGGAACTCCAGGTGACCGCTAAAAAGATTAAGCTTTGAACAATCTCTCTTGCATGATACCGTTAAATATCTGTAAGGATGTGATTTGTATATTAGCTTTGTTCTGCACTGACCACAGGTACAAGGATGTGTAATTTAAAGGAAGACTTTATTTGTTCTGATGAGGTATGCCTGAAAATGTCCCCGGAAAGATTATTGAAAAGGAACACTGTCATATCAAAAATCCTTACTTACAGCACAATTGGTTTTCCCTCAATTTTAAAACAGAAAGCCTCTCAAAAGGCTATCTTATTTTTAATACACATGACCTTATTTTGGTTTTGCATGTTATTTATGGTACGCAACAAACTGTGTAGCTAGTCAGGAGGCAAACACACTTTCTAGCACTTTCACAGCAGTGAAGGTACATTAACTTGACACAGACCTTTACGCTAATGGACGGGAAGGTCTATTTTCCTACTCCAAAGCAATGATTTTGACTGTTTATTATTTACACCCTTTGTTTTTTTGCAGCTGTCTTTTAAATACTTGAAAAATGTTACATCCATTATATTTCCCTTTAGTCGTCTTTCCTCTAAGAAACACCACTCCTGTGTTGGGATACAACAACCCGATGCAGCGTAACAGGCTTGGGGAGGATTGGCTGGAGAGCTGCCTGGTGGAGAAGGACCTGGGGGTCTTGATTGACAACCGGCTGAATATGAGCTAGCAGTGTGCCAAAGTGGCCAAGAAGGCCAAAGGCATCTTGGCCTGTATCAGAAACAGTGTGGCCAGCAGGACCAGGGAAGTGATTGTGTCCCTGTAATTGGCATAGGTGAGGCCACACCTCGAGTCCTGTGTTCAATTCTGGGCCCCTGACTACAAGAAGGACATTGAGGTCTTAAAGCGCATCCAGAGAAGGGTGACAAGGCTGGTGAAGGGGCTGGAGAACAAGTCCTACAAGAAGTGGCTGAGGGAACTGGAGTTATTTAGCTTGGACAAGAGGAGGCTGAGGGGAGACCTCATCGCTGTCTACGGCTGCCTGGAAGGAGGTTGTAGCAGAGCGAGCGTTCGTCTCTTCTCTCAAGTGACAAGTGACAGGACAAGGGGAAATGGCCATAAGATACACCAGGGGAGATTCAGACAAGATACTAGGAAGAATTTCTTTACTGAAAGGGTGGTCAGGCACTGGCACAGCTGCCCAGGGAGGTGGTTGAATCACCATTCCTGGAGGTGTTTAACAAAATGGGTAGATGAGTTTTTGAGGGACATGGCTTAGCAGATGAGCGGTACGGTTGGATCTCCAAGGTCTTTTTGAATTGGAAGATTCTATAATTCTATGTTTCACTTTGTCTCACACACATCCACTCTGGACCTCTTGTTATTTTGCCCTTTGCTAGCATTCAGTATCTCCCTTAAACTGAATCAGACTTAGTAGAATTTAGCCAAAGGCCTGTGCAGAACTGCACAGGTAACAAAACCTTCCTGTAAGAGTTTTCAAGTTTTCAACATTGCCCATGCCTTCTTCCCAGCACAGATAAAAATCAGCTGTTTGAAACTTAATTTAGACAACAACATTCTTCTCCACAACAACTAGCAAAGTGTTGAACCTGCTGAAGCCCAACCTGCTAAGGTAGACTTCTGGACACATGAAGCAGTAGCTGCTTTAGGAGATGAGGTGTGGTAGCTACCGCTGCAGAGAAAAGCAGTAATTCCCACTCCCTTTGTCACTGTCCTAATCCCCAAAATTTTAACTGATCCTCTCCATTCCTCATAGCTTGGAGGCCCAAGGAACCCCCTGTAAGAATATAAAATTCAGGTTTGCTGACACCATGGAAATATTGTGACCTATTCTGGCTTTACCCAGCCAAGTAGAACAGACAACGTGCTCCTATGTCTCAAACACAATGATCCCATTCACACATCCCACAACGACGTCTGTCTCCTTGTAACAGCGTGATATTGGCTCGAGTCTAGGTAATTTTCTGCAAAATTGCTCATCTTGTATTATCTTTATTACTAATCACCTCCCAAAATTAAGAAGAAACATTTTTAATCTAATAACAAAAAGTACATAAAGCATCTGTACCTTTGAGCTACTGATCTTAGGCTTCACCACATAATATTTTAGGGGTCTAAATTACATGAGAGTGCCTCATTAAGTTTTTCCATTAAGAAATATGATGATGAGATTGACTTGCTTCTTCAGTAGTGTTCATAACCTGGATTAAATATATTTTTTAAATTACACTTATGAAGTTAACAGGAAGTATCTTAAAATTATCCTTTTCTCTTATAACAGTCTGTTCTTTGAATGTGTGTATATGCAATATGAGCAAAGAAAAAAATCTACCAAATACATAAATAATAACTCTGTACCACGTCTGCCTGTCATATCCATTTCACTTTCTTTCCCTGCTATTCTTTTCCACTAATGGATATTCACAGTTCTTCTTTCTCAGACTGTCCTATATTCTTATTAATGCTGTGTTTCAAACTGATTTGAAAAGCAGATGCCCAAATGATACAACTAATTAAGTTATCAGAACGCAAATCTGTTCTGAGTACAGGGACTGAGAACAGATTTGTGAGACTGTTCAGTGTTTAAGGATAAGCCTGACTCAATGTGAGCACATATTTTTGAAAGACAAAATGTGTGCTTTAAATGAGCTTGAGCATAGGAAATAATTTCTGTAATTTTGCCTTTTTAAACACTTTCCCTTGCATAATTTCATTGCCCCACTTCCTACCTTGTATACATCCCTTAAGTGATTCCACATCATTTAAACCACTGAAGTAACTGAGATGAAGTTACTTATCATCAGTAAACAGCTTAAAAAGTCTGAGAAAAAAAAAAAAAAAAAGAAAGAAAACAAGAGATGTTTATTTGCTTTACAGCTACTGAGAAACAATGTTGTGGCTATGCACATCATGGCTGTGTGACTACCCATGGCTAGGGGCTGCTGACCAGGTAGCCTACAGCAATTTTCATGCTATTCTACATCATGAAATAAACAGCCTGTGGTTATGCAAATAACACACCCATTGTTGGGCATGGAAACAAACACCTACATGCAATAATAACTCACCTACACACCAACCCAGCACTCTGATAGGCTGAGACAATTCCATTTCAATCAAAATATTACACAACTGGCCATATTTTTAGGATTTACAAAAAAACTACAAGTTTTGGTGATACCTTAAGTTAATTTTTAGAACTCAACTAGCATTTGTACATACAAGAGAATTAACATGATGAAAATAAAAGTCTTTAAACACATTTACTTGTATAATTGCAGGCATATGGAAGAAAAAGAAACCTCTAATGTGAAAATATTTTCTGAGACATTCTTAAATTGTGGCCTCTCCACCTTATAAAACAATTTTTAAGTTTTTATTTTTGTATGTCAATAAGGATTGTCAAGTTAAGTTTATATGAAAAAGGAAAACCAGGCAAATAATAATACTTGGGAATTAGGTTCTCCTCCAGAAAACTGTGAGTGGCTAGTAAAGCCCTCTGCTGGCTTATGCCACCTTCAACCCAAGTCACTGGATACAACGTGACACAGCCAGTCCCACTGCTGAAAAGTTGTTCTTTCAAGTTTTGTTATTTATTGATGGTTCAACAGCACCCCCCACCCTAAAAAAAATCACAGGGCATATCATTAGTGCCTTAGGAGGTGAATGTTTTGGTCACTTTTATTTATTATCTGTAGGGAGAATGAGATTGAAAGCACTGGCTCTTACCCTCTGCAAAGCAGAACACCAAGCACCCCAGGCACCTTGTATCCCCATAACTGCTGTAATAAAGCATTGAATGTTCAAGCATTTATAATTCTGTAGAGAGAAGGGAGTAAAACTGGCAAACAACCCTTACCATTAGGTGTGACACAGGTGCAGGCAAGAGAGCAGAAATTCCTTGTGCTGTTCTGTTCTAATAACTGTGCTAAGCATGTACTTCCCAAAACTAAAAGAAGAGGAGCAAATGAAATGATCATCATTGACATCTCTCAAGCAGGGCTCAATTCTCCTCATCACTCTGAGAGGCATGACACACTAAGGCCCCAGCCCTGAGAGGTATAAACATATCCTGGTAACCTAACTATAGGTTTCTACAGGAAATTTTTCAGGTTTCCTTCTCAATTCTGGGTATTTTTTGATTGTTCTTGTTACAGTTGCAGCCTGATTGTGGTTAACAACAGAGAAAAAGGAAAATGGAGAGGAGAACCCAAACCCATGTTTATTCACCTTCTGATAAATTCCCATACACTGGAGAGTGTGTGTTTGTGAAGTGGCATTGAAAAGCTGTGATTTGGGTCCACTGCTTATCTTTCTAAATGAAAAATGTAAACCTTAGAAATCTATTAATGATTTCAAATATGGGTTTTATTTATATATGTACTGCATGTCACACCACCAAGAGCCTGAAGCTGGCAGAAAGGCAGTTTTATTTGAAAAATACAACAGGTTAAACAAATTCTGGTCTTCAACTCTACCCTGCCTCTGTCCCATGGCCACTGCTACTTTACTGTACAAGCTTCCAAAGCAACCTGGAAACTAACTCAGTTTGAATGGCAAGAATTTCTCTTCAACAGCCTTCTCCAGTATAATTACATCAAAAAGAGTTCTTGCTCCTTGCAGACTTCCCCAACACACCAATCTATCTTTCAGCACCTTGCAGGTGCCCTGCTAGGTATAAAACAGTCAAATTATGTTGTGCTTTTTTTGAAAGAGGCAGTACATGAAATTTTACCTTGCATCCCAGTGACACAAAGATATCCTCACCTATAGTGCATCACAGGCCATTGAATTTAACCTAAAATCCATGTATTGATGGATTTAAAATCTGCATTTAAATAATAAGTCCCTGAAAGTGAGAAAGTTTTAACTTGATGCTACATGTGAAGGATCTGCTCTGTTGGTAGTTTGTTCCAGTGGTCAATCAAACTCACAACTGCGTCATATGCATTTGAATTCATCCTAAACTGACTGTTTTTAAACCTCTCTTCACCAACTTATGGCACTCTAGTTGTGATCTTCTTCCTCTGCAACACAGCCAGGCACTCATGCAACATAGTCAGGTCACCCCCTAGTGTTCTTCTTTTGCTAAGTTCGAGCTACTCACAGATTTGATCTTGAGACGATTTCAAGCATTTTTTCCACACTTTGAATTAATTTGGCAGCCCTCCAAGGCACCTTTTCCAGTGTTTCAACACCCTATCAAAAGTACAGGTTTCAAAAACTACAATGATCAGACTGTTAAGCAGGACCAACTACAGACAAGGTGCCACAACCTTGCCATATTATTAACTTCAAAAAAGCCTCACAGACCTTATAAAAACTTATGTCCTACGCAATAAATCATGACCAAGAAAGTTTTCTTGGAGTAGTTCTGTATCATATTTATGTTTTTTCTTCACTGGCTTTAAATGTGCCCTCCCAAGAAGGAAAAAAAACCCAAACCCAAACAAAACACAAAACAAGGAAGGCATGTTTCTTCAAGTATATGAACAGCGACAGGAGGACCAAGGAGAATCTTCCTCCCTTACTGGATGCAAGGGGAATGGTAGTGACAAAGGATGAGGACAAGGCAGAGGTACTTAACACCTTCTTTGCCCCGGTCTTTAATAGGAAGGTAAGATGTTCTCTGGACTCCAAGCCTCCTAAGCCAGAAGACTGTGAAGACCAACCCTCAATGTTCCAAGAAGACTTAGTTACAGACCTGCTTGGCCAATTAGATGTCCACAACCCTATGGGGCTGGATGGGATACACCCTAGGGTATTAAGGGAGCTGGCAGAAGTCCTTGCCAAACCCCTTTTCCTGATCTATCAACAGTCCTGGCTGACTGGGGAAGTGCTGCTTGACCGGAGACTGGCAAAAGTAAGTTCCATTTACAAGAAGGGTCGGAGAGAGGATCTGGGGAATTACAGGCCTGTCAGCTTGACCTTGGTACCAGGGAAGGTCATGGAGCTGATCATATTGAGTGCTATCACACAGCACATGCAGGACAGCCAGGTGATCAGACCCAGCCAACATGGGTTTATAAAAGGCAGGTCCTGCCAGACCAACCTGATCTCCTTCTATGACAAGGTTACCTGGTTAATAGATGAGGGGAAGGCTGTGGATGTGGTGTACCTGGACTTTTATAAAGCCTTGACACTGTTTCCCATAGTACTCTGATTGAGAAACTTGCTGCCTTGGCCTGGACAGGCACTCCCTCTGCTGGATAAAAAAACTGGCTGGATGGCTGGGCCCAGAGGGTGGTGGTAAATGGAGATAAATCCAGTTGGAGGCCGGTCAGGAGTGGTGTTCCCCAGGGTTCAGTGCTGGGTCCTGTCCTGTTCAATATCTTTATTAATGATCTGGAAGAAGGGATCAAGTGTACCCTTAGCAAGTTTGCAGATGACACCAACCTGGTTGATCTGCTTGAAGGAACAGTGGTGCTGCAAAAAGATCTGGACAGGTCGGATTGATGGGATGAGACCAACAGGATGAGGTTTAACAAGACCAAATGCTGAGTCCTGCACTTCGGACACAACAACCCCATGCAGCGTTACAGACTTGAGGACGAGTGGCTGGAGAGCTGCCTGGTGGAGAAGGACCTGGGGGTGTTGATTGACAACTGGCTGAATATGAGCCAGCAGTGTGCCCAGGTGGCCAAGAGGTCCAATGGCATCTTGGACTGTATCAGAAATAGTGTGGCCAGCAGGAGGGGGGGAAGTGATTGTGTCCCTGTACTTGGCACTACTGAGGTCACACCTTGAGTCCTGTGTTCAGTTCTGGGCCCCTCACTACCAGAAGGACATTGAGGGGCTGGAGTGCGTCCAGAGAACGGTGACAAGGCTGGTGAAGGGGCTGGAGAACAAGTCCTACAAGAAGTGGCTGAGGGAACTGGGGTTGTTTAGCTTGGACAAGAGCAGGCTGAGGGGAGACCTCATCGCTGTCTGCTGCTGCCTGAAAGGGGGCTGTGGCAGAGCGAGTGTTCGTCTCTTCTCTCAAGTGACAGGTGACAGGACAAAGGGAAATGCCCATAAGTTGCACCAGGGGAGGATCAGACTGGATATTAGGAAGAATTTCTTTACTGAAAGGGTGGTCAGGCACTGGCACAGCCCAGAGAGTGGCTGAGTCACCATCCCTGGAGGTGTTTAAAAAACAGGTAGATGAGTTTTTGAGGGACATGGCTTAGCGGATGAGCGGCGCGGTTGGACTCGATGATCTCAGAGGTCTTTTCCAACCGGAAGATTCTGTGACCCCTGCCACTCCCCTCCAACGCAGGTCATTCCATGAATCTGACGGGGGCGGAGGGGGAAGAAGAAGAGGGGGACAGGGGCGGGGCCGCTGGGGGGCGCACACGGACGCGCTCCCCCCGGCCCCTGGGCGCGGCGCTCCCCGCGCCCGCTCCGTGCGGGCGGCCCCGCCCGGCTCACAGAGCTCGGCTGCGCGGGCCGGAGCGCCGCGGCCGAGCGCCCAAGCGGAAGCGCCGCTGCCCCCGCGCCGCCCGGCGGCCGGCAGGGGCGGGACCCGGCAGGGGCGGGGCCGGCGAGCCCGGGCGGGACCCGCCGCGGCGAGGGTGAGGCGGGGAGCGGCTCGGCGGAGCGGGGCTGAGCAGGCGGGCGGGTGAGGCTGCGGGCGCCGGCGGGGAGGAGACGGAGCGGGCGGGCGGGCGGTTGGCTGCGGAGGTGGGGAATTTCGGTGCGGGCGGGCTCGCGCGGGGAGCGGCGGGTGGTGGCTCGGGCGGGCGGGTTTGGGCGCTCCCTCGCTCCTTGCCGTGGCGGGGGCGGCCGGCGGGTGCCCCGCAGTGTCTTCTCGGTGCCCCCCGGAGGTGGTGGGACCGGGCACGCTGTGGCACGGAGCACCCCGGCCTAGCCCGCGTGGCAGCGGGGTGACACCAACCCCAGGGGAGCCGGGGAGGGTGCGAGGGCGTGAGGCGGGGCTGCCCAGGGCTGCCCACCTGCGAGGAGGTGCTTGGTGGGAGCCTCGGTGGTGGTGACACACCTTGAAACCCCGAGTGCCACAGCCTGGAGGGGTGGTGGTGGGGATCTGGGGTACCACGGCCAGCACATGCCTTCCTGCTTTGACTTTTCTAGATCTGCTGGTGAAGGTGTAAAACGTCTCTTGTATCACAGGAACCTGTCCAGGTGGCCCAGGAGGCTTTGCATCGCTTCTGAGGCACCTGTTCATCTGTCCATGAGTGAGTATTGTGTGGCTCAGAGCACTGCAGGATGAACAGCCAGTGCTTTGATTTCCCTGCAAGCTGTTATATCAGAGCTCGGAGAGCCAGGCAGGTGGTAGAGAGGTTGATTGGGAAGTATCGCAAGTGCTCTTTTACCATGAGACAGGATCCAGTGTATTTAAACTTATTCCTATTTACTTGACCTTTAGAGTTAGTGAAATTCACGGAGCACCTTCTCTCCCTCTCCAAAGTAAACTGCTCCAATGCTTAGCTAATCACAAATAGTCAGAAATTTTCCTTAATAGCTGACCTAAATCTTCTTTGTTGAAACTAAGCTGATTATTATCTCACACTCTCTTGAGTAGACCTGGAGAATAACGGATCAGTGCTCCCTTGTCAGCAAACTGGTGGGTGTTTGCAAGTTTCCACTCACAATCTTCTCCAAACTGAGTGATCCTGCTTCTCATGTTTCTCTGGTCCCTGGGCTCTGTTAAACATTTCCATCATCCTTGGACTTTTAAACTCAGAACTAGGCACAGTACTCCCAGGGAGACACTGTTGGCTTTGAGGGAGTGGGGTGATTATCTTGCTTGTGTATGGCATCGCTCTTAAAAACGTTCCAGAATGGTGCTTATTTGGCAACATTCTCACATGACTGAAATAGTCAATTTTTGATGCACTGTAAGCCAGAACTTTTTTTGCTGTTCTGCTACCCAGGTATCATGATACCTGAAGAGGTATCCATGGTTTTGTTTGGTTTTTTAAACTAAGTATGTCATTTCGTACTTGCTATTAGTTGGAGAAGTTATCTAGATCATCATAACATAACTTTTTCTATTTAATTGTAGTCTCTGAAATCTGCTTTTCTAATCCACTTCCTCCATGTTTGGTGTCATCCACAAATACTTAATTAAAATACCAAGCAGTGCCAGGCCTTGCACATTGTGATAAACCCTTTCAGTTTGACAGTTTGACTTTCTCAAACACTTTCTTCTCATTTTACATATTTCCTGCTAAAGCTGCAACTCCTTCTGTGCCGTGGCCTTGCAGCTGAGCCAAATCCTACTGAGAATCTTGAGGAAACCATCAGTCCCTTTGAATTGGCTTCTGTGCACAGAGTATTGATTGCTCAGAGCTCAAAATCTAGAAATATGTGCAAAATCCTGAAGTTCTGGTGGCTTGCATATGGCTTCTGGATATCCCAGATACCTGGTTACAGATCATGGAGAATAATGATTGCTGGCAGTTACCTATTCTCCCTCTTGAAGCTGCTATACTACATAGAGAGAACTGGAAAGGCTTCTCTCGAGACATCAGGCAAATCGTGTAACTTGTTTTAAAAAATAGTGGAAAGAAGGATTTTTGCAGTTTAATTTCCTACTTGTAAACCAGTAGTTTCTACTTTGAAAATGAGTACTCCTAAAATAGTATCTAAATGTGAAAAAGGTCCTCAGCATGACTGCAGATGTTTAAAAACAAACAAACAAACAAACAAAAATTTATGTAGATTTTTGTAGGGATATTGAGGCATGTGAAATACCAGTCTACAGGCATAGTCAACTGCCTACTGCTTTCAGCCTTCTACCCAGCAAACAGTAGAGAGCTACAGGGTGGTTTGTGAACTTTGACGAAGAGGTATTGAATCACTTAGGAAAAGAAGAAAAAAATAGTTACTACATTAGAGGATGCTGAAGATTGAGTCATTTATATGCTATTGGAGTATGGCTCGTGCCCAAAGTAGGTGGGTCTGTCCCCCTCCTGTGTTCTGAGTTTTTAAAAATTCTTCTCATGCATTTCCTCAGAAGAATCTGCTTGGATCATAACTTCCAAATTGCATTTGCTTTTTTTGGAGAGCTTTTTGGAATAACCAGACAAATGCCTTGTTCTCACCCACTTAATACAGGATGAGATTTATAGATAATACATTAATGCCTGATTATACTTGTAAGGGATTACTTCATCCTGTCAGAAATAGTTGAGGAAGCTGAGAGTGAGAGGCAGTATTTTGAAAATTTATAATACCTAAGTCATTAGAAAACATGCTGAGAAGTAGCAGCCTGGTGATTAAAATGAAAGGTCTGGTCTTGTGATGAAAATGCAGCTGATGAAGCCTATATAAACAACAAAGTTTTTTTCTCTTAAAATTGCATGTCAGTGTGGAAACATAAACAAAAAATTCTAGTGTTAGGGTTTGAGCATGAATGAGCAAAATGTGAATATTGACTTCACAGGAAGGAAGAGTCTGGCACTGACAGGGCCACAAGCTATAATCGTACAGGTTTTGTCCTCTGTCCTCTCCAATAATCTTTTTTTCTTTTCATTCTGATTTGTTTAGATGTCTCACGTTAAAAATCATGGAGCTAGGAAAGGCGAAGCTTCTGAGAACTGGCCTTAATGCCTTACACCAAGCAATTCACCCTGTGCATGGTATTGCCTGGACAGATGGGAAACAGGTGATACTGACTTCTCTACACCTCCATAATGGAGAACCAAAATTTGGTGACTCAAGCGTTGTGGGTCAGTTTGAGCATGTCCATGGACTTTATTGGGGCCCAGGTCCCCCTGATGCCCCAGCTCTGCTCGCTGTTCAACATAAAAAGCATATCACTATTTGGCAGCTCTGTTTTAATGTTACCGAAAGAAATAAGCTCTTAGTTTCTCAAATATGTGACATCAGTGAAACATTTCCAGTGCTCCCCCAAGGCTGCGTGTGGCATCCGAAGAAGGAGATCTTGGCTGTGCTTACTACACGGGATGCCTCTGTCTTACACTCTGTTCATCTCAACAACTCCAGAATTAAAGCAGATATTAAAGGCAGTGGTCTCATCCACTGTGCTTGTTGGACAAAGGAAGGGAATCGCTTAGTAGTGGGTGTAGGCAGTGCCCTTCATTCTTATATTTGGGATGATGCTCAGAAAACACTGAATGCTTGTTCTTTTTGCCCGATCTTTGATGTGGGAGGCTACATCTGTGCTGTGGCAGCTACTCTGAATTTCCAAGTTGCTGTTGCCACTGAGCTTCCTCTAGACAAGATCTGTGGTTTGAATGCTGGTGTTGCGTTTGAAGTTCCAGCAAGTGTGGAAACGGAGTCCTTCCCCTCACAGTCCAGCTTATGTGGTGAAGAAGAGTATTCCATGGATGGGGGGAAGAAGTCACTTGACTCTGAGAAGTCCTTGTCTGTTGTTACATCTCCTGTGGATCTAACTCACATACTTTCTAGCAAGCAGGGTGCTGATTCTAGTCCTCTCCTTCATCTGAGGCCCAAGGACTACCTAACAGGAAGTGGCCAGGATTCTTCACATCTCATCTTGGTGACTTTTGAAAGAAAGGTTACCTCTACCAAAAAAGTTAGCATCCCGGGCATTCTGGTTCCTGATATAATGGCTTTTGACCCCAAAACTCAAACTGTGTCAGTTGCTTCCAATACTTGTAACATTATTTTGGTCTATTCGCTGACATCATCCAATTTACCCAATATTCAACAAATTCAACTAGAGAAAAATGAGAAACCAAAGGGGCTGTGCTTCTTGACCAATACACTGTTACTGATACTTGTGGGAAGACAAAAATTCACTGACCCTGCATTTCTTCCCTCTTCAAGATCAGACAAATATATAATCCGATTGATGATTAAGGAGCTAATGTTTGAAATGGGCCCTACCATATCTCCATCAGTTAATGGAAGCTCCAGTTTGAACCTCTCAAACATACCTCATGATCTCTCTACAGATGTCCACCCTCTCAGCCGTGGACTCTTGATACCAGATCATGCTGCCGTTCAATCTCCTACCAGCAGAAGGAAACTCATTGAAGAAATTAAGAGTCCTGTTTATGAACAAAGCTTGTCGTTGAACACGAATGACCTCAAAGATAAAAAGATTTCCATGAATTTTCCTCCAGCTATTGAGTCTCTTGATGCTGAACCAGTTAATCGGACCATGGCACTGTCTGCCACATCATTGATGTCTTCTAACAAGCCAACATCGCCAAAAAGGCAGGCAGATGCAGCTTTCAAAATACCAAATTCTTACAAGAATAATCTATTGAGTGAAAAGGAGGCGAGTTACTTTTCAAAAAATGTAGAAAAACTGTCTGGTAACTTCACAGAATTACAGCGTCATCTTGTTGAATTAACTGAGCTGTTAAAATCTGGGACAAGAAATCTTTCAACGTACCCATCTTCTCAGGAACCCTCTTTTATTAACATCACCTGCCAGGTAATTTTAATATTAGAAGCCTTAATGGTAAAGTCTGTTTAAGGATGGATGTTCTTTGTATGAATTTAAAACATGATCTCTTGTCAGATGATGTGCGTCCTATAATGTTTAGTACATGCAATTTATTACATACGAATGAGATGGCTGCATGCAGGTGAGTCCAACAGGAATCTTACTTAAGCTTCATGTAAACCTGGCTTGATTTTGTTATTCTTCTTCTCTGTTTTCCTGTAATTGCATCTCAGTCCCTCTTCACAGTTCTTCTAAAACTACATATTTGTATTTTTCGCTGATGGGAGATAGAATGAAGGCAATATTTCATATTTTTTTTTAAATAAACTTAAACAAATGTATCTTTAAACTAAAATCGTCATTTCAGGTGGATACTGTAGTAATGCTTTCATTCTTGCACAGCTGTCTGTACCAGTGTTTAAAAACAAAGCAATTCTGGAAAAAAAGAACAACAAAAGGGCCTTTGTTATGTAATGGTCAATAGGATTAGATTTCCATCCTGTTCCTGGTTGCAAGTCCTATTACTCTGCAGGCTTTTGATGTTTTTAAACCAATGTAATATTTGGGAACGTGTGGCTCCTGGTCTCTGCCTCTCATGGGCCTGAGCACAATGGCTGTGACCCAGGCAAGCGCACCTTCTGCTGCTGGTGGGACTCCAGAGAACCCGTACCTGACCATTCAGTTGTAGGATTAAAGAATTGTATGAAGCTCTAGGAAGGTAATGTTTTTCCTAGGCACCTTCTGAGGCTTTTCTTTTTTAAGTTTAGACAAGTGAAGATTTCCATGTATGGGAATTGATATCAATCTCCCGTCCTCCTTTGAGTTCAATTAAAATGATGGGACTGAAATGAAAAAAAGAAAAATGCTTTGGCTCTGAAACTGAAATTTTGCTAATTAGTTTTGATAGCACCATCTGAGAAGGAAAGACACCCTTAGGGCCACAATTGATGATTCCATTAACAGCTTAAAAATGGATTTAAAATGAAATTTTGTGTGAAAGGACTTTTCCTTGTCTGCAATAAGGTGTTTCTGAATCTCATGCTAGAAAGTATAAGTTACCTAATTATCAACACTTGGCACAAATCTACCGGGTCTCTTCTAGAAGTCAGATTAATAAACCTTAGACAATATTCAGAGTCTTTTAAACTTCCATTTTCTTTTAAATAAGCTCTTGTTTTTCATTTCTGTTATTGCAAAAAAGTTATTATTGCAACTCTTAATTTTTCTAGGTCTTTTAAATCTTAATTTGTGGCCTTTACTCTGAAAAGTGAATGTCCATCAGCAATTCAGGTGTCTTGTTTGCCTGAGGTGTTGTCAAGGCTCCCCTGGAAAGCAACATGGTTGTGTGAATTTTGTCCTATGCAAAGACAGAGTTTGTAATTTTGATAACAACTTGTCTTTTGCAGTATTTAAAAAAGCTTTGCTGTGCCCCATGAGGGATGTTCTCTTGAAGATGTTTTTTTGGACTGTAAGGCTTGGGCAGAGATGGTCAGAGGTGAGACAGACAAGCCTTTCTAATTTATTGGTTTGTTCCTTGTCCAAGACATTTATGGGCAGGAGCTCTCACCTCGTCATAAGCTATGGAACAGGGAGGGGATAGGACAGAAAATCTGCTGCTTCACAGACTCCCAGGAAAGCATCCCTCACAGGGGGCAGGGTGAGGGTCAGGATTGTGCTGTGGGTGAAGCTCATGGTTTCTTCAGCAGCAGCAGTGTATGATTTCCTCTCCTGTTCTTCTGACACATGCTGAACTAGCACAGTTATTTGCTGCTATCACTCACTTTGAGAGTCAGACTTTAAAGTATAAATCTTGCAAATGAGTCTGAATAACTGTAACATTTGACTTTTTGTAAATTATATCGTTGAAGGCATCTGTAGTCCTGTTTCAACGAGTGCCATTTTGACATCTCTGCTTAGATATACATCACAGTATCTAATGATTCTTTCTTGAATTTACAGAAGCAGCTTTCCAGAAGTGATTCAGATGAAAGACGAGCTGTTATTCTTTGTGGTGGTAAACTCCGTCTAGATATAGTCCAGCAGATATTCAGTCTCTCTCTTGTTGAAATGCAACTTGGTATGTTGTAATTATCCAGTAATACAAACACTTCAAACACACACAATTTTCTCAGTGAGCAGCAGCAATGTGTATAATGCCATCTAGAAAAAAAAACAACCCAAGGAATACATAATGAAAGTTTATTAATAAAAGTTTGCTCATTTGTTTTACAACATAAAGATTCTTCTCTGGCCTTATATTGAGAAAAATCTTTATGTTATAAAAAAATAAATGAGCAAACTTCTACATATACCCTACCCTTCTACATACCCCCTTATCATACCATACCTTAGCTGGTTATACAGGGAAATTACTGTTAACCAGTATTTTATGTATGTTTTCAGCTGTTGTAAGTAGAGAAGTCAGAGTAATGAGGAGGTGAGAGTTGACTGGTGGTTTTAGAATACAGTGAGTGGTCTATATTTTCATATATTTTCTGTAGTTCCAGTGGCTGGTCTCTATTAAGAAATCCTGTAGTTTTTATTAACAGAGAAGTAGCTTTTTACATTTTAACAGTGCGTTTCACTTCTGGTTTTGCTGTGAAGAAAGCTGCCTTTCTTATTGCTGCGTTGGTCTTGGCTGTTACCTGCTCATCCTGTGTACATCCTGTGTGGGACAGGATAAGGGGAAATGGTTTTAAGCTGAAAGAGGAGAGACTTAGATGAGATGTTAGGAAGATATTTTTTACTTTGAGGGTGGTAAGGCACTGTCACAGGTTGTCCATAGAAGCTGTGGAAGCCCCACCCCTGGAGATGTTTGAGGCCAGGCTGGATGGAGCTTTGAGCAACTCCAGTGGGAGATGTCCCTGCCTGTGGCAGGGGAGTTGGAATTGGATGATCTTTAAAGTCCCTTCTGACCCCAAACGTTCTGTGATTCTACGATTCTATTTTACATTAGGTTAGTACTTTTCCTATTGCAGGTTCCATTAGCTGCATTGAAACACTACTTAAATAATGTCATGACACCCCAGTGATAACAGTAGGCAGTGTTATAGACACTGATATCTTAATTTTTCAGGCTGGAATTTTATTTTGAGTATTTATTTTAGATTGGATTCAGCTGCTCTTTCTGGTAAGAAAAATGTCCCTGTTGCCTGTGTTAGTTTTGACTTCTCATTTTTAGCTTAAAAATGTAAACTTAATAAAATTGGTTGCCCAGAATTGAGAAATATGTATGAGTAGCCTTACTAGATAAAATTTAAAAGCAAACAATGTTACTGTAGGTTTCTTTATAAATTTTACAAATATTACTGGATAAATGAGCAAAGTAGGTATGGTCCTTCCAAATTCCTGAGTTGTATTGATTTTAAAGTTTGATCCAAATGAGAAATTAAACCAAAAGATTAAAGCATTGCATGCTTTGAAGGTACAATCTTCTCATGACCTTAACTTGTGACGTGGAGTTACATAAGGTAAATTTGCAAACAGCTGGAAATGTTTTTCTGAATTCCCTTAGCCACCACAAACTCAATTTTATTTCTTTTTTGTGATATTAATTTGTCATTAAATTTAATAGATTTCTGCTTTTTACAGCATCTGCACAGCTGAACAGCTTAAGCACTGTGAAGTAGCTTATGAATACCTAATTGAAAACAAGTCTGAATGCTTAAGAATTCTGTTCAGAATTTCATTTCTTCTCCTTACTGTTAGTGGCAAAAGTAGTGAGAAAGCTGTTTTGCGTAGTTGTTAACAGTCCTTTATTTTTGGGATTATACAACTTGTATCTCCACATAATTTTTGTTCTAGAAAAAACGTAAACATACAGAGAAGTTTAACTTTGATTTTAGAAGAAATACATTTTATACCTTAAACACAGCTAATTACAGGAAAACTATAACCAGATGTTTGTGTCTTCACAGGTTCATCTTGGATTGTTCTTACAGCAGACAGCGAGGGCTTTGTGCCGTTAACATTTACCTCCACTCAGGAGATAGTTATACGAGATGCCAGTACAAAGGGCTACAGTGCCCGTTCTTCCAAAACTTTGGACATCATCAGTTCTACAGAAGGGTGTAGACCTGCTTCTTCCGAAAGTCTGGATATCACAAGTTCTGTGGAAGTCCTTAGGGACTGCTCCTCCAAGACTTTAGATAGCAGCAGTTCTTCAGAGCAGCCCAGCAGTAAAGTGTAATTTTTGATGGTGATTTTGTACTACTTGTCTTATCATGGGAGACTTTTTAATTTACTACATGGCATTGCAAATCATAAATTACAGTCTATGTCAAATCTCTGTTGGATTTCCGTAGTTTTTTGTTTCATATCACTAAATTATTTATTTGATCTTTGGAAATATTTTTTTTATACTGAGCAATGTTTTTTAAATATGCCTCTTGGAGTATAGGCCAGGTCTTTGTATCAGTGCTTGAAAACGTGTTCTTACAAGCTTCTGAGATGAAGTTTCTATCTTGGTCTTTAATATGTTGGTGTTTGTAGAAGATAGTAAAGTTGCATAATAAAGAAATCCTTGAAAACTCTGCATTGTCCCCCATTACCTCACTTCTGTCAAAGCCTGAAATATTACACTGTTGTTTAGAAATAGTGACTGCAGAATTGCATGTGGTCTCACATGTTACTAAGGGTGCCAGCACTCACTGAGGTATATGCTGTTTGGGACAAAGTATGATTGTGGAATATCAAAATGACTCAAAGTATGTGAGAACAAATGTCTGGCCTAGCTCTGAAATTATTTAACTAAATTAAACTTTTCCTTATACTTCTATAGTTTTTTTTTCTGATCTGCAGAAAAACATATGGCTGAGGACTTGGCGACCTGTTTTTTTGAGTAAAACATGAAGAAGTTCAGTATTATTCTACGGACTTACGAATGCCTTGCCCTGCATTAGGACATGTCTGTTTAGTGCACAGCATGAGTGAAATGCAGAGGACTCTGCAAGCCAGTGCATGTGCCAGTCTTAAATCCACTTTAGATGTTAACTTGTTTTTCCTGCTGTACGAAGAGGCTGGTATCAAGACTATCGATGGTTACCTGCTGATGAGTTATGCCTATACAAAGTTCCATATCAGTACTGAAAATGTGATGAGGGAGGAGAGGTTCTCCCAGGGAGACAAAGAAATGAGAGGTGCCACGGCAGGACAGATCACCATCTGGGTAAAGGGATGAAGTGGAATAGTGCAACCAGATGGAACTCGGATGTAAAAATTGTATAGGACTAGTAGATTAATGACACCTGTTTAAGTACGTAAAGTGCCCAAATGTGCATCAATAATACTGTCAGTAGCTGAGAATGAAGTACAGTATTTTATAAACATCCGCTTGCTTTTTCTGGAGTGTTCTTATTGCACACCATAAGACCCTTTCCTTTCCGCCACCTGCACTGCAACATGGGTAAAGAAATGCAACCAGCACTGGCTGCTTCATCGAATCATAGAATCATTATTAGGGAATCATAGAATGATTTGGGTTGGAAGGGACCTTAAAGCCCGTTCAGTTCCAACCCCCCCTGCCATGGGCAGGGACACCTCCCACTAGCCCAGGCTGCTCAAGGCCCCATCCAATCTGACCTTGACCACTTCCAGGGAAGGGGCATCTGCAAGTTCCCTGGGCAGTCTGTGCCAGTATCTTATCACACCCACTGTGAAGAATTTCTTCTTAAAGAAATCTTTCCATCTTTGTCTATTGAGGTCAGGTGTTTTTTTCTTTGTTGTATCCAGAGCTGTATTCCCCACAATAGTACCACCAAGCAGACACATAAAATGCCACTGGAGAATTGACAATGAACACTGAAATCTGAAACAAGCTAGAAATTTTAAAGAAGTTGCTTTAAAGAAATACTATGTATGAAATAGAGAGAAGGTCTTAAAGGCAGAGCTGCAAGTAGTTCATCAGTTTCTTGAGTTCTTCTAATCTTTTCTTCACTGAAAGGGTGATTGGCCATTGGAATGGGCTGTCCAGGGAGGTGGTGGAGTTGCCAACCCTGGAGGTGTTTAAGGGGAGACTGGATGAGGCACTGAGTGCCATGGTTTAGATGATGGGTTGGTGTTAGTGTTGGTGTTAGTGTAGGGTTATAGGTTGGACTTGATGATCTCAGAGGTCCTTTCCAACCTTGTAATACTGTGATACTGTGAAATTATCAGTATTTTTGTATTGTTTCACCAATTATGGAAAAAAAACCCCACTCTTCTACACTGTTCAGCCAAAGATATTTTTCCTGACACCTCTCAATCATTTATTATTGTTTATTCATGCCATATATCTTATCTCCATGTGCTTCATGAAGGCTACATGCCCAATATAGGAAAACACAACCAGTAAAGTGATTTTTGTAAGTTTTCTTCAGTCCAAGCTCCTGGTTGTCCTGCCTTAGTGTGAACTGCATTGGTGCAGAGCTACTTGGGCCAGCCTGTAGTGCCTGACCCAGAACCTTCATTTTCCATTCCCCCGAGACCTGAAGAGCAGTCTGGAGCACGTGTCTTATGAGGAGTGGCTGAGGGAACTGGGATTATTTGGCCTGGAGAAGAGGAGGCTGAGAGGAGACCTTATTGCTCTGCACAACTACCTAAAAGGAGGTTGTAGCAAGGTGGGTGCTGGTCCCTTCTGCCAAGTAAAAAGCAAGGACATCTCCTCAAGTTGTGCTAGGGTAGGTTTAGATTGGATATTAGAAAATAATTTCTTTACCAAAAGAGTGGTGAAGCATTGGAACAGGCTACCCAGGGAAGTGATGGAGTCTCCTTCCCTGGAGGTATTCAAAAAACATGCAGATGTGACACTTAGGGACATTGGTTCAGTTGGCACAGTGGTGTTGGGCTGATGGTTAGACAGGACAGCACACTGCCCCGACCCATCCAGGTAAGCAAGCATGACTGGTGTTCCCCATCCCACTGGCTCCTCCAGAGAGACTGCATCCCAAGTAGAGGAAGCCCTGGTGGGGATCCAGGACAAAGCTAGCTCTTCCCTCCACCCCTCACCTCCAGCCCCCCTCTATCTCACCCCAGTGAGAGCTGTGGGGCCATCCACACTCTCTCCTGCTCCTGAGGAAGGTTTACCTGCCCCAGGGCCTGTCTCCAGTCAAGCAACTCTCCTCCTCAGTCCCCTGCAGGAGCTGCTGGCTCTTCTGCATGAGCATGGACCATCCACAGAGGGGATCTTCTGGCTGGCAGCCAGCAAGTCTGCCTCCTGGGAGCTCAGGGAGGCCCTTGACAGTGGAGCAGAGGTCCATCTGGAAACTCAGCCTGCCCATCTGCTGGCCGTCATCTTGAAGGTGATGGTTCCTGATGGGCACCTGCAAAAGCAGGAGCTGAAACCCAGCCACCTGCTCTTGAGCCAGAGTGTCGGGGATGCTGCCTGTGCTCCTGGCGGCAGTGGTCCAGGCCCCACCTGGAGCCCTTGACATTGCAGGACTTTCTCCATAAGATCTCCTCCAGGCTCCTCGGGGTACAGCTCTATGAGAAGTGGATGGGAGCCCTGGAGAAGACCAGCAGGCAGGAGAGGCAGGCAGGACTGAAAGAGTAAGTGTGGTGAGCAGCCTGTGTGTTCGACAGGGACTGGCAGAGGCTTGGCCTTGCCTACAAATGGATGGCCTCCTTGAAACAGCCACATTTTCTGCCAGCCACATCTTGCTGCTGTGGAGCGTGATTTTGTGGGAAAGTGGCACAGAAAAGCATTTCTCTCCTTGGAGCACTTTCTGAAGGCATTGGAGGTTGCTCCACCAAGGGACTCTTGCCAGAGGGCCGGGAGGGAAGGAGGTGGCTGTATCTCAGTGAAGGCAATCCCTCTGTTATAGCCAAGGAGCCTTCCTTCAGGTGGGTTTGGGTGAGATCAACCTGGGCGACAGGTGTTGACAGTATCTACTTTATGAATGTTGTGTTTCTGTTCCCTCAGGGTGGCCAGCAAGTTGCCCAGGGCCAACCTCCAGCTGCTGAAGAGTTTACTGTCCCTGCTGGAAAACGTCAGCAGAAACATGGCCACCAGCAGGATGACCACCAGCAACCTGGCCATCTGTGTGGGGCCAAACCTCCTCAGCCCACCCGAGGAGGACACGCTCCCCATGGATATCCTGGTGCAGGTCACAGAAAAGGTACAGTGTGTTTACCAGCTGCCTGTAGCCTTCTGTGCCCACCCAAGCTTTGTTGTTCAGGGGCACCTGGCTGCCTCCTCCCTTCAGCACATGGTTGTGAGGGAGCTGCCAGGAAGAGCAGTCCCACAGCTTGAAATTTCTCCACACAAGCAAGGGTGAAGAGTGGGAAAAACTGGTTGACCTATTTTCAGCCACTGTTAGATGGAAACCAATGGTTTGTTGTGTGCAGGTGGAGTTACTCATTGAGTCCAATGCGGAACTCTTTGAGGAGGAGGTGAGTGGGCTCACTGGTGCTTCGGCCAAGGAGTTGCCAGCAGCAGTAACAGCAGAGGTATGTCAGGGCCACAAACAGTGTGACAACAAAAGCCTCCCCCCTCAGAAGGTGGGACTGCCATAACCGCAGGGACAAGCAAGGTCATCCACCAGCTGGCAGCTCCGCAGAAGGGCAGAGTAAGGCTGGTGCAGGCTGGCCATCACACTTGGTGCTCTGATGCCACCAGAATTGGTTCAGTGGAGCCGAGCAAACCCATCCAAGGGTAGCAACTGGGCAGCTAGATCCTTGCCACCTGTTAACTTCCACATTTGGCACATTTGTTGCAGGGTTTCCTCTTTTTCTTTTTGCCAGAAATGCCACAATAAAACTGTATTTCTTTTTTTTTCCTGCAGGGTATACACGTATTCTGGTTCCAAAAAGCGCATTTTTTTTTCTCCCTCCAGGACACAGAAGAAAACTTTAAACAATTCAGACTCCAGGATAAGCAAGACAAAGAAGCCATAGAAAAGAAAGATAACACAAAGTATCCAACCTTATTGTTGTATTTTTTTTCCATTTTCTTCTTACGTCAAGTTATTTGAGAGTCATAAATAAGAGTGCTGATCTACTGTTTCTTAAAGGTTTATATGAGAAGGTGGAATCACTAAGAAAATAAATGTATAGGAGAGCTTTTCTGACCTGAGGGAATGGCAGGAAGATGTGCCAGGGGAGGTTTAGGTTGGATATTGGGAAAAGGTTCTTCACGCAGAGGGTGGTAGAGCACTGGAACAGCTCTCCAGGGAAGCAATATTGGTGCCAAGCTTGGCAATACTCAAGAAGCATTTGGACAACACCCTCAGACACACAGTGTGAATGTTGGGTTTGTCCTGCGCAGAGGCAGGAGTTGGACTTGATAATCCTTATGAGTCCCTTCCAACTCAGGACATTCTGTGATTTTATAACTCTATGATCATTGCAGGGAGACTCCCTTTTGGTATTTCCAGGTAGTAATCAATCCTTACCTACTCATCTTTATATCAAACTGCATTAGTAGTGTGTGGAAACTCAGCTTCTCTCAAAGTTTAAGTGAAGTCAAGTCAGGCTGCCAATTTCTTAATATTTTGTTATAAAACATTGTTCTCACCAGTGCTTTTGAAATTGTAAAACGTGATGGGAATTGAGTGGAAATGAACATAAGGTGTCAGGAAGATTTCTGACCATAAGATCCTTGTGACGTGTACTAAAGATCTTTTGTGAAATATTGCATGGAAGCAGCATGGTATTCCAATTTTAATACTGGTTGGGAACCAGCTGGAAGAGCCAGCTCTGTGTATTGCAAGGACTTGAATTAAATGTGATTATCAAAGACATCTTTCCTTAATATCAAAAGTGGATGCAATCATTTGAAAAGATCCATGAAATATATTTAGAGAAGTCTATTTTTGTCCAAGTTCTTCAACTTTGATCTTGTTAAACAGAAGAAAAGTATTGCTAAATGAAAGTTATTTTCAATAGAATACTTTTCAAGCTTAAAAAGGAAATAGGCAGGATGTTTGTTACTGTAAATTATACAATTTTTTCTTTAGTGTATGTCTACTACCATTGGCAGAGGATCTCTGGTGGGAATCAACATTTTGGAGAAGTAAGCAAACTAGAAAAACGTGGGCAGCCTGTCCCAGCAGCCACAAATAAAGGAATGTTTTTCCTTTCTGGAAGGGAGATTGAATGTGTTGCTTCCGAAAGAAAACAAGGAAGATGATTTAGAAACACACTCAGCTGTTGCTGTTGATAAAGGCAAACTTGAGCCAAGATCAGATGATGAAGACACGTAAGTCAAGCACATCACAAGAAAAATCCATACAACTGCACAGTTTTCATAAAATGACAGGTTGCATTGCCTAAAGCTTTTCTTCTGTTCTTTTAAAATCATAACAGAAGAAAACATGGCTTTGCAGCTCCTGTTCTCTTACCATGTAAATATAGGTAAACAATCACATGGAGAAAGAAGAAACAGCTCACGTAATGTATGCAGCTTTTATATTCTTTATAAAGCATTTAAAAAATGCCAAAGGCCTTGAAAGGAGAAAGGCCTGCAAGAAAGAAACATTTAAATAAATTAATTATCTTGTTTTACTTTACAAGAACTTTGAATATTCTGAAGATTAATTCAGACACGAGCTGCAGGAATGTCTGGAAAAAAGTGGTATCTTCTCCAGCAGAAAAAAACATCAAGTGTCCCATCCTTTCAACAAAGAAAGGTCAAACAGTTGAAGAAAAAATGAGTTTACCTCTCAAACTACTTGGAAAATCTGATGAAAATTTAGAAAGTAACCTTGGGCCATTTACTATTGATACACATGATGAAAAAGACAAGCAGGAATCAAGAGCTACCTAGAACATCAGCACTGTTTCCAAATTTCAACTTGCTTGGAATTTCAGGCACCTCAGGAAAAAAAAATGAGAGCTGACATTAAATGCACAATAAATCAACTGTCTTCAACAGTGCTAAACACTCAACTCAAATTAATAGGGAGTTGTTGCTGTTTTGTTTAAAAGGAAAAATAAACAGGCTTTTTTTTCAGATGTCTATGTGTTGAAAAATGCTAATCTTTCTTATTCTAAGCTAGCAGGGACGTCTCTGACAGCAGGATGGGACATCTGTATAGCAGGATAGTTTAGACTTGATGTTAGGAAAAAGTTCTTCACTGAAAGGGTGATTGGCCATTGGAATGCGCTGCCCAGGGAGGTGGTGGAGTCGCTGACCCTGGAGGTGCTTAAGGGGAGACTGGATGAGGCACTGAGGCACATGGTTTAGATGATGGTGTTAATATTGGTGTTGGGTTATAGGTTGGACTTGATGGTCTCGGAGGGTCTTTCCAACCTTATGATACTGTGATACTGTGATAGCTGTGGGCCTAGTCACTGTGCCAGAAACACGGTGGGATGACTCTCAGGACCAGAGTGCATCAATGGATGGCTGTAAGCTCTTCAGAAAGGATAGGTGGGGAAGGAGAGGTGGAGTTCTGGCTCTGTATGTTAGGGAGGAGTTCAATTGTATTTAGCTCAGTGATTTTGATGATAAGGTCGAGTGATTATGAGTAAGAATGAGAGGGAAGGCCAACCAGACAGATATCCTACTGGGAGTCTGTTATGGGCCTCCTGACCGAGATGAAGAGGTTGACGAAGCATTCTGTAAGTGGCTGGAAAAAGTCTTGCAATCAACTGCCCCTTGTACTCATGGGGGACTTCCACTTACCTGACATCTGCTTGAAATAAAACAAGCAGTAAGGGAACAGTCAAGGAGGTTCCTGGAGTGTGTGGAAGATAACTTTTTGACACAGCTGGTAAGTGAACATAGCAGGGGAGGTGCCTTGCTTGACTTGCTGTTTGCAAAGAGAGGAGGTCTGGTGGGAAATGTGGTGGTCGGAGGCTATTTTGGGCTTAGTGACTGCGAAATGATGGTTTTCAGCTAAGCCATTACCATGGACTTGATGAGGGCAGACTTGGGCCTGTTTACGTCACTGGTTGACAGAGTCCCTTGGGAAAGAGTCTTGAAGGGCAAAGGGGTCCATAAAGGGTGGGCGTTCTTCAAGAAGGAAATTTTAAAGGTGCAGAAGCAGGCTCTCCCCATGTGCCACAAAACAAATGTCAGGGAAGACACTTGGCCTGGCTGAACAGGGAGCGTTTGCTGGAACTCAAGAAGAAAAGGATGTTTTACCACTTTTGGAAAAAAGAAGAGGCAACTCAAAAAGAGTAGAAAGATCTCATTAGGTCATGCAGGGAGAAAACTAGAGGGCAAAAGCCCAACTTGAACTCAATCTGGCCACTGTTGTAAGACATTATAAAAGATGATTTTACAAATACATCAATAACAAAAAGAGAACCAAGGAGAATATCCATCTTTTACTGGATACAGAGGGGAAGATTGCTACTGATACCCTGACAGAAAGAAAAAAAGGGGGGGACCAAGTGATCATAGATTACGTATGTTTACGGGTGAAAGACAGTTAAATATTTCTGTAAGGCACTGGAATATTAAAACTGAAAAAAAATCACCCAGACTTATAAGTTACAATAGACTGCCGTTCTAGATCTCTTTGAATAAAATAAGACTAAATGGTCTCATAAGAAAAACAAAATTTTTTCAGTCCTAAGGAGTGAAATGATAGTTTCCCTTAAATGCATATCATAAATATTGAAAAATTTCCCTACTACCTTTGAAACAATACTGTAAATATTAACAATACTGCCTTCAATACCTCTGCTTTAATTTTCATAGCTAATACATGCTGAACCAGCAGAAGGGAAATCCAAAGACCCATCACCCTGAGAACATCCAGTTTAAAGGCTGATGAAAGAAAAAGTGCTCTGGCCATTTGTAGCAGGAGAGAGAAAATGCAAAGGTGGAATTTAGAAGACAGCACGAGTTTATGTGGCATGGATTGCAGCGCTGAAAAAAAGACCGTAGTCCAAGATTACTAGCCATAAAATCAAAACATAACATTAAGAATTTTATCATACTTTCACAGTGACACTTACTACATGAGAAGGAATCAAGTCATGAGATTATAGAACTGGAGCTGTTGTCTCAGGACTAATATAATCTCTGGCTTTTGTTCACTATTTGGAAATTCAGCCACTGCCAAAAAAAATCATCTGTTCACAGAATTCGATATTAAACCTACAGCTCTAGTGAAAGCTGCAAAGAGCATGCAGTGCCGTGTGGTGCACCTAGAAGTCAACACCTTTTGTTGTACAGGGGAGGAGGAAAACAGGTAAAACAATTTGGCAGTGTGAGCTTCACCCTGTACAACAACAAGCATCTGCTCTCCATTCCTGTCCTTGTTTAATCAGGAGGTGGTCCACGATCGTCGTTTCTCTTACCAGAGAGTCACTGGTTGAGTGTTCAGCTGGCTGCCAGGGATGATCTGTGGTTCTTCTCAGCTGCTTAACAGTCATTTTTCATACTGGTTGCTGCTTTGAATATCTCAGCAGCTCAGGCTACACCACTGGAGGTTTAGATCAGACATTAGGAAAAACCTCTTCATTGAAAATATTGGTGTGCACTGGCACAGCTGTCCGGGAAGTGGCTGAGTCACCAACCCTTGAGATTTTTAAAAGATGGGTAGATGAAGTGCTCAGGGATATGGTTTAGTAGTGGACAGGTACAGTTGGACTCGGTGATCTCAAAGGTCTTTTCTAACCAAGTAATTCTATGATTCTATTAATAAATTTAGAGACAAGAAGCTCACTTTGTCCTGACACTTCATCAACAGGGTTAGAAAAAATACATTAAAAACAACCGACACATACACAAAATTTAAGAGATTTTTAAACCTTGTTTTAATTATCACTGCAAATTTGCAAAAAAAAAAAAAAAAAAAAGGCTAGGAAACCAGTACAAAACTGATAGACCCAGTATCTTACGTGGACAACCTAGGCTCATTCCTGCTGTGTGAAAGCGTAAGTTCTGGGAGTTACATTTGAAGTACCGTTCATAATCTCCTTGGTTTTAAGTATTTTTCTGAGCTTCGTTTTCATTGTGGTCAATTTCCCTGTTCTACAAGTTGATACTGTGCTGATGAGGAATGGTGTGTCTGATGTACGTCAGCTTGGGGGTGGAGACACACATACAACAGGAGACAAAAAGCACTTGCTGTGATTTCCCTTGATCTTGAAGATAAAGAAGCTGTTACACTCAGGTTTAGGTCCAGAAATGCACAGCTGATGGTTCTCAAAATCTTTTTGATGAAATGTTATTAAAAATCTTGGTTTCATCTATTGACTTTTCGTTTAATTTTCTTTTATTGAAACTTCTGACGGGTCTTGATTGAATGCGGATTTTGTTCAAATCTGTACAAAGAAAGCCTGTGCTTTCAATGCCTTTGAAAAAGATAAAACCTTAAATGAATCTTTTTCATCTCAAATCAGAGAATTCTGTTCTGTTTACAATGTCCCCAAACTTTAAAACATTCATAAACCAGGTAGTAATGTGAATATTCTTTTATTCATTGTGTTGTTTAGGTCTAAAAGCAACCACTAAAAGAACTTTCAACAGGATTCTATCAATTACACCTTATTAAAGCACAAAAGTACAATGAAACTACTATTTCAATGTCAAAAAATCGAATTAGCCTGGGATAATGCGAGTTACCACATAAGCACATTTTCAGACGTACACATTGCTGTCCTGGCGGTGCACTACTGTGGTTATTAAATACAAGGTGTCTAATTGTCATGTATAGTTACAGCTTATTACAAAAATACCTTCTAATTACAGGTATTATCCATATGCTCTATGGAATGTGTCTGGTTCCCTTTCTGTACGTTGCATAAGTTCCTCATGCAATACACCCTACGCTTGCCTACTGGTTCTCCTCTTTTAGAGCTGGTCTATCAGGCACTTCCTAACTGGGTTATTGCTGTCCACAGACACCAAGCCTGCAATCGCTGCTCACCATGCCAGGACAAAAACAATTCCCTTTTTTTCCTATGACAAGGAGAAGGCTGACATCCCAACATGGTTTCTAACTGTGCCCTCTATCAAGCTTCTCGTTATTTCAGTTGCACAGTCAAAATAATTAAGATATGTCTGGTTTAGCTTTCAGTATTCTCCGGGAACTGGGAATCCTCTAGCACTGATATTCCACTCTGTTCGCCGCAGTCTCTGATCATCTCTTGGGTCAAATTGATCTGCTTTTGTATGAACACAGGATCAGGCAGGGACTCAGGGAGGGAGAAGGTGAGCATGTGAATATCTGGTAACCAGAAAGCGCTACCTGATTCTCTGAGCCTCCACATCCAAAATTTTTCCACACGGTCATTGACATCAATCAAGAGCCCTTAAGAGAGGATTGCAAGGTGTTTTTAGGGAGCTTTCTTCTCTTATGGTTCTTTTTTTACCCCCTCAAGTCACTTTGGGAATTCTGGAGTTGCCCATTCTCTCTGTCTGGCCAGCTCAACGCAGCTTAGACTTTGCCGGGAATCTGGAAGTGGCTGCAGTTCTGCATTCATCTCATATTGATGCCAGCAGTTAGGTCTCTGCACTGAGACTCACAGTCTGATGTGGCTGGCACTGGCAGAATTGCTAAAGCTGCCGGATGTAGAAAATGTGCAGATTATCTTGATGGCTTTGAAGGTGACCAAAAGGCGAGTTTGTTTTGGAAACACAAGGGAAATATTTCCTCATGGACTGCAGCCAGTTTCGACAGAAACTTCTCAGCCAGTGTAAACCTGGTTCCATCATGATGACGAGAAGCTGGCGGCTTGTGTTGGCCCTAGGCAGGTGAAAACATCCTCTAGGTAAAACAGACATGAATATCTATGATGGAGAATACTAAGGTGTGAAGGAAATGCTTTTGATCCTTTGCTGAATGCAGATGATTCCACGAACATCAGCAAAGACAAGCTGGCGAAGGATGGCTGCCAGGTCTCCGAAATGTATCTTCGTCAGTGAAGCTGAACAAGTGACTGTCAGTTCCATGTGGCCTTAACAACTCTTCCTCAATTATTCATTGCAGAGTGCAGATAGGGTGTGGATGGAATTCAGTCTTGTCTAACATAATTCAGGACAAGGAATACATCAGGAAATAAGATTTATTTCTGCTTCCACCCTTCTACAGCAGATGTTGATGTTCCCTTCCCATCCAACAGCACTGCTGCTCTCCAGTTAGGGTTAGAGACCGCAGCTCTGTAAATGTCTCTGAAATGATACCGAGGACCCGCCTTTGCTGCAGAGTGCCTTGGCTCTAGGACCATTCTCCCTCTGTTGTTTGTTCATCTCTGTGTTGTGTCAGTTTGCATCTCCAGAGACCGTAAATTCTCAGGTGCAACACAGCATAAAGTCCCCTGCTCTGCCTCAGGGACAGACACAAGTGCTGCTGCTTTGTCTTCTGAATGAAGCTTCCCAGTGAGTTAGCATCTGTTTTATGCAGCAGATTGGGTGCTAAATGATGTGAAAGCTATCGGATTTCATGCTTTAGGCCTATAACACATACACATTTTTGTAACCATAATACTCAGCACTCTTGCTCAGTATCTCAACCACAGTCTTGTAGAGAGTTAAGGCAAAAAAAAAACATTCAGTGCAGCACAACAAACTTGTGATCTCAAAAATTGCAGGAAAACAAAACTCCCTCCCTCTATCTGCCAGTTCTACGAATCCAACTGACCTTTCCATCAATCAGTCTAAAAGTTTTCTGGAGGGAAAAACTCTATTGTAATGCTTTGAGACTGTTTCATACATAACTATGATAGGAAATTCATATGAATTATGCAATTTATCACTGTCTTCTAACAGCTGTACCCACTGCACCATACTTTGAACTAACTTGCCTTTTCCTCATCGTCTCCAAGGAGCTGGACAACAAATATCAGGTCTCAAAGCACCCGAGTTTCCCTTAAGGAAACTCATGTTCTCAAGAAGATTGATTTAATTTTGCATTTTTTATCTACAGCCCAGAAAAGCAAGTAGAAAAGGAGATGAAAAAGGGATATTTTGAAAAAAAACTATGAACCCCAAAAAGCAGGGTTTGATTTTAAAACCTTGTCCGCATCAACTCTTTTACTTGCAGTGCAGAAGATGAATAGACATGAGAAGATGCAGCAGGGGATTGCATCTAACAGAGATTCTTATAAGGTGCAGGAATGCCTTAAGGAATTAGAACTCAAATCTACAGAGCCCTTCTTGAAAACCCAGTGACCTGACACCGAAGGTCCCAGCCCTCAGGGCTGCCCAGGGACAGATGTCCGAGGTGGTATTCACCTATTAAAGTGGGAGACTCAGCACAAGTGATCTAATCCACCTAAGCTGTGGCAGGTCAGCAGGCTCAGGGGCAGATGCAGACAGGGTACAGCAGGGCAGGAGAACACGGTCAGCAGGAGACACAGCTGATGGCAGTGGCTAAAAGCAGCCCCCTCCTTCAGCTCCTGATGTGGAACAGCAGCTCTCTGTGGTCAGCTGTGACCTGCAGTGAGACTGACTGCCAGCAGCAGCACTTAGGAGGTGGCATCACCCTGACAGGCTTCAACATTATATTTAGGCAGGAACTGTAAAGGGGATGAAACTGGAACGGAAGATCAGTGAGCAGCTCAGTTACTGACTATCCCAGCAACCAGACCAGCACAGAAGATCTGGGCTGCCATCACTCTACTTCAGCAACTACAAGGAATGGGCATGGCTTCCCTTACTGGGGTCTACCTGGTGACACACACCTCTCTTATCCTTTTCTTCCTCTATTTGTGTAAATCCACTTTGTGTGCAGGTGGGTAAGTGCTGCCCATTAGGCCCCCAGCTGCTTTAATCCGATCTCCCATATGCTTAGGATGCATTTGGGCATCACTTGAATGAGAGCCCCTGGGGACTGAGTCTGACCCTTGTTGTTGGCAGTCAGCGCAATGCAGGAGGTTTACATTAGATTAGCATTTAATCTCAATCGTTGTCAATATAAGAATCTCCTTCTTTCAGTTACATATTCTGAGTATACATAAGGCATATACGTCATTTAAAGCTGACAAGGAGACAGGCAAAGCTCATCCATTTTACAGCATCAACTCTGAGCCCTGAAAAGAAGAAAATTACCAAAAAAAAATCCCTTCATCTACACTTACTTTTCTGTTCTATTAAGTTATAAAAATACATTCATTCCCTTAACAAAAATAAAACTCTGATAATCAAATAAAATAATGAGATTTTCAGAATATAAAAATACTCTGCTACATTTCATTGATGGAAGCTTTTTCTTTTTAATTTGGCAGTTCCCATTATTGGTCCTATAGGCAAAATAAGGACTGAGAACGTCTGTTAGACAAAAATTCCTCTCTGGAGAAGAGGAAAACAGTTTACAATCAACCAAGATTACCTTGCAAGAGACTGAATTCAGATTGCATGTTGTGCAATTTAGAGGCAACTGCACAACTGATCTAGAAATAATATCTTAAGCCACATTCAAATTACTCCAGTCAATCACATACAGCTGTTTCTGCAATATGTTTGTCACTGTGCTAAGTGTTCAGCTCGCGTAAACTGACAGGAGACCACTGCATTGCAGCCAGATTTATAGCAGCTGAAAACATAACCCATTAGAAAACATAACCAGTCTTTATTGAGACTTCTGGTTGGTTTTAAAGAGGACTATTCAGACACACAGAAATATTACAGAATAAATAAACCCCTTAAAATTGTTATGCATGATGTTTTGGAGCTATGTGATATTACTACATGTGTTGGTGCAGTCCTCTGCAAGGGCCACTTTGGTGATTCATAGTAAGTTACACATGCCATGGATGAAAATTCCCATTGTCTTCTTGCCTTCAAACACATGCAGCAAGTCAGAGGGAGGAGGCACCTCCTGACTGCAACTTGGACAGCCCTGGATCATCAGTCGCCTGGATCACAGCCTGTGTGGGTTGATACCAGAATGGTACAATCTGAAAGGTACTGGACTTACACAGCTGGTGGAAAATGCCAGAATTACCTCATCTGAATTGGAAAAACACTGATGAAAGTCAATTGTCTCACCACCCTATAAACGGCGATCCTAAGTGAGAGCCCTTGAGCTCTCCAGGATTGCAGAGGGCTGTGACCAGCATCTCTCCCTGAGCTGGGACACCTCGCAGGGTTATCTGCTAACGCAGAGGAGGGTAAGGGTAAGGTCAGATTCCTTGGGGCTCAACAATCACCCACTGAGAATGCCAATGCACAAGGAGGGAATAATTCACTGAGCTCAAGAGAAGGGAAATTCTGGACATAGGTTAACCTCTGTGTGTTTGGATATCCAGGTATCTCTCTCTCTCTCTCTGGATATCTGTGTGTGATTTGGTTTGATTCAACCTTGCAGTAAGTCTAGTGTGTACCTTGCCATTCTTGAACCTTTAATCAAGTCGCTGTTTTGAGCATAACAAATTTTGATGAATCACTTTTTGTTAAATTGGTTAATGATTGAGTGGTATTAAAATTACACATTTTAATCTTGTGATCTACCTCAAACTTAATAAATCCTAAATTGCTGCTAAACCAAAGCCTCATAAAAACATATTCACAACACTATACAACCTACCTACTTCAAAGTGCAGTATATCTGCTATTTCAAATTCCACCAGACTCAAGATTGTACACAGGATTATGGGTTTTATTCTGGTAAACACATATGCCCCAGACATAAAAATCTTGATTTGTCCAAGAACTGAAACAAAAAAAACCCTCAGCCTTGAATGTCAATTCAACAGAAGTCGTGTAGTTAACTCTTACCCAAACACACTAAAATACATCCTTAAAATCTCACTCATGGTTAAGTGTTTTGCTGAGTTAGGACAGTTTATTCAGCCTTGGACTTCAAACTTCCCTGAAAAGGTTTCAGTATTAAACTAAACAAGACATGCAGTGGATGCTCTGATTTTTATCCAGAGTGTCTTTGAGTTTCCAGTCCCAGCACCGTGAGTCACTTCCCAAATGGTCCTGAGCAAATTCTTTGTGGTTGCTGCCCCCAGTGACTCCTGCTGTGAACAGCACCACGTCAGTCCTCAAAATGCACTGCCTGTACAAAATAAAGGCACCTTCCCACCTGTTCATACAGCAAAGATGGTGGGATGTAAATTCAAGCCTTGTCTTGCATTGTGCTAATTTCTTCAAGGTGAACAAGCCTTCGACTCTTGGATTCATCACTCCCCACTCAAGATTTAGTTATGTGTTCAGTCTAGTCATTTCAGCTTAAGCTTGGAGCCAGCCTCCAGAGGTCTCTGTATCTCCACTGACTACAGAGGAAGCCCAAAATTACCAGATCTGAACTTAAGTGCTTCAGAAAGTGCCTGAGGTTAGGTGTGTCTTTCATCTACAAAATATGCTCAGCAGTATGAATCTGTAGCAGAAATGTGGTTTCAGTTAATGAATCTAAAGCATCTCTGACTGAAAAAAAAAATCACTATTGAGAAGTCAGGGGCAGGCTTACCATCATAAAACACTGTGCAAGCTGAGATTAACAACTGTGGCACAGTGTTCTGTGAGGCAGAGTGCTATGCCACATGAGAAATGGGTGAATACTGATTACTTAAAGGCCAAAATTCACAGAAATTTGAATTGTATAGTCTAATTTTTGGAAGGGACTCACTGATTTTGGGTATCCTGAGCAGAGATGTTGATTTTGAAAATGTTAAGTACTCATCTTCTGACAAAGATCAGCTTACAGGTTTCAAAAGCAAGAAACTCCAGTGATAGGAAATGGAAGGTTCTGTTTCATACAAAAACTATGAAGTTAAATTGCATCAAAATTTCAGAAAAACTCTTTGTGAAAAAATCCTCAAAATGTCTGCATCAGTGATTTTCCCCATTTCAAAACAAAGTAAATCCTAACTTTATGTAGTATACTTTAGGATTCTGAAGTGCTTTTTAAACACACTACTCTGCAGTTTATAGGCAGAGATTATGTTCAAAATCCACCCTAGACTCTAAAGGGGAAATACATCAAGGGAGTTAAAACTTGGGTGGTGCATCACATTTACTACAATTTTTTCCCTTGACCTACAAGTCAAGGGAATCTCCTGGACTCTCCAAATCTCCTCTTGCAATGAGATCAGAGCTTTCCATTAAATATTGAGAAACAAATAAAAAAAACCCAAGCCTTCAATAGTTTACATTCCTGAACATTTGCAATGCCTTTTTAGCACAGTACGTGGAGTTAGATACATATTTTGCACAGTGATGTCTTCTCTTGATTCCATCACTATGTGAGAATTGTCCTTTAACCTTTCTGATAAAATGCGAGCAGAGAAACGACCCAGAAGATTCTCACAAAGTTTGGGGGTGTGATGTAAGACTATTTGGAAAGTCAGCTTTCAGACTGAGGTGTCCTTCTTGTGGTCATCCAGGTTCTCTGTGCTTTGATGGCTCCTTCTGTTAAAAGCAGAACAAACAATATGTGAACAGATTCTGGCTTTTATTGCTATCTAACCAAGCTACAGTTTGGCCACCTCAACTAGCTGAGAACCACCAGCTGTCATGGACAGTGACTAAAGTACCTAAACAGAGGGACCAGTCCCATTTTATAGAATCATAGACTCATAGAATGCTTTGAGTTGGAAAGGACATTTACAGGTCATCTAGTCCAAACCTCCTACAGAAGCAGGGACATCCTCAACTCGATCAGGTTGCTCAGAGCCCCTCCAACCTGACTTTGAATATTTCCAGGGACGAGGTCTCCACTACCTCCCTGGGCAACCTGTTCCAGGGTTTCACCACCCTCATCGTAAAAAATCTCTTCCTTATATCCAGTCTGTATCTTCCCTCCCTTAGTTTAAAACCATTACTCCTTGCCCTGTCACAACAGACCTTCCTAAAAAGTCTGTCCCTATCTCTCCTGTAGGCCCTCTTTAAATACTGGAAGGCAGCTATAAGGTCTCTCTTTTCACCCTTCTCTTCTCCAGGCTGAAGAACCCCAGCTCTCAGCCTATTCTCACAGGGGAGGTGCTTCTGTCCTCTCTGGTTTGTAGCTGCCACTCAAGAAAGCAGTTGATGCCCAAGAGGTCTGTGGCATATCTGCCAATCCCATGCAGGTATCTTAGATACCTTAGGGCAATGAATCACTCCTAGATATCCACACTTAGGCTCTGGAATTGATCCCTTAGCACGGGAATCAGTTTCCATTTCCAGTAACTTGGGACAATAGAAACAAGACAGAGTAACAACATATTTTGATATGTAATCCATCAGTCTAGTAGAACAGACTGTTCTTATGTATGTCCTCAGCATACTAAGGCTTCACTTGACAGAGGTGGATGATGTTGAGCTAGGCAAGATTTTCTTTGGAGAGGGAGGAAAGGGGAGGAAGGGAGACAGACAGGGTAAAAATGGAAAGAATAACTCAAAGCTGTCCTTTCTTTTTCTCCCATGATCTTTTCTGCCTACGCCTCTAGATGGTTTGGATGCTTCTAACATGCCATAACCACTAAGAATGCATTCAAGAATCCCATTTTCTATTATATACTAGTAAATCATAACATTTTCTCCAGAGATTTAATCCACACAGAATATTCTTCATTTCTGGCTTGAAGCACTGTACTGCAGTAGTGCTTTGTGCAAGCCCCAGAGAAAAAGTAAAATATAGCAGCTGATATATCTGATAAATGGTCTTATAAGCAGGTAGTGCTACACTACAAAAATAAGATACCTTGAAACGCTACAATTCAGTTTATAATTCAACTAACAGAGTGTTGTTTTCTTTTAAGTAATATACCTTTTTATGTTGGTAGCTAATATTGTTTTGCCCAGTATGACCAAGAGCTGCTGCAGTGATGTTTCTGCTGTTTGCTGCCAGTTCAAACCTACCTTAGCTCTTCAAGTGCAAGCTTTGTTTCTTTCCGACTTTCTTCAGTGATTGGGTAGAAAAGAAGTATAAATAAACCTACAAGGATGAGAATAGCAGGGACTGCTCCAATGAGGATTTTCAGTGTGAGGATCACATCGCTGGATTGTTTGCATATCCCTGGCTTGTATCCAGTAAACCTAAATAAATGGAAAAAAAAGTGGTGTGCGTATATCCAAAGCTGAAAGACAGTTCCTCATCTGAATGCTCCCTTCTCTCCCCTAACACTATTCAAGACTTTTCTCCCATTTTTCCTACACCTCTCTTTTTTCTTTCCCCCACTACGTGTTTCAAATCTTGTTTTTCAAATCTCATTTTTATACCCAATTTCACATAACTGTATTACCTCTGTATTTTCTCATTACTACAAAATCAGAATGGTTTGGGTTGGAAGGACCTTAAAGACCATCTAGTTCTACCCCTTGCCATGGGAGGAGACACTTGCCACTGGATCAGGTTGCTCATAGCCTCATCCAACTTGGCCTCGAAGAGTTCTAGGGATAGGGCAGTGACAGCTTCTCTGGACAACCTGTGCCAGTGCCTCACCACCCTTACAGTAAAGAATTTCTTCCTAATATCTGATCTAAATCTCCCCACTTTCAGCTTAAAACCATTACCCCTCATCCTAGCCCTGTACTCCCTGACGAAGAGTCCCTCCTCCTCTTTCATAATTATTATGTGTTTAACTACTAAGAGGAGCATGGAATCCCATGTAAGCAAATTGATATTATGTGTTTCCTATTAATATTTAGCGAAGTATTTAGACTCTGCTTTAGAAATATGCAAGTAATCTGACCAATTTCAAGAGCAATAATTAACTTAAATTAAACACACACTTAAGTCTTCTTCTAAAGACAGACAAATTTACTCAAGTGATTAGTGTTAGGTACACACCTACAGTTCATTGATTCAGGGCTTCTATTCTATTCAGTCCTCAACTCAAATTCCCATTCCCAATTTATGGAATAAGTTAATTTTCCTCTGAAAACGCACCTACAAAAGCCAGAGCTGATTTGGAATAACTCTGTCTTCTGTGTTCTCCCACAAACATCTGCCTTGGCAGATTGCTGGGTGCTAATTGGAACACAACTGAAAAGGGGATAATTGGTGGTTTGTTTGAGGGCGTTAGCAGTAAGCATCTAAAATTCCTAAGCCCAGAATGTTCAGCCAAGCACTGCCAGTTATTTAGCAGTTCCATTTTAAGGCCTTGAAGCAAAACATTCTGGAACGTATCTTGGAGACCAAGGGCTAGAGGGTATTTCAGACAAGTTCCCTTCTAAGTGTTTATTGCGTGTTTGTGTGCTGCAGCAGCTACAGGCAAAGGCCTTCTCTGCTAGGTCATGCACAAAAGCAAGGCAGAAGATGGCTGACCACTTTCTCAACCCGACTGTCTAGTCAAAACAGACAAGGCAGAAGTGGAAGGAGGACACAAAGCATCTTCCAAATCGATGAGATCTAGGTGATGGTCAGATCTGTGAGAAACATTCTGATCCTGACTCAGATCAGAGTCCGGTTCCCTACAACTGTGCAGGAATTGGTAATCCTTTTATAATGACCAGGCCAGTAGGGATCCCTGAAAGCACTCCAATCCATGTAAAGACTTGAAAACTCACACACATAGTCCAAACCAGATGCAACAGGGAATGCACAAAGCAGCTGTATCCCTTGTGGGGGACCTTCAACTGCTAAGCTTCCATGTTTAATTCTTTATTGATATAGGCCACTAAGATTTCATAAAAATTTGGAAAGAGGGAAATTCAAAGAGAAGTCAGGTCCTTCTGAACTGAAACTTGTTAGGGCAGGTGACTTAATGCTCAGTGGTCTGGCCTAGATGATAACAATCCCGTCTTTAGTGGTCAGCCATCCGGAGCTGCTGGTGTTTTCAGGTTCAGAACAAAAAGGTAAAGGAGGAATAACCTCAAAATGCTTTCAGAGTAGATCCCGTAAGTGGAAACACAGTGTTACTCACTCCAGTCCTGCTGCAGAAATTCCTAAGCCAATTCCTGCTGACATCTTGGTAAAGAAAACATATGAAGAATAGAAAATGGTTTCATGTCCTTTTCCATGAGGATTCTGCAGGCGAAAGTTATCAACAACATCAGGCAGCATTGACCTGGAGATGAGCAAGATAAAAGAAAAAAATCTCAAGACAAAATCTCTCATCAAAGTCCAAACATTGGAAGAGTACCCCTCTCCTCCTTTTTAAAGATCTGATTGATGTAGTCATGCACTTGAAAGAATCCAATTCAAAAAGTCCTACTTTTAGACAGGAGTGCAAAAATCCATGTAAGAAATACGTGGCCACATTTTACAAAGTAGAAACCCACTGAAAAGCTATCAAACACTTGCTAGGAGGTGACAGAATTCTTTAGGCTGACTGTCATTCCAATCAGAAGTTGTGATATTAAAAAAAAAAGAATAACAACAAAACATGTTTCTTAAGATTTCAAGGGACTCTGAAACTCTGAATAGTTTCAATCTGAAATAACTCTTTTGACAAGCTAACAAAATTTTCAGAAACCAATGAGACCTATTCTCTACTTCAAAGAGACTGAATTTGGTAACAGGTAATCAGAATGGAAGCTGCTCAAATATCAACTGTGAATTGACATTTTATTTCCAATATATGTCATGATTTACTGTTAGAAAAAAGGGCTTCTCACCCTCTGTGCAGAAAAGCTATGTAGTCTGACAGCTTATTTCAAACTGTGTTTCCATGATCTCTTGGAGTTTTCAGGGCTTCATACGAATGAGTAATGCAAAACAGCTCCTTTGGCAACAGTCTTGCTTTCTGATCAATTTGACCTGAATAATAATTATTCACTCTGGAGAGAAAATGTCCCATTCTGCTCATCTTTGAGTAGTTTTTTCCCCCACGTATTTTCAGTCCTCAAAAGAAAAGGACCTTGAATTCTAATTTTCTTCAATCATATCCTTGTGTTATTTGATCTACGACAGAGGATATCCCTGCTCAAGCAGGGACACATAGCTTGGCTTGCGTTTCCTCCGCTACGTTCTTAATTGCTTAGCATCAATTTATTTATCTAACTTCAGTATTCCTGTAGTTCTGTTAGAAACCAAAAGTAAGCAACAGATTCACTGTTATTACAAGTTCCGTAGCTACTTAGATTATTGATACTCTTGCATACAAAGAGCAGCTACAGTTACAGTAGTCATAATCTGCTAATAGGGCAACCAAAGTCACATTATGGCAAATAGCCTCTACTATAAAAGCAAACAAAGATTCTCAGAAGAACTGACTCTTGCCAAATTCTACAGGCAAATTCCATGCAGTAGTACATACATGCAATGTACACGTATACCCCTTCCCCACCTGAAATGTAAAATTCTCCTACCATGGCAACAGAAGAGATGCTGCAATGCTCAGACCAGAGACGAAGGCCACGAAGTAAGCCAAGATAAGGTTTGGAATCGTCACTAGCATGACTGCAAAAGGAATCATCCACTGAGGAAGAAGAAAAACGGTACACCCAGCTTACAGTATGCACTGCTCAATGGTATATCCCTTCAAAACATAAGGCTGTGTGACAAAACAGTTGACACACAGCAACATCCAACATTTCAGTACTTTGGTGACACGGCATTTCCAAAGAGCCCTGAGCCAATCTGTATTTCTCTATCCAGGAGAATCAGAGAAAAATTGGACAAGCCATGGTAAGTGCCTTTTCTGTTAGCAGTTTCAGGGCTATAACTGCACTAGTGAGATAAACAGGGAGTCTGTTTATCAGTCATGAGGCCTCCTGACGGATCCTGGCCGCATTCACAGTCCTAAACATCCACAGTCTCCAAAAGAAGTGTGGCCATATAAATACTCTTTGTGAGGAACTGTTAAGTGTACTACTTCCCAAACTGTGCCCAGGTTCTTCTTGGGAGACTGCTAATCAGCCTGTGCTAAGATTTTTCTGCCAATTTAGTAACAGTGATCATCAAACATCACTTTCTATTGTAGGCCAGTGGAACCATTTAATTTACTATTAGAGACAAAGCCTTGAATGCATCATGCTGCATTTCAAGGCGGGGAGGAGTAGGGGTTCAATGGTCATTTTAAACGGTAAATATTCCATTTCATAGATCAGCTTGAATCTCGAATTAAGAAGAGTTTGCTTACACCTTCATTTCCAAAGACCACTTTAAATTTGTTTTCTGTCAGTATTTAAAATCACCAGATTTCCTTAACTTCAGCTTGAAGCAATGGGTTTACAGGACTGAAAAACCACTATTTTAAGTGCTGATTGAATGCATATAGCCCAGCTGTACCGTACCCATGACATGCACCACCTCCCATGCCTGTGAACCATGGGTACAGCACATGTAGAATTCAGAACCCGGGGCTTATCTACAGGGCTTTTTAATGATGGGGGATTAGTTTAACATTAAGTGTTTCAATCCTCTATACTTGCAGCTTGGGAGCTGAGGGTATGAGAAGAGCTTTCACAGAGAGTGATTCCCCTAAGCACTGCTATTTACAATTCGGTACGATAAGTGATTCTGGGAGTCCTGGAGTCTAATCCATTATGTTTGTGTTTTAAATGCATTTCCCATCTAAAGCATTTGCTCCTAACCCAAGGAGGCAGAAAATAACCTTTCCTGACTGCAGGTTTCTAGCACAGACAGATAATCCTTGCATTAACCCAATGTTGTGGCAAAATCGTTATTTCACCACAAGAGAGCACTCCAGCAATACAAGATTTTATGTTGCCTATAAGCAATTTTATGACTGCCTTATGCTCCACATGGGGCACCCACTCAGAAATCAAAGTACTTAAACAAAATTCTAAATCGATAATAATAATCATTGTAACTGTAATTTTCTACTGAAAGAGAAGCACAGCCCACACGACTGAGGCTACAATGCCCCAAAGCCTCACTCATCCAATGGTAGTGCAACCATGGGGGCAGTGTTCCTGCTGCAATAAACAGTTAATGTATCTCCTTCTTTCCTACTTGTAAAGCAAATACTCCATTATTGGCATCCTGCTCCCTAGTCACAGGGTTACTGCCCTCTGAGTCGTAAATGATATCCTGCAGTTAGAAAGCATCTTCCCTACATTCCCCAACAACAGTATGGAAGGTGACCTTACTGGGATGTTAAAGGTGGTACTGGCCTGTGTAGCAGCACCCTATGAAAGGCAAAATAGGAAAAGGTGCAGCTAGGATGCGAGTGAAAATGGGTCTGGGAGAGTGGAAAAAAGGGGCTGCACAACCAGGATTCATCCAAGGATATGCTTCCATGCTACATAGTCCTGATAGGTAGCAAATAAACTGTGCACGTGTGGGAAGGTGAAAAGGCATGGAGCATGTTTGGATTTATTTTTCACTAAATTCTCCAAAATGCACAGCCAAAAGCTATTATTGAGCAGGATGGAAGTTACACTTGTGAGAGAGAGCAGTCTTCTACTTTTAGGCACCTTGCCAAAACCATGAACCAACAAGCTGCCACACTTCTTAAAATTCCTCACGACAAATTCACTTCCAGTCACCAGCTGAGAGACTTACTAACTGTAAGTTCAGTGTTTGCACCATGGGAGCAGAGCAGACAATCTAAATGAACATAGAACATGGAAGCAGAAACAAACAGGAGAGAATAATTTCTAGCCTGCGCACCAACCTGACCATGCAAAGAATGCCATGAAGGATCCTGCTTGAGAATGACCCTGTGCCTCCAGAAAGTCTAGGCTTTAAACTTCTAGGAATTTTAGATAAACAGTCTGTACTTACGACTGTTGGCGATCTCTTGTAGAGGTATGAGTAAAAAAGGGAGCAATATCAGTCGAAGGAATGCAAGATTCTAGTTGCTTATCTGCCTACCCTGCCTTTTATAATCTTTCAGAGGTATCTTCAACACATGAAAAAATTGGTTGGAGCACTGTGAAATTTTTTTCAGGAAACTGAATTTCAAAGTACTTCTTCACACTGAAAGCTGAGTAAGGTTTTGGAAAAAAAAAATCTTGCTTTCTCCTCTGTCTCCTTCCCTTCCAGAATAACATTCCCCAGTGACAAAAATAGGAGCCTTAAATGATGTGATTTTATTTCACAGTGAGAGAGAACAGATCAGCTGTACAGATCCCACAAGGTGGTAGTATAGGAAGCCTCTGTGATGCATTGTCAGACACAAAATCCATCACTGAGCACACACTGAGTCCCTTGAGAAACGTGTACAAGATGAAATAGAGAGGTGGCTTTTTTTCAGTCCAGCCCGCACTTAGACCATAATACAGTCAAGCAACTCAACTGTAAAATTAAGTTAAACCATGTTTACAGAGGTGCTGACAGGCTTTCCAGTCATGTTAAACTAAATCTATAGAGCCAAACTGGTTGAAGAAAGCATTTGCCATGGCCAAGTAGACAGAGGAGGAGAAATCCTAAGGAGGAAATCTGCATTCTTTGGTGCAGTCTGACCCAATACTGCTTTTGGCAATTCTCTTTGCTCAAGTGGTAAAAAGAAATGAGGATGGGATTTGGATTCCAAATGCCTACCTTGAATCATACAATAATTCAGCATATTTGGAATTCTTGGAAGTCATTCCAACACACTGATTTTACCGTCAAAAATTATAACTATTTAATTATATTCAGTAATTGTCACCAGACCCAAAACTTTTCAGCTTTGTTCAGATTTTGACAAATAGCTTCAGGCTGGATTTTCCAAGTCCTCATGCTTTGTTGTGTAAAAGGCAGACAATTTTTCTTTCCTCTTTCATGAGTAATTGAAGGTAAACAGGGGAAAAATGGGGAGGCACAAGCCTATACAAATACTCTCTGAGGGTGATGACAGAAAACTGTTGCTGTCTGCACTAACTGAAGGACTTAAAATAACTCATCAGCAACGAGGGCAGGCTTGATGAGCTGGCTTTGCAGAGCTGTGTCACAGTTAAACTAGTCTTTTCTCAGGTAGGTCACCTGTTTCTTTACTTCACTAATAACTGTCCATCTTCATTCAGAGGGATGAGGGCACCCCTGTCTTCTTACGTTTCTAGAGAAGAATGTGTAACAGACTTCTGTTTCCTCCTCTGTGACTGAATTACATATCTGGTCATCCCAGCACCATGTGCAAAGACAAAACAAGTCTTGTACAACAGATAACTTGTCAGCCTGAGGCAACACAGCTCTGAATTTATAAAACCTCACTGTGCTTCTGAGAGCAGCCAAATGAAGAGTTTGTGCAAATTCTTAAATAAAATGGGACCTCCCTTTAGGATAAATCCATTTCTCAAAAGTTTCTCTTGGAAACTTGGAATCTGTTTGAAATTTTGTGTAACAATTTAAAACAAACTCTGAAACTGAGTAAATTTCATGTAGCTTGAGGGCATAAGCACTTGAAAGAGCTCCTGAAGCGCTCCAGTTGTCAAAGGAAGTGAGCACAAGCAGATTTTTTTTCTCAAAGGATTTGCTTACCGAAATCCCACATGCTGCACACTTCTTGCCAAATCGCTGCAGAAACTTCTGCCAGAAGGGAATGCTCACAGCTGCTGATACCTACAATTCACAAAAAAAAAAAAAAAAAAGGTATCCATACTGTGCTTACTGCTACTGTCATCTTCAGCTGCAGAGCTCACACACATCTTTTTGTTTAGTATACTATGGCCTGAAAGGAACTTGCAGATTCCCGTTTCTCATCAGCATTTGAGTGGTTTTTTTTTATTCACTGTTATATATTACAAACAAAAGCTATCCATGAGAGGGTTTTCCACAGTTCAATATCAGAAGACAGTGTCTCAAAATTTCATTTTCCTAATATAAGCCATAGCAGTCAAAGCTATGCATGACATAGTCATTCAAGTTCAAACATACTGAAAATAGTCACACTTTGTGCTAATATCTTTTGCTCGTTATCTGAACTAGACAAAAGATAAATGAATTAAACTCTACTCCATCATACAGAAAGAAAGCTGATGTGCAAGATAAACATCTCAAGATATATTTAGAGTACATATCCCATACTACATGCTTATTCTTAGGGAGAACCTGTAAGAGAAACAGTCACTTACAAGTCAACATTAGCATTTCATATACTGTAATACTCATCTGGTAGCAGCAAAAACCACAGGCAATGTAGTACCAATGCACTGAAATATTGCTACTAATGACAGAAAAATGTTCTGTAAAATTAACTTTATATTACACTATCAATTGCTACAGAGAAGAATCTTCATATATCTGGATATTTTAAATATATGTCCTTGAAAGTTGCCCAGCCCAGTAGGCTCATGTGTATGAATACACAAATTAAAATTGTTTAATAAGAAGCATATCAGGTTCAAGAAAGGGAAAAAGAGAGCTAAAATTCCAAACCTCCTTTCTGACAGCAGCTTTTGCCTTTATAGGAGCAGAAAGTGACTTACAAGTAAAAGCAACAAGGAACGAATTAAAAGCTCCAAGGCATTAATTTTTTATAAGTGTAGTAGGGATCACTGGCTTTATTTCAAACAGGCAATGAAAAAGGTGGTGTGGTTTCTTAACAGCTCTGTCTAGACACAAGACTCTTCTTGTCTTCTGTTATTTTGTGCCAAAAAAAATAGTGAGAATCAGCTGTCAAATAAAAACACAAGAGAGAAGTGCAGCTCACCAAGATGGTAACCACCAAATACTGGAAGTGATTGCGCAGACCAGCAGCATGAGTGCAGAATAGGACAAAGTTGCTCTGCTCCAACTGTTGAAGACATTTGATGACCACCAAAAAAGAAAGGAAAATTAAAAAAGACAAAAATAACAGCACAAGCCATACTAGCCAAACATAGCTGGTGACTGATTTGTTAAAGGTAGGATTTGGGAGTCTTATTCTTCCCTCATTTGCAACAATTTACAGAAGCAATAACTCTTGTGCTGTCACTGGGACAACATGCCAGTAAGACTGGGGCAGACAAGAGGTAAACCATGCACCTAACACAGCACAAAAATGTCCAAACCAGGAGCTGCCTTATGAGAGGATTCTGACTAAAAGCTTTATTCCCTATTGTGCAGTTGTCTTGTGGTGTTGTCACAGCCACAACAGCAGGTTACTTCAAGAAATTGCCTTTCTTTTTCCATAGCAATGCCATAAATCTTCCACCAGAAGTTCTGACTCCAAAACAAGTTATTCAGCTGGAATTACACTCATGCCAACTTCTGGTAGAAAGGCAGCTAACTGGAATGGACTGTGGCTTTGGGTCAGATACATCCATAAGTCTGAGTATTCACTGGATGAGAGGACTTAGCTGTGCTTTGTTATAACCACAGATGAAGTCACTGCCACCATGTTTTTGTAGAACTCAAGTGGGTTCTGAACACCAGAATATGGTTCAGACCAGCTCCAGAAAATCTTCAGAAATGGAACAGCAGAGGAGTATTCGATACTCCTGTCACTGCAGTATGATCAACTCTCGCTCCTTTGTGTGCTTGTAGATTACAAGTGGCCAAACATCTGCATACAAATTAGAAGTTTTATCCTTTCTCCATTGCAACCAAAGCCTTCCCTCGCTTGTGTCCTGGTTTACACTACCTTCATTTTAGATACAGAATATCACACTCTGGGATTATGGCCAATGCATCTTTACCTGCCTATTCCTTCACTCACTCACTAAAATCCACAAAGTCAGCGTCCCTCCCTTGAATAACAATAGCAAGGGTTGTTCATGCTGGCTGCATTGGCACAATACAGCTTCCAGCTTCTGCCTCCCCTCACACCTTCCCTTCAGTCTGTACAAACAGAAAAATAAACAGATATAGGACAGAAGATCTTTTCCTCTTTGGGTGTTGTCAGCAAGTAGTCGACTGCCAGCAACCAGATGTGTGTTGTATCCTTACTGACTGAATGGATGCTGGAAGGACCTGGACCATAAGGGACCTTTCATCTTCTCCCTTTCTCTGCTGTTGCTCACAGTGTCCACAGCTCCCACATGTAAGCAGAAATGCTTCTGCTATTGCTTCTCACTTTTGGGCTTCCAGCAAGGACTGACAGATGCTGTAAAGGACAGCTTACTAACTGTGCCCAAACCCAGGCCGACTTCATTGCTTCTTTGAAAAACAGACTTTTAGTCAGCCCTTCCAAGGAACTTACTAATCCACCAGGATTGTTGGTAAACATCAAGCACTGCAAGAACATGCCCTGTTCTTGTCCTCTGTCCTGATATTCACTTGATCAATGGCTCATGTGACTAAGAGTCTGTTGACAAAAACGTGAATACTATGAACTGATATGTACAGGTTCACAGTAAAATACCATATTTACTGAGTTGAACATAGCTCAAAAATCAAGCTTTAAAAAAATGGTGGAAATGGGAATTAAGGGTTTCTTACTGAGTGATGTTGTTTTCCTACAGCTGCTCTCTATGGGAGAACAAATTGCATCTTTTTGTGAGATCCACATTCAAGTGCAGGTCCTCATTTGAAAATTAGTTCTGTCTAGCTCTGAGACAGGTAAGATCTCCTGCCTCTGAACATCTTACTCTGACCTAATGCCTTCCATCACAAAAGACTCCATAAGAACCAGTTCAGCCACTATCTGAGAGCAGTCACCTATGCAAAGGAAAGGGGCAATGGTTTAAAGCGGCACACGCTATAGAGAGCGGAGAGAAGAGAAAAAGCGTTCTCTAAGCAATTGAAACCACAGGAGACTGTAGATGGATAACATATAATGACCAAATCTGGGTCACTAGGACTAGTTCCTCACCTTTTATGAAAAAAAAAAAAAAAAGAAAAAGACATCTTTAAATGGTCAGGACTTTGTTTTGCTTCTTGTTTGAAAGAACCACCTCCAGCCGTAAAGGACCCTAGGCACCAAAAAAGGGGTCTGGTTCCCTACTGATGTGCAGGGGAAGGCACCACCCCCTAGATCACCACCTCCAGTTATCAGCCAAAGGTTATTTGCATTTTAGCTGCCGCAGAGTGTCCCATGCTGGGACTGGAATGAGGCTAACACACAGACTTAGAGAGTCTGAAGTTACCTGAACTGCTGTTGAGATGAGGAGAAATGAAGCCGTAAGCTTCACATATGGACCATGCTTCATCGTGAGTCCAAGCCCCTTACAAAAAGGAATTGCTCTGTCTGAATTTAAGGCATAAGGATCTAAGAGGAGCAAAATACATAAAATAACAATCTTTTCCAGAGATTAATGTGAAATAGTGATTATTAAATCTAGGTGTATTTAAATGTATCTTACCATCTTTTTCCTTTACTCCAAGAAAAAGAATGACAACTCCAAGAAGATACACACCTCCTATGACCCCTGCTGCAATCATATAAACCTTTGCCTTAGAAAAGAAAAAACACATATTTGAAATTGTCACAGCATGACAAGTCCTTATGAAAATTTTAGTCTTTTTCTGGGGAGTCATCTGAAAATGAAGAAATCCTTCTTTTACCTCTCTGAAAAGTGTTCACTTGTAAATATTCATTTATTTAAAACACCTACTTTAGGATAAATCCAGGACACACAAGTATGTACTTCTTGAAAAAAAAAAGAAGTTGTGAAGACAAGGACTACTGTGTTGACACCCTAAATGTTTTAAAAATTTGCTTATAGTTAGAACAACTATAGACATATGCAGTCATTGATCAAAAGCACACAGCATTTGTGAAGCGATTTTAATTTTTAGTAAATCCAGTTGATCTACCTACACAGACTACAATCTGTATCACCATGCCAGGCAGGAAAGATCTGAGTACTGCTGTAAAAGTAATTATTACAATTACTGCATTTCTACATAATGATAATAAAATCTTCCTTTAGGCTCTAAATAATTTCAGAAATCACACTTCTATATCACTGTTTTAAGAACATAGCAACTTGCATGCTTGTTTTCCTGATTATTTAGTGAAATAAGCAAATTCAGAAATCTCTGCTTCCTATTAGCCAGAAGAGCAAGGCTTCCAGTGATACCTCGCACATCATTAGCCATGTTTATTGATTCTAATTCTAATTACACTGACTCTTGAATAAAGCTTTAAAAAATTATTTTGCTTCATAATTCTGCAATAATTTATTTTATACTGTGTTACCAAATACAAGATAAGTGCTGGTTATAGAGTTTTATGACACAATGATCATTTGATAGGAAAATTGAATGCCAAATTATTAGTAATATGCTGCAAATGTAATTTTCATAAATCTAGGAAGCAGGTGGTAAATAGGCATGCAATTACAAGAATGTACTCCCAAATATAAAGTCACTTAGTATAAATGCAAAGACAATCAGATGAACCATGCAAGCACAAACGGTCTTCAAGACAACAGCTTTTACTAAGCTATTTACATTTCAGAAGGGGATATGGTGAAATAAAGGAATGCAGGACTATTCTTCATAGAGTAGGTTCGGGTTTTTTAATATCAGAGCTATAAATTAAGTCACAGAGCACTTCTATACAATTGGCTATGGCCTACACAGACTACAGGCACTATTATAGATACTTAAACGAGGTAATTTCAGCCTCAAAAACAGCCTAGCCAGGAAAGAAAGTGCTGAAAAAAAGGGCAGTAACAGGACCCCATTATGAATTTTATATTTCCTGTCTATTTATTTGTTAATTTGCTTGAAGTGATTGAATTAAACAGTTTCTTTCACAGGTCACAGTTAAGTGTAATTTGAGCTTAAACTATCAAGGATATGCATGACAGGCCAGATAAGATTCTCTGACCCTAAACAAAACTTGTTAGCCCATCTACGAACTATATGAATATCCATGCATGGTTTCCAGCAGAAAAAAATCTGCTTCTAAGTTTACAACTGAAGCAACGGCTTCAGGAATGCTTAGAAATACTAATTTCCTCAACTTCTTTTTTTTAGTAATGAGCAAAAGAATATCAGTCATTCCTTGGTCTTCTCTTCAGCTAGGTGTGCTCTTGAGCAGCCAAGAATTAGTCCTCATGACAAAAAGCGTCACGCTCATACTCCTGAATCACAGTATCACAGTATCACAATATCACAGTATCACAAGGTTGGAAAGGACCTCTGAGATCATCAAGCCCAACCTATAACCTAACACTAACACCAACACTAACACCAACCATCATCTAAACCATGGCACTCAGTGCCTCATCCAGTCTCCCTTTAAACACCTCCAGGGTCGGTGACTCCACCACCTCCCTGGGCAGCCCATTCCAATGGCCAATCACCCTTTCAGTGAAGAATTTTTTCCTCATATCAAGTCTAAACTTTCCCTGACGAAGCTTAAGTCCATGCCCTCTGGTTCTGCCACTGGTCACCTGAGAGAAGAGACCAACCCCTGCCCGACTACAACCTCCTTTTAGGTAGTTATAGAGAGCAAATGGCACTAAGAGAAACAGTTAAGAGCTGGTCTCTTCTGAATATCTTTTTTTTAGATTGGTGGAGATACTTCAGGTCATAGACACTAACCCTACCTCAACTTACAACTCACTGTCCATCAGCCACACAACTGAAATTCAAGTTCCAACATTTCCTGTTGATCATGCTGTTAGGTGCACATTGTGCTGTGCATAGTGTGAACAAAAGGCAAGTGCACTGTCATGTCACCCCTACATAGCTCAGTGGCTATGCACCCTCCCATAATCCAAACAAATTGATTTTAGGTTATGTGAATGGCAAAAAAACCTGGTCCTCACAAAACAAGGACAGTAGGGAGAAAGGCGGATTGCCAGAAAAGTTCATTCACACTACAGCTTCTGCCCAGGCCTGAGAGCTCTTTGGGAAAAAGAGTAGGAAACAACTAGGCGTGAAGAGAACGTTACCAGTGGAGAACAGTTGGACACCATAAACCAGACTGTTCTCAACCATGGGAGGTGACATATAAAGCAGTGGAAGAAGGAAAAAAATGAAGACCAAAGCAAACAAATGGGAAATTCTCAAAAAAAAAAGAGAACACATGGCTACTTGCAAATAAGGAAATGAAATGAAGGAGGTAAGATCTTTAATTAAATCAACCCATATAGTTGGAAAAAAAGACAAGTTTCCACTCACTCTGCAGCTTCTTCAGATCTGAAAAATGTTCGCTTGTCTAAAAGTTTTTGCAGTTTCCTCATGTTAGTAGCCAGTTTAATGAAAGATATTCTGCCTATAAACTCAGGCTACTTTAGGCTACATATCTTTGCTATTTTTCCAAAATGAAAAGCTACTTGATAGTCAACTCATTGTAAAGCTTCTTTATCCATCTCTCTTCTACCTCAAAAGGACAGGAAAGCACATGTGATTAGACAGAAAGGAAATAAACAAGACCACTTTTTTTCCTTGAAAGCCATTTAAGATATTTTAAAGTGGAAGTTAGTGATTATGGCATAAGCAGATTCAGACAACTCAGGTGACTGGAGGATTGCGATGGATGGCTATTGGCTGTTTTGTAAAGACAGCCGGGGAAGAAGAGAAGGAGGAATTACGCTCTATGTTAAGGAGAATCTTGGATGTATAGAGGTCTACTACAGTGATGGTGGAAGCCCTATTGAATATCTCTGGATGAAGATCAGAGGGGTCATCTCCAAGGGGGATCTTGCAGTACATATCTGCTACCAACACCCAAACCAAGACAATAAGGCCAAGGGAGCAATATCTGGGTCACTTAAGCAAGCTTCAGGTCAACAAAATCTGGTTCTTATGGCTGACTTTGACTACCCAGACATTTATTGAAAGAACAATACAGCAGCTCACATGTCATCCATTAAGTTCCTGGAATGCATAGAGGACTGCTCCCTGATGCAAATGTTAGATGTGCCAACTAGAAATAAGGCACTCCTGGACTTGCTGCTCACAAACCAAGAAAAACTGCTTTGTAATATCTTGCTTAGTGACAGCCTCAGCTGCAGTGATGATGATATTGTGGAGTTTGGGATCCTGCTGAGCACATTGAAAGTTAGTACTAACACAAAGGGTTTAGATTTCAGACGATCAAACTTCAGCTCACTCAGAGCTCAGCTGGGAGGAATTCTGTGGGAAGCTTCCATGGAGGATAAAGGAGCTAGTGACTGCTGGGAGTTTTTCAAGAACGCTCTCCTGGAAGCACAAAACCAGTTCATTCTCTTTAAAGGTAGCAGGCAGAGGCAGATATCCCCTTGGCTTAACTGCAAGCTTCTGAGTCTGCTCAAAACCAAAAGAGAACCATACCAGAGAAGCGCATGAATACCCATTGAGAACTATAAGGGCATTGCCAGGGCATGCAGAGATATAGTTAGAAAAGCAAAAGCTCAGCTGAAATTTAAATTGGCCAGAGATGTCAAAAACTACAAGGAGGGGTTCTTCAGGTACATAAACAATAAGCAGAAACAGAAGGAAATTACTGGCCTGCTGTTAAACATGAGAGATAAGTTAATCACCAACAGCACTAAAAAGAAAGAGATTCTCAATATTTTTTTAACCTCTGTCTTTACTGGCACTGTTCGGCCACAGGCCTGGGGAACAAAACCCCAGGTTGATCCAAATGCAGCCCCACCATCAGTGAAGGAAGGTATGCAGTCAATTACAGGAGCTTTTCCCTGACAAATTGATGGCCCTGACAATATCCATCTGAGGGTGTTAAGAGAGCTGGCTGACATTGTTTCAAGGCCACTCTCCAAAATGTGAGAAGTCATGGAGATTCAGGGACATCCCAGAAGACTGAAGAAGGATAATGTCCCCTCATCTACAAGACAGGCTTAAAGAAGGATCCAGGAAATTATAGACCCACCTATCTTACTTCAGTCTCTGTGAAAGTTAAGGAACAAATCCTCCTGGGTGTTATCATAAGTCAAATGATGCACGTGATTGGGAAAAGTCAGCACAGACTCACCAAGGACAAATCATGCCTGATAAACCTAATTGCCTTCTATGACAAAGTAAATAGCTTGGTTGATGTGGGGTAAGCAGTGGACATTGTCTACCTGGATTTCTCCAAGGCTTTTGATATGGTTTTCCACAGCCTCCTCCTAGAGAAACTGATGCATTACCATCTAGACAAGTGGTCTGTGCGATGGGTGATAGTTGGCTGATAGATGGTACCCAGAAGGTGGTGGTAAATAGCTCCTTTTCAAACTGGCAACCTGTTACAAGTGGAGGTCCCCAAGAATTGATATCGGGCCCAATGCTGTTTAATGTTTCCTTAAGTGATCTGGATGATGGGATCAGGTGTACTCTGATGAAGTTTGCTCATGATAGCAAACTTAGCGGGGAAGTGGACACTTCGGAAGGGAGAGCTACCCTGCAGGAAGACTTGGATTGGGTGGAAGAGTGGGCTAACAAGAACCTTATGAAGTTCAACAAGGCCGAGTGTAAGGTCTTGCATCTGGGAAAACATAATCCAGGTGTGCAGCACAAGCTGGGACCTATCCAGCTGGGAAGTGGTTCTGAGGAAAGGGACCTTGCAGTCCTGGTAGACAACAAGTTCAATATAGGTGAACAGCATGCAGCTGCGGCAAAGAAAGCCAACAGGATACTGGGTTGCATCAACGAGGGCATTGCCAGCAGAGATAATGAAGCCATTACTCCACTCTACTCAGCACTTTTCAGGCCACACCTGGAATACTGTGTTCAGCTGTGGTCCCTGCTATATAAAAAAGATGTGGACAGGCTGGAAAATAGGGTCTAGAGAAGGGCCACAAAGATGATCAACGGACGGTACAACTGATGTATGAGGAAAGCCTGAGAGAACTAGGTTTGTTCAGTTTTGAGAAAGGAAGGTTTAGAGGAGACCTTATCACCACGTTCCAGTATATAAAGGGTGGCTACAAAGAAGACGGTGACTCCCTTTTTACAAGGAGTCAACATAGAAAAGATGAGGAGTAATGGGTACAAATTACTCCTGGGGAGATTTCAATTGGACACAGAAAGAAAATGTTTCACAATGAGAACAATCAGCCATTGGAATAATCTCCCCATGGAAGTAGTGGATTTCCCAACACTGGACATTTTTAAGATTCAGCTGGACATGGTGCTAAGCCATCTTGTCTAGACTCTGCTTTCGTCAAGAAAGGTTGGACCAACGCTTGAGGACCCTTCCAACCTGGTATGGTATGTTACGTTATGTTACGGTATTCTAGTCTAGTCTAGTCTAGTCTATTCAGTTGCTCAAAGACCTGTCCAGCCTGACCTTGAACACTTCCAGGGATGGGATAACCACAGCTTCTCTGGGCAACGGTTCCAGTGCCTCACCATCCTCAATGTAAAAAAAAATGTCCAATATAAATCTACCTTCTTTCAGTTTAAAACCATTGCTCCTTATCCTGTCACTGCAGGCCCTGGTAAAAAGTTTTTCCATCTTTCTTATAAGCCCCCTTTACATATTGAAAGGCCACAATAAGGCCTCCCTGGAGTCTTCTCCAAGGTGAACGAATCCAGCTTTCTCAGCCATTCTTCACAGGAGAGGTGTTCCATCCCTCTGACCATTTTTGTGGCCCTGCTCTGGACCTGCTCCAACAGGCCCATGTCATTCCTGCGCTGGGGACTCCAGAATTGGATTGCAGTACTCCTGGTGGGGTGAAGTAAGTTTCTCTTACTAAACTTCTATTTTAAACACCATGTACCTCCTATCTACTTTACACTTTGGCATCTTCAGCAAAGCTCCTCAGTGTAATTCCATTGTCACGCTGAGATGTGGTTGCAAAGACAACAGACTCATTTGCAATGAGACCACTGTCTCAGCTCCAGCATTACGGATTTCAAGGAAGTTGTGTCCATGCTCATGGAATCATAGAATGGTTTGGGTTGGAAGGGACCTTAAAGATCATCTGTTCTCAACCCCCCTCGTGATATGGCATTAGATTCCCTCTACCCCTCTTCCTTAGAGCTTTTAGTGTGCTCCTATAGACACTTACTTGATGAGACAGGGGATCTGAGGGGTCTGCAAAGCTGGGAGTGTCATGCCAGGAGTCAGTTGTGTTTACTGGGGGATTCACAGTGCAGTGATGAGAGACATGAGCACTGGCCACGATCTGCCCCTGAAGTGCAGCTCCAATCAAGGTCCCAAGCACCTCCATGGTCATTCCTAAAGAAGGAAGCACAAACATGCACTGAGGATGAGAAGTTGATTCCTCCACTGTCTGCAAGTTTGCTTATTTGTCTCACTGAAGAGAAACCTCATCAAACCATTTTCTTTCACAGGAAACAAGCAGAAAAAACAATTCCAAGAACAGCAGAACTAGAATGTCAGTAATAGAACAGCTTCAAGGAAAGAGAGTTTTGTCATCTATTTTCTGATTATCTTTCAGAAACCTCCATGGAAAAGGCTCTTTTATACAAGCTGCCTGAGGGATATGGCTGAGATTAAGAGCCACAAGGGGATAACATAGAAACGTTTCATCTTAAGGACCAGAGTGGAAATACAGTTTAAATATGGAATACTATTTTTTCCAAAGCAGGAATAGGAGTCATAACACCAGACTTCTAATCTCAAACTTGACAGAAACTTGTGAAACATTCTTCAAACCATTTATCTGAGCAGACCTTTAGGTTCTCCAACTGTAAAAGAAAATTATACCTACCTCAGGCTTATGATGGAAATAATACAGCTGCAAAGCTCTCAGAAACAGCAGATGCTGTTCTTAATCGCCTAAGACCACAGTCAGGCAGATCCAGCTACCTCAAAGAATGATTCAGACCACTAACACTCCAAGTACCATCAGAGCAAGGAATCATCTTAAAAAACAAAGCCAGTCTCCATTTGGGAAAGCGAAGACCTGACCAAGGGCATCCGGCTCATGCTTCCTGTACTCAAAACAATCATTCAACAAGGCAGCTGGTTGTTACAGCTCTGTCGCAGGCGAGTGGTGAATATTCCGGGTTCTAGACCCCTCTCACTGAGGCATTTGAAGCCTACCACTGCTGCTTCCAGGCAATATGGCCATACCCAGCATCCCCACGGCAGGGAGATAAACTGAATTCCTGTCCCAGCTCAAGAGACTATTTATGCCTTTTGTATAAACATTCATAAGGTTGAATACATGAACAGATTAGGAACAAGGACCAAGACTCCCTGTTTAGGAGGGAATGCACTTCTCATTGACCTAAACATCAAGCTTTTTTCCTATTTCTTCTCTTCCAGTGGCCCCAGGAGTCCCGTGTTCCTTTCTCAGGAACACCATGGGGGTTTCTGAAGGGGAGTTCCAGTGGGGGTTGTGTCCTGGTGATTATCATACTCTCCTGGGAAATGACAGGTGTTTCAAAAGCTCTTAGGTTGAGGTTTATCCAAGGACTTAGCTCTGTAACAACCTTCCTAGGTGACCTTGAACATGTCTTTTTGTGTATCCTTATAAGGGGATAGAAGTACTTCTTCACCTGGCAGGAGGGCAATGCACACAGACAGCAAGGTCAGACAGTGCAGTAACAAGAGCTGTATGTAGCTATGGAAGATCAAGAAAGGAAAATGAAAGAGATTCTCCGTAGGAGACTTGGACCATTTAAACCATTGCTAGTATGTTCCCAAACAGAGAATGCTTCTAAATGGAAAATTTGAGACTTCATGTAACATTAACTTCAACCCTCACCCCCAATCTTACTAGCAATGTTACAGTTCTGTCCATACACATGTACAAATGAAAATTCTGGCAGATGGTGGAAATCCTAATGCCAACCTGATCTGAACTGTTTGGCACAAATTAGCCTCAGATGGGCTTTGCAGAGCTCCAAAACTGTTAACCACTCAGTGAAAGGCAGTGCACTTGAGTCACACCTTTCATTCAGAACACCACCTATACATTTATAAACTTTATCTAGGTCTCTACATCTGCATTTTACCAAGCACTTGCATAGAATAAGCTCAGAAGCATCATTACAGGCAGCAGAAATACAACCATTGTGAAATCTCATTTCCTAAGTATCAGCAAGAGCTGAGAAACAGGCAGACTTCAAAAGTCTTGTATGCTCAGAATTTATAAAGTGTTACTTTCTACCTTAGCTGAGAAAGCTGGTCTTTCAGAAAGGAGATTCTCCTTGAAGTAAGTTATATTTTGCTCAGCATATAAGTGGGATTTATGTTAAAGCAACTTTGGATTCCAGTATTTCTACTACGCATTTATAATAAGAAGCAGGACATTTCTGAAAACCAGTTCTCATTGTCTCCAGTAGAGGGTAATGGATCCTCTGATCCCAACCTTTTTTGTAAAAGCACACTTCATACTACACAGCTGTTTTCCTTTAAACAGCTGAAGAAATGCCTGAACAACCAACTGCATCCAAGAAAGCCTATCCACAAGAATTCTCTATAAAACCCAGAGAGAGGCAAGTGTTTAAGAGAAACACTTGTTAAAAAAAGAGAGAAAATACCACCAGATTCTTTTATAAACCATTACAAGAAAACTTGGTTTCAAACAAATATAATTTCAAAATATATTAAATACTAACATTTGACAAGTCAAAATTATGGTTCATTCCACCACCCTAACTTGGCTTAGGAAACAGTTGTACACCCAAAAGTTAAACCCTTTCTGGACAATAAAATGACACTATAAATGTTTAACACCTCTCAGCCATGGAGTTCAACAGCTTTTATGAGCACAAATTTCACATGCCTATGAAGTCTTGCATAGGACTAACATATAGGGAAGCACATTTATTTAGATCACAGCCTCTGAAGACATAAAACCAGACAACAGAAAACACTAGGTACATGGATTTAGTTAGAATTCAGGCCAGATGACTCAGAATAGAGTCAGTGCCAAAGAATATAACACAACTGGAATCTCCCGCTGTTCAGCCGTGTGCTATGACTGCCAGCCCAGACTTTCTCTTGAGATAGTTGATGATAATGCAAATTACAACTGTTCCATGTGGCCGGAAAAGGATTGAGTTGCTCAGGGGATATTGTATCTAGAATTTCTGACATGATTCTTTCAGCACTTCTGGCCATTTTGTTGTTCCTCTAGTTTCCAACCTACGTAAGTAAGTATGTTGAGAGTTAGAAGGGATTAATGGAAGAGAAAAGGGCTCTTGCCAGGAAGAGAAAACAGATGCAAAAAAAAAAATTACAAGGTATTCCAAAGCAAGGACAAGTTAAGACATAGAAAACCCTTCATATGATATTTGACCCTTTACCTTGCTTAATGCTGGTGGCCACGAGAGATGGAAGTTAAATAGCAAAGAAGGCATGAGAATAGAACTGAAGAGAGTCGGAAGGGAAGAAAATGTTCTTACATTCAATTTATGATCTATACAAGAAACATTGAAAACATTTTCATTGCACTTTTTTAGTCTGATTGACTTACTTCAAAGCAAAAACTTTGTCTGATTTTGTTTGTTAAAAAGCCAGAGACACGGTCTGGAAGGCTTCATTGTTTTATCTAATACCGTCAGACTGCTAGTTAGTTATTACCCTCACTTGGGTAAGAGTGATTTTTATTGTTTCCTCTGAATAGTAATAAACCAAGAAGAGTTTCTAGCTAATCAGACAATTTGAGGCAACAAAACATTAATGTCTCCTATTTAGCTAGAAAAATGGAAGCACTTGCAGGACAAACTATTTTTCATCAGATATTAAAAATCTCATCTAAAATCCAGTTTAGAGACACAAACAATACATAGAGAATGAATGAATGAATTTAAATAAAACTCAGCCCTAAGCCACAAGAGAAAGCTCAGGTCACACTCACGGTATGCTGTTGCAGAATCCCTGTCCTTCTGGTCTGTGCTGAGAAACATGGTGAGGGCAGAATATGGTACTTGGAATAACTATGCAAAGAAAGAACATCACTTAGTAAATTAACGTTCCTTTGATATCCAGGAAAATGGTTTAAGGAGACTTTGGAATTCACTTATTTAGAACATCGTAGGTTTTAGCAGAGACATCTGTCTTTCTTTCTGATTTTTAAAGCCCATAAATGATAATACAAATAATAAATAATAAATTACCAAAAGGCTTTACCTTAATGCTGTGCTCCTTCAGCTTTCTTTGCTGCGAAAACATCCTTCATAGCTAGGTTATAAAGCATCCAGTTTTCTTTGCACTAGGAGACTATTAAGTTCCTATCTCGACTAATTGACAGGAGGCAAAGCCATAATGAAGACAATACAATTTTCCACTTAATTTGAGCCAGAAGACTGTATAAATCCTCAAAATATTTCAAATATCTATCTCACTATTCAGTTCCAGGAGATAATTGTGAAAACCAGTTTGTCTTCTGCACTCTTTTGCCACACGTTCCTTAATTTGATTTAAGAATAGGTATGAATATCCAATTCCTATGTTCATGCCCCGACAAAAAGGTAGATGAGGAGTGTTGATTTGTTTTTACAGCACAGTATCTAGCATGCGACTGATACCTTGCTGTAAAATCCTAGTGGAAACAATGCAGTGGTAATTCTTATTGCAATGACGAGTAAATGAGCCTCAGTTTTACCGCACAAGAGGCCTTATCTCCAGTAGCACTTCTCTGACAATAACTGTTGAACATGAAAGGATTGACCTTTCAGATGATCATGATGTGAATGGGACTCTGTCCTCACAGTGTTGAACTAAAATAAAAATCACTTCTAAAATCTCAGAGTAACATATAGGCCAAACTCTCAGACTACTGTGAAGTGGAACTGGGACATGAGCCTACTTGAACAATCAAGTTCTCTGTGGTGTTTCCACCGCCACTGAGATCTGTAGCAAGATCCGCTTAAGTCTCGCAGTCTGCATCCTACTCTGTTCATACAAAATGCATTTGTATTCACCTCCATCAAACATGCCAAGTGTATACATTTTCAAAGCTCTGACATGGAAAACTTGTGTTTTTCCCTCAAAGAAGAGGGGAAGAAAACTATTTCAAGACATTATGGTTGTCTTCTGTACCATCTTTCTCCAGAAGAAACAAAGGACCTAGGGAAAACAATCCAGCTAAACATAGGAGTACACAATTCCCAGGACCAACAGATCTGTAAACAGGAGAAAACCCAAGTCAAACAAGAAATACAGACATTTTAAATATCTGGGAACCACTTTTTCAAAATGTGGTCCAGTGAAATTCAATCATCCAGGATAAACCGTACCAAATTACAATGCAGGTAATCTCACTTCCAGCTCTTATCTGCTCTGTGATATTGCTTTGCATGGAAGATACCTTGTTTCACCTTGATATAGGTTACAAGGCAAAACAGGGTGATGCAACACCTACATCAGGGGAGTCAAGGCAGGGAGTCTGGATTTGGCCTGCAGACCATGAGTTTGACACCCCCATTCTACATGTACAGAGTGAAACACATCAAAGAAGTTCTTTGGGATCCACTGAAATGATGGCTTCTGCACAAATATTGCAAGTTTGGAGCTGTATTAAAAAAATCAAGTACTTAAACTCTTCTATACAGGCATAACTATCATGATGGCTACTATCAACACTATTTCAACTCTGGTACCCTGACTTCTCATTGCCTTTGAGCTTGAGTTGAAAAACCCAGAGCTAGAGCCACAAACCTACTTGATCTCCTAATCTGCCTGTGAACACAGAAGCTATGAGAAGTTAGATGTCTAACTGGAACTAGGAATTTGAATGTCTCTGTGGGTCTACACAAGAATGAGTTGAGTATCCAGGGCACTGCAAATGAAAGTGACTGGAGGTAATCTGTCTGAATTAGCAGGTCATTTGCCATAGAAAATACTGGTAGAAAACATCAGCCAGCAGAGCGTTTGATAAAAGGACATCTGCCTACGCCTAAACTCCCTAGAAATCAAAATCAAATGTAGAATTTCACTAAATCTCATTTTACTAAATCTGAACGCATTAATGTAGGCAGAAAACAAGCAAGTTACTGCTGAGAACATCATGACCTGTAATCTACTTACTGTGGTCAGTGCTTGGAAAAGGCAGTAGAAAGTCAGATACCACATAGCTCTTCCTGATACAAAAGGAGGTAGGTACCACAGAAAAAAATAGGACACTATTGTGAAAGGTGTACATGCTAGCATCCTGCAAAGAAGAGGAACACATGACAACAATCTCAATATAATAATAGCATTACATTTTCCTCCTAATAATTAATACAATGCAATTTTTTTTATGAGCAGTTTTTCTAATTACAATAATTCCATGTTTAAAAATATTAAACATTAGTGTGCATTAAATACACATATTAATATAAAATATACATAAGCACTTCCATAAAATGGAAAAAAATCAAATCTGAAGGAAAAAAAGCTCTATTTAAGTTAATATCCCACTCAGAACAGAGACAATTGCCTTGCACATGCACTGTAACAGCATAGACATATTGCCATTCCTTAAGATATGTGACAGAGTACACCTACAAGTAAGGCTGAGAGAACTGGGATTGTTTAGCCTTGAGAGGAGAAGGCTTAGGGGAGACCTTATTATCATGTACCAGTACATAAAGGGTGTCTAACAAGAGGATGAAGACTCCCTTTTTACAAGGAGTCACATGGAAAAGACAAGAGGTAATGGATATAAGTTTCTCCCAGGGAGATTCTGATTGGATTCCAGAAGAAAATTTTTTGCCATGACAAGGGTTAATAACTGCAATAATCTTCCAGGGAAATAGTAGATTCCGCTACACTGGACACTTCTAAGGCTCAGCTTGACAGGGTGCTGCACCACCTCATTTAAACCATATTTTAACTAAAAGGTTGGACCAGATCATCCCTGAGGTCCCTTCCAACCTGGCATTATGTGATTCTAGGATTTATTAGAAAGAACCACTGAAAACTAAGCTGTATTATCCCATGTCTTCACAAACTTCAATGTTTTTTTCATAAGCCTACTTATTACCAAAGATGCCCTATTCCAATTTTAATGGTTTTCCTCTCAACTTATGTTCTTCATTGATACTTCAATCAAGAGTGTGAAAACACTTGACTGATAACTTGATGCACTTACAAATGCTGAAAACAGCATAAAAGATAATTTCAGTGGGCTGTCCAAAGTTCCTGTAGTCTATATCTACTTAGGAACATGGCGATTTGCTCCATTTAACTCAACAGCAAAACTACCAATCACTTCAAACACAAAAGGATCATCTTCTGGTGGAAGGTGGCTTAAAAAAAAGAACCACAGGAACTCAAATTCCAGACATTGTCATTAACCAGTAATTAATTGCATTAGTCTAAAAACTATTTCAGGCAAACAACACTTTTCAAACTCCATGATATGGAAGAAGTGGTCAGATGCGATTATTTCCTAAAAGTCTGAGCTGTAGCAGCACCAGGGCTTTCCTGTATTCCTGTAAATCATACATTAAACAATGTATTTAGATGACCAAGATCCCAATAAACACATCTAAACACACAGAAGAGAAAACCGATTAATGCCTTCACAACAGCACTACTGACATTAGGAGTCAGCTGATTATTTCGCAATCACGAACTGAAAACCTGGAATACAAAAGAGTAACGTGGGTAAATAGTTCAGTAAAACAATGGCTTTCCCACATGCTTTTTGGGATGGATAGCATCACTGGGAGTTGGGCATTTACAAGAAAAGTGCCAGGTTCTGGTATTCTCTGGCCCTCCAGTCCCCAGGCCACAGTTCACCCACAGCTGCTCAGCAATGAAAAACACAAATAAGAGTAAAATTGTAACACATTCCAGAGAATCTACTTCCCTGTTCAAAAGTGTGAGCTCTTTCAGACTGGTGTGTAGACAGAGCCATCAGAGTAAAACATTTTCATAGTCAATTTTTCATGCAACTGTTCAGCAATAGCCCTCAGCATTCTTCTCCCCTTCCATTTTCTTTCAACATTTTCCTTTCCTCATTAGTGTCAGTGAATTTTCAGAGCCTTCCTGAACTTGCTTAATATCTGATCATCTACTATTATCTCCTTTGGCAAAATATTTGACCAGGTTTGTGTATTTTGAGTCACTGCCTGCTTATGTCTTTTAAGCACATTATATAAAAGAGATCTACAGTGATTGATGACTGCTTATTATATTGAGTACACTATTAAGCTTAAATTAAACTTTTGCCTTCTTTACTAATGTTTTTGCTTTGCAGGCAAGCTTTTCTGACTGAGGCAGCTCCATTGCTTCACTCTGGATACTTAAGAATTCAAAATAATTTCAAAGTATTTTTAAGTGAATGGAAGACCCATTTTTTTGCTTTGTATAAATATGGTCTGACCTCCAAAGTGCAGGGACAAAATTCCTGTGAAAAATTACTATTATCAAAAAAAAAGACAAAACCTTTCTGGAAAGAAAGCAGCTGTTTGATGACCACACATTAAAGGCCGGGTTAGATAAGCACTTTTCCTGTAAGAAGTGCTAGTTGTACAGTAGTTGGTTTACAGTGCAAAGGGCTGATAAGTTCATGCTTGTGCTAGGATGGGAGTTATCCTAATATCGAGTTAACACGAAGACTAAACATATGTCTTTGCAGTATTTTCTGAAAATGGGAATAAAAGGTGTCAGAATACATCAGGCCCTGTTTCTGCTGGGGCCAAAAGCAGCTGATCTCAGCCTTCTTCCAACACGTACTTGCCTTTTATTCCTTGTCAGATATAAGCTGCCCTTGGACAAGTTTCTGTAGCCATAAAACCACGATAGCAACAGAACCACTGTTTAAGAAACTGGGCTTGTTTTCCATGAAAAAACAACTTCTTTGTTCAGAATTCCACATTTACTCTTAGCTTGTTGCTATGAATCAAGTTTTGGGGTTACATTAGTTCAAAATATCTTACAATACATTCTTACAACGCACAAGACAAAGCAGTGATGAGAAATGCCCTATTTCACAAACTACTCAATCTCCCCTTGACTTCCAAAATGTAAAAAAACAAGAAATAAATGCCTTATGGCACAGATGAGCTTGCATTCCTCTAACATGAACCACTCCTTTCCAATTTTCTTGCCTCACTCCTGTCACTCTCCTTCTTATATGAGTAACATTCATTCTTCCAACCTCTCCTTACAGCACACAGAGAGCACATGTACAAGCACACTAGCTGAAGTGCCCCACAGGGATAAGTATGTCACAGTGAAACATCACTCTGTCCCTCGGGAAATGCTGATCAAAAACTTTTAGCATCTCATTCCATTAAAAAAGTAATGATCATCTTTTAATTATGTAAGAGAAGCAGAACCAGAATGACTGCTGTAAGGAAGAACGTAACAGAGTGCCAAGGCAGTGCTGGTTGCTGAGCCCTTCAGTGCCAAGGTGTCACATCTGTTCCACACATCCTGTACTGAATTGGATGGCCTAGAGAATTTAAGTTAATGGAGCTCCTGGAAGGCTGATGGCAGAAGTGAAAACACACTAGGATACAAGCAGAAACAAGTTCCAACTTTGTGGAGGAGTGTAGCCAGACAAAGACGAAAAGTCAACCATAGATTCAAGAAAGTTTTACATATGAGCTTTATTAACAATGCAGTGTCTTGGCTTTGTTTGTGTCTCCAGTGGTAGAAATCCCTTCCCTGTTGTCATGGGTGAACAAGTTAAAGGGAAATAGAGGACATAACATTTTTTCTTTTTGATTTTGTGTATCTAGAATTAATGCAATCACTGTTCTCTGGGAAACAGGCAAACAAAAATAAGTCTAATTGAACAAGATGACAGTTTTGATCACAACACATACACACTGTTCACATATATATCGGTGTAAATACACGTACACATTTCTGCTTACCAAGGCATGAGCCGGCCAATTTTTGTCCATTTGCTTTTGCTAATAAAAAAGCCAGCAACAGGATCAGTAATTGCACCTGAGGCTTTGCCAATAAACAGCACCAAAGAGGCATGAAATGGAGTAATCTGGAAGTACAGAGACAATACTGTAAACAAGAGCCATTGTTTCACAATACAATGAAACAGCATAAAGCAACTTTCCAGATAGAACCTCAGTGTTCTAAGGAATAATGATAGCTCATCTACAAAACATGTCTGCTGCTGTCATAGAAATTACTATTGGTTACCTGTAGCAGACAAATGAAACATTGAGACAGGCATCATGCAAGAAGGGATCAGAGGGGAAAAAATGCAAGGAAGGAGAGATTATGGATGTATTTAGAACTAGGAACACTAGTCAGATAGTCAAATAATAGATTAAAGTCATTGTTTTAGTATAAAACCTGACAAAAGTCCCTCTGTAATCATCCCTTCACTTTGTTCCCCACAGTCCCATTTCCCAAATCTTTATCTTGATCTGATCTAGAAAAAAGTAGAGGGAGTTGTTTACATGCATTCATATTTTTTCGTCTCCTGAGACTACCAGCAAGGCTGTCAACTGCTGGCATGTGCCTGCGGAAGAGGTTGTAGTACAGCAGACTTCATCCACTGAGAACTGAACTGTGACAAGCAAACTGCATAAGGCACATCTGTTCAAATCAAAGTTGCCAGCACTTGTCCAACAAATCTCACTTTGGAAATGTCTATGGATTACATAAGAATAAATGACCAAGTAGTAAAACCTTGGAAGTTAACCCAGGAGGACCATACTTAAGTGTCTATATAGAAATATAGTTTGTTCCAGGCACTGCAGTTGTTTCTCACACATATCTATAGGTAGCTTAGGAACTTGTATCACACAATAGTTAAAAATGGTGGGTGCTCTTCTAAGTGCTCAGTTTGTGCCACTGAAACTATAGACCTGAAAAAAAGTCATTGAAATCTATACAAACATGAATGTTCTTCAAATCAATAGTCAAGAAAGAGACTGCTGAAACAGCCTATGCAACTTTAGCAGTGACAGCAGACAAAACCCCTTCATCTATACGCTTCCTCACGCAGGAAGCCTGGCGAATGCAGCTGATACAACGTCAAGCTTGAGCTTGATACAGAGTTCATTGACTCTTAGGCAGCATCCCATGGCTTCCAGCTAGTACAGGTTCCCTGCCTGCAGAATTTGCTGGAGGTGAAAGAAAGAAGCAATAATCTCTTGAAGTCCTGTAATAGTTTTGTAAAAGGCAGATACTATGCACTTTTGTAATCACACCTGTTAAATTTTAGCCCAAATTAGCTGAACTCAAGGGCAGCCAATCTTCCTGACACCACCAGCTCAAAGACATATACTATATTCCACCCTAGAAAGCTTATGAACAGGGAAGGACTGGGAATGGTAGCCTTCAGCAGGTTATCAGAGTTGCTCTCCAAGCATCCTACTGATGTGCTGTAGGACAAGGCTGGGATGAGCAGTGGGCTGTGTCCCACAGCAGTTTGTTGATGTTCACCTCATCCACCCTTGCTGACTTGTGTCAGGGTGGCAAGAAATCCACCAGCCCAGAGGCAGACTCGACATTGGAGCTGTATTGGAACTGCCCACGGCTTCTTCAGAGCCAGGTCAGCCAAAATAAGAACAACACAGCAGTCAGAAAGATACAGGGAGGGCAATACTGCAGTTACCAGTGACACAGAGAGAGAAACTTCAGATTAGGTGGGGTTTGCATTGGTATTTTGTTCAGATAATGTGAATAGGCAGAAAGAAAGAGGATATTGGATAAACAGAGATGGAAGAAAGCCTTGAGGAAAATTAAAACCTTCTCTGTGTCAGGAGTGAAGTCTGTGTAGTCATCCTGTCTTCACCATTGGTATGGGCTTATACATATCTTGGCTGCATTTTCTTAGCCCCTAAATCTAGACAGTGCCTGTCAGTACCAATGCCAGAATTTTCTCAATCTTAATACAATACAAGATGCTAAATTCACCCATCTCAAAAGGAATAAAGACAAGGATCCAATTAGCAGAGGTTTCAGTGTTTTCTAGTAATTTGACTCAAGGTTCCTGTGAGGTTTGGGGTTACATTTATATGTCTGTAGTTTATACAGGTAATGTAGGTGGAACATGCAATTCAAATGGAAAAATTGTAAGCTATGAAAAATGAATACAAATGTAATTTTCTTAGAAAGGATCCAGATTATCTATGAAAGAATACACTGAGTGAGTTTCACAGTCTCTCAAAGAGCTAAAATAGTTCTGGCCTGTAAGCAGGCAAGAATTAATTCCTGGTAGTGACTACAAAATGACACGTTTCTCCCTGAAAACATGTGAGAAAAAACACAGGATTTCAGAGCTGTTTATCAGGCCTTGAAATAAATTCTATCGCTTCAGGATTGCTTCAGAGAACAAACTAAACCATCAAAGAACAAATAATTAAGCTCCTTAATGAAGTAGTAAGTGTATCATTACAAACGCTAAGCAAAATTACTGGGTTTCAGTAGGAGCTTGTTAACAAAATAATTATTACTATGTAATTTATTTAGGTAGTGCCCAAAGATGCAAGAATGGGACCCCGGCTTTCTGGACACTGCACACAAACACATAAAGAAATAAATGATCCCTAGCTTCAATTTCTGAGATAAGCAGATTGAGGAAATGCCATATTTATAAGCACCCTGGGAAAACTGAATTAGTGTCTTTCTCATTCTTCATGCTTCACCATCTCCAGTGGTTTGTATTGCCACCTTGATGTGTGAAACAGCTGTTGAAAGGGCTGCCAGCACCTCCCTGCTGTATCTCCAAGTTACCTGTTCCAGCTCCGACTCCTTAGACTCCACACCACCCACTTGCTGTCTTTGACACTGCTGACCCAAATTAGGCCTCTTCTCCAGAACTTGACTTTGATCTCAATGAGACAATTAAGATTGCAGTTTTACATGTCTGTCTTATTGTGTTGGCAGTTTTATAAGTAGAGTCACACCTCCGTTTCTGAGATCAGACTTCTTCTATAGAAAAGTCATAAACCAAATCATCTGGACATCTTCACTCCTCCAGTCATGGAATCCTGTCTTTCTACATCTTGAACAGCAAACGGATAACAATAGCTTATCCAGAACCTCCTGTCCTTTCCAGCAAAGAAAAGCAGTCATCGGTGCTGAAAGCCACTCGTAGTTTCAGCTATGGCTGTTCTTACAGTCATTGCAATTTGACCTTATCTTCCTAAAATCCTTTTTTCTATATAATAATTTATTTGTGCCACCATGCAGATATACAAGACAACTCAAAAAAGTAAAAAATGCTTATGGATTCATTTTGTTTCTCTGCTGCCCCAAAATCTAGCTGGGGCAGCTGAAAGTCAAATGAATGGGATGACTCCTGCTGCTTTGTTGCACCAGCTCTGCTTCTGTACCAGAAAGCCACAGACTGGAAGCAAAGAACCTACAGGAAGGATAACTCAGCTTTCTTTGAAAAAAAATTATCCTACGTAAACCAAATAAAATTAATGTGAAATCATGTTGACTACTGGATGCAACTACAGTGATTTTTTTACCAAACTAAATGAACAAAACTTCACAGCCTTAACACAGTGCTATCAATGTTTAAGATGCCTCATATCTTACACTCAACTCCTGACACAGAACTGCTTTTTCTTGCGTCTGCAAGTGCATGAGCTCTATAATGCCTAAAGCTCCACTAATGATCCCAAACTAAAACCACTTCAAGACAGACAGGAAACTAATGAAAAAAACAACAACAAAAAGTCTTTCCAGACAAGTTAATGCAGTTTCCAGGATGCTGAACAACTAAAGGCAATGACAACAAGACAATTTAAAGATTTATTAGCTAATTTATCTTTTATCATTGTACATATACATTTGACAGCAGAGTTAAATCTACAATCTGTAAAAGTTTCTTGTGCTACTTACGTGGGCTATATCTAGTAGGTAGATCTGTAAGAAGAAAGCAGCAGCACTCCCTGCCACTTGATTTGGGGCACCTCCTATTGCATAGCACAGTTTGCCGCAAATTGAGAGCCTGTATTCCTGTTCAAGATGAAGCAGAACGAGTGACAAAAACAATGTGCAGAAGCTGAAAGCTGTTGAAATCATAACGTTAAAATCTAAGGTTAACACCAAATTCAGTTATTTACTTCACAGGAATTTCACTAATAAATAAATATGCTCTTAACTCCTATCCTCAACAGGCATTTGGATGCTCACTGCTCTGATTCTTAAAGGTTTTGTTCCTTAATTGAACACCTAAAAACAGAATACAGTTTTCCTACATGGGAATCCAGGCTCCCCTACCTGTTTCACATCAGCTAGAAAGGAACAAGTCTACGAACAAGCAAGAAGCATCAAAGAAGTGCACATACTGCTACACTATTTTCTGAGCTTACAGAGCTCCTTCCAGAGAAGGAGAGAGTACATTTTCAAATGTTCAGAAATTAGGTAATATATCAAATATTATAATTGTGGTGGGCCTCATTACTATTTCTCTATTTTTATCCTGATCTAGTGTAAGAATTAAGGACTTCTGTAGTCATTTCAGAGAGAGGGCAGAGCCAGGATTAACGTTGCTGCTCCTCTTCACGTTTCCTGGTTCCTGCTGACATCAATCTTTACAGAGGGATCAAAAGCCTGGAAGTTCAGATTGGATATATTGTCCCTTTGAAAAGAATAAAAGATTAATGCAGAGTCATTTTCTTGTTGTATTTTAAATTTTATGGCATGAAATTAAGTCTTAAGGTTTTTTTTAAATGGCTTTCCAGTATTCTGTTTAGGAATGTTATTTGCAGAAAAAAACAAGCTTTTGGAGGGACACAGCATACGGAGGTGTCCTGTTTGGTCAGCCTCAAAACTGCCAGCCGTCAGCCGTTCACGAGCTTCACAAAACAGAATTTACATCCTGATCACTGTTTAATACCTGTTATTTATTTCATTTAATTATTTTTGGAACTCATTCATACTTTAAGTCATAATACACCACATCAGTGCTACACGTCAATGTCAGGAGATGCCACTGCATTCATTGCAGACCTGCTGCCAGACAATTTCAGTGAGTGCCTCTGCATTTCTGTCTGCTGAGAAATAATTATTCAGACTCTACATTTTTGGTGTGTTTCTAAAAGAAGCAGCCCATAATCTATTTTGACTCTCTATATTAAATTTATATGGCAATCACTATATTTTTACCTCTATATCCTATGAGACAGTGGCAAAAATGAAGGTAGCTCTCCGCACCAGTAAAGCTGAAACATTTCACAGGATCATAGAACCACAGAATGGGTTGGGTTAAAAGGGATGTTAAAGATCATTTAGTTCCAACGCTCATGCCATGGCCAGGGACACCTTCCACTAGGTCAGGGTACTCAAGACATCAGCCAACCTGGCCTTGAACACCGCCAGGGATGGGGCATTCACAGCTTCTCTGGGCAACTTGTTCCAGCGCCTCATAACCATAACAGTAAAACATTTCCTCCTAATATCTATAATCTAAATCTCCCCTCTTTCAGCCTAGAACTCTTCCCCTTGTCGAATCTCTACTCAGCTTTCCTGTTGGCCCCCTTTAAGTATTGGAAAGCTGCTCTAAGGTCTCCTGAGAGCCTTCTCTTCTCTAGGCTGAACAAGCCCAAGATTTTGAGCCTGTCCTCGTATAGGAGGTGTTCCAGCCCCCTGATCACCTTTGTGGCCCTTCTCTGACCTCACTCAAACAAATACTTGTTATTTCTGCGTTGAGGACTCCAGAACGGAACACAGTCCTCCCAGTGAGCTCTCACAAGAGCAGAGTAGAGCATCAGAATGACTTCTCTCAACCTGTTGGTTACATGTCTACATTTCTTTCTTTATAACCTCTGGGCTTACAGCAAATAGTGGAAAAGATACAGGTGGCAGCTGTCCATTACAGGATCCAGAGGACCAAATCCCCTCAGCCTTGGTTGGGACTACAATGATATCACTAAGAAACAACACCAGAAACTGTCTTGAGAAGGATGACATCACACTTGTGGGGAGCAGGGTGACAAGCAGCAGTGCATAGACCATGAGCAACTATCAGGGTTTTTCTGCTGTTACTCTTCAGACTGAATTTCCCTGCTGCACCAAATAACAGAAATTGCTTGATTTCTGTGAAATCCAGTGAAAACTTTTTCACCTGTGTATGCTTGTCAGTAAGCTTGAAGTACTCCACAAATACACTAGAGATTTGAATGTGTAGACAGTGATCAAATAAAGAACAAAATACTAAGTATTTACAGTGAAAATCTTGTTTCAAGCCCCCTGTGGTGCAGTTAAATGTCAACATGAAATTGCTTCTACAAGCTTCAGAAGAAACGTGAGAGGATAGGGTGAGAGGTAAGAGAAAATAAGTTCAAGTGAAGTTATAATCTTTTTTTGTTCTCGGATTAACTTGACAATTTTGTACCTATACAAGGCCCTGTCATGTCTAAGTAAATTGTGTTTTAAGGTAAACCAAGAAAGCATAATAGCAGAGAGATCAGAATTTGCTCCTTAAGAACAAGAATAAATGTAAATATTATTATAGAAAATTAATACATCTCATACACTGTAGTTCCTTTATTTTTAATTCTCTTGTAAGTTACAACCATACTTTTCATTGATTGTAAATTTTCCTTTCCACAACCCAAGAGAAACTGAATAATGTGTTTCTTTAGAAATAAAATTATCTGTTATAAAGTATTTAAGTACATTGAAAACAACTCCACAGCTGTGTGAAGATACTGCATGAACCTCATGGGCATAGGGAGCAACCGCATTTTGTCCTAAACTATTCTTTATCAGCTGAGACCAGAACTGAACCAAAAAGTAATTTAAAAGCAGCAAGAACAGAGAACAAAACCTGTGACTCAAAGATAAATCGAGACTAGCATTTATCTGAGAAACAATGAACATGTAGCTCATGAGGAGTAGCTTTGTGTCAGCTTTTCTCTAAATACAGAATTAATACTGGTAATGTTTCTGTTCTGCGAGTGACCATACAACTGCCTCTTAAAAGCCTGAATGGGCTGAGTGGGACCAAGGTGCCACCCGGGTCCCTCATACTAAACATCTTGAGGAGAGTTTCCAGGTTTCTTTGTGACAAGAGCCCACCCCTGAGTGGAAGAAATAGCAGGGGTAGGGCTTGGGAGAAGATGCCTGGAAGGAGCAGATGAACAAAGCAGGATACAGTGGTGATTTCCCAGGACATTCTTCCAGCTGCTGACAATGCAGGACTCAGGGATTCTGTGAGCCAAAGGCTTAAAATCCTCAGGTTAAAAAAAAAAAATATCCTCCACTTAAAATTTTCAGATTTCTCCCATGAATTCACCCAGATACCTTCTGAACACAAAAATTCAAGCCAGAATGACATGTCCTTACAGCATCCAATGAGCTCCAAAGCTTGAACACCCTCTAGCACATCACAGAATCATAGAATGGTTTGGGTTGGAAGGGACCATGAAGGTCACCCAGTGCACCCACCCTGCAGTGAGCAGGGTCATCTTCAACAACACATCGTGAAAGGCCACTTGGCTCCCGTTTTGAAGTTGCCCTTTCCCAGTTTCACAAGATGCCCCCTCAAAGCCATGGAGTGAGGGGTTCCTCGCTCCCCTGTTGTCTGCCTCTCCACTCTGGTATCGCCTAAAAAGCAAACGTGCGGGGACTCCCTCACCTGCAAGGCTCCTCTGGAAATTGGGAATTGAGGAGAGGGACGCCCCTCCCGCCTGCACCTCTGCTGCCACCGGTCCCCGCGCCTGCCTGGACTGGAGAGACGGATGAGAAAGCGGAAAGGGAACGACCTTTCTCCTGACACCAAGGGGACAGTAACTACTGCACAGCGCACTCGAGGGAAAACAGCGGCAGCACGGAGCTTCCCGGGGACAGAGGAGGGAGGAGGAGGTAAGGACTTAAGCTCCGCTTCAGGTACCTCGCTGAGAGGCAGAGCCAGAAGCATCCCTCAAAACAGGGCAGCAGCAGCTCCGGGATGTCTCCGGAGCGCCCACCCCGTCCCGTCACCGAGACCAGGAGCAGCCCACGCAGCCGGGACCCCCGCCCCGCTCGCACCCCGTGGCCGCGGCGCTTTGCCCCTCCCCAGCCCCTTTACCTCCTCCGGGTCGCCCCTCGCAGCCCCCGCCATGGCCAAGCGGTCACAGCCCGACACCTGCGTGCCCGGGGCGGGGCGGGAAGGAGCGGGACAGCGGGCGGGGTCCTCCCTCCCTCCCGCAGCGCCGCGGAGGGGGAAAAGCTGCCCCCAGGCTGGGGAGAAGCCCTCCTGGGACTGCGAAAGGACATGCCGCTGCATTCTTTACAGACCTGCTGCCAGATAACCGAGTGCCCCTGTGTTTCTGTCTGCTGAGAAATAAGTCAGGCTCTACAGTTTGGGGTCTGTTTCCAAAAGCAGCAGCCCATCAATCTATTTTGACTCTCCGTATTGAATTTATGTGGTACCCACTATTGTTTTCTACGCTGGTAGCTTATGAGACAGTAGTAAAAATGAAGGTAGGTCTCTCCACCCATAAAGCTGAAACATCTCCTTCTTTCTAATTTCATAGAATCATAGAATGGTTTGGGTTGGAAGGGACCTTAATGCTTATCCAGTTCCAAGCCTCCTGCTATGTGGAGGGACACCTCCCACCAGACCAGGCTGCTCAAGGCCCCATCCAAACTGGCCTTGAACACCTCCAGGGAAGGGGCATCCACAGCTTCCGTGGGCAACCTGTGCCAGCGCTTCACCACCCTTCATTATGAAGAATTTCTTCCTAATGTCTAATCTAAATCTTCCCCCTTTGAATTTAAAGCTATTTCCCCCTCATCCTATCTCTATATGTCTTTGTAAAAAGTCCCTTCCCCAGCTTTCTTGTAGTCTCCTTCAGGTACTGGAAGGCAGCTCTAACTTCTGTGCTTACAGTTAAGAACGGAAGATACAGGTGGCAGCTGTCCATTACAGGATCCAGAGGACCAAATCCCCTCAGCCTTGGTTGGGACTACAATGATATCACTAAGAAACAACACCAGAAACTGTCTTGAGAAGGATGACATCACACTTGTGGGGAACAGGGTGACAAGCAGCAGTGCATAGACCATGAGCAACTAACAGGGTTTTTTTGCTGTTACTCTTCAGACTGAATTTCCCTGCTGCATCAAATAACAGAAATTGCTTGATTTCTGTGAAATCCAGTGAAAACTTTTTCACCTGTGTATGCTTGTCAGTAAGCTTGAAGTACTCCACAAATACACTAGAGATTTGAATGTGTAGACAGTGATCAAATAAAGAACAAAATACTAAGTATTTACAGTGAAAATCTTGTTTCAAGCCCCTTGTGGTGTAGTTAAATGTCAACATGAAATTGCTTCTACGAGCTTCAGAAGAAACGTGAGAGGATAGGGTGAGAGGTAAGAGAAAGGAAGGTTCAGTGCCTGCCACTGCAGGTGGCAGGACCCCCTCACCCTCTGTACCTCCATGCCCCTTCCACTGCTGAGAGGAGCTGAGCTGCTTCCAGAGCCAAGAGCAGCAATGCCACCCTCGCTGTCTCCTGCAGGGATCACTGCAAGAGCTGTCTGGGAGGTAAAACCCAGCATTAGTGCACGGGAACCAGCCTGAGCACCCCAGGAAAAGCAGTCTCCTTGGGGGCACCACGGCTCCTGCCAAAGGGAAGCTACTGCTGTCCTCCAAGGCCCTGAAGCTGGCACAACTATCCAGGCAGTGCAAATTCTCCACTACCATTCTGCCTGCAGGAAAACGGCCTGGCAAGTGTGTTCCACATCAGAAGAAAACACAACTGAGTTTTGAAGTATGGGTTCTTTCAACAGCCAGATGGCCTGAGAGAAGAGGATTCAATGAAACCTACGGGCACATAAGGAATCATAGAATCGCTTGGTTGGAAAAGACCTATTGAAATCCATGTCCAACTGTACCAGTTCACTACTAAACCATATCCCTGAGCACTTCATCTACCCATCTTTTATATACCTCAAAGGATGGTGATTCAACCACTTCTCTGGGCAGCCAGCTGCAGTGCCTGACAACACTTTCGGTGAAGAAATTTTTCCTGGTGTCTAGGATTTGGTGACCTGCACACCTTGGAGAGACAATGGCTGATCTACACACCAGGGGCTTCCTGGCTCAGCTGATTCCAAGAGCTCTTCTATAGATAGGATCACCTGGTAGGAACTGGAGGACCACTGCAAACTATGCCATGAAGTGCCAATATGCAAATCCTGCACAACCTCATTTGACAAGAATAATTACAGCGAATTTGCAAAATTCTGAAAGAACAGGGCATTAAAAATTTTTCTTAAAACCAGACCTTCCAACGCTAAACTGAGCTTGTGGCCTTAATGGGCCTTGTTGAAAACTAACTGCAGCTTTTAGGCTCCAAGAGGCCCCTAAAGGCTGAGGCCAGATGGGCTTCAAAAAAGAGATTGAATGCTCAGTCCCTCAGCACTGGTACATAATTTGATCTAGATTTTTTCGAGCTAGACACAAGGTATGCACGTAATATTCAAACTCAACATGTAGGTTCTTTGTTTTCTCTTCAAATGCTGCCCTCGTAACAAAACCCACAGGAAGCATCTCCTTTCTTTGTTCTTTCCTGGGCTATTTCAATTTTGCTGTAAATTATGTTAATGCATGTGCTTTACTCAAAACAGTGAAGGCTTGTGACGAAACAATGAATAACTGATAGTGTGTTTCACAAACTCAAGCATTGATCAAACAGTTTTACTGTTGTTTGACCAATGTGCAATAGCTGTCTAGAGTGCTGAGCAAGAGATTAGGCTGTCCAGACACTACAGGTAGCTAATCAGTCTTTACAAATTGTCTGAAACCAATGAGGTTTACGACAGCCCTGTATTCATTCCAAAGATTTTCTCCAAATTAGGAAATCAGTTATCCAATCACTTTTTGTTGCCCTTTTCTAAAGGCACTTTCTAGTCTAACATGGGATCAGTGCCAGTCACCATCACTCTTGACTTCTTAAAAGATTTGCTCACTTTGTAATTAAGGTTGTGACAGTTTCAAACTACAAATAAACACTCAAGTACACCAAAGCTGTAGCCAGGAACAGTTGATTTCAGAAAAACACAATATGAAGGCAGACAGAATCAAGCTATCCAGTTTCTTAAAATACTGGTAGCAAGCATGAAGCAATGCTGAAAAACTAAATATTTACTGCTTCTCCCCCAATCCACGATCTTTTCATAACAAGAGAAATGAATTCACTGACCTTAAAATTTGACACTCCCCTCTCCCCTTCAATCTCAATCAATCTTACACTATTTGCTTGAATTTCTATGTTGCAAATGCACTGCTACTTTGAGATTTCATGAACCTTCTGGGTAAGAACAACTGAGCTTACAATCAAATGTGTGGTTTTCTAATACTTAAGTTTCACATTAAGACATATTCAAAAGCACTGATTAACAAAACTCACTGTTCAGGAAGCTCTGCAAACTGAAGATTGGATCTGTGTCTGTAGATGACTTGCCCCTACAATTGCCCTAGTGGATTTGTCTGCACATTTCTTCCTAATACAAGAGATCTACAAGGCTATTCATATAGGAGAGTCAGTGCAAAAGCAAAGAAAATTTAGTCATATTATTTGCTACGTAAACCTGAATGACATAGTAGCCCATCAAGTTTACAGCACTGAAAACTGTTAACTTCATGGTTTTCAGAGATTTCCTTTCTGAATATACTGAATAGACACTTGTGCAGTTGGCTTTCATCTCGCTGCCCTCAAATATACCAGGAGAGATGCAGAAGCCAGTTCTACATCCCTGCGAATAAAGTATGCGCAGCCCTAGCTTGAAGTAACACGACTTTTCGAAATAATTCGTCACTCCAATTGAGTCATTTGCTATTTAGAACAAAACCAGGAAATCCCAAATCCATCTTTAATTCAACCATGCAAAAATACAACCCCAACACTCACCCATTTGCATAGGTAGCACAAACTTATCACTGTTCACTGAAGGCGCCAGGGTCTTACCTAGAGACTTAGTTCCATTCACAAACCCGCATGCTACTTTGCAAACACAGTACAAAATATTCCGTCTTTGTTTCTCTTTTAGCAGAACACAGAATAGTTGGCTACAAATTTTATGTCTCAAGTATGTGAACATCAAAATAAAAGAAATGGAGCAGGTGGGGAAGAAAGCTCAGTTTTAAAATAAGGATTTTCAACATCTTTGAAACTTTGCCACATGCAAGTAATGTCTCAATCAGCTGGCCACTTCAGGAGAGAGGCAGATACAGAATAAAAAAACGACTGTGTCTATCTACGCCACTGCTCCTGTATGGTAACCTCCAGAAAAGCTGAAGTTTGTGTGACAAGGCTAAGAGTTGTAATCTCTATCTTAATGAGCTAGGTAGTTTAAAATCACCCTATCTGTAAGATGCCTGTAGCAGCACAAGATATGCAGAAACCACTTCAACCACTGGAAATAATTCCCACAGAGCTTACTCTGAGGCGCCTCATATGCAATATGCACCAGACCACCTCATTTCTATCTTCTCACACTTGCACCTACCACCATGTGAAGACTTGATGGAACATTGCACTGCAAATCTTGAGATAGAAGTTAAATCCTGAAAATACTGACATTGAAGATTTTCAAATTAGTTAAGAGTTCAAACGTGAGCTTCCCTGCAGCACCTGTTGCCTAGAAGTTACTGTGAGAAGAACGCAAACTGCAGCAGCTTACACCAAAATTTAAGTTAAACCAATCAGTTCCGTTTCAACTTCAGTCCAAAGTGCAAAAATAAATACTACTTTTCCTTAAAAGGTGCTATCAGTAGTAATTAAGTCTCAGAGAACTGTTCTGCCTAAATACTCATTAAAGAACTAAGAAGCTTTCTACCTAAGGGAATTCTAAGGATGACCTGTTGTACAGTTACCTCTGCTATGTGATACAGCCCAGCTCTGATCACCAAGTTTACTTGCAATTTCTTCTATTTCAGCAAATGACAGCACAGTGCACATATTGCTAAGAGCACAGTGCGTGAGGATAAGAGTGCATCCAGATATTGCTAGTCACATTTTTGGTTTTGTCTAGTTCCACTTATGTAGTTTTTGGCCATTTAAGAGCTAATTTGACCTTGCACTTTTAACAGCATGTTTTTTCTCATTCTTGAGCTGTCCATTAGGTGTAGCAGCAGTTTTACAGTCATTGTCAGGAGCTTTTATCACTAAGAGTCTGAAAGGCTCTGTTGTTTTCCGAAGTCTCTGAACAACAACAGCATTTTGCAACTTTGCTTCCTCTAGTGTGAGTGTCTCGTCTTGCAGCTCTTGAAATGGCAGCGAAGTAGTCAGTGTGAAGGGAACACTTCCCGCTGATCCTTGATACTTCGTTATGAAGTCTCTGACATGGCTTATTCTGAGAAGAATAAAAGGAAAATGCAGCATTAGAGCACTCCAGTCCCAACACAGACCATACGCACAACACGAAACCACCACAAGGAGAGCGTGAGACACCCACTGCATGTAATAGCTGATGGTATAGAAATGAAGGAATATCCTGAAGTTCGTGATCCACTCAGGAGGCAAGCAACAAGGTTGGCATGATCTGAAAACAGTCCCAGAGAAGAAAAATGTTAAGTATCTTATTCTGAGCACTCAAATGCTTCATTATGCCTCAGATGGTAGTTACATAAGTCTACCATTTCTTAACCAGCTGGTGGAGCTCTTACCTGAGGTTTCTGTAGCCAAGTGCTAGAAAAAAAAGATGCCTCCAGTGTGTGGCTCATGTAGCAGAACCACAATAATAATAAAGAAAAAGGGGTTGCAAAAATTGTCTGGATAGCTTATGAGTTAAGTAGGACTAAATACAGTCTCCTTCTATCAAAGCAGGTGCAACAGTGAACTCATTACAGATTCAAGATGCCTGTTAAGGTGTGAAGAACCTTGCAACAAGTGAGCAAGACAGAGGTTTTGCTGTGGAAGAATCAGAATTGACCAAATTGATTAGAAAATGAAGACGATATTATTTAAAGGGGACCTACAGGAGAGCTATGGAGGGGCTCTTTATCAGGGAGTGCAGTGATAGGACGAGGAGTAATGTTTTTAAGATGAAAACGGGGAGATTTAGATTAACTATTAGGAAGAAATTTTTTACTGTGAGGGTGGTGTGGCACTGGAAGTCATGGATGCCCTATCCCTGGAGGGGTTCAAGACCAGGTTGGATGAGGCTTTGAGCAACCTGATCTAGTGCAAGGTGTCCCTGCCCATGACAGCAGGGTCAGACCTGGATGATCTTTAAGGTCTCCCTCCAGGCCAAACCATTCTATGATTCTATGACCTATACCAGTAAAATATAGTGTTAATGCCCATTCTCTGATTATGAGGCCCTGGTAGACTCTGGCTACAGGCAGACTATTAAACTCATCATTTCTCCCCCACGCACAGGATAGCCCACGGGGGTTCACTGCCTTCTGGGAATGGTCCATGACCTGAGCTAACATCTGAACCAAGCCTAGATACTGTTTAAGAAAGCGCTAGTTGCCTTGGGGGAAAGCCATCTTAACAGTTTAGCAGCCTAGACCAAATCTTCACATCTTAGCCCTATTTACTAGGACAGCATCTAATTCTTGTGCACACAGGCTTCAATTAAGAGACAGTGCTTGGTCTCACAAGCCGAGGGCCTGAAAAACCTTAATCAGGAATAAAGTTTTTGGTTGGACACTTACAGATGTTTATACGCAAGTTCATTTGGACCACAGAGTAACTCAGACAATTAGCCACCAGATACATGCTTTAGAATGAACAAGTTCCATTCCTGGCTTCACAGCTGTTGCTCCAGGGTCACACTAACTTAGCAACGGCTCAAGAAGGGACATAACTCAAGACATAGCTATATGTGCTATTGTGACAGTACTGCTCTGCTAGTTGCTTCACACTCATGTCTTCTTGATTCCCCTTACTGCAGTATTACAATGCTACCTGCACTTCTGCTCCAATGCTGTCACTTCATTGGTAATCAAGTTGTATGTGAAATAGCAATTAGTGGCACATACAATATTCCGTCTGCAAAAAGGGTAAAAGTCATCAGTTTACCCAGGCACTGCAACATACATGCTACAGGCTACTTATCTATATTTTGATTAACAAATAGTTAACAGTTTTTTGCTTCTCCACTGAAAGGAGTGCTCCACATGCATTCACAATGCTTAAGAAGATGTACTCTAAAAGGATTCCCCCTTGTTTCTTATTAGGTCACACACATATGCTGGCAAGAGGATATGTTATGAGGGAATATTTATTGCAAACTATGTCAAAAAGAGCATCATGTTAGTAAGGGGGCTGTTCTGCTTCTCAGACTTCTTTTTTCCTCCAAAAAGCACTTAGCAGCTGTTCAAGCTGCTATTTACCATGAAGAGAAAAAAGCTTCTAAATATACTTAAATGTGTGAAGCCTGGAATAATTAAAAAATTAAGCCTTCCAATGAAGTATTTACAATTAAAATAGCAATTGATCCTTCAGCAGTACATAACAGTGTTTCAATTCATACCTCAGGCCACTAACAGTAATCAATTAGTAAAAGTTACAGAAAAAGCTACAGTCATGAACCTTCAATTGCTGAGCTTTTCTTCTGACCAGTCACAAAGATACACATGACTGCAGCCTGGGTTGTGTTAAATCTATGATCACTTTCAATTGCCTCACAGAGAAGCACATGCAACAGATCCTTTCCATATGATGCCACTGCGTAGCACTGGAGTAATTTCTCAAATTTCAAATCTGAGAAAGGTCTCTAAAGACAGTAGCTCTACAATTTAAACAATTAATCCTGTTTTCTCAAAGCTCCTGCATACATATGCTGTGCTGACACCTTTTGATGTTATTCCCATTTATAAACCTCTTTGGGAACTGGAAATTTTACTAATTAAGAATTCAAACATATTGGATGCGTTCTATTCCACCCATGCTGACAAGACAGGCATGCGGGTGAAGAACCTCCCTTGCCTAGCGCACTGACTGGCCCTCCCTGAGGGGTTCCTCTGGCTCAACTCCATGTCACAGCTTCCAGCAGTGGTGCTGTCTATACCCAATGACTAGCAGGTTTTTCTACTAAGCAATTTCCTCCAGATGTAGTCATTTTCTAAGAGATCTGTCAGTTGAAAATCTGTTTCCTCTAGTAATGAGCAAAACATACACCTTAACTTCCACTAACCTTCAAAGAACTCCTACAGTTTCCTCAGACTTTCATTTACGTTCAGCTATGTGCTGACCATTAACACAAGTTCATATTCCTCTTCTGCTCCTCTGTCTTGTCAGCTAAAAGACAATTTCTCAAAAAAATTGAATGCAGGTGTTCTAGGTAGAGCTGAACAGCTGTCCAATGTTAAGTGAACTGAGGAGGCAGACTACTCACAGAAATTAGAGATTTATTATGCGTACAGGCATAGGACAAACAGTTCAGATGTAAATACATATGACAGTGCTAAAATAAATCTTACCTGTGTGAAACATTGAATTTCTGAATTATTCTTTCCCCATCAGCTAACCAGATCTGGATGTTAGTGATAGGCTCCAAATCATTTAGGGGTACTAAAGGCAGGTGTATTTTGTTGTCAGCTCCCTGATGATCATCTCTTACTTTAGAGATTATCCTTGGAGTAGCACTGAAAAGAAAAGCCATATGAGGTTATGCCTTTTGTGTAGGTCTGTAAGCCTGAACCTCCCTCCACTTCTGGAGCTTTCTGACCAGCTTCAGGGTGCACTGATGACTTTTTTTTTAAAGAAATATAGAAACAGTGACATAAATTTCACCTAATTTTTTTAACCATACACTAATACTTCATCATGAAGACTTCAACATGCTAAATAATTTGTTTGTTAGTGTTAAATATTTTTACAAGATGGAAGGGAACTTAAATATCAAAGGATTAAATATGAATACACAAGAGATGAAACAGTCTGAAGAATCTTCATGCATTTTTTTGTACTCTAATCACACAGGTGAAACTAAGGAGCTTGAGTACTGAATTTGCATACTCAAAGTTAATTTTCACCATAATGTGATTAAAGTAATTCAATTTAACTGAATGTTGTTAGCCTTGATTTAGACTCTAGCATCACCTATTTCAGCTTAGAAGCATTACTCATCTATCAGAGGAATTGATTTAATGTGAAAATCCAGGCTGAGGCATACAGCACTTGGATTTTGATTTTTTTTAAGGCACTCTCAACAGACAGCCCTACCATAAAGGCACAGATTCATAAAATGACTTAACAGAATACAGGGATCTCAGTCCAAGTGCGTGGTCTTAAAAACAGTAAATTATTGGCAAAAATTTTGATTCTGAAGAACTATCTAGAGCTTAGTGCTTCTTTAAGGACTACGCTTGTTCAACATGTACTGTTTAAGTCATCAAAAGGCCTGAATCCAAGGGGGACATCCTCAGTCCATGTGAGTATAACCAGATGTTTGCTTGTAAAATGATAGCAGTGATTTACGGAGTTACTATTTCTTCTCTGGGCTCAGCTGTGGTCACTGACAACACGAACACTTCATGACGGTTTGTAAAACAGCTTTCTCTTTGCACAGATAATTGATGACTTACTGTTTCTTGAGAGAAGTCAGTAACCAATGACCATAGAATCAGTCTTGAGAATACTACATCTGCTTCACAGACAAAGCCCATCCTTACATTCTTGTACATGTGTTTAACCATAAAACAGAAAAGTCATAGCAAATTTATGATCAAAACAAAGATGGCTAATAACGTAATAGCGTCAAGCTAATAAAACTAGAGTCTTGAGCTCAAGAACTCCTCAGTTTAAGGTATTTCAAAAGCTTTTATCACCCACTGCCTAGTTAAGCGCCATAACTTCTAGGCTATCAGGAGAATCAAGGAACCTCATTCCCAAGCAAGTGATAGGAGATGTTCACTGCAAGTGGAGGCAGATGAGAGGCACAGAATTAGCTGTTTGCATTACAAAGAAATCAGTTCGGGCACAAGAACTTGGGACTAACAGAGTCCAAGAGGAACACCTGTAAAGTACCCTGGTACTCCAAGTACAGGTGATTTACTATAAGCCACCTGCCTCTACTGATTTACTTATCTCACATCCAGCTTCTATTCATGCTTGACCTCAACACAAAATAAAGTCTAATTGCCCTCCAGATCTGGAAAAACACTTGAGCACCAGCAAGATAATATTAACAGTCTCAGGAGCAAAGCAAAACCAAAAAAGTCATACTTCAGTCCAACAATGACCAGCTTTCGCTGTGGATGTTGGTTCCAGGTTCAGATACTGAAATACAGGTGTTTATGTGTGAGCCAGCTGGGTCCAGTACAGTGGAGGCTGGAGAGGCAGTCAACCATGCTGGGTGTATGGCTTAGCCTGGGTTGAACTACATTTTAGCCCATCAGTCACAGCTGTAGTCCAGAAAACTGTCTCACAAGGACACATATTTCAGCGCCATTCTCAAACCGACTTCCTCATAGTCATGTCTCTGAACTTGCTGTAGGCATCAATGGTTCCTTCAACAGCAAGCACACGTGAAACTGAAAGTAACACATTAAGCTAAGCTGCAAGAGAAAGTCAGAACATCTATATTCACCAAGGTTTAAAGAAATTCTATACTTAACTTTGCTCCTGTAGAGCTGACAGATAAAGCCACCTAGTGGTGAGAGCTTTGACTAAAGCCACAAACCAAGAATTTAAATCTCTTATTAGTCCTAAAGCAAAGTATTATCACCCCTTTTAAATGCTTATTCCTTTTATAAGATTATCAAAAGAAGATGTAAGTAATGATCGAAGAGACATAAGAGCCTCCTGTCCATTTCCTGAAAAGAAAAAGCCCAAGGGTTACCTATGAGGCCCTACCCTGACTAATGGTTAAGAAGCTTGACACACAATGTTTTACCCTAATGAGGTTATACAGCAAGCCCGCTTTGCTACAAGGGATTTCAGTCAATAGTTTGATTAGCATGCTTCTGAGGCAGTCTTTAAAATGCATTGATAAGCTTAATGGAAAAGCGCAGTTGCAAATCTTATTATAGTCCCAAACTATAAAATGCAGCTGAACAAGGGTAGATAAAACTGAATTCACCTATTAGTCACATAGGTTCATAAAGTATTACTGGAAAAGTATGGTAAGTCTCATTTGCTTCTTCTGTGCAAAAAGGGAGAGGATCAAACTCACATGAGTTACACCAACAAACACATAATTTCTAGTTCCTCCATTTTTCCTCCAAGAAAAGTTTTAAATAGCCAGTCAACAGACTGATTCATAATAGTTCAACCATCATATAATCCACCTGGGAACACTGACAGAAAATAAAAAAAATACTTATCAAATAAGGAAAATTTTAGCTAGGTCACAAGGTGAAGTAAACTGTTCAGTCATTTGCCTCTCATTTATGATTAAGTACACAAACGCAACTGCGGAAAGGCAGGTCTATAGAATAAAACTCATTAGAGGTCTCAGGCAGCATTGCTATTTCCCCAGAAAGCTTTTCTGCTGAAAGAGTAGCATATGCATGCAATGGACATTTATTAACATCAGGAAGGGAGCACTAATTTAAGGAGTAAGACCCCTTAAGGCTTGTGTTTCCAACATCAACAAAAATATTTACTCTTCTTTAAAGAGAAGGCTCCAACAGCATAGCACTGAACAGACTAAGAGCAGGAGAAGAAAAAAAAAAAGGGCATTTCATCCAGTCCATAAAGAAGAAAAAAGCTGAGGAAGTTGTAGGATGTCTCAGGCATGCAAGACCAATCAACTGAAATTCACAGAATAGCATATTTCCAGAAGCTAACTTGCTTATTGGGAAGCAAGATCATTGCTTGCTGTAGGCATGACAGAGCACAAGCAACTGAACAACCTACCACTTAGCACTGGCTAACAGCAGAAACTCAGTACACTGAATCTTTTTGCTTTTGCTATATACAGGTCTATTTGTAGACAAAAACAGGGTTAAGTTCTGGACCCATTTGTTCAGGATTTCAGTGCTACCAAAAGCAAGACTTGAAGCATCTCAACTATCTCTCAAGGGAAGATTCTCTCTATTGACTATATCTACTCAAGCATTTAGCAAGTGAATGGACTGTGCTACAGAAACAGATGAAACTGATAAAACAGACACTTGCTTCTCTGAGGCAGCCTGCAACCACTCATCCTTTACCGTTATCAGTGTCCTGCTCTGTACACTATAATCTTCTTCTCCTGCCTCATCTGTTTTTACCCAGGTCACACTTTCTGTCAACACAAGCACTGGGCCTTAGCAGCAATCCTTTTCCACTTAATCAAAACAAGCTGTTCACTTAAGTTTTAGCCACAGTCTACCAACACCAGTTGGCAGGTTACTAAACAGTCCCACCTGTGAAGGTTTCCTCTAGGCTCCTGGTCTTACACGACAGGGATATGTGAAGCAGATGTGGCAGGAGTGAGTAAAAGTCACAAAGATCAAATACGTGAACTGGCCTGCCCCTCTGCAAGAGCCTTCCAAACTACAATCCTGTCTGGTTATAAATCAAGTCCAGTTTTAGCATTGGCATTAGTGGCTGACCCTCCCCAACCACAAGAGAGTCACAGAATAAAGGCAAGAGGATCACTATAACACGATAAAATGACTTATTGCAATAAACTCATGATTCAATAGTGAAGAATTTTAAGGGAACGTAAAATAAACTCTTACTTCTTCAGTCCCCTTTATAGGATTGTCATACTCCCCTCCCATTACAAAAAATACTGCATATACAGCTTTAAGCCAGATTCCTTTCTCTTAAATGACAGCATAGAAGAGCCTTCCCCCTTTCAGCTGGGAAGTTCAGCTAATACAGAGACCTTGAGCAAAGACAGCCAACAACATCCTGGCTGTATTAAAAGGAACACAGTTTGTGGGATCTGATTATCCTCTACACAGCCCTCATCAGACACACTTAAATACTGCATTCAGATTTGGTACTCAAACTAAAAGATGTCGGTGAACTGTGGAGGGCCATAGGCTGGAGCATTCATCCTATGAGTAAAGGCTAGAGGGGCTTGTTCAGCCCCATCTGGTCAAGAGAGTGTAGGGGGGACACCTAACAGCAACTTGCCAGGGTCTATGGGAGGTCATCAGAAGGAGGGGGCCAAGCTCTTCATGGTGGACATAAATTGAAACAAGAGATTTTCAGACTGGATATAAGGAAAAATTTCTTTCCCACTGAGGTAGGCTGTGTAGCTTCCATTCTTGCAAGATTTTGAGGCCAACTGGATAAAAGCCTGAGCAATCTCATCTGTTCCCACAGCTGACCATGTTTTGAGCAGGAGGTTGGATTAGAAAACTGTAAAGATCACTTCCAACCTTACGAGACCCTTTACCACAGGTATTGAATCATAGAACATGTCAGACTACTCACCTTCCTAATCTGTAACCGTGTCCAGAAAAGGGATGAAACATTGGCTTTTTTGATGACAAATACACTTTATCTTTTTTATCTTCCACTTTCACGTGTACCTCCTCCTTATCAAAAACTTTTTGTAGCTCAAAAGGCAGTTCCCTTAAGAAAAAAAAGAGAGTCAGAAAAAGAACTACTACACTGTTTTCAGTAAACAGAATAGATTAATGATTAGCACCTGTTCTGTGTTTATTCTTTCAAGGATGATGCTTTAAAAACAACTTCACAAGTGTTTACTGAGTTATGCTAAATGCTTGACACAACAAATTCAAGTTCCAGAACTGCGAATTAACTAGAAAGTGAACAATAAAAAAGACATCACACAAGTTGCTGTGAATGATGTTCAAACTCAGCAATTATCACTCCGAAGTACACAATCTGCAGGAAGTTCAGTATTGCCATACACTGCTGCAAAAGGTTCAATTATTTTATCCCCGTAGTAAAACAAGAAAGAAAAAGACAACTGGCTTTTAAAGAACTGAGTCTAGACATAATGTGTTTAATTACAAATAAATGTGAATCTCAGCTATTAAAAATCAGATCATCACTAATAGCTACACTCTTTACTGCAATAGCATCACCTCAATAATGCTTTATTTGCACTACGCAGAATACAACAATACAACAATGCCTTTGTCTGTGAGCTCTGATGCAGATACTACGTTTTCAGGTGGTGGGGCTCAGCTGGCACAGGGGCTGTACTAAGTGCTTCTCTACAATCAACAATTATGTAGGAACCATCTTGTTAATTAGCGACTTCACAAGCAAATGGTAGAAGAAAGGTGGCAAACTTTTGATGCATGCTCACGAAGAAAGCAAAGGGCTTTAAACAATGCAGTTAAACTGCTATTACAGCTAACACAAGTGACAGCCACAGAGGAGAAACAGTGTAAAATTAATACTTTTGATGGGCTAGCAAAGCAGGGAAAAGGCAGCAAATACAACGGCTTAGTAATTTCACGTACTTGAGAGTTATTAAATTGTATTCTCTTCTCCATTTCTATGGGGTGAGGAAACAGACTACAAATTAAAGGCTCAAAATTATGCTGGTTTGTACGGTCAACCTGCTCTTCTAAAGCAACACTGCAAACAGCAGCAGAAATCAGGATAGCATGCTAATTTTCAATGGGGCGATAAAAGTAAGAGTGCTATATACACAACTGAAATACCAAGTTTGTGCTATGAAAATTGTCTAAAATTTAAAACTGATCAGTTTCTTGATATTACATGGAGCACCCGTGCTCATTTAAGGCTTTTCATCAATAAAAAGAAAACAAAGACCATAAAACCAGAAATGCACTTATGCATTTAGTTTGTTAGTCAAAGTACCATTTAATCAGTAGCTCTTACTGGGACTCTGATTTATTCTTTATTTCATCCTGCACCTGCTGTGCCCCCAACCAACACTTGCTTTTATCTACTTCATCAGCTACGGTATAACTACAGCAACTGAAAGCTGCACTAAACCTGTTGATGTTAAAACAGCCATTAGCACTGCAGGTATTGAGACAGACAGTGGTCTAAATTCCTACAGGGCTACTGCAGTGCAGCAAAGTCAAGCAGCTATGTAAAAAATTTATAGCATAAGCTAAGTGCCATCCAAACCACATTAACTGAGCCTGACTAAGAATATGAAACTCACCCTTTTTTAATGGAGTCCAAGAACTGCTGATTTGCAACATCAGTGTAGCTCCTAAGTTCTCCATCGTTTACCGTAAACCCATTTTTCCAAAGTTTAACGATTACATCAGCCTATAAAGTAAGAACAATTCTCATTATAGCACTAACATAAAGCAGCTTGGTATACCCACAGTACCCTGTGACTGTAAATCATCCACTGCATGGACTAAAAATACTGAGAGATGGCTCGATATAATCTCTTTCGGACCTGTGCCAACAGGCTGAGCAACTGCAAGGGGTGAGTGGCATTTCAAAGTATCTCGTGTCAATCAGGGTTAGAAATAAACCTTCCCCCAATCATTTTGCCTTCCCAGGTCAAGAACACTCCTTCAATTCAGCAGGAGAGAAAAAAAAAAAAAAGAGCTGGAAGATCCCAGCCAGCTGCAGCTCTTCAAGAGCTAATTTGAGAGCACACATGCCTGGTGTTGGAACACCAACTACCAGAATAGTCCAGCTGGGGATTTATTAGGGCAAAGCCTTGTTCTGATCATTCAGGAGGGCTTTCTGAGCAAAGCACTGAGAGACTGCACATACAAGCCTTTCTATCAGCAAGTATCAGAACATCTACTTTGAGACAACCATACATTCATGCTACCCTGAAATTCCTGGATATATTCAAAAGTTTAGCATTAGGGGAATAAAAAAGGAAACACAGAGTAATTCATTAACTTTGTCAGAGAACAGCCACTACTTCAACTTGCAGCCTTCACACCGTTCACTGAAATCTCTCCAACTTTAACATGGATATATTTGGGATTGCATTTTCCTATTTATGCATCATGTCATTTAAGGTAGCATACGGTCATCCAAGGTCTGATCCCTGAAACAATGTTATCTTGCCAGATCCTTGAGGGTGAGGTATATGAAGCATGTATAAAAGCAGAATTCATCTCAGCTGGAAACTAGTTTGAACTAGGCTTGATAGGACTTGACAATTTTCCCTTTTCTTTTTTGCACAGTTCAACTTGTTAGAATATGACTGCTACCTAAACACATAGCACATGCAAACTGCTGAATAAAATTCCTTTTCTTTTGGTTGCGTAATCTGTCAAAAAGGTACCTAGCACTCAGCAAGATTAGATTTCTCTAACAAGTCTTGTGTCTCATGGCACGAATGCACATGGAAAGAGTTTTCATCATGGGAAGATTTCTCTACAGTGAGCCAGTATGCAAGTTTAAGATGGACTAATTATTCCACACCAACTTCTCATTTAGACATTGACACAAGTATTGCCACAGAACAGTGTTTAGAACTGCAGTTTAAGGTACTGATCCTGACACTCCCTTTCTCCCAGACTCAGCTAGGGATTCATGGATGTAATTTCCATCAATGTCCACTACAAATTTCTCCCCGACATCTTTGTTCTATGTGGCTTTTTCTCTAGCCCTTCCTAGTCTTTGGAGAGTAATGAAAAAGTATGGAAAGGACAGAATCACTGAGATACAAATCCATACTAAACATCCCATTTCTATGACTATACAGATAAGAGCAATGAAAATAAATGGGTTATGCCTCCGCATAAAAAGGCTGCAACTCTTAAACCAACTTCTTATGTAATAGTGCTTGGCATTCCTTGCATCTCATGATCAGCTCACTCTCCTTACTAATAAAGCTGAAGTGCATTAGTAAGTCCTAGAACAACACTGAAACCTCTATAAAACAGTAAGAGCCAGAAGCATAGGCCTGATTGACTAAGAGACGGGAGACTGTTCCTACTGTTGTATGAATTGTGTTTGCATTTATTTACAGGTGTACTGGATAAGACTACTGCACTTCTTTTCCAGGATACTCCTGTACTGCTATTGTGTTAAACGTGAGTATTTTTTTTCTTCACCACCTACCTGGTTCTTGACTGTAGTTGGGGGCATACAGATAGCACCAACCTTCTGAGCTTCTTCAAAAAGGCTATCTACCAAGTAGTCACAGCTTGGTTCTGCACCACGCAAAATCTGATCATCGGTTCCTGATTTACACACCCTGCAAACAAAGACATAAGTAAAAGTGATGCCTCAGACAACACATTAGAAGACAAGAAGTTACCCTTAAAGTCCAGTACTAAGAGGAGTAAAAGCTGTGCTCCCCTGCATTCAGTTTACTCAGTTGTTACAAACCACCAAGTCAACTTCGTGTTGTGCCTCTTCTAGAAACTGCTTATGAATCTCTTCTACTATGAAACTTCTACTATTTGTACTTCAGAAGTACAAATTAAAGAATGACAATAGAAAAGGTCAATTCATCTATGCAAAAGCCTCTAAAATTGGTATCAGAGCAAAGAATGTAAGTTAGATGATTCATACTTCTAATTCAGACAATCATATATTTAACTGCATGCAGGCCTCCCTTAACACGATACAGGCTTGGGTAACCTCCTTTGCCATAAGCTTTAAAAACCACATATAAGAAAATCGTCCTAGGATTTACTCCACCACCCTCTCTAGAACCTCCCCATTCACGGCACCATCAGAATCACCACCACTGTCTTTGGAAGTATATTAGAGAAACTGAAGAAAAACTGACTCAATATCACTTGAGCACACTGAAGAAATACAATAAAAGACTTCAGTACTTTGGGACTGACAGACTATTAAAAAAGATGCATCAACTGCATCTTTTTACAAAACATTTTCTATGTGACAGGATCTTCTGCTGGATTTTCACCAATCAAAATTCAGAAATATGCAACCTGAATGAATGATTCTCTTTCAGTTTAGGTTCTTTGCATCGTAAGAGGATTATGCAGCTTTTGGTAAACACTACAGGAGTTATTCCTATTGGAGATTCAGAATAGTCTATTTTAAGCAATTCAGAAAGAAAAAGTGCCAGCTCCTGAAAAATATCCAGTTTTACATAAAACTCTGCATTGAATTCAAAAGCAGCAATGCTTACTTGAATGCTAATTAGGTAAATTTGCATAAAAAAGCATTGTTTGCTGTGCATTTATGCAACACTAAGAATTCCTACAGATTCACATCTTTAAACAAAAGAAAAACCCAACGACATTAAAGAAGAAGTTACAAAAGTACTCTGTGTCCATATTAGTTTTCTAATAGAACAAAAGAAACTTGAAGTGTTACTCTAGGTATTCACTGTGCTTTACCTCAGAAACATAACGGGAAAACCAAACACCTCAGTATCAAATGCACAGTGAGTTAGCAATTTGTAAGGCTGCATTTCCATTTTGAATAAATATATTTACATAGATTCTTGCATCTAGGAAACATTCCAGGTATTTGAAAAGTCTTTCAGCAAAACAATATATATTTCTTAGAAAACTCCAGTATATGTGGAGCACAGGGATACAGAAAAAATTTAATTTTAAAATTTAACATAAAGTTTGAAAAGTCATGACAGGAGAGACAAACAGCAAAAGGAACGGAAGAAGGAAAAAGAGGAGGGGGGAACTGGCACCTACCATTCTTTGTTTACCATTTTGATACTGTCCATGTCTTTCATTCTGGTGCTTCGCCTATTCAGGAAAAAAAGAGAGGTTAAAAAAAAAAACACAAAAAAAAACAACAGAAAAAAACCACAAAAAACCCAGTCAGACAAAATGCCCCGGCACACTTTGCCTCCTTTTGTATCTGAAATGCTCTTTATAGTTTTTCCTGCATTGATAATACATTTAACAAGAAACCTCAGCCACCCCCCCCACCAAGTCTCCAGATGGTTCTTTGTTTTCCTGCAGTTTCTAATTTAATGACACATGAACCATGCACAGGTTTCAGACATTCAAAAGAAAGATTACTTTTTCATAAATGTACAAAATATATTCCAAAATAATCATGTTAATTTAAAAGAAATACCTAAGCCAGGAAAGAATTTCACATTCCTTTTCTGAGCAGCACAATTTAAACTCCCCTGATTTTTCACAACACTACGAGACAGGTGGAGAAAAACTGCACTGCCACTGCAGGCATTCTAATGACCTTCATCTTAACAGTGTACATTATTGAAAGGTGCAAGATTTCTCATACTGCAACATATTTGTACAGCATCACTGAAACTGTGATTATCATTTCTGGTCTACCATTTAGCTGGAAAGAAAATCCTGGATCTGCAAGTTCTAAATATACTACAGGATTAGTCTGTCAAGTGCACAGAAATGAAGAATGCCATACTGATCTCATTAGACTCACTTCTGAGCTCTCTGAAAAAGTTATAGAAAGTCAGAGATGCCCAAAAATCACCCTTAAAAATAAAATCAATCTAAAATTAAACAAACCCCGAGGGGAACACAATTTTTTTAAATTGCAACTGTGTTTAAAGAGCTATTCCTGAAGATTGCAGGGGGGCTGGAACTAGGTGATCTTTAAGGTCCCTTCCAACCCAAATCATTCTATGATGGGTACAGGTCACACAGATCACGACCTGCTCCTAGCAGGTTTTAGCCATAATATTATGTAGGGCTTTTAGAGAACATCAAACTAAGCAGTGACAGCCATCGCGCTCTTGAAAAACTAGTATGCACAGCTAGACTAAAATAAATTTTAAATAGTCTAACAAGACAGAGAGATTAGTGGGCAACAACATTCACTGAAGCACTAAAAAAATCCTAAAACTTCCTCAAGTATTCAGTTATTCAGTACTAATTCCTGTTCCTCAGGAGGCTGGTAGTGGTATTCTTTCATCTTTAAAGTTAAATGCCTGTGAGATGCTTTCTGTAGAAACATGTATAAGCCTTCAGAAAATCCCCATAATGAAAAAAAAGATTCACTCCATATGTCTATAACAGGCTTTGAAGCTTACGCAGCCTTCAATTTAACCAATTCTGTTATGCATTAGGTCAAAACATTATGCTTAGCATACCTGTGATGTGTCACACAAGATGCTGTATAGTCTTTTTTTTTTCCATCCTCACAAATGTTCTGCGAGAGCATTATACGTATCAGACAAGCCTGTGCTAGTTCACTATGACCTTATGAGCGTATCTGATCACTGTACTTGGAACTCTGTACCCACAATTTGAAAAAAAGAACTTTTAGTATCAAGTAAGTACAGTGAACTTAACAATGCTTCAAAAAACGTGATTTTTCAAACTTCCCCCAAATTAAGTTTTAGCACACTTTAGCACAAAGTAATTTTTGGTTGGTTGTATTAGGATGCTTATCTTCTAAACTTCCACTGTTTAATAATGTGCATCCCAAAGCAGCAAGAGCCATCTGCTTTTGTTGATTTCCTCTGACTTGCCATCAGCACTGCTAAAAAGAGACAGACACAATGAAGCAGCTCTTCAAATTAATTCTTTTGCTACATTAGGCTGGCCTCAAATGTGCACGAACAGCATTCAAAAATGGTCAACTGTGAAAGTCACTGCTCCTTCTAAAGTACAATACCAATTACACTTAGAGGAAACATTTGCGTTAATACATTAAGGTAAATATATCAGGCCATGGATGTTTATTACGATCAAAAAGCCATTAGGAAATAGCACTGCCAGCCCTTCAGCTCAGCACGCCAGCCCAAGAGCACAAGCAACCTCTCCCACCAACTTCTGACAGACATCCCTTGATGTTACTTTATGAGTTTTGTGTCCATGACAAGAAGCAGCATAGAACTGAACTTCCACCTCTGGAAATTTATAAAGAGGAAGAAGCCGGAGCTGTCGGCAGCCCACCACAGCTCCATCTGGTAACTGCAGTAGCATGCTCCCGGCCTTTCCCAGAAAGGAAACAACCAGCTCTCACCTACACCATTACACACACACTGATTTCAGCAGATTTTGTGTGCTCACACATCCTGTTATTTTAATGCACAAAAACTAAAACAGAGACTTGCCTTTGATACCTTCCTTGATCTGAAGGGCAGATACATGCAAGCACGCACAGCTGCCTTCCCCACAAAAGTCTGGCTTATGAACTTTTCTAGAGAGCGAACTCCTGAAGTTGGGAACTGTTTACTGCAATCTCTCACGGCACCACACAGAAACGATGACTGAGAACCTAACAGTTTCACCTGACAGCGAAACAAGCGGGTAGAGCAGAAGGCTAGTTGGCTAGAGCACAAACTAAAAGCAAGACAAGCATCAAATCTAATGGCCTGGACGTGGCTGATGTGCTCAGGTAACAACCACTACACAATTGCTCTCTCTCCTGCTGATGAGTAGGTGATACAAGAAGTAGTTACTATTACAAAAAGTGGAATATTTTGATTTAAGCTAAAGAAGAGTTAAGTTTCATCAAAGTAATCGTATTTTTTGAAAGTTAGAATATCCCTCTGACAGCATCGTTTTTATAGCTTTTTCAAAGTGTTTTTACAGACACTGTTCTTTGAGAAATGACAACGTCTTGTGTTAAATATGATACGTGCTGAACAGATGTGTCTTCTACAATCACCTCTGCTTGCAGGCTTTCCTTAACTAAAACGTGAGGTCTGCCAGAGTGCTGGCTCCAATGCTCCAATTAGCAAGAGATTTGGTTGTTGTGAAGTTCGTGATAACATTAAAATTAGCCCTTGGAAAACAACAGAATATTCATAAGATTTCTGGGAAAATGTATACATTATGCATGTAAGCGGGAAATATATTCTGTCCCCAGTGCTTGTTTCATTATGCATGACCGATGGAAATCATTCCCTCGTAGAATCCCTTGGTTGGAAAAGACTTTCGAGATCATAGAAGCCAACCGGACCTGTCCACTACAAAACCACATCCCTGAGCACTTCATCCAGCCGTCTTTCCAACACCTCCCTGGATGGTAACTCAGGCACCTCCCTGAGCAGCCCATTCCAGCGCCTGACAGCGCTTTTGGTGAAAAATTCTTCCTCATGTGTAATCTGAACCTCCCCTGGTGCAACTTGAGGCCATTCCCTCATCGCCTGCCACATGGCAGAAGAGACCAGCGCCCACCTGGCTATGACCTCCTTTCAGGCAGTTGCCGAGAGCACTAAGGGTCTCCCCTCAGCCCCCTTTTCCCCAGGCTAAACAACCCCCCGTTGCCTCACCGCTCCTCCTAAGACTCGTGTTCACGCGTTCAGCGCTGAAATAAAGGATGCTCCCTTTCTAAAACTCCAAACCCGAGTCTTAGCGAGTTTATTTCCCGGCATTTTCGATACCTGAGCACCTTAGCAAGAACCGCTCCCGGAGCCGGCAGCACCACGGCGCTCCCCACGCGCGGGCTCTTCCCGCCCAGCCGGCACCCCGCGAGGGACTTTCAGCGCCGGTGAGGCACTAAGCGGCGGAAGGCGGAGGAGCGAGCGCTCAGGGTGCCCGACACCGGGGCCGCGCCGGTGCGGACCCCCCGCCCCCCCCCGCCCTGCCCTCACGCTGAAGCGGGGGCAGCGGGAAGGCTCGGCTCACCTCTCCCCCTCCGCCCCCGCTGCGAAGCCCCAGCCCCGGCCGGAGCTGAGGGAGCAGCGCTCTCCCCGCACGCACTCACCAGGCCGTCCCAGCGCCGGCTCCCCCGCCGCCGCCTCCAGGGTCCCGCGCGCCACCGCGCACGCGCGGCTGCAGCGGCCGGGGCAGCCGGTGCCCCCGCCCGGGCCGGGCCGGGGGGGCGGGGCCTCGCCCGCCATGTCGGGGGGGAGGGGGGAGGGGGGCGGAGTCGTGCCCCGCCGGCCCGTGGGGAGTTGCGCTTATGTGGGGGTGCTGAGGAGCTGTGGGTCAGGTGTTAAACAAAGGCACCGCTGGTCAAATGGATTTCATACGCTCATAGAATGGTTTGAGTCGGAAGGCACCTTAAAGCCCATCCAGTTCCAAGGTCGCTGCCATGGGCAGGGACAACTTTCACTGGATTATGGAGTCATAGAACTGCTCGGTTGGAAAAGATCTTTGAGATCATCAAGTCCAACCATACCTGTCTACTACTAAACCATATCCTTGAACACCTCATCTGCCCTTTTTTTAAAAAAATGACCCAACCACCTACCTGACCAGCTGTGCCAGTGCCTGACAACCCTTTCAGTGAAGAAATTTTTCCTGATGTCTAATCTGAACATCCCAGCCTTCCATAAGCTCTATCCCATGTCTCTAGCCAGGTAACTAGTTTCTTTCTCCAGCACTGCCAGGCATGGGCTTTTTCAGCTCCCTTTATACACATAGGGATCATCCTTACCACTGTAATTACCAACATAAAGAGAGAGCCTTGAACACTAACAGGGGGATCTTCCAGTACTTCAAGGGGGCTACGAGAACGCTGGGGAGGGACTTTTTGCAAGGGCATGTAGAGATAGGACAAAGGGGAATGGCTTTAAATTGGAAGGGGGAAGGTTTGCATTAGACATTAGGAAGAAATTCTTCACAATGAGGGTGGTGAGGAATCGGCACAGGTTACCCAGGGAAGCTGTGGATGCCCCCATCCGTGGAGATGTTCAAGGCCGGGTTGGATGGGGCCTTGAGCAGCCTGGTCTGGTGAGAGGTGTCCTTGCCCATGGCAGAGGTTTTGGAACTGGGTGATCTTTAAGGTCCCTTCCAACTGAAACCATTCTATGATTCTGTGATTTTGTGTGGCCTTGTTAGCAGTGCGAATGCAGTATATACAGACAGCACCTTGTAAAGAACAGATTCTACAGCAAAGTGGGGATCCAGCAAGAGCAGGAGGAGTTCTGGGGGGAACCAGTTCTCCACAGAGCATTCAGTTACTGGATTTGCACAGGCCTTTTTGAACATTACTGTACAACTTTTGTCAAGTTGAGGGCAGGGGGCAAAATGTCCAGGTGGGAACCTGGTGCAGCCGTCACCCTGTGACGGGTGGACAGGGCTCTCCGATAGGCCCGTGGGTGTCCCTGCAAAGGCAGGTTTCTTCTGAGGGACAAACAAAAGGCAGAGATGATGTGTGTGTACACAGGCACAAAAAGTGGCATTCAGCCAGCATCCCCTACAATGGAGAACAGGCCTGGTGTCTTGGTTACACCTCTGCCATGGCCAGGAGCTGTCTCCGCTCTTTGTCTCTCCAGTCCCATGTACGTGGCAGTAACAGCCACACACTGAACCCTTTGGAGATGAGGAATGCCTCATTGTGCAGAAGGGACTAATGAAGGACGAGTGCTGACATATGTGAAAAGGAGCTCTGCCGGGGCCTTGCAGGGAGGACAAAGGAGCAGCGCAGTAGCTGGAAACCAGAACTCCCAAGGGTACCATAAGAAGGAAAAAGCAGGACAGGACCGTCAGGGAATCTCTGTGCCCTGTGCTGAGCAGTGCTAGGCTCTGGCAGTGCTCAGTGCTATCCAAAGGATCAGCCTGGTGGAGTGCAGCCAAAGCAAGGACCCTCTGGGATTCACAGCATGCACCTGCGTGCTTTTTAATAAAGGTTTTTTTTTTCAGTAATTAACGATGCACTGTAAAACATTTAGAATTAACACAAACTGAACAGCCACAACTAGCTAATTCACTTTATTTAATGGCAAATCCACTGTGAATTTACAAGTGCAATCAAAGCTAATTCTAAAAGCAAAGGTAATACTTCATTGACTGTCTCCTCTTCTGTCCCTGCAATCCCTTAATTGTAACAGTTAAAATCATATTCTTCAAAAACACATAAAGATGATGCTTAGTCACAGAGTTCTGTGAAGGTGAGGAACAGAAGTAAAATCTGGCCTGTGACAGTTGCAGTTTCTTCCTCTTTGTCATGTACATCACACTGCACTAAACCTTTTGAAGGCAGTTTGGATAAATTATTGGATGACATATAACTATATATTCTGCCTATGAATCTTCAGGGAAAATATTAAAAAAACCTTACCTTTCTTTTGGTGTAAAACTCATTCAAAATATTGATTTCTGAGATTCTCCCTCATTTTGTTTAAAGTTTTAAATAACTTCGAATTTTTTGATAGAGGTACTTGTTTCTTACAAGCATTACTTCTTAAATCTTTCCAGTGAGTTTTTTTTTTAAATACACACTCACAAACAAATATTGTACCACTGTTGAAATGTTTAAGGAATTTACAAAGTTCTTGGTAAAACTTCTGAAGGTTGTTCTGCAATGCTGGACTGTTTTATATTTTCTTTCAATACTTTAAGTACATTGTCTCCATTTCATTAAACACAGAAGCTGAGTAACGTGCATAACCCTTAGTTGGAGGGCCTTTCAGCAAAAACTCTGTAGACCCAAAGGTAAGCACAGAAGGAGGAAAGATTGGACTTACCTGATGCAGGCTTCCCAACTGCAATCACATATTGATTTAGATGATGAGGTCTATTACTGGAAATTGGAGTACAGCTGGAGACATGCTGACCTACTACAATAGGAATCAGTGTCCTAGTGAATTTAGTGGTTTCTTAAAAGCTCTTCTAAGTACAGCTGTTCTCCCTCAGGACTGAAACTATTGACAAAGCATAAGAGAAAGAAAAATCTTAAGGGAGCTATAACTGTGTTTTCAACTCCAGTATAATGTAAAAAATATTTTTTTTCTTAAAAGCTGGAAATTTTCAAGTTAGAGTGTAGTTACAATAAAGACATTGCTAAAATCCTTTTAGACTCTGCATTTCCTACAGCTTATTCTCTGGCAGTACATGAGATGAACATGTGTGGTGAATAGAAGCAAACAGCCCAGGCTGAGTTCCCTGAAAAAACTCCAGCAGGGTATTCATGAGTTGAATACAACCATCTCATGCCCCCTTTGTCAGGACAGATTAGATGTACTGGCACGGAAGACAGTAGCAACCCCTGAACTTGTTATATAATGTAGGAGTGAATCTCCCTGTTGACAAAGTAAAGCAGTGTTTTAGCTGTCACCACCCATCCCATCAAGGTCACAGAAGAATCAGTGTATGTAATGTATCTAAAAACAAGCAGAAAATTAATTTTGAAAGGATATTTTTAAACTATATATTTAACAAGGTTTACCTGTGCCAGAGGAAATCATCAGCTACCTATAATTAAATATAAATGCATCAGCTGTATTGATTGACCTTAACCTGAGATAGCAGTTGTTGCCTGAAGCCTTTTCTAAGTGTATGCATACAGAGCTGGGACAGAATGGGAGGGAAATGGGACTGTGAAATAAATAGAACAGAATCTGGTTATTCTGTATTTCGCAATTCCATTGACAAAGACTGCATGTTCCTCTGCACAGTGTTGTTTTCCTACATGCTCCTTGCAGGAATATTAAACCTTGTAGCCTGCCACACAAGGAGCTTAGCTTAAGGAACCAGTGTTTCTGGAGAGTCAGTTATGCAATGGAAAAGCAAGTCATTATTTTATAGGAGATGTCGAGTGAATCAACATTCATGAAGAGAGTGTTACCCCCATGCAATGAAAGGGGTATCCACACATGCTGCTGGGCTCCTGGGCTGTAAATCCACAAGAAAAGTGAATATAGCATCAATTTTAAAAGTAGTGTGGAATGCATAAACCCATGAAAAATGCAAGACAGCTTGAGCAACTGTTTGTGCCAGATAACACACATTTGGAAATAACATATGATGTGAATTCTGAAAGACAGTCTTAAGTAAAATAACAATGATGATATGGTAGTGTGTTTATGAGACCATTCTTGGCTCTGTAACAAGAAAGCATACTTCTAAAGCTAAGACTGTGAGGACTAGAGAGATTTATCAGCAAATGATGTTTCTGCTGGATTACCCATGGGACCTTAATCAAGTCATTCTGCATTCATGCTCCTAAAGCTTATCTACAAATGTATTACTAAATACCTGTTTTTATTGTAAGCATTTTCAGAGTCTTTCTTTTACTTCACAGCTATGTAGTAACAGGCTGGCAGTACTACTTTCATGTGATTAATGATCATACACACCAAAGTGAGATGATTTGCCACTTTTGTCCAAGATGGAAGCAATTTAAAGCCTCAATGGTTGTGAAAAACAGACCCTGTAGATTCCTGACTTACTGTATCATCAGCCTGTGAGTTTCACACAATCATTAGTATTAGAAAAACTATTCACAGTAACCTTAGCTCAACAGGAAAAATGTTATGGAAGCTAATGGCTAGATGTGATAGGAAGATAATTTTGAAATATTAGGAGGTATCACAGTATCACAAGGTTGGAAAGGACCTCTGAGATCAAGTCCAACCTATAACCCAACACCAACACTAACACCAACCATCATCTAAACCATGGCACTCAGTGCCTCATCCAGTCTCCCCTTAAACACCTCCAGGGTCGGCGACTCCACCCCCTCCCTGGGCAGCGCATTCCAATGGCCAATCACAGTAAGTCTTACCACTCCCATTTAATGTCATCTAAGAAATCTACTCTCTGATCTCCCTTCAGGTTGCATCTATTGTGGTGTGGAAAACAATCTTCAGATAGCTGTGCTGATAACAAGACTGAACATTAACTATTTAATTCTAAAAAAATAATTATTGTACATTTTTAAATTATAATCGTAGTCTTCAAATAATGATCCACCTTTAATAACTGTAAGATGCTTGCAATGTGGAGTGACTGTATCACCTGATGTGTTCAAGTTCATGGTAGTGCCAATTCTGACTTACTGCACACGGTTTGTTTCCAAATTTATATCTCAAGGGCATATCTATTTAATGGACAATTCTAAGGAGAAACCACCCAATCTTGATTTCTTAACATCCCTTCAGTAAAGGACTTACGGCAGGTTTACAAAAGCCAGAGCTCTTGGGAATCTTTTTTATTTCAAGATGCAACTGAAACCAAGATGAGCTGACAGCATGACAGAGAGGAGCACGCAAGAGCTTATAAATAGAGTCCTGAAAAGATGATTTGATTTCCATTCTTTGGAATGTTACAGCTATTCAGAGATATTGCAAAGTATTGCCCATGATTGGAAGCAAATGGTAATACACTGAATAGAGCCCTTTGGTCCTTACTAGGCTGAAACTCTTCACGAAAGTTCTGCATAAGGGATGAAGGACTTTTTATTTTGTTGTAATGTGTTCCTGATTTCTTTGTAAAACAGAGACAGGTGACAAAAAAGTCTTGCATCGCCAAATTTTTCTTGTGCCATTAAGTACTACTCATGGAGCATACAAGGCTTTTCATCCTAGGTTATTTTTAATGTCTTTTTAGTTTGCCAAGTCCCCAAAAGGTTTAATTCCCCAAGTCTTGTTTAATGGAAAGGGATTCTTTTGCTCAAATACTTTTTAATATTTTTCCAATTCCCCCATGCTGTACTTGCTACAGCAGACGTTGTGGCTTATTATTAATATGTTTCAGGTATCTTAATCTCTTTTCTGAACAACTGGAGACAAAAGCATGTCGAACCCTGCTGTAAGTGTCAGCATTTGTTATAAATTGATTCCATTTGAAATATAGTCCTTCACAATGGTATTTATTTTCAGAAGCATTTAGACGTCTGTCTGAAGACCAAATCTTGAAATTGAATCTTACTGGGAATGAGCTCTACAAAATTTTTATGTAATACTTAGTGGAGTGTGGCTCCAGTCCTTCACTTCTTCCTTTCTTAGTTGTCTTTTGTCTTTTGCTACTCAGAGCTCTTATGTTATTTTTTTCATAAAGATTTTCCTGCATAGAGAGGGCTGAAGAGATTCTAAATAGGTTTTAAATTCTTGTCTTCATATGACACTCGAAACAAACAACAGATACAAAAATTCTTGCATTAGTGAAATTACTCTAAATCCATATCTACAGTAACATCTTTCATTGTTACATCTCTAAATGTGTTCTATAAAACGTTTTAATCTCTAAATGTGTTCTATAAAATATTAATCCTATGTTAGCATGTTTTCAGTATTACAAAAATTCCAAACAACACTAGGAAGCAAATTTATTTATTTATTTGTTTGTTTGTTTGTTTATATTGTCACTACTAAAAAGGGTGACGGAGCTCACATAGAAGCAAGAAAGCTGTAAGCTGCAAGCTGCTTCAGTCCAAACAACTAGCCACACATTGTAAGAGGAACAAGACAACGAAGAACCCTGGAAATAAATTATCTGTGGAAAGCAATCTAGGGAGTAAACATCCAAAATGAAGCATGTTTTTACATGTTCCTTACTATACTAACATAATGAAAATGAAGCTCTAAAAATGTTCAAAGCATTGAGCAAAGATTTTTAACTACATCAGTCCCTCTACAAGAGTAGTCCCTCTGGCATCATAAAGTATACCCACTTGAGTATGGCTCACAGGAATGAGATCAGAACACAAAAAGAAAGGAAAAAAAGAAGAAAAGAAGACACAACTATGATAAAAATATTTAGTAAATGTAAAATAAATAGCTTTTCAGTTGTGGGTTTTCTGTTGCTTCAAGCAGATCTGAGTAGGCACCCAGGAAAATCAATTTGATTGCACAATGACCAACTTTATTTTACTTTTTAAAAGTGACCAGCATTCACAAGAGGAGGAGTGCTGGTTTCAATCAGGCATGTTGCAAACAGATGTTATGCAAGCTTCCCCAAACAGCCCTGCCAATGCACTGCAATCCTGAGTTGTGACATTCTCTGCAACTGCTGCAGTCTGGGCACTTTTTTGGGCCATGGTTTGATCTGTTGCTTTTTCCAAAATGCAGATGATGTTTTTGTGATGCGTACAAAAACTTGAAGGAGGGAGAATGATAGATTATTTTTCATTTTCAGACCAACAGAATTTGGACACTGTATTGGAGGTACTATCAGTAATACAGGATAGTATTTACTATCAGTAGTACAGGACAGGGATGGAAATGTACATTATCTGTCATTGTATGTTTGTGCTACTAACACTTTTTAGCACATATCTCCTGGTTCATTCCCACAATGTGTTTGGTAGGGGACAGTCTCTTGCAGATTCCTTCTATTCCTATTTTTGAAGGATAAAAGGAATGTAGTTCCCAAATACCATTTTCAAAAACTGTCATAGTTTTTTAATTAAAATGCTCCTTTAGCCTAAATGTGCATGAAATGGCTACATCCTTTCATAAACTTTAAACAAATGAATAAAAAAAGGATATGAAACATAACAAAACTAATCTTACTAAGCAGAACAATATTGACGAAAGACCTTGCAGATTCTTAACAGGAGTTGAAGATCTGCTGCTAACACAGATTAAAGGCTCTAAATAGAAAATGTCAGATGAGAAAAAGAACACATTTCCTACTCCCCTACATACTGTATTTTGAAGTATCTCATAAAAAAAAGATCTGTTGCTATTCACAGTACAAAAATTTTTGCTTGGAAATATAAATAGCCTATTTCCTTATTATATATCCTAATGTAATTGTTGCATATTTTAAGTACATAATTCTTCAGATTTTAATCTTGAAGAGAAAGATGTGGGAGTATGCAGGTAAAGCAGAGTAATAATTTTTATACATTTTCTATGTACTGTATTTCAGCACATTGGGTGCCTAAATGCTTTTCAGATTATTCACAAACTCCAATCTAATTCCTTTGATCCCATGATCCAATAACCACATTTTAGAGGGAAGAAGAGTGGTATCATAGAATGGTTTGGCTTGGAAGGGACTTTCAAGCCCATTCAGTTCCCATCCCCCTGCTGTGGACAGGGACACTTTCCACTGGATCAGGTTGCTCAAAGCTCCATCCAACCTGGCTTTGAACACCTCCAGGGATGGGGCACTCACAGCTTTTTTGGGCAATCTGAGTGCCTTGCCATCCTCACAGGAAAACATTTCTTCCGAATATCTAAACTAAACCTCCCCTCTTTCAGCCTAAAACCATCACCCCTTGTCCTATCCCTGCACTCCTTGATAAAGAGCCTCTCCCCAGCTTTCTTGTAGCCCCCCTTTAAGTACTGGAAGGCTGCTCTAAGTCCCCACAGCCTTCCTTCTTCAGGCTGAACAAGTCCAACTCTCTCAGCCTATCCTGGTATGGAAGGTGCTCCAGCCCTCCAATCATCTTTGTGGCCCACTCACTCCAACAGATCTACATCTTTTCTGGATTTGTGATGGAGTAGGGAGGTGAAAGAAAAAGCAGCTTTCCAGCGACTGAGCAATGAACATCAAACAGAAGTTGAGGCTACTGAGTAAAATACAAGTGTTGTGGGTGACTTGTACAGCAGGTAAAGCATGGGTACATTCCTGATAGCCTGGCTACCACGAGGATTTCTTAATAGTGAAACTCACCAGGCTGTGAAATCATTTCCCATGGAAAATGGTGAGATCCCATCCTTGGAGCATCTTTTTGCCTGAGCTGTCAGGTCGATGGCTGGGAAGAGCCAGCAGGCTCGGCACTTCCCCGCTCCCGGGGCACAGTATCCTTTTCATAGAATAGTTTGGATAGGAAGAGACCTTAAAGCTCATTCAGTTCCAAACCCCCTGCCAGGGGCAGGGACACCTCTCATCACACCAGGCTGCTCAGGGCCCCGTCCAGCCTGGCCTTGAACATCTCCACGGATGGGGCATGCACAGCTTTCCTGGGCAACCTGTGCCAGTTCCTCTCCACCCTCATTGTGAAGAATTTCTTCCTAATGCCTAATCTAAATCTTCCCCCTTCCAATTTAGAGCCATGCCTCTGTAAGAAGTCCCTCCCCAGCTTTCTTGTAGCCCCCTTCAGGTACTGGAAGGCAGCTATGAGGTCTCTCTGGAGCCTTCTTTCCTCCAGGCTGAACAACTCTCAGCCTGTCCTCACAGCAGAGGGGTTCTAGCCCTCTGATCACCTTCGTAGTCCTCCTCTGGACCCGCTCCAACAGTTCCATATCCTTCTTATGTTGGGAATTCCAGACCTGGACACAATACTCCAGGTGGGGTCTCAGCCCCCGGCTCTGGGCAGCCACTTCCCGGGACTCCTGACCGGAGCGCACCCTCACCCCTCGGCCTCAGCCTTCAGCAGGCGCCGCCTTACGCCAGGAGGGCAGGGACAGGCCCGTCCGCCGCCTCGGCAGCCCCTGACAGGCATCCGGGCAGCTCCCGGACCCAGCCCTGGGGCCTTCAGCACCCACCCCGGGGCCGGTACCGGCGCCTCCTGGGCTCACGCTGCCCTCAGCCTGTCGGGACAGCTCCCCTGAAACCCCGCTGAGAAGCCGGCAGCCGTCGTCCCTCCGCGGGGCGCCTCTCCCGTGCCCCACAGAGCGCGCGGGGCCCCACGCACCGGCCCCATGCGGCGCGCCGGGCCCACGCTCCGGCCCCACAGAGCGCGCCCAGCCCCACAGTCCAGCCCCACAGAGCGCATCAGGGCCCCCAAAGCGCGCCCGGTCAATACAGCGCGCCGGGCCCATAGAGGCGCCGGGGCCGCGCTAGAGCGGACGCAGCCAGGGCCGCCTCGGCCTTGCGCGGCGGCGGCGGCGGCGCAGCGCCCCCTCGCGGCCAACGGCGGCGGCGCTGCGGAGCGAGGGGAGAAAGGGAGAAGGGGCAGCAATGGCGGCCGGTTAGTGCGGCGCTGAGCCGAGGAGGCGGCGGCAGCGACGGGAGGAGCCGGCGCGGCTCCTCTGTGATTCTGCCCGGCGGGCCGGCTTCCCTAGAGGACTTTTCTTTTCGTTCCTCCCGGTCCCCCTTTCCTGCCCTTCCCTACCCGAGCCCCCGTCTGCCCGCCCTCCCTCCTCCTTCCGCGCCGGCGGCGGCGGCGGCCCCGGCCCCGTCGCTCCGCGCCCCCCTCCCGGGGCCATGGTGAACACCAGGAAGAGCTCTCTGCGCCCCCTGGGCAAAGCGGCGGCCGCGGCGGCCGGAGGCGGCAGCCATTTCATCTCGTCCCGCACCCGCTCTTCCAAGAGGGGCACCAAGGCAGAGGCGGCCGGACTGGACGAGGCGGCGGCGGCGCGGGTGAGGACCGGGGCGGGGGGTCACGGGGCGGGGGGTTCACGGGGACGGGGAGGGAGGCAGACGGGGGGGGGAACTTGGCTGGGTTCGCTGGGGACAGCGCCGCGGCGGGGGGCAAGGGGGGCGGGGGGGAGCGGCGCGACAGGAGGAGGATGAGGATGAAGAGGGACAGCGGAGTGAGGAGGGAGCGGGGGGCACGCCGGGTGACAGCGGAGAAGCCGCCCGCCGCGTCCCAGCTGGGGAGAGGGCGGCGAGAGGCGCTGACAGGGCCGGGGGAGCGGGGGGGGGGAAGCGGCTGCGCTGCCGCGACCGGTACTCGTGTCGGTGCTGGGGCGGGCAGGGTCGGTATGAGCAGACAAGGCTCGGCGGGGCTCGGTGTGGGCAGACAGGGCCGGTACCGGCGCCGGTGTGGGCAGACAGGGCTCGGTGGGGCTCGGTGTGGGCGCGGGGCTCCCCCGGCGGCAGCGCCCGGCACTGCGCCCGCCGCCAGACAAAAGTTGGGAGCTGCGCCTGCAGCAACTTCGCAGTCCTGCCTTCACCCCTCCGCAGCCTTCGCCTCTGTGCCCCTTTCCCCAAATGACCTCAGCTCGGCTTCGCTGGGAGAAAAACATCGGAGAAAGGGTCCCCCGCTCCTGGGACGTCCCCGCCCTCGAGTGGGCAGGGTGCGGCTTTGCCGTCAGGTTTGGGTTGAATGCTTTCCCAGCATAATAGCTTCGGTTTTACGGTCTGATGGCAAGGGAATTCTACAGCCTGGTTTGGAAAAATTAACATTTGGTAAATTCTAATTGGAAGAAAATTCGGGAGCCTGTTTTTTTTCCTTGTCTCTAAACACATCGGTTGACAACAACAGCATATTTTTAATTATAGGCAGAGCTTTTTTCCCTGATAAAATTTCATGTATTGCTTTGAACGTTTAAATTGGTGCCTATAGTTGCCTAATCTGCATCCATATTTTAAAAACAATGTAAATATGGAAGTGAAAATTGAGGGTCAAGGCAGCTGACAGCCTGCAACCAACTGACTGTGTTCCAGCCTCTGCCAAAGAGGAAGTTCATTGGACAAGGAGAAAAGCACAAGCCAAAGGCAGATCAGAAGGGAGACACCTGGTATTGTCAGAAAACCTTTGGCCCCATCCTTTTAGTTTTAAAATATTAAAAAAAAACCCCAAACACTGATTAGATATTCTATACTTTCTATACTTTCTGTGTTTCTGTTTGGTGGTTCTCTTCCCTTTGTCTAGCTTTTCCTTGTTATCCTCTATTTCTTCCTTGTTTAATTTCGTTAGACCCATGGGGATGCAGCATCAGAGCTGTAAAAAGCCGTACTGCTTGTTCTTCTACGCAGTTTATCCTTTTAATGGATCTTGTGGTTTGTGAGGTAAAGTTTGGTGTAACCCTTACTGACTTGCTTTACCGGGGGCTTGCTGCTGCTAGGCTGTGCTTCTTTCCAAATATTTTTCATCTATGAATAGTGTTTTTAAACTACAAATCATTGAAGTGCTTAAGTTATGTTATTACCATGGTGTAAAGAATGGAGATTCTGCAAAATATGGTCATAAGATCTGTAAATACATCCCAGGATGTTGCCTGTGCTTCTGAAGTGGCATGTCTTCTGAAGCTAAGTGTGTATTTTGGTGTATAGGAATGGACTTGTTTCCCTTCACAACAAATCTCATGTGTTTGAGGTATATACATATTTTTTTTAAGATGTGATTGCCAAAGATGAGCAGAAGTTACCCAGGAAGGGTTTGTTGGTGTGCGTGTCCCCAGTGAATATTTTAATATATATATATGTGTATCTCACTGTATTTTAAAGTTGGTTTTGTACAACGGGTTTTATTCTTCCGATATAAGTATTTGCCAGCTATACAATGTCTTTCTGCGCTCCTGAATCTTCTTGAAGTAGTGCCAGAGAAGGATTTTGGTGATTAGAACATGAATAAGCATAGCAGTAGGAAGACAAAAGCCTTTGCTTTTGGAAGTGACTGTGGGCAGAGAGATATTGAAGCTGTGTTTCATGCAGAAGGCGTACTGGGATCGCTTTCGTGCAGTTGTATGTATTTTGTTTTGTTTTAAAGTTGCCTGGAACAGTATGTCCTTTTGAAATCCTCCGTGTGTCATGTCAGGAAGCTGGCCTTACTACCACCAGTTAATCGGGTTAATGGGCAGCTAGAGGTTGGAGCTCTGGTGGAGATGGTATGCTGCTTATTTGCACTATGGGACTTTGTTTTCTTCCATGGATGTTCTGACTTGGATTCCCAGAGAAATGCTCTTCAGTGGCAGTGCTTGTAATTACCTTTCAGAATGTATTTTAAAAGCTCATCCATTTGTTCCTTATTAGCAATGAAAACTGAGTTAGTAATCTAATGGCATCCTGTAAGATGCTGATTAGACCAAATGAGGGGTCAGGAGTTGCCTTCCACCTCTTTAATATCTATTTATTTCTTCCTTTTCCTTTTTTCTTCTTGGCTTTTTCTGCTGTACATAGTATTTGTGGATTTTTTTTGCGTGCATTTAAAATAATAGACTTGAATCTTTTTTCTCACAAGAACTTAAGTTCACTTTTTAGTCTTCTGGTTCAGTACTAGATTGAGTTATATATTAATAGTGTCCATCTTCATTTGATCTGAATCTGGAAGTAGCACACATTCTGTGGAAATGGGCCATAACATTCTAAATGCCTTTATCGTGTTCTTTGTAAGTATTCCCTCTATAGTACTTGCTCATCTTGGAGAAAGCAATGACATTGACATCAGTCTCTGAAAAGTAAAATGTTTTGAATTATTGACTGCAGCCATGCGTTCACCAGTTGAGATGAATACATGTGTGTCCACCAACCAGAAGCCAGATTACAATGAACAAAATCCCTTGCTAAATGGATCAAGGAGCCAAGAAGTTTATTCTCTGAAATGATGTCGTAGCGGAGTGCATAGAGAGGGTATGGAGAGGAAGAACTGGGCTATGTTTTCTTCCTGTTTCCGGGAAGATTTATACATTATTTAATAGATGTTGACCTTATCCTTATGTAATTTTATATTATATCTTTATGTAAATTACATTTTTTTTTTTAATTCTAGCATTAGAACATGAAGTACTATGGCTTCATATTAAAGAATTCTGACAAAAAGTAGGTCAAAATCTTCTGAAATTTTCAGAAACACAGAATTGTAACACGAGGCTTATAAAGTGGAACAAAGTAGACTTTGTTCACAGTGTGGAAGAACTGAGGGTACTGTGGCCATAACTGGTTAAATTTGTGCTCTAGGTTTTTCTAATGCCTGTTGTTTTCAGAAACCGAATTGTGATTGCTTGTAACACTTATTTGGCAATTGAAATGAATTTTATCAGTCGGTTCAAAACACAAATCAAAAATATTGATCAAGAGAACTAATGAATTTATTGTGAAATAAACACACTTAAATCATTTCAGTGTATTAGACATTTTAGAAATGTATACAAGATTAGCTTAATTTAATTAGCTGAGAAAGCATTAGCAGTGCCTTCGGAGCTACTCGGGGGCACTGTGATAATTGTAACATGCGATCCTAGCTCGAAGTAGCGCTGCCAGCATCGTGTGACTTACTCGGCGGCGACCTAGAGCTCTCCATTGTGCTTAATTGCTAATAGAGCCAACGTGGGCCTGGGGACCGACATTGAGGGCTGCAGTGTGGGAAAAGGTAGAATGCTAAGCAGCAGCATTGTGCTCTGTAATACAGTATATTTCAGTGTCTTTTACTGTAATTTCTCAGTCTGTAGGAATAAATTTTTTTTTTCTGATTTGTGGGTGATATTGTGGCTTTTGTAGCATAAACTCATTGCTCTGTTTTACTTATTGCTATGTTTTACTCCTTAAAAAGCCTTCAATGCTCAGCTATTTAAAGCAAGGGAGCTTTAAAAAAGTATTATTTCTCTTAAAATACTAGATGTCAACATTTAGTGCTTTCTAAAAATTAGATTTTCCTTTATGGAAGAGCGTGATCTGTATTAGTGTATTTTCATTGTCTTCTTTGTGAAGTATCTTATAGTGTTCTGGATGTTCTGTGATTTAGAGTAAAACTGTAGAAGAAGTTAAGAGTTTCCTTCTTAAGCTGGAAAAAATACCCGCATGCTGGCCAGCTGCATGTAAAGCTCTTCAGGGAAAACAGCTCTTCTCAAATAGCTGTGTTTGTCAAGAACTGCATTGCCTTGCTGTGTGAGTTCGCAGCAACATCAGTACAGGTGCTGAGGCCAACGCTTTTACAGTTCTTTGAAATGCATCCTCAAACACAGAACCTTACGAAGTTATTCCAAACAATTTCAGTTAAAGGCAGATTCTCAAAAAAGCTCATCTTTTCAGTGCGTAATAAAATGTCGGGTTCTTTCTGTTTTAGTGGTCTGCTGCTCTTTTGGGACGCAGCAGGAGAAAGTCAGTGATCTAAAACGAATGGTGCAGTCTGTTCCTTGGTGGTGTGTTATTAATACATCTGTGAGCAGTGGGAAATTGAGCAATTGTTGGAACCAATCTGTGTCCAAGTTTCTGTCAAAATACCATACAGTCAGCATTTGTAATCCTTCCCTGTTTCTAAAGAGGTGTCTTGAGTTTGAATTCTCCCTGTGGATCTTGCTGAATCAATCTGGGCCACTATCAGAAGTCAGGAGACTGCTGAAGTGCATACGGTTTGTTCGCGAGGCAGTTGTGTGTCCTTTTTGGATCTGGCTATCCTTGCTGTCGCTGTTACAGGGCCTTAAAAGGAAGCAGTTGAAGGACTCGTCCAGTGAGTGAATAAGACCTCCAAAGAGTATGCAGGAAATGGTGTTGTTGTTTCGTGTGCTGCTTTGCTTCTTCTGAATATTTGGCTTATCCCAAAGTAATATTAAGGAAAGCTGCTTCTCCATCTGCTGTCTCTCAGTTTAAACTTAAAAAAAGCTTCTAAAACTTCTAAAGCAGAAGGGTTAACCCATTGCCCCGTGTGATCCCATGACAACTTTGCAGGAGTAGTGTGCAGCTCGGGGTTATGCAAGATAATTAGCACAGGTAATTACATTCTGATCGGCTCCATCCCCCTGCAGTTTCAGTTGGATGTGGTTTAGTTTTGCACAACCTGCCCTAAATTCTTGAGTATTTGCTACACCGTGGAAAAGTTTTCATTCCAGTTTAATGATGCTTTAAAAAGTTTCTGCCTAAATAAAACCCTCTAAAACCAGAGCATCCAGCAAGTTGGCATCAGTGAGCTGAAGCTTTCACTACTCTTGTTTTGTAACTGTGACTGCTTTAAAGGTTGCTAATTATTTAGTAGATGTTTTAGCTCTAATATATGCCTGGGTATGTGGGTAAGATCACTCATGAACCCACTTACTGCAAAAGGGAGCTTTTACATCCTGTTGTATTTTTTTTTCTCTTCATGCTTTGCTGCTTTTTTCTAAATAATTCTTCCATCTCTGAGTTTACTCTTGAAGTATTGTCTTTATTACCTTTGATCGGATTTTCATTGTTTATTTAAACCATTCATTTTGCTTTAAATTGTTCAAGTGTAGTTTTGCATTTATATTCGCTTGGACTCTTTTCCTGAATAAATTTAATTTCTTCTTGCTTGGTGGCTGTTAGAACAGGTCACTTCTCAACCAGTTGTAAGACTGATTTCTTGTCTTCTGTAAGGTTCTTCATTTTGCACTGCTGAGTATGTGTGCTGTAACATCTTCGACTCCAGTTGAACTAGGTATAAAGGAGATGGCTTTAGTACTCCCACTAGAAATATAGAATTTCTGAGCTTGTTCAAATTGTGTAGGTTTTGTAGCCTGCCCTCAATTTTGTGATTTAATCTTTATGGTTTTAGTAGTATATTTTGATGATCTAACTGATAGAAAGCTTTGGTGGAAAGTTTGTGTCCACTTGCACTCAGAGCAGATGCTTCAGTTTGGGCACTTCGATTACTTGGGAAATGGGCGTTTTGCCCTTCTCCAGCCTCTAGACAATTACTTCATTTTAAAAGGATAAGTAGTTGAACCGAGCTATTTAAATAACCTGAAATGAAGAAGCTGTTCTTTGTGTACATGTGGAAGAGATTACTTGCGTTGAGATTTGTTGCCATGCTTCAACAATCCCTCATTCCAAATGCTTAATAACTACCTTCGATTATTTCTCCTATTTATCTTTCAGACCTTGAATATCGTTTTTATTATGTTTTAAATTTTTTTTTTTCCTTTTGAAATAGTGCCTTCAGGTGCATTATAGCTAGAGAAGCAGAAGTGTTTTTAATCCCATGTTTTTTTCACACAATGCCACTTTCCTATATCTTAACTTGCTACAGGCACTTCTGTGCATAGTTCAGTGAGTCAAGTACCTGGTCTTGTCCAATCCTTGGGGAACCCTCTGGTTCCTCTCTCTGTTTTACTTGCTTTCCTCATCCAGATCATTCTGAGACTTTATTTAGGTTTTTAGTAGTACTAAAAAGAGGCCATATCCTCCAAACTTCATTTGGGATGCAGTTGTTGTCAGAAACAAGATGGATTTTTGAGGACTAAGGATGGGAAAAAAAGTTTTTTGTTTTCTTTTTTCCACTTCTGACTTGTTATCATCTTTGAATGTTTATCTAAAGATATTTTTTGCTTTAAAAGTTCATTAACACAATCTAGAAACTCATGAAAATTATTAATGTGGTTCTGACAAAAAAATATTTTGCTTTCAGTGTTACTTCTTGGTTCAATTAGGAAGATGAGTGTTTTTAAAACCTGCTGATATATGTGTCTTCTAGCAGAATAACTGAGTGAGGTGTCACCCCCCCATACAGCAAACAGAGACTTGTTCTCAGTTGTTCAGTTCTCAGTTGCTTCTCCGAAGGTGTGTGACTTCACGTGTGCTGCAAGCTGGTAACTGTGCAGCTGTGAAAACAAGTAGACTTGCCAGTATTAATGCTTGCCTTGCCATATGATCAGCTGAATCAGGATCAGGTTAACGGTCCAGCTGAAATGAGCCCTCCTCTCCACATCCTCCTGCTTCCCCTTACTTCCTCTCCATCCCTCTCTTTTGTTTACCAGCTGAAAATCCATAATGTCACCCTAGTTTTAGGGTAGACACAAAGAGGAGAGGAGCATTCATAGTGGAAATGCTTAGAGCAATGATGATGGGTGGAGGGAAGGACAAACCTCAGCTCTGCTATTTATGGGCTCTGATATAGTCATGGCAGAGGCTGTACTGTAACTTTCCCTTTCTTTCATGATCGTACAGATTGCAGTAGTTTTTTGAATGTCAGATCAGAAGGACTCAAATTGGATATGAATGGGTGTTATCTTCTGTCATAGATGGGAATAGTTGCAAGCGTGAAAATACACAATAAGCAGTGTTGGAGGTAGCGGTTTCTGGTTTTAATTTGTGAACTTTTAACTTTTCTCAAAAGCTTTCGCATTTGTTAAATAACCTTAATTCCAGAATTGAATAGTTCTGTGAAATAAAAAGCAAATCTGTTGCACAAATGAAAGCAGATTTTCTCATGCAAAATCCATGTTTTTTCACCTGAATGAACTAGGAAGAATTTATTCTTCTGAACATGTCTAGATCATGGTATCTTTTATATTCTTAATGGCTACCTTTGACATAAGCATTATTTACTGGCAAAAAAAAACCACATAAGCTGAATGTTAAAAGAATTTAGATCATCCTGCAATTGATGCATTCTTTACTATCATTATTACCAATGAAATAGGGCATTAATAGTTGTTTATTCCAAGATCATCAAGCACTTAAGCATAAATCTTATTTTTCCTTAACACTGTGGAGAGCCAATGTTTGTTAAATGACTGTGTGCAAACAAGTGAAAATTGGAGAACTGTGATTAGAAGATGGATTCTTTTACACCAGCTTTGTTTTCAAGCCATCAGTGAGGTTAACACACGAGGTCCTTAGTGAAACTTGAAGTTCTTAGTAAGGCAGTTAATGTGCTTTAATCCAAATATATTTTTTTCCTGGATTCTTGTCATTGGAAGGCACAGGCAGTATACTTGCACTGAATTTTAGGTCACACAGATAGATGTTTAGCATGCGGCTGAACGTTGTGTACCAATGTGCATACATCCTACTGTGACCTGGGGTTGAGTCATGTTGCCTTTGTTCCTCTGACAAGTGTGTCAGGCCTTATCTCTTCCCACCAAGCAGGCAGGCAGTCTTCTCATAGAAGAGGAGGTAAAGGTATTTGCTGGGAAAATGTGGGTTGGGTTGGGGATAGGAGCTTGTGAGTATGTGTTGGTGCTGGGGAGAGTGGGTAATGTGTCATCCTGGAATTAGAACAGAGTGCAGATGCGTAATGCAAGGTATAGTTCCTACTTTGAGCACACTGATGAGAACATTTCAGCTACTGAAAATTTCTAATGAGCGTAAGGACAAATGTAATCTTTTTTTTTGGTGATGATGCTATAAAGCAAATTGGTGAACTTAAAAAAATGATTATGAAGGATGTACTAGATTCTGGTCATGTCACATCACAGTCATGGTAGAAAATGTGTTTGATGTAGTTACTAGAACTTGGAACCACATAAGTGCAAAACAAAAAATATCTTGGAGGTTGTGAAGCCGTTTGAGTTTTTTAATTGCCTAGTATGCCTAGCACAGAAATGAATTAGGAAGAATACCTAGCTTTTACTTAACTTTCATCAAAAGCTCTTTAATGCAATGAATTTGTAGAAGTCTGTGTTTTGATCCTTTGGTCCGTATTTTTCACCTTTGCAGAAAGTTATGCACAAGGGAGCAAGTGACTTATCCAGAATCACTGGACAGAAAGTTAGAGAGCAGTTTTTTGGTGTATTTTGTTGGTATGTTTGAAATGACATTATAATTCAAATGCAGAAAGAGCATGCTATGTGTTAACTGAATAGTTATGTGAGGGCAAAGGTGAGTGAGCAGCTCAACTAATTGGTATACTGGGGACACAGTCTCATGTTTTTCATGAACTCAAGTTTTATTTTGGAAAGACAACTTTTATCATTTAATTTTGGAAAGACAGCTTTTATCTTTTTATACCATTTGGATAAAAATATTTATTAAATGTGTTAAATACCCCTGGGTATGTATTGTATTTCTCCTATTGTACAGCCCATTTCCACAAGAACTTTGCATGAACTGGTAGGGGAAAAGGTAGATTGGATTTTTTTCATACAAACTTTTAAAATATTAATCCAGTTTGTTAATATTCTGGGACATCTGAGCAGATGGACTGTTATTGACAAAATACGTTTTGAATTCTATTAAAAATAACTGGATTCATTTTTTTCAAATTTAATAAAAATAAGATTGAGAGATGTCTGAAGCTGTTGCTGTCTTTTCGGAGTCAATTGAGAGGAAAAAGTTATTTGTAATTATCAGAAGCTAAGAATTAACCAAAGTTAGAAGTAGAGGGTTTTGAAAACCTTTAACTTGAACAGATGTCTTAGAGCAGCCTTCTATACTTAAAGGGGGCCTACAGAAAAGCTGGGGACGGTCTCTCTGTGAGGCAGTACAAGGATAGGGTGAGGGGTAATGCCTTTAAGATGAAAAAGGGAATTAGATTAGATACTAGGAAGAAATTTTTTTCCTGTCAGGTGATGAGGCACTGGCACAGGTTGCCTAGAGAAGTGGTGGACGCCCCATTCCTAGAGGTGTTCAAGGCCAGGTTGGATGAGGCTGTGAGCAACCTGATGTAGTGGGAGTTGTCCATGCCCGTGGCAGGGGTCTGGAACTAGATGATCTTTAAGGTCACTTCCAACCCAAACCATTCTGTGAGACTTTTGAAAACATTTATTTCATTATTATTATTAAGACAAAAGTAAATTTCTGGGTATTTCTTGCTTGTTCAGTTTGTGCTTTCAACAAAATGTGGAGAATAGGATCAATCAGTTGAAGATTGAACGTCATTGTGTCTTAGTTTCATATCTTAGACATGGGGAGAAGTCATAGAAAAGAGAAAAACATAGATACTGGGAGGTTTAAAACACTGGATTAAAACCACTCATATCTGACTTGTGATGCTGTGTGAGCAGTCATGCACCCACTGTCTGGGTGTGGCGGGGAGTTGGGCAGAAGGAGGGTGTGACCTACCAAGAGTACAGCAAGAGAGCAAGTTTGACTGTGGTGGAAAACCTAAGTATTCCTGTCTGCATACCTGTGCTTTCGTACAGCCAAACCTGTGGCAAACGAGATGGAGTCTTTTTCAGAAACCGTGAGGTGTGGTTGCGGTTTGAATGTTACCTCATCCCTTACTCAGAAACTCGATGAACTTGCATTCCGGTGCTTGGAGGTGACAGTGGTAGAGATGGTTCATACTCAGCTGGTGTTACCAGGACTCCTGGATTATGGTTATTTTGGGACGTTCAGATGAGCAGTGCAGGGAGGAGTTCTTTGGATATTCTCTTGACCAGGAGGTTCAACTTACTCAAAACCCTGAAGAAACAGTCCCTTTCCCTTGCGCTATGCTAGAAGTGGTCTTTGTATTTTAACTTAAAAAATAATCAGCTGTTATGCTTTAGCTAGTTGGTCCTTGTGATATACATGAAGGGAAGCCCTTGTTGGTTAGGACTCCCTTGTCATGCATGTCCTTCAGTCATGCTGAAAGATCATACTGATGTCACTTCTTTTCCTAAGAGGTTGGATTGAGAAGTCAATTTTATTCACTGATTTCTAGTTTGTGTTCTTTCAGAATTTAAAGACTTGTCTCTACGTGTTAGAAATAAGGCTCTGTTAGTGTCAGATTATTACTTTGGAATTTAGGGATGGATGTGGAAGACGCTACAGGTAGTATTGTACATAAGTGTGTTTTTGTAGCTTTTTCATGAATATGTGTATTACAGTAAACATTTTTCCATCTTTCTCTCCTTTTCATGCAAAATAGAGCAAACATAGGTATAATTATGCAGATGTATTTATTTTGTTTCTGTTGTTACTTATTTTAGATTGTTTCTAAATTTATTGGTGCTGTCGTTCAGGTGCTTTGAGTGAGAGTGTGTTACCAGAATTTGCCCTGCTACCTGTGCTAGGCTCTTGCTGTTGAATCTTAGCCCGGCAGCCACCTTGCAGTATGCATTCAGCTGTAATGTTCCACTTTACTCTTGAATCCAAAGATAATGAAGATTGTGTTTTGCCGGTCTAGACTGTGAATGGTATCCTGTTAACCCCAGTTATTTCCTTACTCATTTTATTAGTGAGAGTGCTTTCTGTAAGTAGCTGTGCTGGGTTCTGTTTTTTTTCAGGATCGCAGCTGGAGTTTGGTGGATCTCTCATTTCTGTTAGATCAATAAACTTGTGCTAAATTTTGTTTACTTGTTTATACTTCCTGATGCTACATAAACTAATTTTTTGATTATTCTGTGTTTGCTTTTCCTTTGTGGCTTTGGTATTTTTTCAGGTACTGTCTGACATGATTAAGATTTTATTAATTCATATTTTCTGCATTTTCTCAACATGTGAATGCATTTCCTTCAGTGCCAATATTTTATTAGGAGCTTTGAGTTCAGTGCATTGGTTCCTACCTTTACAATTGTGTTTTTAATTACTTATTTTTTTAAATTTGATGCTTGTAGCATACATTTCTCTCTCTAGTTCCAGAACGTTTTCATGATGTGTAGTGTTAAGTATAAGTTTCTGGGTTGAAACCAAAGTGCTATATTTAATCATTAAAGGTATAAATGGTTCAAGACCTAGTCACTTGAGGGAGAAAGTAGAGTGCGGTGGAATTGTTAGACCTCCTTTGCTGTGAGTGGGAGGAAGTGGTGGATAGGCTGCTGCATATAAAGGCTTTGCAGATTGAAACTGATTTCTCTTCTTGTTGTAGCATATCCGAGTTTGGTTAATCTCTTGAGTGTAATGAAACTCCATCTCCATATTTTACTGTAGGTAGGTGAAAGTTCTGGAACACAGTCTAGGTGTGATTTGATTCCCTAGAGACTCCATTTTTAAGATTGTCTCTTAACTAGAAAATGGAGCTTGGATTCTTATTAATATATTTAAAATGTCAATGATTACTCACTTTAACATTGTCGCTACTTCGCTGTAAAACGTTTTGTATGTTAGTGCATCTTCTACAGCAGGTATGGGCTTGACTGCCTTAAAATTTAGACTTACTTTGTACTTGATAAGTTCCTTTGTAGAGTTAATACGCAGGCAAATGACGCTCAACTGAAAATATCCTAAGCAAAGAATAACGAGAAATTATTACCTCTGTTAAGTAAAGCCCTGTAGTTCCTTAGGCAACTGCACTGATAGGATCACATTGACTGTTAGCCTGCCCTTCCAGTTTTTTAAATTGTTGACCAGTATCTCTTTGTTTGCAGTGTTAGAGATTTCCAAGATACTCAGCTTTTATAAATTTTCTGAATATTAATAACTCAGTAGCAGAGGGAGACCTCAAGTAGCAGACTTTGTCTCCAGGTTAATCACTACCGTTTTGTTTTACCTGTCAGCTGACCATGTGGCCTGTGTGTAACTTGGAAGACACTACATCACTGTATTGTCTTTGACTGGTAAATAGACAGGACAAACAAGGAATACTATCTGAATTTGGGACTTGGGACCAGTGACAAGGAACTGGAGAAAATGCAGAGAAAGGTGGTCGCAAGAGGCCTGGAAGGAATTTTGCGTGGGAAGAAGTAGAGACGGAGTATAGAAACTTATGCATTATTAATTTCACTCCTCGCAAAATAGCTTTAATGTTGGTCCTCGTAAAGGTTCATTACGTGCTTGTTCCTCTTCCTTAGCTTAATTTTCTCTGTCTTGCCTAGCCGGTTTAAAACTGGTTCTGTGGCTTACCTTGAAACTCTGCCTCTGTCTTGCACAGGGTAGCTCTTGTAATTTCAGAAAGCAGTTGCTAAAATTGACTTAGCAATGATGTGTTTCTGTTAGTCCACAAATAAACTTGTGGCTGATTAAAGCAAAAAAGTACATACACAAATGTTTACTGTATTCAGAAATGAATATGTGCATTATTAACATTTTGTGAAAAGTTGGTGTCTTGTAATTACGGAGTGTTATGGAATCCAGCTGGGTGACTGCACGTGGGTTTTAGTGCTGTGTGAGGTGCGAGTGTTTTGCAGTAAGGAGTGGTGGTAGTTTCCTTTGCTACCTCTTCGACTGAGCCTGAGTTTTAAATCCCAAATCCTCTGTTATCTTATGTAATGATCTTCTAGTATTCTTACACTGAAGTACTTCTTGAAGAAGAGGAATAATGAGGAAGAAAAAAAATGTAAGTTTTGTTTGTTTGTTTTTTTTTTTTACTGGGATTAAATGGTTGCTAAGATTGAGTTGTGATAGAGACCTCTTTCCTTGGATTTACATTTGCAGGCTAACAATTGTCAAAACCCCTTTTAAAAGGAGATGTGAACATTGACTGGTTAGTGTCTACTGCTAGTTTTTAGTATTTAGCAGTTTTAATATTAGCAAAAGTATTTACAAGTATTTATAGTATAAATAAAAATCACACCTGACATATTCAGTAAATATTCAGAGAAACATCAGAAGACCCAAGGAGTTTGAAGTGGTGCTGTGTAACCAGGCAGGGGAGTATGTCAGCCCCTGCCCCTGGATTCTGTGGTTCTGAGCTGTTTTGTTGAACTATACCCCTTCGTTTGGATTTCTTTTGGCTTTGCCAATTGCTAAAGACTGTGCTGTGATAGTCTGGCTTCTGCTTTAAGAAAAATCCTTTTTTTTCTTTTTATTTCCCTGAATACTGAAGGCATCATGATGTTGAATTATTTGTAGTACAAATCAAGTTGTTAATAATCCTGATAAATAAATGGGACTTCTGTGATAATCTCCTTGCATAGGATTAAAATTATCTTTTCTTCTTAGTTTAAGTGCTTACTGACAGTTCCTGGCCCTAATGTATGGAAATTGGTTACTCTGTTGTTGCAGGAGAGGATACTTAGTTTTTTTGTCAAGACTGTTTTCAATGAGCTAAAATTTGTGGTTTATCGAATCTTGATGTTTCTTTTGTGGTTCACCTTAACAGAAGCAGATTCGCCAAAATTTACTACCTGTCCACTTCTCATGTACAGCTCTGAAGTAATCCCTTGCTACATCTTTCAGTTTCTGTCTACGTTTCCTCTGATAAGCACAACAGAAAAAAACTCTGATAGTGCTAGGTGCTTCTTAAGGGTGTTAAGACTAATGTTGTTAGTGTGTATAATGCTGTTAATGAACACAGTAGACCAACAGTGCCATAGAAGTATAAAGTAACTCACAGCTGTGTGTTTGCCAGTCAAAAGATGATGATTAGTATAAAACTCTTACCAGAAGGAAGAACATAATATGGCTTTTAAAGTGTTTTAAAGATAGTCAGTAGAATAAGTTTATTTTGTGTTACTAAGTATCTTATTTTTTCTTGGACTTCTTTTCTCTTTATTGTACTATTGGTTCTTCTGCAAATAAGGTAAGTGTAGCCGTGTCATGTATGATACATAAAATACAGGGGGTTAGAGAAACAGTGCTTGTTCAGAAATAACACAAGCTGGTTAATAAAAGTTTGATAAACTTCCCTTTCTTCTTTTTCTGTAAGGATATAAGCAAATGAGTCAATTAAGTACGGTCTGGTGCTTTTTTCTTTTTCAGAAAGATGAAGGTAGTGATGGTAGTTTGAGTGATAGCCACATATCTCCTCCCGCCAAACGTACCTCAAAACATGCTGATCCTGTGTGCAAAGACAAATCAAAATCGCGCAGTACTGGGCAGCGAGAGGAATGGAGTATCTCAACTGGACAGTCCAGGTAACTTGACGCCAAGAGAAAAACGAAGTCTTACCTATTTTCCCTGTATGGTTAACTCGCTTGTGCGATTTCTGCAGTGAGATGCAGCTCTTGCTCAAAACTGTGTTTTTGAAGTGTGCTATATTCATACAATGTTCTTGTTTCCATTCTTTGCAAATTTGAGCAAAATGCAAAGTAAATGGAAAGTAATTTTATTTGAGATGCAGTCTGAATTCTAGATTCTCGATACATCCAAATTTAGTGACTTAATCGGTATTTTTCTGTACTCAAGCTATAAGAAGACATGGCATTTTAATTAGGAAATCAATATTATCATCATCTTCAGGGAATGGTTAACAGTCAGATTTGTTTTTTTCCATTGTCATTTTCAGGTTCTCTTCCCTGTTTGGTTATAAGGAGTGAAGTAGATTACTGCATCAAGTATAGCTTCAGTTTTTATAACTTGAAAGAGAAGTAATTTGTTTCATTTTGTAACTCTGATTAATTGTATTTTGCAAAGCATTCTTGTGTTCGTAAGGTTCTTCACATAATGACAACTAATTATGAGACAGTATAGATGGTATGTGTGTGGGACATGAACTTTCAGTTAATACTGATACTTTTCTAGATACATATATCATATTTATGTAAAATAATTCTTGCTGCACTTTGTATGTAAGAATAGTTGTAATTTGCTCCTGCACTGTCATCATCCAAGATGAAGTATATTGAAAAGTCATAGAATCATCGAGTGGTTTGGATTGGAAATCTTAAAATAGAACTCTTTGTTTTTTCCTTTTAAAACAGAATAAATTAAATATAGCATATTATGTACCAGGGTGATCTGGGAATGATCTGGGAATGTGTTGAAACTAATGCACCTTCAGTTACTTTTGTTTGAAGTGCAGACTTGTGCTGTCCCTGTTAGAATTGATAAGACCTAAACAAATATTTAATGTGGCTGGGAGAATTTAGATCGCTGTGTCAAATGAAATTTGGCCAGGGTACTGAAACTTATGGTTGGTTTTTTTTTTGTTTTTTTTTTTGTTTTTTTTGTATAGAAACCACTGTGGTGTGGTTTCTATGTAAGAGTTTTTTTTCTGTTTTTTCTTTTTTTTCTGCCAAAATCCAAAGTGTTGGGCCTAATTGTGATCTTGAGTCACCAAGACTTTTTCCAAAAGTTTTATTGCTAAATCTTTATTATAATCAAATTACGCTTCTTCAGTTGTGGTTTTAAAAATACTTATAATATCTGACCAGAAAAATGTTACTGGAAAGTTGGATGTGGATGTGATTTTTGTAAACACGGTTTTCTGTGTTGCTGCCTAAGTCTTGCAAAAATCCCTTTGTTTTGTAAGGATTTATTACATATTTCTTAAGAAAAATAGTAGCAAAGCCTACATCTTCTGTGCCTGTGAGCTGAACTATTTATAATCTGTTGAACTTGTGGTCACATTTAAGCTCAAATTGCATTTGGTATTAAGATTTCCCCTCCTATTTCTCTTTTGCATCAAATTCATTTGAAGTTTTCTAGTTTGAGAACAATGAGGTCCTCCCTATCTAGTGCTGGTGTGCAGTATATACAGCTCACTTGTCTGTAAAGTACGTAGTGCTTTTGAGTGTGGAGGAGAGATTAAAAAGTATTTTGTTCCCTTTTGCCTGATTTATTTCAGTTTTTGTGTAGTGATGGTGACAAATTACTTCTAACACCTGCCAGTGGTTTTAGAGTTTCTGTTCGTTTGTACTCTACTCTAAATTATCTTTTAGTAAAACCATGTCTAGTAAATAAGAATAGTTTTGATTTTTCAAAGATTAAAAATTAAGGAACAATTGCTTATGCAATATAATTGCAGACAACTCTGGAATATGTTTTTCTCTTAGATGAAGTAGTCAGGATTGATTTCCCTAAAAGCTAATTTAAAAAGAAATTGAAAATATTGCATTGATAGAGAACATGAAACTTTTTAAACTAATTTTAATTGCACCCAACATGATTTCCAGCTCAAGTAAATGGGATTAATTTTTTGTTAAATTTATTCTTTTTCTGTGAGTACAAACCAGCTTTTTGTCCTTCTGCTACTTTGTCCAAACTGTTTGAATGGTAGTGGACCTGGAAGACCTCTATCAAGATCCTGCTCCTAATCAAGATCTCCTCTCTAAGGGGAGTGTTAGTAGTAGCACATGGCATGAGGGAACATTGGAGGGAGTGCTAAAGGAGATGTTTGGATAATTGAGGGGGGTGTGCATCATATAATTAGTATTTGACAGTTTTGTACCCATTTGAATGTTGGGCATCAAGCAGGCTCTTTAGAGACTCTGTCCCCCGCAGGTTCCTAGGTACCAGCGTATCATGTAACATTCTGTGTTAAAGTTGTGTTTACACTGTGTGACTTCCGCTTGGCCAAAGAGTGTTAACATCACTTCTGTGTCTGATATGTTTATTTCCTAGGTTAACTTCTCAGCCTGGTGCTGCATTACCAAATGGACGTAGCTTATGTAAGTACATTGCGATGGGCCCTTTTGTATCTACTTTTACATTTAACGATTTTATGTCAATGATTTTCAGTTGCATATATTTTTAATAACTCTGCCGATTACTCTGACCATTTTGACCAGAAAAGTTACTGGTTTGGCTCAGTTTTCTTCTGTCAGCATCTTGGATGCTCTCTGTGGACATGGGGAACATTCTTAGATGAAATTCCATTTCTCTTCTCAATTCAGACCTCTTGGCCATGATCTTGATGTTTTCGTTAATTCCCAAATTTACTGTTATTTACTAATTTTGGCCTTCCTCTCCAGCTGGTCTCTTTAATTTACTTACTTTACTTAATTTACTTTCCTCATTTAAAATTTGGCCTTCAGTGGAGCTTAACATTACTTAACGCTACTATTACTTTATTGAGACCTGCCTTGTCTGCAGCTCCTGTTACCTTGAACAGTTTTCCTATATGCTTGTGCCTTACAAACTTACCATTCCATTGTATTTCTTGGCTAAAACCACTTTGTGTTTCATGTCCCTTTGTCATCAGTTCTGTCTTGTTTAGTTCTGTGTTGACTCTATGTAAGTGTTAATGCATTAAGCCTTATTGGTATTTTTATTACTTATTGTGGTGCCTAAAGAACAATCAGAAGTGGAATCCCCCCTTTTTTTGGCACTGTACAGAGTAGTTGATATAGATTTGCTTGTGAAATCAATGTGTTGTATCTGACCTTTTGATACTGTATTTGGAAGACTAAGAATTGAAACTGGGCCAAGTGTACCTTTTAGTATTGATGTTAACTTAGAAATATTGAATGGATATTTGAATGCCAAATTTTCATTAAAGAATAAGATTTTCATATAAGGAAACAAGATCAAGTCTGAAGAAATAGCTTGTAAAAACAACTTTGATAGGAATTTAAAAAATATATTTCTTTAGTGCATATAAGGGTGCTTGTACTGTGCTCCATAATAACTGTTGATTTATTGTCCTTGCTAATTATTCTTATTAATTCTTGTTTGTGAATATGTTGTTTCCTGCATTTGAAGTAGTAATACAAATTTCTCTTAGCTCTCAAAAGCCATCCCCTTCGAGGGGAAAAAAAGGGAGATGGGGACCATGCTTGCATAAACGGAGATATAGAAGTCAGAAAAAGTTGTCGGTCCAGGAAAAACAGATTTGAAACTTTGAATCAGAGTTTATTGTTTGATCAGCTAGTAAACAGGTATGTGGGGATACTTCAGTTGTATTCACAAAGCATCTTAATGATTCTTTAAAAAATTAGAATACTCTGTCTTCCAGTGCCATCTGTGTGCTTTACTGTGGGGATACATTAATGTCAAGGCAAGCCAGATTGTGGTTTGAGTTACAGGCTGGGTCCTGTGCCGCAACTGCTGATGCGATCCATGCTCTAAATGCAAAGCAGCTTACCGGACTTTCATTGAGGAGTAAGCTACTTTGTCTTTACACCTGGATAAAGCTGTGTCAGTTGGCAGTTACTGCAGAGCGGCTGACATGCTGTAAATACACACCTTAGTTCGTTTCTTAGTAACCTGTTTATGTAGCGATACCTTAAATATGATGTAAGCCAGTGATTAGTAACAATGCTTGGAAGCTTTCCAGATTTTGCTTGTATGATTTTGATCATAAAATATCAAAAGTTTGTAGCTTGCCTTTTTTTTTTTTTGTTTTTGTTTTTTACCATTTGTTAGTAATTCATATAGGGTGGGTGTCACTTTTGTGACATTTACTGTGCAGACAAAGTAGGTCAGAGAGGGAGGCACGGTCTGGTCTGAGCATAGGAATGGGAGCCAGAAACACTTTTCTTGAAATATTATTTCTGTGTGGTCCTGGGCAGGTCACTTCATATGTCTCAATTTTCCCATCTGTAAAATAGATTTTAATAGTCAGTCCTGTGAGACACTACTTGCTCTAGTGCTTGGAAAATTATTTAAACATAAGCATTTAATTGCCAAGTATCATCTTTTTTTTTAAATGTATTCTGTTGAATCTTTTATTAATTTAATTTTCTTTTAAAATGTACTCTAACTACTTGGTATCAGTTTACACATTTATATTGAGTTACATTTATTTTCCTAGTTGCAGTTGAATCTCCCTCTCCTCATCAACAATAGGAAAAAGTCTACCATGAAGATTGTAATTTGATAAGGTCATGGTACTGAAGTCTATATATGAACTTATGCTGATAATCACTGGAGGTTTTTAAGAACAGTTTAGATACAAGTGTCAGAAGTTATTATTGGCAGAGCATGTAGACTTCTCCAGGTCCCCTTCAGACCTGTTTTTTTTTTGATAGATATAGAATTATTTTACTTGAAGTGGTTATGTCACACATCACAGAGTTTAGAAGACTAGTTTAAAATTGAGAGGAACGCTCATAATGAAATCTTGGTTTTACTGACTTGTGTCATCAGAACTTCCATTGACTTCTTTTTAGGCAGGACTTCACCGTTTAGTTTTACTTCTAAACAGCTTGAAAGACAGGAAGTAAGACTTCCTGCCTTTTTACAATTATTATATGATTATAGTAGAATTCCAGTGGAGATCTGCCATAATTGCCATAGCAAGTAGCCAGGTGTTCAGGATAGGTGGCCTGATAACTGACTTGGCCTGGGTACTACTGTTTTCGTCCTTAGCAATGAAGCGTCTTGGCCAAGGTTGTTATTTATATGCCACCATTGTTTTGGCAGCTATTTACAAAAACTTCAGATAATGAAAATAATAGATGAGAAATGGTAGAGAAGTGAGGTCAAATAATGAATGATGAAAATCTAGGTGTTACTGATTTAACATTAAAAAAAAAAATCCTTTGTGTATTAGTGTCTTTCTGAGACCAGGGTAAGAAGTTGTAAAGCTTATGGGGTGGAGGCATTAATTGCTTTCCCATTGTTATAATTTTGTAGGTACAAAGTTCTACTTTCTTATTCTGCAAATGTAATTTTGTCTGACACCTAATGTAACATACAAGCAGTTACAAATTTAGATGCTACAATTTACACTGATCAAAATTTTTTTTAAAAAAATTTTTTTTTTTAAATGCTACAGCCTAATTTGAACCCCAGATTTTAATAGCATCAGCATTTCTTCTTTTGCATACTCTCTAGTTTATGGTTTGTAAATTCATCTTTCACTTTTTTTTTATTTAGGTTCAAGTAACTGTCCTGGAATTTTTAGTTTTTAATTTGTTTGTTCATTTAGTTGACTTGTAGGCCTTGAAATAGCCCATAATAGACCACAGAATTAGAGATGTTATGTTTTTGGATGCTATGTAAGAAGTTCTGCATATCTGTTATTTTAAGACTGAAATTTTTGTGTGTTAACTGTTGCATGTATTTTAGTACTGCTGAAGCTGTCCTACAGGAAATGGATAATATTAACATCAGGAGGAACAGGCGGTCTGGGGAAGTAGAACGGCTACGAATGTGGACAGACACAGAATTTGTAAGTGCACAGTGTCTCACATCTTGGATAAAAGTAGTATCAAGTGGGGGTATGTTTGTTTTTTTTAGTACCCTTACATTTGTCTGTAGCTCTGTCAAAGGGCTTCAGATCCTCTTCAGCAGATAATATTAAAAAACTTGACAAATTCAGAATAAAATTCATGGATATGTACAAATCGTATTTTCTTTATGGATGAATTTTGACTGCCATGCTCTCATGATGTACTGTGTGGTTCTCCTTTGGTTTGAAGCACATTCTGATAGTCTGAAAACAGGACCAGGGACTGTCATCTGCTTTGTTCCCTAGAACAGCTTGATACTGATGTTAACTATGTATTAGAAGGACTAGATACTATCCGAGAGACTTCGTTTGCTACCTCTTAAATGGCAGGGGTCTTGTAGTCCACTTGTAGAGCTCTCTGTTGGAGAAAGACTTGGAACTAGAAATTGAGTGCTGTAGTATTTGTGGGCTAAAGTTGTGACCGACGTGGGAAAGTACTGATAGGAGTGTATGTGACTTTTTTTTTTTTACAGGAAAACATGGATATGTATTCTCGAGTGAAAAGGAGGAGGAAATCACTGAGGAGAAACAGCTATGGGATTCAGGACCACCATGAAGTGTCCACAGAAGGGGAAGAAGAAGGTAGGGTTTGCAAAGCGTTGAAAGGGTTTGTCTGAAATACAAAACAAAGCTCTCTTCAAAAGTAAGAGAGTAATATGTGGCACTATAGAAAGTAATATAGTTTTGGTTCGCGATTTGGGGTTTTTAAGCAGATCAATTAACATGACTATGGCAAATAAATACACATTTCTTTAGAAGGAAGAAGTTTTAGGGATCTGTCTGTAGTATCCTTAAAAAAAAAAGTAAGTTTGAAGCTTTCTTTCTAACTGTTAAACAAAGCTTGCTTTCTAACTGTTTATATACTATGTTCCCTTACTCCTGTTTTCTGTAACACTAAACCATTGGAGCTTCCTTATATTCTCTGTAGCAATCCTTTGGTGGAAACCAGGATGTGATGTGTATAGTCTACAACTATGCATCTTTTAACTGACTTGCTATTTCTTGTATACTGGATGACAGTTACGAGAAAGATTGTGTAATAGCCAGTTCTGCATCCCTCCTTTGGGGAAAGTGTTAATTAAAGTCTCTGTTTTCTATCCATCCACTGAATTTTAGAAGGTTTGTAGACAAAACTTGTTTGAAATACTACCTTCCTTTAAAAATTGGGATAAAACTGACCAGTGGGTTCAAAAAGTATTGAAAAAGAAGGGATTATGGCTAACTTGGATGGCATGATCAGCAGCCTGTTTGACTTCTTTAAGAAATCAGATTCAGACTTCAGGGATCTGGTCGGGGTCCTTGATTTTGAACTGAAACTGGTGTAGGAGGTATGGTCTGTTCCAGTCAATAAGAATGCAGTCTTAATTCTGAGATCCATGGGTAGAAATACTGATCTTGTTAATAGCTAAACTGTGGCTGTGCCTTTAAACAGTGTATCTATTTTCTTTATGTAAAAATTATATTGTGAATTGTAAAATTGTACCTATTATCATGCTCTGTCAAATATTTAATTTTGAGTCTCCTGTAGGAAAAGAATGAGAAGGATGACATTTTTATTTGAAGGATAATTATTGAAGGAAAAAGATAGTGGTTAGCAGTGATATTTGAAGTACTTTACAACTAAAATTAATTTGACTACATTTATTTATCTTTCTGTTGCTTTTCTAGAACCTTCTGTGAGAAACTAGAAAGATGTTTGACACTGTGCTGGATACTTACTTGGTCTTCAAATTTCCAGTGATTAGTCAATTAATATTAATTAATAGGAGTGGAATAATTCTCAGTGGCCATTAAAATGTTAATTTTTAGGATGAAGATAGGTCTTGAATCAAGTAGAAATGTTCTGAAAATATCTTCTTCCCTCAACAGAGTCTCAGGAAGAAGACGGAGATATAGAAGTAGAAGAGGCTGAGGGGGAAGAAAATGATCGGCCATATAATCTCAGACAGAGAAAAACGGTTGAAAGATACCAGGCCCCTCCAATAGGTGAGGAAATAGTCAGTGCTATGCGGTTCTGCTTTACTGACCTCCAAGAATACTATGGATGTGGGAAGGGAAAAGTTGGATGACTCTTCCTCACCCCTAACAGTTCCCATGCAACGTTAGTGACTTTCATCTTGCCTCTGTTTTCGTTCACCATATGAATGTGACTACTGAGTCACAATTTATCAGTTTGTCAGTGGTAACGGCCTTGCTACCTCATTGCAGGTACTGTCGTGTGCTGGGCTCAGGGCTGGAAGCCAATGGGTTTTATGTTAATAAATAGTTGGCAGAAGTTGAATTTGGAAAGCTATCTAATAAATTAGATAATTATGTAGAAAAAAAAAGTTACTGTTATGTCTGCTTCTCTTCTTGAGTGGTAAACCTAATTCATAACTCTACTTAAATTGCTTAGCAGTGGTTACCACGTCTTGCCTAGATGAGGAATTCAGAATGGAATAGACTATTTTAGTTGGAAGGGACCTACAGCCATGATCCAGTCTAACTACCTGACAACTTCAGAGCTGACCGAAAGTTAAAGCGGGTTATTAAAGGCATTGTCCAAATGTCTCTTAACCACTGTCAGGCTTGGGGTGTTGACCACCTCTCTGGGAAGCATGTTCCAGTGTTTGACTACCCTCTTGTTAAAAAAAAAAATGCTTCCTAATGTTCATTCTAAACCTTCTGTGGCACAGCTTTGAACCATTCGTACGTGAGTAACAGGGAGAAGAGATCAGCACCTCCCTCTTTGCTTCCCCTCCTCAGGAATCTGTAGGAGAGCGATGAGGTTACCCATCAGCCTCCTTTTCTCCAAAGTAGACAAACCCAGTGTCCTTAACCACTCAGTTGATCCATGCAGTTTTCAGTGTCTTGTCTTTTTAGTTTGGGCCTTCTAACCCTTCTGAAGTAATGTATTCTGTGAATATTTGGTTTAGATTACAGTGATGTATGTGCTGTGCTATATCTTACGGCAATTTGGAAACAAAGACTTTGATAGGGAAATGCTGCGGTTTATTTGTTAAGAGAGGTTTTAAGATACCTCATATTATCAGTTGTGTAAACGTTTCTGTATGGAGTTTCATGTCCTGCTAATAAATTAAAAATGCTGGTACCCTGGGTGAATTGTGTTCTGTGCCGTGATAGCCGTAGTTGTGATGATTTGAGGAGGCTGAGCCTGGAATTCCCATGACTGTATCAGACCAATATGGAGACAGTCAAATAAAGGGCAAGAGGTTTAATTTCCTCTCTACCCACCAGTTCTGTTCTTAATTTGAGCTTTTGGAGAAACCAGAGGTAACGTTACTGGTAAAGCAATAATCTAGCACTTTCATGATGCATTTAGATTAGTTTATTATTGTTCTGTAATTTATATCACAAACCTCAAACTTCTCTTACTCAGTGCCAGCTCATCAAAAAAAGAGGGAGAATGCACTGTTTGATATTCACAGATCTCCTGCAAGAAGAAGCCATATCAGGTAAATGTCAATCTTTTGGTAGGCAATTGTTTGCTCTCTTTCAGTACATTTCCATTAGCTTTGGATTTTTAAAACATTCTTGAGTGAATTATATAATTCTTTCACACATGTGCATGAATCTTTAATTATGTCTTGGGTTCAGATCCTGATCAGTGAACAAAAATGAATTTCATGGTGCTTCATAATACCAGGAGAAGCTTTGTGATAAACAGAGTGGAAATGGGCATGCTGCAGGTGCTGGAAAGAGAACTGCATATTGCACACTGTAGCTTTTTCTGTATGGGCATATATTTAGTGTTTAAAGCAGCAGTTTAACAAATATCCCCTTTCTGTTCTGCAACACTAAGCAAATCAGAAGAATGTTTTTTGTTTTTTTCCAGTTCAAATTCTATCCAAGTTGTATTAACAATTTAGTAAAATGTTTACCAAGAATCGGTCTTGACTTATCTTTGTGTCAAAGAAGTCAAATACATCAACTTGTCTTGGAAACTGTTGATAGACTGTATTTAACAAAATAGATGAGATCAGACCTTAATACATCTTTTAAAAAGTAAACTCACTTAAAACTTCACAAAGATAAATCTGTCCATGAACAGAATCCAAGTAAACAAATGCTGGTCTTGGCTGAAACTCATCTTATTGCTCAATTTAATGGCATAGTGAAAATATGAAAAGTAGATGAAAATTTCACACAGCTTTATTTTTTTTGCTTAAAGTTCATGTGAGATTTTGTTGAATAATCTCAGGATTTGCTCTTGCTATTGCAAGATACAGAGAGTGTGAACTCTTATCCCTTCATTTTTAGCATGTGTATTGCTCCACTCTTATTTTATCCCTCCTTGTCAGGACACTGTCTTAAGAATTCTTCTAATTGCGTGATGTTCTCTTTGATATATTTTTAAATGTATCTAGTTTATTGGTCATTGAACAGTAAAACTGACTGTATCATTGTTTGACAAGAAATGGTTCCCCAGTGCATTATCATGTTCATACAAATTATGCAGCTCCCTATATTCACTAAAAATACATGAATTTTTACTAGTAGCCAACTTTTTCATGCAAAAAAGTGGCAACTTCTTTCAAACTGATAGCAACCTGAACACCTTTTTGTACAGAAGATGTAATGTACGTTTTCTGATGTTTCTGAAATACTCACTTTATGAAATGTCATACTAAAATGAGAATTGGTTCATGCAGACCAATTAGATTAGATTAGATTTAGATCAGAAGTTAAACTACAGTACAAGTATTTTGTGAATTTATAACCTTATAAAAAGAGGCCTTATGCTTTAGGAAGCATGGAATTTTTTCAGAGAACATTTAAAGGGAAGCATCAAACTGAGTAAGGAGATCTGTTACATTAGAGATGGCTAAAGCGGTTGGAAGCTTTCCTAAGCATGCTTGCTACCTGATGAACTTCAGCTTATTGACTCAATACTCAGTCACACTTTGTGAGGTAATGTAGGCTGGACCACATATCTTATGGGGATCTACTGTTTTAGTAATGTTCATGTTGATATCGGATATCACTGTGGCAGTGAAAGATCTTGTTCCTCTCCCGAATTATACTGGTTCATAATAAAACTAAAATTTGCATATATTTTAAACCTGAACAATACTGTGCTTGCTGTTTCAACCTTGTTTTTATAGAATAATCAAAACATGCCGTTCTACCACAGAAAAGGACTGAGTTTTATGTTTATTTTGCCACTTCAATAGGAGAAAGAAGCATGCCATTCACAGCAGTGATACAACCTCTTCAGACGAAGAACGTTTTGAAAGAAGAAAATCTAAAAGCATGGCTAGAGCAAGAAATAGGTATCAAAACATCCTTGTTCTTTAGGAGGGTTTGATTTTTATTTCTCTTCAGATAAAAAGCAGAATTATTTTCTAATGTTCTGTCAGTTCTGTAGCCTTTTTTTGTTTCTGCCTGTAGTTACTAGCAGCCGCAGTTCAGGAGGGTTGCTGGTTGTATATTAACATAGAATTTGAAGTCTTATGAGTAGGTAATTAACAGTAATGATAAAAAGATGGAAATAAGAGAATATCTGCTTCGTTCAGCTGGTTTATGAGGCAAGCAACTTCTGTCAGTTAAAACAGATTTTTATTCTTGGTGTTACTTGGTCCCAGTTAGTTCAATTATACTCCAAATACCAGCTCTTATTCTTCTTTCTTCCTGTTGTGTAACAACATTTGCTTTCTATACACCCAACACATCATTTTTTTGACCTTACATTTATTCACCAGTTATCTAAAAGTGGAAGATTTATAAAGATATATCAGTAAATTTACTGCCATAGATATATTAGTTGGAAAATTGAATCGAAACAAGTGTTTCCTCATCTTTTTTCCATCTCTTTCTATCTGGCACACTGTTCCCTTTTCCATCTTGAGGAATTCCAGTGATGTACAACTACCGAAAAAGTGTAGTTTTAAGTGTAACCTGTGTCTTACTGCTGCCTTTCTCCCTCCCTTTATCTGTATATTTGACCTGATTTTAATAGCTGTGTGTAGGGTCTTAAAGCTTCTTTGTATGCACTAAGATGCTGGAACAGGTTATGGCTGATCTGCAAGAAATATTTTTATTTCCTTTCTTTGGAATCTAATGAGCTATGTTTTTAAGAAACGTGTTTTCCTTGTGCTGTTAATCCTTTTTTACTGTACTGAACTGAGGCAGTTCATCACTTCCAGTAGAGTGTGTCCTGTTCTTTTGGTCAACGTTATTTCTTCTGTGTTTAATTGAAATAGTCTGACTAGTGTAGTTCTCTAGATGGAAATAGCTATATGAAAGCATCAAACTTTATGTAACTGGAAGTTCCTTAAATGTAAGAATAACTACCACAATATAAAAAGGTTAGTTTTGATTACCTAATCAGTTCGCAAAAGCTGTCTCTTTAAGTAGCAGAAGGCTTTTAATCTCTTCATTCTTCTCATTCCAGGAAATTGATCAAAACAGAACAATATTTTGTGGGTGTTTTCTTTTTTGCTGTTGAACAGGTGCCTGCCTTTAAACTTTAGAGCAGAAGACTTAGCTAGTGGAATCCTGCGAGAACGTGTGAAAGTTGGGGCGAGTTTGGCTGATGTTGACCCTATGATTGTTGATAAATCGGTAGGTTTTCTTAATGCTTTTCATTTTCCTTCCCCCAGTTTTGTATAAGCAGAAATGACCACAGCCACTCATTAGAGTTGTATGTTTATCTTCTTTGATTTTTTTCCAAAGCTGTTATTTGTTTCATTTGTTTGGGCTACAAGGGACTTGCTTTTGGCTTGCAGATAATCAGCAGGCTGCATACCTGTCATAAATAAGCCAAAATATCGATTGCCCAACTATATTTGTTTGTTTAACATCAGTTTGTGATTACTTGTCATAGTAGAACCTGGGATATGCCGAGCGGTGCAGGAAGCAGAAGTACTGACTTGGGTTGGTTAACTCAGTGCTGGCCATCTGCGTCCTGTGCATCGTTCTGTCTGAACAGATGCATTAGCTTATAGTGTGGTTTGTGCAGAAGCTGCCGAATTACTGCTAGGGCTGCACTGTTGCCTGAAGTACTTTGGCTGCATTCACGTTATGTTGTGCTTGAGCTTAAAATTGCTCTCAGGCATGGGCTGGATCTCTGTGGATGTCCAGGCATCCCTGGCACAGTTACCAGATAAACCTCATGTGGGTAACAAAGAGTTGACTTTATCAACATTTTTTATGTTTTCAAAATTCAGGGAACTCCTACTGAGATCATTGCAATATTGTTTGTAATTTGTTTTCAAATATTTTATAAATAGAAGTATTTTTGTGGAAAGCTGTTACAATATGTGCTTTGTATGCTTTGTTTTTTTCTAAGGTGCGTTTTGATAGTATAGGGGGACTGAGCCATCATATCCTTGCACTTAAGGAAATGGTAGTGTTTCCTCTTCTCTATCCAGAAATATTTGAAAAGTTCAAAATTCAGCCACCAAGGTATGTGTACTTGCTCTTATTGTTGCATTTTTATTTTATTTAGCTCTGAAAAATACTTGAAAACAAATAGGAGATTGATTCTTTTCCTAAAGTGTTTACAGTTTAAATAGACTTACGTGATTGCTTCCCCACTTGTCTGTCACAGCTTAATAAGGAGGATGAAGAGTTACAAAAATCTAGTGTATTTTTCTTGTGGCAGGAGAATAAGCTTTGATTTGGTCAAAGAAAGAATTCTCAAGTGTTCTATTAAATGGTACCTTGCCTTTTTTTCCAGTATGTTATCAAATACTTTGCTAGATCAAGCTAAATGCTGATGTTTACTTCTGTAAAATAATCTCATTTATTCTTTATTATATTTTTAATAATTAGGCATCTTGTTGTGTCATTTAAATGGGTAAACGTGGTCTAAGTAAATTGAAAACTTTGGGGTATTTTTCTCATTTAAAGAAAGTATATCTCTCCAAAGAAGTAGCGAAACCTGACTGAAGTATTACCTAAGATTTACTATTTAAGGAAAATATTTATTTAATATTTAAGGAGGTATTTAACTAGTATAAAACAATGCTTTGGAAGCTTAATATGCCTTTGATTAATGTTCTCTACAAAACAAAGATTTATTAATTTGAAAGCATGAAACGAACTTAGATTTTATGAAGTCATGTTGAATACACTAAATAATAATCATAAAACTTAAGTCTTTCTTCTCCAGGCTCCCTGTCTTCATTATAAAATTTGACTTGGAGTTTTTCAGGAGACATAAAATAAGTTTGTGACTGTGTTGATCCATTTATCTTCAGGGGCTGTTTATTCTATGGTCCTCCTGGAACAGGTAAAACCTTGGTAGCTAGAGCTCTAGCTAATGAATGCAGTCAAGGAGACAAAAAGGTGGCTTTCTTTATGAGGAAAGGAGCAGACTGTCTCAGTAAGTGGGTTGGTGAATCTGAACGTCAGCTTCGACTCCTTTTTGATCAGGTTAGAAGAAAATACATATTCTTCATATAATTTCTCTGTATGTTTTTTTTTTTTTGTGTGTTCTAGGCAACCAAAATTATTTGCAGTTGAAATTAATACCTATAAGTTTCTATAGATAGGGCAGGATTTGTCTGGATTATATATTCAAACGGAGAAATAAAGGAATGCTGAGAACAGTTTTTTATTGCTCAGAAAACTGAGAGGAAGAAGTCTCTTAACTTGTGTGTTAATGAAGCAGACAAAGCAGTTTATGTAAGAATTAAGAAAAATATTTAAATCAGTGAGTTTGAATTCGGCTGGCGTGTTCAAGATAAATGCTATGTAGAAGGATGCAGGACTGCATCTGCTGTGTGTATAATTCAGTGTCCTTATTTGGCTTGGAAAATGATGGACATTGCATAAAGCAGTGAAACGTAGTTACTCAAACAGAAGCTCTTTTCAGACACAGATGACTAAACAAACAGGTTGTGAGCAGATAAGATACTGTTTTCTATAACTGAGTATAAGTTGTCTCAGTTTGTCTAGAATCTTTACAGCACACAGCAAAACTGATACACTGGTGCCATCTTGCTTACTCAAAGGAGAATGCAGTCTATTTTGCTTTGTCTGAAAAAGTACTGTAGATGAAAATTGAGTTTTATTTTCAGACCAGATGCTTTTTAACAAAGGTATCTCAATAAATATGTTAGTTTAGCATGTTAATGCTTTGCAATAAACTGTTTTCAATGTTGATGGATGAATGATAAACTAACAATGAACCGAAATTTTGTTTTTGCATACCAGGCGTACTTGATGAGACCCTCTATAATATTTTTTGATGAAATAGATGGCTTGGCTCCAGTTCGTTCTAGTAGACAAGACCAGATTCACAGGTATATTTCTCATATGCTGTCATTAGCTTGGTATATACTACATTATCTTGGTAAATTTTTAAGTGTAGTTTTACTCAGTTCCCAAGAAAAGTTTTTACTTTTGATTAAGCCCATTTACAGAAAAAGGGACAAATGTTGAGTCTTTTTGGTGTCAGAAGACATCTCTTCAGTTCTTCAGACAAACTGGGAATCGAATTGTAGTTCAGATTGCCCTTCAGACAATTTATTAAGGCCCAGATTTTCATTGCCTTCCATTTGGTTGCTGGTTTTGTACTGTAAACAGATCATCTGTTACCAGCACAAAAGAAAAACCAGTTGAAAAAAAAATTTATTCTAAAATGATGAATTGTAATGTTCTATGAATGGTTGGACACCCCTAGCATTTTGATTCTGGATGGCGTGGTGTACAAATTTATCCTGGGTTGCTATTGTGTCATTTCTTATAACAATTTGTACAATGGTTTACTGCTGCTGAAATTTTTCCTGGCTGTCTTCAATCTCAGTTTTACTGTGCTTTTTGTGCCAATGCACTTGGATCTTTCGTTCTGTAGGTGGTGGCATTTTGTTTATATCTCTTTCTACTCAGCTGGGGGACAGGAGGGAAATTTCTGGGCCAGCAGACTAGGAGGTTATGGGAACATGTGACTTTGTCTTGATGTGCCTTTCTTCTGATTGATGCTGCAGTTGCTCTAAACAGGACGATTGATGCTCACACTGTTAGTGAGAGAGAACTATTCAAAGCTGCAGAAAATGACTTTCTGAGCTCCCATTACCCACAACTGTTTGAGGAGGAAGTCTGAATTTAATGTAATCCTTACCATAGTCGTAATACTAGGTATAATACAGATGATATCAAAAGGTTCCTTCTTGCTTTGACACTTGAAACAGTTATGCAATTTCTTTTAACTTAGCTTTTTTCTTTGGAGTTATGAATGTTACAGTTGAGAAAGTAAATATTCTTGCTTCTTTCTCTATACATTCTTTTTTGAAACCTCTCATTTAGCTCTATAGTGTCTACTCTTCTTGCCCTCATGGATGGACTGGATAATAGAGGTGAAATCGTTGTAATTGGTGCTACAAACAGACTGGATTCTATAGATCCCGCACTCAGGAGACCTGGTCGCTTTGACAGGGAATTTCTTTTCAACTTGCCTGATCAAAAGGTAAAACTTACAAAGGAGATTAATAGACGTTTCAAGTATATTAGACATCTGTATGTCTAACAACCAAGCTTGTGAAATAATATGCATTTTTATATGTAAGAATGTTTGCTTTAAGGAAGATATCAATCAGTTTTACTAAAAATAGCATACATAAAGCTGTATTAAACTTCAGATCTTCAGAACATTGTTAAAACTAAACAGAGAGGTAAATTGTTCACGTTAAACTCAACTGCTTCTAGAAGTGGTGGTTTTATATAAATTTGTATAATAAGTATTAGGGTTGTGGAAACTGTAGTAAGAGAAAACAGTTTTATTATGGAGACTGCTAAGCACATAAAAGCTGTACATGCAAAGCCAGATGTATTGTATTGGCAACAGGAACATTTCAGTTCTTTAATCTAAACTTCTGTAAACTCAGCTGTAATATTGCATGATTTTTTACTTAAAATTAAATTTGCTTTGCATGTGAAGAGATGTATTTGGGTTCTATAAAATTTGATACTGAAATAGGTTTGGAGTTCAAGTGTGCATACTGTGCTACTTAGCAATAAATTAATTGGTGAGGCATTTGACAGTAGGAGCTGTTAATCGTAGGTGCAGCAATTAAAAATTAAATTTTGAAACTATGATAATTCCTGCTAGAACATGAGTTTTGATCAGGTCATATAATAATGTTGATTAAACAGCAATTAAAATGTGTAACTGGTATAAGGAAAAAATACTGCTTATATGAAATTAAAGAAGAAGGGAAAATCTTTTCTCTTAAGAGACTTGAGTGCAAAGTTCTCTTATGCATCTCAGTGACATGTCAAAACCAGGTAAAATAATTATATTCACATGAATAAATAATACTTTTGTCAGAAAGATTATGACATGGATTTGACTTGCTAATTTTGATCTCTTTTTTCTTTTCCCTGTTTTTTAATTTTTTTTTTTTTAAATCAGGCACGAAAGCACATTTTACAAATTCATACCAGGGATTGGAACCCCAAATTGTCAGATACTTTCTTAGGAGAACTAGCTGAAAAATGTGTTGGTGAGTGTTATGGTGTTAGTACTTTTACTATAGTTGCTTCCTCTTCTGTGTAAAACTTTGAAAGTATGTTAAATGTATCAGGATATTTTATTATTTTTACCTTTACCTTTCTAAACTTCTGTACTTTCAGCGACATTTTTTTTTGTAATAACAAAATACACTTCTGTCTTACTAAAACACAAAATGAGTAGCTAGTAGTCATTTGAAAATGCAATCATTCTTCCTTTCTGTAATCAGTGTCGTTATATAGGATGCGTACCCTCAAAAGGAAGCAGAACAAAGTGGGAATTGGATTTTTAGGTAGACTTCCCATTAAATTAGTATATTTTGAAAGAGTTAGGGAGACTTGTGCGTTTTTTCTGTCTGTGTATGAAGGAAAAAAAATCAGTACTTGTGTGGTTGTTTTGTTTTTGTTTTATTTTTACTGACTGGCATGCTCTCCTCTGACAGTAATCCAACAAACTAACCAGCCTCTCTAAAGATGAATTTTTTTTCCAGATTGCTAGCACAGAACAACCTCAAAGCGTAGATATAGGCAGGGAGGGAAAAAAGCACCACGCCATGAGTACATTAAATATACCTTTGGAGCACCAAAAGACCTGCTGTACTGAATGGAGGATGGTTGTTCAAGATAAACTTGCTGCTTAAAACTAAACAGAAGTAAATCCAAATATTTTTGTAGCGAATTTAACAGAGGAAGTGAGTCTAAAGCACACACCACAATCTCTTCTCAACAATTTGTCACGCAAAGATACATCCTCTGTCAGTCATCTGCTTGGACAAGGACTGAAATTCTCAGAACAAGGACAGTCTCAAATATCTGTGCATTGGAATCCGTCATCAGAGAACTCAGAACTTTAAAATCAACATCAGTCCATTCAGTCAGCTACAGTACATCCGAATTATCCTCTCCATCCACAGGGACATCTGTCATCGCAGCATCATCCCTCTGCTTTTGATGTACAAAGACCTCAACATCTTCTGGTGAGGAGAAAACGTAACTATCCAGCAAACTCCAGTTTAAGCTTTGCCGGGTTTAAGACAGCATGTGCCAAACCCATTTCATGTAAATTCTGCTTGATTTGTGCAAAGATGTGGTGCTGCTTAGTGGGAGAGAGGGGAATACATGTGATAAAACCCAATTGTTTCTTTGAAAATTCACTTTATTTTTACTTTGAGAACACAATTCTATATTTTAAAATTTCAGACCATAGGGAAAGCCACGTGTGAGTTTGTTTTGAAGATATTCATTGTGTTCAGTAAAACCTGTCAGTTCTGTGGAAAAGTCAGCTAATGAAAAGAAATACTCTTTTCTGTCTTCTTCGGCTTTCCTACTGTCCAGCTACTGTGCACCTGGTTGTCTCCACTCTGTATCTTGGAATTTAAATGTTTCCATACATCCAAGATTAAAACTTTTTGACTGGTGAAGGACTTCTTAAAACAGCTGAAGTAAGACTGGTTTATCTTCTTCATCTCGAGATTGCCTCATCATTTCTATAAATGAAATCTGCAGCAACTGTTTCTTTAAACAGACTTTCCAGATTCTTTGTGACCATTGCAAATGGGACTCATTGGCACACTTGTCACATTGACACAGCATATACTGGTCTGCTGTTTCTTCTTGCATGCAGGCTTTCTTTAAATACTAACAAACAAACACCCCCTCTTCCCCGAGTAAAAGCTGCTTAGACTCAACAGACTTTTCGCACAGCCTCTCCAGTTCAGCAAACTTGGCAACACTTCCCTCAAGCATATGGATCCTAATGAAGAAAACTGCTGAAATACTACCAAAGTAAATGACTTTGGGGAAACAGGTGTACGTGTGACTCAGAACTTTTTAAGATCCAGGGCTGTATAATTATAAGGAAATTAGAAGGAAAAGGCCCAGGACTTGCAAAAAAATAGGTTATTTCCTAAGGGTTGATTTTTATCCCTGGTGTTATGGATTACATAGCTTTTAGATTTCTATGTATGTGAGAATTAAAGAACCCACTTCACTGAATGTGACCGCGTAACTGCAAGGTGTGTGAGACAAAATGAAGCAGCTTGGGGAGAGCAAGGAATTGCTCAGAAATGCACACCCTGATGTCTTATTCATACCTCAAGTAAACACAAGTAATTATGCTTTTTTTCCCCTTAGAAGTGTGTACTGGAGATGAGCCCTAGCTATCCTGAACTTTCGAAGTCTGTTCTTATCTCTTGTCCTTACTTCATTGTTCTGAATGATAACTTTCTGTAGATAGCGAGACTGTTACCTATTAACTCAGTCTTGTAGGAAACAAAATAAGGGAGTGTGAATTCCTCCATCTGTCATCTTGCAGAGGCATCTTTGTACAATGTAAAAGGTTATTTAAATAATGTTAAATAGAATTGTAAAGAAGCAAGCCATCACGCTCAAGATGTTTGTGAAAAATATGCTATTCTGTGCTTATTACTGATTACTGCAGGAGAATTTTGTGGCAAAATGATACAGAATCATAGAATGGTTTAGGTTGGATGGACCTTATTCCCCTACCAAGGGCAGGGACACTTTCCACTGGATCAGGTTGCTCAAAGCCTCACCCAACCTGGTCTTGAACACTTCCAGGGATGGGGCATCCATGACTTCTATGTTAGACATCTTTTCTTTCCCATACGAATGTGGTGATGGAGAGGGAAGTTTGGGCATTAATGTTCATGTTTTCCACAATTTTTTTTAAAAAGTGGTAGTTATTTTTCATCCAGTTGTCATGCTCTGTTATTTGCTAAGCTTTCCCTGCTGTCCATTTGCAGCTCCTTTCAGCTCCTAAAAACATGAGTTGGAAGAAGTGGTAAAGATTGTTCAGCCAAATGTTTGACCACGCTCAGTAGCACTTTGTTGTAGGTTTTTTGGTGTGGCTATTAGGCAGAAGAAATTGTAGAGAGGATGTCGTTCCTGCACAGTGCAAGTGGAAAAGTATGGCTTTAAAATTTCAGTGATCAAAATCTACTTGTTTGCTCTCCTTCTCTTTGGTCTTACTTTGAAAGCAGTGGTGGTGATGGGTAGAACGAAATGGACTTACTGATGAGTGTGCTTATTTTGTGCTAAGTTAAGACATGCCAGTAGATTGTTGCCTGGCAAATTGAGCATTCATTGTGAGATGCTTCAAAAATGGAAGCAAATGCACTGAACGTTGGTTTTATATCATGTCAGTTTGGGCAAAAATAAATTCAGGTTATTTACTGTTGGTATGATAACGTTTTATTTGCTTTGATAGTACTTTACTCGTGTTTTCCTTCCTCTAAATCAGTGTGCATTCACTTCCTAGGAGTAAAAAGCTCTTTAATGTTTCACAAGATACAGGATTTTTGCCGTTCTCCTGTCACTGAAATGGATGTACAGTGTGCACGAGAGAGTCCCTCAAAAAGAGACACCAATTATTACTCTTCAAATGTAATTGCTCCTGAGAAATGAAAAGTAGAAATGGAGACTAATTGTGTATCTGATCACCTGAGAATTTAATTTTAAAAATAGGCTACAGGCTATTATTTCCTAATTTTGCAATTCTTTGGAGATATACAAGCGGTGATTAAAATGACTGTTAGAAAGTGATATTACAGCATTTATTAATAGAAAAATTGGAGAGGATATAGCTGCTGAGCTACTGATTCTTTTGTCAGACAGACACTAAACTAGTTCTTAAGCTGACAGGCACTCAGGATGTTATGTATCTCTAGCAGATTTTTGATTTAAACTTTGGTTTAATGCCCCCCCAAATTTTTTTTTTTTAATTCGCTATGCTTGTTAGGTGAGAAGTAGAGCAATTTAAATGGGAATACCTGATATTAGAAGAACAAAGCAGAATTTAGCAGAAAAACCTTGTTTTTGATTTCTCTGATGTAGTTACTGGATTGACATGGTTGATGTAGTGTGCCTGCATAGTTTAAATTTCGAGATGCGAGTTAGTAAAAGACAAAACAAAACTGCTTTAGTGCTGAAAATATTTTGTGCTCAACAACTTTGTACAATTATAGCTACTAACCTTTTTATAAAAATGGAAAGCTTAGTTTAAAAGTTGAGGAGTTGTAGATATGGTGATCTTACATCTACATTTTATTTTTGCTTTTTAAAAAATATTTTCAGGTATATATGAGAAACTGAGGTGGAATTTGAAGTCTCAGCCAATTTAAGTCACCTTGATAGCTGAAGAATCAGTGTCTTTTATTATTATTCCCCAAATTTATATATCTGAAAGATGGGGATGGAAAAATGCCTGCATTTCTTGTTAACTGCTTACTACTTTATTTTACAACTCTTTGTATAGAATCAAATTTGTTCATTGTTGCTGTATGGGTCTTGTAAAAATATGCGTGCTGGCAGCAGTGGCATGTCAGAGGACAAAGAGTGAGAAAGAAGGCAGCTTCAGTTTTGGGACTTGGTGCTGCTGAAAGACCAATACAGAAAAAATGCAAATGGTGTAAGGTCTGGCAGGGAGGAGGAAGTCTGGTTAAAAAAGTCAATTGAGAGTAATTTAACTAAAGAATTGATTAATTATTCTTTATAAATATTTCTTTGCAAAGCCATGAACTTTTATTTGGCGGTGCCTCAGTGCAACATGTTTTCCTATAGTGACTATAATTCTCTAAAAAAAGTTTTCCCACTGGAATGATGTTTTACATTTTTTTGAAAGCTGGAGCTATGGTGCCACAAAATTCAGTGGTGTATGGTTGTCTCTTGCTGAGAGATATGGAAAAAATTGAAATCTAATTTCTAGCTCTGAGGAACAACCCTAACCTATTGATACTGCAAAAGACACAGAGGTGTTAAGTCTCTCAGTGTTTCTTAATTACCAGATCTGTGTTTTTCAGTAAAGATGATTAAGTGATTGTAGGTAGCTACTGATATTTAGAAGATAGGATGAATTAAAATCCTGATGCTTTTTAATAGATTTTCTACTCTCTGTTATATTAGTGAAATTATGAAACTCTTAAAAGTCTGAAACATTTTTCTTGATAATAAAAGTTCACGTTTTCCAAGAGTCCACAGTATGTTTTTTTAACAAGAGATCTCTTCCACTCATGAAACATTTTCCTTTATACTGCTCATATTCTCAGTCTGTAAAAGTTTAAAGTCTGTGCTGTTCGTCCAGTAGAAAAATATTACTTTGCTGTTAAAAAAAATATATTCATGTAGAGACATTAAAGTAAAAAAAGGAGAGAAGCTGGGCTGTTAAAATTGCACACGTACTTTAGACAATATTAAGGAAAAAGAGCAATGAAAGGCATATAACCCTGGGCTGAAAATACATTCTATATTGCATTATATAGTGAAAATGTAAGTAATTTTAACCTGAATGTGGAATTAATTGCTTACTGTGCTTTAATATACCTGCACATGATTTCTTGGTACACAGCACTGTCACTGGATTGTGACCCGACACCTTTTGGCAGGAGCTTTTTGAACCTTGACAGTGAAGTATGACTGATCACTTTTAGCTTTAGGCATGTTTGAAAGGTATTCCGCGCAGCAGTGCTGTTTCATGGAAGGTGTTTTTGTTTTTGTGTGCACTAGGGTACTGTGGAGCTGACATAAAAGCACTTTGCACTGAGGCTGCCTTGATTGCCCTGAGACGACGCTATCCCCAGATTTACGTGAGCAGTCAGAAACTACAGCTTGATGTTTCTTCAGTAGTTCTCAGTGCACAGGATTTTTATCATGCAATGCAGAATATTGTGCCCGCTTCCCAACGTGCTGTGACATCTTCAGGACATGCGTTATCTCCTGTGATCAGACCACTGTTGGAACGTACTTTCACTAACCTTCTTAAGGTCTTACACAGAGTGTTTCCTCATGCTGAATTCAGCCAGAGTGACAAAAGTGAAGGCAAGTGGTTTGTTTGTTTGTTTTTTTCCTGTTTCATTTAGAAATACTTCAACTGGCTTTCTTGTATTCCTAGCCTTAAACCCGGTGTGTGTTTGGTTCAGTGCTGTAAGTATGTAAGTACAGTTTATTTGGATGTATAGACCAAGATGTGCAAAAAGAACCCCCAAGTAATTTACAATTTAAATATGAGAAATAGTCATAGCATCATAGCACAGAATCATAGAATGGTTCTTTAGATCCTTCCAAACGAAACCATTCTATGATACTATGAATGGTTTATGTTGGAAGGGACCTTAAAGCTCATCTAGATCCAGCCCCCCTGCCATGGGCAGGGACAACTCCCACTGGATCAGCTTGCTCATAACGCCATTCAGCCTGGTCTTGAACATCTCCAGCGATGGTGCATCCATGACTTCTCTGGGCAGATTGTAACAGTGCCTCACTACCCTGACAGTAAAATGTTTCTTTATAATATCTAATCCAAATTTACTCTCTTTCAGCTTAAAACTCATCCTGTCACTACTACTCCCTGACAAATAGCCCCTCCCCATATTTCATAATTAGTATAACATTTAGCTAATAAGAGAAGCATGAAATCCCATGTAAGGAAATTGATCTGTTATGCGTTTCCTGTCAATGGGATGGTGGAATAATAGAGAATAGTGAAATAATGTTGCTCAGTGTGTTAGGACCTGACATTGATGTTCTCCTGCTGGGTGTCAGTTGGCTGTTCCAGTCCTTTGGCTGTTAATGGTGCAGCAGCAGGCTGCAAAGGAGTGCTATGAGCTCTGCAGGTGAGACTGTAGTTTTCGGAGACACATACGCCTGCGTAATGGTCATCTGCTGGTTAAGGGGGAAGTACTGAGACTTTCTTCCCCTTGAACTGACCTGGTGGACTTCTGATCCTTCAAGCTGATTCTGCTGGCTTAGTGAGGGGGGAGCTTTTTGCTGTTTTGTCAAGTTTGCATTTTGCCAAATTAGTAAAGTTAACTCAGTAAGAGGTCAGATGTATGCCAGAACCCTGCTGCCGTGGGAGCAATGTGAGTGCATTGAGGAAGCAGGGAGTAAGAAGGAATGTGACTGAGTGTTTTGACTGGCAGTGAGTCAATAGGTTCTGGGTTTCTTTACCCAGCTGTTCTTTGAGACCTGCTTTGATAGTTGCCCTGGTCATTTCTTGGAAGTTTAAATGTTGAACAGGACACCTTGGTTTTGATACCTGCCTCTTCTGGCAAACTGTTTTCTCTTAGCTGGGATCACGTTTGACACACACACACAGAGCTATATAAACAGTACTTGTGGTTGTGATTAACTTGAAATAGCCCAGTCATAAAGCAAATCTGTGACAGCCGAGCCTTTATTTTCTTTCCTTTTCCAGAGTGTGCTTTCAGACTGCAGCCTGGCTGCTCAGGTCCTCCAGCCCAGCTGTGTGTTTTTGCTCTATCCCTTGCACTTACTTTAGTAGCTCAGGCACTTTGTTAAATCATTTTAGACAGCAAACTCATCCAAAAATGATGTATTTTTGTCAGGTTAATTTTATGCTGACTATGGGATAGCTGGAGGTTTTAACAAGTGTTGGAATTGGCATGAGATGGGGCCTTGGGATTGTGTTGTGGTGGGTAGAGGGGAGTGAGCTGCCTTGCAGCTGCAGTTAGATCATGGTAGGCTCCCTTGATTGTTTTAGGTTCTCCTAATCAAAGTTGTTGAAGATGCTTAAGTATCCCTATATACTGTTAAAGGCCTATATACTGGTAAGGCCTAATTTGGTGATTGTCATTATTGTTCAAGATTGAATTAAGTGTCCTTGAATTAAGTCTTTGTAGTAAAGTTCTAGCTCAGAATGTTTTTTGGTTACATTCTTTACATTCTGCTTGTTATTGCTTGCAAAGTGAGTTTGGAAGCATTGGTTGAGTTTAAATAGTTTTACTAAATAATTCTGCTGCTATGGTTACTTCTAAATATTTGTAAATAATTGATTTTAAAGTTATAAGAACTGGTTTCTTTTGAAGTTTCCTCTTTACCTTAGTTTTTTTTCTTACACCCTTAAACCCAAGAAAATACTAATTAATAAGCTTAATCTGTGTTAAAACCAGCAAAATCCACTTTCAGGTACAATGATTTTTATGTTTATATAGATTACATACTAGGGCTTCAGTTTTTGTTGAATTCAGAGCCAGATAGATGGCAGGTGCTTACTGATGAGCTTACGATCTGCAAATCTGTTTTTCACCGTATCTTTGTGGTTCCCAATGACTCTGTTTTCTTGTAGTTCAGTAACTCAGATGCTCAAACAAAGGATGTCACAGAGGCTCGAAGCCTGGCATTAAAAGATGGGCTGCCTTTTTTAATAATTACATATTGGAAGCAAAAGCTGTGTCCAGTGCATGGGCATAGAACATACCTTATGGGTCTGCATTCAGTGTAGCACAAATTCTGCCTGTTCGAGGACTGCAGTGAGACAAGATTTAGGAGACCTATGGCAGCTGATTTGAAGTCCACTGTCCTTGCCCCTGTCCTTGCCCAGAGCTAAATGTCAAGCTGTTTCTGACCTGCTTTTTCTTACTATGGACTAGTTTTCAGCCACTGGTTGGGGTCTGCAGGACTTCTTTTATTTTTACCCCCTGAAGAATGATTGTCAGGTGTCTGACTGCATCATACCTTGCCAAGAGATGTTGCACGTCCTTATCCCATGCCACCACAATATTATTCCTGCCTAGTCTTCTTAGAATCCAGATTCTTATATCACAAAGCCAACTATGGAAGCCTCTGTTGTCTAGATGCATAATCCTTAGATAATATGTCTGTCAACACTTCACACTGCCTCGAAGTTTATTCCTACCTTCTGTGGTGATGGTTTCATCAGTGTAGCAAGACCTGTTGCATGGCTTCATGTAAATTGGGTCAGTTCTGTGGTGGGTCGTGTGTTTGAGAATAACACTTAGATCTGTCTGTATTTCACACTTTAATTTCACAGCAGCCCATTTTTCTAAGTGGCTGTGGCCAACTTGAGCTACCATTGCTCCGGTGGTTGCCCCCAACAGCAGTGTGCTGTGGTGACTCCAGGCTGCTTGCAGAAGTGCTCCCCAGCTATGGCAGAACCTTTTGTTCCTCAGGAGACCTGGCCTCTGCGCTGCTCTTAACGGGCAGCTGAGCAGCTGTGATCGTTTTCATCCCATCGTTGCAGACTGATTTCTCTATGGGAATGAGAATGAGTTTTGCTGGCTTAGTGTAACGTCAACTGAAGTCCTTTCCTGGGGCAAATAAAGATCTTGTAGCAGTTTATTTCCCTTTATGATATCACAGCAGTCTACTCTCAATCCCATTGCAGCTCTGGCAACTAATTTAACTGCATCTGATTTTTAACTGGCAACTGGTTGTTTTGCTTTAATGCCATACTTATATTTTTTGCAGTTGTTTGTCTCTGCAGTCTGTTGTCTGAATGCTATCAGTCTTTTAGCTTTTTGTTTCTGAATGTCTATGTAGAAATACTTCATTCTGCTATTGTATTAGCAAAGGAATTAAAACAGATGAAGATGTAGTACATGAACATGGAATAAATTAAACTTATTTGGATAAAAACTGATTTGATATTCTTTGACAGATTATCAGAGGGTGGAAAGCAATCTTTATAAGCTTACATTATCTAGGTAGTCATGCTGAGAGTAATTTTGGGAGAAGTGTACCTGTAAAAATTTGGGCACTTGGAACAAATAAATAGGTACGAAACTGCATATAGTCTGAGGAGTTACAGATTTTATAACTTTATCCTTGAAAAACCTCTAGCTGTGAAATAAAACCAAGGACGCATTTCATAACAAGTTAAACATTTGCTGTCTTCTTGAAGCTGTTCTGTTTGATGGTATAAAAAAATAAATTGTGATTATGGTTAGACTTCTACAGTATTTGTTTTGAGTTTAAGTGATAAGTACGTACTATTCTGTGTTCTGATATTTTGGCAGTTTTAACACTTTTTTTCTACATTTGAAAATGTGTTATAATTTACATGAAGAAAATTGAAATGTCTTCTCGTTTGTTGTACATGAACTTAGACGTGATAAGGTTCTAATTAATATATTTCTTGGAACAGATGTACCAAGTCTAATATTAGATGATAGCGAAGATGAGAATGCTTCATCAATTTTTGAGACGAGCTGTCACTTAGGATCACCAAAGAAACAGTCATCAGCTGCTATACATAAATCCTACCGTCATTTTACAATGTGAGTGTTTTTCTAAATGCTTATAACCTGATAGATAAAACCATGAAAGTCTTAACATCAGGAGAAGTGGCAAAGATGTTCTTTTGCTTTTTAGTGGCTATTCTGTTCTGTAATAGAAACATGTAAGTGTATGAGCAAGAGGTTTAAGTATGTGAATAGTCTTGGGAAAGGCCACATCCTAGACAGAATAATCAGAAATATTTTGCAACAGATGGGTGTAGCTTAGAGGTAAGAATGTAAGCAGCAATATTTGTTTGTTTGTAATAAGCTGTTTTGATTTGAAAGATTAAGAACGGGAAATGAAGGTACATAGGAATATTTTGGAGGGATTGTTGGTTTTTTCTTGGTCTAAAGTATCGCTGAGCTTCAGTATATGCAACTGTTTGGAAGCATTAGATAATTAATACATTCAGCATTTCTAACATCTCTTTTTCATTGTTTTTAATGGAAACTTTTGGGGAAAATGGGAATTTATGTAGTGTGTGAAACTTGGATGAGTTTTTTTCTTTATGAATTATCCTGACTGCAGTAATTAACAATAATAAACTGACATTTCTTTGTTTTGTGTTAAAGTAGCACAAAAGTATTCTTACGTGATGGGTTCTGTTGAGATTTTGCTAAATAAAGAAAGTGAGGTTAGGAAGGCTGTTTAAGTATTATTACTGTTTAGTAGAGCCATCTTGTGGAAAACTGCTAAAATTTGTGTGCTGAAAAGAGATACCAGAACATCATTTACAGAAAACTAAACTTAAAAATAAGAAATGAAATTCAGATAGTTTGAGGTATGTGGTCAAGTATTTTAATGCCAAATTTAAGCTTTTGTTGAGAGGGCAGGAGGGGGAACCTCAAACAAAACAGTACATGTCTGTGTGGATTTGTGTCTAAATAAAATAATCTTGGAGAGTATGTTTATTTTTGTAATGGAAGCCTTCTGTAATGTATTTTCCTGAGCATTTTGGGTTGCTGTCTGTGTGTGTAACCTTCAGCACCAGAACTGGAAAGCCAAAGCTCAGCAATGTTCATAGCTGTTACAAAATATTTAAACTGAAATAAAACCAGCCAGCCTTGTTTCGCTGCCCGAGGTAATTGGTGTGCAAATAAAAATGCCTTGATAAAAGAAAATGCAGATAAACTGAAGAATTTTTTTTTTTGTTTCATAATCAATTCTCTGTAAATGGAAGAGACTTTTAATGGAAAAACCTAATGCTTCTCTCTTCATGTCTCACTTGTCCTGAAAACAGGGCGACTCCCTCCCTACCCCCACAGAAAAATGAATACAAAACCCCCCAAATACTTATATGGACTCCTTAGGATTTCTCCTGAACAAGAAAATCAAATAAAAAACTTTATCTTTGCAGTTTTTACTTTAAAATCTTTCTTCTGTCTGAATAGAAATGTATGAATATGCTAGAATAACCTCAGATCCTATTTCTTAAATAAACAAAGTGTTGACATGTTAGGTGATTCTTGGAAATCATGGGTGGCACCTTAAGGGATGAACTCAAAAGTCCATTAAGTGTTTAAGTTCAAATGATCTGGTTATAATGAATATATTCATGTATTTGATATGCATGTAGCTTTGCACAGATGAGTTTGAATTAAATTGTTGTGAAGTCAAAGAGTAGGCAAAGCGGGGGTTACTGAGATTTGAGGTAGTGTCGAGGTACACTGGAGTTAGTTGAATCTTTTTAGACTGTTGTAGAAAACTATTACCCATTACTGAAAGTTTTTTGGATTCTAAAATACCTTATAAACATCCATCCATTGATAACATTGGCACGTTAATTGCATTCTCTTTCAGGTCAGCTTATCACCAACCAAACTCCTACAGACCAAGATTACTGCTGTCTGGAGAGAGAGGTTCGGGTCAGACTTCGCACCTTGCTCCAGCACTATTGCACACTCTTGAAAAGTTTTCTGTACACAGGCTAGATCTGCCAGCACTTTATTCAGTCAGTGCCAAAACGCCTGAGGAATCGTGTGCACAGGTGACATTTCAGATCCTTGTGTAATGAGTGAATGATGTAATTCTGGAACAGGATTAGTTGTGTCAGTGTAAAGGCAACTAACTGGAACATAATTTAAAAGCCAGGTTTTCATAGGCTCGTTCTGTTTCCAGGTTTAAAAGAAAGGGATCTCTAGAGGGTGATTGAGATCTCTCTGCTGACTATCGAGAGTAATTACATTTTTAACTTGCCCTAATGTCAAGAAAGCTGAATCTGGGTATTTGGTTCTTGATTTTCGTTGTATTAATGTGTTTGAATGCTTGCAGTGGCTTCAGAGTCAATTACTTACGTTAAAATGTTTTAGGTTTCAGAAGAGTTTGTGGTGGATTTTGCATGGATTGCAAATAGTTTACTTTTCATCTTGATTGTTCAATATTAGCAAGGTTTTAAAACATAGATGACAAGTCATTACATTGTATTCTTCCTAGTACATTGGCCTACAATAATTGAATTATAGAGCTAACAGTCACAAACACTTGTTTAGAAAGCCGTTGTCATTAGTTAACTTAATTTTACTGGAACTTTTATATGAAATATATAATGAGTCATTTCCTGTTCCAGAAGAATTTTATTACTTGCAAGTGATGATAACTAGTTTCTTCATTTAAATACCACTGTTTCTTTTAATTAGATCTTTCGTGAAGCTCGAAGAACAGTACCAAGTATTGTTTACATGCCTCATATTGGTGATTGGTGGGAAGCTGTCAGTGAAACTGTGAGAGCTACTTTCCTAACTTTGCTGCAAGATATACCATCTTTCTCCCCTATATTTCTACTGTCTACCTCTGAGTCCATGTATAGTGAATTGCCCGAAGAGGTAAGTTTATTGTGGAAGGAGATGTTGTTAGGTGAGATTTGTGCTCTCCAGAATGTTTTGCTCTTCAAAACATTTCTGTTTTGCACTGGCTTTCTAACTTAATTTAAAGTATGACAAACTGAAAATGTAATATTAATTAAATGTTTGTAATTTTCTTTTATGAGGGATGTAAATCCGTATTACTGTTTTTCATAATCTCCATGCTGCTTTGCTGAGAAGACAAAATTGTTCTTTTTGTCAGTTTTCATTTTGACAAATTACTGCAGTATAATTAAATGCAGATTTAGTCTAAAGGCTTGACCATTAGTTGTACAACCTCTGAGGTTCCAGATGGGGGAAGGGAGTTCCTGTGTTTTTCCTCAAATTTTATTTGATTTAAAAAAAATTAAATAAATCCTGTCCTTCTTTGACTGCAGAGGTGGCTACTGTTAGGATCATGGGATATTGCAAGTTTAGTTAGTGCGGAAAAGTCAGTGAAAATGACAGTGTTTGTTTTTCCTGGGCTGTGTACACAGCTTTGGTAGAGTTTAATGTCTGCTCTGCTGGGGCTAATTTTGAAAAGTTTGTGACTGGGGTTTTAATTTGGTCATGAATCAGGTATTTTTGGAGTGCAGGCTTAATTTTCATATGGCTTTTTCTTTTCTTTTTTCAGGTGAAATGTATTTTCAGAATCCAGTATGAAGAGGTTTTTTATATTCAAAGACCAACCGAAGAAGACAGATTGCGATTTTTCAAAGGGTTAATTCTTGATGAGGTAGCAATGCCCCCTCCAAGAAGGAAACAGGCTGGTAAACAAAGTTACATTAAACCCAATAATGATGGGGTCTGAGTGTTTTGTTCAGTGATATTTTCCTTTTTCAAAAGGTGTGGGTACATGACAACTGGTCTAATTAACATTTGACAGTTCTAATCATTGCCCAAAATAAATTCCGTGCATTACAGTTATCAGTTTTGGAAATTGGAGAGCTGTGGGTTAAGGATGCAGTGGTAGTTGGATCAATGAGGCAGATCAAATATATAGTGAAATTTGGAGTGGCATAATCCCAAGAGGCACTGTGTTGTTAGTATTTCCATTGTCTGACTTCTTTCTTTTTCCCTAGCTCTTCGTGCTCTGGAAGTTCTTCCACTTGCACTGCCGTGTCCAGCCCGTGAGCTGTCAGAAGCAGAAAAACAGCGAATGGAGGACCAGGAAGAGAACACACTGAGAGAGCTGCGGTTGTTTCTCAGGGATGTTACCAAGAGGCTGGCCACAGACAAGCGCTTTAGCATCTTCAGCAAACCGGTGGATATTGAAGAGGTCTTGTTTCAGTAATGTGCAAACAATGAAGTTGAAGCTATTAGAGAAATAATCTAAATTTCAAAAAGGAAACGGAGAAGTTAATAAGATGAATATTTGATCCATGATATTTCCAATCTAAAAATGCTGATTTAGCTGGTGAGATAGTCACAGCCTCATCATCTGTGATGCAGGGAGTTGGAACACTGGCTATGCCAGTCACCTATTGAAAAATCTTGTGTATTCCTGTCAATTTTATACCCAAAGTCAGCATTTAAAAATGCCATGTCTCCTGTCCCTATCAGTGCTCTTAAAATATTTGAAACCATAAATATAATTCCTTAATAAAAGCTTTTACAGCATGGTAGTCATAGACACGATAATATTGGGGGAAGTGATCAGTGTGCTGTAATGTGTTCAGCATTAACAGTATTGTTGAATAATTTCAGCAGTAATGCTTCTGGATGTCATTAATCTCAGATGGTGGCCCATTAGGAGACATTAACATGTTGATTATGGAGTATGCACACCTAACTGATGAGATGGTTCTACCTGCAAATCTATTTTCAGGTGCTGCTATGCGAATAGGGTTGTGTTTAGTCTGACTTTGAGATCATGTGCTGACCCACTGCAAGCTTAGCAGGCTTGCCAATTATAAAATAATGCTTAATTGCTTCTGAAGAGAAGCATCTCTTTTGGAAGACATTGAGATGAATATGGGACACTAGAAGTACAGCATTGTAAAAAGCTCATTTGCAGTGTAAATTCTGTGCAGAATGGAACAGGCATCTTTTATGGGCCCACGCAGTCCTCTGTGAATTGGAGCTTTCCGTAGGGTTTTGTAGCTGACTCTTTTAAAAGACTGGCAAAAGCTGTTTAACGTGGCAGCTTACACTGTGAGCATGGTCTGAGCAGTAACTTGGATTTTTTTTTTTTTTATTATTATGAAACTGCTTGGGAGTCCATTATTGTCCATTATTGTAGGACACTCTTCATACTCGTAGTAAAGGCAGTTTCTTTCCTCAGAGAGATTGTGGTCTAAAGGGCAAGTAAAGAAAGAACAAATTACTGTCCTTGTTTTGTAGATGAAGAGAATCAAAATGTGAAATTGTTATTTTAAAGACTTGTCAAAAACTCTGCTAATAAATAGCACTAGAAACTAAATGCAATCCATTTTGTCCCACCTGCTGCATTTAAGCACAGGACTATCTTTCTCTACAAGAGGCTGTCTGCTTGACTTGCTTAGAAAATGTGTGAAGTTTGTTCCACTCCCGCTTGCGTTGCAGAGAATGCTGAGATGGGATAAGTCAAGGATCCTCCTGACTAATTTAGCAGCAATGTTTACAGCTTCCAGTGAAGATTCCTTCTGATGATGTGCTAACAAAAAAAGGAAGCCTGTGGCTTGGCCTTCTGATCACTGAACCAATTATCATCATATTTCCTTAGAGGGAGACAAAAAGAGAATTTCTGCCATTTCAGTGTTTTCATCATAGATTTCAATATGTCCCTTTAAGGAATTAGGTGATAGGCTTCTCTCCACTGAAGTAATGCATTTAATGTTAGTTTATGTTGTAATATATTTTTGTTTGAGTGTCTGCAGATACTTTATTAAAAAAAAATTTGTACAGAGGTGTTAAGGTTTGATCTGAATATGTATTTATCTCTTCAGTATTTTGGCAGCCACTGTCATACGTGGGTGATTTCAAAAGAAAAAACACAGTATTGTAATACTTGTTCTGAGGCTGCCAGTACTTTATAATTGATTGTAATCTTAATCACATTGAAACATTCAAGTATAGGGTTTTTTTTCCTTCAAGTAAATAACAAATTCATAGATTTTCAGTGCTCAACTTTAAGGCAGCTGTGCTGTTATGTTTGACTATCAAGCTTGAGCCCCTTATGGTACCATTAGGTACGTTAAATACTTTTTAGTGTATCCTGGTAAATGTTAAATTTCCAGTTACAAGATACAGTCATTGTAAGCAGTGAACTTCTGTCACAAGACTTTATCTTTAGACTGCACTTCTGTACAGTCAGACTAATGTGTCTAGGTTGGTGAAACCTGAATTTTTTGGTTGAACAAGTGATTGAAAAGCTATTCAATTGAATATCTTTAAAAGCTGATAATTTGACTGTTCAGTTTAATAAGAACTTTACCTACAAGGTGAACAAAATGTAGCTTCTCTAGTTTTTTGTAGGGTTTTGAATTAGGCTGATTGGTTGTGCCTTTCTAACCCATACAGTACTGTAACACTGTACCAAAAATCAGTCTAAATGAAATTATAAATATGTTTACATTAAAAAATTTTGTCTCAAAAATACCATTAAATTCATTTTGAAAGGTAGATTGGTGAGCTACTGAAGAAAAAGTAGCTTTGGAAGTCCTGTGGTTTATTTAGTCTGATAAAAGTTCTGGTTTAACATAAATTTGTTGCATGTTAATGTTTAGTTAAAGTATTAAAGCTAAGCACGTGGAATAAATGTGAGCATGAAGATGTGAAATTGGCAGTGTTCAAATGGAATGCATATGGTCCTGTGTAATTTCTGTATGCTGGGTTTTTTTTTTTTTGACAGGTTTCAGATTACCTTGAAGTTATCAAAGAGCCAATGGACCTATCAACGGTAATAACCAAAATTGATAAACACAACTACTTAACAGCCAAGGATTTCCTAACAGATATTGACCTGATCTGCAGCAACGCATTGGAGTACAATCCAGACAAAGATCCTGGAGGTAAGGACCTACTTCACTTCTGCCTACTTAAACCCAAAAGCCTGGTATGTAGCCACTTATTTTGTTGCTATTCAGACTTTTAAATAAACTCCATGCTTTGTGATAATTAGAATAAGCAAGTCCTAAGTGGCTCTGCTTTTAGTGTTCTGAGGCATGTTGTGCACTAGGGAACATTCTAAGAGCAGGAGAGCTACAGCGTTCAGAGTTGTTTTCTAATAAATTAAGTTTTGTAGTTCCTTTTCGAATTGGATAGCTCATTTTTAGTGAAAAGACTTTGTATATGCAACAAAAACCCAAATGTAATTTGGAAAGCTCTGTAGAGAATCCTGCGTGCAATCTGGCAGTGGCCTGCTTTTATTTCCATAATGGCTTAGAACATGAAATTCACAAATAGAAATTAAGAACTGTGTATTTGGGGATAGAAAGAAAACAGGATAAATCATCAGGTGAGGAAGTCAGTTGCAGCTGATTAGGAGAGATTAGAAAGTATTGTCTTGACAAAGTGTGAAGGGATGGTTTCAATTAAAATGGAATTTGTAGATTGAAATGCTTGTAAAAGCTGTGCACACTCAAAACTAAGGAAAGAACATCTTGCGCATTCTGCACTGCATGGCATCCCTAGCAAATATTGCCAGAAGAAAGCGTTTCCATTGGCAGCTTCATCAATAAAATAACAACAACAAAGCATGCTTTTAATGTAGGTGTGTTTAATAAAAGTGGTACTTGGAAATCTGAGTCCATCTGTCAATGTAGTCCAAAACTTTAAAATGTATTTTAATTAAATCTTGTGAAGTCATTTTACCAGATTAAAGCCTGGTTTTATAGATTTTTCTTATTTCTCAAATTTTTGATTTTGTGAGGTTTTTGCAAATATCTCATGGATGGACTAGACATGGTGTAGTCTGGTCAACCAGTTGTACTTGTTTCTCATTACCTTTTGAATCCAGTGCTGGTATCTTTAATAATAAAGGCAAACTATTTCTTCAATTTATGATGCATTTTGTTTTAAAATTTTAAAAAAATTATGTTAATACACAACAAAAGGTTTTCTGGGTTCTTTGAGGACTTCTGATGTGTAATTGATATGAACTAATTAAAGCCTTGATGGACACTGGGGATTCCGAGTGTGTCTGAAGAGAGCCTGTTAGAAGATGAGGACTGTGAGACACCTCCTGCGTGTGACTGGTTTATGCTTGTGACTCAGTGATGGGTTTTGGGAACAGTTGGTGTGGTATGCGCCCTTTGTTCTCATTTTTAAGCCATTTGGATCCGTGGGCTTTATTGTTCAGGAAATTTAGTCTGAAGAGATGTTGATTTGTTTTGTTTTGTTTCTTAATTTTTAGAGCAGATGCCACAAATCTACAGACTTGTAAGAACAGATCATAGGATCATAAACATGAGTTGCGGGTTCTGTGTAGCAGAAACATAAAACATCAATAAAACAATTAAAAAAAAACCCTCAAATAATAAAATACTGGTGAACATTTAGAGGGAGAATTTTTCATTTTAAGAAATATGTTTAGGTAACCAAAATAGGGATATTTTGATTTTCCTTGCCGTCAGGACTGAGCTGGGTGAAATGGATCTGGCCATTTCTAGGTTAAGTTTTGGACTGGAGTTTCTCATCATCGAGTAGATAATGAGTGATAGTTATGTCATCTGCATTGTCAACAGCTGATGACACGTAAGATTTCTTGAGCTGTTGTATGAATGCACTGCGGAAACAGCACATCTTGTCTGTTGTGAACATTACATGCATTCAGTTGCATTAGCTGAATATTAACATATGAGTGTTTGTATTCTTTAACACTGGGTGTATATGCTTGCCTCTGTTTCCTGCTGGAATCTACAGAAGAATCATTCTGTGCCTGCTCCCATCCTGGCATTCAGTTGGAAAAGCAATCAGAGTACCAGACTAAGTGGTTTTATATGCAGTATAGACATTCGAAACTGGCTTCTTTGGGTTTTTTATGACTGATACTTTGCTATAAAATCTCAGAAAGGTTATATAGTAAGGTGGTGAGTTTTTTTTTCCTTTCCCTCCATTGTTTGACCAGGAAATATTCTTAAAGATACAGAAACATAACCATTGTGTGTTAGATGTAATAGTATTTGCCTCTTTGAAGCACTCTCTGTGGGAAAGTCTTGCCCATCGTGGGATATGAGGAAAGTAGTAGTTCAATCAAATGCTCTTGATATGAATTTTCTTTTTTTCTTCCTTTTCCCCCTTTTCTTTCTTTTGCGAGGACATCTTAAACTTTATTATCTGACCAACTTTTTAAAGTCTAATATCACAAAATTACAGCTGCAAAGAACGCAGTTTATCTTTTGTGATCATAAAACATAATGTTTCATAAATGTATGTGGGTAAAAATTCTAGTTTCCAATTGATTTAAGTGACGGTAGACTTCCCCAGAGAATGTATGTAGGGCTCATTTGAGCTGAATACCAGATATTCTTCACTCAGCAGTTTTCCAGCTGTAAAATTTGCTGTTTCTAGAATTATAAACCTTGTTTAATAAATGTTCACTGATAGTCTTAATTTGTTGTCTTTAGTGATTATTAAAGCAGATTAAATCTGCTAATTGTGTAATATGTTGTAGACATTAATGTTGATGTTTGCTGTTGAAGTACCTCCATCCACTGGAAAAAGTAATTCAGTATGGATGAACTGACAAATTAAATGTGTTTGTACTAAAAGCAAACAGTGAGAGTTCTAGGTTTTGCTGGAAAGCAACATTCTGGATGTCAATTTTCTTCACATATGAGCTTATTTATTAAGTTACAATTACTTTTCAAGTTTCAAGAGTGTTGGAGTAATTTCTTTTTTCTGTTTCAGAGGTATGGGAACTAGTCTTCTCTAAAAAAAGTGTTTTTTTTTCACGAATCACATTTAGGGTTCCATTGTGAGCAGTATATTTTGTCCTTTTCCCATAAGAGAGATGAAAATGTAACAAATACGAGGCTTGTTTCTTGGTAGTTTTTCTGGATGGATTAAAAGGAGAAATAGCTATTCAATATAAGCAATAAAGTAATCTGGTTTAGCACAATTTTGAGTTTTCTAACACTTGTTAAATAAAAATTAAGCAATAATTAAAGGTTAAAAAACCCAAACAAAGAGAGGAGGAATGTAAGCAAGCCAGGTCTACCTTACAGATTTGGGACACATCCAGTATGATTTTGCAGGCAGTATAATTGTATGAATGTTCCTGGATCCCAGTGGGTAAGTTAATTCCTGGACAAGTCTCCTGTTACTTTTGGGACTCTTTGCACTCTACTTCATTAAACTGTGGGCATCTGCCTGCAGAAATTGGTATACCTGCTGATTCTTGCAAGTTTCTAAGAATTAGAGGTTGATTTAGGTGTGTGTATCATTTACTGTTTGCATTTGTTTATAAATACCATTGTTGATCAAATTAATAATTTGTGCTTTTGATAACTCCTATTCCATTTGAATAGCTATGTTGTGATTTTTGAGCATGCTATGGTGTTGATCCATCTACATTTTCATACCTTTGTAGTATTTCCCAGTTACAACACTGATACAGACAGAAGTATTATACAATGCAGAACAACATAGAAATGATAAAGGTTGTATATAATTATGATAAAATTAACAAGTACGTTGTCCTATTTTCTAGATAAAATAATTAGACATAGAGCTTGTACTTTGAAAGACACTGCTCATGCTATCATTGCTGCTGAACTGGATCCAGAATTTAACAAGATGTGTGAAGAAATCAAGGAAGCGAGAAGAAAAAGAGGTATGTTCAACTTCATTTATTGTAACACAACACATTTGGGATAGAAAACAACATTTATGAATGTCCATATAAAAATTAAATTTAAGATGAAATACGGAATGCAGGCAGTGCATGTTAAAGGATGACTGAGCTTGAAACTTGCCTACTTTTTCCAACTGAGCTGGTCTGATGAAGGATCATCCTTCTGTACAAAGGAAAGATGCGTTACCTGTTAGTGCAAAAAGTATTGTAGAACATGGTGAATGGATCAGTGTTGGGACTGCTGCACCAGCTGAAGGTTTGGTGAAACCAGAGCTGTATTCTAGAAGTATCATGTAATGCAGCGTATTAAAAGTTATGATTAGGTAGAATGGCATTTGAAACAGTGGATTTTCAGTTCACCCTGGCATGTGCACAGTTGTCCTTTGGTGATAATCACTTGGGTTTTTTTGGATTAAGAAACAACTGTTACATCCAAGTTGAGGAGAGAATGAGGTTGTCAATCTAATAGTCCAGCATAAGGAAACATAGCCCCTTACATTGGAGGACATCACTGCCTTAGTTCTTGTTTAAATTAGTGCAGTTGTTTTCAACTTGTGGTCTGTAAACCTCCAAGTCTGTGGACACATTCTGAAGTGACCACAAAAGGTAGTCAAAAACCTAAACGTATTCCCGGTAGGGCTCTGCTTACATACAAGATTCTGTACCTTGTGGAAAACTTTTAAACTTCTGGAAATTGAAGAAGGTTGAAAATCACCCAACAATCCCAACAATGTTAGAACAAAATTTCATACTAATTTAGGGTTTACAGATTTCAAAAATTCCAGTTTTGCCTGGGCAAGTTGTTTCCTGCTTTGCCTGCTGCTTTGGTAGAAAACTGCATTATTTGATCTTAACTTGTAGCTGCTGGTTCTTGACATAGTTCTGTGAGTTGATTGAAGACCCTTCATTAATTATTTTTTTTTTTTTTTTTTACTATGGAAGTGTCTGTAGGCTTTCTCTTCTTCAGGTTTAAATGGATACATTTCCTTTTATTTTCTCATTCAGTCATGCATTTTTTTGTCTAATTCTATACAAGCTTCCAATGTGTGCCTTGAATTGTGGATAAGAGAACCAATTGTAATTCCCCATGGTTGTAAAATAGAGGGAATATAATGCCTTCATTTTTCCTCTGTGCTCCTATTAGAAGTACAAGAATAGTCACAATTCTGGCGTTAGTGTCACGCTGAGAGCCGTGCTCGGTTAATTATCCATTATGAGCCCCCCATGATTGTTAAAGGTTATTGCTTCTGAAGTTAAAGTCACCGTTTTTAAGAGCTCTCTGTTACAGAGAATGACTATATAGCTTGTAAGTATCTCCTTGCAAGTCTTGCAAGAGCTAACTGGAACACTGCCCTTCTCTTTGTTGCAGTGACCAAGTAATAGATATTTCTGTGGGCAAAACCCGCAGAGGTGAATTTTTGGAAGTCATAATTAAGGCAGATGGTGTCATGCAATGAACTTGTTAATGGAAAAATAAAGATGCTGTTGGTGTCAGATGCTGGTTTGTGGACCTTTGGATATAGGCAGGTAACAAGCAGTACCAGTTGTTTGTGAGTGACAACATACAACAATGGACAGGTTTAAAGTGTGTTCTTTGCATTCACATGGAAGCTGTTACAGTGTCACAGGTGCCTGCAAGTTACATTTCAAAGGTGCTCATGTTTTTGGACCAGCTGTGGTGGTTTCAAGAACAAATGAGCTCTGCAGTTGATTTAGCTGCAGGGTGTGGAAGGCTAAGATCACTTCCTGCATTAGCAAGTACAGAAGATTTGGAATGCATTGAAGAACCTGTATTAGATTATCTGGTTATGAAAGAAGAAAAATATATGAAGCTCTTAAAGTCTGAGGAAACCTCATGCTGTAAGGCAAACACAAGAGATTGTCCTATCCCTGGATCAGGAGTTGTGTTAAAGATTGTGGTGTACAACATAAGAAGATGGCACTTCAGGCATGTAGTCTTGGCCTTGTCATTGCTGTGGATGGAAGAGATGTGAATGCTGATCAACCTTGCTATTACTCCCATTGTGCTCTATGGAATATGCTGGGCAAGACAGCAGATCAACAAAATCACAGTGTGTCTGCAGGTCTAGATTTCGACATGTACCCTGTTTTGGGTCATTTTGGACAAGGAATGACAAAGGCATATACTTGCATTTTCTTGTTTTTCATTAGATGTCTACAGGGTTGTTATGTGATTTCTGGTTTCTTCTATGAATTGATGATCAGGTGGTCAGGTGTAGAAGTAATCCCCAGATTTATAATGCAAATCTACTAGTGATCATTGGACCAGATATAAAACTTGTAATAAAACGCCTTGTCAGAAAAGGGCACAGTAGTGTTGCAATCACAGATTGAGATAGAGTGGGTGGTGGTGGCTATCAGAAAGGAAATTTGGCGTCTGACAAAAAGAACATGCCCCATATTCAGTTAGATCTTGGCCAGTTTTTTCTTGGCTACGTTTGGAAAGACTCCAACATTCAACATGAGATTTGGATGGAATTGAACAAGCTGATCTGCGTGAGGCTTCTGATAGATTCTCTGGAAATGTTATCAAGTTTCTGCCTAGAATGAGAGGAGTCTGGAAGGCAAGTGGCACATACTATAGGACTTTTTAATCTTTACCGAGTTGAAAAGCCATTGATTTTCTGAATTGTACCATGTATTAGCTCTTAATTTGTTTCCAGGTTACTGAAGGTGAAGGTTTAGGCTAAAAAGCTCCCATAAGCATTTTCTTCACAATTCTCTTGGCAATTTATTTAGTGATCTTGCATAGTTTTAAAATGGAAAGTATTTTCTACATAATTTTCTGTTTCCACAACTTTTTTTTGACAGGTGTGCCGTTTTTATTTAGTACTGGGACTGTTGACCAGTCTCAAAAGTAGTAAGTACTGCAGTGTAAGAGTATGATAAGCTGTGTAATAAAATTAGTATCTAGAAGTTAAAGTAGACTTTCTTGTTCTTGTATTACTGAAATGAGATTCTGTCATTGAAAGATGGTACATCTGAGGATAAGAGCTTCTAAGTTGCTAAAGGAAGAACAATTTATTATGTGTTATTGGAATTTGCAGTTTCTTGTTGAAACCAATAGGTAACAGGGTATGAGGTGGATGTTTGGAGTAATGAAATATGTTTGATATGCAGTTTAGAATATCTGTAATGATACCTAGAAACTTACACTGCAACTGTTAACTCTTAGGTTAGAGTTCCTTTGTGGATCTTTCAAATTTCGCATCAAATCAGTTTTTGAGCAGCTTGATCACTTGGTCCTGGTTGCTGCTAGAGACATGGTATGACATTTCAAAGACTTTTAATGAATGGATTGGAAATTCTGGTTCACAAATATGAAACATCAGAGATTCATTTATGTCTTTAAAAGGTGCTTAACCAATATGAAAATTTGCATTTTTAGAATTTAATTAAAACCCCTATGAAATAGTGGAAGCTATGAGATGAACTTGTATTACAGAAAGCAAACTAGACTTCTTGTTAAAAGCAAAATCAGATTTTCTTTATCTAAGAACTCATATTGACTCTGAAATTGATCCATTTTACATAACATAGATCATGGTGGTAATACAAGGTTTTTATTAAGATACTCTTTTTGATAAGGCATGTAATGCCATCATGAATTCCCACTTACTTTAAATCATCTGTTTAAAATTAGGAAAAATTGAAATGGTCAATAAGAACTAGCTTTACAGAGCAAATATGGATAGAAGAGTGCAGTCTTTGGGGACACAAATGTGAGAGAGTTGTATTTTTCTAAGTCATTGGAGCTGACAGTTTTAAGATCATACAACCAGTAAGTCATTTTGTCAGAAAACAAATATTCTTGATTCTTGTTTTGAATGTCCAGCTAAATATGAATTGATGTGTTCTTATTGCAGCATGATATTCCACGTTGCTTCTTAAATTCGGTAGTTTTATGCAGCTTTGTTTATTTAAATAGGTACGTTTATCTTCTGTATGCAGGCTTATCAGTAACAGCAGAGCAAGTAAATCCTCATGGTTCCGCTGTACGGAAGACAGAAGCTAGAGTTGAAGAAGCTTTTCGAAACAAGCAAAAACCCACAATGGCGGTATGGCCCAACTCTGCGAATAAATGTGCGTGTGAGTACCTTGGGTGATAACTGTGCAAAATCACAGGTGCTTCCAAGGGCAAGCATTTCAAATGTCTCTCTACTACTGTTATTATTTGCAGAAGGAATTTTAGGCATGAAATTCATGTAAATTTAGGAAATACTCTTTCTGACTACTTGAATCTCTGCCCAAGAAGTTGTATAGTAGGAGAGGATTTCTGTTTTTGTGATGGAGAATAACTGGTTTTTCTAATGTATTACATTTTTCTTTATAGAAGACTGTTTTCAATATGACAGCTCTGATCCAATGAGACCACTTTTGTCTGTTTGAGTGTTAAGATTTATTTACTCTGCATGTGTTTTCACAGGTAGATACCTACATGCTACTTCATACTCTCACATGCACTATAGTTATGCACTTTCCTATCTTCAGTACATACAGTATCTACTAAAACTTAGAAAAGAGATTAGAAATATGTTTTCTTTATGACACTTGGTTTTCAGTAGTCAGTACCCATTATTGGTGGATGTTAAGTTGCTCACTTTTGCTGCAGCCTACTGCATTAGTGATCAAAAACCTCTAGAATTGTGAGGATCAACTGTTTACCTGTGGTGTAGGTGGTCAGAGGTACTGCTAATTATTTTCAAGAGGTAAGTTGGTTAGAACAGGTAAAAACACAACCCATATTTGTGTGCTCTGCAAGCTGTGCAGCAGACGATAGGGTTTATAGACCTCCAAGCCTGACCTCTCTTGGGAAGAGCAATAGCAGCCACTACTGGTCACTTGTATAGAAAGAAGCTGTGGTATCTGCTCTCTTCCTCACCTAGTATTGTGGATGCAGTGGTAGTTGTTGGAAGACTATAGAAATCCACTGAAGGAAATTGCTAGTGTTCCTGTGTGTAAACAAAAAAGGAGCTAGTGTTAAGGCTACATTCCTGCTAGTATCTTGGTGAATATTCAAAAAACTGAGGTTTGGTGGTAGTTGGGACTGTAATAAAACAAAAACCTGCCTTTTAAGGTTGACTCTAGGAAAGGTAGCTAGTCCAGGAGGAATGTGATGCATCCAGTAATCAAGAGAGAGAACCAGGAATTGATGATCAATGAGATATCTGCAGAGGGAATTCAAGTTGTGTATGGGCATGCTTAAAGGTTGATGGAACGAGTTCAGTAGAGACAGAAACTAGGAAGAGAGACAGCCTTAGGGGAGGGTATATGGAGGAAGGAGCTGAGTATAGTGAGACTAGAACTGAGCAGATTGTAGAGACCTCGTATAGCGGTGAATTGTATGATGGATTGTGATTGTATAAATGGAAGAAACGTGTAGAGAACGGATTTCTGAACAGAGGTGATTTTAGCTACTTCTTTTGTGGTCAAGACCTGAGAATTTTTTCATTAAAGACTAAAATGTGTTATACAAGCAAAGCAACAAGGACAGTGATTTGTGTATATTAATTTAACAGGATAAAACCTGTACATTCCGATTAATAATTCTGAAAATCTTCAATTTTTTTCAAAACATTTTCGTGATGAAAGTAATTTTTAGGAGCTTTTTTTACAATATTTTAGAAAATAACTGAAAAAAAAGGTAATTCAGATGAAACACTTGAGAACCCTAAAGGAAATTATTGTCAAGCATCTTCTCTAAAAAGAGTGGATTACAGAGAGTGCAGCAGCCTTCCTCAGTTTACAGCCCTGATTACTGTTCAGGGGTACTGCAATAGCAAACAAGAGTTAGTTTATCATGTATTGGTTTGTGTTTTGAAGTTATATATTTGAAATAAAACTTTATTTAGTTTTTTAATTAAATAAATCACAAAATAATAGGTAATTTTTCAATGTATTTTGGATTTTTTTTTTAATTTGATTAGACCAGATGGACTATCAGAAGTGTGGCACAAAATAGTTGTTCCATTTGAAAGCATGGAAGTGTGGTGATACGTATTCCTGAGTTAGATTTAATCTGCAACTTCCAGAAGATACACTTGTGATAAATGATGTATCACAGTGTAGATGAGTTGTAAAGTATTGCATTACTAGAAGTTGCTGAAAATCCATTTGGGAGAGTTCTGTCACAGATAATTTAAAATATTTCCATATTGACCATGTCTTTGAAGAAAAGTGGAAGTGTTCTGGTGTGAACTTAGAATGAGACAGAGATCAAAAGTCTTCTGAAAGTAGTTATATGATCATAGAATCACAAAACCCCTGTGGCTGGAAGGAACCTCTGGAGATTGTCTAGTCTCACTCCCCTGCTTAGAGCTGATTGCTCAAAGTTGTGTCCGGTTGTGTTTTCAGTGCCTTCAAGAATGAGGGCTCTGTGGCAGGCCTTGGCAAACCTCTTCTAGTGCTTGGCCACTCTCACAATAATTCATTTTCCTTAATTTTGAATTCAGTGTCTTGTATTTCAGTCTGTGCCCATTTGCTCTTGTCACTGGGCACCGATGAGAATGGCCTCATTTCTCTTTTACAACCGCAACGACCAGTTTGGTGGCTCTGGTAAATTAGTCATTGCTAAGTGGTTTAAATACATGCTAGCATGTAAAACATTAGCATCCCTTTAATTATTGGGATGGTCTATAGTAAAACTTTGTCCTACTGCTCTATTTTGCCAGTAGATGGAGTATCTTGCATATAATTTAACTGCCTTGCAGTGGCTTCCTTTAGTTTTACATATAAATAAACCGTATGGGGAAGGTTAGGGTTTACATTCGTATTTTTTTGGAGTATTTAACAATAATATAATGTGATAGACTGCAGATTTTTTTTTTCTTTGTAGAGATGTCTTTTATGCTGTATGATAAACATGATAGCTGTGAAAATGATGTTAGAACGAATAAAAGTAAAATAGTGTTAGGTGAAGTATTAAAAATATAAGTTCTATATAAAAGTCATTTTATGAAACGTGAAGTAAACACACTGCTAACTTTTCCCAATAATTGAAGTGATTAGTGGTCTGTATAGAAAGAACTGTAGGAAGACTGAGCAAGGATATTAAAAACTGCTGCAGAAAATGTAGTTCCTAAGTAAATAATACTTTTTGTGCCTTTGTTTTGTTTGTTTCTGCTAAATGGCGGTGTTGGGTATTACATGAAACTGTGTTTCTGCTTTATAATGGAAAGGAGATTCTGTTTTAGCAGGAGTATTTTAAAAAAGACTTTTAAAAAGAGAAGGTCTTTTATAATCTTTGTCAGAAAGCATTTTATTTTTAGTCTTTAATTTTCATCTGCTTAGTCTCTCCTCTGACTTCTCTGGTACGGTGATGTCTTTGATTGCTGTATTTGATGTAAGCAGTCATTCATATGACTACAGTAATGATTTATCAAAGTACATGGGCAGACCAGATACCATATCATTTTTATTATTTTAACTGTTTTCTGCTTTTTGAATGAGTTCTGAATTTGGATTCAGAATTTGGGTACTGGACTTTAAGAGTCATCCAGATGCTAACATTGAACTCCTGGTATCTGCCGATGTTTTGTCACAAATCCTACACTTGCTACTGTTTTCTTCTCTTCCTCTCCAGAAAAGGGATTTGACTTGGATTAGTTCTCACTTGAGATAGAGGCAAGTACTGTAACTTGAAAAACATCCTTAAAAATGGTTATCTGGAGTTTGAGGACAACTTTACTTAGAGCTGAGACAACTGTCTGTCTCTTTCTTTATTGTTTTGTTCTGGATAGTTTAGGTGTTGGCATCCTGGATGAGAATAGTTTGATCTCCTGTATCTGATGCTGGCTTCAACCAGATACCTGAAAAGGAAGTGGCAAACGTTTGAGAAAGAAAAAAAATATTTTTTCGTGCCTGATTTTGTAGGAAATACCAACTTAGCCGATTCTGAGTTGGTTAACAGTTCTTTTAAAACCCGTAGGCTTTGTAATTCTTCTAATTTAAAATGCCATTTAGTGAATTTGTGGGAGTTCTAATAGATCCTGACTGCTTGTTCTTTTTTGGGATCCCATCAAACTTTTGAAATCAGTGATATCTAGTGACAAAGAAATTGTCTTTCATCACTATTAAAGATCTAACTCTTGAATTAATTGAATGTCTTGTCTTGTTTCTCTGACAAAGGGCAAAGAGGGTTCTACAATTTACCTGATTAGTGGCTTTTTGTATTGTTTTTCATTTTCTTTCTAACTCAGTGATGCAAGATTGTTCAGTTTCTCTTAAAAAGGTTTTCCTGAAAGCCTTATCATCACCTTTCTTATGGTAGAAGGAGAGACTTCTTAGAAAAAGGTTTTTTTAAATGAGATAATCTAAAATAAATTTTCCCCCATAAGTGGTGTGAACAAGTGATGTAATACAAAACAATTTTGAGACCTTTTATTTATATCTTACCCCTTCATCCCCTTTGAAAACCATAGCAATGTTTGTTTCAAATTAAGGCTTGGTGTGAATTTTATGTTTGTAGAAGTTGTTGATTTTCTTCTGTTTATTACCCATTTCAGTTTTCTTTGTATTTTTTTCTAATTTTGCCTCTGACAGAAAACCAACCAGGAGCCATGAACCTTTCAGATATGAGATATAAATGAATGCTGTAAATCCTGTTGAAGTTGAATGTAATTTTAATTAAGAGTGGCAGCCTATTCTCTGCTTGTGAAGGTGCAGGAGAACCTTTTGTTTGTCCGTGGCTTTCTTGTAGCAGGGCAGATGTCGTTCTTAAGAGCCAGCTGAGTGTACCAAAATGTAAATAGCTGTAATAGTTGCCATTGTACAAAGCTACTCAGCAGAGAGAAAATGATCAGATCTATAGAGGTGAGAAGTCTAAAACTGATCTCCCCAGGTGATGTTAATCTGATTGTCTTTTCTCTTTTAACTTCATTTTTCCCTTTATGTGACTGTCTTGTCAGGTACTTCAGCGTAATTACTCTGGTTTAATGTAAATTATATTTTTAGCTTGGTTTCCCAAGAAAATAATACTTGTGCTCTCTGTCCAACTCTACTCTGCTAATAACTTCTAAATCATTTAGCTGAGTTCAGACAGGTTTGACAGGAGCTGAGGGCTGAAAGACTAGATTCCTGCAGGTTTTGTGAAAATCAGTAGCTGCATAAATCTTTACATCTACTGAAGGGAAAGGCTATAGATTGAAAATGGTGGTTACCTGTTCTGCCTGGCCTTGTTAGCCAATCAGTTAAAATGTTGTATTGCCCAGGAATGATGTGCGCACCTCACACGTAGTACAGCTTGTGTCCTGTTCAGTTGGGGTGGGATGAGCAGAAGATATTCGGAGAGTTTTGTGACAAGTATCAGGAAGAGGTTTAGTTGAGAGCATTATAGGGGATGGAGGAGATGGTCCAGAGAAGAGCCACCAAAATGATCAAAGGCCTCTATGAAGAGAGGCTGAGAGAGCTGGAGTTATTTAGCTTGGACAAGAGTCCGAGAAGACTTTTTTTGCAGTCCTTAAAGGTGCTTATGTGAAAGATGGGGAAAAACTTTTTAGTAGGATCTGTAGCAATAGGACAAAGGGTAATGGTTTTAGACTAAAAGAGGAAAAGGTTAGACTAGGTATTAGGAAGAAATGTTTTTCACTGAGGATAGTGAAACACTGGCACAGGTTTCTCAGAGAGGTGGTAGATTTCCCATCCCTGGAAAAATTTAAGGTCAGGCTCGATGAGGCTCTGAGCAGCCTGATCTAGTTGAAGATGTCCTTGCTCACTGCAGAGGGGTTGGACTAGATGACCTGCATGGTCCCTTCCAATCCAGACTATGCTTCGATTCTGTGGTAAAGCGGTTGACTACAGGGGAGAAAATGTTGGGGATACTGCAGCCAAGATTTTTTCCTTTTATTTAGGAAACATTCTTTGTCTCCTTCTTATGGAACTTGGCTCCTCCTTGTTGACTAGCAGTGCCCAGGTTCTTTAGATATTTGTTTACATAACATAAACTGTTACAGCTGCTGATGAAGATCATAAATATGTTAAGTGGTTGCATGCAGTTTTTTGATTGTATTTGTCAGGTCTGTGCCTTGAATTCCTTCCATCTAGGTGTAGAAAATGGCATGTCCTCTAGGGGTTAGTTCCACCGTCACCTCAAGCTGGTCCAACTTCTTATAACTATTAAAGGTGCCTTTTCACTGGTTGCATATTCCCACCATCTCCCCTGTGCCAGCACTGTCATTCGTGAGTTGGAAAGCTCAAATGGGGAACTGAAGATGTTGAAAACTAACCCAGAAAAAAACCTCATAACATTTCAGATGGATTTAGTTCCCTTATCTGTTTTACTGCAGGAACAGTAATGCCGGCGCAAATGCAGTAATGGAAATGCTCTGGCTGGCTTTGTCTGGTAGTGGAGAGAGAGAGCAATGGCTTTGTCTGTTAGTGGAAGCTGGCATTTCATGTTTCCTCTCAAGCCATTGTGGAGCTGTGCTGTGTTCTTACTTGCTGCTTATCTCTGACTGCAGTTTAGGACTTTGTGACTAAAAACTCCAGAGACTTTCAAGTGGACTTTTCGGTGTCCCTTGGTAAGGAATGTGGAGCTACTGAAGCAGCTAAATGACTGTGGCAGATATCTGTATATCCTGGATGCTGCTTAAGAGCACAGATTGCTAGTAATAAGTGCTTTCTTAGGGCTTTGAGTTGCTTTACTCACAAGACATCAGAAAGAAGTTTAGGATTTTGATCATAGAAGAAAAACTTGAAACATGTATTGCTTCAAATGGTTCTTGATGATATTGCAGACACAAAATCTAGATCCATGGTGATCTTGTTTGCCATGGGAATCTCATTGTATTTTAATCCCCAGGAATTCTTCATGAAATAAAGGTAAAAACAGGGAATCTGCTGTTTGCATGTGAGTTTCATCATTTAATGACAGAGGATTCACATTCTCTGACGGCCTTTAAGTGGTGCAGAGGCATATAAGGTTTGTCTTTACTGCAGCATAAAGTGAACTCGTTAGCCTCCACTAATACCATACTGCACTTCATGTACTGTAGTAGTCAAGTACGGAAGTTTCGAGAGAACTATATCTGGTTGGCTGCTGCATCTTCTCATTAAAGTTCCTCCACATGAAGGCAAGCAGTGTTAATGATGGACAATCTTTGAATCATCTAATTAGATCAGCTTCCTTTTCCAACTGGTAACTTTACTTCTGTATAGCCTGCAGTTCTGTCACTGTACTGCTGGATTTGAGAGAGAGCAAAAGTGTATATCTCAACTTTGCAGCTTCTGTACCATTTACCTATGGTGTTGAGATCTGTTTGCCTAAGACCATAGTAAGCAGGAAGGTGACAGTTACTCTAGATCTTGCAGAAATACTTCAGGAAGGATCTAAGATTTTTTTTGTTTGTCTTGTTTTGGGTTTTTCAGCCATCAATGTTCTTTAATACCCAAGAATTGTACTCTGCTCTGGACAGAGTTGCTGTGCACCCCTGAATAAGGGTGCTTATTTCACTGGAAGATATTGCCTTTTCTTGATATATGTGACTTGGGAGTCTGAAGACAGAGTATTGTATTACAATTAATTGCGCTCTTAAAAGATCCCCTCTGCTTCTTGGGAGGCGGAAACAAGTGGAGAAGGGTTGTTTTTTATACCAACTTCATGTGAACTTGAATGAAATTTTATGTGACACTCATGGTCAAACAGGTATTTCTTGCCATTAAAAATTCTGAATAATGATTTATAAAAGGAGCAAACCAGAAAGAAGCTAAAACTGAAGTGAGGATCCCCCTTGGCAAATCAATAGAGGTTTTGTGAAGATTATAGGGAGAGGAGATCAGCAATTCAGAAGGCAAGTGAATGTATTCATGTATGAATAATTGGTATGATAATAGTTTGAGTTATAGAAACTCAATTCTGTAAAGCAGGATTCCTCTGACAATAGTATTTCTACTGCCTATGGCAAAAATCCTGCCAAAAGACTGGGTATGAATGGGTAGATTTCAGATGAGTAGTTTTGAAAGTAATTGAAAAGGTACGAAGGCTTTAATTTGTAATTGTATATACTCTGTTAATTTTTTAACAAAATTAATTCAAAGTTTTTCTGCTGTAAATAGCTACCTCATTCTGTTACTGAAAACTTTAATGTGTCATCAATCATACTGACTATAAAGTAAAAAGTGTGAGATTCTGCTTTTGTTAGTTTACAGTCTTATATCAACATTAAGGTAGAGGAGACTCCAGGTTAAGTTTATTTTTTAGCAGCAATCCATGAACCCATTAGTTTCTGCCCATTTGCCCTTTCGTTTGGCATTAGTTTTACCCTGTGATAGCTTCTTCCTTTTTAAGTTATACTTAGCTGTCTTGCAGGATTCATAGATAAATTTTACTTTTCCCTGCCTCATATGTCAGTTTCTCGGGTCTGTGTTATTCTCGCAGTAGTGCCTTTTACTCTCCAGTAAATATAAAGACAATCAGTCTGGATAATGAAATGTGATGCTGACTTCTACATTTTGTTGCCTGGTTCCTTGCTCGGTTAAACACTCCTCTGACTCGTACCACTCCCTTAGCTTTACTGGGGGAAATGGGTAGGAAAGAAAGACAGACTGGCTGTGGGTTTTGTTTTTAAGTGTTATATTCCTTGCTAAGGTTTTCATTCTTCGTAGAGGCTTGGCTGTCTGTATAAAAGAAAAATCTGTGTAATGATGATATGGGTGTCAAAGATTTGAACCCAAAATTTTGTTCTCATATTCCAAAAGATAGAACGATACAGTCTAGGTGAGAACAGAAAGGTGTAGTTTTGAAGGGGCATATCAAATGTGAAGACAAAAGCCTGCTTTCAGTATGACCAAGAACATACAAACTGGTGAGTAGGCTCAAAGATGTATTACTTAGGGGGCTAAGTAATGACAGTGAGGTCATGAAAATGTGTGTGCAATTTTGTGTTGAATAAACTCGAATGAGAGGTTTAGGTGGGTTTATGAAACCCGGAGGAGGAAAGGCTTCAGTGGTTGAATGGAAGGGTTTGAAAGCAGGAGGGCTTTTCTTTGACTGACAGGGGAAAAAAGTTGATTCTTAGAAGTATGGAGACAAAAAGAATCAGAAGAATCAGGATTTTAGAAGTGTTGGTCACATGTTGATTACAGGTCTGGGTGGCTCAGGTGATGATGGTTCTGCCTTGAAATAAGAACTGGGGAGAGAGTCTGGGAGGGTGAGTATTTAGCATTGAGTTTTATCTCAAAGTAGCTAGTTTATTGCCTTTGTTGGTAGAAAATGCTATTAAACGTTAGGAGGCCATCCATGTTCTACAGTATCTGACAATGAAACGCTGTTCTTTCCTAAGTCTCAGGAGCTGGTTGGAGGTATCAGGTTTTTTTGGTTTTAATATTAGCAGTGTTTCAATCAAAGCTCTGTCTTGTTTCTATACTTTGAGGTAGCTGAAACACTTCCTGTGTTTACTAGTTTTGAGGCAGAGTAAACCTCAGAATTCCTGGAAGGACATCTGCAGCACTTTTTGTGGTTGCTTTGTTTTAATTAAAAACAGCAATAAACCCCAACATGCACAATGTACGTTTGAGTAGTACTACAGGAGAGAGAGAGGGAGCTGGACTTGCTGACTTTTGTTTGGAAGGCTTGAAATTTCATGAAATGTGTGATACAAGGATTAATTCCATTTTACTTTCATGTGATTTCTCCTACACTTAGGAGTTTTAGTAACGTACCTGTGTGTTTAGGCAAATTACGGGTTCCCATCCCATAATTTGGGTGGACAAAACAGAGGCACTAGCTAAATGGGCATATTTGAATTACAATTAATTGATACAATAAATGTCAAATATACTTGACACTATATCTGACTCTTACAGCACAGCAAAGTTGCCTTAAAAAGCCAAAATCAATGTATCTTTAAAAATGTCAACTTTCTTACTAATTTACACTTTAGGGCATATTGCATTTCCTCTAAAAAGACTTCTGCTCTCCTTCTGTGTTCTATTTATCCATCTTTGGAGTTCACCTGAGGCCAAACCCAATAGTTTTGGGTTTTTTTACCTGCAAGATTACATCTTCCTGTTTAGTTTGATTTGCTGCTTCTGTTCTTAATGAAAATCTCTTGCACAATCTGGGGGGAGATTACATGAGTTTCTGAAAGGTTATGTAAATAGGTTGTATTTTGTCATCAATAAAGAAGTGACATTGACTGTAGAAGCCACGATTAACTGTACAATTGGAGAAGGGGGATTTTTTTCCCTCGAATCTTACAGTTCTCCGTAACGATTATTTTTAACAATAGATACACAGTCCAGGTGAGACTGTGTTTTTACTGCAATGTGATTGTATCCTTAGATGGCTTTAAGGCCAAAAGGTTAAGGTTTATTCCTGATGTAGTTGTTAAACTACCTGCTTACATATGCCGCTTGTGGGGAGGAAATTCTGAAGTACAGCTGTGCTTCTCTGAGCTTCTGTGAATTAATTCTCACTACTTACACCTGCATAGTGCTTGTCTCTTCAAAGCAAGATCTTTGTTAACTCAGTGTGAGGCTGGCAGACACAGATCTAGGAGTTAATACCTCATAAATCAAAGCAACCTACAAATACCAAGAACATCATGGAGTTTCTCAGCATAGGAGTTCCTTTTGAAATGGAAGAAAATTTGTTAATCTCTGGTAACTATTGGCTGTGATTTTCAATTATAATCACTTGGCTGTAACTTCAGCAATTTTGCAAAAATATGAGCAGCCTGCATCATTACTTGAATTTAAATGTAGAATTTTCATTTTTTCCCAATCTCTTCTTTAAATCTGCTGAGCTGTGTCTTGTTAGTGCTCTTGAAAAGGACGTTGATGGTAGCATCAGGTTTGAATAGTCTTCCTTCTGTATTTGCTGATCATATTTCAGATGTGCTCCCAAACCTTTTCTAGATTGGCACCTTAGTTGTATCTCACCGCAAATAGGTTAGTAAAAACAAAACGCATAATGAGTTGAAATCACTGAGGTTCTAAAAAGGGAAAATGAGAATAACCATGTCTGCGTTACCCAAGTGAGAATGACTGAGTTCTACATCACTGCTTAGCTGTTTTCTTTTAGTGTTTTCCTACAAACAGGTATATATAAAATACATTAAGTAGGAAAGGCTGGCAAGTCTTTGTTTCCACAAGTTAGAGTAGGAATTGTGTATATGAATGAGTGTACTTCTAGAAGTCCTTGGTATCTGTAATTTGCTTGCATTGAAATCAACAGACAAATTGCTTTTCCCTTGAAATATGAAGACATTTGATTGCCTCACACACTACAGCATATTCTAATATCCTGTTCTGTTTACTGAGGGGTACCTGTGCATGTTAAAAGTTTCTCTCTTTCTTTTTTTATTACAATTCAGTTCGAATAAGGAGAAAATCAAGACGGCGCTCGCAGTGGGGCAAAGGCATTATTAAGAAGAGGAAAGTCAATAGTTTAAAGAAAGATGATGATGATGCCAAGTTTGCTGATGATGAAAACCATGGCGAGGACAGTAAATTGCTGGAAAATGGTGAGCTAGAGATCATTACTGACTGTATTGAGGACAATGGAGAGGAAACGGGAGATCTCTCTATGACAAATGATGAATCCTCTTGTGATATTATGGATATAGATGCAGAGCAGAGGCTTAACAATGGGACATCAGGAAAGGAAAACAATTTTGCATCCACAGAAGAAGAGAGTTCAAATGAGTCTCTGTTAATAACTGACAATGCTACCCTGAGTGCCGAAAAGGAGTTACAGAAGGGCCCTACATCAAAAGGGGACTGTGTGAATGGAGAGACATCCGTACACAGATCAGTTATACCTGTTCCAGCATGTCATAACGGTAAAGTGGAATCAGTGACTTCACCCTGTGACAACAGCAATGGATCTAATAATAAGCAAAAATCTTCATCTGAAGATCAGCCAAAGGAGAAGATGGAAGCTTCCAGTGAAAGTCAAGGAGCTGATCTAGTGAAAGCTGAGTTACCACATTGCAGCAATAATGAAAAAACACTACAGAGCACAGACATTGAAACTAAAGATGCTGAAGCAGATAAAGAAGGTATATCTTGATTTCACTGTTTCTGTCCTTGTCTTAGTGTCCAAGTTAGTGTGCATTAATTATTAATTGTGATATTTTGTTACAATTATTAGTGTATGATAATTTTTTATGAGCTGCTGTCTGTTTATTTGAAACTTTTAATATGCTTACACCATTTAATTCAGCATAGATAAATTGGAAATCCACCCTTGACTTGCTGTAATGTTACCTTAGGCAAGTAAGTGTGTCTCCATATATACAATATTCTGTTTAGTTTTGTAGGCTTTGTACTGAGATAACATTTAAACAATCTTAAAAAATGCAGATAAATGATCCATGTTTGGGTTGTGTGTTCTATCTGATCTATATTTTGATCTGTATGATGTGTTTTGTCTTACTTAGATTTACGATAAAAATATCGACACTGGATGAAAGACACTAGAAATCCAGAATATATTTTTTGTAAACATTTCCTCATAGCAAAAGTCAAAGCAGTTTGAACTCGTAGCAAAAGCTAGATAACCATTGTTTATCTAATGAGGAAGGTATCTGCCTTTGGAGTTACAGTCAACACAGTAAGAGTGCAGCAAAAAATAATAAGAAGGAGAGAGGAAATCCTGGTGGTGCATAAAAGAAGGGGCCATGTCCTTTGAAGACAAGACACATCGTATCCTCAGGGAAGAGAAATAAAAGCCTTGTGCATGATTGTCTTTTTAATTAGCTCTTCAGAATTATCTAAAAGAATGAAATCTTTAGTTCAGAAGTTAGCGCTGAGATTTACAAAGTAAATGAGCTTTAATGAGAGATCTGAATTACGAGAACATCGTTATGCACATGTTGGCTGTGTTTGTACATACATATTTTCTCTAAGAGTAAGGAGAATAGTACAAGAAAGGTCCTAAGAATATCAGAAGACTAGTATGATGTTAAGAGCCTTTACATTTGTAACTTTAGTAGTTGACTCTTGTATGCTTCAAGGATGGTTATAATAACAAGGGTTCCTCAGAAAAAAAAGGCATTTCAAGTAGTTGAGGAGGAGAAGAACAGTGAATTAGTGTAAGGAGAGGATCAGGAGATGTGAAAGGACTTAATGCTTAATGCAGAGGTGGAAGAAAACAGAAGTGTGTGACAAAAGCCTGAAGTTTCTGGAGTAGAGCAGGTGTTAGAATTACAATGGTGATGAAGGTGTGGGATACTTTGGAGAGAAAAATGAGGATTTGATTTAGAAAGATTTTGAATATTAGCTTAATATCTGAACTTCACTTAGAAGCTACATATTTTGATGTTGCTACGTAGAAATGATACAATGGAAAAACTCAGTGAGATTCAGATTTTCTTTTGGGACTTCAGAGTTCAGTTTCAAACATGACCACATTCATATGCATTTTCTGAACTGTGGTTTTGTGCACCTGTAAACATTCAGGATTCTGTAAAGTTGATGAATAATGTGCACTGCTACAATCATACTTCCTTAGTTCAAAAAAACCCAACAAACCAACCAAGCAAAATCGAACCAAAGTGAAGAAACAGGCTGTTCATTTTGAGAGACTGACAGTGCTGATAATTGTTTTTCAAATTACAGGTGTATTAAAAAGCAAGAAAACACGAAAAGTTGCTATGGAACAGACAAAGCCCACAAGTTTGGAGCAGGTCCCAGAGGAACTATCGGATCCCTTACCCTCTGTAGTTGTTGACCATGACAGACTAAAGGTAATGGAACTAAAAAAATGAGTTGAACTGTTATGAAAATGTCCATGAAAAATACTTTCTTCCTCTGTTATAGAGCTGCATTTCCTTTATTTTTGACTGCAAATAACTATTACGGCAGCAGTAACTTCTGGAGATGATTTTTCGATCCAGTGCTTTTTAATGTAAAATTAATAAAACTACTAAATCCTTACTGTCCTATTATTACTGCCTTTACAAATCCAGTAAGAGCACAGCAGTCCACTATTTTAATTGCAATTTTGCAGGTACTCTGAAGTGTTAATTGGACACACCAGTTATTGAGGAACTGCTGGGTTCCTAGTAATTAGGAGTTAACATCATCTTTTTGCTTCCCTTGTACGTATACTTGGTGAAAAGAACTGTTAGTGGATTGGAAAACAAATTGGAATTTGTAGTGATCTTTTAGCGTCATAGACTAAACCCCTGCTAGTTCACTATGTTTCAGTTTTGTCTCTCTCTAAGCAAAGTTACAATAAAATTTGCTTGGCCTACTATGAAATTTTGATCCCGCTTTCTGTGGAGTACAGATGATGGTATCTATGGAAATAATGAATTGTTATGAGAGGAAAAATATATTTAAATTTACTGTGTGCTGCTCTGTAAAATACACATTTTCACCTTCTATTTGAGTGGTGTGAAGTGTGCTGCCGCCTCCCCCCCTTTTATTGTACTATTTTAAACATTTGTAGAATTCTAAATATGGTTCCATTTGGTACTTACGACAATTTCATGCCAGCATGATTTCCTCAAATGTCTGTTTTAGCTATCAAGACAGCTTTTATGGTTTGCTTTCTCATAATTACTGACCAAGTTGAAATAGGATAAAGTATCATTCGAAGAGAACAAACATTGCCCTAGCTTTCCAAGTATAAAATCTAGGACAAGAAGAACAACTGTGGGTATAAGCAGAGAAGTGAAAAGAGACGTTGAGCCCTTTTGGATCTACATGGAAGTAGTGGCCTTGGTGCCAGCCAGGTGTGGTCCATTTTATCTGTATGTGTCCCTGCAAAACAGGGCTTCAGAAGGAGATTGCTTTTCTGATTGGTCCTTAAAAGCAATGGAGTGATTATAAAAACCCCTCAACTTTGCCTTTTGTTATTCAAACAGAAACTGCTTGATTTAGTGGTTAAGAAAAGTGACAACCTGACTGTTGACCAACTTGAGAGATTGTATTCGCTCCTCAGTCAGTGCATCTACAGACATCGTAGAGACTATGACAAATCACAACTTATAGAGGTGATGTTATATGGTTTCTTTTATTCTTTATCTGAATTTTATGAGACTTTTTTCAAGAATTATCAATTTATTGTTGTACTAGCAGGCAAAAGCTTTGAATAGAATTTGAGGAAGGTATCTATAACCAAAAAAAAAAAAGTTTAGTAATGACTTATTAGAAATAACTTCTGGTTTTTAATACTTTCCTCAACAGTAAATTGGTCATTTCACCATTGCTGTAGGCTGATCATAACTGTGGATATCTTTCCCTCTAACACCATTGTTCTAGCTGTAGAGGGGTTTTTATCAGCTTACTGATTTAACTTATAACCACCCTGCTGATAAGGGGACAATAATTACTAGTTTCCAGATGGATCATTGAACACTAAATATTTTTCTCCATGAATATTTAACAAGAAAATCGGGAAATGCCTTCACATGGGATATTGTAGAGTTCCTGCAAAATCCTTTTCAAATGATTTTCATGCTATTCCTCTGCCATCTTCACCTAAAAATATTTTGCAAGTCTGTGCCAAATGTTAGGTAGATTATAAAGACGTTTATCCAGGAGGAGTATATAGAAATTGGTCTTTGCTTCGATTCTCCAAACTGTGCAGATATGTCTGGGTCACCAGTTGCATCAGTGTGCAGTAAGACTTGAATTCATTGCAACGCTTAATACATATAAGTGACCTTAGTACTTGTATTTTCTCATGGACTGTCATAGTGGAGTGCTTTTCTGCATTAATACTTATTTGGTTAGTTTACTCTTATCATATTTTGCTAGCACATAGCAGTTAATAAACAGAAGTGTCTATTTCCCTGTTAATTATTTTAGATTTTAAAAAAGCTCAGTAAATATGATTATGTAATGTAACTTTATTTCTGTCTCTGTATATTTATGTCTGATTGACGCTCTGTGTCTCTTGTAGGAGATGGAAAGAACAGTTCATGTGTTTGAAACATTCCTGTGAACTCGTCAAGATGGGTGGGTTTATCCTCTCAAACTGCTCATGGGAGAGCAGTCCTCTGAGCCATTCAGTTTCCATTTGCACCAAGTATGTGCAGAGCCTTGGTCTTAAGTGCTCTCTCTTTTTCTTTCTGTTGAATTTGGTGCTATTGTCTCAGGTACCTGAAACCAACCAGCCTACAAGAACCAAACGGAACTTCATATAGTTGTATCTGATATAAATAAAGAATACAATGCCACAGCTTGGAGATTTTTGGTGCTACAGAAACTGTTCTCATTTCTGCTCTTGTTCACTCTACATGCATTATCTTTGGGGAAACTTCAGGCAAAGTGGAGACCAACACATACAAGAGAACTGGAAAGAGCAGATCTAAGTTGAATATTTTTAAACAGGCAACTTTTTTTATTTTTTTTCCAACTTTCCTCTTCTCTGGGGTAACAGAAAAAAAAAACCCTGTTCTAAAGAAGGCAATGATGCATTGTGGTAGGAATCTTGAGTAACTGGATGTACAGTAATTTAAAGATGAGGCTCTCTAGAACTACCTTTAATGTGCCTTTTAGTCAATTGAGAAAGATAAGGCTGATCAATGGGTTCGGATTATAGCAAATAGCAATGTTAGAAAGCTGTCTTCAGAATGAAGATCTCCAAAAGAATGATTTGTATTCTCTTCATTGGATGGCAACCAGTATTATGGTTCAGTAATGCCTGTCTTACTCTACAGAACGAAACTAAGACACACTGAAAAAGCCACATACTTTACCAAAATGGTGAAATTACTTTTTCATTGGTATATATTTGTTTTAGAAAGAAGTTACACAGTGAAACTCTTCTGTGTTGCTAAAATGAAGCATTTTCCCACCATCTGTTTGTGTTCCATTTTGGGTTCTTTAAGAAAACAAAGTTTAATACTGGCAGGTTTCTTTCTAGAGTTCCGTGTTTGTAGTATAGCTTGGACTGTGCAGTGCAGGTGAGAAGACGCTAGAGTTGGTCAAAGTCCTGGAGCCCAAGCTCACTTGAAAACAAAACTTAAACCAGGCTTCACAACTCAGTCTGTGCAAAGCACTGTTAATGTGGGAGGATTGGAGGACAGCCTTTTGAATCCATCTTTTTTGGACCGATGTTCTCTGGGTCTGAATTGTGTAGTTCAAAACATTCTGGAAACTGGAGAGAACAGTCTAGGCAGTTTAAAGAAAAACATGTTTTATCACAGGCTCAGTATTAAAACAATACCTGGGCTGATTTAGTTCAAACGTACGTGGAATGTGTTTTAGAGAAGTTGGCTGGTGTTACCATCGTTAACCATTCGTTGTGACTGTCACTACGTAGCTGCGGAAGTGTCTTTCCGGAAATATGCAACACAGTGTGATTAGTTTTTAATTAGAGAAAACAGTCTTGGACTACTGCAGAGATACTGAGCTACCTCAGCTTTTTGTATTTTAGTTACCAACAGTGTTTATGGAGGACTGTAATCACTCTGCTCCCATTTACAAGCTGAAGCTAAGGTACTTGTCTCCTCCTCTATGGCTAATAGTAGTGTAGCGCTGCAGAGGAACAAAACATGGGCCTTGGGCTACTGCAGTAATCCAAAGTGCTTTGTACATTGTGGTTAAAAATAATTCTATCTTAGATCTTTTTCTCCCCTGAATGCCACTGTTTTTCTTTATAGCTAATGGCAGAAAAAGATTTTAAGCATTCATGTGCGCCTAGTTACACCTTCTAAATGCAACCCATGCAGAAACACTGTATTTTTTAGGTGGGAAAGTGCGATTAAAAACAACGAAAACAAGCAGAAAATACATTTTAAATGAGATTCTTTGATCTCAGATTTGATTATGGGATTTTTTTCCATGTTTTGTTTAGTATTTATTAGCATCATACCTGTTTGAGATATTTTTGTGTCTGGTACATTAACAGCATTTTGTATTTTGATGGAAATTGTTACAAACTTTAAGATTTGATTAAATAAAATGTAGCAGATTTTTTGTAGCAAGTTTCTGATAAAAGGGTTTTTTGCAAGTCTCAGGTTCTTGCTGCAGAATTTTTTAAAAATATTTATTCCAGTTTCACTTACTCGAAGAAGTTTTTGTTCAAGTAACAGCAGCACTTATGGAAGATAAAACTGCATACATTTTTAAGATGATAATAAATTTATATGGATTAAAACAGTTGAGAATTTTAGTCACCAGTGAGTGTGAAAAGCAAGTTGAAGATATATGCCTAGCATGAAAAATTGTTCTAAGAGGTCAGGTTGCTAAAGGAAAATTTTTACTGTCAGTTGTTGATTGGGAAAAAATTGGAAGAGGCACCTTCACTAATTGAGGAGCTGCCGTGCTGTTTTAGAGAAAAGTAGCTGATATCAGATATTCTAGTGGACAGCTTACCTAAAATACTCACCTTCCTAGCCCAAATAACCGCACTTCAGTTTTTGTTTTCCTTTACAGATGTCTGGTGGTTATAGAGTTAAAACAGCTGTTAATCTATCCATGTGGTCTGAACTTGTTTACTCTTTGTATGTTTTTGATTTTTTTTTTTTTTGCCACATAAAGCTGGCAAAAGTTTGTACAAATTGACCTCTCTTCCTTGTTTCTTGTTGTGAAAATTGCAAATAAACTCCTGTGTGAGTCCTTGTGCTGGGGTCAATGAAACGCGGGTGGCCAGGAGAAAGGTGGTTTCTCTGGGGGGCTGGTGGGGCTGTCTTGGAGATAATAGTTTCTCTTGGGTGAAGTTGATGGCAATGGAGTTAATTGTATTTGCAAGCTTGAATCTCACCTGTGATTAATTTTTTGTTTTGTTATGTGTCCTCTGTAATGTCACTTGATTTCCTCATATGCCAATGTATTTATAGGGTTACTGTTTTTTGTAATATCTTGTCTTCCTTTCTTTTTTTTTAATTAAATTGGTGGATCAGCTCTGGTTTTACCTTCAGACTCCTGAAGGGCAGGTCCTGCGGCTGATAGTCATTTAATTTGTTTTTATTTTATTTTGTAATCACACCATAAGCTTGAATTTGGGCTTGTATTTGCATCTTTTGTATCTTGTACATTGGATTATTTAGACATTGGGGAGTCCTGTTTGGTTTCATTAACATGTGTCTACTTTGTGGATTAAGTAGACTTCATCAATTATGGTATATTTTGGATTCTATAGTTTTATTCAGAACTGTGTTTAAATTGATGTTTTGCATTTGACTTTCATTTTACGTTAGTTTGAAGTAAGTTATTTAATTTTTTTGAATTTCTGGAAATTTTGAACATTTTACTGTAATTTGTAATATAACTGCTGTGAAATACTTGAATAAAGATGACAAGAAAACACAGCTTTAGCTCCTTCAGAAATCTGTTTAAAAGAAATACTGGCTAATAGCTGATTTCAGTCCTTTTGTTACCAGACCTCTTTGATTTTTGCAGTTCAGATGTTTTAGTCTGGGATCTTGCTGTTAAGTTGTTTAAGCTGTAATTTTGCTTTCAGTGTTTGTCCATTAAAAAAAAAAATCTATTATTAATTTTGACTGACAAAGAGAAATTAGCTTTGTACATTGGTGAGTGAATAATGTAATTGTTAGGAAGTTACGCTCTGTGCTTAGGAAATACTTTGTTCTGTTCTGTTGCAGGGTTTGCAGTGTATTGCCCAGGACTGCTTGTAGTACGTCAGCGTCCCAAGTTTCTCATTAGAGGTCTTTTAAGGAAGCACTCTCTTTCCTCACTACCAAAGTTATCTTCCCCCCTTTTTAAAAAAGATAAACTTCTGATATCTCTAGGAATTTCTTTAGTTCCCCTCATCCCTCCAGTAATTCATACACAGGAGAGCAAGCTGCTAGAGGTTGTGCAAGTGAGGAATCTACTCACTTTTTACTCATATGAGAACTATATTGGCCATTTATTTGGAGACAGCAAACTCCATGTGATGTATTTGATGTGGAACAGTATGAGAAGCTGTTCTGTAGATCTGTTACCACCTCTTTTGAGGTGCAGCACATATAACTCGTGCTCATTTTTCCTCTTTTCCTTTTTTGTATTCCTTAATCTGCAGGGCTCCTGGGCAAAAGGAAGAGGGTAGTAGTAACTTATTTCACATCTGACTCCAATTCTGCTTTTATATGCAACTTTGAAAGCACAATTAGATATCAAATGAAATATCTAAGCTATTATGTAAATATTATAATGTAATCAATAAGTGAGAGCTTAGGCTCATTTGGTATCATCATGGTGGAATGTGTTGTACTGATCTGAATGGCGTTGCCGATGGCAGCACCGCACTTGACACCATGCAAGGTGTTTGCAGTCTATGACTAAAAGAACGTAGGATACGAGATCTCACATGTCTGTTTCTGTCTTTCAAGAGTGGTGATGGCCATGCTAACAGAATAGTTTCAGACCTGATTTCTGACAGAGGCTGTAAAATTAATCATTCTAATGGGACAGAACTGTGCTTCACTTGGGCATTAACAGAAGGATTCTTGTAAAAATACTTCATGAACTTTGAGTGGTGCTTCAAAAGCATGAACTAGTGAGGAATAGTTGAGTTGCCTCACATGTTGTTAATAAAGTCTTAGTAAAAGCTTGTGCGGCATTCATTTGTCAAGTGTTCAATGCTGAACACTGCTCCTTTCTGCTGTTGGCTTCTGCCTTGAATGTCGTTTAGAAATATGATTTCCCATATCTCCATGAATTTGCAATGTTGCACATCCTCTCTTTCCTCCTTTAAGCCCCTCAGATAATTTATTTAAATAAACTAAAAATGAGATACTTTTGTTCTGTATCTTGGATAGGATTTGGACTTGTAATATATGGGGGTTTAAGATAGCATTGTATGGGAATAAATTCTGCAAGCTAAATCAGTAAACTTATGAACTGATTAATGAAGGCAAACACTTCATTTTTTTCCTCCTCCCTTTATGCATCACTTGTGGTCATGTAACGATTATGTAAAAATGAGGGATTATAAACTTTAACACTAATTAATTCAGCCTCATTCCATTTCTAGGTGAGTAATTTTTTACAGTGTGATCATTTGCATAGGGAGTGTATTTCAGTTGAACTCACTGCCAGTAAATGACTGTGACTACTACTAAATTCCATTTATTTTAGGAATGCTTTTGAATTATGCTATATTGAGCCTTGCTTTAATAGCAGGGAAAATCCTTTTCCTTTAAAAATATGATAAGCTGCTAAGATTTAAATGGATTCACAGCTTTTATAGGAATGCTAGTGTAAACCTGGCCATCTGCATTAAAGTTTGCTGATAGGTGGATTCTAATTTGGAATAAGTTTCAGGTGCAAAAGTTATCATTGAGTTACGCTGTGTTATAAAGCTTCTCAATTTCCATTCCAAGAGTGGGGCAGGTTGAGAACAGAGGAGGAGGTTGTTCAGGCTCTTGTTTTTCGGGCATCACTGCTGCAGCACTTGGGATGTGTTGATGTTGCGCAGAAGCTGAGCCGGTTCTGCTGTGGTGGGCTCTTCTCCATGTTTGGTTTTGTTTAATTCTGTCTCTCGGCAGTTATGGATTTGGCAGAGTTTGTGTGAGAAATGCACAGGTCCCCGAGACTGAGTGGCTGCTGGGAATGCTCACGGAATTTTTCATCTTGTTTTTTTGCAGAGAGGAATTATGTTCTGATGAAAACCACTTTGTGTTAATATAGAATTTGAATTGTGCTGTAACACAGCGATGCTTGACTGTATCAATATGGAAGTAGGTGACTGAAGGAGACTGAATGACCTGTCAGCTTTGAGGCTAAGATGCAGGAAAGACTTGGAGAAATTCAAAAGGGCTCCCTTTGAAATATTTCTTCAGCAAAGGAGGTAAAGCAGAGACCAAAATATTCATCCTAGAAAAATATGCTAAATTTGGACTAAGTTAATTTGCTAAAAAATTTAGTCTTTTTACTGTAGAGGGAAAGAAAATAATGCTGTTATACTTATGGAACTATTTATCATCTCCCAAACCCCAGCTCCAGTTCTGTTGTCAAGGTCTTGCATTCTCTTGCTGACTTTTGTTATGCCTTGTAGAATCCCTTCTGTATATGGAGGCTACCTGGAATAACAGGGGTACCTGGTTTGGGTGATAGGGAAGGACAAATTGCCTGTCTATTTTAGGTTCTAATGAATAGAAATATGAAGTGAGTTTTGAAGTGAGGCTCATTGCATTCTCATTGACTACAAAAGGTTTAGTGAGATAAAGGAAATACAATGTGAATTAGTCACGTTGTATGTGACCATAACATCAGTTTAGTAATGAACTACTGTTTCCTGTAGACATTTTAAGTATTAGAAATATAAGTATGTGAGACTACATTTTCATGAAGCACTGAAGATACAACTGGTTTAAAATTAATGTCTAGCCTTTATATTGAGGTTAGACTGCTTCAGAGTCTTGCTCTTAAATTTAAAGCATATCCAGAAGGCAGATTTCTTTTTTTAATAAAAAGTTTCCTTTCAGAAGATTCAGGGGACAGCCACACAGCACAAGCTGAGCATAAATTTTACAGTGTTACTCTTCAATACATAAGTTTTGGGAACGGAAATGAGCTGACATCTAATGATGATTTAAATGTTTAGCAATTCGTCACAAAAATTCAGGTTTATTCACAGAGAATTATGTCAGCATGATTTAATCTCATGCATGCAGAGGGTCTACTAAGTTCTGTTGGGCTTAACAGATTTTGCAAGAGAGGCAACCAGTCTTGATCTGCAGAGTCAGTACATCTACCCTGCTCTTTGAGCTTTTCACCAAGTGGTTAAGTTTGCTGATAGACACATGTGTCTTATTCCTCACCTGTTTTTATCTGAATTCTTCTAGGCATCACTTCTTCTATTTTCTAGACTTTTCATACATAGATTCTCCCCTCCCCATGAAGATACTAATGCACTGTGATCAAGTAACCTCTCAGTCTTCTTTTTGCTGAGCAGAATGACCTCTTAATGGCTTTCACTGCATTTTCTCCAGCCTTTATGTCAATTCGGTGGCCCTTCTCTGCAGTAGGTCAATTTTTCAACATCTTATAAAACATTTGTTCACAGAGGAAATTGATGAGGTATTCCAGCATCGGTCCCACCAGTGCCATATACAGAGCTAAAAATCGCTATGTCCTACTCACAGTTCCACATTTTAGACATCCAAAGATCAATTTAGTCCTTTTATGCCATGAAATTGGGCTGGGAGCTCTTGTTGCTTGACTCTTCTCAGATCTGCAGCTTTTCACAGTTCCCACCTCTCTGAGGTTCTACTTAGCTTTATTAAAAGAAGTTTTGTTTTAGAGGTCCCAGCCAGCACAGTACATAAGACTTGTTCAGTCCTCATTACCTTCTGCTCTGCTAATCTCTCTTTCCACACAGGCCTCTGTCTGGTGATTTATGTCAACGTTTTCCTTCAAGAATTTTGAAGGAGGAGGATTCCCCCATTAGAACTAGTGTGATAACACCAAATTGAGAATTACTTGAACAGATGAGCTATTCCTCAATTAATCTGCCTGTTCTTAGCCTGGTTAATATTTGCTGTCTGAATACCATACAGTGAAAATCTGAAGTATTTTGTCACATGCTGTTGAAAATCTATTACCTTATCAATCAAATGTGTAATCCTGTCAGAGAATGAGATCGGATTTGTGTGATACAGCTGATTTTCTAGCAAATTGACGTATTTATGCTTATCTCTTTGATTCATGATCAGTTTAGTTAGATATCATCTTTCCATTTTTACTTGGGATTGATGTCAGGTGAATGCCCTGTAATTACCCAGTCATTTTGCTTGCCCTTTTGATAACTGTCACATTACCAGCACTCTTTCAGATATATCCACGTGTTATTAAAAATGAATGTCAGCAGGGCAGAGAATTGTGGGCTTTCTGGAGATGGCTGAGTGTTTGGTTACCTCCTGAATTTGAAAACCCTTATCCACTTACGGAAAGCCAGGCATTCTCTCTAGGTAGAATGCAGCCTGGACGTCTTAATCCCCATAGGATGCTTCTTACCTAATAGAAAACAGAAATGCAAGCCCACACGTTGCCCACCACTTTTCCACTCTTCATTTTCCCTGGAAAGGCTTGTGTGTGGCATTTATATGTTTCAGTACATAAACAGGCAGCTGGCAGAAAAGCTGGGCACAAATTGAAGCAGGTAATATTGAACTGTGTGTCAGCAAGTAATTCATTGGTTATGAAATAAATAACTTATTAATAGACGGAAACAGGCTACAGAAATTCCAGTGGGCTTGGAAATACTGACTTGCTTTGTGAGAGCTGATTATCTTTCCTTGGGTGGAGGGACAAGTGTGTCTGGTAGAGCATAATGCTCAGCTCTTGACATAAAACATTTGGGATGCCATCTCCACAGTTCAGTTCATTGATCCTTACTCTGATACTTCCACCAGCACAAGGACATTGTATTACAAATTAGGGACTGCTTTAAGTTCCCCAGAAGAGGAGAGGAATTGGTTCCTTTCTACCAAGAACAACTATTATTTTATAAACCTGTATTTTTTAATGAGGTGAGACGAAAGCAAGAGTTGAAGCTTCTGTAGGAGTGACTTCAGTTAAGTCTCTGCTCTTTAAGCACAGAAACATTGACAAAAGGTCACCGATGCTGGATGACAAATTGTGTGCATTGCCTGTGGTTCAGGGCATAGAATAGAATAGAGTAGAATCATTGAGATTGGAAAAGACCTTCAAGATTGTGACTGTCAGCCCAACACCACTGTGCCTACTAAACCATGTCCCCAGGTGCCACATCTACGTGCTTTTTGCACACCTCCAGGGATGCTTGACTCCACCACTTCCCTGAGCAGCCTGTTCCAATGCTTCACCACTCTTCTGGTAAATAATTTTTTTTTTTGTAATATCCCATCTAAACCTCCCCTCGCATATCTTGAGTCCATTTCCTCCCATCCTGTCACTTGCTACTTGGGAGAAAAGAACAGCACTCACCCTCACTATAACCTCCTTTCAAACAGTTGTAAAGAACCCTAAGGTCTACTGTCAGCATCTCTCTCTCTAGGCTAAATAGCCCTCGTTCCTCATTAAGATTTATGCTCCAGACCTTTCTGCAGTTTCGTTGCCCTCTGGACACGCTCCAGCAACTCAACACCCTTCTTGTAGTGAGCGGCCCAAAACTGAACACAGTATTCAAGGCGCAGCCTCACCAGCACTGAGTACAGGGGCACAATCACTTCCCTTGGTGCTGCCGGCCACACCATTTTTGATACAAACCAGGATGCTGTAGACCTTCTTGACCAAATGACTTTAAGCCAACTTCAGCTTAGCCGTAGTTGTCACCACAGTTCCTAGTTCTGTATTAATTCTCTCAAAAGCTACATGCTGACGTTGCCTGTCAAACACTTAAACCTGGGTTGCTGGTGCCGTTCTCTGGACAGATTGTGAAAGGGTTTGATACCGTTGCCAATATGAATCTTGCTGTGTAAGATCTGGGATACAAACTCCACAGGCAAAATAGAATGATGGTCAGAAATAACAGATGATGAAATTAAAACCAGCAGGCAGTCTTTCAAACCTTCATCATATAAGACCACCACTAATGAAAAATTCAGAGGCAGATTTGGCTTGCTGACAGCACTGGAACACAGTGGAGCTTCCTTCTCCCAGGTAGTAACTGAGCCAAAACATTTAATTCTGTGTGTAAAGCTGCTACTGATTGAAGCAGAACTTGTTCAAGAAAAGAGAAACAGAATTTGTTACTCTCTAAGAAATCCACTAGCTAAACAAGAATTACTAGAAGTAGCGTGTGTTATCAAAAGAAAAAACACTTTTGGCTAGCAAAGGGAGCATCGTTTTTCAAGGTAGTCTGCCACTTTCTTTTCAGTTTCCAGTTGGAGATGGTGCTGGTCTTCTTGTCATGCCTACGCAGCTCAGCTAAGGAGCCCATGATGGCAGCTCTTACTTTCATGAATTGTAACCTCAGCAAGTGTTTAATCGTGCCTCAAACAGATTGGCTTTTCAGAGGAAAAACAGCATTTCTGTTCTGGTATCGCTGTCCAGCTTAATGTAATGAGTGATGGAAACACTCTGCCTGAGACACATCCATCTGCTTCCCTCCAGACCGTTTTCTTTCTGGCTTGTCCTGCAGTCTTCACTTATCAACTCAGAACACTCACCGACAACAGGAACTTACTGCTGCCTTTCTGTACATGCTGGCATCTCTACTTCAGCTGAAAGCGTGTTTCAGCTCCTGTTTTTGAGCCAGCTTGAAATGGGAAAGAAGGCATTAAGGGGTGAGGTTAAGGGTCTCATCCAATTTAAAAAGCTTGTATTAGCGTGATAAGTTGTAAAAATGTCGAAGTGGATAGAGAGTCGGCATCTTCCTCGGGACCTGGCACAGGTTGCAGCCTGCCAGGATTGCCTGCTTGTTTGTAGGTTCGTCCCCCACTTGAATATTAAGTCACCTTTTCCAGCTGGTGTTGGGGAGGCAGTCTGGTTCTGAGACCTTGCCCTTGCATTCGAGACAGCAGAGAAAAGCTTTGGGATCGGTTCCAACTTCCAGAGATGTTCCTCACAAGAAGCTGAGTGGGTGGGTAAAGTACTTGAAGCAGTTTGTGCCTTTGCCGTCTCTGAACGTAACAGTACTCGTGAAGTCAGGCAGAAGCGCAGGCTCCGGCTCTTCTCCCAGCTAATCCCTACAGCTGCAGAAACGGGGTGCTTGTCTGCATTCAGTTTGTCTGGACTGCACCAAGGGCAAGCTGAAGTGTAACGCACGCTCTAATTAGCTGGCTCCAATTGCACTGTGCTAAGCTCAGCCTTAACACCTATCTGCAGTTAATTAAAAGAGAGGGTTGCTGAGGTTTTATTAGTACAGTGTGTTTGCCACAAGATGGAATGACGTGAGGAAGGTGGATGACTTGTGTAAATTGTCAGGGGTGGATGATTACCTGAACGCAGTGAACAGCCCCATTTGGAGATCACTCTCCTTCCCAGGTGAGCCAGAGGAAAGGCAAACCAGTGAACAAAAGAGTTGTTATCATTATCTGGCTGCTGAGCCAGCCTGTCCCCTGAATTTCTTAAAGCTTTTAAAAAGAAAAATCTCTGAGCAGATATGTGCACGATTCATTTGGCAAAAGCGCTCAGCCAGCTTCCCAGAGGGGAACTAAAATAATTTCCACATACAAGTAAAGCAAATAGCCTGTGTCTTGTTCATCCTACCAAGTATTATTGACTAGTGCTGAGTAAGAGATCTTTGCAGAGCGCTGATGAAAAGGTTGGCAACTCATTCCACTTGGTCTGGATTATTGCAGCATGGTTGTGTAATACTGAATTTCAGGGCTTTTTATAATCTTCACAGGCTCTTTGACCCGAGTCACTAAGTCTAAAATGTTTAAGAACTGTGGTTCATGATTTTAAATACTTGCATAGATGTAACGCTGTAAGAACCGGAGACAATTTCAGTGTGTATTAAGCTATTCCTGTTAATGTGTAGAACAGATACTGCCTCAGATCCAGCTGAAATGTTCCACTGCAGTGGTATGTGAGACTAGTTATATTTGGCTCCTCTTTGTTCCATATCCAGCTTTACAACTACCAGATGACACCCTAATGAAACATCAAAGAAGCCATGAATGGCTGCACTTAATGTGCTCTCTGAAACACGTATCCAGCGAGTTCCAGAGCTCCCACCCTGGATACGAAGGAATTTTGACCATAAGGCAAAAATGTCTTTCAGTCATCTTTTAAACATCACAGAGGCAGTGTTGTACAAATCCTAACCATTTGAAAGAAAACAAAACCAAAGCAAATGAAGAAAGAAAACAACAACAAAGCTGGTTTTCAGTGTTTTCTTTTTGGTTGCCTTTTTTTTAAGGCAGTTTTCTAAACTTTCGTGAGTCCTTTTGTTCTTTACCTAAGGGTAAGTTTGGGAACACAGGACAAAGGCTTGCGGAATAAAATCTGAAATTACTTCCAAGAATTTTTTTTGAATGGAGAATGGAAGTACTTTGGAAGCTACTGAGCATTTAAAATTAGCAATAAATATGCTCATGGGATGGACTAAACCCATTTTCATCCATGTCTGGGATGAAACCTGAAGTCTCTGTTCAATGTTTTTTATTGGTCAGTCGTGACAAAATTAATCCAATCTGGATGCTGAATCTAGATCTATAAATATATTTATTATAATATAACAAGAACTTAACAGTAAACATAAAGTATATACAATACCATTACAGATAACCCTGTTTTTAATATTATTCACAGAAATAGCCAGTTTTGTTCCAGTGTGAGAAATGAAGAAATAAGCTAAATTGGAAATGTTCAATGTGTTTAGGTCTTGTTGACAGGTAGCACCTCCTTTGGAGGCAGACACACACCAACACTAAAATTAGTCCTGCCCCAGGCAGTTAGAAACTTGTGCTCCAATCTTTAGGTTCACACTTGCACCCTGTTTGACATAAATACTTTAAATGACATAGTAGTATATAATTTTGTTGTGCTTATTTTGTTTCTTTAAAGAATAAATAAAACAACTGCATAACAAAGGCTGGAACCTCACTGTCAAAATGAGAGACTCGAGTCACCTTGTAGCGTGACTCAGCTGACTTGAGCACTTTAAATACTGTAAGATACAAATTTTATTTTTTTTCTTCTATTTTATAAACGATTATTAATAAAATAAGATGATTAGCTAACCATCTGCACTGATTTCCCCAAAGCTGTAGGCAGACCTCCCTCTGTATAAAAAGGCTAGTGTATTTGGTATGAAATTCAACTGGATATTGACTGTAAGATCTCGCCCACGCCCTGTAGAGGACCCTCCTTCTTGAATTACTGGCATGAAATTTGGGATTTCTGTCTGCAAAGGCAAGTATGGCAACTTTCCCCCCTCTAGTTGGAAAGAAGTCAGACAATTCTTAGCTTGGGGTTACTTGTGAATTTTATGATTCTTTCCCCAGCCCTCTCTATGGTACCCAGTCCATCTCCCACTTGATCCTTTCATGTATAAATTTATAAAGAATTTCCACATCACAATGCTCTCTGGATAGACAATATTTTAATATATATAAAAATATAACCCCTGTGCTGTGCATATACTTACAACTCTACATAGTAATCCTTTTAAGTCTTGTACTGGGCTTAAGTCTATGCATTTTGTTACCATGGGATTTAAACTTGTGTGTTTAAAATCTGTAAATAAGAGATGTATAAGATTTCCACGCCTATGGGGAAACTTGAAAAATAAAACAAAAAAAAGACTTCTCAAACTTTACATAAAATATAGTGGCGTATAACCCAACGCAAGGAATTTTGGTTGAGAGCCAAAACTGAGTGCATAGCCACAACAGGAGGCGTCTTCTCCCTTTGTTGAAAATGTGGAAATCCCACACGACGCTTTGTATTTGAATATGATCCCAATCAGAAGTGAAGAGGAGTTTACCAGGACAAAGCCTCTGGAATCAAACCCATTTTCTTTTTGCATTATGGGAATCGAGCACTCCAAGTTCGTTCATCAGCAGAAACCAGGAAGAAAAGGTTTGGAAGTACCCCCCTCCCCTGTGGGCATTACCACACATGCCCACACAAGTATCACCAGGAGCAGAAACTCATCCAGCCCAACAGATCTTTTTTTTTTTTTCAGCAATTTACATGGAATTTATTACCGATGGCTGCTCTTCTTCTCCCCAGTCCCCACCTAACCCGCCTTCTGGGCTCTGCTCTAGAGAACTGAAATATTTGTTTGAGCTGATGGAAGACTGACATCAACGTAAGCCATCTGTCACACAAGATTCCTCTCAGTCATTGGTATTGAAAAGCGTGTATTTGTTAAAAACAAATGTAGGAATCAAAGTGGTAAGGACACTTTGACCTTTCAAATAGATTGATGCCTAAAGTGTAATAGTAAAACTAATCTGCATGGTTATTTTAAGAATCAAGCTTGAGCTCTAGAAGTAAAATGCAGATTTTTTTTTTTCCTCTCTTCCCCAGCTTAAAAAATAAGTGAAATTCTATTGCACCTGGGTTGACCAAAAGCTGACGTCCAGAACAAGTGCCACTATAACATCTAGTGACACCCTCATGTTATTAAGTTACAATATCTTACATAGCACGGAGCTCTCTGCTCCTTGTTCACCAAAAGGTGAGGATGATTTTTCTACATTCAATGTAGACACTATTCAAGACTTTAGAGCAATATGTTCACTGGCTGGCTTTGCTGCTTCTGTTTTTTAAGTAGTAGTATTCATCTCGCCTGCTTTCAACAGGTACAAACACTTCTTTGTCCAACTCCTGGGCAACATCAGCCGCTCTGAATGTACTTCTTGATTACTACACAGCCGTGTCGAAACACAGGGCAGGGCATGTTTGGTAGAAGTGTCCATGCATTTGTCTTAGGGTCGTAGGCTTCCATGTTCCCCAGGGCAGGTCCTTCACTGCTCACGATACCACCAGTGGCATAAATTTTTCCATCCAGAACCACAGCGCTGTATTAAAAAAAAAAATAGTTTTAATACCCAACAATTTTCTTTTTAGGCTTAAACCAAATCTAGTCTTTTTTTAACGCGAGATAAGCTATTAATACAGCTTTTATTCTTATCTATATAAAGCTGTGTGGGCATTTCTCTTTCCTCTCTCTTTCTCTTCCCCAAATTAATCCTTTTTTTTGTGTTCCTGCCACATAGGTAAATGTTGTCTCTAATTTAAAAAACAGAAATTGGTCCAAATAAGATGGTTCTCCAGACCTGGGATCTGCAGTAAACGTAGGATGATGTGTCCCTGTAACACCAGGCACGTGCAAAAGCAATCCAAACAATTTTAGAATCTCTGCTGCCTCGGCTGGAATAAACCTTTGCTTCAAGTTAGTCCTCTGATTATGAATGAATGCTGCAAAGGGGGGAAAACATCCAAAAAACACTCATTCTCTTCGTTCCCTTCCATGGTTGTGTTCCAGTGCAGGATCTGGAGTTCCTGCTGACTTGTTCTCCCTTGTTCACCCAGGAAGGGTGGTGTCAAGCGGAAAGCCAACCTGGAGCACGAGTCTGATGGCTGGGGAGCTATAAAGTGGCCTCTGAAGAAGACAAAAAACTTACTGCTTTAAAAACAGAAGTGTTCTACTTCAATCTCTTGCAAATAAAGGATACTGAGGCTTGGCCAATCCCACAGTCTGTAGGCTCCTGACAGGAGGGATGGCACATAGGTACGAGGTATTTGAAAAAAAAAAAATGCCCTTTGGCCTCATCTCTTTATTTTCCCTCCTTCCACTTAATCCCTTGGCCTCTCCAGCGATCGCGTGCAGGGCTTGACCCTTGCTTTGTGCTAATGAAGATGGACAACAAGGGGCTGGGCTCCTGTGTGTGTCTTTGGAAAGGGCAGAAGGACAACAGATACAGCTGGGCATGTTGGGAAGGAAAATCGAGACTTTTGGAGAGTGCATTCATGCCAGAGGACAGCAGGGACAAAGAGAGGGAGGAGAGGACATGAAATTAATTGCAGCCAAAAAGATGGCCTGGATTTAAGAAGCTGGAGAAGGGGAGTGATCCTGTAGACTTGGAAAAGCAAAGTTCTAGCTAAGTTTGGAGCAGTGGGAAGAAGAAGAATAAAAAGTGATAAAGGCAAAAGACAGAGAGTGCTGGAAGACCCAGGATGAACTGAGACTAAAATGGCACCGACAAAGCCACGTGTTTCTGAAGAACACAAAACTCTGATGTCCTTGTGGAGAAGCAGAGCCTGAGGTTAAAAATAAACCCACAATGACAACAGTGAGGACTCAAATAAGCCTAGTCCCTGGGTACCGCCAGGAAATAGGAAATAATGAGAATCTTGTCAAAATAACTGTTAATCTGAAAGGAGGAGGAAGGAGAGAGAGACTTGAAACACTTGATTAGAGCCTATCCACAAATCAGCAGGGCTGGATGATACATAGCCCACGGTCCTAAGGGAGTTTGCTAATGAACTTACTGAACCACTGGTAATTATTTTTGAAACGTCAGGGAGAAATGGGGAAGAAGGGAGGACTTGAGTAAAGCAAGTGTCATCCTGAAAGACGGCTCTGAAAAAGGACGAGCCCCGCTCCAAAGGAGACAGAGCTGGCAGCAGGGACTTGTGTCAGGGCTGAGGTCCCTAAGGCCAGAAGGAAGTGGAGATGGCAGGACCAGCTGACCCAATAAATCAGATAAATGTGCAAATTAAACCACTGTTTAGGACTAAGACATTTGCTGGGGGGTGGAAGCACCATCTCTGTATTAGAACAAGTTGCTATTTAAAATCAGGGAAGGCTGGGAATTACAGCTTGCAAAATATGGCTTGGGGAGTGGGGAAGGATGGTCTCACCTCATGCTGAAACAGCCCTGATATGGCAGAGGGGCTGCTGAAGACAGCAGAGTGAGAGTTTAGAAAGCAGCAGTAGTGGTTGTGGTCTGTGTTTCACTTTGTTTTCTCAATAGTAAAGTTGAAGGACATGGAAGCTTATTTGAATCAGGATATGGTTTGGGATGTGCTGGGCAGAAGGTCCACTGTCAAAGATGGACTGCAGCACAGAGTGGCTTTGCTGCCTTGGTTCTCTAATGAAATGCTGATTAGTCATTAAAAAAGTACTCCAAATGGGTTAATTTAGTAATTTTGTTGGGTGAAGTGGGAAAAATCAAATAAACTCCCAAACAAAGAAAAGATCCCCAAGAAAGAACTGTTTGCAGAACGATCAATAATGGACGATTAAAAGAAATAGTAGTGTGGAGCATGGAGCCTGGGACTGGATCCATCAGTGTTGATGATCAAGGTCCAGTGCCCATGAATTGCCTCAGCTAAGTTTTAATTTACTGATGTGGACATGCTAGGCCATGCTAGAGAACGACGCCTCACACCGGCACTGCAGAGGACCTTAGTGGCTGCTACTCTGCTCATTGCCCAACGAGACTGTTCTGCACAGAGAGGTTGGTCTGGATGGGAAGAAGGGGATGGACAGAGGGAGGGCTCTGTGTGAAGACCTTTCCACTTATGCTATAGACGACCGTGGGAACAGGAGCGCCCTTCCTAGCTAGCTGTCTGCTGCACAGCTTGTGCCCTGGCAGCCAAGAGGGCAACCGTGTCCTGGAGTGCATCAAGCACTGTCAGCTGGTCAAGGCAGGGGATTGTCTGGATCTACTCTGCACTGGTGCAGCCCCACATGGAGTACTGGGTGCAGTGGTGAAGGGTCTAGAGAGGAAGTCGTAGGAAGAGTGGCTCAAGTCCTTTGGTCTGTTCAGCCTGGACAAGAGGAGACTGAGGGGGCACCTCATAGTTGTTTACTGCCTTCTCACAAGGGAGGGAGATGAAGCAGGTGCTGAGCTCATCACTCTTGCAGCCTATGACAGGACTTGAGGGAATCGCAGGAAGATGTGCCAGGGGAGGTTTAGATTGGATATTAGGAAGAAGTTCTTCACCCAGCAGGTGCTGGAGCACTGAACAGGCTCCCCAGGAAAGCAGTCATGGCACCGAGTCTGCCAGCATTCAAGATGCATTTGGACAATGCCCTCAGCCACGTGGTGTGAATGTTGGGAGTGTCCTATGTAGAGATAAGAGTTGGACTCAATGATCCTTTTGGGTCCCCTACAACTCAGGTAATTCTATGATTCTATGATAATTTTGCCTTAAGTGCCTGGTATCTCCTTAGGCACCTCGTGTCAGGGCTCTAAACCAAGATGTGGGTGCCTCACAGGTTCCCGTGTAGTATCTTAGCTGCCCACATGTCTCCTAGTAAAGTCTCCGCTGTGGCATGTTTAGTAGCAGCTACACTAAACCAGAGCTGCTGCCACTGTTGAGCAGCTGAGTAGCCAAGCACACCTTCCTGAAAGGATCTGGGTCTGGGTTCATCCCAAGCCCATGTTTGGGATTAGGGGTTATAGCAGGTGGGCAATATAACCCAGCTTAAAAAATAAGTGAAATTCTATTGCACCTGGGTTGACCAAAAGCCAATGTCCAGAACAGGGCCACTATTTCATGTTGCCCTTGTTCTCCAGTACCTGGGCTACAGCACTGAAAGATTCTTGCCCAGGAGCTGCGACAAGGGGCTCAATACTGAAGCCTCCCATCATGGTGCTAATGTGCTGGGGAAGAAAAGGATGCTGAATGCCACCCTCTGAAAGGCTGTATGAATTTTAAATGTGATTAGAGTAGCTTCTGCCCCCTCTGTATGCAATTCCCATAGAAAAGATTGGCATAACTCTCAGCTTGTGAGTCATGCCTGAGGTTCAGAGAAACAGTGAGCTACTCCTGCTATCAAGAAACAGGCAGCGCTAAGTACACAGTGGGTACTTATGTGTGCAGGGGACTTTGGAGACATTCAGGCATCTCTGAGGCTAAAGTGGCAGGCAGGTACTTAAGATCAATTAGGAATTTAGTCCTTGATTGCTGCTACTTTGCAGTATTAAGACAATCACTGCTAATTTCCGGGACCTTAGGGAACAGAAAACTCAAGTGGGTTCTAAAACCTTGAGGAAAGTCAGTGGAAAGGAGTATACTCCTTCCTCTCTCTTCATTACTGTGACAACATTTCTTTTCTCCCCTCCCTTCCATCCCATCAGCTGTAAAAACATCGTTACCAAGGCTGACATACAAAGAAAGAAATAATTACAATAATTAGGATGCGAGTTTATTGCTTGGTGCCATTAATCCTGAGAGATAAAATGATTACAGGCTGTCAGAGCCTGGGAAGGAAGGAAGCTCTGCGTTGCAAAGGCTTGCTGTGGGGACAAAAAACCTCCAGCAACTTTGGGGGCAGAGACCTCCTGAGTTAAGAAGCAACTTGACCTCCAGCTCTCCAGCAGCATGTCCAGGGTGAAGGTAATTGGCATCAAAATAGAGGCCACTTCATCCACTCCTTCCAGGAAAATATGTTTCAGTATCTTGGGAATTATGACCCGGCAGGATAACGACCCTGCTTCTGTTCCCCAGGTAATTAGTGCTGTGTACTAGAGAGGCTTCACCTACAGCCCTGCAGCTGAGGCACCCGAGGTGCCAGTGTCCTTCACTGCCCAAACCATGAGCAGTGTCAGAGGGTCACACTTTGACACTGCCACCACTAGTCTGCTCCATCTGCTGACCTCCACAAAGCTATGAATCATGCTCCTAAGAAAATCCCAACCAGGCCGAGGGGCACCTGGCTGTCCACTACAGCAGTGCTTGTGTAATCTGAACACCCTTTACATCTCTGCCTATCCACCTTGCAGTCCTTGCCCAGCCTGAGCAAACAGGTGGCAGAGAAGATCCCTCTCTGATGGCTGGACATTGAAGGACTTGATGGACAAAGCGCATCATTGAATCATAAAATGGCCCATGTTGGAATGCCCTCAGAAGATCACCTGGTACAAAATTTGATGGGAAAGGGAAATTGTATGAGTTTATCTAGCACCCTGTATAATTCATCTTGAAAATCCCCTCTGGAGGTGACTTGAACACATCCCTCGGGAGCTTGTTTCAGTGCATGATAGTTTTCACTGTTAAAAATTCTTATATTGAAGACTATATGAAACCTCTCCTGGTGCAACTTGTACCCATTGCCCCTTGTCTTCTCCATGTGGCTCCTTGTGAAAAGAGAGGCTCTGTCCTCCTTGTAGCCACCCCTTAAGCACTAGAATACTGTGTGAATTCCTCTCTGAGCCCTCTGTTCTCCAGGCAGAAAAGACCTAACTCCTTCAGTCTTTCCTTCTAGGGTAGGTTCTCTAGCCCTTTGGTCATCTTCATGGCCCTCCTCTGGACGCTCTCCAGCCTGTCCATGTCTTTTTTGAATTGTGAGGACCAGAAGTGGACACAGTTCTCCTGGTATGGCCTGACAAATGCTGAGTGGAGTGGGACGATCACATCTCTATCTAAGCTAGTAAGGCCCCTGCAGATGCAGACCAGGATCTGATTTGCCTTCATTGCTGCATTTGATTTTGCACTGCTTTTTAATCAAATCTTTTTAATCACACATGAGCATCAGCCTCGCTGTCTGATCAACAACTTGATGTCTCTGCAAACCCTGACCTACCTGTGCTCCAGCTCAAGCATGGAGCAGCAGGGCTTGGCACACGAGCCAGGGCCCCTTCCCACCAAGAGGGTTCTGGACCCTCCGCTTTTCCTTCAAAAGCATCTTCTATTGAAAGCTCCTGATGGGCACCAATTTGGAAGCAAGCCAAAGCAGAGGATATCAGCACCTCTTTTCTGTAGTGTTTGAGGGCCAAGTGCCTGGGAGCTCCTGCTCCATCCCTTCTCCCTCCCAGTCGTGATGACTAGACATAGAAACAAGCAGTGGGACTGCCAGCAAAGCTTTTTAATTTTGATTATTATTAGTTTAAAATTTCCTCCTTAGTCCTAAAGATCACATCAGACTCATCAGGAAATGATAAAAAAAAGAAAAAAAACCCCTATCTTGTAAGTCTAGGGTTGTAAAAGAGATTTGAAACAGCTGAATTAGCATGTTGTTTTGATTCCCTGAAACTTAATATCTTCTGAGCCCACAAAGAAAGCTCCTCTCCCTCATCACTCCTGCCTATGCATGCACATGTGCTCACTAATTTATTTGGAGCAGTTCCACAAAGGTTATTAAATATTATCAGTTAGATAGATGCAGAATCTGCTTAGAAGGAGAAAAATCCCTGCATTTATTAATGGATGAATTTCCTTCCTACCCTGAGATTTCAGGAGGACTTTACTGGAGGTGGGACTGAATGATGCTTGTTGAGTGGGAGAAGTACGCACTAGGATAAGAAAAGCCTGCAGGGAACCAGCTACTGCAGGAAGCAGCTCTGTACACTGGGAGGCAGAGCTCCAAGTGTCCTGTAAGCTTTTTCTTAAACCAGGGACCTTTTAGTGAAAACTACATGGAGGTTTGCAACACTGAAGTGAGGGGCATCGCTGCCATCTCTGTGTGTGGTGGTGCTCAGGGTGTTGAGGTCTTGCCCTAGGTTTGGTAGCTGTGCTGCCGGCCTCTGTGGCTATTTGTGACTGCTTTGGCAGCCAGGTTGTTATGTTTGAGAGGACTCAAGCTCGGGTGGCTGGGTTGTGCTGCCAGAGGTGTCATCTTTACAATGAGATGGATAAATGAGGGTCCAGATTAGTCATGGTCAATTAGGAGGATATCATGCCACTTCTTGGAGCGGGATTATTAGTGTGGGTGTTTTGGCCAAGCTCCAGCTATATTTTCGCCTACTCCACGAGCACTTTACCTTGCTAATGATCCAAAACCATCATGTGGCATCGTTACTTGTTGCTGAAAACCAGCAATGTTTTATTCCAAAGTCCATCACACATCAGCAACGACCCGAGCGCTCTGTCTGTATTAGTTACGTTTTAAAGCACACCGAAGTCCTTCCTGTCATCAACTGCTACCGAAATTATTGCCATTAGCCTGGTGAGGCAGCTCTCATCTGCAGTCCATGGAGCGTAGGCCCAGCCACACATCTCCTTCCAGACATGCTGGAAGATTTCATTTTTTCCTTCTGGACCACAAACACTTCCAGCTGCAAACGCTGCCTGCTGAACAAACCAGCCTTTACATCTGTGGGCATGAGAAGTGTGTGACCATTAAGGAACCCCGCTCCATAATAGCTTCACCTGGGAATATCCATCCAAACAAGCTGTGCTCTAACCCCTTCCAACGCTTCGTGTTACCACAAACTTTGCAAAGAGGAAAGGAATCAGTGGGGGGAGTCTGCAACTGGTGCAGTACATTAGCCATGACTTGTAGTTAAGTGCAGGAGTCACCATGCTTCGCTGTTCAAAAACAAAGGCTTATTTAAAAAGCAGAGGGGGAAAAAAAATCCAGAAACCGACCCTGGGTTTGTGCTGTTCAGCCTGAGTCAAAGTTTTATTAAAGATTTCCATTCGGCAGAACCATCTAATAAATCTTACTGGTTAACAGTCAGGAGGAGGAGGAAGAAAATGCTTTTCTGGTGTCTGCTGGGAATTGCTGGTACTAAATTAGCTGCTCTGGAATTATTGCTGGCACCATCCTGCTGCCGCTGTTGCCCCGTGGAGGCTCTCTGTAGCACACGCCTGTTTGCACGCTGCCTGCATCCTAAGCAAGCAGAATATGGAATTTTTAATCATGCACAGAAATGCATTTGGTATTCTTTTTGCTCATGGAAAAATAAACCCTTGAAGGGCATGGTGGGAAGAGAGCATGCCTGCCTGCAAAGCGAGGACTCACCAGAGCTGGAGGGAAGGGATGTCTTTGCAAGTATTTCTGGAGGGCAGTGTCCAGCAGAGCAAGGAGTCATCATCCCAGCTCCTCATCCCTGTCGGTTGCCGGCTGCTCTCTCTGCCACCAGAGATCCCACAACAGAACAGGGGCTGCCAAACTGAGATGGGACCATCTCAGTGGCGGCAAACAGGACATGCTTGCCTATTGTTTGGGAAATATCAAATATTTCCCTCCCCCTGACATATTGAGGGGAAGATATTCCAGACCTCCACATGAACTGTAAGTGAATTTTAAAACACTTTGGGCATATTATTGCTCTTTGCCCATTTGGCACCATCCCTGAAAGGGTTAATTCTAGGTCAACACAAATTTCTTATCGACTTCCGTCAGGCTGGCCTTAATCTGAAAATGATGCTCAATTTGCTCTTCTGTTCACAGTGAGCTGGAGACCCAAACCATTTATTTTTCATTTTTCATTAAAAGTAATCTAACTTCATATTAATACTATTTGAATGGACCTTTAATTTTTCACATGCAGGGCATGTCACACACATTTTTTTCCCCTGTGCTCAAAGCCATCACACTCCTTAGTCACTAACATGTAGAAACAGTGCAGATAAAAATAAAACTGATGTGGTCAAGGTTTTTCCCAGAAAATTCAGTATTGAGTGATTCCTGGTGAGAAGAGATCAATAACATGCAGTTAATTTTTTAAGTTGTTTATGTTGCTGCTTTTAAACCATGTTTTTTTGTGATCCATGCTAATGAGTGCAACAAAAAATCTATAGATTCATAAACTATGGTCAGAAGGGATGGAGCTCTGTGCTTAGTTAATCTGAGCTTGTGTATATGCAGGTCATGGTCTTTTCCCCAGACAGCCTCTCTCTTGGAAACATATCTAATCTCCTAAAAACACCGAGTGCTGGTGCTTTTGCCCCCTCCCTTGCTGCTTAATTATCCTTGCTGTTGGAAAAGTGCCTCACTTCAAGGCTGAGAGGTGCAACTTTACTTTCTAGCCCTTGTAACCTGCTACGCCTTTGTCTGAGAGACTGAAAGCTTTTTCATTTGCTCCCAGTGATCAAGTCACCTCTCAGCCTTTCTTTGATAAACTCCTTAGATTTCGTGTCAAAGATTTGATTTGCAACCCGGGGTCATTTTTGCAGCTTTCCTTTGAACTTCTGCTGGTATTTCCACATGTTGATGCGTGGACCCAAGACCTGCATTTATCTCGCCAAAGCTGTATGCAGCACTACCCTCTCTTCCCAGCTTCAACTTGTTTTCATTTCAGTGTTAGAGCTCATATTATACGTCCAACATTACACTGACCTTTTATCCACCGCATGCAATGAGTGCTTGTGTTGTGTAGCTGAGTGGCCTCCTTTATGTTCTCCTCTGAGTGCCTGAATTTCTAAGGGGAGCAGGGCTGCTAAAATTATACTTCATCCATGTATTACTTTGCATTTAAAACACTGCTGCTAGCTTGAGACTGTCTAACTGAGACATGCAGGTAAATGGCTAAATTGGCTCCTTCCGTAATATTTTTTACCTACCAAGTGTTAAGCCACCTGCAGCCTTTACCAGGGGAGATTTTCTATTACCTGGATTGCTGGTATCAAACAGCACTGAACAAGAATCAATGCTTGCTACCAGTGGCCTTGCTCAATGATATCTTCTCATTAACACATACATTTTGAGATCTGTCAGTGAAGCAGATTTAATCTCTCTAATGTGTGCCTTGTTAATTCCATATAATACCAGCCAAATACCTTGGAGAAATTGCAGTATATTATAGCATCACAGTTGTCTTTAGCAGCCAGACGTGTTTTATTAAAAACCAAACCAAAGCATATAATCTCCCCCCCCACCCCACAAAAAGCAAAAGACAACAGGTTGGTTTAGCAAGACCCATCTTCCAGGAAAGTGCATTGATTGCTGTTCATTATATTATTAGCATCTAGTTATTTGTTGATGAAATCCCAAATTAACCACTATGTTTTTTTCAGAGGACCAACATGAGGCTAAGTGAGACCACTTAGCCTGATGCTGGTACTTTGCAAAATTAATTGCTTTACTGAAATTCTCCTTTTCACCTTTTCAAAATGCAGAAACACTTTGGCAGTGCCCTGATCCATCCTGAATTGTAAGAGTCATTAAAAGTCAACATTAGTCGTTCAATCGGCTTCTCAGCAAGGTCTCTAAAGACCCCTGTGTCTAAGACAGCCACGTTGCCTGATTTGAGAACTTAATTTCTGAGTTCACATTATTCCTTGCTGCCAACAGCAACTGCTTTTGGTCCCTCCAGAAGAATATGGAACAAAACCTTGTCATGCCCTTCCAAAACAGATGAGAAATATCCATCCCATGTCTGTGCTGCACCTTGCTACTTCATCAGCCTCATCACCAATGGTTTTATAACCAAATAAAAATAAAAATTTGATTCCAAAATGTTTTAAGTGTCTTTATTTTTACTCCTATTAGCCCCTAGTACTTCACTGGTTCCCTTGGCCTCCTGTAGCAGCAGCCAGTTTGTAATCTACTTGTTTCTTCTAACCTCCCATTTTCCCTATTTTCATACATACCGATTTATTTAGTTTTTGTCATAGGTTTCACATTTCCTTTTGGCTGAAATATTTTTCCCAGCACATTTAAGAACTTCTGAAATTGTGTCTTTTTGTCATCTGATTGGGATGTTCTGAACTATTCCTTTCTTTTAGTGACTATCCCACTATAAATGTAGGTTTCCAACACAGTTGCTTTAGGCTTTGGAAAAAGAAATAATTTAGAAGTGTGAAGTTTCTTTTTACTGACAGATGTCATACTCTAATGAGACAAAGCCAGTTTATTAGGATGTGTAAGCAGCAGCTAATATTCAGGTCACTGGTTTAATCTCCTTAGTCCAGCACAAGGTGTCTCCCTGGATTGCCTTCTGCAAGGTACAGAGCAAAGCATCCCTTCATGTTAGAAATGGGAAGTTTCCAGGTGAGATGCTCAGCCAACAGCCCCCAGGTGAAATCACTCATGCAATACTCTCTTGCAGTATATTCTAGATGGTTAATTAACAGATTTTTGTTAAGTTTTACAAAACAGAGACGTTCAAAGAGCAGTTCATCCTCTCTATGTGAAGTTACAGCAATGTATCAGACGTACAAGTCCCTCCTTTCATTTTACTGGTTAGGACTCTAATCTCGAGCTGCATTGTACCCTTTATTGGTGGTTTTCAGGAGAAAAATATCATCAGCAGCTGCCTGAGCACTACAGGCTTCCCCTCATCCCACTTCACCTCCTGCTAGAATGGAAGGAGAATGAAAACTTGACCTTAGTGCAGGATGCTCCCGGGATGGAGCCTGCTGAGCCTCCTGATCCGACCCCTCTAACTTACAAGAAAATATGGTTTCAGCAGCCAAGAGAGGGCGCTCCTTAAATTAATAAAAAAGGGGGGGAAGGAGAAACCCAGAAAAAAACGGCTAGACGACAGAAATGTCCCCCTTTCTTAAAAAGGAATGTTCTTGTCTGCACCAAATCGAAAAGTTAAATGCAACAAGTTAAAACACAGAGGTGTTTTCCGACCATAGGATGGGAGCAGGAGATACCCCTGCGCCAAAGAGAGGAGCTGTGGGTCTGCTCTTGGCCCATTCCTCCCAACCCGGCTGGTGTTTCACCTGGGCACTTGCCCAGCAGAATTGGTTTTGCTTAGTGCTTTGAGCTGCTGCTGCATCAGACGTCAGTAACAAACCCTCACCAAGCACCTTCGGCAGCGTTTGCAGACCAGCAATGGTTTCTCCCCGTGAAACCGATAGCTCGGCCGGCCTCCAGCATGGGGATCTGCTCTGCGAGGGGCTGGCGCTGTATAAAGCCTGAAACAAGCTTGTCTTTCTGTTAAGAGCCACGTAATACTTTTTAAAAGGCCTCTAAGAGCTGCCAGTACCTGCTATGGGTGCCAAGTTTTATTTTTGTCAGCCAATTTGGGAAGTTTGTTAAACCTGTGACCGGGATCGGGGAAGCGAGCCCAAAAAGCAATCAAAAGCACGTAATAAATAATAATTAATATCAGCATGTGGTGTTTATTCAGTATTTTTTTTTTTCTTTCAAGGATCTTTTAGCTAATGTAGCAAAAACTTGTTCCACATTATGGTGGTCTCTCCTACAGCAGGTATTTATCATCCTCCAGTTACACATGGCAAACTGAGGAAAACAGTGTTCCTGTAGTCTGCTGGGGGAGCCCAGCGCACGTCCCTCCCCGCAATCCATCGTCCCTGAATGTGAAGAGACACATGAACCATGGTACGGTTCTGAATGTGCACTTTGGGAAATGCTGCGTCCCTGAACAGGCACAAAAAAGAGATGAGGAAACCCCGCAGAGGGTACACACCTCCCTTCCCCTCTCCCCTTCACTGTTAGATTGTATTAGGTTATTTATCAGCAGAAAATGTTAAGGCACCGGTAATTCAGTTTTAATGTTTTTTCTCACCTGCAGAACTGCCTGGAGTGGTTCATGTTGGGACCTGCTTTAATATTGCCTTTCTCTGGGTCATAGATGGTGGTTGCTCGTGCATAAGCTCCTCCAAGAATAAAGATGAACCCATTGAGAGTGACTGCAGGAGCATATTTGTTATCTGTCAATGGAAAGCAACACTGCGATCAGTTTTAGGCTCAGGTTTGGAGACTATTTTTTTATTTATACATTTCCCTTATTTATAGATAAGTCACGCTTCTTCAAACCTCCACGGCCAGGGAAAGAAAAATGAAGAAACCTTTCCTGGTTTTGTTCTTCCCTCTCCAAGTTCTCAAAGGCACTTTTAAAGTTCATCAGTTCTTCATCCCCCAGTACGTGCCTCCCTCTAAACTGGTAAAGTACAATTATCCTCTCCTGTAGCCTAATGGAGTCACCGTGAAAGCTCCACTCTTACATATGAAATTAAGATGTCAAGTTGTTTCAGAATTTTGACTTGCTGCAAATTTTAACTCATGCTTCCCATGCCTGTGCAGCAGCTAAGTACAGAAGAAACCCACAGTGCAGACACACTTAATAATATCCAGTAGTTGATTCTCCTTTGTATTCTGCTTTTGCTTGTGGGAAGGTCACTCACATAAACCAGAAGATTTTCTGAGACCCGATTTTTTTTCCCCCCCTTCATCTTCTCGTAAATTCACTTGCATTCTTTATTTTCAGACGTGTTTGTACCTCCAAGCAGTCCTGTGTTTTATCAACAAACTGTGTGAGGTTGGAGTTTGCAATTGCACAAGTCCCTTATCCTAAGTCAAGTTAAATCAGAGTTTCCAAGGATGCTTTAAAATTCTTGTGTTAGCTGTGGTATTATTAGAAATACTGGTAAAACAAACCATAAATTATCGAATAAAATAACTCTAATTTAATTAGTTGACTTGTCCTGTATGCTCCTAGCACACCATATGCACATTATTAAACATGAGCCAGTTGGGCTGAAATTTCTCATGATGGTGTCTATCTTGATGTGATATGGGGTTTTTTAATCAACATTTCAGTGAAACCAATCAGCAGTTTCTGGGAACAAAAGATGGGAGAATACATTGCTTTATTTGAGTTAAAATAAGCCTTCCAACCAGCTCTCTAAGCAAGTACCTAAGCCCTTTCGGGTGTGAAGCAAACATTTCCTGGGTAGCTCTTCTGATGTTAGGGGACACCTATAAAAATTATCCATATGTAGCTATATGTTAAAGTCTCTCCAAAATCTGTGGTTTTATATGCTCAGAAAAGGGTGATCTTCTTGTATCTCCAGTGGAGATTCAGCCTGGACATGGTTCTGCCAGCTTCTGCCCCTGCAACCCTCCTGCATGCAGGAATTCAGGGCAGTGCACTGGCGAGGAGGTGCAAAATCATCTTTACTGTGCTCTTACATCTCTGTTAACAGCCTCTACATAACATGGAAGGGGTCTTCATGTTCCTCCCAGGTCTATAACATTATGACTGTATCCTTTTATGAAAACAGAAAGACATGGGATTAAACCAGCCCTGGCAGCTTTACTTTTGGCATTTACTTACCACTTGCATGGTTGGTGTGTAACCCTGAGTTTTTTTGTAAAACCACCTTATTCCATTAAATATTTAACAAGAGATTTAATTTGACATGAATTAAGCAAAAGACAATGAATAACTCCAGAAAAAAAAGGTAATTCCCTTAAATGGGGTTTGAACTGGTTAAACTAGACAGAAAATAATGGGTTTGTGGTGTCTGCTTCTGTTCCATCTTGTCCATAGGGTGGTCTGGCTCAGTTCATCTCACCATACGTCTTTGCCTGCTCAGGGGATGTACAGGGGGTGCAGCATCCAGCAGGAAAACAGACAAAACATGTTATGGGTTAAAGTTGGGCTCCTATTACACTGAGTATCTACAGGCATATGTCAAAAAAAACATGGATGTATTAGGAAAATGTCACTGATCCTTGGGAACAGATGGGAAGAAACTAATTCATCCAGAAAATAGAACAAGGAGTATTCAGTTTCTTCTTGGTGCCACTAAGCCACTATAATTCATCAGAAAGACTTATCTGTCCTAACAATCCGTCTCGCATCCCTTTCCAAATCAGACTTGCATATGTGACAGTTTTTCCAGTTAAGACACTCATCAGAAATTTTCCATATTTAATTATCACGTCTTCCCGGGGTTTTTTTCTTTGAGTAGTGCTGTTTTGAAGAAGAACGAAACTCTTGCATTAAAAAACCATCTTCAACTCCCAAATCTCACAGGGAAATTATTTGGGGCTCCCTCAAGGCGAAACAGTGACTTCTCAGGAGACTGAATCACTGACTTCACATTCTTTTTTTGTTAAAAGACAGGGAAACCCCTTCGTTATTTTTATAGTGATTTTTTTTTCTTTTCAAATAGACAGTCTGATATTCTTTGTCTTTCTTTTTTAAGAGGCAATCATGTTTGATTCTCATCAATTCTTCAATACATCAGCTATCTGTTGTATTTTTACTGCTTTTGGCTTCAGCTACAATTTCAGAAGTTGGTTTAAAGCAAGTCTGAGATAAAGAAACAGAAAAATCTTTGCTGTTTCTTCCAGGAACGGAGAAGTTCACAGCAAACAGTCTCCTGATCCTGATGAAGATACGGCAGAAAGACACGAGGGACACCCCTCCAGAGATAGGTAGAAAGAAAACAGTGTGTTTTATTTTTGTTTTGTTACCATGGAGGAAGAAATTGTTCACGGATATAGGAAGCTAGGAAAACTCAAGCTGTCATTCCTGCTACCTAGGTGTGGATGAGCACCTTCAGTCTTTAACTGTACTTCATCCCAAGTGCTACCCACACTCCTCCCTTGTTGTTGTCCTTTCCAGGGCTCGGTAACCTTATGCAAACACTAGAGAGACTCCAACTTTTGTCACTGCTCTAAGTCCTTAACATGATCATAGTGCAAAGTGGGTGGTTGAGGAGTCTAATTTTGGAAAAGTATCTTCTGGTGGAACTTTTTTGGTCAATGGGCATGAACATGAGCATCTATGGGTCAGAGGCTTGCTGCAGGATACAGTAGGGACATTGGTTATTTTACAAGTCTGCCAGACTGCCAGAGGGAAAAAAAGAGAGGGGAGAGGAAGCATGGAAAAACAGAAGCAGGCGTCTTTCACCTCCAAAATCAAGCATTGGGGCTGTTGGATACAGTAATCCATTTCAGGCTGCAAAATCTGAAATGGGATTTGTCCAGCACTGCAAGCACACTTGAGATTAAAAGGCAGAATAAATGTAAAGGAAATAATAGATAAAAGGTACTCTCCTCTCCAAGTGGATAACATCATAATATCACTCTCCTTTGCTGCTGCTACAGGAAAATATGCAAGTATTTCTTTCTAGTGACAGGTCATTGCAGGAAAGGGTATGCACTCAGCAACAACCCTTGAGCCAGAGATGTACTTCACATGGGGTTGATAATTTAACCTATCAGTGCCTTCTTCACTTAGTTAGCAGGCTGTCTGTGATGTGTTTCGTGGCTATTGTATCTCTCGATACATTAGATGGTCAAGTAGCATAGTTCTGCTTTCCCTTCCATGATTGCTTAAAGATCTTATGCTGCCTTCCAGTAAAGCACTCAGTCAGAACCTGAAGTGTCATTAAAATGAATGGCGGCAGCACTTCATATGGAAGCAGGTTATTAAAACCAACCTAGTCAAACATTTTTATCAGGAGGAAGAAATGCAAGCATGCCACCAGTCCAGCTATAACTCTAAGTGAAGGGTCTCCCTGCTGGTGTGGGCAGCTGGGGAGGGGGGGTGGGGGTTGATGCACATACTGAAGCAGACTGGAGAAAGAAGACCAGCTAATACAAACTAAATCTGCTTTTAATAGTAAGTGCTTCTTCCCCTCCCTGATTACGATGCAGAACAGCTCAAGAATGCCATAGTAATGGGTAAGATAACATCCCGTGGCAGCCAAGAGACCGTGGTCTGATCCTTAACGTAGCTCACGAGGCTGAAGTGCAGACATTGCAATTAACAGCAGGTCTAGGATGTCACCCCTTCTGCGCGGGGTTCTCAGGGGAGCTGAATTCTCCTAACTACAAAACCAGTTGCAGAGCCCTATGGTTTCCCCAATGGCCCTTGAGCAAACTGTCCCCCGAGGCCCCGAAACTGAGCGTCCTCACTTGCAAACATTGCATTCTGTGTATGGGTGGCAGGGATCACCTGTGTCAAAAGCAGAAGGCTCCAACTACCATCGTGAGGCAGTTTGAACATCAAACCTATGGGCAAAATGTTGATGAACTAAAGAGAGTTGGACAAAACACAGCCCCACAGATGAAGCTGAGGTAAGAAGCGAAGGGGAGGACATACAATAAAAGGCAAACACAAAAATACTGACTTTGTTGGGCAGAGGGCAGAGAAAGTGTCTGTAGGGGGAGAAACATTCTGAATAGAGGATATGGCACATACAGAGGAGAAATGGGTGAGACAAAGGAAAATCAAATTCAAGCTTACTAGTGATAAAAACATTAAGAATTAGTCATGGGAAGAGAAATACACTGAGGGATAAGATGCTTTGAGACTTCCAGGTGAGAGCTGGCCAAACACACACATGGGTACTGAACTACTGACCTTGGGGAGAAGGCCAAAACACATATCTGATTTCTCCTGCAAAGTCCAAAAATAAATTTGTGGGAATGATCAGGCATTTTAACCAAAATAAGCATGGGACAGTGCAGTAAAAATGCTGCTAATGCTGTTTTCCAGATATTTCTTGCATTCTTGGCTCTGTGATTGTCCCAGTTTGGTTGGACATATCACTGCACGACTAAATGCTATGCTAGAGGAACTAAATATTTGGACTAGAAACCAGAAATGCTCATAGATATTTGGTCTCTGCATTCCTATAGTTCTTACCAGATTTTAAAATTTAATATCAATGATGATTAAACACTGGTTTTCTTACAATCCAGAAACATTAAAAAAATCTTGCAATTCTACCAGTACAGACACTGACCCTTCAGGGTATGAAAATGGTGTATTTCAGAGTCCTGGCATGAACGCACAAAGTGAACTAAAAGACAGTGACAAGATAATTAGGCAATCATGGACTTCAGCACATCTATGGCCATCTTGTTAAAGAAGACAAACCTCAAGGAAGATGGGCATGAAATACATTTTTAGCAGAGCTATACAGGACAGTCTGGCAAGAAACAAAAAGGCAGGTGCTGCAACTATGTAGTCTGGGTTCGTCTAATGTTGTACGACTTCGGCTTGGCAGCAGCAAACTTCTTACAGCTCTAAACACAAGAAGGGGATGTGCTAGGTGGTTTACCAAAAATATGCAGTGTGAAAGGCCTGGGAGCCTCCATTAGTCAAGTGACATCAAGCAGTGGGCTGTACTGCTGCAGGAACATCTGCTAGCTCCAAGGGTGGGGAGGACAGACTTGGCACAAAGGATGGGGCACTGAGAAAGAACTTCTCCAAATGTGTATGTGTGTAGTCAACACCTACCTAAATGATACCACAGCATCCATGTGCAACATGCTAGTGAATGTCAGACCTACTGCAAGGAGGGATTCAGGTCCCAACACCTCCTGACAGGGGAAGGCGAAAGAATAAACGGAAACTGGGAGTGAATTTGCTGCTTATTCCTAGAAGAAATTCAGGCAGAAAAGAGCAGGAGCTGGGCTGCATGGACTTACTTTTGGACCCCACTCCACGCCTCTTCTGCATAGGCAGGATGTCAGTATCCAGCCTGCTTCACCTCACAGAATCACAGAATCCTTTAGGTTGGAAAAGACCTTCAAGATCATTGAGTCCAACCATTCAGATTAGCCAAAAAATGACCCTCTCCCTTATCGTGATTGATGCCAGTGTTGCCTTGGGTTAGGCTGGCACATGATGCTTTGGAAGCAGTGCATCTGTTGGGTTCAAATGTGTGCCATGCTACTTTCAAGTCCCTATCATAAAATACCATAGTGGCTTGAGACAAGTATTACTGGTCTAGAGGTCTCCAGAGACCTTGGCTGCTTTCAATACCTGCATCTAGTGTTGCATAACTGAGCATGCTTGAGGTGTTTTAAATAATCTGTTGTCTTGTTTGAGGTCAGTTTTCACTGATCTCTGGGGTGACCTTAAAAAACATAACTCGCCATCAGATATCTCTTGACTTAGAGGGGTGTCTAAAGAATTCACAAATCAACACAAATAGGCTCTGAGGCTGTCAAACGCACCCCAGAAGCGATTACATGAGGGCTTAACTTAGGTCCTTTTTGTAAAAAGCACCCCAAGACTCCTTCTATTCCCTCAGTTTCAGACAAACGTTGACTTTACTGCACTTGGCATTGCATTCAGTTCTTGGGAAATACTTTACAAATACAGGTGATACTGCAGTTCTTGTAGAGCTGGAGAAATCCAATATTCCCGCAGCCCTTTAGTGAAGATCAGGCATTACTTCAGCTCAGTTTCCCAGACAGTCTCCACCTGGGTGGAATTTTTCAAGCTATGTGTTATTTTACTTTATTTGCAAACAAATTGGTGCTATACATTTTCCAACAAAGACACAGAGCAACTCTGCATTTCACCATATATTTCATGCCTTTAGCTTAACGAATTAACTTTGTTTACACCGTAAAACATAAATTCAATCTTTTAACTTCACTGGTGTCTTTTATGTATTTTTGTTAGGAAATAATGGGAGACGTTCATGAGAGCAATGGGTGACGGACCCAACTCTGGATGGTCTGGATGACTTTTTCCAAGCACGCGTCATGTTGACACCTGCTAGACAGTGTAATGAGCCCAGGGAGTGATTTCTTAGCTCCTGTGGCACTTGTACTATTTGGTAAGGGAAAGGAATACTTCTTTGCATAATGTATTCATTTTTTTTTTGCAATACGCTGTGAGTACAGGGAAACCTTATACTGTCAGTCAGAGGATTAAATGAACAGCAGCAGCTGTAGCCATGTGATGGAAAAAGCCAGGCAATAGGGTTGTTTGCACTGCTGTATTACATAAACATGACTTTCGGTTAACGCCCTCCTGCTGGGCGCACCATGCTGCATCATATGCATGTCATGTTATGTTAGGCTGGACACAAACAGCAGCAAGGGGGCTGGAAAGCAGCAGCACTCTGCACAGGGGAGAGGCTACAGCCGTGGCTCTACCAACTCCTCATGACCTGATCTACTAGGGAACCCCAAGAAAAGAGTCATAATAATTGTGACAAGCTAAAATATAAAGAGCAGCTTATATTAGCTCTCTGAATATGCTTAGGCCTTACCTGAATACCTTATAACTGTACTTCTATAATTCATTACTTGCTATTCCTATTACTCTACCAGGCTCAATACTGAGGCTGTGATTTATTTTAAATGAAGCAGCTCATGTCACAGTTTCAACGTGACTAAGAAGTTTAGGATGGTGAAATTATGGAACAGGTTGGTAGAAGCCACATCCCTTGTAACTTTCAAGGTCAAGTTGGATGGAGCTCTGAGCAACCTGATCTAGTTGAGATGTCCCTGCTTATTCCAGGGGCATTAGCCTAAATGACCTTAAAAGGTCCCTTCCAGCCCAAACTATTGTATGATTCTAATACTCTGAGATGCAAAAGCAAGCCACCCCAAAGCAGCTTCTCAGTGATGTCTGCATGAGTGCTGTTTCTTTGGCCACCCAAGTACAGCCAGACCGAAGGCTGCCCACAGCTACTGAGTGCAGAGCAGGTGGCCCAGGTCAGCTGTCACCCTGCAGAAATGTCCTCATGAAGCTGAATGCTAAACCCCATTTACAAAAGTAGCCTAAATACTCAGGCTGCAAATCACCATAGAAAGCAAATAACTTCCACTCTTCCGAGTATTGCCCTACTTATGGAAGGAAGTCTGCACCTCTCTCATTAGCTGGTATGGTGGCCTTTTGTCTTGCTCTTTATTCTGTAAAATGTTCGATAAGCTAGAGGGCATCACAAACTAATAAACACGGTTTTAATAATCTACAGGTCTTGGAGACTTCAGCCTCTGAAGCACATATGCCTTTGGACACCACTGATAAATCCCTGTTAAGAATGACCATCAGTTCCCATGGACAGGAGTAATTCTAACGAACCCATGAGTAATATCCATTAACTGAGCAGTTTTGTAAAACTACATAAAGCAACACATGATGCCAGGATGAAGTTTCACTGCACTCTGTGATTTTTTTGATCTAAAATTACTAGTTGTCCATATCTAATAATTGCTTTGCTTTCTCCTTTACTTTGAACTCATTACTTCTATCTGATAACTAGCTGTATTAATAAGTGACAATTGCCTTCAATAAAGATCCAGATAATTGCCTCTCTGGTATAATATATGATGCATTCCTGCCAACCTGTTGTAAACATATCTTCCTTCACTCCCAACTCGCTTTCTGAAAGGCATTAAAATACTTGTAGCACAGAGATTTCGTAGTACCGGCTTACTCTGCCACCAAGCATCCCTTACCGATCATCGGAGACTCTATAAAACTCCATGAATTAGTCTGAGGGATGTAGGACTGCAAGACACCAGCAGCTCGGCCAGCTTCATTTACCCCACCAAAGACGTAGATCTTCCCACCACAAACAGTTGCAGCAGCTGAATGGACAGCCTTTGGCAGAGGAGCGATGGTCTCCCACTGGTTGGTTATCGTATCGTACCTAGGACAAGAGCAACCGGAGCAAGCTGAGATGATGCAACACTAGGCGAACAGTAAAAGAAGGATAGACAGGCAGAGAAAGCAAGCTGGGATATAACAGAAAAACAGTTTGACAAGCAGAAGAAAAGTGGAGGTGGAAATGTATTTTCTAACATCCTACAAATTCAGCCACTTGGTAAACAGTGTAATTAATGCTTTTTTCTAAGCTTTTAAAACACTAAGAAAAGCTTTGAGAAAGGTGGTTCTATTTTCTGTATATGCCTCTCAAATCTCATTAGCGTCCAAGCTAAGGAAACTATGAACATCTTTGTTGAGATGTCTTCCCTTAATTAATTTCTATTAATGAGTATACAGTGAGATTATTCTTGCAAATCAGTGCAGTGATATTCAATAGCAACTGCAGGCAGGCAACTGTTAATATACTTCACTTGTTCAGCTTGTGAAACACATCTCACCTGCACTATAATGCAACACGATAGCTCTTTTTACTCTAGTTAACTGACCAGCAATGCACATTTTGTGCCAGAACAGGTTGGTTTCATTTAATTTTCATTGTGCAAACCAAACTACTGTGCCTCATTCCAAGAAGCTGCAAATGTTAACGCTGGAATAAGATTTCACAATTGTATCCATATTCCACACGAAGCAAACAGAAAAGAGAATGCATAGAAGTGCTAAATTAGTTTTAAGGTCATCGGAATCTGATTTAATTAAGCCATTGACCATAAGGGACGTGCAGTTAATAATCCATGTATGAAGATTCATTTTAGACAATGTCATAAGTACAGATGTCATTTTTTTTTAAAGATAATGTGGCAGGGATCCAAATAGCTGCTCTAAAATGAGTCCCGGAGACAGAAGAAAATAATGTAATTTTTTAGGCTTCTATATTTCCATGTAATAGCACATTCCATCAAATAGGAATTTCCCGCGTAGCGATTATTCAGAATTGTTGACTGCAAGAACAGAAGCCCTCATCACCCATTTAGGGCTTTTGCTCTTAATATTAGTGATACACAATACGCAAATATGAAATGAATCCATGGCCTGAACCTATCTATAAAAAAAGATTTAGTGACAGGGGAATTCTGCCTCTGCAACACGTCCCTCAAATCCTCACTGCCCAGACTTGGGGAAAATAAAAGGGATAAATTATATAATTGTGGAAACAGCACAAAATACTGTGCTTAATGAAAATGCATTAATGAGTTTCCAAGTAATATAACTGAAAGTAATTAACAGACTCACAAAAATTATCCAAAAGCAAGAGGGATGCGAACCTTAGCTGAAAGAGATGAGGAAAGTCCCATGTAATGAGCATGGAGAACTGCCTTGTACAATAGTCTAAATTAGCTACTGAGAAATTAAATTAATCTACAATAAAGTGATCAAAGGGGAGAAATACAACGAGATTAAACAACATGGTGTTGGGAGCATTCAAGGTGACACACCTATATTGGGCTGATTCTTAGCATTTGGTACCAAGCTTGAGCCTGCAGATGCATGTTTGACTGCACAAGCAGCTCCTTCAGGTGAGACACCATATGCTGCAGCCCACAGCACTTGGGGCAGCACCCATGTCCATCCTAGCACACACCCAAAAATGTCACATAATATAAAGTTTCATATGTTGCTTTTGGGTTACACTTTGCTAACTGTCATAATTTGGGGCTTGATACTTAAATGTCCTATTGTATAATGAAAGCTAGTTAAGAAATTGGTTATAATTGGCTACAAACTGTGCGAAGACATACAGCTGAGAAGAAATGACCTAATGTGCCTTTCCAGTTCCTCAGTGTCTAAGATAAATTATACCTGTCACCTGATACTTATTGTCTCACTCCATCCATTGTGACCTAGCAGAAGGAATGTCTGTGGCCAGTTGAAGTGGTCTGAGATGGGATGGTGAGCAGTCATGTTGCCTTCCTTGGCACTGCCCAGCTGACCACAGTTCCCAAGACTGATACATTCCTGTCAATGACTTTCTGATCCTCCTAATAAGCTTTTGGGAAAGAGGGGTTGTATCCTCCATATATGCTGGGGGCTGGGGGTGGTTGAGGACCCTTCTGTAGGAATAATGGAGAAAGGTTCAAATTACAAAAACAATTGTCCTTTGTCTGGATGAATTTTAATACTGGGACCTCAGGTCCCATAGACCCCAGTTTTCACCCACTTTCACTTCTCTCCATTTATGCTCTATGACAACAGAACCGACCTTTCTTGCTTCTACCCTCCTTTATCTGTGACTGGGAAACCCAAAATAACCAGTTTCACTTCAGCTGCTGAACTCCAAAGGCTTGAAATCTACTGCATATCAGTGCAAGCAGGGCACCTTAAAATAATCTACTCTTGTCTTGAGGGTCATTTGGTTTAAATAATCAGTGACCCTTAAAGCAGGTGGAAGCCAGTCCATGTCCACCTAACACAGGCATTTAATATGGATTTTACATAGGCTGCTCGGTACAGCAATCCTCTTAAGGGCCTACTTACCCTTGGGGCTGAAGAAGAGAAGTTGGTGACTTCAAGGCTTCCTGATACCTGTACATCAAGTTCCTTCATCATAAGGGAATTTATTCATTCCCTCCTTGCAAAACCGTGGACCTGATTTCTAGTCTCTGTTTTGTTTCAGCACCTACCCACCAGAAAGTAATTTTTTCTCTTTTGTGTGTGTGTTGGATTATAAAGCTGTCTCCTATCGAATCTCTCTTTCACATATGGATTTGCAGAAAATAATAGTCACCTCTTCACCTTTTATGAGATAAAATAAGTAGTTTAAGCTCCTTAAGTCCTGCAAGGACCATTTTGGTCTATTTCAAGTCAGCTCAACGTGTTCACACAAGGATTTGCACCAGATTAACTAAATTGGTTGAAAAATGAATAAAGTTGAATCTTTGTAACCTTCCAGGACAGGAAATAATGACACCTGCTTTTCCTCTCTGCCCTGGGGCCTTTCCATCTGTTGCATCATCTCCAGCATTGCCATCACTCCACTGCCACTAGTGCTGGTGGGGCTCCTCGGCTGCCTTTGACACCAGCTGTGCTCAAGGGTCAGCAGGGAGGGAACTGATTTAAAGAATAATCACTTTGATCTCTTCCCATTAGTCTAGCTTTGCATTTGACTCCCCTGTTTGAAGCTGTAGATGGAGACTAAATGGGAGCTGGCTTCAAGCCAAGCAAAGGTTTTTCTTCCCTCTCCTTCACTGCTCCCTCCAGTCTTGGTGTGTCCACGCCTGTCCTTGGCTATGGGCCTACCAAGCCCATCCAATTTGCTGAACTTGAAACTTCAAGGACACCTCCTTTCACATGACTGACTCTTGGTTTTACAGTCCTTGCATGCTACAGTCTCATGTGTGTTTTCACACAGATGCCCTCACATGCCTTCCTCTGCCCCCAGAGCAGTCCTTGCAACCTCACAGTCCGGACATTGGTCTTTCCATGTGTGCAGGATGTGTGTCCCCATCTGTCACTTCCAGAGGGACCTGAACAAGCTTGACAAGTGGGCCCATGTGAACCTCATGAGGTTCAACAAGGCCACATGCAAGGTCCTGCACTCCGGTGGGGGCAGCCCCTTGTATCAATATAAGGTGGGAGACAAAGGGATTGAGAGCAGACCCACTGAGAAGGATTTGGGACTGTTGGTGGATAAAAAGGTGGACATGAGCCAACAATGTGCACTCTCATCCTGGGCTGCATCAAAAGAAGAATGGCCAGCAGGTCAAGGGAAGTGATTCTGCTCCTCTGCTCCACCCTGGTGGAAACTCACCTGGAGTCCTGCGCCCAGCTCTGGAGCCCTCCACACAAGAAGGACATGGAGCTGTTGGAGCAAGTCCAGAGGAGGGCCACAAAAATGATCACAGAGATGGAACACACCTCCTATGAAGAAAGGCTGACAGAGTTGGAGTTGTTCAGCCTAGAGAAGAGAAGGCTTCAGGAAGACCTTATTGTGGCCCTTTCAGTACTTAAAGGGGGCTTATAGAAAGATGGGAACAAACTTTTTATCAGGGCCTGTAGCGACAGGACAAGGGGTAATGGTTCTAAACTAAAAGAAGATAAATTTAGACTAGATATAAGGAAGAATTTTTTTTCAGTGGGGAGGTGAAACATGGGAGCAGGTCATCCAGAGAGATGGTAGATGCCCCATACCTGGAAATATTCAAGTTCAGGTTGGACTGGGCTTTGAGCAATCTGATGTAGCTGAAGATGTCATTGTCCATGGCAGGGGTGTTGGACTACAAAACCTTTAAAGGTCCCATCCAATCCAAACCATTATGTGATTCTATGTATTATTTAGATACCTGTGATATGGAAAATGATCTGAACATAGCAGGAAATACAGCCCAGGCTTGAAAAGAGCACATACAGAAATAACCTTGCTGATTTCTACAACTCTCCACTCTTACGATTTAATGTGTGGGCCTGATCTTCTTCTTACTTCATTCATTTCATTCAATGCCTACTTTCTTGCTCTTTCCCTAACACCTCAGTAATAACATCAGAGAACCCTTCATTTCAAGCTGTGCCATTTGCTTCTCTACCTTCGTGACTTTTGATCTCTTCAGTACCTGAAAACAGTATTTTTTTTCTCCTCAGTCTCTTAATTTCTCTCCTTCAGGTTAAACAGCCATATGAGTAGCTTCATTTATTCAGATTATAAAATCCTTGCATCACAGTCAGTGGCTTACAGACATGCACTCTCTAGTTTCTTATACATTATTTAGTTCTGTTTGCAGGAAAGCTGCTGTTTAAAATAAAGCTGTACAGTGTCATATTGATCTGCTCTTCAGACAATTCACATGTTGTTTAAAATCACATTAATGGATTACTATTTTTTGCCTTTTTTATTTTCTTCTCACTGTTCTGAGGAGCTTAAGAAACTATCCCTGGGCAAGGCTATATATTTAATTTTCTTAAGATGTCAATAAAACAGTAGGTTGTGAAGCAGTTTCTAAGGCTTATAAAGCGTATTCTTTACACTGAATTTTTTAGGCTGTCTTTGGAGTACACACTGCCAGCTGAAGTAATCTCCCAATTTTAGACAACCCTTTTGTAAAAGTGCTGTCAGGTCAAGGGGATTCATCTTCTTCTGTCCTTCAAACAGATAATAACCACAAAGCACCCACATTTCCACACTTTTAGTCACATACATTGTCTTGTCAGCATATGCAGTCTTCTTGGCTCTAAAATTGCATTTATTACAAGGCCCATCCATTATCTAAAAACCTAGTTCGTGGATCCACTTCATTTCGCCGCCTCCCAACTCAACTCATATCTCAGACGACGACAGAAAGTGTAATACCCTCTCGCCTAACACCTAATGACTCGCTCCCTGTCACACAGAAACTTGCCAGAGGGCCTTGATGGAGAACTGCAGCCGTGCTGCTATTTCCCTAAACACTCATTCCAGAAACATAACTCTCCTTGAACATATACCCATGTACAGCCACAAAAATGGACTTATAAAGCAGACCCTCTGGCAAATGCATATTGTTTTAAGATGAGTAACGAATGACTCCCACCCATCTGTTTGTGATAGTCCTGTAATATTATCCATCAAGGCAGAATTTTTACTGCCTTTTTACATAAAAAATGGCAGATAAAGGGTAAAAAATCTCAGCCTTATTGAAGCTGATGGGAAAACACCCACTGATTTCAGTGGCAGCAGACTTTCTGGTTGAGGCTGCATCCTTCAGCATCAGTGACACAACTGAAAGCCTGGAGTGAGAAGCACAGGAGATGATGCCATAAATCATTGGGAATTTAGCGGTCCCTACGTCCTTTAATACTTTCTAATGGTGCAGCAGATGTATTAGGTGTAGAGGTGATGGCACGTATAGCTAAGATGGTGTGATAACTGTTTTTAAAAAACAAACTGCAATAAAACCGACTTCATAAGATTTTAACCATTTAAGATGAAATATTACAAAAATTCAAGGAAAACACAGGTGGAGAACAAGAAGGAAGCTGGGAAAACATATTATTTTCTCCTTCAAAGACCCGCTGTGGTGAGACACCCTGCAGCATCCATGCTCTGGGGCTGCTAACTGGTCAGGTCAGGGTAGGTCACTTTGGACCAGAGATATGCCCTCCACCAGGCCAGCAAAAAAACGCATCGAAACCTGGCCAAAGATGAGCACAGTCATGCTTGAGCTATCTGAGCAAGCAGAAAGCAAAATGTGTTTGGGAAAGATAAGCTGCATGTTCATGAGGGGAGGTGGTAGGCAGCCCAGCAAGGGAGGGTGTCCACTGTATTGTTCTTCACACTGGTAGCACAGCCCAGGACTGCATCATGCATCAGGCCTGGATGAGCCCCCATACCTCCATCTGGGAGGAGAAGAGGGCTATAATCTCAGATGCCTCCTTTGAGGTGAAAAACAAACCAAAATCCAAGATTGCACAACCATGTAATTCAACACTGAGGGGGACAACGGCAGCCTCAGAGGCAAACGTAATTTTTGGCATCATCTGACTTGGAGCATATGATCATATAACTTGGCTATAATTTTAAAATGTTGCTTTTGTACGATCTGCTGGAATGACAGAGAGGTTTCTCCCTTCCTGAGAGATGGTATCTCAATGTCTCATCCAAAGTGACATAATATTTGAAGAGGAATGTGCAGTCCCCACAGAGACAGGGTGGGAGAAGGCCAGCCGATTGTAGCTCTTGAGGCAGGGGAAAAGAAAGAGAGGGCAAAGTCAAGAAGCCAGTATTAACTGTGCATACAATTGTAGATAACTGAGCAATTAAACGGGTTTTACTTTGCATGATGCTTTTTTTGAAAGTCGCCAATTAAGTCCAAAAAGCCTCATTGCTTGCAAAAGTGGGTACAGTGATCCCCACCATTTAAATCTCTGAATGCTCACACAAATTAGCTGCCTGGTCCAAACGGGAAATGCTTTTGTCTGAAAAGGCCTTACTTTCCTCAGTACAGCTATGAAGGTCAGCTTCTTCTCACCTGCATTTTTAATAGCAGACACCCGGAATATACTTTCCAAAATGCACAGCTTCAACTGTGCCATTCTCTGCTTCTGTCATCCCTACTGTTATTTTAATATAAAGGATAAAAAAAGAAAATACCCAAAAACCTTTTTCTTGGCATAACCCAAAGGAGGCCATGTTGCACTTTCTTCCATAGCAGTGTCTCACAAGTCAAGAGCAGATTAATTATAACCACGGGTTTAGCAAATCCCCATGACAAGATTTCCTTATTGCAGTTGAGACAGCGTGCACTGAAATGATAGGGAGGAAAACTGCTCCTTTCCTACACTAAAGTCTCTTGGTGGGCTTGTTACAACTGAAAACCACCACAGCTGCTCTCACTGAGCATTGTGGTGTACAATGAGGGCTGTAATGTAACTTTGCAGGCTGCAATGTCATTTGTGGCAGGGGCTTGGGTCACAGAGATGATAAGAAGCAGAGGGGGTGACTTTGCTTGATTTGGGGCTTATTCAACCGACCAATGTTTTGGATGCTTTGTTAAAGACAGACCATGAGAATTACAGCAGAGAAAGAAATAAGACTCTGGGAAAATTAAAAGAGATCATTCAATCAATGACATCTATCAAGACACCTATCTGCGGCAGCATTATTTTGATGTTCCTCGTTATCAAGATATGGAATGAAAGACTGCATCTCTTTCCTAGCCATGCTCTCTCCTATATTCACAAAAACATTTCTGGTAGTTATAAATTCACTGACTGAAACACCTTCAGAAATCAGGAAAAAAAATCTGCATAAAATGGTGAGATTTCCTTCAAAGCAAGTCCCAAGCTCAGAGTAAGGAGAGAAGCAATGCGCACATGCTGCATCCTCTGCTGTTACTTATCATTCATTCTTTGCTGTGTGCATTTCCCTGACTTGCTGAGAGCATCACCAACAGATCTTCAGCCCATGCCTGGGCTGGGAGGGAAGGCTACCCACAGACCTTGCCCCACAACACACATACTTTCCTTTTGTCACATCCTGTCTCCTAGGCAAAATACTGCCAAACTTGTGAACATAGAGTAACACGGAACTACATGTCAATGGTGATCACTCAGTGCCAGACAGGCTCTCCCTGTCCCATGAGCACATTATCCATGGATCTGTTAGAACGAGTCAGAGGAGAGCCACAAAGATGATCAGAGGGCTGAGGCACCTTCCATACAAGGACAGGCTGAGAGAGTTTGGCTTGTTCAACCTGGAGAAGAGAAGGCTCTGGGGAGACCTTAAAGCAGCCTTCCAGTTCTTAATGGGGATGTACAGGAAAGCTGGGGAGGGGCTCTTTGACAGGGAATGCAGTGATAGAATGAGGGGGAAGAGTTTTAGGCTGAAAGAGGGGAGATTTAGATTAGATATTAGGAAGAGATTTTTTTCCTGTGCAGGTGGTGAGGCACTGGCACACGTTGCCTGAAGAAGTTGTAGATGCCCCATCCCCGGAGATGTACAAGGACAGGTTAAATGAGACTTTGAGCAACCTGATCCAGTGGGAGGTGTTCCTGCCCATGGCAGAGGGGTTGGAACTGGATAATCTTTAAGGTCCCTTCAAACCTAAACCATTCTGTTACTCTATGATTCTATGAACTGGTCTGTCCCACACACAGAACTGGGCAGAAATCGTTTGGAAGAAAATAGTTATCACACATTCAAGGATTGTACCAAAAAGTAGATCTCCAGAAGGAAACTTTATTTTTGGCATTTCCTAATTTCCTGTGTGCTTGACTTTCAAACATTAAAAAAACTTTTAATACAGGCTTTGGTAATCAGTATTTATGGTATCTACTTAAATGAAAAAAATAAAAACTCCCTGTATAAATAGAATACAAATGTTTCAGCACCAAAATCCAGAAATAATAGACTGAAAGTATCTTTAATCTCAAACTTTTGAAAAATGTTAGGTTTTTTTGCAAATCTTTTTTAATGACCTATCCCTTTTTGGCTTGCCTGTTAAGGCAACTTTTACTGGGAAATGCCTGCTTCAAAATGTTGCTGCATAAGTATTCAAATTCAGCAATTAAAACTGACAAAAAAAGAAAAAAAGCCTCATATTTTTGGTTGCCAGATTCAGTAAGGAAAAACATTTCACAAAAACTGTACCGTTAATTTATTGTCACAGAGCATTTTTAAATTTTTGGGTATGGCTAGGGTTGTATTGGTCTTTTTGGAATGGAATATTGATATATACTGCATTTCAAAGCACTTTTCATTTTTTTAATGAACACATTGATTTGCATATAAAATTTATGGTTTTAATGAATGTTATGGTTGACATAAAACTAGTTGGTTTTGGAATTCTACTTTGTGTAATGTTCCTTTTGTGCTTTTGTTCCTTCCCTTTTTTTTCAAGTTCCATGAGAGAAAAGAAAAACTTTGTATCAGGGGTCTTCTGGAAAAAAGAAATTTCCATTCTCTCTCATCTCTATTCAGCCCCACTTGGCCAGGAATTCCAAACCATTTCCATTTATTGACTGTTTTACTTGGAGGTTGGCAGGTCTCAGCCCCAGGCCAAGAACACCAAAGGGAAGATCTTCCTTCCAGCCAGGTCAAAGCTGAGGTGCTTTACCAGGAGAGTGCATGTGAGAAACTTACTTTGTTGTTCCTTTTTTTTAAGAAAAAAAGGATTATTGTGGTCTATAAAGACTTTCATCGGTGCTAAATTCAAAGAAAGTTTATTAGTTCATTGTCTATAATCTCTGCAAAATGTCTAAAGAAGCTTAATTCCTCTCTTCCCTCCCCCAAGCAAACCAACAAACTGGCAGCTTTGGTCTTTGGTTTTGAAACAATGCTTTCTACTGAAGCTTTAAAAAGAAATCTAATCCTGCATAGTTTCCTCCTTTCCTAGCTGTTACAAAAGCTTATTTAACACACACAGCCCATTTCACGTGTCCTTTAAAGGGAAATGGTCCTTTAGCATAACGTGATGAAAAAGCTCCAGCAAAGAGCACGGGTTTGGGTTTTTTTTTTTACCTTTCCACATGGTCAACGTTGCCTGCCACACCGACTCCTCCAATAGTATAAATTTTCCCATCGTACACCAGACTGTTATGTCGACACCTGGGGACTGTCATACGGGAGACGAGGTTCCAGTTATCAAGCAAGGACATGTAACACCAGACATCAGCGAGCGTGACACCCGACTCCATGCCGCCTGGCTCCGAGAGAAAGGAAAGGGAGAATTACGTGAGATCCTGGAACTGCAGCAGCTTTGCACACAGCAATCAAAGCCAGTTACAAAGTAAAAACTCTTCAAATGACATTTGACTAATTAAAATAAATCACCCTCAATACTGAGCATCTGTTCCGATGATGCATATCTGTGTCATTTATTCATGTGCCCCAAAGGCAGTTTTTTTTTTAATAAGATGACATGAAGAAATCAAGATGTCAGGCTACAAGGGACATGTACATAAGGGGATAGACCCTTTTCAGTGTTCATAAATAACTTCCAGTCTATTAAATTACTGCAACACTTGCAAGAAGGTGTCAAGAGGCAGAGGGTATCTTGGCTTGTGAGACACAGGCTAGTCTGAAATCTAAAATGCTAAATACAGTGATGGATTGAAGCAACACACACACGGGCAGAACGAAGAAAGTGCTTGCACTGTAGGCTTAATGCCTAATTTTCAGGGACAAATGTCTTATTTATTTTCATTTGTTGCTAAAGGAAAGAACCAGCTGTACCGCTCCTTTAAAACAGTTCAAGATGCTCCAGTGAATAATTTATACTGGTTATTTTTTAACTTCTGACTGAAGCTTCCAAGGTAGCCACTTAGCAGTTGTCCCCATTCTGAAGCACAAAGAGGTGAAACAATTTATTTGAGACCATGCTAGGAGTCAGTGGTCGAGCCAGGAAAGCAATTAGACTCAGGTTCTGCGTTTTAATGAGAAAACCAGGCTTCCTCCTTAGTATTTTGCTCTCCAAACCTACGCTACACAGTGTGGGGTCCAGTACTCGGAGCCTGAATGAATTCATTCCCACTGTTGGTTCCCCTTCCCTCTTTCCTGTGTCTTGCAACTTTGAGCAAAGCAAAATATCCACTGATACTCAGCTAGGTTTCCAGCCCTGTGGGACTTGCAGATCTCCTACTGTAGTCACTGAATACCATCATCTCATCCAGATTCAAGGGAAAGAGCTGATATAAGCTTTGAATTTAGGATTCAACACCTTTTCATACTAGAAAGTACCTCAGCTAAGAATAACCAAAAGTCAACATCTCACAGAAGCCTCCACAGAAGGCTTTCACTCCAGCAGCAAAATAAGCATGGTCAAAAAACAGTCAAGAAACTGTTTCCAACCAATCCTTATGGCCTCTACGCAGTATTAATGCAATTTAACATGACAGGCAGCAATTTACTGCAGAAAATGCAGTGAGAGAATTTGGCAAGGGAAAGGTAACAGCTGTAATCCTTTCCTGGTACTGCCTGGTGCATCCACGCTCCCAACTACATCCTTGGATTGCACTTATCCACACCTCCCTGCCCAGACTCCTCTCTATATCATCAAGCCTCCACTCGGCTGCCATCAAAGCATCCTTGCATGACCTGTTGGGAATTGCTTTTCCCCCTCCAGCCAAGTAGAGGTATCACCAGACTGCAAAAAAACAGACACTGTGATGGTACAGGCACAGTGTAGACAGCTACTTTGGGAGTTAAAGCCTTCTAAAGAGTGTGGTCTCAGTTTCATTGAAACTAAGAAGATTACAGGGCTGGTGACTACTGTCAAAAGAGAGGTCTCAACAACAAGTACAAAACGTGAAAGCAAATACTGTAAGTGCAGGTCAGATATTCAGCTGTTCAGCCTGTCTGTCTCAAATTCCATAAGCCACCATTTAGACTCAACTACAGTCAGTATTTTAAATTGTGTTTGTATGGCAGTGAAACCTCTTTGCATGCTTGATGGTTGTCAGACCTATTTTCTTCACACTGCAACTGCAAAATATTGCTGTTGATTGCTATGAGAAAATGTTAACACTACAGAGAAATGGAGAATTATAAAAGCAGGGAAATTCCTCTCTCCCAGCCTCCCTCCCACTTGTCTTCTTTTTTCCCCAGGAACAGCTGAGTAAAACTCCCACATGTCCTTTTTTTTGTAATGCCTAGGTTGTAAGGAGGAAACTTTTCTCCCAGCCCAAGTCTGGGGGACAAATGGATTGAGAGCAGCCCTGCAGAGAAGGACTGAGGGATACAGGTGGATGAAAAATTGGATGTGAGCTGACAGTGTGAGCTTGCAGCCCACAAAGCCAACTGTATCCTGATCTGCCTCAAAAGCAGTGTAATCAGCAGGTTGAGGGAGGTGATCCTCCTCCTCTGATGCACCCTGGTGAGACACTACCTGGAGTACTGCATCCAGCTCTGGAGTTTTCAGTATTGGAAAGACATTGACCTGCTGGAGCAGGTCCAGAGAAGGGCCACAAAAATGGTCAGAGGGATGGAACACCTCTCCTATGAAAGGTTGAGAGAGTTCGGGCTGCTCAGCCTGGAGAAGGAAGTCTCTGGGAATACCTTATTATAGCCTTTCAATATATTAAGGGGTCTCATAAGAAACACAGAGACTTTTCATCAGAGCCTGTAGTGGCAGTAGTTTTAAACTGAAAGAAGGCAGATTTATATAGGACAGTTTTTTACAATGAGGGACTGGAACAGGTTGCCCAGAGAAGTCATGGATGCTACATCACTGGAAGTGTTCAAGGTCATATTGTACAGTATTCCTCTTTTCAGTAACCTGATCTTGTGGAAGGTGCCCCTCTCAACAGAAGGGGTGTTGGACTGGATCATCTTTAAAGGTCCCTTCAATCCAAACCAAACCGTGATTCGGTCCTTCTCTGAAATCTGGTGCTTACCTGAGAGATAGATGTTGTCCCCAGCACTGACCACACTGAAAAACTCTCGGTCATAGAAGGGTAGGCTGGCCAATGGGTACCACTTGTTGTTTTGAGGATTTAAGCAAGTGACTGCTGTTAAAGCACGTTGATTCATGCCAATCATCTGACGACCTCCAACTAAGACTATTACCTCAGCTACTCCTAGGATTCAAGTAAGAAAAATAATATTATAAAAAAGTGACATCTCTTAACCAGACAGGAGCCTATAAAAAATACTCAGCATCAGGGTAATTTTAATGTATCATATATAAATCTGCTTCAGACTGTGTAATCAAATCAGGAAGGGTGAGAAAAAAGGGAATGTGTGTGTGTGGGAGCAGTGGGTGAGTAATGACACTATGAACATGTTTGGGAGAACTTGGGAGGGAGCATGCCATCTGGGCAAAACTTGAAGGGGAAAGATTTCCATGTAAAGGTGTCCGCTGACTTCAGCAGTCTCTGAGTGAGAACTGCATGTATCAAATTCCTGTTCTACTGAAGAAAATGGGAATTTTTTCAAGGATTGTGACAGCTTTGGAGCTTGGCCACTACCCAAGGAAAATACATTTGGAATTAAACCTGAAGAATGTATCCTCACACTAAAAGCTAATGGCTGGAGGAGATTTGGTTATAGTTCACCATCCTAATTTTCTCTCTCCATATACTGTTTAGACAGATTGTTTTTTGGTGAGTTTTTCCCAAAGAAAGCAGGTTTTCCAGATGTAGGTAACACGTACTCAAGCCATGGATCAGGGTCTAGGAAATACGATGGAGATAGCCCCTGCCCTAATATAGTTCTTAACTGAGAGTTATCTTGCTTGAACAGCTTCCCCAAGCCCATAAACCACAGGGTGTACAGCAAGCCTAATTCCTTGTTCATGCAAATGGACAAAACTTTTGCAAACCACATCTCAGTTTCTATTCTCACTTTACAGGAGAGCTGAGCCAAATCTGATTTGTGTGTTACCCCAAACTCATCTCCAGTGAGGGGCTGCAGTTTAACTCTGGGATGTTTCCTGGCTTCAACCCCAAGAATCAAGTGCTGAGGATAGTTTGGATTTAGAATTTAGCTGGAGTGTTAAAAATCTTTCTGCAGGAATTGCAAGCCCCAGTGCAACTTGTTGCCAAGAGAGGTAGGCTCAGAAGCAGGACCACGAGGCCATGAGCTGGAAGGAATTGCTATTTTGGGAGCTGTGCTTGCAGCCGCACCCATTGCTGCGATGTGTTACAGCGCCCAGCCTAGAGACAAGTGTGCAAAGGCTTGGGGGCCAGAGGCATAGAAGTGAGATTGCCAGCAAGAGAAATTAGGAGCTGCAGTAGAGAGAAATGCACATTCCAAGCAATGGATTATTGTCATTCTTCATTAGCTCTTTCTAAAAAATATATTTGTGTCATTCAAGCAAGGTTACTCTCTTAAAAGTTATTAAGTTAAAGTGCTGCACAATTTTAAATAAATATTTCTCAGTAACAAGAGATCATTATTTTTGTGCCATACGAGAAAATCTAATCACCTGTGCAAGACATAACTTGATTATAATCAATGACCTCGAGAGGGCATGTGCCATGCTACAGCGAGTCCACAAAGGGTGTTTAGAGATCCTTTGTGCCTACACGAATGCCGTTGATATGCAAAATAAGATGATTCTATATAATTAGACTCTGACCTAAAAAACTATAATCACCCTCTCTTACCCCAAGAGAATCACTTTTCCCTCATCAACAAGCTTCTGGAAACGGATCATATTACACCTACAATTTTATATACATAAAATAAGCACTTTTCAAAAATCCCTTCAAACATCACACCATTAGTCATCTTCAATGAAAGACTTTTTAGGGTAGATTGTTATTGAAAGTCCTCTACACTTCATCCTTCTGAAAGGTGCCTTGATGAGGCAGTCTCCAGAAGCTGCAAATGCTGGGGTTTGATATGCCATCTCCGTGCCACATTAGCATTAGTGGCAGTGACAGAAAGTTTTGCCTGGCTTTGTGATTGCACTTAAGGAAGGCAGAGGTACAGTCAGCATGTTAAAACAATTCACCTGCTTTATCCGACTCCTTCTTGGATGCTGTTTTCCTACATGATATTTGCATCACTCCCTGTCCACCAACTATTCAGGATATTTCTCACATTCTGTGATATGGGCTGTGCTGGTAAGTTGGGCGCTTGGGATTTTTTTCATGTATTTTTCCAAAAAGGAAAATGCCTGCGTTCCTCAGATGAGAAACTTTTTGAAGAGCCATGATTCTCCACAACTGCTGGGTTCTTAAAAGGGAATATATCATGTGTGATCTATTTGTTTTGGAGGCAGCAAACAGCCTGAACTGATATTTTAAGACTCACCACATGAAAATAATATACCTATATAGGGCTGTGAAAGTGAAGCTGTTTTATGAATATTAGTCAGATTCTCCCCACAAGACACTGAACGGCCTCAATTATCAAATTATTCACTTATTTTTGCAGCCAGAGAAACTGAGACATGGAAGGTAAGGGGCTGACTTTCAGGATAATGGGGAAACATTATGGTCTCGACCCCAAGAGAACAATTCCTGAAAATTAGGCTCCTTTTACATATTGTTTCAGGATTGTACATCTAAGTACTCACATCTGACCACTGGGAGAGGCTACTAGGTTCTGAAGCAAAGCAGAAATGGAAAATTGAGCTTGAAATACCACCATGCTCTGAAGAGGAGTCAAGTGAAGGAGCCAAGGTCCTGCCCATGCCCAGGAACTGCTGGACCAGGGAGCTGAAGAAAGTTTTGCTTTACCTGCAGAGAGCCTGGGCCGAGTTCTTGGTGTCTGCATCTCTTGTCGGGCGTGTGGCAGCATGTGATAACGTTTGGCTTCGTTGACTAGATCCCGGCAAGCCTCCGAAGATTTTATCAACTCCTCGTTGTCAACAACATTTAGCAGATAGCTGGGATGGATGAAGGGGAGGCGCACCACCGCCAGCAACTCTGCAGCATACTGTGAGGGGTGAAAAACAGTAACACACTGCAGCCTTTGTGCCAGAGTTCAGCCACTCCGCACCTCCGTCTCCTTCCCTGCAAACCATTCTCTGTCATCCAACCTAGAAAGACACTTGTCATGGATGCTGCATACAAGGCCTGCCTGGTAATGAGGTGGGACAGAGACAACACAATCCTCAGTGCTCCCCAACCAAGGCTGGTTTAGGTCCCAGGGAATGAAAATAATCTTAAAAAGGTGGCAACTCTTGTTATATAGTGCTGTACGGAAGGATTTCTGAAATAAAAGCCCATTTTGACCTCAGCTGAATATAATACCTTGTGCACTGGAGACATGGACTAAACTTCTGAGTTTTCTCAATTAACCTTGAAATGTGAGCATGGCTGCTGCACTGTAAAAAAAACCCTCAAAATTAGTCTTTTCTGACACTATAAATTGAAACAAAAGCCTGTAAATAGGGTGGCCTTCAACAACTGCTATGGCAGATACTGAATAACATCAGACAATTTGCTAAAAATCTTTTAATTAATAGGGTTTATTTGTTGTACAAATAATGTACTTCTAGATTTTGAGGAAGTCAGACTCCAGAGGGTGCTATACAAATACTGACAGTAAGTTTCATCTTCTAAATAAATACAAGAAATCTCGGAGGGCAAAGGACATCTGAGCAAATGAAGCTGTCTGTCACCGAGTGCGGCTTAGAGGAGAACAAACCCCAAGAGAGAAAACTGCAATCGAAAAACCATGAGTCCATCCCCAGATTATTCTTTTTATATATAATTGGTTATATCACAACATAGCACAAGAGTGCAGTGAAAACCAGAGTGATAGGAAAACATGGTTCTTGAGAAGAAATGCAAACAGTATGCAAACTAGGGGTGCACAGCAAGAAAAGATAATCATCTGTTGTAATAAATATTCATATAGCAGCAGCATCCAAAGATCCCAGCTGGGATTGAGGCCAGGATGCAAATAAATATTCCTGAGGTCCATGAAACTGGTCCTGAGAAACGCTGGGTGCCAGCAGCATCTGCTTCCCTGCAGATGCTTCTGGTCTTCCAGAAGCTACTTGGCTCTCACTTCCTTTTTCAGCAGCGTGCCTGTCCCTGCAGCATGTGAGAGCCAAGTCACAGCAGGAACAGTGACGGGAATGGAGAAGGGGCATGGAAGGGGCATGGTGAGATGTAAGGGCAGGGATGTGGCTTGAGCCAGCTAACAGGTTGCCCAGGCAGGTGAGGATGCTGTGACACTCCAGACTGCTTCCAAATCTTCCCTTTTCCTTTAGGCTTCATTTAGGGGGAAAAACTGAGGATTTCTCACAGACGATTTCTCCTCCCAACAGCAATTTTGACCACTCTCCTAGCAGAGAGCCATGTCAGCCTGGTGCAAGCTCAGTGAAAGCAAGGATGTGACTGCCTGCGGGGAGCTTAACCCCACATGGCAGCAGGGAGATGACCATGCTCTCTGGCTGACTCCCAGCACTCTGCTCACCAGCCCTCCTCAATACAGAAATTTTGGGTATAGCCCAAAGAGTTCTGGTTTGGCCACCCTGCAGCCGTTTGCGGATGAAGAAGAGAAGTGATGCAAAAGGAACAGAAAAATGACAGTGTTCATCTTCTGGAAAAAAATCCTACAAGTAGCATGTTTGTGGCTCCTCGCTATTACCTCTGGTGTGGCACAGGGCCAAGTAGGGCTTGAGATCACTTCCTCAGCCTCCAAACCAGAAAAGGAGATTCTCCTTTCCCTTGCTGAAATCCATTTCTTAGGCACTTGATAGCAGGTAAAATGGCTGCTCCCCTTCCCTGGAGTCACAAATGTCAGGCACTTGGCTGCAGATATCTTAATGTCATTAAACGGTACCTTGTAGGAGAGGGAGCAGTGGACATATGGCAGTGGGTGGCAAAGCTCTGATTTCAGGAAGTGCTTTTTTTAAGAAGGCTGGGGGCGTTTAACCTTACATAGAAGCCAAGACAAAATGTGGCATCGGGACATGGGAATAATGCGGATAGTGGGTGTACCGGGGACAAACCAGACAACCCCCACAGGGGAGGTTAATCCCCACTACAGGCTGCTCAGGAAGCAGTACAAGTTTCTAAAGGGCAGTTTATGTAAAGTTGTGAAATACATGGAATGTATAGCAGATCCAACACCTTCCCCCAGTGTGGTGGGATGTGTCAGAGTGGCCCCTGATGCTCACAAACCAGCTTTGCACTGGAAGCATCCTCACCATGAACCAAGACAAAACACAGATGCAAACAGCTGTGTCACTAAATTAAGACATAGGATTCAATAGGCACCAGGATGTCCCAAAGTCAAGTGTGAATTAACACTGGGTAGAGAGCTTCCCTCTAGCAGGGACAGACAACTCCCATGAGCCTTGCAGAGTGACCACTTCCATCTCCCACCTTTTGCAGAAAAAGTGGGGCACCACCCCTGCCTGAGCATGGCAAGCTCTCCCTCTTCTTTACCCACCTTGATTTAATTAGATAAGTGAGAAAATGTGATTCCATTTCTCTCTCGGATTTTCCCCTCCCCTTGCTCTCCTCTTTTGTCTGAGCTCATGGCTTATTTTGAAGGGGAATAATAATTAGAACATGTTGCTCCCCTCCATCAGCTTGAAAGCTAAGTCACGTATCAAAACTGATGCCACTTTTCACTCTTATTCTTCTCTTTGCTCAAACAGCTAGGAAAAGCCAGCTCTAGGTGCGTGTGTGTGTATGTGCACGACTGTTCGCAGTCATGACTCGGATTCGTTGCTGATGGCATTAAGGGTACATATAATCGCAGTGTTTTTCACCAAGGGATTTGAAAAGCATGTGCCACTGCAGCATCTCTAGAAGACAGGAGAGCTTTTTATAAACCAACGGCTTTTCACATCAGCTCTTTTAAGCACTATAGTCAAGGGTGAATTTCATTTAGCCTCACTGATTTAAGAATATTCAAGTGATTTAGGCAATCAGCAGCCTTATTCTTTTAGATTCTCCCTTATGAAAGCTTCCTAGCTCCGTTAGCTATGATTGTACTAAATATCCTGTTACTATTATCCTTTTCATTTAAGACAGGAATAAGCACCGTAAAGCATTTCAACCTCCTTACCATCTGTTATTTGCTCTCCATTCTCTCCTGTCTTTCCGTTGTTCCTTCTACAGCTACGAAATACCGACAGCACCTACTGATGTTACTGAGAGTAGAATATCTGCTCAGGGCATGTTGCCAAATTCAGCAGACAACAACCTCTGGTCCCTGGAGTTGCAGTTTACGCCTGTAACACCGAGGTGTTTTCTTCTCGCTACTTGGCTGCAGGCACTGGCTGGACAAGTTGAAATATTTTCCATGTCTTTGCTGGGAATCACTTACCACTGCTCTACAACCTGCATCACATGCAAGGTTGAAGCAGAGAATATTAATGTCCCTTACAGCCTAAAACTGGGAGTTATCAACTTATAGACACGGGAGACCATGCCTCACCTCCTTGAAAATGGGCACCGTCATGCAAAACTCTAATGAATTTTTTGTTTAAAATGCTAGGGAAGTTTTTGAACACTGTCAGGACTGTTTTTTTTCAGGTGATTTGAAGCTCAGCTTAGATCCCATTGGATGAAGGTAGCTGCTTGGGTTTTGCACCAGCCAAGGATTAGTCCATAAACTCTTTACTAAGCGATGATGGTGCTGGATACCCTTGCGGTGCCGTGCACAGCCAGGGTGATTCTGCAGTAGCCAGGGCACTGCTACCACATGAGCAAAGGCTTTTTAGAAAAACACTGGGGAAACAATACAGTAGCGACTTTTGAGAGATGCTACCTTGCCTCCTTCAAAGCAGCTATTTCACCAATATTGATTTCAGTGGCTGAACTGAAAGCAGCGTCTTCAACCAGCCTGCAAGTGTGTTTCATGAAAAAAAAATGAAATAAAAATGTTAGATCTTATCTTTTCTTAATTCTGTAAACATTTTGAGGAGAGATTCAGCTCTAGATTCAGACACCTAAATAGGTACATACAAGCAAGTATTTACTTGTCAGTTAGACATGTGTAAACTCACATTATAATTAATAGAGATTAAGTCAACACACTTAACACACTCCCCAGAGCAATCTGAGATGAGTGGCTGTATCACACACCAGAGGAAGCAGAGAATACCAATGTTCCCTTCTGGCCTAAAACTGCGAGCCATCAGCTCCTGGGAAAGGGAGCATGCGGTTCCGACCATGCCACATTGAGATGTCTACAATTAGATGTCAACCCAAACTGGTGGGTGATTAATTCTCCCCTCTGGTGGGAATTTATGTGTCCATGTGCCCTGGGCACTGAGCTTGGAAGGTCGCAATCATGCTATGAGGAATCCTAAATGTTATCATTAGCTTGTTGTTGACTCAAGAAAAATATATAATCAACATGATCCATTATACCTTGAAGCTGACCCTTGCAAGGCTTTCCCTAATAATCTGTTCATAGGTAAGTTTTAGCCTGGGGAAGAGAAAGCTCCGGGGAGACCTTACTGCAGCCTTTCAGTAATTAAAAGGGGCTTATAAAAAATATGGGGATAAACTTTTTAAGAGGGCCTGCAGCGATAGAACAAGGGGTAATGGTTATAAAGAAGAAGAAGGTAGATTCAGGCTAGATACAAGGAAGAAATTTTTTACAATGAGGGTGATGAAACACTAGCAGAGGTTGCCCAGAGAGGTGGTAGATGCCTCGTCGCTGGAAAAATTCAGGGTCACTTTGGATGGGGCTCTGAGTAACCTGATCTTGTTGAAGATGTCCCTGGTCATTGCAGGGGGGGTTGGACTAGGTGATCTGGAAAGGTGGCTTCCAACCCAAACTGTTTTATGATTCTACAATTCTATGATAAGCTAATCTCATATTGGCAGGCAGGCCAGAGCTTGAACAAAGTAGATTACAAAACACTTGTTTTTGTTCTTGGCTGGTAGTTTGAATGAGGACATTTATTTTGCTAAACTTTTTGTGACGTTTCTTCTCCTACTAATTATATCGGTATTATGAACACTTACCTGCAAGCAGGCTTTGTACTGATATCTTCTAAGTCTCAGTTACAAAACCCTCTTCAGTATCACATTAAAAATAATCTTTTTATTCTCAAATCTCTAATCCAGTAAAATCCCCACAGGTAGTCACCAAAAGGACACTCAGTGGGCTCCTGTATAGACTTGGGCTACAACAGTATACAATTAGTTTTAAAAGGAAATGTATTTACTGCTACAGAGTAAAATTTCCTGCTCCTTAAATGCAACACTGGAAAGCTCTCAAGATTTTTAACGCTTTTGAAGTAATGCCCGGACAGGTTAAAATAATGCTTTCCTATGCCTTATAACTCAACTGTCGCTCTCGTTTACTGTTATTTCTACAAAGGACCCTTTGTGCTATCAGCCTAAGGAAACAGGCTTCAGCTAGTAATACAAATACAGAAGTCAGATTACCCACATTACGATAGTTTTGCTCCAACAAACTGCTGTTTCAGCTCTTTATCCATAATTCCAAGAGAATTTTTAAAAACATTATGAAGTAGGAATATATTTGATTCATCTGAGAGCAACAAAGGCAATTTGTCATCTCACATAAACCAGGAGTTCAGACTCACCCCGTGTCTTGCACCGGCCTAATCTGAGAGCTGCAGGAAGGACCTCCTTGGATGGAGGAAGCCATTGGGGACAGACCTGAAGCAGCATCTGTTCCCCACTGCATAAACCTCCTTCAGAGGAGAACTCTAATTAATAAAAAACACCCAATCCTCCCAACGTACAGGTGCTGCTAGCCTTTGATGCCTGCCCTGTGGTGAGGTAAAGGTCGGCCCAGTGGGTTGTGCTGATGGCAATGTAAATGTGCTGATGGGCTGTGGATGCAGCATGGTGGCCAAGCAAGAAAGTGCACTGGAGTGGTAACATGAGCAGTCCCTCCGTGCAATCAACTCCAGCTCAGGCTTCCCCAGCAGGTTACCCACCTGATATTCGAAAAATGGGCAGCTCCAAATTTCCATGTGCAAGCTGAGCAGGGAACTGACTGGTTTGGGAAAGCCAGAGCTGTTGGTGCATTACTTTGCCATTCTCAGAAATACGCCTTTTTGGGCAGGGTACTTGCTTTGATACATCTAATCCGGAGTTATTACAGTGATATGATGTGTTTCCAGTACCCTGAACATTCCTACACCCTAGGTCACATTGGAGCTCAACCTAAGCTCTCTGGCATGCTCGGTATTTATTAATTGCCCATATTGACTTCTTGGAATTGCAATGCTGCCTTCAGATTAAACCAGAAGGCTTGCTAGCATGTCAGTCGACAGCCTCATAATATGAAATAAGCATGTGGCAGAAAATCTGGTACGCAGGCGCTGTGCTCACCCAGTGGCTTGATAGCAGGATGCCACATGCATAAAACTCGTGCCTAGAAAGAAGGAAAGAGCAGCCCCTCTGTCTTCCTGAAATAAGGTTTCAACGTGACATCTTTATGGCAGCACAGCTGACTAAACACCGTAATGTCATCAGTGCTGCACTGAGTGAACTGTTGTCCTCTTCTCGGAACTGCTTGCAAAGCAGCACATGGGTAGGTACTTCTGGCAGTAATATGATGAGTTTTTAAAATACGCGGGAAGATAAATCATTGATCCATCATACTTAGAATTTACCTGACACCAAGACTTAAAAAAATTTCACTCCTACCATGCAATCTCTAGTTTGCTGACCCTAAGTTCCCCCAGAGGTTACTAGAGCAGTGAGTGGTTTATGGGCAGTCACCTATTCAAACACAGATGCACCACAAAAGCAAGCTGCCAACAACAAAATGGCTGAAGCAACTAAGACGCTTCATAGCACCAAGTAAACTCCTGATACATCCATCCCTACAACACACTGATGCATGAATCCATGCACAATCATTCCCTGAAATGCTTCTTGCCTACACTGTAAACCAGTTTTGTTTCTCGAGGTTGGTCCTGAGCACCGGGGACATGTGCAGCACAAGGCAAGGCAAGTGAGTATGTGTGAGGAGCTGCTTGTGGACATGTGTCTTTTCAAGCCTGTTGCTTCAGCAACAGCAGAGGAATATTTTGTAAAAAATAGGAAAATACGTTAGAACCAATTTAAACTTCTGAGAAATACTACAGCAGATTTTCAGTCAAGGGTATCCCTTTTAAAAATGTAGAAATCTAGTATGGGAGGAATTTAAGGAACTGCTAATGTCACCTGCATACTCTTTTTTATTATTTAATGCAGTTTCTTTCTCCAATATGTAACCAAGAGCATGTTCCTGCACTGATTCTGTTGCTGCTGCTGTGCCTTCTTTTTCCTCTCCAAGCTTGTACAGGCTCTGAGTGTGTCTGCAAAAGCTGCATTTAAATTGGAGCTCTTTAAGCAACCCGTCCCTGGGAAATCACAGGAGCTACTGCTCATCCCTGGCATTTTTCACTTTCAGAGAAACTGGAGATTCTTGCACTTTCATTACAGCATCTTTTTGAATTTGTCTGCTTTTCCCATAAATGGATTTCAAAGCATCAGGGTAGTCTGGGCTTTTTGAAGAAGTCTAATTGAACCGTAATAGAGTGTTAGTGCCTAATTCACTTAGGCTCCCTTGGAAGCTCCTTTTTGTACTTATACTAGCACTGCTCTCCTAAAGCTTAATGCCCTGAAGTATATTGATTGATCAATTAATTTCCTATTATGATGACCTTGAGTAATTTGTACATGCTGGTATTCCGTATCAGCTTTTGAATACATCACTACCTCCTTTTCACTGCAGAGCATAGTTAGGCTTGTGCTCATTCCTTGTCAGTCTTCATTTTCTTGGAGCACGTTTCTCTGCTGTGTAACTTTGGAGATTCTTTAAAATGTGCCTCAGAAATTATGCTACCATCACAGCAGCCTAAACGCAGACCAGGGATCTTCCATTTGCTCTCTCATGGTTACCGACCCCTTCTCCTCTGTATGATCTTGCCTCCAAAATGCCATTCTCTACCACTGCCAAAATATACCTCATGGACACTTGTAGCATTTTTGACATAAATCCTCCTCTCCTTCTTTCCATCATCTTTCCTTTCCCTCACCTGCAGATACAGGGCTTTCAGGTGGGCTTTGTGTTTGCTTAGACTAATTTGCCAAGTCTCAAATTCATCCCAGTGGTCCTTATTGTCATTACACCCCTTACATCCTTCTAGGCAACTCCTCTCCTTGGGGCTTCAAACACTTGTAGGCATTTATCCCTCTTTAGCTGTCATTAGGCCAAGTCATGCATATTCACATCTTTTAATCTTCTTTTTCTCACATCACTTCCTTCAGTCTTTTAATCATTTGTGTTGCTCTTCTCTAAATTGCCTCCAATTTGTCTACGCATCTATGGTTCTCAGACACCATGAAGATGCTGTTTAGACAAATCTGCCTCTGAGGACTCAAGTTCATAGAAGATGGTTAATGCCTTTATGGTGGAGACATTTCATTTTGCTGCTGGGCACCGTGATTTTAAACAGAGTTTAAAAAAAGGGTACACAATTATATCTTTGCAGAGTGCAACAAAAGGTGACTGCCATTCAGCCGAGCCTGTCATCTGTCACTCATTGCCAGCGGTACCTGCTTCTCTGCCAGCACTGCTCCAGGCAACTTACTGAAATCTTTGTCCTCTCCTCCCTTCTTGTCCTTCCTCAGGGGAAGAGGGAAGCTTCATGCATTGGGAGTCTTGTTTTCCAAGGTGTTCTGTTATTAATAAACACGTTGCTATTTTTTTTTATGTCAGAGAAAAGAGATACAACTTTGGACTTGGAGCAGAAGTTGGGAAGGTTTCCAATGAACATGACTGCAGTTCTGGCAGTCACTGGTACTAGTTGAAAGCACGGCTCGCTATCCACCAGATCCTCCCAACAGCCCACGTGGGAGTCATCATTTTCCTCCAGCTTATAGTGTAAGAAATGGGGCCAGAAAGGTGAAATAATCTGCCCAAGGCCACACAGAGAGCTGGGGGATGAGCTCAGCTGAAGACTGCTTAGAGCCTGGCAGAAATCTTTCAGACAGCTCAGACTGTGCTGGTTTCCAAACAGTAAAGCCTCCATTATACAATATATTTTTTTGTATGAGTTTGCTTGAGTTGTAATAAGCTTATCAAGACGATAACTGTTAGGATAAACCCTACAATCTTGTCCATCAGTCAGGAAGAGAAATAAATAAAACCCTTGTAAATTCAGCTTTCCCAGATGTGTCAGTTGGCTGCATGCTTTCCAGTCGGTGACAAGCAATCAAGAGGACTCCTACAAAAAGCACTCTGCATCCAGCAGTACAGGAAATTACCTACCTAGTCCAGACCTCACATCACAGGTTGCTTCTTCTGGTTTGACCAATTTTATGTAATTGCACTTCTGGAAGCACTAAATAGCTTCACAAATGTTACCACATGAGCCAGCACACTGCTCCAATACGCTGGATACAGTTATTTACCAAATCCTAGCTTAACACATATGTCATTCTCTGAACCACCTCTTTGTCTTATGTAGATGGATCAGTAACCCTTAAAACACTGTTATTTGCTCTTTGTAACAAGGCTCTGGTGCTGGTTTTTGGAATGCTGCAGAGGACTTCTATAAGCATGGTAAGACTTCATATAAGCACAATTTGCAAAATTAAAAGTCAGCCAGAGCACAGCTTCTCAATTGGCCTTACAAGCGAACCTGGTTCCTTCTCTGCTACTGCCCTCCCCTCTGGTGGGGAAAGAATGAACAAAAGCAAAAAGAATTAGATACCAGAAGAGCTTTTAGAAAGGCAGAGAAGAGCAAGAAGACAGCAAACTCGCCCTTCCAGGAGAACAGGAGGCTCAGCTGAAAAATCTCCTTCCCAGAGGCTCTCAGAAAGGGATTCGAACAGGAGAGGAAGGAGGCAGTGATGGATAAGCTGTTGTAAGAGTGCGGCGCAAGGAGCTGCAGTCTGGAGAACACAAGTGGTGAGATTTACTGTCCCCAGGCGTAGGCTTGCACTCCAGAGTGACACCAAGCCATTAAAGCACAAGGAGTTTTGGAGGGCTGCGGCTACCCTGGGGTAGAGGATGCTGATTTAGAGAGAAGATTACTTCTCCAAGTTCCTCTGCAGGGATGTCTCTGTTGAACGAGCCCCTGCCAGGCTTGACCAAGGAAGATGGACATGCAGGTGAGCCGAAGAGCACAGACCTTTCCCTGTTCATGTCAGACATCCAACTTTGCGAGAATTACCAATTCAGTGTTTGGAAGAAGCTGCCAAAGAAGAATTTCAGTCACCTGCTGTTGGAACTATTGAAAATAAAAAAACGTGACAACAGAGCATGGCCTGTCAGGCAAAGGGAGATGGGGAGAGGGGAGATATGAACAAAGTGTGGGCCCTGGAAATCCAGGCCCTGAAAGATTTAACTGCCAGGACTGCCATTAGGAGACAGGATGGTTGTATGGTTGGACCAGGTGATCTCAAAAGTCTTTTCCAACCAGGTGATTCTATGATTCTATGACAGAAATAAAACCAGACCAGTCACCTGAGGAGTGCAGCAGAGCAGGAGTGATGTCTCACCCGGGTGTGCTTGGGGCTGTTGCAATTCATGGCTAAAACCTCTCCAGCAACCCTTCCAAAAGATTTCACCGGCTGGGTGTAAAAGCAAAAATCCTGCTGCTGCACTGGTGTCCTCCATCTGCTGGCTGCCCATCTCAAAGAATTTGAAAAGGGCTGAGTGAATCCATCTGACCAAACTGTGAATAAAGTCAAAATATCCAAGGATGGCTCCTTCAAGAAGGTCCATCTAAAGCTTGCTGTTGCCATGGTTGCCCACTTCTGCAAAGCTCTGAGCAGCCTGCACATCTCATGGGAGCTTGGGCAGTTCCTGGCATTGCTGGGCCTTGCCCCACAAGAGACACAAATTTTCACTCATCACCTTTATCAGAAATAAGATTATTTAGATCTATCTTCTTTCCTATCTGCTGTCAGAGCTATTTGTTCCTGGGCTCTGAAAATGCAGAAGTCATTACTGTAAAGATAGTACTTTTCATGGTAAGTATGAGTTCCTACTTTTAAAAAATAAGTACCTATTTAACTAAGAGCTTTATAATAGATCAAGCAGTGCAGAGTACAAAAGAAGTAAGAGCTATGATCCAAAGAAACTAGTTTAGTGATAGGACTGGGAACGAAAACAGTTATCTGCTCAGTATCTTTAATATTAATTTATTCAAGACCCTCATCTCTGAATAAATACAAATTAAAAATTAAAAGCCCTTGTAAAGTAATGCATGAAACCAAAGCACCACAGAGAAATTTGGAGAAGCAAATAAAACTGCCATCGTAAACTACATAGGCACTGCAGAAGCAGGGCAGAGGGGAAAGGAGCTTGGAAATGAAAAAAAAAACAAACAGAAATGCAACCCAACTGCAACAGAAAAGGAAGAGAGGAGATGGTGGTGGTGGCAGCAAGTGGGGCAAGAAAAACCACCATTTAAAAAATAAATTCATAACATCACCACAGTAGGGCACAGAAGGAAACGATTAAACCAGCAACTTTGAAAATATAACTCAGACTGCCTGGTGAGTGACACCTTCAGTTTGCACCAGACAAACAGGCTCCTGCTGTACTGCTCCTGTACTCTGGACCCTGGGAATAATCCCCAGGGTTGCATTAGGTTCAGAGCTCAGAGCTGCCAAGAGTTGACTGCTGTCATCAAACTGAAAGCAAGGAGTGAAGTAAAACTGTGTTTTTCAAGGCCAGTGAGAGCCAAAGATTCAGTAAATCAATGATACTGACTAAATATTTTAGGCAATAATGGGCAATACTAAATGCCACCCCCTGTATGTCCAGGAGATGGACACAGAGAGCAGTGAGTCCCAGCACAGAAGGGTCCTGCTGAGTTATCTTATCCCCTCACACAGGGCAGGACGAGCTTAGATAAAGCTTCTGGGGGCTGCATGTTGCTGGCAGGGCCAGGGGCTGAGCTGGTGCAGCAGCACAGGCAGCAAGGCTTAATGCCCTTATCCTCATCCAGCAGTGTGGTGAGGTCAGGAAATGCTTTTTCTCCAACTTTCCAGGTGAGGGACAGAGATACTGCTGCTCCAGACCACATCCAATGACGTATTTAATATCCCATTGTACATTTAGATACTTGAATCCCCATTTAAATCAGAGTTTCATGACGTAGGACAGCATTGACAATGTGTGGCCAAGTGTTTCACTAAGTCCCAGAGCAGTCCATAAGAGACTGGACTTCCTCCTTAAACCAGCCGAAATTATGACCAGGGATCACCAGAAGTTGACCTTGCCAGCACCTCTTGCCTCCAAAGGAGGGAAAAGAGGGAAAACAGCCTTCTCCTTCTAGGGCTTGTGGGGAGAACTGGTCTCCAATTGGAGATGCTTCTAGCATGTATCTGGAGACAGTGCAGAACAAAGTAATATACTAAGATTCTCAAGTCAAGAGCAGACTGCATAGCTCAGATTGTTGAGGAAAGGCTAACTCTAATAAATATATAATACCCAAGAGTTTATCTAAACAGCCCTTAAAGATATAGAATCTTTTTTTTTATGTACTGAGGTTACACTCATTCAGTATATGGCATCAAATAAATCCAGATTTTCTGACAGATTTTTATTTCTGCCTATTATTGAAATACATCCCCTTCTTAAAGCAGCATCTCACACAACTTTAATCCTTCCTGATTTATCTCTGACCAAGCCTGCATCCAACAACTTGAAGCCCTAGCTTTGTACCATGCACGTTGCAAACAATATTTTGATTCTAAATGATCAGATATGGGGATCAGATTTTGAAATTACGTATGTTTTGTGCATGGCTTTCATTCCTTTACTCTTCTTTTATCCGAACTGCCCCTCCCATCTCTTATGTGCCCTCATGTTTAACATTGCACAGGGCTGGTTTCTATTTTAAAAGAGGCATTGATGGGAATGGAGCAGAGTGAGGCTGCTGAGATTATTTTTACCTGAGCTCTGATTGCAGCGTCCTTCTTAATCCACTTTATCACTGTTTCATACACCAGCTCCTCTGCTTTGGTGTTCAGGCTGTCATTGGACATGTAAGAAATGAAGTCATCTTTTGAGATATTAAGGATCTCCTCTTGGTTTGCAACCTCTGGGAAAATTTGCAGGGCGTATGCTTTGGCCATATTGTATAGTTCAGTGCACTGCATGGCTTCAGCCATAGCTAATATTCCCAAGCAGTTGCTAGCAGTCAGCTGTTTTTCTAAAAGGAGTGAAAAAAAAGAAAAAAGGAAATGGGAATTATTAAAAGAAAGATTCACATTTTTACCGAGATCACGAATAAAGTAAGTGCCATGGACAAACCTCCAACCGTAATTAATTTTGGAGAGTTAATTATAAGCAGGCCCCTGTGTTACTTTAGGATTGAGGTTTAAAGTACAAAAATCAAAGTCTGTCTGAAGACTGAGCTAAGGATGGGGAGAATAGTGCACTTTTTGAGTTTGCTTTTCGTGTAAGCCTTCACAAGGCACAGGGGAAACCTACTGACATAACAGTGTCTGGGGCTTCCCAAGGGACGGGAACCCAGCCAAGAGACTGCTGTTATTCCCACCGCCTACAATGTTCCTTTAAGAAACAGCAAAGACGTAAACGCCAGTGCAGACACTTAAGAATAAATGCAAACAGCACTAAGGACATTTCTGAGGATGCTGCTGCAGTCGCTTTATGATAATTTTTGCCCTGTTCAGCTACTAAGCTACTTCAAATGAAAAAAAAAAAAAATTCTCTTCCCTCTTTTTTTTTTTCAAAGGAACTTTGTTGCTGCTGAATGTGATGACATCCCTTATGCAAAACACAGATTATGCTAACGCCTTCTGTTAAATGTTGTGTAGTGGGTTTCAAAGAAAATCATGCACAGAGGAGACAGCATTATCTCCTACCCAGCAAACAGAAGTGACGGCACAGTGTGTAGCTTTGCGTTAAGAGTTCTACACTATATATTTGACTGTACTTTTTCCCTTTTCAGCTATGCTAAAGAAAAACCCAAAAATTTACAAGAGGAACTCTCAGTTTTGTCTCAGCTTTTGTTAACCAAGCCTGTACTAATAGGTAGAATATATTCTTTTAAGATACAGGACCAAGAAAAAAAAATGAGAGAAACAGACTGCAATAGATCACAAAAACATTGGTACCAGTGCCAGGCTTCTGTGCTGTCAGAGGAGAAGTATATCACATTTGGGCAGTGTCATATCCTAGTGCACTATTTCAGAACACTGGCAAGGAATGTGCAATATCCCCACATCTCTTTAAACAAAACTCCCAACGGATTGCTTCTGCTGAAAGTGGTTGGCGATTTTTCTCTACACTCAGCTTCTGCCTTCAGCAGATTCAAAACCTGTGCACAATCTATATGTGGCTTTTATTCAAATGGGATTATGACTTTTTTTTTTTAACCTGGCATAAGATTAGGAGTTTTGTGTTTTGTTTTGGTTTTTTTACACCCTCTCACCCTTTTTATTTTCTTTTACAGATACAGCAATCTTGAAACTAGGTTATCTCATTTTGCATCAGTTGATTGTTCTGACTCCAAGGAGCCCATTTCCTGAAGCAGACTGGAGCACTAGCGCTGTTTGTTGTCAGTAGATTTTGTCACTCAATGGCTGCCCAGAGACAGGCTGCAAACTGATATCTGTGAAGCACAAAGCTCACAAACTATCTTATTTTCAAAAAAAAAAACAAACCCAAACCAGCCAAAAATGTCTTCCAGGTTCCTTGGTTCTGTCTGTTGGCAGAGTTTCATGTATACATACGGCTGGGGGTAAAATAATCATCTAACAGAGCCCAAAACTCTCATCATCTCTTGGCAAACTCTCAAGTCCAAGACAAATCTGACACTGCTCCACCTCATCCTCACAGGGTGTATAATCAATGTAATAATCGTCTGACTCATTAAGCAGCTGTTTATTAGCACAGAATGGAAAAGACTTGTAAGAATGAGCCTACACTTCTGAGGGACTAGATCTTTCTCTACTAAGACAAGTTCCCATACCATCCCCGCTGAACCTGTAGCACTGAAAAAGTACTGGTTTCTTCTGATCTGGGCAGGTTTGTCTACCTCTAACAATGCTGGGTGGTACACTGGTGTCCAAGCAGTTCCATCTTGAACCTTTGAGCTTCACTCCTTCCTCTTCCCTGAGAAACCACTCATTGGCAGACCCAAATGATGATATCCGTGACTGATTCAGCAAGTATCATAAGGCCATTTAGAGAGAGGTTCCAGGGGAATGCAGACTAGGATATGTTCAGGAAGCTGGTGACATACTTCTTTGCATTTCTTCACTTCTGATGTGATGAGCACCACGGCAAGGTGGGTTCAGTGATGTCTTTTTAAGATGAGGGCTGACATGTGAACCAAAGGGATTCATTGCAGGTGAGAAAGAAAGCGGTTGGGGCAACAGCTATAGCAGATATGGAAAATCGCTGTCCTCTGAACAGAAAGAGCGCACCCTCACTTTCACCTCTGACTCAAAATTCAGGGGCAAGATTGGCGTCTCTTGACTCCAGCTGTGTATGCTGCAACTGAGAAATCACATCAGTATCTGGGTACACTCATAAACAAACAAATTCCAAGAAGGAATCTGCTAATATTTTGGCTTAATATGGTAATATTTTGGATAATGACTTCAGGATGAGCCTTACTATTACTATTCACTGACTACAAAGGGAGCCTACATGACTATTTAGATATAGCTTTCTGTTACATAATATAGCCCATCCCAAGTGACTGCAATCCAGGGTACTTCTGGATTGCTGACAAGGATCAGTTCTGCTCCACCTGTTTTCCTTTGGATGCTGACATGTTTACAATAATTGCTGTTTTTGCCACAGTGACACTGGACTTGTAAGAACACATTTTTGCAGAGCTTCACCTTGAATCCATTCAGAACATGACTGCTGACTATGAAGCTATTCCCAGTGCTCAAGGACAGTTCATAACAGACTTACGAGTGGACTTCAAGGATATCAAATTTCATCTAGTAGGTTCTCACTGGTTTGAGACAGTCCTGGGTAGAAACTTGTTTCTATGTATGTCACAACATTGCAGATCAGCACCTGGTATTCTCCAGTTGTGTTAGACGTGATTTTGGAGTGGGATCCTGTGTGGAGTCATCAGGAGATAATGAGCCAGGCCAATTGCTAAAACTGCACCTCTGGGAGTGGGATGACTTGAGATAAAGTCAGAGATAGATTCTATGTAGGAAGGCTTACTCAGCGAGATTTCAGTAACAGTATGATGGAAGCCCAGTGGTGGATGTAAGCCCCTCTGTGTGTGTTAAGATGATGACTTGGAGATCACTAAAATTAGCATTAAATGTGCACTTCCTCATCATATTCTGTGTACATTCTGATGGTGATCTTATTCCTGAGGGATTCCTACTAGTGCCAAAAGCATGTGAAAGGTCGGTGACAGGTGGAAGACTTCCAGATGCATTCATCATCCAAATTTCAATTTCCCTATGAGAGCGTTCCTCATTTGTCCTTTTTCTGATCTCCAGACATGGTTGATGCTTCAGTTTCTCCAGCGCTGAGCAGTGTGGCTCTTTAGCTGGCTCAAAATTCTCCACCATGGATGAAAAGAAATTACTCAAATTAATAAGGACCATAAAGGCATCTTCTTCCCTCAGGTGCATATGCCTATTCATGCAGGACTCATCACTGGTCCGCTGTTCAGTTTTTCTCATAGCTCCTTCTCATACTCTTTGCCAATTTTGTCTTTGTGCCCTGTGCCCAAAAGATCAGGAAAATAAAGAGCTCCTGCTCTTTCCTGTTCTTCTCCACAAATGCAACAGGTTCAACCACCTTCTTTAGATTGAAGGAAGAATACTTTTATCTTATCAGTAGCAGGCTGAAGTACAAGCTTAGAATTTGTTCACTCCTGTGATGGGGGTTCCTGCACCACAGACCCACATCGTGATACTGATGAATCTCCTGAAATCTGATTTTGCCATGACTGTGATGATGAGTAAAACAAATGTGCAGGGAAAAAAAAAAATAAAAAACCCCTTAAGTCTTCAGCCATATGGATGGAGGAAATACCTACAATGTCCTGACCAGTTTGCAAACATTTGCCCAGTTATCATATGGCGCCTATACAAACTTGTCAGCATCGTTACATCAGTCGGCACAAAACTGTTGTCATTTGTCATGGTCTAGACAAAAGCAGAGGAGACAGCATGTGGGGGAAAGGAAGAAGGTGGCTATAATTAACCCAGTGAAGTTGGTTAAGAATTTTTCCGTTGAAATGAAACAATTTTCCTAGCATATTTGTAGTATGTTTCTACCAGAAAGTGATTTGGGCTGCCTCTGCCCAATGGTGCTGAGAGACCCAGGACAGAGAAACACAAGCTGTCTGGACCTCAACCAGTTAGGATCCTGCTGGAGTTTCACGGCTGAAAAGGGATGACTTGAATTTCCCTGGAATGCTTCTGTGCCATGCTGAACAGATCTATTAATTTGGGGGTTTTACTTTGGGTCTCTTTGGACTTCCCCTCAGTTCTCTTGCTATTGAAAATGGCCACTGATGGGAGAGAATCACTTTTTATACTGCTGAATCCTCTAGAAACCCTGGAAAAATCCCAAATTTTTAGCATATTTTTGCTTTTTTTTGGAGCAGAGATGGCTGGGATGAAAAGAAAAAAAACACAAACACAGAGAAGACAAAATGTCTTTCCTTAAACTTTTTTTTAGATGGCAATTGCTCTACTATCTCTGTAGAGCAATCCAGTCATGGCTATAAATAAAAATAAGCAATTACACTCCATGAATTCTCCAAATGAGAACACAAAATTTCAGTAACTCTCCATATATCACTGAACTTATAACTAACTCTACTATTTCATGCCATAACATGGTTCACTGAATTCAAATATTAACTATCGGAAAAGAGAAATCTCACATTGGTTTAGTGAAATAAATGTATTTTCGTTCGTGGCTGAATCTTTAGAGATAGCATGACTTAAACATATCTGCTTCTGGAAAGGCTGTAAGATCTAATCACTTTAAAAGACAGTGAAGGAAGCTGGGGAGAAACAATGCCAGGGATAGAGCCCGCACTCAAGTTGCACAACTAACAATGTGGGATTGCAAAGCACAGATTTCATTTCCTCATTACCCACCCTTTTGAGAACAGATTCTTAAACAAGCAATGTATAAAAAGCTGGAAAGAAGAGAAGATTACAATACCACAGCTTCTTTACTGATGCTTGCATTCTACCAGCCTAGTCACACCACTCATCTTGCCAGCAAGCCAGCTTAACAGTGAAAATTAACACAGCAGTAAACTGGACTCATTGGAGTTGTTGTTCTGTTTTTTTTTTAATGAGTGCAACATTTTCTAAACTCTCTTCTTCCATACACTGTAATTCTGGATATCAATTTTAAATGAGAACTTTCCAAGAAGAACCTATAGTGCATGTGGGTTGAACCTATAGTGCATTTGGGGTCCAGAGACAATCTCCCGTTCCAACCTGAGGGTGCCTGAATAGAAATCAGATAGAACTTGGACACAGGAAATGAGTCTCATAAGATCAGGTTCACACTTTTTGTATTAATAATTTTGTGTTAATAATTTATAAATTATTACTCTCTCATTAACTGATACTATAGCCATGTTAGTGAAGCAGTGGCATGTGATACAGGCAGGAATGAGAACAAACATATTTAATTTGAGCTCCACTTCTGCCCCCTCTTCTGCCAAGATAGAAATGGGTCTCGGTGGTTCCAGTTCAGACCAGTAAAGCTTAAGTTAACTGAGCCATTCACCTTGGACTGTTTTGAAGTAACATTTAATGGAAAATTTATAGAAAATGCAAGGGCAGGATGACATGGTGCTCTTGACAAGAAAGAATCAGCTTCTCATGTGGCCATGAGAGGATGGACAGAGACATTGCTGATGGTGTTGGTCTGCCTCGATGGGGCTCCCCATACATATAGGATACACCAGTTACTAAGGGATGGCACAGAAACCGTTTGTTTCATTCACCGTTTATGATGACAAATATCCATTAGATCATGAATATTCAACCTGGAGAAGTTCAACCAGATCTTATTTACAAGAACATTGGACATTTGAAGGACTTCCTCATGGATGCAAGAAAACTGCAGATCTTGACTCCTCTGCGGGAGTCCACCTCTAACTCTTTCAGTGTTTGACAAAGCTAGCCTGGTGTAGTACCCATCATTTGCTGTCACAGTTATAAGCAATCTGGTATCTGTGCAGAGATCAGCCTCTGGGAAACAAAATGCCACCATGATACCGAGTATGAAAGAAGATTTAACAAAAATATCTATCCAAGATGTGAAAGCAGTTGCCACTCAAACAATAGTTCATTTTCCACAGGCATCAGCATTTTAAATTAAAACCTCAATCCAAATAAATCATGTGCTTTTCCAAAATTATATTTAAGTTTGTTTTTTATAATTATCTTTTAAGAGTTGACAGAAGAAAGGCTTATAAACTTTAAAGCGAAATCTTAAAATCTCAGTGGATGGAGAGATTCTTACCTAGAAATGAAACGCAGACTTTACAGAAAGTATGAAACTGGAACTTGCTGGCAGCTTCCAGTAGCGTTTTTGCATTGGCTGAATCTATGATCAAAGAACCTGTATAAACAAACTCCAGGAGTAATTCCAGGACATCTGCAGTGAGGTTGGACATGGCCAATTCCAGCTTCTCCCCACTTCTGTTACTGTCTCGTGGTGACCTGGTAACAGCAGACAATTAAATTATGAACATTACACCATCCCCATTTTGTTGGCGTTTATTGATTAGTGAGGGCTAGAAAATCACTTTGCACCTCATTATATTTCTCCATTACTTTTGTTTACGGAACTGAGGAATATGAATCTTACAATAACAACTTAAAAAATTTAACTGGATCTGAAAGAGAAGAGTCTTAAAGCAAGTCTTAAAAAAACCCTGTTTATTGCTACTCTGCATTTTCATGCAAAAACAGTTGCAAAAGAAAAGGAAAGGAAAGAAAGAAAAAGAAAAATGAATGAGCCAACATTAATGAAAATGAGGAACAGGATTAGCTTTCAAAGGAAACAATACATTTTAACATCTCGGTTAATATCTTATCGTCTGTGCTTAATATAACTGATAAGCAAAAAACACTTTCCAATTTCAGGAGAAAAGGTCATCTACTTTTTCAGGAATCCAGCACTTGAATAATTTTAAATGTCATGTGCATTTAAGGATACACTTAAAGACCTTTTCATAAAAAAATAACAATAACATTAATTTCTGTTTAGCTTGAACTTCTCAACATGTTATATTAAAGCATAAATACGAATACGATTGATATGATATGCATATACCGATGGTCGTATAAAAAAATATATATGCTTGTTCTAAAAATCTATTGTTCCCTTTTAGGCACTAAAAAAAGGAAGCTCTTCATGGCAATTGCTTTGAAAACTGAATACAAGACAAGATAGACAGACAAAATGGTTAGAGCAAAGAAGGGAGGGGGGGGAACAACAACCAGCTCTGCCACAGGAAGCCAGCAGCCATCCTCTAGGAGTTTCATGACTGTGGCCTATGGTTTTTCCTGTATGAAGTGCTGAACAATTTGGGGATCAAAATATCTCCTGCATTTGAAGTGTGGATTAGTGCTCGTGAAATTATTGGACAAAAAGAAAATGATACTGAATTAAAGTAAGGGCCCAGTTCTTAATGCATGGTTGGCTGATGTGTCTGCAACACTAAAGACAGGTTACACCTGAAAGACAAAAGTGATAATAAATTTTGTAACATCAAGGAGGGGAGGGGAAATCTGTTGGAGTAAGAAAGTAAATTCTTTTAATGGTTAGGACCATCCAGCACCTTCTCAAAGAAACATGGACTTCTCCTAGTCACTGGACAGTCAACGTCTGCTTGCTCCAATTCTGCTAGAGTACTTGCAAAAGCCATTGCACGATTGACACAAAACGGGCATACAATGCTGCGTGACTTATACGGACTGGCCAAAACACCACTAACCACAGGCAATGCCAGCTTTAAGCATGAGCAAGAGCACTACCAACCTCTTGGGTTCACAAAGACAACGGTAAGACCTCCACTACCATAAGAGAGGTGAAAATAAACAACATGACACCCCAGCCCACCTACCCCAAAATCATGCTTAAAATTTGCAGTGGATAGTTTGTCAATGGTCTTCCATTGACTAGCTCTGTTCAAGTCAAAGGCACAACTTTAATTTATACAAATCTTTGCAGGATCAAAGCTTTAAAGAGGTTTCATTTTTCTACTCAAAGCATTTAGGTGGTGCCCATTATGAAAATGGAGGAGCAGCTAGCAGTCCTTAATTTCATATGCTTCTCTAAGGTAGCGAACAGCGGTTACTTCCATTCACAAAAGGAAACTGCAGCACGAGACAAAGCACTTGCCTATTATCATAGAGGAAGTCAGGAGCAAAGCTAAGAAATAACCCCCATTTAAAATTCTAAATATTGGATTATCCTTTGCATGGTAATACAGGGAGGTTAGATCCTATTCCACAAAATGATGGGTAAGAATACATATTGATGGTGATGCCTGTGGTGCCCCTACATGTACAGATGTGTACACTACCTCACACCACAACATGCTTTCTAAACTCTTGCATACAGATTCAATTTTGCACTCAAAGCAAAAAACCTCAGGTGTCAAAACAGAAGAGTTGCCATTTCCTAGATCCTCAGGAGGATGTCACAAGATATTAGGTTTTTTTCCCTTCTCCTACTCACACACCAATAATATTCCTTATATCTGATTTATCTCCAGTTGTGCTCACATCCGGTGCTGTACCCTGGGCTACCAAAATGCCTCCTGGTACCAATGTAATTTTTACTGAATTGTTTCCAGAAGCCCTTTGTACGTGACAGTGAGTTCATATTCACGTGGGCTGGATAATAAGGACATTGCCTAAAATTTAAGTGAGATTTGGAGATACCCAGCAAACGACAGAACCAGGTTCTTTGCACTGTGGGAAGTCCCACCACAAGCAATTATTTATTTAACACCACTAATTGCACTGTGCTGGTGATGGCTGCAGGAATGAATGCTTGTGACCCAGTGGGAATCACGTGCTCTCTCCCAGAGCAGAGATGCGAAGGCACAAAGGAAAAGATGATCTGACACCAATGTCAGCATAGACACATACCCATGTTAGCAGCAACAGCAAGCTGCTATTTTTCAGAATAATTAAGTAATAATCTCTTTAACTTTGTAATACGCCAAGCAATAAACTGCTACTGCAATTGATTAAACGCCAAAGAAAAGCTAAGGTGTTTAATCAATCACTAGAGCCACTTACGGTAAGTATAATACAAAGCTACAGAGATTATTGATATAACACAATGAGCTAGAAATGAGAAAGAAAATCATCCCTATTCCTTCCTCTGCAATGCCGTGAATGTGCTGTGCTGCTTTGCTTGTACTTCCTAAGCAGCGAGCATTTTGGCTCCACATTTAGCTGCATCAAATACCGAGTGCAGGTTTGATTCAGTCTGCAAAAGGAAATCGAAATTACTCCGGTCTCCATGCCCGGGATCTGGCTTGGTGTACGCCAGAGAACGTAGGGGGAACTGGCTGAAGCAGATCCTCATGGATGAAAAACAAGGCTTTGAGAAAAGGGAAGAAAATGTGGGGAAACAGACCGAGTGACTGAAGTAGGAAATACAGAGATTCAATACATTTCTTCCCTGAAATTATTTCAGTGAATCAGATTGTGGCATCCCCCTCCAAGCCTGACTAAAGCTTTCTGTGCTTCTTGTTTTCACATGTATTAAAATACCAATCTGCTCCATGCAATTATAATACATATATTTGGGACAGACACTTCTCTCAGCTACTCTAGAGGAACTGCAGTGAAGTGGCTAAGGCTGTATCACAGGAACAGAATGTAGTCCTGTAAATGCATATGCAGCAGTCTGGGAAAAACCTGTACAAATTCATACAGTTGTACCCCAAATAGCTCATCCTGTATCAGATTAGGAGGAAATTTGTCAGTGGCATTGGTAGATGCAAACATTTAGAAAAGTCAGCTCTCAGAAAAACAGATTTCTCACCTTAAGACCTAGGAAAAAATACAGCTCTACCTGGTACCAACCCTCCTGTTCCCCTACTCCTGGTACAAACACGGGGTATTTTGGGAATGGCAAGCCTGCCTGCTTCATGTTTCAGTCTCACGTGAAGATAGGCAATGCTCACTTATCATCCATGGACATCATTAAATGTGGCACATTCTGCTATTTGCCCTGCGAACGCTGAAGTTTAAACAGAATGATGTCATTTTATTGGCCTTGTAATCATTGCTCATATTATAAAGGTCACACATTTCACATTGTGGCAGAAAATCAATAGCTCTCCCAACAGCCTCTGGGGGAAAAAGTTTTGCTTCTGAAGAATAATATATAATAAACAATTTTAGTCCTTACTTTATCATGGCTGTAATCTTGGAGAATAGCTACAGTAAAAATCTGGCAAAGGCTGATATATAAACTCATTAAAATTAGGAAGTGATTTAGAACAGGACTTTTAAAAGATTTATCTTGAGCTAAACAGCACAGAGGTTTGTTTAGGTCTGCATTTAAACAAGCTCCAAGAGCTCTTTAAGAGCTTAATTTTATGGTAGCTGTTGGGGAATTCTTTTGGATTTGCAAATCATGTATTTCTCCAGAAAGGTGATAGACCTGAGCAACGTGCAAGCAGAATTGAACCTGCTGATAAGTAGGAAGCACAGATACACTCTGAATTGGTAAGGGGGAGTTACTGAAAAATATACTGAATAATCAGGTCTAACAAAATAAAACCATGGCCTTTGAACATACTCTGGCTACTTATCCTTCAACTTAATTACTTAGAAAAGACAAAGGCACAGAGAATCTTTTAAAGCAAAAGATGACTCAACTACACTCTCAAATAGCAAATTGAAATCAGTGTCCTTTTCTGTGAAGTAATATATAGAAAAGAGCTAAAGCATTTAAATACTGATAGCCGGAAAAAACAGCCCTAAAACCTCATCTGCAAGATTTGGAGTGCATCTGACAAAGGAACAAATACAAACTTTACATTTTTGGTATTCAAAAAAATTTGTCCTTGAAAATCATTTCCATACATTTAATACAAACAGACAAGGACCAGCACTAGTGTTTTCATACTTAATAGCAATGCAACCAAATTTTCAGCATCTTGAGTTATAAGTATATGTATATCTATGTATTTTCCCTGCATTATTTATAACAACAAGTTCACACAACTTCAGTGTGATTCAGTTCAAAACACTAGTAGTGAGATGCGTTGATTTGCGAAGCCATGTTCGGAGTCTGGCTAAAGCAGCTATAATAAGAGAAGCAATGCTAGCGCATCAATTTGTCAATTTATGGACAGCACCACCACCTCTAATTCAAGCCTCTCTCATGGTTTGGATATGCTGCCTTTAACCAGCTTGCAACACTATTTTGATTGAATAATGGTTTGGCTACAGCCTCACTCAAATTTAGATCAAATACGAAGAGCTACCTATACTCAGTACAGATGCCAGCCAACTCTCTGTTTACAAGCTATAGTCACAAAGTCAAAACAAATTCTGGATGTTCAAAATGGAGCCATCTGCACAGAATAAACATGAAAAATGTGAAACATTTTATGTAAATGTACATTAGTGCCTAGGAACAGTTGGTTCAGCTTCCTCCCAGGCTGCCTGGTTGGGAACAGGAGGACTGACAAGAGTTTGTGACACCTATTTACATTCAAAACCATATGACTCACTGTGCTGTAGACTCAAAGGTATGACGTATATTTAAGCTTTGTACTCTAAAAGGGCACCAAAATAACTGATCATCTTTTAAAATAAAGACACGGTCAGAATTATCATTTGTGTGCTTACTCTATGCATGTGGGACTTGATCTTTTTCTTTCTGCCTCCCTAAGGTCTATCACTTCTGTTTGTGAACAGACAGCATACCACCATTACGTGCTTCTCCCAACAGCCTACAACAGCAAAAATCTAGCTTCATAATATAGCCTCAATTTTGTTCGTATTACACTCAGAATCTATTTTTAAGAAATAGGAAACAAACAGATTCTGGCAGTGTAATAAAAAATATTCAGTATCTTTGACTATCTGTTGCTTAGGATCTCACAATGCAGGAATTTGAACATCCTCCATTAAAATCACTTGTTTGAGCTATCGGAAGGCTGCAGATCAGCTGTCACACAGGCGGGAACTCCAGCTCCACCCTGGACTAAGGCATCAGAAACCCATATTTTGGGGTTGGTCCCTCCTTGCATGGGCCAAAGCAAGGCCTGTCCCACGAGCCATCTGCCTGCTGGTCTCTTCACCTTGCGCCTTCCCAAGATCTACCCCTTCAGCCTGACATGCTGATCTTGCTGGCTTGCTTTCAAAATTAGGCACATAAATGTTTACCCTACATTAATTGTGTTCCCATTCCACTAGAGCAAAATATTTGCTACCAAGATACATAGGACACAAAAAAATGAAATTAAATTGCTTTGTTCCCTGAACTGTGTTTTGGTCTATAAAAAAACAGGAAATCCAAGATTGTTATGTAAGATGAAGTATTTAAATGAAGAGAAGCTACTTCTTTTTATCTCTGTCAAATTATTTTGATTACCAAAGAAAGGACTCCAGATTGGGATAGGCAGCTTCTCATGAGGTTTAAGAGTCTGTTAGCTAAGTGCTCATTAAAAACTCCTGTTCAAGTCTATACAATTTAGACTGAACATCTTGTTTACTGTAGAACATAATCCTTAAATGATCCAGGCAAAGAAGAGAGCAATGTTGCCTGCATCTTAACTGTCCACTACTTGAATTTGCATGATCTTCAGAAGTTATTAATGGTTCAAACCCCACAGGTCTATTTATCTTGGGAGAAGCAACGAAGAGACTTTGTTATAGGATAGACAACTTTCAGCTATGAACAAATCTGACACAACACTTGAAAGCTATATTTTCATACTGAAGAGCTTGATTTATCATATTACATGCTTATTAGATATAAAAGCATATATGTCCAAACATGCCAACATACATTTCCATGACACATGCACCAAGGCGCATGTGCACACCAAGGTAACAGGTTATTTACCAAGTTATTCAAGTTTATGCAGCTGCAAGGTAATCAATCATGTAAATGATGACAGGAAGGGACATTTATAGAGCAACATCATTGCAATATGTATGACATAAGGCACTGAATGTTCTTTGAAATAGGATTTAAAAAAATAAATACATCCTAGCATTGCTTCTCCTTTGGAATTATTTTAACAGCTCAAAATGTATTAACTTGCAGATCTCTGCTTTCGTTATACTATCTTGTAGATAAATATTATCTTTGAGCCTCGGCCACTATCCATCTGTCTCATGAGAGACAAAAACATATACGGTAATGGCGCTATTGTGTGATTACGATAAAGAAGCAGTAAAATCACAAGATTAAATAAATTACATTGTTTAAACACAGGCTTGCAAATTTGTCATGAAAATTTACCTGACCAACAAATCCATTTGCTCTCTTTTTACCATGATGTTGATACAAACAATGTTCCTTGTTCCAGGCAAACAAAATTTGGCGAGACTAGTGTAACTTATTAGGGTCAAACGCTGCCAGTTTGCACCTGCTCTATCAGAAGAAAGTCAGGAAAATTAACGGCTGTGAGCTCAGGCATGCACTAGCAGCTCCTGCTAATTCACCATCACAGAAATGATCATTACAAACCAAGAGAAGCAATGGGATTAACAGCAAATGCTTTTGTTCACGGACAACATAGCCAGAATAAAATAAAACAAACAAAAGAGCCACGTCTCCTATATACCCTTAATGCTATTCACCGATGGAACACAATCTAATTGCTCGGTCAAGACTGTTTCTAAAGGCACAGGATCAGTGGCAGTCTGTAACGCTATAGTGTCGGAGATCACAGTCAGAGGCACAAATCCGCCTCCCTGCTGAGATTTAAGAAAGAAGATGACGAGTTTGAAGATGCTGGCTTAAATGACTGGCAAGTGAATGAAGAAGTGAATAGCGTGTGCCCTTGGAAGAACAGCATTTCATGACCTAGACTTTTGCTAGGGACTGAGAATAAACTGAATCTCACAAGGTACTGCTGGAGAAGCAGGGAAAAGAAAAAACAAACCGGGCCAACTTATTAACAGCGTGGGATCTAACTTGTTTGCAAGTATCTCTGGCAGCATAATTCAGCAAACATGTAGCAAAATAGCCTGGAGTGAGAGCAACTATTTGTTAAAGGTAAATAAAAGATGCAAGCAGGTTTTGGCAGATTATAGGGGAAGGAAGATTAAAAATAAAATGACAGAATAAAAAATTTATTCTCATCAAACTTAAAGCTCACCCATTTAACCAACTCCTATCTGATTTGTTTTAATGATATTTATTACACCATCAAAAACCAGCTTAGCAGAGAGCTGGCATTATGCAGCTAATAAATCTGTTTCTTAGGAATGTGGTGAAATTTATACAAGTAATTATCTAGGTAAGTCTATCCAAGGCTTTCTCATCATTGCAATGTCTAGAGGGAAAACAATAATAAAATAAAGATAACCACAATTATTATTTATTGCTACTACTTTGATTATGGTGTTGCCCAAAGATCCCAATCAGCATTTCAGTAATTAGAATTAATTCTGTCAGGCACTGGTTCTTTCTCACTCAGCTGCAGGGTGTTGCTAGTGCTTTCCTACAGTACATGTTGAGCCAGTCTGTGCTTTAGACATCAAGGAAAGGTAATGTATTGCATCACCTATGACCACGGTATATGCAGGAAAGGGCAGGTAGCTCTTCTCACTCCATCAATCCCTGCCCACACCAACCCTCAGAACTGCTTGAAGTATTTCAGTCACTGAAGCTTAGTGCTACACAAGCAAAAAACGGGGCGTTGTTATGTGATATGATCATAACCTGGTCATATTAATTTAAATTCATTATACCAATCCAGCAGTGGCTAATCCTTGATGACTTAAATGAATGGAAGTGAACTGCTGATCCCTGGAGCTACCTGTGAGCACGCTGGAGTCGGAGATTTGATTACCCTCATTTTAAGGCAAGGCTGGCTTTTGGAAGTGTCCCAAAAATGACAGCTTTCAAGAACAGGGATCCAGTTTCTATGCTGTGGAAGTTTTTTTCATTGTCTTTGTTCTGTTTAGCTGGAACTGTACCTCGTTAGATAACACTCCCTTTCACCCCTAAATTTAAGCATAGACAAGCCTAGACTGGGCTGTGAGATGTAAGCAAATACAGGTAGGTCACCGGCAGCGACATCTTAAGAGTGGTTATATGACAGCTGCACGGCTTGCAGATAGGTCTAGCCAGAGCAGGAGAGGTGATTAGTCTGTCATTCCCTGGATAAGATTTGCAGGATTTGTACTTGTGTCTAGAAATTATGTGAGTGAGAAGCCCAAGCTACAGTAAATAGAGATACTGTCAATGAGGGAGAAGAGCGAGAGGTTAAGTGATTCTGCTTGGTGCCTCTGCAAGCTGCAGCCATTACGAGGCAGAAGCTTAATTTCTGCGCTGCACCTCGAGGCTTGAAAAAGAGCCCTTCTCTCCTGCTTGCCACAGTTTCTCTTCAGAGAAGGGCACATTGATCCATCCCTCATTTCAGAGCCAGTATCCAGCCCAAGCCACTCACCCTTCTAATCCACGGCCACGCTAGCCAGGCTGGAAATAGCTGGGCTGCGACACCAGCTAAGGGTTTATGGCAGTCCCTTAGTCTGGCAGCCCAGTGACACCACAATGTTTGTAACCTGCAGCTCATTTATGTAGAAGACCATACATTTTTGCTTGATGAAAACATGTTTTCCAAGGCCTGGCAGCTGCAAAATTTGAAACCCAGCAGGCAGCTCTGACAGAGAGGAGGGAGTATGGCTGCTCGGCCAGGCAGAGCAAGCAAAGCAATGCTCCCGGAAAGGAGCCACCAAATGCAGGAAGCTATTTCCTTGCCAAGATTTTGCGCCCAACACACAGCAATTATCAGTCCCTCATTTAAGAGAAAAATGTCATCCATAGCATAATTTACACCTGCACCCTGGCAGTGAAAGATGAAGAATCTTTATACTCCTGTGAACTTCCCATTCTCCCATGTTAAACCATTTTGCTGTATGTTGAAGCACACTATACCTCTCCTGTCACCTGAAACAAACATTGTATTTTTAACTCCATATTTCTCTATTTTCAAAGAAGTGTTATAATTTGTTTCCACATTCATTCTGTTCTAAAATAGAGCTGAAACATGCAGATGTAGAAACGCTGTCTGCTCCTCTGCTGGAGTTAAAAGCAAGTTTCTTAATAAGCAGGAAAACACGAAGGGGTCACCAAGAGTAGATTTTTCTTTCATCTGCTATTTCTCATTTTGGGCTTTTTACAACGTAAACACAAACCAGACAGTCTGTTTTCCAGACACCTAAATGCTTTTGCAGTTTTGTCAGACTGTTTCAGATGGATAGCAGCAGGTTTCTCTGTCTTGCATCCAAATGCTGCCTTTCCACATAGTGGTGTAAAATGCAGAATGACATCTCTGTCTTTAGTGTAGGTGTAAAGCAAAAGGAATTTGCTCCTCTCAGCCTAAATGTTTTACTTGCCCCACCCTCCTGCCCTGCCTTCCAGCCCTAACAGAGTATATAAACCCTATTTTAGAAAAAAATAAAAAAAATAAAACATCTGAACACTTGCAAAAAGCGACAAGGTATCATGGAAAAGCAATCAGGCTATGAAGTCACTGGCTCTGCTCCTTAGGAAAAGAAGGATGAACACAGCACTGCCAGATAACACTGCATCAAAAATGCTTGCTTCTTGTCAACAAATCTCTTTGTGTATGTGACTTACTGCTCTGTGCTAGTAAAATTACGCAGCCAGGATGACCTCAAGAAAATTTTGAAAAGATACAGCTTGCAGGACAGGATCTGTGTATCTTTAGTAACTGACCACAGAGAAATAAAACTAAAGTCTGCTTATAAAAGCCAGTATTTCATCCAAGAAGAGACTTTTATGCAAAGTGCTTCCTATTATTAATGTCATATTTGGTAGAGATTCCAGCACTTTGGGTTGGATTAAGAAGAAGAAAGCAGCAAATTAAAATGTTCCGGTGAAACTCTCTGTTACGGAAATATCAGACATTCCATTTATCCAGCAGCTGTATTTGTCTATCCTAAATGCAGCTGGAAAAATACAATGCCTCTTCATGGGATTTTCCACTCCTTCCTTCCATCCAGAACACACACATCTTCCACCATTTCTTCTAGGGCAGATACAAAGACACAGAGCTCATTTCTCTCCTCATCCAAACCAAGAATGTTTAAATAAGAAAATCTATGCTCTGCAAGAGGGACATTTTGAAGATTTCTGTTTTGATGGATATTGATCTATTTCTTTCTTTTTCTGTACATATATAAGCATCTATATGTGACATTCAGACAAACATTCATTTCTGGAAGGAATCATTCATGTACTTTCAGCCAACTGCTATTCTGGCTGGGTGATTGGCCTTTCTCTCTGGGCAATGAAAAATGAGCGCTTCCAGAAGGCAATCCATGCTATTTATCACAAGCTGAGATGAATCGCCCTACGGACATTCCCGTCTTCCCTCATGATTGCAGAGGAAGCCTAGATAACCAGCTCAGGCTGGGCCCACGAAAGAAGCAAAATAACACACGTTGTAAGTTTATAGTCTAAACAAATCACATAGTCTCTCACTTTAATAGCAAAAAGGAACGGCCGCCTCCTTCACCTCAGGTCTTAGACACCTATTCTATGATGAGAGGACCTGCCTCATGAAGAAGTCTGTCTTCCTCACTGCAGGCTATAGCAGTAGTCTAGAAGGCAAGGTCAGAGTAAGCATGTCTTAGATGTCAACTTTGTATCTAAATACTGACTCACTAGCAGCAAGATACAAGCAACTCTCCAGAGGATCTCCTACCTGCCTGTACATATGTACCTGAATTAGGTGAAAAGGCTCCTTCTGGAAGCCTTTAAGGTGCTTCTCTTTATTTCCTGTGCCATAAACCAGGCCCCTATTTTGGGCTGATTTCTTAAGTACCTAAAAGACAGGTGCAAATTAGAGGCTAAAGTCAGGCAGATTGGAAGCAACTGTGGTTGGCAGTGCACTAAAAATACATATGATGGTATTCAGGGAACAGATCCCTACTCCGTCTGCTATTTATCATCCATTTTCTCCTCACGTTCCATACTGTGGTAATCTTGTCTGGGTCACAGTTTGAAGAAGCTGACTAACCACATGATTTCCCTAAGTGCAGATAAAGTATATCAACGCCTCTCTATGCTGTATGCCTGAATGCACAAACAGTAAGGCCAGGTACTCAGCCCCATGCCTGGCAGAAAGTAGGCTCAAATATTCACCACAAAAAAAAAATATTTTAAAAGGCATTTTATGAAGAGAACTTAAGGAAATCTAGCACTCCCCAAATATGTTTACTATTGTGTAAAATTGTTCCTGAGGTTCTAAGCAATAGCCCCACAGCCAATGAGGTTATTGTACTATGTCCTACTGCAGGAACAGCCTTGGGCACGCATCCATCTTCACACAACTCCATTCCTCCTCTACACCTCTTGCCTCCCTTCGAGGGCACAGCAAAGCGTAACCCATGTCAGGAACATTTCACACCTGCTGTTCCTAATCCTTTTCAGATGATTTTGCATTTAAAAGGACTAAGAGGTTTTTTTTTAGGGTCAGCTGCTGTTGGGGACTGATTAACCCATTTCCAAGAGCACAGTCCTTGGTATGGTGCTGACCTTAGGCTCAGGACTGGACTAACTCAACCTCAAAAGGGCCATGCTCATATATTTTGAAGACAGATGATGTGGAACAGGAACTTTTCTGGATTAGGACTAGAATGCTCTGCACATTACAGGATGAATAATTTTCTGAGAAACTGTGTCTCAAACTGTGCTCTCATTACCAAATCTGTTCACAAATAATAAATAGCTTTAGAATTGTTTTAGTCAATCAAACCTGATTTTCATCTTCTCACAACAGTGCAATTAAAACAACATATTTTTGTGCCTGCTATGACTAATTATCATTAAATAGCCTTCCTCAAGATGGACAAAAACTCTAGCTCTATTATACTTTTTGTCTATAATTTGGCTTTTTTGAGGAGGAGATAATTGATCTTATTTTTTAACATTTAATTTTTATTCTTTTGAGACACTACTTGCTATCAGGGACCAACTCCAGCACATAGTGGAATCAATGGCAGAACACAAGGTTAACAATAACTAGCCGCTGGCAAAGAAGAGTCGAAGTAAATACCCTGAAAGACACTTTTTTCTGCATGTTTATTTGGATGCACATAGCTCCTTCCTGAATAGGTTATCTTCTCATTGACGTTTGTGGTGACCTATTAGTGCCTGCTGCTGTAATGGCATAAGAACTTAACCCTAGTATGCACTGAATGAAATGGCCTTTATATTATATGTAACAGAGATCTTCTTTACTGTTCAAGAAAACAATGCCATTTCTTGTTTTGATTTCTATAATAATACAAAGATAAAAATCACATAAAGCTTAAGTATTATCCAAAAAGTACCGTGATTGTATTCTAGATGTGGTATAAGCATATTGATTCTGTGAACTATAATGATTTTGTACTATTAAGAGCATGATACTACAAAATACTAAGTACCTCTTGCAACTGGAGTCCTTGACTTTCATTGACTTTATGGACTTTCTAAAAGGACTAGGCTTTACACTGCAAGCATCCTCTAAAAAGCAAGCCTTTACAAATTCCACCCCATAGCCCTGAGTTTATTGTCTCGCAGACACTTTTGCTCAGTTTACAGGTGAATATTTATTTTTCTCACCTGACAGTTTCGCAAACTCAAGTAGACATAAAGCTGGATTTTCCCCTATTCAAGCATCATCATCAGTAATAAAGGTATTTTTGCCTTGGATACACCTGTGCAACAACATTAGCCTTCATCAAGGTTACATGTGTTCAACTGAGGTTATATATGGAAGACAACTGGGATGGGGTGACCTGGCCGTGGACACAAATCGACTTCTGGAATATTTATTGCTGCTGCTGATGTTAAAGAAGGCAAAATGTGGTGAGGTTGGCAAATGGGCTAAACCTGTCACTATTTTTTTCTCATACTGCATGTGAGCCTGTGTGAGCAGCTGGAAGACAATAAATCTAGGGTTTTGCTTTCATAGACTCTTTTCAGGGAATTCAAAGGGCTTTTTGATTTGTTTGTTTAAAATGAGTTCATATCAGAGCAGTGTTCGATCTAAAGTATATCTCCATTTGATAACTAAATAATAAAGCAGCAACATTCCTCAGTGTGCTTCCAGAAATAGATGCTGCGTGGTGACTTCTGCATACAAACACGTCTTCACAGCAAAACCCAAATAACAATCTTTGGCCAGTCAGTAACTGGATTTCTGTAAGCTGATTCTAAGATTTTCTTTCCCTGTCGACTCTACTCCTTATAACTCTAAAAAGCATATACTGCAGCCTTAACAATTAAATGATAATGAGCAGACAGAAGAGAAAGGACAGGAGAGATCTGGCATAGCTATAGCTAGCAATCATTAGATTTACAGAGGGGAAAAGACATGCTTCCTAGGCCAACATATTTTTTATGAATATTTGATAAGGCAGTCAGCACAGTTATATCATAGAAATGTAATATATATCCATAATTATAAAATCAGCTTAGTGCAAAAGGACATAAGACACTGAAAGGAGATACCAGCCAATATGCCATCCTGAAATAAAATACAGTCACTATTGTGTTAGTTGGCAAAATTTAAATACAGGATTCAAAGCAAGCAAAAACGTTCTTTAATCCCATTTTTTAGCACAGTCCAGGCTCAGTCTGCTCAGGAAAATACTGCAAGGCAAAATCAGCAGCTGCATTAATTTGCTGATGATTGAGAGAAAAATGAAAGTTATCCTCATGTTTTTTTCCTCCCTACTTGCTACTCTAACTTACTAATAATATGAGAGTACCAATTTATTCCTATGCAACTATATGAAGCATACAAATTGAAAAATCAATGTAATGGAAAAAAAAGATTATCATGCACTGTTTAGAATCAATCAGCTAGAAACAGAGGGGGGAAAATGCGAAGGTGGAGACATGATGTTTAGAAAATGTACACATTGTACCTACACTAAGCTACACTGTTTGTAGGAAAAAAACTACCCTTTACCATGCAGGCTAAGCTATATTTTGACCAGAATATCATCTTATTTCCAATATTTTCTAAAGAAATTAAAAAATAGTTTTTTTCTGCTTTTAAAAGTCCCCAAACAGTAAAAATATCAATCCCTTTGCCCATAAAAGCCTCAGAAAAGCATGTAACAAAGATTTCAGGGTGAAGGGATTACGATACTCAAAATGCCTTATTAGCCCAACGTCTCAGCATCATTCACCAGAACGCTGATGGCTTATTGTAGCCCGGAGGACAAACTTTTGTCATTATGAGATGAAGTCCCTTGGAAACATCGACAGCAAGTTTTTAGTTGTTGTCTGAATCACCATTAGCAGCTGAGTTTAAATCTTAGCTCTTAAATCTTAGTGGTAGAACACTTTCTTCGGCCCAAACTGGCCTCTACTGATCAGAAATAATTACACTAGACGAGTCAGATGTGTAACAAATGGTTCTGAGTCTCAGTTTGGAAATACATTCAGAGGAGGTGGAAAGAATGGCTACTGGCTCTGTGACAGGAGATTCAATCTTCATAAACCTGCAAGAGAGGGGAGGAAAAAAAAGCGACACAAATGCGCCCTACAAAAGAACAGAGCAGATCACAGCTGGAAGGAAGGCAAACCTTTTAATCAGGTCCTTGAAATACAAGCTGCAGGAAGCTAGAACATTTTGGTGGACTTCAAACTCTTTGCCTTCAACAATAATTTTCAGGTCTGTAAACTCTTTCGCTCTGCGTTGCTGGTTCAACTCCTTCAACATTTCTGCAGAACAGAGAAGACAGACAGTGCCAGGGTTCCCATTAAGAGTTTTTTATTTTTACTTTTTACTTTTCAATATTTTTGTAAAGAAGTAGAGAAACAGGAAACAACTGATATTTTTGTTGGTAAGATTGGCTCAACACAGACAGTCAGAAGTTACAAACATAACATATTAAGAAAAGAAAAAGAAAAAAGCAGGAACCAGTAGGTCTAAACAACTGAAATATATACAGAAAAAAAGCAAAAAACAATTCTAAATTTGGAAAGGTTGAAAACAAAACCAAAAGACTTCAGCATCAGCAAATCAGAAACACAGAGAATGCATTATCACAGAAAAGTTAAAATAATTTGTTATAATAAAAATCAAGAGCTAATGAATTTATATCCCAAAGCAAATAAGTTTTGAACATACTAGAATAATATTAGTAAAAATATGGTATTATGATGCAATATGAACTGGATATGGGTCAAAATAATAAAACCACAAAACCTGCAAAATTAACTCATCCTTAACATAGTAAAAATGTGTTAAGCCTCTCAGTTAACAGAATAAAACAGTACTTCTAAATAATATATAAATTACAGTGCATAAAAAATTAGCCAGATTATCAAAGCATCTTGCAATATACCTCAGCTATGTAGACTGCAATTGTATGTTTCAGAATTAGCTTAAAAGCATGCTTATGATAAAAAACAATCTCACGCAGAGAATAAATTACTGCCTTTTATAGCATTTCCCATTTTTTGCACTCTGAGAATTTTTACCATCACAGCATTTTTATTTTTTAGTCTTCAATGGCTTCATTTACAGCAACAATCAACTTTCACACATCATGAAAGAATCGTAATGATTAAAATAACCTATGAAAGTGTTTCCATCCTGCAATAAAGCACCTACCTTGCATGGTGCCTCCTTTTATAAAGCCTATTGATACTAACAGAATGAAATAATAGCATGCCACGTCTTCATGTGTGGATGTGAGCTATATAAGCAACCTAAATGTTTTATATGCTGGCTGGACTTCTAACAGTAGGACTATCCTACAACTTTGCAGACCAAAGTGGCTATCAGGATGAATAATATACTTTTCACCTGGGCAATAGTCTGGTGTTTCAGAAGCCAGTGATCAAGATGATTAAAGAGCTGATTTTAAATACCAAAGGATTTTGGTTTTATTTTATGTTTGCAATAGGTCAAGGTTCTCATTTTCTCACTGTAACACCCCGAACACATTCCTCTTCAGACAGATCTGTAAATCACCAACAGTTCTTTTACATGGAGTCCCCTCTTACACCAAGTAAAAGGGACTCAAAGAGTGTGTAACTATAACTGCATTTAATGCCACTGCTGGGCTCAGGTTCTGGGCTGCCAAAGAGTCACCAAAGGGCCTGAGGGTGAAACGCAGTCCCAAATAATTTTTGTGTTCTCCTACTTCCCAAGTGAAACTCAACAGGATTCATTCCAGCGAAGCACTAGTGGTTAAAAAACATGAAAGCATGCAAATATGCAACTGTTGCATGAAAAGAAATAGAAGTTCTCCCAAGCACCAACATCGTTGGTGCCCATTTTTCAGGCCTAAGTAAATAAATGTCACCTTGCACATTTATGTCTATTTAATGGAAACACAGTAGTGTCTGAAAGGCTAATTATTCTGTGCTGAAATGGGTCAGTGCTCTCCAGAGAGCAAGCAGATCGTTAGAGAGGGCAGAGAAATAACAGCAGGCTTGTGTCAGATCTATAACAGGGGAAAACAAACCACTCTGTCCTGTGGGTGCCATAGCAGGGACTATTTTTAACAAATTCATCTGAGCTAAAGTATAACGATACATTTTGAGCAAAACTTAAAATGGGATCTGAATGTTCACCCTTCTTCAGGGAAGTTTCAGGCTTTCGCTGGAGGTGCTGTGCCTCGTGACCACAAATGCTTCAGACCAAGGATGCTTTGGACACAAGGGGTGTTCTACCTGATTTAGGGTCAAAGTGACTAATGTTCCTGGTTTCACAGGAACAGCACCAGGTGCCTTCTTAGGTGTATATCTTTGGAGGCGGTTTTTCTGCCCCTTTTCACATATGAATGACTTTTTTTACTGTTCTTTGTCCATTTTCCCACTTTCACTTACAGCAACTGCATTTTCCTCCTGACGATTTTTTATCATTTCATGCCTTATAGACAGTTACTTTTCCTTCTAAAATTTCTGATACTCTCTCATACCATACTTAATTTCACTTTTATTTTGTCATTCCCCTTTCCAAATTTGCTCTTCCATCCCCATTTGCACTTTTCCTAAGCTCCTATTGAAGATCCTTTTTTCTAGGAACCCTGGCAGTCATTTACAATATTTCTTGCAGAATCCTCTCAAGAAAAGGGCTCCAAACAAGACTTAGTCATAAAAGTTTGAGATTACATTTAAACAAGGGGTCAATGTTCCATCTCACTTATTCCATTTCCACCCTTTAAAACTCATGATCAACTATTCTTAGTGTTCAAAGATCACAACTGTATGAATAGCAACTGCATAGATGGATCCAATGCTCTAAGCATGGAGATAAGAGGAAAGAGAGTTTAGTTGCACTCTGAATGGGCTGGGGTGTTTTGGAGGTAGGCTCAGGGTAAACAAGATAGTAGAGACCATCTTTGAACTCATTATTATGGTCTAGATTGATGAATAACAAGACACAAAGTTCAGCCACTGTACCTATAATTGCTGTGCTCTCTGTACTATCTGTCTCCACTATTGTGAGAGCTGATTTGAGCATCTAAGCCCTCAAAAGGCTCCCCCAGGTAATAGGCTGATTACTTGAACTTTACTGAGCACCCTTTAATTACTTCCAGTCCTGTAGATCCTGGATACAGTTACTATCTATGCTACTAACACACTCCAGTATGCTTTATACTGTATGAATCTAGAAAACAAAGCTGCAATTTGACTAATAAAAAAACAGAAATCAGAACAAGCCCTAACTAGAAACTGATCCCTACAGGCATTTGAGGGCCACAATTCCCTCCTTGTTCTCCTGACTTGTACAGTGCCCTCCACAGAGAGACGGCTACAAGTAGTCCTGTATTTTTTGCATTTTCTGAACTCGAAAGAGAAGAGGCAGGGGGGAGAGGAGAAGGAAGTCAGGAGACTGCATTGATTCACTAATCTTCCCCACTGAGGCTCCTTTGTATTACTATATAACTAGCAGGCATTAGTATTGGACACAAGATTGTACGAGAATGGCCCCTCATTCTCAGAGTATTTGTAATGCTCACACTGTGCTTAGCCAGGCATTAATGATTTATGAGGACTCAGGATGAGTTGCAAAACAAATTTTTTCACCAGGTAATAATGCCTGTCAATGAGTTGTAAAAGGAGAGACAACACAGTGCAGTCCTAGCAGTGAAAAATGATCTCAGCTGTCTCTTGCTAGTCCCTCTTCTGGACAACTCCTAATTTTCAAGGTTTCCCCCAACAAATGGAATTTCCTGAAACATTCAGAAAGGGATATGCTGGGAATTTCCCAGTGTTTTTTTATTCCTCTGGTTTCTTTGTTCTTACAGATTTTTTTTGTTTGCCTTTTTTATCATTTGATGTTTTTAAAGAGATCCACGGAACAGTGAAGTGCAATGATAGTTAAGGTGTGAGGTTTCAGCAGAATGGGCACTGATGTTCCCCCTCCTCAGTGAACCACAGCAAATGCTCTCACATCCACAGCGCAAAGGATTTTTCCTCCTGCCACAGGTGCACATACACATTGAGATCGCAGAAACCAACCCAGTCCTTTCAGTCTTCTTCATCATTACCAATGCTAAATCATTCTCAGTCAAAGGTTGGTTGAAAGTTTTCTTCATAAAGAAGTACACAACAGACATCCGCATGTTCTGAGCCACATAGTGGCAGAATCTACAGGGGACTTGACCTGAAACCTGCAACTCAACGTCTCTGTGGAGATTCTGAAAGGAAGGACTTTCTATCTTGCCATTTTCAGCCTTCGTATCACTGCCTGGGGGCATTTAAACATAATTAAATTGAGAGTCCCAGAGATAATATGGGCCAGAAGGTGTAAAGGACTTTCCTCAGATCAGGAACAGAGGCAGGAAGAACTCAGAAGCTTTGATTCCTGGTCCCCAGCTCCACCCACTACACTACCTCTTCTTCCTCTTAATTAGTGGACAAATTAAACTGAAGAGCCCACAAGTCCTTGATAAAATGTAGGACCAAGAACAACTATGTAATTGGGTAGATCAAGAAAGGAACAGCAATTATATAGTGAATCTTTTTTTTTTCAAATTACTGAAGATCAGAAATAAAAATGAACAAGGATCTTATTCTCCAAATTTATTTATTCTGTATTTCAAGCATGGTGGAGACTAGATACCCAGTCAAACACCCTTTCTAACTCACTCCTGTGGCACAATGGAAGCTCTCGGGTTTATTTCCCCTTTTAATGAAGAACTCTTTACTTAAATTGTAGTAGATAAGGCTTAGAAAGGGGGTAGAAAGAGCTAAAATATAATGAGCTGTGAAATATGGAAGAACACTTTTTACATGAAGTATTTTTAAAAATTTGCTTGGAAAACCAACCCTATTATAAAGCAAAGGGCAATTGATGAAACATCACTAATTATTCTTGTGAAGAATGTGCAAGAGACCAGTGCCTGCCGAGACAGCCCCGTGCTTTCATGATTGGGAGAGGAAATGTGGGAAAGCCAAGGAAAGTTACCAGAAGAAAAATCCAATTACTTTCTTGCCTTCATAAGTAAGGAGATTAATTCCCAAGGTTATGCTCCACTTATGTAAAACAAGCATTTTTAACCATGAAGTGCCAGCACTGCATGCACACGCTCATTTTGATCGACAGTGGTAGTAGACAGTGTGCAGCTACCGGAAGTTAAATTATGAAGCAAAACACTTGGCAGTCAAATTGGAGTTACGAGTGATTGGAAAATATGTACCAGGGTGAACCCATCCTATTGAATCACACAAGGATTCATGATTATTCATGTATTTTGACAAGCCTGTCTTTCTTCTCACTGCTACACCCACAGACACACAGAGAACCCTAAAGCCTGGAGAGTGTCACAATAAACTGCTCCATTTGCCCTCATGCTGCTGATATGTAGCTTGAAGCAGCTGCATAGAGAGAACAATGAAATGCGTAGTTGACTCATTAGGTCAGTCTGATGAAGTCATGCAGACACATATGGCGTTGCAGTGGCGGAGGATGTTCTTCACTCCCCTGGGACATCATGACACTACCACTGAACATCATCCCTTAGGGTCTCCTGTGATTATTGGGTCAGGGGTTAGTTATTTCCCAGTTGACAAACACACCAGCAGCTTCCACGTGGTGTGAAGAGAAGTACACACCTCCAGAGAAGAGCTTCCTACTCAGAACCAAGGACAAAAACAAGGCCTGAGATGAAATAGTAATAGAAAAAAAAAAGGAATGACCAAAGCCTTTCAGGTATCATTAACAGCTGAGAGTGTCTCAGCTATTATCTTGTGATCCTCAGTATACTTTCTGGACTCCAAAAAAATGTCTGGTCAAATAGAGACAGAAGCACGTCTCATGTACAACCCAGCACTTCTCTGTGCTCAATCAGGTAGGATGCACTACCACAGGTATATGTCCCCAGGGTTTATCGAGGGAGATTAGATAATTAGCTGAGACTAGACACTCATCTATTTTTTTGCACAGAAGGTGAGAATTAATCTCTTGCAGATAAATACTTCCACTTCTTCCTTTTGGATCTCAATTCCAGCTGAACTTCATCAAGAGCAGAAGGAGAAGGGGGTGTAACAAAGCTGGGACTTGCCTATATGAGGAGCCTTTATTGGTGAGAAGGGGGAGGCAGACAAATGGTGAAGCACTCTCACTCTCTACTGTGAAGTGCTAAGGCTGCTAATGGCTTGGGATGGAGGTGCAAAATAGCATTGCATGATACTGGTGTGTCCAGTCCCCCACTCTCAATCTGTATTGATCAGGTAGTTTCCACAGGATTCCATCCTGCTTTAATAAGGGCTTTAATAAGCCCTTAAACCAGATAAAATGCACTAAGAAAAGCTCAATACTGACTACAGTAGCACCACAGCCACAAAGCACAGGCTCAGCGAGGCCACGCCCCGCTGAGTCTCTGCTATCCAGCTACACTCCCTAGTGAATACGGAGCATATGCTGATGGAGAGGTATCACTGCTGGCACAGCTACACTGACCTATGAACAAAAGGCAACGAGAGTCATCTTCTGCTGGGTTCTGTCAGCACAGCAATGTGAAATGCAAGGTGTGAAGTTGTCATACTCTGAGCTGATACAGTTATGGCAGTAGGACTTTGTAGTGCAGACAAACCTGTCTAGATTGTAGTCTTGTTGACACTGTTATACACCTGTGCTGCTAAAGAAAAGAGCAACAGATGCTGGAGAGTGGGAAAATATTTTTAAATCTCATACTGAACAAAACACATATGTGGCTGTATATGATAAGCCTACTCAAAGAATTGTTGGCAATTAGATGCCCCATTGCTTTGAATAATTTTTTATTGTTCACATAGACAAATTCTCACCTTCTAATATGAGAGAGGGCCAACAAAGTTAGCTGTTTTGATTGCCCACTTGAGGAAGACAACTACTACGCTACAACTACGCTATGTGTAAATGGAGCCTTTTAAGTATATAAAAAACTCAGGGAAGTCACCATATCATGTTTCGAAGCCAATTTTCAGCCTATTATCACTAGAACTGACATTAGGAGGTGGCTCAAGGATGTCTTCACACATTACAGTTGAGAACTATTTCAACATATTTTCTGACTATCTTCAGAGATGAACTACACCCCTAGTTTTCAGAAAATCTACCTGAAATGCTACTTTGGAGAGATTTTGGCATCACAGTTACACAGAAAAATAATAAAATGGGGAGTTTGGGGGCTAAAAAGCCTTTGCTGCTTCAATTTATAAGGTAAAGTTTTCTATGGTATCCACGTCTGCTAATTTATAATCATACAGGGTTACCAATGCACAGTGAGCGTATGTGACTGGCTTTGAAAATGAACTGCATTTACATTATATATATGGATGCACAGGAAGAATGAGAAAAAATACGGAGACAATCTGATCTCTTTAGTTTTCTAACACAGGCTGTGATCCACACAAGGACAAGCAGCAAGACCAAAGGACCCAGGATAAAAATACTTATTGAGATGCTGAGATAAAGATGCAGCTTCCTGTATCAGGATCTGTTGGCTTCTTTGGCTTTGTGTTTTTCGTTTTTTTTTTAGGATTCACTCCTGATTAAATATAAAGTTGGCTGCAGCCTGTTGTGTATTGGCCAAGGCAAATAAACCCCAGGGGATCCAAGCAAATTGCCAGCCTGGCCCCCTGTTCCATACATAACATGCCACTATTTCAGTTAGTGCTGTAACTTGATTTCCAGGCAGACAATAATTTTCATTGGAGACAAAATGAGAGAGAGAGACAGACAGAAAGAGAAGGAGGAAAAAACCCCAAACCCTGTGAGTGCTGCAAACACAGAACAGCCCAGACTCAAAGAGAAATTTAGTTCTGATTGTTTTATTTACCAGCAGGCAGCCCTGAATACCAATACACACTTAAGGGAAGGCTAAAATATTTATTACTATGTGATCTGGGATGGAATCAGTATTACCCTAATTGCTTGTAGCAGAAAGCCTAGCAGATAGCTTTTAGACCTTTTTGATCTCTTTATGTAGTGCAAGGCATTAGCTAAACGTTTCCCAGTTTTGAAGGCTTTGAACAAGAAGCACCCATCTGTGAAACCGATAGCGTAATCAACAGGCTCCCGACATGTCAGCAATAGTCAAACGCTGACCAGCTTTGGTGGTGGTAGAACAAAAGCTGTGAATTGTGTATTAACAGCAATCAATCAGTCACTCGCCTGTGCGTACCTACGGCCGGCAAACAACACTCTTGCTTTCCAAAATAAGAAAAGTCAGGTTTCTGAAAATAAATCAGGGATGTATCCAACACAAATTGTACCTATTAGAGAAAAAAAAGCCCAGCAACTGTCAGGTGTAACACCTGACGATCAAGGACTTCAAAGCACTTAAAACATGTTAATTGGAAAGGAGGAGAGGGGTGCCCTCTGCCCATTGTAAACAAAGGCAGTATTGCCCTGCTTCAACGGGGGCAGGACTTAGATTTTTCTTAAAATGTATGTAAGAGTAATCAACACAATTCTCTGAAATAACTCCTTTCTTGCTAACCAGTGGTAATGCACTTATTTTCGAGCATTCATACATTCTAGCATTCATACATGATGCCTAATGAAAGCAAATAAAACCCAACTCAAATCTTTGCTACTGAAAACTCACCCTTTTTAGAAGATATTATACATCTGCTATAAATACTAAATCTAAGAATTTAGGCTGACATACTCAGTGGATGTCTTAGTACCAGGCATATGTTTTGCACTGGGTTAAATTTCTGCAACAGCATCTCTTGATCCAGTGGACATCTCATACAGAACAGAGCTGTTCTTTTAGTACAGAGCTTGTCTCCACAATGAACCCAGTGATTCATTACACCATCAAAACAGCTAATTGTAATCAGATAATGTAAAATAAATGAATGAAAATGCTGCTGGTCAACTCTAAGACCTCCCTAGGGGTATTATGCAACCCAACAACTCTTTAACAATTGATTCCCCGGTCTACAACTTCAGCATCTGTCAGTGGCTGCACTCACATCCACTCATAGAATCATATAATGGTTTGGGTTGGAAGGAACCTTAAAGATTATCTGTCTCAAATCCCCTACTCACAGTTATGGAATAAATAATAAATACAAGGCTGTTAACTTCCCTCATAAACATATATGTCAACAGGTTTGGAAAAAGTCATAAAGAAGCTATTTTTTGTGCCCTGTTAGCAGAGGCATGATTGCACAAATATCTCAAGGCAGAGAACTGGCAATGGTAACAGTGGAAAGTAGTAGAAGGGAGCAGGTATGCATGGTCTCAGAGAAAACCCTCAACTTCTATGCAATTTTGAGCTTTAGGAACACAGTCTCCTATGTTAAAAAGCCATAATTTGTGTCAGAATCTCTTTGGAAATCTCCCTACTTATAACATTTTCAAATCTCTAGATTACACCTGTCTTAAAGATGTGAAAGATATTTTAATTGATTTTTTCCTTCTTTTATAAGCACTGTAAAGTTTTCAAAGTCTAACAGTGTTGCAGATGTTCAGGAATTTTTTTATAAAATGTCCTTCTCAGTTCTGCCTAACTCATATTTCCCCTTAATGAAGTAAACCTTGATTTTTGAATCTTCATTTTGAAACAAACTCTCTGGAAGATATTGTTGTTAATATTAAATACTTTTGTATAAATTCTAGCAGAGTCACTTCCCAGAATCCATGTTACATTAACAGTGAGATCCTACAGTACGGCAAGAGAATATGAGCATGATAATGTAAGAAACCATTTAACTGAAAATGTTGTTTATATTCATACAGGAACACATTATCAGGAAGTGTTTAAGTAGCTGCCTTACCAAACTCAGAATTAAAAAAAGGAATTTTCAAGAAGTCTGTTGAGATTAAAGGACACAGATTTATTTAATGAGTATTAAAATTTACGGGCTCTCTAAGAATTAAGCAAGCTTATAAAGACTGTTTTGAGAGCTGAATGGTTTTCACATAATGAAGATGGTTGATAAGACTTGGCTAAAACATTTCAAATATGAAAGAAAACAAAGGAACACCTCAGAAAACACAGTGATTAAGACAAAATTTCAGCTGTGAAGGTGATATACAAATTTCACAATCATTTCATAATCTGAAAATGCTACTAAGACCAACTCGCAAAGGTGCTGAACCCATGAAAGGATGACAACAGGCAATTTTGAATCTAGACAAGCATGAAAGAAGCATGTTTTTCTCCTTCCGTGTAGTTATGGAAACAGAGAGAATATAAAACCCCTCCTAACCGAACAAGGGCTTTTTTCCTCTCTCTGCTCCCATCCGCAACTTTACAGCTGTCACCACAAGTCATCCTGCTCGCTCCTGCAAGCCAGCAGGCAGCAAGCAGGCTTCTAAGGCGAGGAGAGAACAAAAGAGGCTGCAATACAGCTTCAGTTCAAATGACAGCCTCACCAGGGCTCCAGCTTGCACTGGGAAGACAAAGTTGTAAAGTTTTATGAAAGAATTGAAGTAAATTTCTTTTCTAGAGGTCTTAGCGGGAAATCAAAGATCTATTTTAATTTAAGATACTTGCAGCTTCTCTTGCTAATGACCGAAATATCTAGACCAATAGCTCCCCAACAGTAGTTTGCAGGATAACAGGGGTCCATAAAGCTACTTGCACTGTTCTGAAAGAGGATATACAGAGTAAAACATTAACTGTTTCCAGGTTTGAATCCATGAATTCAAGATAGTGAAATGTAAGAAATGTCGAGGGCTGACGAGGTATCTTCAAAAGACATTGTTGAAAGCGTGCAGTTCTGGATAGGGGACAGGCTACAGTTGAAAACAATGGGATCAAATTTAGAGAGAGGATTTCTGATGGGAATTGATTTGTCTGTCTCACAATGAAAATCAGGAATGTGCTGACATAGACGATGGAGAAACACTGGATTTAGGGATAGTCACATTAGCATTCACATTGATTCATTTCTTGGCCTTAAACTAGAATATAATGCAGAGTGCTGAATTTAAAATGGAAATAGGTGCTGATCAGTGACACACTAAAACAGGGCTTACTACTAATTTGGAGAAGAGGGCTGCCTTTGAGGTCCTCTCAAAGGGCAGATGCTTTCTTGCAGCGTTAAATTCAACAATGACATCTCCGAAAAGGAACATACAGAACTGGAAATTAAATAATCACCATTTATTGCCTGTGGAATTTTAATTTTAATATGCATTCCTTGGGAACAAAACAGTTGATTATTTTGTCTTTAGTGATATTCTGCCCTATGACACAAAGTAGAACCTGGTGTCTCTAACTAGCGTGTGCTGTGTGTCTGAACTGGTTTCAGGGGAGATAATTAATATAATTTTGTTTATTATTTCCCATTTCTCTAGACCATTAATTTTCACGTATCATATACATATTTATGAAAATTGCAGTACTTCTAATTAACATTATGGTATTAGCAGTTTACATGTACAACTGAACAACTCTGGGAACAATCTCATTAAAAATCTATGGCTAAACTTCAAAGACGTCAGGATTGCACCTCTTGCGTACTTGTCCTCTCCTCGCTTTGGCAGCAGAAGGCTAACATGTATTTAAAAAGAACAAATATCTACCTGTGCAAAAGCTGCCCTTTACATTTCACACGAAATGTCAATATTTCAAAAGTTGGTTTTGTCTTCCCAAGTATCTGTGACCCTTTCTGTGGACTGAAGATTTCATATAGAGGGTTTTAAAAATGAAAATTGTTCATAATATTTTTTTTTCATTTGTATGTATATTTGAAAATTTCTTAGTAAAATGTCATTAACAGTGACAACATGGCACAACTGTCAAGTCTCACTGTGCTGATGTCTTTAGGTTAGTTTGGAAGCATTTTTCTAGGTCATTATTTTTAATTAATACAACAAATTAATATATTTTTATTCAAAATGTCAAACTGTTTTAATCATAACACAAATATAAAACCTTGACCCAGAAAAGATGTTTCTCTCATACTAAATAGCAATAACATAATTAAAACCATGACATTCTTAAATAAAAAAGATTATTTGACCATTTTACATCTTAATGAACTATCATATCTACTTGCTATTTAAATTTTACTAAATTGGCTAATAAATATAAAATACATTTTGAAACAACATCATCTCTTGTAATGATTTCTGGAAATACGTACCTTGTTAATGAGGGTTAAATGACTTTTCTAATGAGTGTGATTTGGAAAAGAACTGATTGAAATGGTGTCTTACAGCAAAAAATAGTTTCAAGGACAATTTATTTCAGTGAAGATGCTGTCAATACCACATCAGGCAGTAGCTATTTATATGTAATCAGAGCTTGCTTTAACTCAGTTGTGTCTCTGCAGTAACTAGTAGAGTTAAACTGATACAAAGCCCTTTTAACTGTTTACCAGTTCTAAACAACACACCCGTTCAACTGAGAACAGAATTTGGTTCCTACTACTCTACTGTAAACCAAATAGTTACACAGACACATGCCTGCGATACCATTAAAGGAACACTGCTTCTTGATTTCCTGAAACTTTTTAAAGGTTAATTTTCTAGTCAGCTTCACTTACATCTTGGTTTTGATTAGTTTTCCTTTTTTTTCTTTTAACTGTTACATCTTTATTCTTCAACTCCCTCTTGTACATTTGTGATATTCTCCTAGCAGTGTTTCTTAAAGGTAGCAATATATCATTGAAGAATGGATTTAAGATAATTCAGTGCATTCCTAAGGACATCAAATTGCTAGACTGAAGTGTAATTTCGGTAGGCTGCAACTTTTTTTTAAAAAAATATATAATGCTCTAAGTGCAAAATAAAACTGAAGATGAGGCAGTAGCTCTGGGGTCCTTATCTGCAAGAACTCTCAGAAACAAAAAAAACCCAGAAGATTTAGATTAAATTTTGCAAAATGCCCAAGTAACTTCTAAGCCTGGGACTTAACAGCTCTTGAAAATTTAACCTATCTATAATTGTCATAGAGAAAAACAATGATTTCTGCTGAAATAATAGGGTCAACTGTTTTTGACTAATCTAAGTAATGTCAAAGGTTAAAAACATAAAGCTGGAAGGAAAGTATCTACTCTGTAAAACAACCATTCATTGGAGCTTTAAATCTCTGCTTGCTCTGCAGGGAGTACTCTGCAATGACAGCTTCACAAAGTAATAAGACATGCCCTTTCGAAGGGGACTGTACACCTCTTGTCTTAATCACCCAAATTTCATACCATTTTAACAACAATCTTTAATACTGGTTTAAGTGAAAGCAGTCAGAGTTCAGACCTGGAAGTGTGAACTCTAGCTATTACGTTTTTCTCCCTCTTTTGTTGATGGACCCAAAAAGTAGCCCAAACCAGCTCTCCCATGGTCTTTAGCATTCAATTTGTAAACAAGAGAAATAAATATTTCTTTAAAAACAACTGTAGGATATTGCACAGATCTTCTCAAAGGGAAAAAGATAAATTACTTCGTTCGGCACTACTTGAAGAACAATCCTTTTCAAGAGAATATGGTTGCTGTACCCTCATACATTTGGTGGTGCACTGAAACAATCTCTCTCCTATGCCAAAAATCACAAAACCATAAAGACTGCCCAATATGTTGAACTTAAAAAGAAGTAATTTTTTTTTTTAATATGTTACAATCCAGCTGCCGTAGATTTCTGTGGTATCTACTGACAAACAAGGCTGCCAATTATATGTCTGGGTTATTTTCTTGGAAGAATAGGGCCAAGTAGACTTATAGGAAAAAATCAGAGGAGTGAAGCTAGGAATATAGTGAAAAGGCACCTTGGAGCAGGAGAACCATAAAAAAAAAGTAAGATTGTAAAGCAAGAAAATAAAAAAAAAAAAAGAGAGAATCCGAAGTTTCAAAGGACTGTGCCAAGGCACAGCAAACGGAAGGTATGTCCTTAAGTGTCAAAGGCACAGGTCAAGGTCAGAATGCAAAACAGATACTATTAACTGTGCAAAGCAGGGCTACTTCAGAACTGTGCCAGTGACAGAAAAGAGCCTGCAAATGATTGAAGAGTTTGTTTTATATGCTGAAAAACACATACTAGCTCACATGCACAAACCAAAAGTGATGCAGAAGCACTAATAGCTGTTATGCTGGAGTGAAATCCACATGGACCAGGCTAACTCTAAAATAGTAGAAGTTTAAAAGACTGTAAAAAGTTACCCAACTTCCTCAGTGACAGGTATGAAGAGAGAAACCCTTTGCTACTTTGGACCTTCCTCAAAGAGACTTTTTTCCTCCCATGAAAACAAAATTATAACTATGCAGCTGTGGCAGATGTTCGTACATGAATATTTATACATCCAGAGGATATTTCGGTCTACCTCACCAGGCATGTTAATATTTGAATAGATTAATCAAAGCACTGAGTTCACAAAGCAAACTGTCCCTTCACCTCCTCATAGATGGATGTGGTTCATATTCTGAATGATGTGATGCTCCTGACGCACTCAGCCCCAAAGCTCACACCTGCACCATCTCAACACGTACATCCAGACCACAGAAGGGAGTGCAGGGTAGTGGCACTGGGTTTCGAAAGGACCCAAGGCACTATGGAAAAACAGCACAACAGAGTGTAGTGATGTGTGGGCATCACTAGCTCAGGACCTAATGCAGGCTGGTATGATGGCGCTGTGCTTAATCAAGCTTATACATCATCCCTTTAGGAAAGACTTCCAGCTCTCCCCATGGCCTGCACGAAGAACTAGACTGCATTTGCACTCGTGACATCAAAGTCCTCCTGGCACATTACGGCGCAGCTTGCCCCGTCAATTTAGGTGTTCTTTAACTCAAACTGCTCTAAATCACCTTTCCGGCATCTAAAGCAAAGCATCACACATGTCCTGAACCATTGGCTTGATGGGTTGGTGGAAACTTAAGAAATAAACCTTTAAAGCATTTTTTTATGGACCTATAGCAAATTTAGAGCTTGCATGAATAATAGTAACAACCCAAAACTTCTTAACCAGAACTGAATTAAGTTTCTTTTTTAGAAACACGTTATACAGACACTGACACACACACGAAAGGCGCTGACATTACTGTGGGAGGAATCTAAATGGCATTAAAGCAAGACTACCCACCAAATTGCTCTTCATGCTTTAAAAATCAGCAAAGGAGAACAATACTCTACGTGCCTATTAATTTCTAACAGACTGGAAAGTAACAGAACTCTTGCCCTTTTGTCAATTTCAAGTTGAGGTATTTATTTTGTATATTTATTTTCAAGTTTATATTTTCACATATTTGACAGACATGCAATGGTAATATATATTGTTAACTCAGTCTTATTTCCCAGTATTAACGGTATCACATGTGGATCAATTTTTTTAATAAGCAGAATCATAGCTTTCCTTGAGTGACGGAAAAATAACTGAGCTATCTTTATTAAAATCTTTTTTTTTTTTTCTAAGTGAGAACTGAGGCATTCTTGGAAAATCTACAAAGTAGTTAAGGAAAACATCTGAGTGGGTTGTTTTTTCTCAAGGCTGGGAAATGCTAGAAAGATCTTTGATGTGTCAGCTTTGACAGTTGCTTTAGTCCATCTCTGTTAGCATTGCAGCAGGCGGCTAAGGATGTGATTGCTTTCCTTGCACTCACCGGTCCCTCAGGTAGAGGACAGGAAAGCAATCCTGAAAATACTGCTTGTTAAAGTCTAATTGTGATAAACACACATACTTTTACAGAGGGTACATATTTTGGGATGAAATGAATCAAATCTACATTTAGCTGTGTAAAAAGCATTTAGCCTTAACTTCATTATCCAGGCTCCTTCTGCAGACAGACCAAGCCACTTCCAGAGGGAGAGTCTTCTCGCTTCCTTGGACATCTGTTTCAGCACAGCTGGGTTTCCCCTAGGATTGTCCATCTCTCTCTATTAAGTACAAAGGAAGGCTAGCTGATCAGCTTTGATTAGCCATCCACATTTTTCAACTCCTTTGATCCAGCTGGGTTAACTCTTATCCACTGAAAGGCAGAGACTGCTGAGGGCTGCCCACATTGCTCCAGGCGGATGGGGAGCATCCGGCACTGCAGCCACTGGTATGAAGGACACCATGTGTGTGCTGGCGGCTGATTAGGACAAAAAGAGGTCTCCCGGTCTGGGGGAAATCAGCATGTGAATTTTTTCACTATTTAGGAAGTTATTGGGAGGAATTGAAGAGGCTTCCGAAGCCGCAAAAGCTCTGAAAGCTCTGAAACAAAAAGCATGTGAAGTGAATGCAAAGAGGGAAAGCAGAATTAAAATACCCAGGAAGTTTAGAGTTTACTTTTGACAACCAGGCTGTTAGTCTGGGCATAACTGAGGTGGAAAACTGTTACGATCCAAAGACTGGATGACTGGTCTTGAATAGTAGCTACATAGAAGTAAACCTTAATTGGTACCATTTTGTTCGTGTCTTATTCTAGTGCAACTTTCATTGCAAAATCACCATTCAGATTCTAGGAATTTTTGCCATCCAAAATCATGTTGAAGAAATAGAGTAATAATTCATATATCCATAGAGACTGAGGAACCACAGTAGCATATGAAAGAGAGGAAAAAGCGATCTAGATATGCATAGGAAGCATTTTATATATTTAAAAGCATTCAGGAAATCTTGTCTTTAATATGAACTAATTCTGCCAAAAAATAATAACTTGAATGAGCACCGAATGAAGGGCAACTAAGAGCCTGATCTCTTTATGTGTTTATACTGCCCCACTGCTGGCTGATCTTCACCATCAACTGCCACATGCTGCTGGCTGATTTTCTTAGGAACTGCTACTCATCCGCAGTCGCATCCTCAGCTGCGGCTGGGCTCTGATCCTCAATGTGCTGCTATCCCAGAACCCAGGAATCTGCTGCCATAACAACCCCTGAGGTGACATTCTGAGGACAGGCACAGGACAACCTGTGCTGCCTTATTTCATGGTGAAGTTGACAAATGGTGTGTTCACTCTAGCTCTGGAAATCCAAATACACCCTCCGTGTCTTTGATCAGAGAAGCAGCACTGCTCCATTTGCCTTAGAAACCACACATACATTCTTTGAAACATTAAGAGCCGCAGCCAGGCTGGAACTTCACACTCCAGCTTTACCCTGCAACCCAAATCTCCCGGCTGACAACGAACTGCTTCGTTGCTGCTTTGCCAGGACATAATTTCTTTCCACCCAGCAACAGCCATGAAGGCATCTGAAATCACACTGTAACCCTGACAGGCGCTCTGAAGCCTTTCAAGGCCATCAGAAAGAAAAGAGAGAGAGGGAGTGAAAGAAAGACAGAAATAGTATGTGAGGATGGGGAAACTACACTGAATTAGAGTTAATTAAGCCCAAGCTTTGACAATGTTTAAATAACAGGATTCTACACCTGGCCCTGGAACATCTGTATGAGCTGTCATTTAATTTAAAAGAGCACAATAGCTAAATGCCAGTCTCCAGGTAGTTTTTTTGCATCCTTCTGATATTGTATTAAAAAGTTGTTACAAAGCAGAAGTTCCTTTTTTTTTCCGAGTTTGATAATAGCCTTCCCAAACTCCACATTGGAAACACTTGATATGGCACTTGTTATTGTGAAACCGGGAGGAGAGTTATCCTCGATAGCTCTATGAAACCAAGAAACCCAAATCTTGAAGTTTATCTCCTAAACTAAGTCTCAGTCTCATCTGAAGATGAAGAAAGGAGTATTTTCCTAGCAAGACAAATCTTCTAATAGTAAAATACTCATGTAATTAAATCAGTTTATAAAGAAGATCAGAATCCCCCCTTTTGTAAAACACTAGTGAATATTGTATGGCATGTTTTTAAAGAATAGTGCTAATACTTGGTAGCGCTATGTTCAGCTTTTCATTTTCAACATGCTTTAAAAAGGATCTCATTAATTCTCCCACATTTTATTCAGTGATGGTTGTGGATGCCTTTTCAGCTGCAGATTTTCAAAAATTTTTTCTCAGCTTGAATTTATTTGAATTAGCATTTCTAATTGAAATAAAAACAATCAGAAATTAAGCAGCATATTTTAATATAAATGTTGATAAAGAAATCTTTCATATTTTAAGTTACTTGCTTGCAAATAGTGTATCTTCAATGAAATTTGACCACTATTTGTTAGCTATTCTGCATTTAATGTTTTTATATATGCGTATTGACTTTGGTATTTAATCTCACATTACTCACAAGAAACTCAAAATCAGAAACATGTAAAATGACCAAAATTGTCAAATCAGTGCACAGGATTTACATGGTATAAAAACACAGCAAGCTAATATTTAGTCTCTTAGATCTCGATACCCTATAGTATATTAAGAACACATCGATTTGAATATATTTTTGACAACATTATTGAAATAAAGTAAGGTCACAGAGGTAATGCCTGGCAGAGGTAGCAATTTCAAAGAGATGCTAATTTAGAAGCTCCTTGCTCTCAAACGGCAGAAATCCACCTTATTTTGCACTAGTCAGCTGAAAATACCAGACTGGTGAGTGCCCCTCCAGATATGAAATCAGAGGATGGTAGCTCAGCTTCAGATGATCTTGTGCATAACAGAAATAGGATATCTGAGTTCAGCCAGTAAGATAATGACGAAAGAAAAGATTAAAGTCACCCAAGGGCTGTGTGGACACAGGCCTTGGGGTAACCTAGAAAATGTGCACATCAGCACTGCTTGACAATGGAGCACCCAAAACTTGATGGGAATCTCCCTTGTGAGGCTGTTTCTCCCTGGACACCAACCCTGCAGCTCTCAGTTCCAAGTCCCAGCCCACACCGAACTCCACTCTAGTTTAGAGTGTCCAGATTAGCTCAGTCTGGACCATACCTTCTCTAAGGATGGTGAATTATTGATTTCTGTCTAAATGTTGGAGGTTGAAAGCTACAGTCAATGGTAGCATAGACTGAAAGTAGGATTCTATTGGCTTTTTTTTTCTGAGTGCAAATTGCCTCACTCCCTTCTAGAATGCATTTATGTGTCTGGATAACCCTCCCTTCCTTTTGGTGGCTGTCAAATGTTAAATAAATGATAAGTTGAAATACAGTGTGCTCTTTGTTGGAGAATGCAACATCAAACTCTTTTAGCAGCTCTTCCCCTCATGCGTACCTGAAAGAATTTCAGTGCTGTACTACAATATGATGGGGTCACTGAGACACAACATTATCCATACTGTGAGCCACAGAGAGAAGCAAAAGGTGCCAGGAAATCAAATACTGCGATACAGGACAAATGACATTTCTAAAGAAAACAAATAATTCTCTATTTCAAACTAGTGGAAGCAAAAGCATAAAGTGACAACACACTGTGAAAAATACAGGAAATGAGAAAATGCTGGGCTATTAATAGTTTCAGTACAAATTAAACAATGCAGGGAGAAATATTCCTTTTTTTCCCCTCTGTTGGGTCCTACTGCCCTACTAAAAATCTCTTCAAGCAGTAGCCTGCATGGATCCTAACATGGATCTAGATTTGCTTGCATGCCTCTCTCTTGCTGAGAAATCTGTCCTTTCTAATTACTTCTAGAGCAGTGACAAAAACCCTGTTGATCTGACCAGTCAAATTCTGGCAAGTAAAACATTCAGAACTGTAACTATGAACATGCCGACTGCTGAGAGTCAGGGATGATAACAGCATTGTTGATAACAATAAAAGGGACATAAGGAAGGATGAGAACTTAATTTTTGGCCATGTTCCATTTAAAGCAACTACAAAAGACATCTAAAAGAGATGTCAGAGGCAGAGCCTCTGACAAGACATCTAACAGAAGATGTCAAAGAGGCAAGGGGCTGTTTACAAAGATTTCACTACCTGGCTGAAGTGATACAATCTTCCTTCTGGACTATCTCCCCAGAGACCAAATACAGGTATAATGATATATGACTTCTTTTTTTTTTTTCTTAATTGAGAAGACAAGACAGTTCTAAAAGATCTTGATATTTAATATGTTTTTTGTTTTAAAACCTCATGTTAGTCAGTGTGTTGCCATCAGAAGCACGCACGCTCTCCTCTCTTGAGGGAAAACATGCAGCAGTTCCACAGTTTAGAGTGGGCAGATACACTAGTGGAAATGTTTCAGTGCTTTATTATTTATGTTTAAATACAAAAGATATATTTCTATCTCTATATCTTTTTCAATACTAGGTCTGTTCTCTTCAGTCTGTTGTAGCATTCGATGATACATGCTCGAATACAGGTCCTTCTCTGATAGTCTTGAAGATTTCCTTCTCTCCTTCTTTCCTATTCAGAGTCCTCATGGCTGCTATCACTTCAATAATGACAACATTTCACGTGAATCATCATTGTAATTGATGCATATTGCATCTCTTTGACATGAGGGAAGAGTATTAGAGAGCCCTTCCGTTAATCTCACTGTATTGTGAGAAGCCTTCCTCACCAAGAGGCTCGGAAAGGGCTTGACTGTAATGGAGACCGAGTCACAGGACTATCAGTGATTTCTGGTTATGGTCCTCAGACATAAACACTCTGTAGTGAATGGTGCCTTTCTGTATATTTAACTAATATTTGTTTGGAAAATTTTGAATATTTCTTTCCCATTTGTTCTGTAGCCAGATTTGTCTGTTCCCAGGACAAAGCTGATGCCTTCAAAAAAGCTCATGTTAAGCACTTTCTGCAGGAGAGATGCGTTACAACCTCACATCAGCATCTGTGTGCAGACTAGACTGATATGCATCAGTATTAGAAACAGCGCCAATGACAAGGGAAGCAAATGTACCTTCTGGAGGATAAGCAGTTAGTGATATAAAGCTACTTCTTCATAGCTATACTTAGGGGATCCTCCCTGGCAATACAGAGCCTTTGAGTGTCCTTCATATATCTAAGGCAGGATTTTCCCTGTAAAAGGGTCTTCCTGGGTAATTTCAGTTTCAGCTTATCCTATAGAGTTTTTACTGCCTTGGTCCTTGACCAAGGTCCTTCCAGGCAAAATGTTGATGCCTGCTAGACAAACTGCAATGACAGTTTCACCAGGAAGAATGCGTTTCTCAAGAAAGCCAAGGAAAGTCTCCTACTCTCTGTTCTCCGATTGCTAAAGGTCTGCCAGATGAGGAAACCCTTTGATTCCCATTCAAGTTACTCTAACAGAGTTTTCTGTATAGTATGCATGTGCTATGTATAGCACACATTTTTTTTAATTAAAAAAAACCCTGCCTTCATTTCCAAATGCCATCTACAAGTTGAATTGAGTCCATCATCAGCAAGTTTGCAGATGATACCAAGCTGGGAGGAAGGGCTGATCTGCTAGAGGGTAGGATGGCCCTACAGAGGGACCTCGACAGATTGGAGAGCTGGGCTGATTCTAATGGGATGATGTTTAATAAGTCTAAATGTCGGGTACTTCATTTCGGACACAACAATCCCATGCAGAGCTACAGACTGGGGACAGAGTGGCTGGAGAGTAGTCAGGCAGAAAGGGACCTGGGAGTGCTGGTTGACAGGAAGTTCAACATGAGCCAGCAGTGTGCTCAGGTGGCCAAGAAAGCCAATGGCATCCTGGCCTGCATCAGGAATAGTGTGGCGAGCAGGACCAGAGAAGTTATCGTCCCCCTGTACTTGGCACTGGTCAGGCCTCACCTTGAGAACTGTGTACAGTTCTGGGCCCCCCAGTTTGGGAAAGATGTTAGGATACTGGAATGTGTTCAGAGGAGGGCAACGAAGATGGTGAAGGGGCTGGAGCACAAGCCCTACGAGGAGCGACTGAGGGAGTTGGGGCTGTTTAGTCTGAAGAAGAAGAGGCTCTGGGGAGACCTCATTGCTCTCTACAACTCCCTAAAAGGAGGTTGTAGTCGGGCAGGGGTTGGTCTCTTCTCTCAGGTGACCAGTGACAGAACTAGAGGGCATGGACTCAAGCTTCATCAGGGAAAGTTTAGGCTTGATGTTAGGAAAAAGTTCCTCACTGAAAGGGTGATTGGCCATTGGAATGCGCTGCCCAGGGAGGTGGTGGAGTCACCGACCCTGGAGGTGTTTAAGGGGAGACTGGATGAGGCACTGAGTGCCATGGTTTAGATGATGGTTCGTGTTGGTGTTAGTGTTGGGTTATAGGTTGGACTTGATGATCTCAGAGGTCCTTTCCAACCTTATGATACTTTGATACTGTGATACTATCAATACGTATGTGCAGCACATTGCGCAGCATCATATCACAAAGAACACTGTTTTGTGCTTTTTGTTCCAATAGTTCTCCAGTTGCAACACAGAAGTCAGTATTTCAGAAAATGCAAATGCTACTGAATTAGTGGTTATGTGGCACTTAAACCCCCTGAGCAGCATAACTGAGCGAACCCCCCTTTGGATTTTCAGTGATCATGTTTTACAATAAAAGAGTGATAAAAGATGCACTGCTTGGATTCTTGTCTTTGTTAATAATTTTTAATATATATGAAGAGAATGAAACGTTTAAACTCAGGGATGGGGGATTAAAGGATATCCATGATGAATGAGCCATAGAGCTAAAGAGAATTTGTTGTACATCCTGACCAATACAGCAGTGAAAGTAATCAATCCATTACCTCTCTACTGAGAGAAATGGCAGAGAGATAAGAGGATAATGAATGCCAGGCACAATACTGATAAGCAAGACACTTAAAATGACCAGCCAGAATATATTCCATAGTTAATAGTGCTGACAAAACAAGTGACAAGTAATAATTTATTCATGGAATAAGAGCCATTCCTGTGAAAATCAAGGTAGCATTTTAAATTAAGGCAACTATTGAAATTAGAGTAGCCTTATTAACCAGTGGCCCTTAATGAAGTATTGTAGAAAAGAATACTTCTAAGGACTCATTTTACTATTAACATATGGGCTAAATTACAAATTCCTGTTACTTATAAACAGATTTTTTTTTTTTTATCTCCAACAAACCCTTCTGGCTTTTTCCTTAAACCTTTTCTTTAATGCAATAAAAATTCATATGAAGCTCTGCATATTCACAAGCAGCCTGAATGGAAAACGCTTTTGCCCAGTGCTGACATGCGTCCTATCCCACAATCTTTTAAGAGGCTGACCTAGATTTTGAGTCCAATAATAACATTATTGCCAAACTGAGACTTAAATATATTTGATGATTCAAAATGCAGCACTTAATTAAGAAACCACATTTATCTAAAGACTGCAGGTAATAAAAACTGTTTGTTTTTCTGTCTCTGTGCCTGAATACTGTGCTGTATGAACATATTGTGCAACATGAAGTGTTGGAGATACATAAGGAACAGTAATGACTGTGTTGAATGAAATAAAATCTGCATTTGCTCCAAATGGCTAAGGTTACAAACGAAAACCAGGCTGCTCGATCCTGAGTTTCTTTTCAGATTTTGTTATACCATTTCTTAAATGCTTATACTGTTTCTAAGAATGTTTGGGGTCATTATCTGCTTGGAAATGAACCCGTGGTCAAGTATACTGGTTTTCCTGGCACACAAACAAGCTATCTAACCACATAACCCTCTGACCCAAAAGTCTATTATTAAAACTTTAAAACTTCTATTTTCAACAAAAATATCTTCCAATCATTCAAAGAATCTGTTTCTCATATTTCAGTCCTGGTGCCAGACAGAGATGGGTTTTGGGGGTTTATCACCTCCCACATACAATAATTTTCTCTCTGTATGTCCACGACAGATACAGAGCTGTATTTATTTGCTGTCTTATCTTAGCCAAAATTAAAACAAAACTTTCAGGGACTTAACAATATACTGAGAATTCTATTTTTAAATAAGAGCAATTTTATGTATCCATTATAGTTAGGAAATTATCCATACCAATACATTTGTTCACCACAAACTACAACCAGGCAATCGTATCTTTTGTTTTTCTAATAAGAATGATGAAAGCTTTTCGTAAGGTTAAAGTATTAGTTACTTCAGTCCTTGACTAGAAAGTGTCTGAGGGAGAAACTGGACATGAAATCAGGTAAAGGTTTCTTTGGTGGACAGCTCAGAAATGCTTAGGGGACAGGGAAAAGAGGTCTTTAACATACATATATAGTATCTTCTGTTGCAATTGAGTTCACAGAGCAGACGGCTGCAAGACAGAGGAAACAGGCTTCAGATCTCCCAGCTGCCTGTATTAACCCACAGTCACCAAAAGAAAAAAAGAGGGCTTGCTCCGAACTCTGAGCACAAAACAGACTTTTATTCAATTCCATCTGAGCTCACGCAGAGATAGTGACAGTTTTCTCAAAAGGGAACACAACTCGCCTTCTCAGCTCCTGAGCGTCGGTAACGAGCCTCTCTAATCGCCTTAGAGTGGCTCAAAATAACTGGGCAAAGGAAATACTGCTAAAAAAATTGCTGAAGTAACCTCTGTTTTATGCTGAAACTATGCTATTTTGTTGTATTCTGTTCTCGGTTTTCCAGGTACAATTCTGCCACATTCTTGTGGGCAGACAGAGAATTTTGAGAGCCCTGATAATTCTCATAGACTCCCAATACCCTGCCTGATCACTGGTCCCTATGGCTACAGAGACTTCAAAAACCTGAATATTTGGTCCACGTGCACCCAGAGTACTGCAGATTCAGAAAGCACATGATATACCTTCCCACCTTTGCCCCTCCCCTCCCCCAACTCTGTTCTTCTCTCCCTCCCTTCACTGACCTTTCTTTCCTGTCTACATTTTCCTATTTTTTCAAGAAGCTTGTATCAATTTTGAAGGTCTTATCCTTTCTTTCAATGACTGGAGTTGGCAGTAATGGATTTTGTGGATTCCCAGGGGAACTCCATCTGGTTTGCTTGCACTGTGGGAGTACTCCCCATGTATTCTAAAGAAGCTGCAACCCTACACCATCATGACTGCTGTAAAGAGATTCTGTCAGGAGACCATAGCGACGGTCCTCCTAATATAGAAACTTGGACTAAATAATCTCTTTAAGGATTATTTCAATTCATGAGAAATGAACTCATTTCTCTAAGTGAACATGGTCTTTTCTGGTTTACTTTTAACATAAGGGTCAGTATGATTGGGAAGAACGATGTTTGAAACAGACAGTGCTCACCGACACCAAACCAGTTGACAACAGTTTTCAGCTTACAATGCAAGATGAGGAATATGAAGAATAAATTAAATGAATAAAATTAAAATGTCAGTAGAGAAAGTAACTAATCTCCATCAAGTCTCTTATGTAATCCAAACCCTTTGCTGCTGTTATTATTCAAAACCCTTAGGGAACCAAGGATCTAGGTCATCTGCAGGATAAAGAGTGTACTATCCAGGAATCAATATTCACAGTAGTAAATTAAATTATAGTCCTCTCCATGCAAAGAGTTTTATTATTACAAGGAGTGTTGACAATTTAAACTCCACAGGAAAAAATAAATCTAAGTTATCAGGTAACTTCTTCACTATGGCATCTCCCTGTATACCATGCTGTCACTTAAACTGTCAATAATTCTTTAACTTTCCATGAAATAAGGTACTGCACTTTCCCAGTAAGCATATGACTACCATAATGATAGGCTTAGATAAGCCACTGCATCTGTAGGAAGGGCAATTTCAATTAATACTGACAAAGTTATATTGGCATTAAGACTAAAGAAACACCAACACCACCGATGAGGCATTCGAGACATCCTACAATACGCAACTGCCACTTGCAATGGGATTTTAAACCACAGCAGTGTGGTAACAGAATTTCTAATGCCTAAAATATGATAGAGAAGTAGGTTTACAGGAATGCTAGTATACCAGCCTCACAGCTGTAAGAGTTGCCATTAGCTGCAATGTCTTTGTGTACTCTCCTACTGTTTTTTCCAGGTGTTTTGGTGGTCAGATTGTATTTACCTATGACCAACATCCCAATTTAAGACACTGCCTGGATGCCAAAGTCAAACCTTATGATAGTTTTCAACCTAATTGAAGTTGATAGCATATGATTGGGAAGTGAAGGCAATTGTATAGCATTTATCCAAGCAGTCACATTTCTGTTTTTCAGCTTCCACAGAAAAGCTTCTCATTTCATGGTACATTATGAAACTCACTCATTGCATTAACTGATGAGGAAGGCAGACTGGTTTGATTGATGGCTTAAACTGGCAGAGCTCAACGCATCTTAACGACACACTCCAGGGCATTCATGTGCTGCTCTCTGCACGGTGCCGGGTGCTGGCACAAGCCCTGAAGCCTCCCTTGATCCAAAGCAAAGGGAAGTGGTCCGAGCAGAAGATACAGAGCTTCCACTTTCCACCTCTTACAACATGCTGTTTCCTTGTCTAGCATCGGCCACGACTTTTTTTGACTCTATTTCTCTTTGTAATCTGGAGAGAAGAAATGAAACGTGTAGATCAAGGAGAAATGTTGCTAAAGAAATGCAGCACTATTCATGTAGGAGAATCAGATGATTCCTTTTCTCAGACGTATATAATCCCACACAAAAGACTCTATAAAGTCACATAACAATGCTACTTTGGGAAACTTCAGAAACCTGAAACTCAGAAAACTGTGCAAGTAAAGCGTTAAGATCAGAACTAACGAATGACAGAAAGAATTGCTTCATTTTTAGCGCAACAGGCACGCAAGGTTCAAATACATCCACATGCTGAAGTCACAGTTTGCTAGTTTATTACAGAACACCCGAGGTTCGGCTTGCACAGAAAATTAGGAAGGTTTTTCCTAATTGTTTCCCAAGTGTACAGATGACAACACATAACTACAATTCTTCTGCTTAACTTAGGAGGTGGGAGGCATTACTGTGAACCAGTGCTTCTCTTGCCAAATGAACCAGCAGATGCAGCAGGCCCAAGAGATGCTGAGCCTTCTGATCCCAAAGACAGCCAAGTCATCATGATGCTGCAGCAACATCAGATGCCTTTGAGAGACATGAAAGCAACAGGCACTGCGTACTGACATGTGAAACGGATTTTCACGTGCCACTCCAGCTGAAAGCATTTGGGAAAAAAACACATGCCTGTCCTTCCAAGTGTGCATGACATCTAGGTGAGGGGTAAGAACCTCCTGAGATTATCATCCTGCTCTTGTTTCTGTAGTGCTCCTCCACCATTCACAGCCAGAGTGCTGAAATCGCAGGACCCACCATGCCTGTCAGAACAAAGAGCTTCTGTCAAGTGCCTCTACTGATCATAACTGAAGTGGCACCAAAAAAAAATATTTAGAAAAATGGGCAAAGGACGGACCAGATGGATGGAAGTAGGAGCTGGCGGTTCACTTCTGGCTGCTTCTCCTCAGCAGTTAGATTGCAGCAATAACAATGGGCTTTCTTTCCTGATCCTATCCTAGCTGGATGATTAAGTACCGCTTTTTGTCACTGCAGTCCCCTGGTGACTGAGATCTGCTTAATCATAGTGAAAAAAATCACCAAAGCAGCTGCATTCTGTAGCACTATGCATTCACCTGTTTGTGGAAAGCAATGCAAAAAAATCAGTGAAAATAAAAAGCCATCGCACATTAACCTAACTGGCCCAGGAAAAATATGTTTAACAGACCATTAGAATGGACCGTTATTATGTTTGAGCAACGCAGCATACAATGTATTGCCAGAAGACAACTGATGGACAAAACTGAAGAGCAGCCAGATCTGACCAGAATCCAAATCCTACCCCTGTTTTATTCTCTCTTTATCAAGCCTAAATCACACTCCCTCCAGCTCCTCTCCCTCTCTGTCACTATACACATTGAGTTAACAAAAAATTTCTTGTAGCTGTTAATGAAAGCTCATAGCCTGCAATATACTGTTGAGCTGCCTTGATTCTATCTAATACACATTTTATTATTTCAGGATTAATAACAAGGATAACCGACAACACTACAATATATTTACACGGCACCTTAATTTGAAGATTGCAAAGGATATTACAAAAGACTGAATAAGTATTAATACGTCTTTGTCCCCACTAGCAGAAAACACTGATACACAAACAAAATTCATTTGGGATCTGAACAAAGAATCCTCAACCATAAGCAAGTGAGGAGAGTGTCCGTAAGCCTACTCCTATGCATAACTTTAGGCATTCAAAGACTCCGCTGCCCCGTGACCGAGGTCAGTATGCTGTGCAGAAGCTCAGCAAGCTCAAAGCTAGCCTCAGATTGCTACAGCAGACTGTTCCCCAGTAGCATGCACAGTGCAATACTGTGTTCTACACTACCATGAGCTACTGTCAGGCTCACATTTACTGCTTTCACTCTGGCTTACATGGAGTTTTTTTGTATATTTTATGGTTTACATAGTTGAAACCAACTCCATTTTATGGCTTTACAGTTAAGAGTTAACTGCATGGCATTCATTTATTCTTCTGTTCTTCAGATTTTATCAGAAAGGTCTGATGACTTATCAGTGCTGATGCCATATGAATTATATCAAGATGAAGAATTTACATGAAAATAAGTCATCAGCACTTTGTGCTGAGTTTCATATGACTTCAGAGAAAATTATTACCTTTCTATAAGATTTAAAATTCCTCCTTTAAATTCTCTCTATAGTATTCTATAGGAGGGATGAAAAACCTCCCCCTTTCTCCTCCTATTTGTTCACCACAAAAATCCAGAAAAGGATGCTAATACCTTTTAAATAAGGTATCCAGATTAGTTTACAAAAGCATATGTACTTTAAAAATAATCTCATAGTTCTTACAATCCAACAGGACTACAATAAGTGATAATTTTATAGGCCTTACCTATAGCAGTTTATGTAGAATTTTAAATACAAAAATACTTATAGGCTAAAATGACCTCTTTGAGTATACAGATTGCAATATATTAGTATACACTTAGATTATAATATGGCTGAACTGCAGTTTCATTTGCTGTGTGTGAAAGAGTGCAATGTTGAAATGATCCAATAACAAATTGTACACATGCATACAAATATGCAGCCTCATTAATTTACATTGAATTTCTTCACCTGTAACAGCACCTACAAACGGTTTAAAACAAGGTGATTTCTGAATATTTCGAAAAAGTCTCCCACTATGATGAGACTCAGACAGGTGTTAATCGCATGTTTTGCAGACTACTTTAAGTGAGCATTTAAAATTATTGTTAATTGTGGCTACTCTTGGCTAAAGCTTCCCACCAGCATATCTCAGCCCCATTTCCAAAAGCAGTACCATAAAGCCCAGACTCCAGGCCCATTGGCTTCTCTACAGGATACATTAAATATATGCATAAATCACTGCAGGATTAAGGTCCAAGTAAGTTTGGTGCTACTCATTAAAAGCTTTCCTTTCTGCAATAAACTAACACTCAGCTCATTGAAAATGAACCCCAAACTAGTAAAAACACATTTGGAAAAAAAAAAAGACAGCTAGTGTGAACCATTTGTACCACAGTATGATAATGCTAAAATGGCAATAGAGAACACTGCCAGTTTTAAAATGCACCACCATAAAGCAAGCACTCGCTCTTGCAGTCCAAAGCCCTGAAGGGACGTATTTTTTTCCTGAAACAATTATATGTTACTGAAAAAAAAGAGGATTTTGTATGAAAATGCCGCCCACACTGCCATCTCCACAGCCCTGCTAATGTGTTGCTGTAATGTTTTCTGTGAGTGATTATACATTTTAGCTTTCACCTACCCGCTGAGTTCAGTTATTTACTTTGATTAATTTAAATGTAGTTACAAATAAACATTTGAAAAATATAGGTAAAACTTGATTTTATTTCATTTTTCAATTTTGTTCTTTAAGTTTGCCTTTACGAGCTTCTTCCTGCTCTCCCCCCAGAGAGACAGATCTTCCTCTCCTCAATTTTCAAAGACGAGTCTTGTCATTCTATTACTCTTAGTCTGAACCTGGGAGATAATAGGAAAAATTTGACAAAACCTGCGCAGGAAATGAGCACTCATTCATTTATTAGGAAGTCTCACTGAGCACTATTAAACTTGTAATAAGAAAGTTACCAAAAGGAAGAGAACAAACCTACTGAATTAGAAACCCAGACACTGGTGATGTCTTCAGCTTTTTCAGTTAATTCCCAACAGGTTGTTAATAGATATCATTGCTCCTGGCCACAGGGAATTAAGGAGTTAACTCTTAAGGCTGACAGGGAGAACAAATTATGATCCCATTGCACAATATCACTTGCTCAGTATTACTGCCAAGGGGCAGCAAAAGTTGGGGACCAGTGCACCAATCTTATTGCATAATTATAACATTACCTTTCAACCCATTTCTGGAAAATCCTGAAGCTCCACACAAAGTGCAGGTGACTACAGCAATCTGAAGATAAGTGACACTGACTTTGGGAGTCTCATTTCCCTAGCCTAGAAGTGATTACACAGGATAATTTGAGATGGTTAGTGGAGGTGTATGCATCTCTGGTAAATTTTTGATATGGTACTTTGTATCCTGCATTTCCAATTTATGGGATAAGTACGTGAAATATTGAGACTGAGTATCTTGGGAGATTTTATGAATATAAATAAACAAAATATACTTTGGAAAGTAAGTTTGAGAATAGTTTTTATATTCATTATAAATTACTTTTCAGATGTTCATGCATTTTATGATTAATGCTATTAGCTGTTAATTAGCTAAATAAATATGATTAACTGTGTGAATTTCTTAGCCTTCCTATCTGTTGTTTAGATAAATAGTTACATAGTGAATGCTTTATTACATACATAAAAATGTCTCATGTTATAATGCATAAGTACATATTGATGTTACATTTCCTTGCTGTGATATATGCATTAAATCCCAGGCCACTTTGAAAAGAAACTACAGATCTTAATAATTTATGTTCCAAGTTTTAGCCAGGATTATCAATGGTAGCTTTTGAGCTTTTTCTTTTAGTAACATAATATATCATAGCAAAAATGCACAGACAAGCGATGTGTCAGTTTGATTTTTTCCACCTGATTCAGCAACCCAAAATTCAGACACAGCAGTTTAAGCGGAGTTGCACACTGAAGAATTTAAGTCTAAGCATTTAATCTGTTCTTTCCATAAATTTCTGCTGCTTGTGCTATTATAATGATGTTACCAGAGGAAGTTTATTTATACCACAGATTTTCAGCATCAGCACATTCAGAATACAACAGTAATCATTCATTCAATAGCTAACAGCAATGTAATAATATCATCACCAACACTCTAAATATCAAAAGAACATTTAGAGGAAAGACAACGGAAAATAAAGTCACTGTGAACATTCAGCAACACAGGATTCACTATACCCAAAATGTATCTTTTAAATACACGTATGCACAAGCCAGAACAGAAATAAATACCAATTATGCACAGCTATTGTGCTGCAACAGGTTGCATATAATTAAACAGTAATAAATAAGGGGATCTTTATGGGGCCATTAATAGGAACATATACTCTAGAGAGCAGCGTTTTAAGATCTTAAGCCTTGTGCATCCCAAAACACCTAAAGAGATTTTGTTCATAAGCAAACTATAGCCAGCATGACTGTAAAGCAGCAGGGGCAAACCTGACACTGCTCTGTCTAGACTATGCACAACAGGATCGCCGTATGCAAACACAAAATGCCAAGACCGATGGTGACAGACACGAACCAGTCTCTTTTTTTTTTGAGACTATGCACCATGACTTCTTTTTTAACAGGCTCAGATCTACCATGAAAGCTCTTCTCCCTGCTGTTCCTAATGTATATTGTAAAGAGCTACGGAGAACAGCACTTTAAGGAGTCACTTGTCATTCTCTCTTCCCTCCCTTGCCTGCTTCCCCAGTATTTAGATAATAATGGATCTGGTTAAAACCATAAGTCCAAGAAAATACTGCAGAAGGTTAAAAATGCTAGACCTGTAAAAGCACAGATAAAGACTTCTATTGAAAACGATTTTAACAAAGTGATACTCTCAAAAGGTGAAGAAGTGGTCAGTGATGTGTGTACCCATGTTTTAAAAGAAAAAGTAAATGATTTCTCCTTATTTTTGCAGTGTGTGTGAGTGTGTGGTGGGAGGCAGGAGTACGGCTTTAGAAAATGAATGAGTGAGCACTGGGAAGGGCAAAGGTAATGTAAGTCAGAATAAAGTTTGCTCAAGCAACAGGAAATGTGAACACTGAGCTCGTAAAAGGTTCCTACAGGGCTTCAGTCAACATGGAAGTGCAGATGCGGTCAAAATGCTGCCTGGCTCCAGGGGAGAATTCATGATAATACTACTCTTCCAAGGGGACAGACAGCTCAAAGGTACTGATGTATGCGTTAGCCATGCACGTGGAGGTATCCCAACAGTGATGCAGCTTGTGCCTAAGTGCAGATCTCCTAGAGCTACCTTTAAGACCCTGATAAACATGAAAGAGAAGAGTTTTCCAGATGGACTGGTAGGAGAACTATGTGGTGCTCTTGGAGATGCTTTTAGGTATATTTCCACAGTGTAAGGAGTAGCATGGGAAAAGAAAGTGCTCACATGGAAAGGATCAGGCTATATTTTACAAATTGATTGATAGCTGTTCTCTGATTGCCATACAAATGCTCAACAAGTTTTGTACCAGACACATTTTAACAGTTAGGACCTGATGTGTCAGGTATGATGTCTGCGGACAGCAGCTCCTTCAGTAGTTATCAGTAGTGAATAAAAATTAGCGGAGACAGGAAAGGCATAGACTTTTAAGGTCCTTTAATGTGAATGCAGGTAACATATTTGAGGAAGCACAAAAATTGAGGGTATTAAAAAGATTCATGAAGTTGGGCAACCTGACAGCATTTTACAGTCTTTCCGGTAGCTTCCTTAAACCTCTAGAAGGAAAGGCCTGGTCATGTCAAAGCCAAAGGAAATGAATATCTAGTGGCTGAGATATGACATGAAGAGTGATGGGAATAGAGCTTAGGCGATGAGAATGATCTGGAAAGACTGTATCACAGAAGAGCTGAAAAAGCTGCAAGACTTGTGCATTCAACCTGGCTGGGAGGAAGGAGACACACATATTGAACATGATACCTGGGAGAAGGTGAGAAGATACTGTTGCTCACAGCAGCTGAATAAAGGAGGTAGTAATTCATTGGTTTTGAGTAAAAAGATCTGATGGTAAGACATCTGCAGAGTTACAGGCTGAGATTTTAGAAGGACATAAGGGCCGGGATCCATCTCACTTGGTGTACACTGATCCAGCTGTTCATGTGTCTCAGACAGGGGAGGTAAAGTCAACAGAGCAGAGTCACATGTACAATCCACAGTTTGAGGATCAGATTAATTGTCACAGACTGTTATAATGTTCTTGTCTAGATCTCCACTGACTGAAAAAAGAGACCATGACAACTGCCTCAAACGTCAACAACTACCCTGTAGATTGCCTGAAGTAAGGTGAGATGAATCATACCCCAGGAAACAGGTCTGGAGCCCAGGGGAGATCCAAAAATCATTAAACTAGATGTGTCTATCAACAGAGTTTTTTAATCTTGCTACAAAGCATAACTCTCTTCTTGGGAGTCTGAGGAGAGTAAGTGGATAGTTATACACAGGCTCATTATTGTAGAGGGCAAAGACAATAATATATAATGTTAGAACTTGTGGCACAATACATTACATGTTGTGTCTACTTAAATAATATGAATAAATCAGCCTGGCTGAGCCTTGGTATTTAAAACTATAGAACAAAATAAATAAATATAATTGCGGACAAAGAAACCAAACTGCCTGGAAGGTACAGGCACAGTCACATTGAAAAATGCCACCTCATAAAAGCAGTAATCTCTCTCAGACAGATCTTCATTATAGCTAATCACTATTTTGCCAAAGGCACTTACGGCAACATATTTCTAGGGGAAGGAACAGGAAGGCAGCGGGGAAAAGGAAGAAATTTCTCAAGCTCCTGCCCTCTCACCCCAAAATTGCAGCCCAATGCGAAAGTCAAATATTTCACTTCAGCTGGAAAATTCTAAGAAAGGGTTCAAATGGAATATTGTAGCAGGTGAAATTGAAAACCGGGCAGATAAGTGGTTGCAAGGCATATACTCCCCTCTGGCACTTTTTAATCAGGAACACAGGACTCTTAGGTGGAGGCAATATCACATACTTACACTGGATTATATGGTCCAAGTAATAACCTTGCATTGGTAATAAATTAATTTTTTCCTATAAAAGTTGGTTTCATTTTCACACAGATATCTCCGCTGAGGGGTATGGTTGGATATTTCCACATCAGCACACATGCTTAATGCAAAATGAAGAACTGTGCTCTCCCCCTCCCTCTTGATGAAGCACAGATAGTTCAAGACAAAGCCTGGTTAATAAACCAGTTGTAAACAATCAGAGAAGACAGGCAATGCACTGAGCTGTGAATTGCCTTCATACAAACTAGGGGATTGCAAGGTAGATACGGTGTGAAAGCCATCTTAGAACCAAGATAAAAGAGACAATAAAAAGAAAATGATAGAGGACAGCAGACAGACAGAAAGCAGCAGGAATATAATTTCCTTTAGAAATAATTACATTCAATTTATGCTCTTACCTTACACTCCCAGTACTAAGTAATCTAATCAGATGCATACGGTTTTATTCTTCAAGGTACACACAAAACATGCAATAAACCCCCCATAAAACATGACCTGTGGTGACTTACTGCAGATTTAAGAGGATACATCTTATTTGTCTTCTCCTCTTTTTCCTCTTGCTCCACTTAGCAAAGGACTTTTGCAACCTTGTGATCACCTTCCATACACCACCTCCCATGTAAATCTCTCCCCTTGGTTTTGAATATATTTTTGCTTACTTGCTCCTATAGCCTTCATTTTGATTTAGGGGCACTGGAGGTGAATCTTCGCCTTTTCTTTAGGCAAGAAGTTCTAGTTGGAGGATCTCCAGTCACTGCTGTGAAGTCACCACCCTTTCTGAAACTTAATTTTGCACGGCTTTCTACAACCAGCTAGTGATAACACTGAAAACTCCATTTGATGTTCCCCTAATTGAGTCTCAATGTGGAGGACACACGAACATTCTTAAGGGACTAGCAGAATCTGTGAAACTTTCTTTCTCTTTGCTTTGACAGTCTGAGCAGCACAGTTTCTTCAGTAAGCAACAATAAAATTACAAGTTAATGTTTTCCAGCAAGAAAGCTGGACAGATATTTTGTGCACTTGATTTAGAAAAAGAGTTTCAAAGCAGCCAAGGAAAGACTGATTCTCTGTGGAGTAAAGGCAACATTAGTTGGATTTACTCATTTATATATCTAGGTTGTGTATTATATATCATTAGGAGATTCTGAGCCTTAAAAAAGCTTGAACTTTAAAAGAATATTTAGCAGAAAGTATGCAAATCAGGCTGTATTCCACAAATTGATTGGTAGCTGTTCTCTGATCGCCATGCAATTGTTCAACAAGCTTTGTACCAGACCTATTTTAACAGCTAGGGCCTGAAATCAGCCCAAGTACAACTCCATCATGCAGAGACATGACATTTTGATCTCATTTCCAGCTGATATATTCCAGAAGGCAATGGCCAAGGCAGCCTCCAGTATGCTGGTTTTCTACTTTCTAAATCTTCAGCAGAAATGTTTCCCCTAATTTCAGGTGTTATGCCCATGCGTAAAAGAAAGGTTTCCTTTAGACTTGCAGAACACAAATTAAGTAGAGCATCACAGATCACTGTGAATGTCTTAACTCACCTCTATGACCAAACAGAAAGTCAGGGCATTCTTCAAGAAACTCATAAAATCTGATTGTTCCAAGTGCATATGCAGAAAGCTGCAGCCCCCTCCTTGTGCTGCTTTGCAGTTCTCTTTATGAGTAGCCCCATGTGTTTGTTTTATTTATTAATTCAGGTTATTTATTAACTTATACAAGACTCCAGACACCCTAACATTATTAATTATATACGCGTTATCTCACGCTGCATTAATTATATAATATATATAATTAAAGGAAATCTTGGCAGCCTCAAAATTGTTAGTCCTACAGGATCTCATCCAGTCACCTAGGAGTCTGTTTCATCTTCAACGAATGATACCCTTAGCCTTTCCATCAAATCTTACTTGCGCACATACTGAGAATATCACCAAGAAGTTCAGATAAAAGAACAGGAGAATGATTTCCAGGCTCCTTGCAGACCATATTTTCAGCCTGTTTCATGACAAGAGGATTTAACTAGACACATGTCCAGCCCACAGGAGAGCATACATGGTGGTTTGGATTATTAGTGAGGTTAAAAAGTGAAATGGCACTGCAGCCACTGCCATTCATGTCAATCAGCAGAACTGGGATGCCTGGATGTACAACTACGCACAGTTAAGTCCCTGGGTGGCCAGTGGAAAGGCCCGTTGGCCTGAGGGCCCGCTGCTTCCCTACAACCACATACTGTCCTACACCTCTGCATTTCCTGCCTTCTTGTCTCACTGCTCCAGAAGACCCCTTCGTATCTTGAATTAAACTGAGCCTTGTGCTGTCAGCTGTCCAACTTTCCCAGTTGCTTCTCCCATGAGAGATGTCTGAGGGCTACAGCTTATTTATAATTTCTGTTTTCTACAAAGCAAGTCCAACAGCTCCATAAAGGGCATCAAAATTTAGGCCCTCTCCCATACTCACAGATGATTTAGTGGGTCATGGTGCCCTTGCCTGATCTTCTAGCTCCACGCTTGCCATGCAAAACAGCCTAAGTTCAGGCTACTGAGCCTGGCTGTTCCCCTGAAAGGTGCGACACATGATTCTGAGTCCCTAACTTGGAGGAGGGAACTGAAAGTTTCTTCAGTAGCAACAATAGAATTCCAAGTTAATGTTTTCCGGCAAGAAAGCTGGACAGATATTTTGTGCATTTGATTTAGAAATAGAGCTTCAAATTGCCAAGGCAAGACTGATGCTCTGTGGAACAAAGGCAACAATAGCGGGGATTTACTCATTTATTTCTGCCTTGCCATCCTTCCTCTACTCAGTCATACATGAATTAAAGGTATAAATATTTGAGAGTGTGAATCCAATTTTCCAAAAGAACACAGGTCTTGCAGGACAGATTTTAGATGTATCAATTTTTTTTCTTTCATATCGCCTGTCCTACATGTGATGCCCTTTGTGATCTCTGTTCTTATAGCCCAGCTCCTAACTCCAGCCTAGGGCCTGACTCGGGTGGACTGGTGGACTAATTCCTAAGCCCCTCTAGGAATAGGGAGACAGACAATAGTCAGGGTAAAAGAAAATAAAAGCAAGCAGAGTGGATTGCAGTGCTTGGGCTGGAGGGCAACAATGAGACAGACTGCGGCTGGTAGGAAGCCGTAGCAGCCCAAAGAGGTTGCAGAAGTATCATGGTGATGGCAGGGGGAGGGCTTAGGGATTCAGGGAACAAAGCAATAGACAGAGGAGTCTGCTTCAATGCCTAGACCATGCTGAGGTACTATCATTTATTTTTTGCTGCTGTATACTCAGTGGTTTTGTCAAGTTGTGTATTTTCAAGCCAGGCTGCTTGACAAATACCATTTCAGAGGTGAAGATTTTTTTTTCTTTGAATAAAAATCCACTTTTTAGGAATCAATCCCATTCATATTCCCTTGTAAGGATTTTAAAATCTTTTCTTTGATGACAAAATGTGAGGGATATATGGTGCAATTATATTAATATTCTAAATTTAATAAGTGAACTTCTGTTTTTGTATTCAGAATTTCCAAGCGTATTCTTCTATGCAGTTTTACCCATTAAATCTATTGCACTCTTAACAACAGTGACAGCAAAAGTTAGAGGAACCAGGAAAAGGATTTGCATAACGAAAGCATGGACAACAACTCCACAGATTGTGAGTGTGGCTATTATGATATTCAACTGCTAGAAAACACAAACTGGCAAAAGTCTCCTTTCTAGCTCCATTCTGAGGGGTAAGATAACGGAGATTGCTGAATATCTAACAGAAAGTTCCCTACAAAGCAGACTGTGATAATGAATCTGGAATTCCTGAGCAGTTCATAATTCAGTTCTTAAGTTAAACAAAAAGAGACAGCCAAGAGATAACAGAAGGAAACCCCATGGGAAGAGCAGACATGCCATGGACATGACTGGCCGCTTTGTACTCCTGTTGCCCTCCAGTAAGAGAAAGCTGAATGCATTGTTTTAAATTTCTGAGTAAATATTGGTACTTGTAGAAGTTAAATAAGATGCTTTACTACAACCTGCCAAATCTTTATTTATACCCAGCCAGGGGACAGGGCAGGCAGTTACAGGATGAGCATACACTGACAACCTCTTTTAATCCAATCATAGAGAAACCACCACAGGAATGGAAAGTTATTTAGCAGGCAGGCTCACCTGACTTGTCCTCATTCTCTGCACTGAAGATTTTTTATTTATTGTGGTTTTACGGTAAGAATATAAGCACATGATAAACAACATAATACGCTGGCATCAGAGACCAGCAAAACTGTGGTATCATACCTCAGAGAAAACAATTTTGGAGTCAGAGTAACAAGGACTCATTCTACATTCAGGACCACTCAAACTAGTGCAAACTCCAGACAAATGCAGTATGGTCCCGATGGCTAATTTGCAAAGGTAGCTTCAATCATTCAGTTGGTGAAATCATGAAGTGCTACCTACTTCAAGACCCTAAACCTCCACAGAAATACATCCCCTGTAGAACCCTCACATGTCAAGTTGAACGTATGCAGAACTATTCAGGGTTTGATGCAGGACTGTGCTGGTGCATGTCTCTATACAGGAGAAAAAAACAGCATACGTGGGAACGATGGGAGGAGAAATTGAAATCCTGTTGGCAAATCAACATTAGGGACTGAGATCTAAATGAGTATGGGTGCTAGCATGTGTTACTCTCATTTCAGAAGAGAGGAACAGATTGCTGCGACCAAGTGCTGTGATTCCAAGCTGTGTCACAAATATGCTCTGTGAACCTTAACAAGTTACCACAACTTTGTGTCTTGGCCTCCTTGTGTAAAGGGTGGGGGGAATGAGTGGGAAGGGACCTGCTCCAGCCAGTAAACATGTTGGGAATATGCACAGTGTCAGCCCTGCCAAACTGTTTGCCACTTAAGAATGTGACGGCCCATACAATGGTAAAATATTTCCTCTGCAGATACGTAACTTTAAGTAGCTATGTTGCTCTAAGCAGCTTCCTTCGTTGAGATTTCTCTGAACCCTTGCAAGTAATTTTATTTTATGCTTATTAGTCAAGAAGCCAAATGCCTCAGTTGTATCAGCATAATGCAGGGGGGTGAAATATTTGGCCACTGGGCACTCATCGAAGAGAAATAACTAAGTCCGTGAACTTGCAAGGATGGTTTTCTTGGGAAGGAGTCTCATGGCTGAATTTTCTGGTTTTCAGGAAGACTGAGCTGTATTAGAAAAAGTAAAGCCTTCATAATGGTCCTGAAATGTTCTCCTTTTCTTCAGTGGTGGCAATGTAGAAGCATCTCTTCTCATTAGGTAGTTAATGAAATTGGGAAAAAAACTACAGTCTTTGAGAACAGGAACTCTTTGCAAATATTGACTCATATGGGCTAAACAAATTAAAAAATAATGGAACAATGGTGGCAAGGCAAGACCCACTGATATCAAAATATTGTGATCATATGAGCTTCAAACCTTTACAGAAGTCTCAGAAATCTTTCAGTTCTCAATACAAACTGAACAGATTTTGAATGAAAGTGAACATGCTGAATTGACAATAACATAGAAAACCTTTGTAAAAAAATCAACCAAATCCTCTGTACTCCTAGGGAAACCCTACTGACCTTTCCAGCCACTTTGCATAACAGGTAAACAAAGAGAAAATCCTGTTACTCTCATCCTTCTGCCATATGGATTTCTTTCTACTTTGAAATTATGCATTATTAATAGAAGGAGATTTCAAATGAAAACAATGAGCTATATAAGCTTAGGAAAGGTCCTACAAGTGCCTCCTGCAGAATTCCTTATACCTTTTTTTCTAAAAATCAGATCTAACTACTGTAAAAGACATGATGGCAAGGCAGGAAGCTCAGAGCAGTTTCAGTTTAGCTATTTTCACTCCACATTTTTATGTCTAACACGGGGTTGATGGAAATGAATGTTTTTTAAAAGAGATGGGAGAACTCCCCTATTGTATCCTCTAAGGATCTCACTTCCACAGGGGTTGGAGTTAATCTGGTTACATCATAGTGTGAAAACTGGGTCCATTGTGCATACCAAGCAGCCCCTTAGATCTTTAGTCATCTGCCACATGCATTACTATCAGGTTTACATATGTAATTGCTGTAAATCATGCATACATTTTTGCACACATCTGTTTCTGAGATTCATACCCATACACGCCTTGCTTCCTTCAGCTAAATAAAAATAAAACATTTGTGTCTAGTCTTTCTGTCTCTCATAATCATAAATATCACCTGCACAATTATGCAAGACTATAATAGTTCTAAGCCTTATAATATAATTTACCCATTAAAATGCTCCCTTTGTTTCAATAACCATCAATATCTTGGCAGCAAGATGTTGTATGTATTCACTCAGCTGAACATTTGGTGTTATATAATGAGTTCCTATCACTTCTTTGCTATCTGCTTATATCCCACTGGCATTCCTGAGCCTCTGGCATCCCGACCGGCTGGGGCCCTCCAGAAACCTGCCCCCATTAGTCTATTTCTGGTGACTTTTAATTGCAACCTTTGATGAACAACAACATGGAAAATGTAATCTGAGAGCTATCTCTTCCAAATCTCTTTGTAGGAGGTGGTGTGATGGGTTCTACCAAAGTCAGAATGATGGTATGGAAGGAGAAGGAGAAGAAGGAGAAGGAGGTAGAATCCACTGTCAGAACCCTCCAAATTAATTCAGGAAATGTCCTAACACTCCTCTGCTGCTATGATTCAAGAATCTTCAGATTGGGAGAATATTCTTGTCTCAGGCATCCAGGACTAGCAATATTTGCAAAATCTGCTTGTACAAGCTTTTCATCCAGAGTAATGAGGCAAAATTAAGCAGCTACAGAACAGTCTCTCCATGACAGTACATTCTGATTTCTAAGAATCTGATGGACTACAACACACGGCAGATGTATGATTCCACCATTTATCCATACTTTTCCAGTCACTGCCTTTCTATAATAAATGCTAATACCACTGCTGATACACATTCATTTTCCCCTAAGTCCATAGAGTGTTGGTTCCTAAAAGTAAACCTCTCTGTTTTAAATGCTTTTAGGTTTGCCTTCTCATTCTGGAGCATCGTCAGATGGCCCAGCCTCCTCAAAAATTCTTTATAATTTTCCCAGTTGGAAACAGCTGTTTATTCGAGACTAAAAGCTTAGTGGATGGGGAAAGAAAGCTGTCTGGGCCTACATACAGATTACAATCAGTTATTCACAGATTATATTTTAATTGTAGAATATTTTATACTTTACACTCATCAAAGAAGAAGCACTGCTCATGTTTTTTTCCCATGTAAAAAAAAGAAGTTATTTCCTAATAATACTTAATTGTTACAGAAGTACCAATGGATTTGTTTCTAAAAGAGTAGTCTTGATTCATAGCTGTAGAATATAGGAAAAACTGATCTTATGAAACCTTTAATTTGTCTGATATGAGGTGGAAGACCATCACACTGACATTAAAGAAACTTGAAGATGTTCTTCAGAGAAATTTTTAGAGTTAAGATAAAGGAATGTTAAGAATTATTTTCTGGTTCAAGTGAAAAGTCAAGTTAACCATAGGAAAGGAAATAGCAGGAGCTGTCAGAAACTGCTAATATTCTGAAGTTTAGGGATAATCCTCTAATGACCCTTCTAAGTATAATGGTAATAAAAAAAGAAACTTTAATACAAAACAAAAATGAGAGTTAACTGAGAGTTTCAAAGGAATAGTCACTAAAGGGGTTCTGAGTCTATACTGAGAAATTACAAGAGATGCTGGATCTTTCAGACGTAGAAAGACCTAAAGGTCTTGAAGGCTGTATGATAAAACCTCTTTGTGAAGATAAAAGAAAGGTACTTTATATTACACTTTGGTTTGTACATGCATCATCATGGGCCATGCTGTGAGGCTGAGAGCCCTCTGAAACCCCACCACACTTTCAAATGACTGCTTCAAGTTTTAATGAACTGGGTGGACTTTCAAAATTTGTTTATTATCCATTTGCCTCAAATAACTTGGGACTAACAAACCACAACCCAAGCTTGCAGACTTTTTATCTATCACTAGCACTAGCCCAGGGGAAGCAAGAGAATGTCTTTGAACAAGGATTGATAAGATGTCTATTGACTGAGGATAAAGCCAAGCCATGCTGTGAAAGCAAAGCAGTTCATGGTGATTTCATACAGCTAATGTCTGATTGGTGAAAAGGCGCTTCTGAAACATTCTAAAATTAAATCTGTCTCAGTGGCATAGATGGATGCAAAGTGCCATAAAACACAAGGTCCAGGCAAAGCAATGTACCCCCATAATGGTTTCTATAAAAGAAAGCACACACTAAATAAACAAATGCTTCGTCTTAGGTCAAAATTATTCTGCTTCCAAGCCCTGGATTTCGATGATAAGTAAAGTAACAAGATTGGATTGGGATCACCAAGTTGTTTTCACTCAATATTTTTGCTCTTGAGTACTTTGCTACAAAGCTCTGGCAACTTGAGTATTTACTTTATCAAATACCCAAGTTTCCAGACACATAGTGTTGCCATCAACATACTTAAATTTGATTTTCACTGGTGCTGGCAAACAGAAAGAGGCCAAGTGTTATTTTCACTTTTAGGATATGATAGACAGTATAAGACAAAAGATAAATTGAAAAAATGTGGCATTCGAGACATGCTTTGTAGCTAGAAGACATATGATTTCCTGACTTTAGGCTGTCAGTAACCCATTAACTAAGAAAAAACTGAGTTTGACACAGACATGAGACAGACTTAACTTCAGGGACTGTCACATTTAAAATTGTAACTTATTTAATTTCTGTGAACAAAGAAAGCCCAAAGGAACAAAACCCTGAGAGTGGTCATCAATGTTGCTATGCTGAAAATAGGTGTTCAGGACTAAATGAGGCATTTTAACATGTTTTCAAACATAAAATAATGCATTAAAAACTTTTTTAAAAGTCTAATAAAGTATATCGGAAAAGCCAAATGAGATGCTAAGATGCACGTAGACCTTCTCGCTGAAAAACATGTTTTCTTTACTGACTTTGTCCCACTTCCTTCCTTGGTGCCACAATACAGTCAGCAATCCCAGCACTGTGGGGGGAAGAGGAAAATTAAACACCAGCTATGCCTAAATTTTCCTGATGTGGGCACTGAAGAACATGCTGCACTGGACAAGGCTGCCTGGAACTCACTCCCCTCAACCCCAGGGGCAAATCTTGCTGTGTACTTGACACTGACTCCTGTGTCCAGCTTGGGTTTCACTGAAAGGATTGTGAGGAGGAGAATGAAAAACAGCTTCAACCATTTGCCAGTTTTAAAAACAAAAAAGTAAAACAAATGGGACAAGTAGAAGTAAGCAAGCCAAGTCAGTCTCCATTCTGGTCTTTTATTGCTTAGTTTATTGCCCTGGTATTTCATGAAATGCTTTTGAAAGTGGTGTACTTTAAAGTATAGCAAAATAAAAATGCTAATCAATAGTTTCTCTATAAGAGCAACTACCTTATGCCAATTAAAGTGCCTTAGAGAAAAAGAGATTTCCAAAAAACCAATTTTATATCTTACAGTGGGTTTTGAGGTGGGAGAGGGGCTGAAATCCAATTTCCCCTAAGGGAAGATTAGCCAAACACGATTTAACAGCAAGGTCTGCATGTAAAAGGATGCAGCTAATATGCCTGTCTAGCTGCCATGTTGTAAGCCAAGCTAACAGCATTATAGAACCTATTAGGGCGTCACACAGAAATGTTACGGTTTGATCAATTCCCACTGCTGGCAGTGTTTTTTTAGTTTTGAAAGCAGAAAAAAAAATCCTTACATGAAATAACATGCCATTGCAATGTTTGACTACCTGTTCTGCTACACTTAAAACCACCGAGGAGGAATGTTTGCAGAATTCTGGCTACTAAAATGAACTACAAACACCACAATTTCACACTATGTGAAAATGCAATATATTTTGCGAGCACAGGGACAGTTTACTAGATGCCTCATAAAAACAAAGCCATGAGACAGCGTCTGTGATGAACAGCCCGTAACCAATACCCCACTAAGGCTGCAACAAGTGAGGGCTGTAAAAAAATTGGCTTTAGTTTATGGAAAAGAGAAGGACTAGAAAAGCTAGATGTGTAAGGTATATAAAAATTGTGTACAGTACAAAGTCTGTAAAAATAAAATAAGCTTAGTCTGTCATGCCTCCCTCTAGCGGTTAATTCACAGAAACGATAGTGGTCAATCTACACTCATTTATTTAATTTGGGCAAAGAGCCAGGATTTGAATTTAAAGGTTCAGCTTCTCTACTGGCAGATGATATTACAGAGGATGTTGTCCATCTGATGCTGTCCATATGTGGGCTGAGGGAACAGCATGCTGTCGTCCCTAGTCCTAATGAATCAGGAAGATTTGATGGAAAGCATCATAGAGAGCCTATCAAGTAAGGAGTAATAAGCAGAATTTGCAATAGAACAAAAAATAAACCTTTTTAAGAGTGAATATGGGAGAAAAACAACAGGACCCCCCCAAACCCAGTGAAAAAAAAAACACTTAGAGGGAGAAAGACTATCAATTTACTCGGGACTTTTGAATAGGAGTATGTAAGCACGGGCTCCCTGAAGATATAGCTGTACCAGTAATTTCATCATTGCCAGCAAATGCTCTTCTGCACTAGAAATCAGTTGTCTCTGCCACTCGTGTTTTTTGTTCTGGGCCAAACAACATTCTTCTAACAGGACAAGGACCATTCCCAACAAACTATTCACATGGAGGCACCCTCCTTGATGAGTATGTGAGTTTAACAAGAAGGATGCAGGCTGTTCTGTGTCAGATGGATCTCTGTACCAGGGACCCATCTCAAATGTATTATATTTAATTTATCAGTGCAGATGTGTTCTCAGGGGCTTAACTAACCCCACATATCCAGGCAGTATGGAGTTCAGCATCAAACATACCAGCTTCTCATATGGGAACGTATAGGAAGTCTAATAGGCTTGCACACAAGAAGACAGCATCTACTAGATTTGTGTTCTGTACAGAAGATGCAAGGAAAAAAATTTTGCCAGCATTTTTTTTATCTCTCCAAGAACCTGATCTGCCAAGAGAGAGCAAATTCAGATAGCAGGCAAAGGGAAACTTTCAAAGAAGAGATTTAAAGTAGCTCTGTGACTAGTTGAAAGTCAAGCTTTTCCCCACCTAATTTTAATTTTAAGGAACTGTTCAAAAATTTAGACTCATACAACCACAGAATAATTTAGGTTGTAAGGGACCTCTGAACTGTTCAAATAACTTCTAATAGAAATACAGAAGCCCCAGCCTTGCATTTTGGATGAAGAACTTGAAATCCGAAGTAACCAGAAACCACCTCTTCCATTAACTATGGGCAAGATGAATGAGGAAACTGAGACCTGCAGGCTTATAAATCGGCATCCAAATGTCACACCCCTATCCCATGCCAGTTGCTGAAGTTTGCTGTACAATCAACCAAAAAGATGGCCAGCCCTCAAGCAATGCCTCTTTTTCCACTGATGATAGATGAGAACACTTGAGGAACTATCCAAGAGCTAACAGTATATGTGGAAAACCTAGAACCAGCACTTAGAAAGCAGATTCAAGGACCTAATCATAATTTTCCCTGCTGTAGCTAAAGTAGTTGGAGTCTGACGCAACAGCGCGGGTCCTGGCTCTGCAAATGCTTTTGAACAGGTATGGCAATTTAGGAAGGATATAGTTCCACTGACTTCAGTGAACATCACTATTCATGGCTGCAAGATCAAGGAGGCACTCACAGATTACAGACTGCTTGGTGCAGTGACCTTTTACTTTTTCCTTACTTGTTACAAATGTTACCTGTAAAGAATTTGTATGTAAAGAAAAATAATGTAACAACAGTATAACACAGCAGCTGTACAAAATAAACCAAGGTAACTTGCAGGTGTAAAAGTTGGTAAAGGCTGCAATTCTGATGGCCCTGCTAAGGATTATTATATTGTGGCTTCATAAAGAAGCTCCTAAAACAGCCTGGTTTACAGAAGTCCTTGTTCCTTTCCTTGCACCTGGCTCAATACGTAAAGTTGTAATTTAACTCTTTGTTATGTTGTTCATAGGGTCTTTGGATTACGCTGGAGAAAACAGAAAACATTAGAAGCCAGAAGCCAGCTGGTTTACAATTTTGCAGGCTGGCATCCAAGATATCAAAAGATTAAAAACTATGTAATTTTAAAAAGTCTTCTCTAAGGAAAACTTGGGAGAGAGACGGTAAAAAGCCATTCTGACCAACTGGGAAGTATTTGACATGTTCTGGAAATAAAGCTGATGAATCAAGCTTGCAAAAGTAAACAAACCTCAACTGAGTTTATTTAAGCTTCCAAGCAGACACACACATGCAGGCGCATCCGACTTTGGAGGAACAACAAACCAGAGATTACTACTATTCGCATATGGCAGTGCCTCGAGGTTCAGTAAAGGATCAGATCCCCACTGTGGGAATCGCTGTCAGGACATGCAGTAGGAAGGTGGTCCTTTCTTCCCAGTGCTTGTGATTTATTGGCCCAAACTTCCAGCAGATGCTGAGGTTGTAAATGGAGAGCATGGTGTCTGCTCAGCACTGCCTGTCCCTGGGCCTGGGTTACGCTCAACAGCAAGGTCAATACACAGGCAATGAGATGGCAAAGTGAGATGGTTGCTCTACATTAAGCTGAGGAATCTTTATTTCCATCTAAGTGATGTCCTTTAAACGGAAAGGAACATCCTCCCCTTGAGCTCTGGATGATATCTTGATTGCATGGCCCAGAGGCCATCAGTGAAATTCTGTATGGACAGCTGAGGACAGAAGTATTCTGTGTGGTGTTGCGATGCTCCTGTCACCTGCAGATCCTCCGTGATAAGCTGAACTCTAAGCCACCTTTAGGAACATGCCCACTATTCCCTTTCCTTGCATCCTGTTTTACACCCAAACTGTTTTTCTCTCTTCCCCAGCTTCCTTTTTTGTCTCCTGTCTAATTGATTCCAAGCTTGACCAGCTTTGGAATTAATTTAACTGCAAGGTATCGTCACCACGACAGGCTCAGCCAGCTTGAGCTACTGCAGCTCAGTGTGAAGGAGAATGGGTAGGAGGAGAGGAGAGCATGCTGGCCAGATGTCCTCCCAGAATGGAGAGGTAAGCCAGGGCCAGAGGCTGTGCCACACCTATGTGCCACAAGCCTCTCTCTTGTGGACGAGTGCAGTGTGTGAGTAAAGCAAAACAGGAGTTTCTCTCCTCCTCCCTGTTCTTTCTCCAGCCTTCTTTTGTTGTGTTTTTTTTTTTTTCTGAAGGACAGGAAAAATCTTTCAATTCATAGCTGAGCCTCCTCAACTTCACATTATTCTCTTTCTCTGTGAGGATGTCTGGCACCACCTGAAAGTGGTTAAGCAATGGGTTTTGCTGTTTTGTTCCTTTTTAACAGTCCTCCCGCTAAAGCAAAAGAATCACCCAGACTCTTCAATAAAGGGGCCATATAAATGCCTGGGTGAAATTAAAGTACTGCAGATTATCAGAACGAAAAATATTATGTTTCAGGTTGTCCTTCCTTTGGCTTTACTTGCTGATCTCAGTAGAAGATTAGAGAAGGTTGAATGTCCTTTTCAAACTCCATCTGTGCTAAAGCTGTAGTGCTTCATATTTAAGCTTTTCACAGCATTTTCGCTATTAAAAGTGCTACAAAGAATCAAGGCAAATCAAGGACAACACATCTCAGCAACTATATATGACTCGCAGCAAGAGGCAGGGTCCTCACATATGCAACTCCAAAACATCCCCTGGAGTGACAATCATTAGTACAGTCACTGCCAACCAAATGTCTGGCATTGTCTGAGGCTGATGTAGTGTGCAACTGTAGATGTGGTCATGCACAAAAGATAAAACAGAGGGTGTAAAAGCCTCTGATTCCTGATCATCTCAGGGCCCTTTTCACCAAGAAGAATTTTCATTGCAGCTAGATTCCTCGCTCTCTCTTTCCCTTTCCAGTTGGATGTGGCATTCTCCATTTCCTATTTTTAACCACTGCTGCCCGGCAGCTGCTGCCTTTCCCCTAGGAGCTGGTCAGCTGCGCGAATTCTAAGAAAAGTGTTTAGAGCCCAACAGGTGCTGGATCTCTCTGACTTGCATCCTTCGGTGCCAAATGGCCGCAGGCTGCCACCCAACTCTCTAGTACACACGCTCGCAGAGCTACTTTGATTTACAATTCTCTCGAGCTGCCTTCAGTTTAGATATGGAACTCAACAAAACTGAACAAATTCCCAGAAAACTCTGAGCTGCTGGTGATGCCCTTGAGTTCTCTTCCTGTCTTCCTTTGGCACAGCACAGCTATGGCTTTCTGTCTTTCACTACAGGTCATAAATTTCAGAGAGGAAGTATTCTGTGGCCTCTGGTATGTACTGGCACGAAAGGCAGGGGAGCCTTGGACTCTCCTAAACTAGACGTTTCACACATGGTTACCTGCGATTGCAGAAGATGAGACACAATGATCCTGGAGGCCCCTTCTAGCCTTGCATTTCTAAAACTCACTGCAATCCAAACAAATAAGCAAGAATGATAATTTGGCAATCTTTTCAGCTTCTTTCAAAAGAACAACAACAAAAAATCGTCTTGTACCTCCTGCTCCTATTCCTTCTGTTTTGATTGGATTCCTATTTATACACTTACACATTTTAATATACATACAGTCTTTTAATGAAGTCTTCTGTCCTTCAGCTGATTTCCAGCATCTGTATGATGTTTCCCACAGTGCCACCAGCTGCTTCCCCAGCTGCTTAAAAGCATTAGAGGCTCCCATAGCTATGGTTCAACAGGCCATTTCCAGGATCCACCACAGGAAGACAGTGGCTCTGAGTACCTGAGATGCTACCTTGGTTTCTGAGAAGCTGCATAAGGATGAAAAGAAACCATGTTTGTATATAAGGGTTGTTTGTTTGAAGGTAAGCAAATCAGTATGTGTGATTCAGAAGAAACTTAAGGCCACATACAAGCAATTTCACAAGGGATTCCTGGAAGTCAACCTAAGGAAGGGAATTTCAAGTAAGATAAAATATATTTTTCATTATTAAACAAATAAAGCATAGCCTTAGGAAGGCTTATGTTTGAACAATTTCAAGCAGGCAAGATTCTCAGTGCAAATCAGTGAAGGTTCATTGCTTTCATTACATCGCTGACGGTTTACACCAACTAAAGAGCTGCCCACTGTGCATAATTTCTCTGGACCGGGGTGGAAAAATCATTAGGTTACATGGTCTTTTAATTGCTAATGAAACTGCAATCAAGACTACTTCCAGATGGATTTTAAAATTATCCAGTTCCTTCTAAAAATCAGCAAGGAGCTAGACTCTTCTAATACTACTCATCAAAGTTGTTATAGCATCAGTAGGTTAGTTGCAATAGATACTACACTGCTGGCCACAGCAAAGATTTAACACAGTAGAAATGCTAACTGGTCTATAATTCTTTGAGGTAAAAGTCTACCATCATTTAATAAGAAGGTGATGTTATATACATACAGACTGCAGCTCCTTCTGCATAGCCATAGATAGCTACTGTACTTAAAGTGGACATTAATGCTAATTTACAATGAAATGCTGGCTGAATTACATATTACAACCCCATGAGACTGTAATGAACTCCCCATAATTAATGTTATTAATCATGGGCCTAGCACAGGGGGCACATATCATGCCTTTCATGTCAAAGGTTCTTATTAATAAACATTTCCATTTTCCCAGCTGAAGAGAGCTAACAGCCTGCCAGAACTCTTCCTATCATTCAAACCTGTCCCAGCTTTATAGCCCGTAATAGAGCTCAGCTCCACGCAGGTATCTCTTCTCTCCAACTTGGGGTGGTCAGCACTTTGCAGAAGTCACTAGGCAACCTGCATGACATATCAAAGCTCTGTTTTCCCTGACACAAGTCTACAATAAATCTGCATGGAGTCAACGGGGCCTGAGAAGTGACCCCTGCAATACCATGTGGCGAAACATGAAACACTGAAGATCTGACTCAAACACTGTAGAAAAAGGAAGTTCAAAACTAAGATTCTACTTTAACTCTTGCTGATACACATGGGTCTGTACAGTAAGTCAGTGGCCCAAAACTATCATATCATCATGGCTGTGCTCATTTCTGAGACCTAGTTTATTGTTGCAACAGTTAACTTCTAAGCTGCTACTATCAAAATCTTTCAATGCCAAGAACTGAACAAACTCCAGATCCTTTTCTCAAAGATGCCTATATTTTCCATCAGAGGTGAACAATATTTTTCATGTAAAGCTTTTTGTACTTTACCCTTTCTCGGGCTTCATCTTTTTACTTTTTAATAGTGATGTGATGTTAAATAACAAAAATGTTATCGCTAAATTCCCTGTTTTTTTATGAAAAATCATAATAACCTCTGCTGAAGATAGCTCTACATTCCACATCATTGACAAGATAATGGTTTCATTAATGTGCACTTTGGGACCCTACACTTCAGTATCAGTGGAATGGCTCCTCTGGAGTTGCTATGGTCTGTGTCAATGTCTGCTTGGGGAGCTGGGAATCTATGGAAACCAGAACGGCTCTGTGCATCAAGACCTTCTGTTACAAATATTTCACTTACAAGACTGACTAATATTTTTTTTCCAAAGCTATTAGTCCAATACAATTCCTACTCTGGACACAATTATACCAGCTGACAGGAATGATCGTACTATCACTCTTAATTTTTCTTCTTTACTCCTTACAGAATAAGTTATCCTTAGCGTTTTTATAACATTGTAATTGCATCTACAATGAGGAACTGCACTATTCTCACTACAAAAATATAATTAATACAAAACTTCTACAAGACAAGTCCTAACAGCCCTTCTAAGCACTTGAATGCCAGGAATGGAAGCAGTGCATTTTTTTCAGTGCACAGACTGGGAAAGATCATCCAAGCTCTTACCTGAGATGCAATAAACAAGCAAATAAACAATTTCATTTCTGAGCCCTTTTTTTTTGTGTCTGCTATCCATCTTTAAGATGTTATTTTTCAGCAGCAGAGAAAGGCTGTTTGGCTCTGCTTCCCAATCCTGGTTTTAAATGAAGAAGGGCCCACTGCCGAGAAACAGGAGAGCTCTGATATCATGCCTGCTCTATCTGAGGAATCTGCAATGGCTGTTAAATGCTGAGACTCTTGCACAGCACTGAAAATGATCTGGCAGGATAAAAAAGCAGGGCTACAGTGCAGTCAGGACCAAGGAAGTACAGTCAGTTGGGCCTGGCCTTCATCTATGGCACGCATTCCCTTATGGTGTTAAAAATGGTATAAATCCAATGCATGGCAACCTAAACCATCTCCGTAAGACCCATTGCCAGCAACTGTGGTCACCCTCTTATAGTGCAAACCACAAGTGGTCAGCACTTGCTTGCCTGTTGCTGGTAACCAACAGTTTGCTACTGAATTTCTGGGGGTGTTTGCAGCATTTCAAGTGTTCAAACTGGCCATTTTCTCTACTCTCCATCACCTTTCCAGAAAGCCAAATTGTAGAATAACCTAAAGTCTGCCAGAATTTATGCAGAGTTTTCTAATTCGTCCAACACCTCCCAAAATGCCTCACTGAAATGAAAACCTGTTTATAAGAAGAAAAAAAAAAAAGAAATCCAAATGTTGGCAAAAGAAAGTGTGAAAAAAGGGAGGGAGAGAGGAAAGTGGGTGAAGACAAGTTGTCTCTTAAAAAGTACAACCGTTATTCCCTTTTCCTTCCTTTATCCTGTCTTGTGGGCATGTGGGCTAATTAGCACAACTCGTACACGCCTGCCATCGTATTACATAGGATTTATTACACGCAACTCCTTGTTGAGAATTCTGCCTGTGTGGGAAGTAGTGGAATGAAAGAAAAACAATGAAAGTCGCAAGTTTCCAAGTCTAACTTTACTGGGAGCTAGCACCAGCTGTACAAGTCAATGGAAATTAACCTCTCCCCCTACCCCTTGGATATCCAGTAAACTCAGATTTGATCCGGATGTTCTGATTTCCACGCAGCTAAAATGCAATCAAATGCTTGATTTTGGGGGATAGATTCGCTTAAATTGTATTAATTCACAAGGATAAACACAATTAGTAGAGCTCATTAGCTTGCAAAATGTAATTTATTTTCTTGAATATACCCATTTCCTTGGATGAAGAGCTCCATTAGCTTTATTATATTTGCAAAGCTTATATAAAAATCCAAACCATGGCAACAAAGAGAAAATTGTTACTACACAGTCACAGCAGTCACTTTTCCATGTTAAATAAGTTTGGCATTTATTTATATTTAAATGAGAATATCTACCACTATCAAGACCAGGATACGGGGCAAGTATTTATACAGAATATAATTAAAAATAATTCAAGCAACAAATGTGGCCTGAAATTAAAACAGCCCCCATCTTCTTTAACTGAAAGAGGATTCAATGTTCTCCCTCAAAAACCCTGTTTATAATCACTTAATTATCATAACCAGCAATGGTAAAGGGACTCTAGCGGTTTACAGTTTCGTAAGATGGGTCTGTATTCAGGCACGTCTGCTTTGCTTAGTGCTGTGCTTTAATTTCACTGCAATATAAAGGCTAGAGAGTGGAGAAAATGAATACATGGCAAAGTACCTGTCATTACTTGTATCATATCACCGAGGTATTCTACATGCACAATATGAAAGCGGTCGGTGCAATTTTCATACTGTTATCATTTTTGATATTATACAGTCTAAAAGCAGTGACACACAAAAGAAATGCTTTTATCATTTTCAATGTGCGGATGATACTAATTACATCATCTGTCATCATTATACAGCTAAACAAAACTTTTCTTTCATAGAAAACTGCCATTTAGCAAATTAACGGGTAATGACCCATAATACGCATAAGATTGAAATTTGGGAATTACATTCACATTAGTTTGTTTTCTGCTTTCTCCTCAATTTTATTCCCTGATACATCACGAAAAGGGAGAGAGATGGAGAATTTCTCCAGCTACCTAATTTGCCAATAACCCTACCGTCCTTTTGCAAATTGGTGTAGGACCATCTCCGTCCATATCAATGCATAGTTTGGTTCTACTTAATGATACAGACTGTCTGCCAAGCCAGTAAAAGCCAGATGTTAGTATACTGATGCACAAAAACCTGTCACTGGGGCCAGATTTTCAGAATTAGACATGAAACAGTAAGCCTACATCTGCTTGCAAATAACAGATGGATGCCTGGAAACCAGGTACTGGAACAGGTGTTGCCCCCTGAAGCCTCACTGGCTCACATAAGACAATGGCATGCAGGAGGCACCTGAGATGTTCCAACAAGGAACACAAAAATGGTACTCAGGTGTGAAAGGCCAGGTAGGGTAAAGACCCCTCCAAGGGCCCTCCTGCTGCCTGGACATTATTTTGTGCCTGGTGTAATGTTGCAATGGGCTGTATAGTAGGAAATGTTCAGGTGCCACTACTGTAAGAGAGATCTGCGAGGATTTCAAGAGGCACAAACCATTGTGGATGAGCCCTTAGCTCAAACTCCCAAGCTTTTGGGAAAGAAGAATAAAAAGACTTCATTTTTCACTGTATCTGATGATATGTTCCTCAACATAGAGACAGAAATAAAATGTAGGATAGCAGGTGGAAAATATTACAGATTTCAGGTGCGATGTACTTACTAATAAGACAATGTAGCAAAAACATCTAAATCCAGAAAAGCAAATTTTAGCCAGATCTTTGCCCACTCTGAACTTCTGTGATCCTGATCAGCTGCTTCCTTTCATTGTGCACTGATTAAAACGTGAGAAAAATGGAAAGGGAAATTCCAGGGTGAATTCCAGGGTGAATAAAAATAATGGCAAAGACCAGTGAATTTGCTATGAACTGGACATGCCAGTGGAAGTTCAGTCAACAGTAGGTGCTTCAGATACCCAGTAAGAGCAATTGAGCATTTGGCCTTTAATTCCCATTGTCCATGTCAGGATGTTGAAGACTTTTCTCTTACCCATAAAATGATTTCATGACTTAGGTGAAATTCTGAACTGAATGTATCTGTAAAGTAAGAAAGACTTCTCAGTTCCAATTTATCATTGTTAAAGTGGATTAAAGGATTTTTTATTAGTAACATTTAGAGCTCACTTGTTCATGTACCTGGAGACTTCTACCAGAGGAAACCTTCCCAGCAGACAGTCTGGCCAAATCAAAAGCTGAAAATGAGCGTGTGATAAGCACATTACACAGGCTGATGAGTATCATGATGAGCTGGGAATTAGTGAGGAAACCTTTGAGAAAAGACCAACTGCTGGTGGAAACAGCGTACATGGCACAAGTTTTCCAAGCCACTGCTGAACCAAAAGCTCAAGCACCCAGCGAGACACCACACTACTGCAAGTGATGTCTCCTGAATGAGGCATATAAGCCTCCCTCTTAACAGGCCTTAATATATTAAATAGTACATGATAGCATTGGAAATTAGGTGAGATAACAGCATAAGTTGCAGTTTAACAAACCATGTATTAAAACTATTGACAATATGTGCCCAAATTATCTTTAACTAATGAAAATGATGTCTGGGAAAATACTGGATGTATGATATTCTGAAGCAGCTTTCCATGGGCAGATAAGGAGAGCCAGCTTGCTCACAAACAGGCACTAGATGTGTTTGCTTACTCCATCTAGATCAACGTGTTTTAGTGTTACTAGGCAAATATTGCATTAATTTTAGGTAATTTTAAACCAATAATATCAAAGTACCTTCTCAATACTACCACTGTAAAATATTACAAGGGTTATGCTTCATTATATAATACTTCTGACAGTGAAGCTGTGTTTGCCCTGACCATCTGCTGGGATTCTTGACCCTATTCTTGAAATTTAGAATGGGATTCAGGTTATGATAAGATGTTTAAATTCAAGTGCATTCAAGTCGGTTAGGTGCATAAGCTCATGTATCTATGAAATGCTGATCAGTGTGGTCAATGAAGCCAAGAGTGATTCAGCTGGACAGTCACCGAAGCTTAACGCAGTTGCTGACATGTTCTAGGATAGCCAAGACACCTACAAATGGCCAGCACCTCTGTAAGAGCTGTGCCCTGCCAGTACCAAGAAACCACATAGGATGTACTATGGCCCTAGGAGAAACATAGCCCTAGGTGCTGATGTTTAAACAACAGAGTGACATGCTTACATTGTAAATTTAGGTAAGTCAGGGAAGAAAGGTTACCTAACAGACTTGACTACTGGTTAGAATTCTTTAAAATATGACTTCAGTTTTGAACAGAAATTGTTTTTCTATAATCTATCATTTCTATCATTTACTAACCACATAATAACATTCAAAGATGTCATCATGTCTCTTTCTTTCTGTGATGTCTTCTTTGCATACTCTGTTGTGCATTTATCATTTTAAGAAAAGTCTCTTCATCTGTTTTTCGGAGGCAGGTTAAAGGCAGGTTTCTTGAACTCTTCTGGTTCTGAGTTCATGGATTATGGACAACTACCAACTCAGTCAAACATTATTGCATTTTATTCCTTCCAAACTTGAAATATTAACTTCAGCATCTTGGTGTAGTTAATTAAAATTTAGATACACACTGCATAATTATAAATTATATCCTTAAAAACACCTCTCTCATTTCATTTGGATGCAACATGGCCACCCCTTTTTCTGTCACAAACATGCAGTGTGATCCCACTCTACTCCAGGGCTGGCTGCCTCCCACTGCACTGTGAAGCTTTCTTAAAAATCCAACATTGCTCTGAGTGTGTTCAAAGGTGTAGGAACCAGCCAATGTTAATAACTCAGTAATCACAAAAGGACTTTTTATTTTTGAAATGGAGTCCTTCCCTTAATTATCTATTGAAAGATATTTTGATATTTACAATTTGTCTTCTAAATAGGTTGCCATATTATTTCCAGACATTTGTAGAGAATTTCAGTATATAGTCCTTCTCTAGTTTCTTTAAAACACAAACAGAAGACAGTCTGAGGAAATATCAAATCTGCCTGAAATACTGAATCTAGCACTCCAACACCTCAAAATCTGGACAAAAAAAATAAAGCTAATATAATTTCCTGGATTTACTAAAATTCTTGATTGAGTTTACTCTTAAAGTCAGGAATTGTTCTCAGTACCACTTTGTCTCCATGAAAGCGAATTAAAGCATCCTTGACTACTAAGACCTAGATTCACTGCACATGGCTTGCCTATAAGATAGTTTTAAGAGAAAGATGAAGAAAAGTAAAAAGTAAAGTAATGATAGCTCATGTAAAGTCATCAGGGGTACTTCCACGCAAAGGCTGTGGAACTCATTCAAGTTCTCACTTGAGAGAAAATCTTATTGGCGTTAGGCTTTAACAGATTGACTGTTCTTGTAATGTACTCAATTTCTACTCATGAGCAGGTTTGTCTGTCCTTGAATAGCTGATCCTTGGGCAGGATGTCAAATTTGCTTTCACAATTCTAGCATGTAAAACACATGAAGAACTGTTATTCTGGAGCTGAAGGAACACGAGCCTTGCTACATTTATGCAGTCAAAGAGTGATTCCTATATTTCTTCAGAGTGCAAGGATTCTCTACATACTGATGGTAAAATATTTGCATCTGTCTAAACTTGAAATCACTTGACTGATTCCTGCTGGAGGCACCTACTATCCTTCTAGTAAAAGTTATTCTGAAACGTTCCTGGAGTGCTCTTCTATTTGGATGCTCAATATGGCTTCCGAATCAGAGTCCTAATCATCCCACAGAAGTATTAAAAAAAAAACCCTCAGAGAAATGTGCTGTTCATAAAACAGCACAGTCTGGCCATCATAAGAGTATATCTAGTAGAAAAACATAACCAAATTCAGCCATTTAGAAAATTCACATCTGTAACAAAATCTGCACAGCATTTAGGAAAAGACAAAGAGCAGAATCACCATTTCCTAGGTTGCAAGCAATAAGAATCTACCAGCACTGCTCCTCCATCTGTTTTCCACAGGATGGTAGTGTTTTGTGCAAAATGATCCTTGTTTTAAAGAGCATCCACAGCTTGTGGATGCAAGGAACATTTCCCTCTTGATTTCCCATAGAAAAGGCCATGCAGAAGAGCTGGACTTGGTGTTGGATTTGGATCCTCTACAAATCAGTCAGACTGAACAGGAGTGTCAGTCCACATTTCTACTAGGAAGTATTCCATTTTAGCCAAATTTGTCTTTTTTTCATGTATTCTCCCTCATCCTCACCTAAATCAATGTGCAGATTGATAGACAAAAACCATTTTGTCTTCCTCTGAAACATCAGAGGAATCCTAAATAAAAGCATAATGTTCTCTTTAATCCTACATTTTTTTTTGATGTTGCAATGCCACTGAGCATTGTGCAGAATACAGCATACAAAGTCTTCAGGGAAACCCTCCAATCTTCTTGGAAAGTACTACACAGTTGATCAAGTATCTTATAATTGGTCTAGTCTAATGCCTCTGACTTAATTGTCTGCACACATGGGTGTATGTAAATGTTACTGTCTATACTCCCTGTCAAACACTTATTTTGAACCTCCTGATTTTATCAGCAGCCCAAGAATTTTTCCACTATAGTACTAGGAATGTACAACATTACATGCTGTAATCTTCTGAATTTAATATGACAAAATTTCACTTTTACTTGCACATCTAGATGATGGAAGTTTTGCCGATGAGTAATAATTCCTGCAAGCTTATGTTTCTCCTTCCTTTCTCATGATTTCATGACCTGATGATATAATACTTTCCAGTACATGTTTTGTGGGATTCAAACGTAATAATTTGTAAATAGAATCATAAAGGTTGGAAAAGACCTCTACGATCATCATATCCAACCATCAACACAACATCATCATGTCTACTAAACCATGTTCCAAAGTGCCACATCTACACGTCTTTTGAACACCTCCAGGGATGGTGAATCAACTTTCCTGGGCCACCTATTCCAATGCTTCATCACTCTTTCAGTAACGAAATTTTGCCATTAGGCAAATCTAAATCTAAACCTAAACCTAAATCTAAATCTAAATCCAATCTAAACCTCCTCTGGCACAACTTGAGGCCATTTCCTGTTGCTAGCTATTTTGGAGAGGTAACTCCTTTCAGGTAAAGTTATAGAGAGCAATAAGGTCTCCCCTCAGTCTCCTCTTCTCCAGACTAAACAACCCCAGTTACTTCAGCTGCTCCTTGTAGGACTTGGGTCTCCACCCCCTTCACCAGCTTTGGTGCCCTTCTCTGGACACACTCCAGCAACTCAATGTCCTTCTTGTAGCAAGGAGTCCAAAACTGAACACAGTATTTGAGGCCTCAGCAGTGCCAGGTAAAGGGGCACTATCACTTTCCTGCTTCTGCTGGCCACACTATTTCTGATACAAGCCAGGATGCCACTGGCCTTCTTGGCCACCTGAGCACACTTCTGGCTCATGTTTATCTGGCTGTTGACGAACATCCTCAGATCCTTTTCTGCTGGGTAGCTTTCCAGACACACTTCCCCAAGCCTGTATCAGCGCATGGGGTTGTTGTGCCCCAAGTGCAAGACCTGGCACTTGGCCTTATTAAATAATAAATAATAATATTAAAATGGAACTATATACTATATATATATACTATATATACCATACCTTGGTTACCCTTACTTGGTAAAACCAGAAACAATATATGCACAACACAAAACAGACTGAATGCAAGAAGCTTCACCATCCTACTGGTCGGAAAGAATTTAGCAGTATAGCTTTCTGACAATACACAGGAATACAACATACAGAAACAAGTATGTCCATTGCTCAGAAGAATTTCTTGCATGGATCATTCAGTTTGTTGACCAAATTATTTCCTACTTAAACAATGAGAGAAAAACTAAAGAAAAGAAAGCATTACCACAAATGCTTGTGAACTTACAAAACACAAATCATTCCTTTCCTCATAGTATCTACCCAGTAAACATAGAAGACATCTGAAACAAGCAGATTTGTGGGATTTTACATCAAAATTAGTTTCCTGACAGCTATTCTTGCTTTTCCTTCAAAGTCCCTGTACCATTAGTCTTACAAAATACGCACATCAGATATTTAAAGATAAACAGTTGATTTTTAAAAAAAGTTATGTTCATAAAAGCATTTTGAAGATGCAGTGTCTTATGCAATCCCACGTTATTATTATTATTATTATTATTGACTGCAGCTCGAAGCCCAGCCTCACTGTGGGACAGCGGAGCTTATCATCAGCAATCTCAAGGCACAGCAGGGTAAGAAAAGTCACTATTTGGAAATGTTTATATTTCACAAATCTGTTTAGATGTTTTTAATCTAACATGGGACAGAATCATTCTTGTTCTGAATGCACTGAGACAGAAATGATTCCTCTTCATTCAGAGTTCAGGCAGTGCTCCAGAGAGGACTGCTGACTTTCTTGTAGGGAAACCAAAAACCATTTGCAATTTAATAAATTCACTTGTCTGAAGATCTCTGGAGATCACAGACTAGCCCATCTTGAGAACATTTAAGTATACACACAAACTCACAGAGTGGCTCCTGATGGACCCAGACTGTTCAGTGAAATTGTGAAGAGCGTTAAGTCCCCACTCTCTGCAGACTCTCTGTAGTAGCTATAACTTGACTGTCCATTTTTGAAGTCATAACAGCAAGAGAAGTAGTATTATCCTGCTGTGAGGAGGACAAACTCTTAGTATGAAATTTGAGGAAAGACCAAACTTCTGGAAAGAAACGAACATTCAGGAAAGGTAGCTCTAAGGTGGCTCCAGGCATATGAGAAAAAACATGAAAGGGAACAGGCATTTTCTGTTGCATCCAAAGGGTTGTATACAGACAAGGGTTGAATCCAAACATGTGTCAAGAATTGAACAAGACAGAGAACCAAAGGCAGACAAGGTCGGAGAAATCAGAAATTAAATATAAGGAGTTCTAAAAGGAGAACAGAGACTCTGCATGTGTTTTGGACAACTAATAACTTTCAGACCATCCAAATGCAGTTCCAGCTCTCTGCAAGGGGTTTTTGGAACAGCATTTGGAAGGATGGACAGGTAGCCTGCCTGGAAATTTGAGCTGTATTCAAAAAGAGTTGCCACTTATTTACTTTGTGCCAAAAGGGAGCCTAGACTTTGGTGATAATCCAGCCTCTGAGAAATTTTGCACTTAATGTTGAATATAGTGTTGTGTGGATGGGACAGAAAATAGTAATTCAACAAAACTCTACCACCTCTCAGACTTATTTTGAATGCATTTAGCAGCTGCTGCCATGAACAAAAGCATATCTGTCAAGAAACCATGTTCTAAGCTTACAATGTCTTAGATTTCAGGGTAGGAAGAAACTCAAGACATCTTCAAATGTATCACTGTCTAATTACCTAAGGGGATCTGCAAGTGATGACATACTATCACATAACAGAGTAAAATCAAAGTTCTTAAGCTCTATGCTTTCAACAACAGATGAACTACAGCTGCAAAACTGATGTTTACTTGAAAAAAATACCCAGGTATAAAAAAACCCTAGCATGGAGCAGATGACTCTTAAGAGTGCTTTCAGAGAGTTTTAACATACTTTAACAATCCTACACTTCTATTTTACAATACCCCTCATAAAATATTGGTAGTGGCAAGAGGCTCCTGCTCCAGTTGAAACTTGGAAACCTCAAGTCACTGAGAGCTGTCAATCAAAAGAGAATTCAATGACCTTCTTTATGCTACACATTTAGCAAGGCAATGTTCTAGGTCTAGTACAAGTCTTCTTTGACTCTTTAGTGCACTAAAGCACTGTCTAACAAGACCTGACGAATAGTGGCATTAAAAGATAGGGCAGAAATTACTGAAAATACTCCACCTGGAATGCAAAAAGGTGAAATGTATTTCAGTCTCGCTCAAGTGATGGCTTAGATACCCTCATGAACTTTGGAATTCCATTAATGTTATTCTGAAACACAGGAGGTTGTCTCTGAATGTAAGGAAACACGTTCTTACTGTGAGTCTGACTGAGCACCTGCCCAGAGAGGCTGTTGAGTCTCCACCCTTGGTGAACTTCAGAAGTCATCTGGACATGGTTCTGGGCAAACAGCTCCAGGTGGCCCTGCTTGAGCAGGGAGGATGGGCCACAAAACCGCTAGAGGTCCCTTCAACCACTTCAACTTCAACCACTCCATGATCCTGTGAACTCTATGCATCATTACCAACTTGAGCTTACAAAAAATTACTAGTCATCTGTATCTTGGTACCATTTAGGCTGCCCCATAATATCAAGACTATCTTAAGCAAAACAGAGTACAAAGGAGGTACAGTGCTAACAGACCTCCATGCTTACCTAACCCTCCTACAAGAAACAGGAGGTAGAAGGCATTATCATTTCTATTGTAGACTTACTTGCCCACAACTATATGCATATATATTCATATATAAATGTATATATTTGTACACATGCACAAAAATTCTATGTATAATTTTATATCTATAATTTTATATAATCTATTTATCTACCTACCTACCTATATCTATGGATACAAAAATAAGGGAGATTTTCCTGAGGTTACACAGGCCACATATTCTGGTGTAAGGCAGAGAACTGAAACCAGGCTTTCTAGAGCCTTCATCACACAATATCCTTTAATTAACTTAATTAGAATTCCAAATGCTAGTTTGCATTTTGAATTTAAACACCTCTTCCACCGCAGCATTCATGTCTAGAACCAGGCACACCCACAGAACTGCAGGTCAAGCTGAAGTCCCTTCGAAAATTCAGCCTCTTCTCGAGAAAAAGTTGATGGTTATTGACAAAATGTTGTAGTCTACCTTGTTACTACTCATGATTAATGAAAGTAAATATTGTCTGAGGTCTAATGAGAATTCCAACGGAATAAAGTCAAGTGTGAAAAGTGCAATCAATAAGTGATGATGCAACAGTATTCATTTGTAGTTCTGTTATTGTTTAGTTCATGATATTTGGTGATGCTTGAAAATGAAGTATCAAGAAATTAGTGTTACAAGGATTAACATTCAGATGCTATTTCTGATATTAAGTTTCTACACTTATTACATTCCGAACACTAATTAGCATCTGATTTCTTTTCCACTAGTTAAGGACTGCAAACCAAAAGATTATAGAAAATACTATGGAACAAACATGAATATTACCCATGAACATCCACAAATTAAACCCCATAATGTCCATAGCTAATTTACACTGAAGAAGAAAATACTGTAATGAAGAATTGTTATTTTCATTTTTTGTGTTAGCGACTATGCTCCCAAGTATATCAAAGTGTATGTCTTTTCAAATCTACAACAATCTCAGAGTCCAAGCTGGAATATTTATGTCTTACATTTGGCAGGGCTATTCACCAAGGGTTCAATTTTGGATTTACTACAAGTCTTGGATATAAAGAAGCATATTGCCCTATGAAATAGTCAAAGACTAAATCTCAGTTACATAGTCATTTCTGCAAGGAAACCAATCTCTTCTAGTCCTTCATCAAGCTGATTAATTTCTCTCCATTTGGGCTCAACTGGATTGGCAGGCACACAGACACTGGTTTCTGTCACTGTGCCATGGCATGGGATACCCGTATCTTGTGTCAGAAACTGAAGTGATGATTTCTGTCCCTCTCTCTTCTCTGCAGGCATGTTGTGCAAGCAACAACTTGTGCTGGCACATCAAGTGACCTGAAGATACTGAAATTACGTTTGAATATTATTTGCAACTCTGTATTGTCCGAAGAAGCCACATAAAAAAGTGGCTATGCAAACTTCAATGGTTCTTCACTTAATATGTTCACAATGAACACCTTCATGGTTCTGAATATTCTGCTTTATTAATTCCCCTGGCACTTAATCTTTAGATGACAGAGCAAGACTTAGGACATGGATAGAAAACAAGGGCTGTTTCTGTTCTAAAATACTAGGTTACGTGTCTGTGTTAGTGACATAGCTTTGGAAGTCAGCTAGGAGTATTTGGCAAAAATCTTATCCAAAGGGCAATTATAGGCTAAATCAGATACTCCTCAAAACTTCTGTTGATTGTGTATGGTAAAAGATCCCATGCATTTCATAAGGAAGCTCTACAGTTTGCTAAAAGCAGTAATTACTTTGAAACATTATTTATGTCTCTCATAATGTGACTGCTTTACAAATTCACTAAGTAAATGGATCATGTAGCTAAACTTAACATTCATATTTAACATATTACAGAAGCAATAAAAATTGCCTTCACAGAATATAACCCATTCAGACCAAGAAAATTCTCTAATCCATGCAAAAATTATTCCCTTACAAGTAGTTTCAATGGACTTAGGTGGGAATTAGCTGTGACTGTAATGAGAATGATATATCTGTTTTATATCACGATTCTTATCAAAATGTATTTTTTGCAGAGTCACAGAAATGACTTGACTCTTTCAGTCATGTAAGTGAGATCGCTTGACCTATTGCAAATGAGATGGCATACTAGCAGTGCCTTTAACTTTTCGGCAACTTATTTGTTTACTTTTGTTTATAAGCAGTTATGTAAGAAACCTAGTTCGGTGTAAATATAGTGCAATGTGGCCCCAACATGTACACCACCAAATGAAAGGTAATTACTGGAAATAAAACATGATGTTTCAAATCAGCTCCCTAATAAAGTCTAAAAATGTAAGAAAACCTATCACATTAACCAGCAAGAACTGCTCTTTCACTTAAGGAATAGCTGGGTAATTATTCAAACTTGTACAAGACTGGATTGTCAAGTGAAATAATAATACAGAGTATCTCAGGATAATGAGATAGATCTTAAGGCCATTAGTGGTGGCTCTTATTATAATACTGGCCAAGGTTTCCCCAAGTAAGAGAGAGAATATTTAAATGAAATAGAGAACTAGTTTGAACTTGTATATTTGAAGAGCTCAGTACTGTCTTATAGTTTCTGTTCCTTCCTGGAGAAAAAAAAGGGGCCTATCATATAAGACTGTGAAACCAGTCAGGCTTTAGAGACTGAAATCCCTGAAGGAAGAAATTAAAACAAAATATAATTTGAAAATGGAGCCACATTGAAATCCACAGAGTTTATATTAAGAATCTTAACCTTGTGAGGTTTCAAGGTCTGATTAGACACTCAGGTGTCTCCCTTTTCCAGATTTTTTTCTCTCTTAAAGACCATTTGAAACTATAAAACCCAACATACATCTTCCCTGACTTTAGGTTTGACAAGAAGAACTATAGCTTTAGATCTAAGGGCTTTTAAGATTGGAAATAGAGGAAGAGATTACTTCTTCTCTATAAAATAAGTCCTGTTTATGAGACCTATTTGTATATGCATGATTTGTTATCTCACATTTGTTTGTTTTTAACGACTACAGGAACAGGAATAACTCAATAGTTGATGGTCATAGAGAAGCTAGGTAATCCCTGGGAAAACAGTTGCCTAGCTTGCAGTTGATAACGTGCAGTATGGCTAATGTGTCAGCAGTTGTCATGGATTAGAAATACTGCTTGTTTTAATACTCTCCTTATGAGCCTCTCCTAGGAACAAAGGTTTCCAAATACCAGAGCAGCGCTAGGTCTGGCATGCCTGGCATACTCTAGCAAGGAAATCTCCTCACCTTAATGAGTACCTCTTCATCTGACTGCACTCAGTGGTGCTCAGACAATTAGACTAGACTAGGGCTTACAGTAGTTTAAGCAAGAATGCTGATTAGGACTTTGCAAATCAAATATTAAAAGACTGATTAAATATTTTACAATATTTTTACTTAGCCTCTGATTTGAAGTTTACTTCAGCTGCTAGCCAGAGATATGCTGAAGGTTAATTGACGGAGGAAGAGTAAATAACAGCTGACACTACTGGCCCTAAGTATGCAAGGCATTTAAGAGTATTCCTAACCTCAAGTGTACAGCCACTGACGTGCTCATTTGTCTCACTAGGTTAGTGTCACTAGGGCTCAGATATGTGATCAAATTACCACAGTGAAAGTGGTTTAAGCTTATGTGTTTTTCCTTGTATTGTATATTTGCACGTCTCCAATGACACCAAGTAATCCTTTACATTCTGTTAATTTGATCATGTTTCCGAGTATGCAGAGCAGTAAATTGGGATAGGTGGCTATGAAAAGTGGAAATGATACATTTTAGAAGACAAACAGCCTCCATACAGAGAAGAGACATCCAGTAAAACCACTACAGCTCAGTTTCCCTGGATTAGAGTATAAATCTCTTCCCTTTCTCCTACAAACCCAAGGGTTTGCAACTTAGAAACCTAACCTGACAACTTGCTTCCTTATAAAGTAAACCTTGGTGATTTTTTGGCTAACAAACTGGGTTGGTATCACTTAAAGACCACCTAGATCCTAAAGAAAAATTTAGAAGCTCAATATTCAGCAAGTGTTCTCACCATATTTCGGTTGTGGAGCTGAAAATTATAAAGCAGTCTGAATATTTAACGCTAGAAAAGCACTGCTGAGCTTGTGCCTGAACTCCTATTCAAGAGATGTTTGGTAAGGATTTGCACATACCAAAGTACAATTTACGTAATGAGCAGGAAGAGTTATTGGACTAATCATTTTTAATAGAGATTCCTTGTCTTTAATACAGAGCTACACAACAGAACTTAATAGCTTGTGGCAAGTAAATAATTTACACGTGGATTGTGTCTGAATACAAATGTATATATAAAATATCACAGAATTAATGAAGCCTTTGGGGTGTTTTTTTTTAAATCAATTTAATTGATTTTGCTGATAGGTCTGCATTTGTATTTCTGTATGCTACATTTCGCTTTACCTGCACATGTGGCACAGCCATGATTTTATGGGAGGCAGGGAAAACTCTGAAAATGAAATTAGAAGCTAAGTACATAGTATGTAGGTATTTTTGAAGTGTTTAGTGTAAGGCACTCGGAAACAACACTCCAACATGATCCAATGCTGTGGCTGATTTAGAAACTACTTATCAGAAAAGGTCAGTCTCTCAAGAACGCTCATGACTATTCAGGGTGTTTTGCAGCATTTGAGCCCAATGAAGCTAGTAATTAAGAGTTTTCCCCTTAACGTTGAACATTTTTGGCTGTTCAGCTTCAGTCAGCAGGTTACCTGCATTTAGCTTGGGTTCCTACTAGAGGGGTGGGAAAAGACCATGGTTGAAGGAGGAGTTTAGGGTCGTGACTAATGCACAACTGAAGCCAGAAGGGAAGTGGTTGGATGGAAATATGAGTGTGTGCTTTCAAAAGGAGAGAGGCACGGGATGATGGTTGCTCTACCATTGGGAGCATCTGCTTATTTGATGGACCCAAAAGTTGGTTTTCACTACAAAAATACACCCGTAGCTTGTCCTCTTTCTTTCTAACAAACTGCTTTTTGTTGTCATTAACTCACAAAAGCTATGCACTAAAGAAAAGCATGAAGACAGATGGAGTCGGGCCAGCGGGCCTGAAGAGAGTGGCGGGGAGGCTTGGGGGCCGCCACTGTCCTCAGCCCCCCCGCCCACTCCCGCCTGCGCCCCCCGTGGGACCAAGCCAGCTCGCCTTACCTTTGGGGTGCCAGGGGTCTGTGAACTCGTACTTCCCCATGCCGATTGTCCGCAGCATCTGCACCCCATTGGTGTTGTCTGGACCACCTGCCGCGTTGGGGGGCAGCGGGGCGGCCGCCTGCCCGTTGGTGGCAGGCACGCTGCTTGGCAGGGCGGCTGAGGGCAGGGATGGCGGCGGCGGAGGCAGCATGGGGCACGCCAGGTGGCCATTGCCCACTGCTCCAGGGCCCGGGTGGGCTACTGGGCCAACGCCGCTCATGGAGGACATGCTGAGGGGCTGGCTGTTGGTGTACAAGGGCTGGCTCTGGAGGTTGACCACCATGTTGCTGAGGGGCTGTGAAGGCTGTGGCTGGAGCTGGTAGTGGGCCGGCATCAGTGGGAGCTGCGGCGTGACGTGTGGAGGGAGGGAGGGTGTGACGCCGATGACGGGAGCCTGGACGTTGGCGGCCGGGCTGAAGGTGGGTGGTTGCGTCATTCCATAGGAGTGCGTGATGAGGGCGGGCTGGCTGCCTGCCGCCACTGTGGTGACCCAGGGCGCCGCACCTGCGCATGAAAGGAGGCCAGAAATGGCAGTGGGCTCGGCATGGGGGAGATCAGAATAGAAATTACCCTCCCTGCCTCCCCTTCCTGCACCCACATCTGCTACTGAACCAAACCGACGCACTCTTCTCCTTCATGGTATCTAAAGTGGTTCAGGGTTTGGAACCGCTCCCAACCAGTAAGTGCATAAAATTGCTACAGCAACGTGAGTGCAATTGTTCAAATACTCATCAGGTGACATGCGGCATGTTTGCAGTTTTATGTATTTTGTGCTTTATGCAGCTTAAGCGCACGCTTCCAAGAAAATTAACCTCTTTCCCCACCGCGCTTTCATGACTCCCTGACAAACACTCTGTGTATAATAATGGTGCTCCAGCCACTACAAAGACATTGTAATTAGGCGTCTGGCATAGAAGCACAATGTATGATATGTGTCTGGAAGCTGGAAATCATTTCAGGTAGCTCTGGACATAAAAGAGGTCTTAAAGTATTACAGAGTGCCTTTTCCTCTAGTGAAGGGAGAGAAGAAATAAAAAAAAAAAGCACTCTAATGAACTTGCAGGCATCTTAATACATTTATATTAGACCCAGCACAGAAGAAACTTGATGGGTCTTTACAATGAGCAAAAAATGCTGCTAAAGAATAAAGAAAGGGCTCACAATGAAGTCTAATTTACAGAGGTAAATGGAGATACCGCATTGAATTTGCTTTGAATGATTTTCCCTTGTAGAATTACAAATAAGATTAGAAACATACCTGGGTTTTCATTCTCCCTCATCTGTTTAGACGGAGGCTCATCAGTGTCCCAGGGCGTGGACTGATTGATGGGTGTCTGTCCCCACCTGACGCTTGTTGCAAGTCCTTGAGGCTGATTTTCAGTCTTGGAAATGCAAGGCGTCTACCAGAGAGAGAGAAAAATATGGAATAAAAAATGTTTAGACTATTGGGAATAATTACTGCTCCTCATAGCTAGTAGCTTGCTTGTTTGTTTGTTTGTTTGTTATAGTCCAAGAGGATATCCTAAAATCTTTAAATATTATTCTCCTCCAGGCTTGCATGACATGTCTGTATGGAAAACACAATATATTTGAAAAAAAATACTTCAATAGATTTAATAGATCCACCTTTAAAAAAAATCCACAACAAACTAGAATTTTCAGAAATAATTTGCTTCTTTTGCCTTGAAAAAAAACAAAACCCACCACATATGGTAATAACCATTCAGTCATAGCTTACATAAAATGCAACAATTCTGTTTGCTCAGACTCTTCCAAAAATGGTGAGTTTTGTTTAGCAGAAGGCAGAACAAGAGAGACTTATTTACAACCACAGGACAAATTACTGTAGAACAGTAAAGAGAAGTCTTAGTATTTACTGTCTGTCAACCCTTAAAATTGAATGCCAATAAAAAAAAGCAGCATAATAGTCATTGGCCGCTAAAGTGGGTATGTTGGCAGTTCTTCAGAGATGTTAAAATAACTGTAAAGTAGAGGAAGTATTGGGGTTGACTAATCATCAAAGGGGATATGATCTGAAAGAGATTTCTTGATAAAGAAACTGTCACATGAATTTAAAGGCTAAGCCAGCCCCCCCTGCAGCTTCAGATGTTGTTCCCAAACAACCATGCCTCTGCTCAGAAAAGGCCTGTAGAAAACAAGGCTGCTCCAACAGGTCTTGTTTATTTAACTCAGCAGCGTATTTCATTGCTGGAAGATTAAAAGTTTTTTTGTTTTGTTTTTACTGGTGTCAGAACCTCTACACCAAGAAAACGGAACCAGCTGCCTATTGCTGAATGAGTATTGAGGACTGAAGCCATAAAGAACAGGAGACCAGTCTGAGCAACTGCTTGTTTGCCTTACATCTGGGAAGTAATTTAGCTCTGAGATGGAGGCACAACGGCTCCATAAATGCCCTGAGTCACGTAGTACCAATGAAATCTCGGTCAACACCAGCAGCCTTTTTTCCCATCGCCAGTACCTCAGTCACCCCATGAAAAGAAGTCATTATCAAACCCGTTTATGCCCTCTACAAATACATGCACACCTTCCCAAGCCCATCAGTCATTTCTCAGCTCTTTAAATCCACTGGAGGTGCCTGAGTTCAGTGGCTTCTTTCTGCCCTCCCTACGGCCCCACTGACTCCGCTAGCTCTTTTACCCTGCTCAAAGGGCTCCTTCATGCAAATGCCTCTGACATCTATCACCCACTCCCTTTTCCACCTAAGCTTTATCCTCCTTGGGCTCTGGGAGTCAAGAGTCCTGGGGGTAGATCTTGATGGAGGGTAGGGTTTTTGCTATGTTGCTCTCTTTGCTCTCAAAAGCCACAATGGAAATATTTTCCCCACCAGAAATGCTATATTTTATTAGAAGCAGATGGTCACAGGGAAATATGATTCTTAATGTCTTATTTTGTATGGAATCTGGATGTGAGAATTTTCAGCTTGTATCCAAATAATTTTTTCTTTTTTTTTAAAGATGCAGCAGTTTATCTTTTTTATTTTCAAACTTCAACCTTTCCATTTTTGTTTCTATTCTACTGGCAGTGAGGACAATGATATCCAAGTCTTATTCACATTTCCTTCTACCTCCTCCATTTGAATTTTCTTAACTTTTCAAACGTTCTGCCATTTTTGCAATTAAAATAAAAATGAGGCAGGAAAGGCAAAAAGAGAGGACACGCAGACAAGCAAGAGCTTTAAGATTGCTTCTGTTGTACTCAAGGCAAAGAAAGGGCAAGAAGGGAAGAAAAAAATCTCAGTTTTGAAAGCTTTCTTTTTATAAACTGCTCTGAGAAAAGGCCTAATCTGAATACCCCTACCTTTTACATTTTACAAGGTCTTTGGCACAAGAGGGTATAACACTGTTGGTGGTTTACTAGTTCATGTTAGCAATATCCCTTTGGATCTAGCTAAACTGTTTAACGGTGGCCAAAGCACTCTGCAGTAGATAAAGGGGAAAAAAAGCACCAACAGCATTCTCTGCCTATAAATCAGGTAAGATACTTCCCCCAGAACAATTATTATTTATCCCAAAACAAAGCTTTAGAAAACTGCAAATGCAATATAGAGAAGTGGGCATTTTTATGAAACATCAAAGATGGACAGGAGTATTCAAGATTCAAATCGTGCCACCCAAGTTCCACATATGGCATCTGTGTTGCATTTCTTTGTTGTATGAACTAGGTCTTGTAACTGGGTTTGAAATACATCTCATTATTGTGTGGCACTGTCGTGATGTGCAGCATTTTGTGTAATTTTGTTGTATCTCCAAGCTACTTTAAAATAGTGTCGATCTATATAAAGAAAAAAATTCCTGTACCTTAAATAATACAGAACCACACAAATGCTATAATTTTAAAAGAACCCATATGTTCTGTACAGAACGGGTAAGAAAGGGAGTACGTGACACAGCTCTCCTAAATCCTACAAAAATCCCATTGCCTATATTGCAACGGGAAGCTTGAACTCTAAAAAACTAGAGCACCAGATCAGACACATTTGAAACTGGTGGAGTTTGCAACCTGAATCTAAAACTGAATTCCAGACTTTGAGCATTCATAAAGGGGAAAGAGGTTTGCAAGTTTACTGTCAATCAATTGTACTCTTCCACTTCCAAAAAATGCTATTTTTTCCCATTTTTTTTCACTAATATCTCACAACCCCTGCTTCTTAGAAGCTCAGTGGATTTAAATGCAGCACATTGCTTTCAAACCGTACTCCTGAGCTAGCCTTTATTTGATCAGAAAGAGCTAGAGTTTAGTTGGTGTGAAATCAAAACACATGTTCATGAAACACAGTTAAGACAATAATGGTGGTGGAAACAGAAAAACAGCTTATTGAACCTTTTTTTTTATATATATAAACTTCTGGTCTGTGATGTAATTTATCTTAATACATGAAAGGTTAAACTACAAGTGTTACATGTCTCTGATGCAATTACAGCAGTTACCAATTTGTGTATCTGGAAAGCAAAATTATTTCCAATGCTACCAAACAGAGGAACTTTCTGCCCATGCACTCAGGCACATGGCAGCACTCTATTTGCTTTTAATGTACAACAGAAATGACCAAAAAATGGTCTGCATTATGCTAGTTGTGCAGGTGGAAGAGATGTGTTCCATTAGTGATTCACAGACTTCACAGAAACTAATTGTACGATGTTACACTTTTATCTTTAGCTTTCATGTCAGATGCTTGTTTGAATTAAACACGAAACATATGAAAAAAGAAAATGCATTACAAAATCTGCTGGGTATACATTTTAAGATGTCTATTTACATGAAAAGACAAGGTTTCTAAAAGGTGCCTGGCTAGTCACCAGCAGCAGCATTGGCTATTTAATTGCCTGAAACTCATGGCAGAGCAAAAAGATTACTAAAGCAATCATCATCATATTTGTAGAACCTCTAAAATGCTCAGTCTGTGTTCTTTGTCACAGAGAGTACCCCAAATTCAAATCTGAGTGTTTTTTTCCTCTTTTGTTTGAAATAACCATTAAGAACAAATAAAATTTTCAGTTGAAGCTTGTGTTTCACCTCACGCCTGCCACTTTGAACTCCAGCAGTGAGCAATCTCCCGGTTTTAAGGAAATTAACTGCAATACAGATGTACAGGCAGAACGGAGCAAGATGGAACAATTTCAGAATTACATGAGACTAACACAGACAAGTTGCCAGGTTGTCGATTTTTTGTAGCTCAAACAGTCATAAACCATGGCCCATAGGCAACAGTAATTGGTGTACAGCTGGTCCACTGAACCTTATTAAATTAAAACATTAAAAACCTTCAGATTCATGGGGCTTTGCAGAATATCCACAAGAAAGTTCGCGAGTTCACAGCAATCAGCTGGTGCTAAAGATTGGGAATTAGTGATTCAGTCTATTCTGCATGAGTTTACATGGTTACTACTAAGTGTTCAGGAGGCATAGCTACTACTAAGTCTGACTTTAATTCCAAAGCTTTACAAATTGATGAAGTAAGACCTACACTTTTAGTAAGACATTTTTTATTTCAATGGAAAGATAAAATCTACTGCACTACTAACAGCATTACAGAGTATGTTAGAGTGGAATTAAAAAACCCTAACTCAACAACAACCAAAATCCAGCAACAAAAATTCCAATACAATTTTCCCCAGGCTCAACACCACCAAACACTTCCTGGGAGGTCCTTATAAACACATTTGAGCACTTTCCCCATAGGCTTGTAAAACTGCTGACATACATCCTGCTACAGCTCAAAGTGCTAAGACCTATTCAAACAGTTCCATGAGCAAAAAAGAACTAATCTGGATAGAGGGATCCTATTTGTGGCTCCCAGCAACCAAAATTATTTTACTAAGGCCTTCATTTAAAGTGATGGATGAGAAGTACTGATTCTCTGTTCCAATTATCCAAAAGAGATTGGGAATGGCAGCTTAATACTAAGATAATGTATCCAATATGCAACCCACTCTATTTTCTCTTCCTATTGAAAATAAAAAGGCTAAGACACATGCATGCATAGAGGCAAACATTCCCTCCCACAGATTCAGGTTTTATGGCCTGTCATGGGTAAAAGCAACTTCAATTTAATGAGGGAATTCCTTTTAAAGCTGTTAGCTATGCTTTGCTCTAACAAATAATGACTGGTGGCCCTGGTTGCATTTTAAACCTGAACGTGTCTGGTGCTCTAAAAAGCTCAGTGGTCTCTGCACCAACGATTTTATGGTCTAATTTGTAGTTCACACTGCTAAATATTGCATGAAACAGGTATTATTTGTGTGCATGAGGCATGCATGTAAAATCTCAGCCATACAGATCTTCATCTGGGATAAAGTCCTATACTGTGTTGGACAGTATCCCAAGCGTATTTCTGAATCTAGTCTGTGGCCAAAGAAGCTCTTAAGAATAGATGCAGAACTTTTAAAGTTACAATGATGATGGCAATATCTTCTTAGCACCAGTTGTTGGAGTGGGCTACCGAAATTCAACTGTTGTTTTAGGGAAGGGCTGTACTTAAATGTATTAAAAACCTAAGAGATACGGACAGGCTAGGTTACAAGAGGAATAGAACAAGCTGTCCCGCAGTAAAACTTCATTCAAGAACTTGCTCATGGGTGGAGAGAACTCATCTACCTTACAGTTCCCATCACCAGGCAATTCTGCGATGACACAGCGTTGTTTTTCTCTTTCCAAAGCTAATGTGGGAGCAGCGAGAAAGAGAATGATATAGTTAGCTCATAGGAAAAATGTTTCCATCCTGCATAAAAGACAAAAGAAGCCTTAGCTCCTTCTCAAGTGGAGAGAATAATTCAGTATTGGCATCTTAAAAAACATCCAGCAATGAGCCACCAGCCAGTGTGAGCTCTGAAGCACTGAGATATAGCCTCCAGGCAAGACACATGGCTTAGCAGCGGGGTAGAGTCTGCATCCATTCCCGTTTTTCAGAGGATTTAAAGACACCCCCCACCTTGTGGTTAATGACACAGGCTTGCAGAAACCCATGAGTGCAGCAGGGTCCACGTCCCAGAGAGGCACAGTAAAACTGGCTTTACCAGCCCTCTGTGCATAGTGGAGCTTCTCACCAGCCAGTCTGTGAGCTGCTAAGAAGGCAGATGTATAAGCATGTTCAGCTTCTTCCCCCCACCAACATCAACCCCATCTTTCCTGGATTGAGCCTCTTCGACACATCATTTGTATTTCTGCCTCAGTAACCCTCCCAAATAAAGCAGTCAATCAGATTCCCAAGCTATGACAATGCAATGGGAGATTAACTCTCTGCCGGCAATGGGTCAAGCCATACTGTTTCATTAACTCTTTTAAGGTTCCCTACCCACATTGGCTGCAGGTCTGGGGAGCAATAGGAGGAATGCAGTTATGGAAACACGGGGAGAAAGATGGGATAGAGATGGGATAGAAGAAGGTTGTGAATTGACCATAGGTGATACCTGCTTCTTTCTGGTGGCTGCACTGCCTAGGACAACCACTGCTCTCACACCACTGCTCCAGTTAGGTGCTCAGCATTAGGTGAAAATGAATGAGGGACCATGGAATGACAAGAGCACTTGATAAATGGTACTTTGTATTCTGTCTTGGCAAATTTACCAGCAGAGGCTCAGGTACTCACCCAGCTGCCTTCGTTTCTCAGCGAGAACATCAGGGAACGGAGCTGAGGTATCGAACCGAAGTCCCGGCTGCGACACTTGCTGCTCCAGGACACCAGGGACATCAGCGCACGACACTGGGTTCGAGCACAGAAGCCCCACTTTAGCCTGAGCAGAATCTCTTCTGCTAACACGGTTGGCATGCAGATCAACCCCAAATCAGAGCAAAGCTACGAATGCAAAACCATCTCCCAATGGAGGAAAACGCGCAACATCAGAAACAACGTGGCAGCACGTACTACAGAGAACATGCACTACGCAATGGAAGAGGGCTCTTGGAGAGCTTGGAGGCATCCCATGGCAGTGGTAGATAAATCCAGTTCATAAGTGCTTTTTGTCAGAGGGCAAAAAGAAATATGGATAATAATGGAATAAGTGCTTGTCAGACCAGAATCCCAAGGGCGTACAAAGGATGTAACCCTTGTGTACTGACAAAGCTACTCAAGAATGACCTAATGGCAGACGGCTTGAAAACTAAACATTCATCTTGAATGCAAATGATGGTCATTGATAGGTTCAGAAACCATTCCACGTGGCATTTTTGTCCCAAATTTCCCACAGATTTCAAGGAATTATCCAAACAGCACCCTGAATTTCATCCTGGATCAGGGCTTAAAACATTAGAAATAAAGGGAAGAATACTTATAAAATAAAAGCTGGGTCACTTTAGGTTGCAAGCCCTGTATTAAGTTACTTCTATAAAAGTCCCCTTTGTTGTATTGGATGCCAACATTTTACATTCAAGCCCTCTGAATTCAGTGTTTCAATTGTAGTATACACTCTGTGGCAGAAAAGTGCATGTTCTCTGCCTACACAGCAGGTACATAAAAAAGATAAAGAAAAAAAAGAGAAACCAAGACAAGCCTGGGAGTGTTGAACTGTGCTGCATGATATTACTGATTTATTAACTTGGATTGATCAATAAGGCTATCATCAAGGGCACATTTAGTTTGCACATAAATTTCACTTTCTAACTAGCACTTTTGTGTGCTCACTTTAGTTTCCATAAATATGATCCAGGTCTCAAGAAGCTTTCTTTAAGTGAGAACAGAGAACTCTTTTTCTAAAAAAAGGATCAAAGTATGCTCGGTCAATTCTCAAACAAAAGGACAGTCAGTACTGTAGAAACAGCATGCTTACCTTTCACAGCAAAAAATAAAAATCAGCTTATAGGTTCACATTTATCACTACCTTAAGTTCATCAACCTCTACTGAGCTATTAAATTGTGGCTGAATTTTGCTCACAACAATTTTAAAATTTCAGCTTTCTTTGAGAGGCTTCCATCAGTAAAATGCTAATTTAATGCATAATTTAAACTCCACTGTCCTTTAACTCAGCGTCTGTAAATAATTAAAAAAGAACTAAAAATCCTTTTACATTATAAAGCTACCCCCCTTTTTCTACTGCAAAACAACAGAGACTTCTCAATGAAGAATTTATTTATTCTTTAAATCTGAAAGTAAAAGCCTTATAAAAGATGAGGAGAAACAGATTTACAAGATAAAACAATTAGCTCTGGGATATGTACATTAAGACTAATAAATTCCTCATCATATTTTAAAGGAGTGGAGGAGGAATCCAAGATATATTAGACTTTATTCAAATTCTATTGAAATGGTCAATTAAGAGCATCTTATGAAGGTAAGTTATGCAGTTACTAAAATTAAGATGTGAAAAACAGGATTAGAGTGCTGCGTCTCTCAAAGAGGCTATACACTTTAATAATCCATCCCTTTTCCTACACACAAGATAACATCTAAAACTGGCTATTGCTGTAATTGCTCTGGTCTTGTTAAAAATTTGGGTTGTGCAGGAGAAAGGCAAATGTATTCCATAGTAAAAAATACTAAAAAAATTACACTGCTTTCTCTTTTAATCCAAAATCATGTATCTCAATGGTTCTTATTAAAATCCTTTTTTTCTGTGCAGACAGATGAAAATGCATTTTAAGACTCAAACAAGTCTGTGCAAAAACAGCTCGAAACCATCAGTCTCCCAGTTGGTTCTTAAAAGAAGCTAAACATTCACCAAGCTGTTCCGATCAGACATGACTGGCAGATCCTTTTTGGGAATGAGGTCTCAAGATGCAACCTTGCTTCCATTCAAATTCATAGCTTTAATAACAGAAGAAGTTCAGTGCAGGACCAGGCAGCTGGGCGGTCATTTAATTTGATTTACAATAAAGTGCTAATATATGGTTTTTTTTCGAAATACAGTCACCATTTTCTCCAATCTTTCCTCTCTGTATGAAAGTATTCCTGCTCATTTTGTTTCTCTATCTCCATGCTACCAGTAAAAAGCTGCCCAGTTCTCTTGTATTCCTTCAGCAGAACTGATTCGTGGACTAGAATGAATACTTCAGCTACCTCAACCATCATCCTTCTATCAAGATCTATGGCAAACACATCGCATACCAAGCTATAAATCTAACAAATGGCTATTAGGTACACTTTGCTGTCCTCAGCCACACAATTTAAAGTAAAATAGATAATGGTATAGCTGTGGCTAGTGGTACTAGTAGGTTTGCCAAAATTGTGCTACATTGGCCAGGGAAGTGGTTGAATCTCCATCCCTGGAGGCGTTCAAAAAGCATGCAGACATGGGACTTAGGGACATGGTTTAGTAGGCATGGCGGTGTTGGGCTGACAGTTGGACTCTATGACCTTAGAGGTCTTTTCTAACCTCAATAATTCTCTGATTCTATTCTACGCCACCCATTGTTTCCAGGCACTTCATTCTCATTTTTGAGGTGTGAATCAGATGATCCTTCAATATTACCTTTTTCATGGGAACTTGTGATACTAAATAGTCCTTCAACAACAAATTGCTTTCTATTTCTTTGCTTTTTATTCCTTTAAGATGAAATAGTTCTAGGTGTCTAGTTTGGGCCACTGGAGGGAACTGGTGTTGTTTAGCTTGGAGAAGAGGAGGCTGAGGGGAGACTTCATCGCTGTCTACGGCTGCCTGAAAGGGGGCTGTGGCAGAGTGAGTGTTGATCTCTTCTCTCAAGTGACAGGTGACAGGACAAGGGGAAAAGGCCATAATTTGCGCCAGGGGAGGATCAGACTGGATATTAGGAAGAATTTCTTTACCAAAAGGGTGGTCAGGCACTGGAACAGCTGCCCAGGGAGGTGGTTGAGTCACCATCCCTGGAGGTGTTTAAAAACAGGATAAACGAGTTTCTGAAGGAGATGGTTTAGCAGATAATGGGTGCTGTTGGATTCAATGATCTCAAAGGTCTTTTCCAACCGGAAAATTCTATGATTCTAAATAAAAAAAGGAAATCCAGTAAGGGTGGGGAATTTGGCCAAAGACTTTGTGCTTTTGAAAATTCCCTGTTATGTATATTTTAAATAAAAACTATGCTACTGAACCCATAAGACTTTTTACTCTCTTTACTCCCCAGAAGTTAACACAAAGTAAACCACCTCTAAAAATAATTTCCCACTCAAAAAACTTCAGGGTTACAGGGAGAGAGAGGGGTTCTTGTGACTCTTAACTAACACAGGCTGGTTCTGTAAAATATGTAGGACAAACTAAAATTAAATGACCTTTTCTAGGGATACTTCACCTACAACAGCAAGTCATGATCTGATCTTCCTAATTCTCCTCCTCCGCTGTTGTAGGTCATGGTCCATCAGAAGCTACTATTTCTGTTAGGATGGGTGCAGGGCAGTCAGTGCCCTTCTAACCCCCCAGGATGAACTGTCACAGACACTAACCTAGAGTCTTTGCAGTTAATACTCCTTAAGAGGCAGCATGTCCCCTATTGAACTTGCTGTGGCTTTCAGGAAAGGCAAAGGGAGTTTTAGCTGTTCTTTGTGCAACCATTGCCTCCAGTAGACAAATAAACCCTTTGTTTACTGTATTGAAGCTTCAATTAGAACACAAATCTATAAATATCTAACAGTGCAGATCAAAATGGCCAACTTTTGGTCAGAAGCATCGATTAATAAGAGATTCAAAACAGGACCAAACACCTACTTAAAAAAAATATCCTTTCAACACAAGAGGTAGAGATCAAAATAACCTTTATTGCAAATCCGAAATCTCCTTCCCACCCATCCACAGTTTTCGGAGTAACTATTAGCTTCAGGCAAGCACTGACTGTACACCAGACAATCCAGCCCTTATTAGAACAAAGCACAGAGCCTTATCTTGGTTTTTTTTTGTATTTATTGATGATTCTGCGCCAATGCCAAACATGGATCACATGCTGATTCCCTTAAAATCACTAAGTCATTAAGAAAGTTGAGCCATTAAGCAAGACTTTCCACCCAACACCTATCCAACACTCAGAAAGGGTCACAGAGTTTGTGAGAGTGAGACACTCTGAATGCAGATACAAAGTTGGACTAGATAAGGGGGGTCAGACTTATGGCCCACAAGCTGACTCCAGCCCTCCACCCTGTTTTATCCAGGCCAGCATTTTGTTTCTAGCCGGTGGCAGTGTCGATCTCCTTGCCTCTGTGCTCCTGCCAGTGGTGGTCACGTGTGCAGCGTGTAATGCGTGTTACGCTGCAGGAGCACGGCGGGAGCCGTGAGTTTGACACCCCTGGACTAGAGACCAGCTGAACTACTCTATTCTATTCTATTCTATTCTATTCTATTCTATTCTATTCTATTCTATTCTATTCTATTCTATTCTATTCTATTCATTAAACAAATACATATATATACACATATATATACATCTCTCCTCCTGCAGTAATGAAATGTAGATACTATTAAATTGTTCACCTCTGCTGCTTTCTAAAGGAAATTCAAACTACATGTACTGAGGAAAAAAAAACTGAAGAGGTAAGAGCTAACAGACTAGCTGAGGATCTGCTTTTCTAATGTTGCATTTGATTAATTATGTGATTTATTTTCAATGACTGGTTCAATCAATCCTGATCAAATTAACAAAGACAATGATCAGAAATATCAGACTAAAACACAATACAAATGATTTGGTTGCAGGGGATCCAATCAAATGAAACAGGATTAAATTAACCAGTGATCGGATTAAGCAGAAGTTGCTGTACAAAGTCAGAAACGTATCAGTACTTCAGGCCATTTGTTCTCTCTGTAAGTTGCCCTTTCCAGTCTGTCCTAGAGCTCTCACTAAACTTTAAACAAAATTGTTTCTCCTAGGTATCACAAGGTTTATGTGGAAAAATAAGTAAGTAAGTAAATAAATAATAATACTTACTACTACTATTATTACTATATTACTATTACTATTATTTCACAGTACCACAGTATCTGGGACTCTGCCATAGTAGGCACCCTCTAAAGAAAAAATACACCCCCATACACACACATTCCCCACCCCAGCAGTCTGTACCTGAAGGAGTTTATAGTCTATGTGCACAACAGAGAGATCAAAAGGTGACAGAATATCAGGATACAATCAAAAAGACAGAAAAATCCATTTAATTCTACAATGTTAGCAAAGCACAAAGATGAAAAAGCTGCTGTTCTACAAGGAACGTTAATGGAAGTTGCCAGTGATACAGCTAGAAATGTAGTTCTTACCTAAAATTCAAAGTAAAAACAAGCATCACAGGAAAATTACTTCCATTTGCTGTGTACTGACCTAAACCTTAAGCAGACAACAAGGTCCTAGAGCAGTGAACAGAGATGCACCTTCAAATGCCTTGAGCTCATGTTGGTTCAGCTGGACCCATTCGTAACCAGCTGCAAAGGGACTTGGTGTCTAAAGGCAGGCAAAAGTAAGGCTGGGGACATCAGAAGCGAGTATATTTGGAAGCAGATAGGAAAATGTAAATGCTGAGAGTTACAGAGTGAAACCAAACTCAGTTCCTGTCCTTTTTTTTCCACTAAGAGAATAATTTAAAACATAAACTTGAGGGATGTGGAGAAGTATTCCCTAAGGGCTTTTAATAAAGCTGCTTTAGGATGCTGGCAGGCAGTCCAGCTTGCAAATCCGGGCCCCATATGCTACAGTGGCATGAGGAAGGATATTGGACTGCCTCAAGCAGAGAGGCTTTCCCAGCTTTCAAATAAACCCCAAAAACGTATTGTGCCCATAATCTAAACAAAGGCCAAAGCACATGTAAAAAGATCAGATCCAAATCAACTGTCCCACCCATCTTGTGTCTCTTATAGAAGCATGTACGAGTCTCATGGGAAGACTCCTTCCCTATCACTTGGTACAGTACCAATTCAGTTTCTAGGTATACACTGTCCTGTAACTGCATCATGTCCATCCTGCAAATGGTTATCTGTCACCTGACAGGATTCAGTCCCTTGTGATCGCCACTTCTGTCTGTTCCTTCAATACTCCTGGGTGGATCTCATCCATCCCCACAAGACCTGTGTGTATATAAGTGGTGTGGCAGATCCCTGACTATTTCCCCTTGGATTACAGTGGCTCCATTCTGCTCCTCATCTCTGCCTTCCAGCTCAGGGGCTGGGTACCCAGACAACAATTGGTCTTTCTTACTATTAAAGACTGAGGCAAAGTCATTACGTACCTTAGCCTTTTTGTCACCCTTTGTCACTATGTTTCCCCTGCATCCAATAAAGCCCTCCTTTTGCTACTTATATGTTTATAGAAATATTCTTGAATTGTCTTTTACAGCAGTAGCCACATTAACTTCTAGTCAGGCTTTGATCCTTCTAATTTTCTCCCTGCATAACCTCATAATATCTTTGTAGTCCTCCTGAGTGGCCTGCCCATTCTTCCAAAGGTCATAAACTCTCCTTTTTTTTCCTGAGTTCCAGCCATATTCATAGTGAAGGACAATCCTTGTGGGACTGAACATTTGATGAGCTGCTTTTCCTACTGAGTTTGAGAAAGTATTTAGAGAAATATTCCTTTCTCCCTTCCCACAACTTAAAGACTTAATATTTTATTTTTGTTTTCAACAACCACAGTGAATATATTTTAAAGCACCAGCTGTTTGCAGCCAAAAGACATTTGGCATTATGATTGAGAATGCATTTTTTTTTTCTATTCTGTCCCCCTCAAAGTGTATCTTATTTGTATGTGCAGGCTTTTTCTAATGCTCTGCCTTGCTATATTTTTTTTAAGTCTCACTGCAATTTCTTTCATGAGTATTCTCAGTTTCATTTTCTTACTTTATTTTCCCCATGTCTCTGTCTCTCTCCTCACCCTTTCTATCACGCTTTCTGCTAAGTGAAATGAGAACCCAATTATACTCCTGTTAGAACTGAACTTTCAAATCCATCATGTGCTAGTGGGCTCAAAATTAGGCAAATAAATTCCCTCAACCCTACAAATTAAATTGAGTCTTTGCATATGTTCTTTTAAGAGCGCAAAGATGTCAAGTATTCACCCAGCTGTCACAAAATATGATGAGCAGGCACTTTGTATTCATATAGATTTTCTAAATCATTTGTCAGATTTAACAGAAATGCTAATGGATCCAAAAGTAAATTCTAATCTATCCTAAATATCTGGTTATTATTTGTATTACAGTAGGACTTAGAATTGTCAGTTGAGGATCAGGGTACAATCTCACTGCATTTTCTGCACAAAGACAAAGATCATTTAGATGATGTGCAGGTATTATTTTGCACTTTCTCAAATTTTACCTCATTATTTTAACCCACACCCTCCTCATAAGTATACTGAACTTACTTTAAGAATAAAAGTACCATCAGCGTGTAAGTATCATTACCTAATGAGTCTGCATTGAAAACCAGGTCTTACATTTGCTAAAGCCAGCAACTGTCTCCAAGGTGCAGATTTCGAAAGAAAAAGCTATTGTGAAGGTCAGACTTTGTTTCAGTCAAAGCTCATGATGGAAGTGGGGCTGAGCAAGATCAGCCTCAGTATGAGAACGGGAACTTGCACTGAGCTGCTGACACTGGGAGGTTGGACATCACACTGGGAACCTGTAACTGGTCTGTGTAGGTCCAGCATATCCAAAACATGTAGGATTTGATGCCCTGCCACTAAACGTCTCTACAGTATTTCTCATGTGGTCAATCCCAACACATTCAGGAAACCTGTGATGAAATGAACATATCCTGGGGGAGTTATTCTTTATGTACTACCCTGGCTGTTTGTCTAAAAACCTGTTAGGGCAGCGCTTAAAGTAGGAGGGCAGCAGATCCTGGCTGTCAGTGATAATCCACTGCCAAAATCAATACCATTGGCAAGCTTGCTTCATGGATATTTATGATCAAAGAACACATTTTCCAAGAATGTATTGTCAGTCTCATTGTCTTGGTCCAATTTCAACTCCAGTAATTATGCTTCTGCCTGCCTAATATTCCCCTGCCAGTTCAAGGAGATGTAGGAGGGCTCTCAACCAGTTCCACATTGCTTCACGACGTCACGGCCATGCTCACCAAACCGGACACACTTTAGCAGTGAACACAGCTTTCCCTGTATATATTTTCCCTGTAATAAATTATTTCCCTGTATATTATCTAATCAATGCTTATAAATCTCTAAAGGGCAAGGATCAAGAGGATGGGGTTAGATGCTTTTCAGTGGTGCCCAGTGACAGGAGCAGGGGCAACAGGCACGAACTGGAACACAGTAAGTTCCACTTGAACATTAGGAAAAACTTCTTTACTGTGAGGGTAACACAGCACTGGAACAGGCCACCCAGGGATGTTGTGGACTCCCCTCCTCTGGAGATACTCAAAACCCACCTGGATGTGTTCCCGTGCAGCCTGCTGTAGGTGACCCTGCTTTAGCAGGAGGGTTGGACTGGATGATGTCCAGAGGTCCCTTCCAACACTGGCCGTCATGTGATTCTATGATTCTGTGACTGTACATAGTAGTTACCACCTAAACAGCTTTATGATTCTTCAGGAGGTAAAAGTGTAAAATATTGTTGTTGCTGTTATTTAAAATATTATTTATGTACCTCTGGAACTAGTCATCTTGAGACATCTTTTAATTTCTTTCTCTTTCATGAGTAAATTTGGACATTTAAATTATTTACCAAAGGTTGAGATAGGTAGGTCTCTGTTTGTACTTTTTTATTTCACTAATAAAATGAAATATCTATAAAGTGTGACTGTCTACAACTTTTCAATACTCAGCTTCAGGGAATTCAAGCCCTTTCAGATCTATCCAGGAGAGCTAACTCCAACGGCAAACTAAAAATCTGCCATTCTCGGTGGAATAAAACTCCTGTTTACAGCTCTATAGGGCATAAAATGGGAGGTTTTAAACTTGTGACATTTTCATGTCTAGAAAAGCTGTCACATGCCCAGCACAGCATCTTACTTCGAGCTGTAAGCCCAGGGGCATCAGTAGCATTAGCCCAACTGTAAGAGTAACAGAGGGAAAGAACGGTGTAACTAAAACACTTTAAAACCTCCAAAAACCTTTCCTATACTCAGAAATCAGGAGTTTCCCTGATGGGAAGGAACTTGCATTTCCAGCTGTATGTCCTTTCAATTTTGCTTCTCAAAAACTGAATCTCTGAATACACAAAGTGAGAGAAAATCCTGGTTGTTGAAATTTTTAAAAATTACTTAGTTTTAAAGATTAAGCAACTGTTGGAAACTGCTCTGAGCCAGGAAGTGGTTTAATCAATCCTGTAAACATGGTTTTGTGGGCAAACGAAGATGTGCTAAACACAAGTCATCATCAGCTGCCTTAGTCTGCATTCCCTGCACTCCTTCTACTTCCCAAAGGGACAATTTTGAGTATTTAAACAACTGCAATTTTAAATAGACACTGTTAAGCATATTTTGTATTAAAATGTAAAAAGAATGCTAAACAAAACCAGCCCAACCAAAAAAAAAAAAAGAACCAGAAAAGTATGCATATGAGAAAGACTAATAAAGTATGAGTGCATGAATGTATTCTGGAGCATTTGCATGTGTCAGAGGGAGTGGAAAGGAGGTAAGCAGAGATGAGAAAATAAAAGATGAGACACAAAGTGACAGAAAAAAAGCACCCGTCGGGAAGAAAGAAGTAGGCAGTGAAAAGACTGTCTTGCAGATAAGCAAAGACTCTGTGTACAGAATGGGGGGAATTTTTAAATGTTGAGCTTTTACTTACTAACATCAACAGGGTTATTATAACTAACTTGGTAAGATCCAGGGGCAGCAGTTCAACGATGTAATACAGGTACCTAATTTAGGTGTCATGCCTACTTCTCTCCATCGACTCTGTTAGAAGCTGGAGTCTGGCAGCCCTGGATAACAAGTGGTCTAAATTACTCATCACTCTGCAGAAGGTAGGAGCCATTGTAAACTCTCTGACTATGCCCCTGTGTGCACTGCAGCAGAACCAGAGTGAAAGAGGAAAAAAAAATGACAAAGAACATCATCCAGCTATATTACGAGCAGAAGAAAGAAATCCAGGAACTCTATGAAGAGAATGATGACCTAAACCGAAGAAGATAGGATACTGGAAGTTAAATTATCTGTGCAGAAAATTTAATGTAAAAAGATTCAGAAGAAAATAGTGTCTATGTAGCTGCAGCCTGGTGCATCTTAAGGGAAAAAAAGGAAACCTCCCTCCCTCCCCAAACAAACCTAAGCTAAACTGAAAAAAAGAGAGCACATATGAAGAAGATTTTGTTTTGGGGTATCTAGTTCCTAATTTAATCTTAATCCACTCTGACATTTATCCTCACAGATAATTCAGTATACAAATTCAGGGCAGAAAAAGAATCCATAAAAATAATAAAAAAAGAACTGCTTGCAAGGGCAATATTAGTAAAAATTGCCCTTGGGTAAAAATAGTTCCTACTGCTTTGTGTCCCGCTCAGCTTCAGGCAATGTACCAAGATCCCAGGAACTACTTTTTTTTTCCCTTGTGAAATCATTTGTGGATCTCATCCAGCCCCTTGATTATGCTAATTGTATTTGATGGAATTTGTATGTAGTCTCCTTTGCTCTCGTCTCATCTGATCATACACAAGATGCATTTTTAATCTTTAACTCTTAAAAAATAAATAAATAATGTAACTTTCTCCCCAAGGTTGTGTAAAAGTCAACCTTATTACTCGTTCTAAACAGCAAATATACAGCCTTTATTACTAGCAAAACAAATAACCCTTTCTATATTAATATGTTGCAACAAAGCTTTTAGTTAGTGTGAGAGGAATGTCATAATGTAGGAGTTTGCATAACACAGTCAGATCATGTCACCTAGACACAATTTTGCTTGCATTAAATTAAATCCACCATCATAGGAAGTGCAACTTTAATAAAAAGATACAGTCAAGTTGGCAAGATCAAGAGCCTACATCATTTTGAGACAGACACTCTAAACAAGAAAGACAGTGAGCTATTGCAAAACCATTCCCAAGGGTTAGCAATAAAACTCAGGGCTTAAATTCCTGAATAAATGTCTTTTTTCTTTTTTCCCTTTTAAAAGTGGTCCTGACCAACTGATTAGACATCAAAACCTACTTGATTTTGGTGAGACAAAACTAGATGACCTTAATGGCCTCAATCCAGGTTCCTCGACTGTCTTTGAGGTCCCCAAACACAGTAGTGACAGGGTTATTTCATACTTCATGGAGATCCTCTGAACCTCTAAATTACTCTTTAATTCTACTAACTGGCAGCTAAAGAGAAATGTAATTGCAAGAGTAAAGGCCTTGCTTCCTCTCCTAAATCAAAACAAGACTGTTGTTTTATTCCTTATTTAAGGATATTTAAGTAAAAAACACCCAATGGGCAGCACCGTGCACCACAGTTCTGCTTGTCCACAGGTAAATCCTCTGGTCTCTCGTGTCCCACCCCAGGATGCTCATGCCCCAGAGCACTACACAGGAGGGAATGTACACGCTGAACACCACAGCTGGCAATGCCTCCTAGGGCTCAATTTTCTAGGTAGACACCAAAGCGATTTCCAAAAGTTGAGTAAGAGAGGGCACTTGAGCCAGAGAGATGGAGTTAGTTTGTCCAAATACTCAAGCCTGAAAATCCAGAGGCACCTAAAGGCTTTTGAAAGCCACACTTCAGGGGTTGCAGTCATCTCCAAAAATGGGACACAGATGCATTTGGAAATATAAGCTGCTATTTACACTGGAGTGTTGGCAAAATGAGGCAGGGGATTCAGGCTGGACACACAATCTTCTTGATATAGGGCTCCAACTCCTAGGCCACAAGTTTACCCATCCTGCAGAAATGGTAGAGGCTCATGCAGCAGCTGCAGGGCCAGACTCAGACCAGCCCCTCCTGTCTGAAATGAAACCAAACTCTTCCAAAGGCAGCAGTAGCAATTGAAACAGCTTAGGAGGTTGCAATGTGCGTCTGCAAGGGAGAGGGACGCTGCCCATTCGTGTAAGGGACAGAAAACGCCTTATTTGGTCACACAGGTTCTGCTTAGATGCACAACCGCCTCTCTCTCGAAAGGTGAGCTTCTTAGCAAACAGCTGAAGAGGAAAAGCAGATCAAGTTGCTTAGTCGTGTGCTGTTACAGACAGAGTGGGTTTCGGGCACATTCTCTTTCACCGCCTAGACCCAACACAGACACATGCACTTATGCTTTGCTGATGACATGTAAAGGAGGCAATAGTTAGCCATCAGTCTGTACCCACTGCTACTGATACTGGAGCTTTCTCCAAACTACCTATGCAAATGATTAATGTAAATACTAGATCTGGAAGCTGGGACCTCTGCTACCCACTTCTTTGGACTCTGGGCAGTCAGCCCTTCTAAGTCGGGCCCTTTGGGCTGTTTGCTTATAAGAGTGACAGCTTTCTGCACGTGAAAGCAGATGACAGGATGCTGCCTGCCGTGTGATTCTATCCGTGGGGGAACTGGCTCTTTTCCTCAGCCTCTGCTTCTTCATTCTCCACTCTTGCGTAATGAACTGACTGCAAACCACTCCTCTTTCAAGGGTGGCCGCACACCACTGGTAAAATCTGTATTATTTATTTGGAGATCAGTCTGAAAGTAACTCTATTTAAAAAAAGGAGGGGGGGGGAGTTTCTTCAAAGCTCGTGGCATTGGCAACCTTGACATACTCCTAAAACGCAATATCTCAGGAGTTACAAAACATAAATCATCCACATGAACCGAAACACTTCTCTCCATTACATGCCTGCTACTACCTAAATTTTTTGTGATTCTTCAGGCACAGTTGTTATATACATGCAAATTTTAATTAAGGGAAAACTTGGCTGAATACTAGATAAAATTATTTGTTATACAGTATATTTGAAAAGCAATGCATCTTTCTAATAGATTATTCAATGGATATTTGCGACCTTCTATAGAAGTGTTTAGGTAATGCAAAAAAAAGATGAACTGAATAATTTATTTGATGGACAAGAGCATTATTCATCAAATACATTATTCCACTAATAGTATTCAACCAGTACTAATTAAAAGCCGAGAAGCAATTGCTTTCAAGCTACGACTCATTCAGATCCCAGTTTTGGTTCCATTAAGAAAACGGACTTTGCAGGGGAATGTCTCAATGCAAGTGTAGATGATGCAGATATTCTTTGTGCTAAAAGAGCCATATCCTGCATCACAGTGTCCTTGACCAAATCTATTTGCATGACTGTGGCAGGATTTGCACTTCTTAATAAAATGCTTGCCTGAACTGGGGCTGGATTTGAGCATACTCAACCGTGCAAGTTATTTTAGCACATGGAATAGATTAAATAAACATATTTTATTTGTAACCTGCAGGGTGGATCCATCTTGCTAACTGCTCCTACTGCACTCTTACCATAGAGCTTCCAGATACGGGAAAGAAATAACCTGGCATCATCACTGCTACTTGGTTTCCCAAGTGTTTGGGAAAACCCTCTTCCATCCCATGACTAACACTTGTCATTACCTGACACAGGTATAAGTGTTTCCTTACCCAGCCTGGCGACACGCTATGCCTATGTCCCATCATGTTGCAAGACCATGTGTGCAAACCAAAAAATACCAGAAGCATTACCCACATAAGCTGTCATGCCATTAGGCAATGCACTCCGCAGAGGCACCGCAGACTTTGCCCTGCAAATGGGACACCACCAGGACAAGTCAAAGAAACCACCTGTGCTTCAGACACATCAGCTTCTTACGCTACATTAGCATGAACATTTCAACATTTTTTTTATTTAACAAGGAATAATTAAGAACTTTAGCTTTTAAGAGCAAAAAGCTGATAACAAATGAGTCCAATCCATCGGAAGAGAAGGCAAAGACCATATCTGAAGTACCAAGTAATGACCTGCAGAAGCACACAAGAGTGGAGAAATGCTCACTATCAGACAGTGTCACACAGCTCACCCAGTCATCCTCCCCACAGATGGGAAAACCACCGTCTGAATAAAATGAGATTCATGACTGTGGCATAAGTCACAGTTAATATAGGCTGCACATGACAAAGAATAAATATCATGCTTGGACTTTACAGACATAATAAACCCTTGTTAAGTTCATGTCAAACATACTGTGGAGAAGGGAGCCAAAATGGTTAGCAAATAAAGACTTTCTTAAAGTTTAGTAAGCTTTTAAAAATATTTTACTATATAACAAAAAAAAAATGTTTTCCCCATTTTCAAGGGTTCCAGGATAATTTTCAGGGACTAAAGCTCAAAGCAGTAAAAGAAGTTTGAATCACACTAAGTATTATCTGAAACTATTTTGCTAGCTTAATTTATGTTACTATTTTAAGCAGAGTTTCTTTTAATGATTCAAGACACATTTCTACTCTAATCCCCTACTCCCATTTGGAAGGAAACAGATGAATGTGATGAAATGCTATGCAGACGATAAATTCATGACACTTGAAAAGTGGCAAATGACATTTACTGGTCTCTCAGTTCCCATTTCATGATTGATATAGAACTATAAACAAGAAAATAAGTACTGTTAAAAATCTTCCCATACAGTGGCAAGTAGGGTTTTAATAGTGGTTTGCCTGTGCTTATTAACAAGCCGTGGCAGTTGCTGCACACTGATCAGTAACTGCCTAAGAGCTCAGCCTTCTGTAGAAGTCCTGAGTCTATGTACTTTCAATTTTAGAGCATAACCATCACACGCTCCACAAACCAATGAAATTTCTAATAATACAAACCAATGATGTGTTAAATTGAGACACTTCTAGCTTGAATGCCAAAAACTTCACTATGATTTAAAGGATCTGTGCTTACCTTTCTCTATCAATTTACTGTTAATTTGCTACTATTGGAGCAATTTACAAAAAGGGAAAAAAAGGTAATATTTTATTTAATTTCTAATACCAATCCTGGTCATTTTGACTATACACTCAAATGCCATTTATTGTACAAAACACAATATGGTAATTCAAGAGGAATAAGAGATGGCATAAGAAGCGTTGAGGGGGAGCAGGCAAAAAGAGATCAGTCTGCAAAATATCTGCATTTAGAAATAGGTGGCAATCCTCACTATTATGCTTAGAAGAGGCAGAGGCATTAACAAAATCTGAGGTCGTAAATGTTTGTTTGTTTCAACTGTACCAAGTACTACATATTTTGTTTACTATTTATTACATGTTTTTGCTACTGTGCTGGTCATCATTGTATAGTAGCTTTAGATATAACATGTATCAAACAAAATGAGAATATCCTACAGATGTGGTATTTTTAATAAATTTTTCACCTTATTTCACTCCAAATCCTCAAGACAGCACCTAACCATTTATTTATGACTCTGCACTTTATCCCAAAATTGGACATACAGCAAATCTTTTTTTTCCCAGTATCCTGTTCCCACTTTTACTCAGATACAAAGATAAATTGTAATGACCTTGCATGAATCATACTGACGTCATGCAGTCTAGTCCGTGGAATAATTATGAAACTACTTTTCGATCTCTGTCTCCAGGGGCTCTCTGACAATCCCTTAAAATCTTTGCCATATCTTTCCACTCTCCAACAGGCTTCTGGGGCAAATACAAAGTCACAGCTTGAAAGAGAATGGAAATTGTTCAGGGTGAATTCAGGCACCTGTAATAAAGAACATTTAAAATTGGCTTTGCGATTAAACTACTGCCTAGCTGGATTAGATGCAGCCTTCAGCAAATCAGGATACACTGAAATCACTACTATTCTTTTTTGCAGCAGTTACAGTGGGAAGCAATTCGGGAAATTTCAAGCTTTGCTATTAGACAACAGCAGAACGTAGCTCAGGTCAAACTTACCCATAGAATAAACTTGGTGAAACACAGCAGTTCTACCAAGTATAGATCCACTCCTCAGAGTTCAGGTACAAGGTTAGAAATTGGTAAGTTAATTGTTCAACAGGACTTGCAGCTGTTGTAACAATTCAATGTTAACTTTATATACCAAGGGAAACCAGGAAAGTTACCTCGCCCATAGGTATCTCCTACTGACCCTGAGTTGGCTGGATATCATCACACTCAGACTATGTTTTCTGTGCCAAATTCAGTGCACAACAGAGAGAAAGGTTAACCAAACAAAGATCTCAGACCTCATTTGCGAGCAGAAGGTGTTAACCACTCAGTTCGCCTTATGGACATGATATTTAACAGCCTGCTCTGGAAAAGTTTTTGATCCATCTTTCCTTGATCCAACACCCCGCCCCTGCACTGCTGGAAGCCCCATTAAAGCAGCACAGTTTACTGAACGAAGGTGTCTGCAGGCACTGCTTTTCCAGACACAAAAGGAGCACAGAAGAGACTTTAAAACGGCACTTGCATTGTCAGGAAGTCAGTGCTAAGCGTGCTATATTGAAATTGTAAGCTGGACTACTGGAGCTGTTTTTAAATCATTATTGTCCTACAGTTTATGAAATCCCAGCATAACGTAAGTTGGAAGGGCCATCCAGAGGCCCCCTGGTCCAATGCCCTGCTGAAAGTCGAGCCAGCTTCAAAGTTAGATCAGGTTGACTGGGCCTCTGGCTAGTAGAGTCCGGAATATCTTCAGGGATGGAGATGTTACACCTTCTCTAGGCAACCCGCTCCAGTGTTTGACTACCTCATTTAGTTTTCAATATCTAATTGGCATTTCCCTTGCTGCAACTTGTCTCTTCTACTTCTTCTGTGCTCCTCTGAGAAGACTCTGGCTCTGCCTGCTCTATATTCTCCCACAGGTAGCTGTACACAGCAAGAAGAGCTTTCTCTTATAAAGACTGAAAAAAACCCAAACTCTCTGAGTTTTTTCTATGCCACATGATCTATCTCCCTAAACAATTTAGTGGCCCTTCACTGGACTCCCTCTGGTATGTGCTCGTTTCTTGAACTGCTCAGTCAATATTCCACCCACCTTGCACTATACCTATCCAAAATATATCTCCAGTTTGGAAATACAGCTCCAATTTGCACAAATAGATACTATGGGGCACTGTCAAAAGCCTCACGTAGGTCAAAGTGAATGACTTCACTGCTCTCTCCTTATCTGGTCCAATGGATTTGTCTATGTCCAGGTGACTAAGTAGCCCATAGGCCCATCTCCTTCTACTATGGGTAGTGTTTTAGTCTCCCAAACTCTGCCACTTGGCAGGGAGTTGGAGAGACCTGAGAACAGACAATCCTTGGCAATAATGCTAAGCTACTCTGCTACCTCACAGTATCACAGTATCACAGTATCACAAGGTTGGAAAGGACCTCTGAGATCATCAAGTCCAACCTATAACCTAACACTAACACCAACACTAACACCAACCATCATCTAAACCATGGCACTCAGTGCCTCATCCAGTCTCCCTTTAAACACCTCCAGGGTCGGTGACTCCACCACCTCCCTGGGCAGCCCATTCCAATGGCCAATCACCCTTTCAGTGAAGAATTTTTTCCTCATATCAAGTCTAAACTTTCCCTGACGAAGCTTAAGTCCATGCCCTCTGGTTCTGCCACTGGTCACCTGAGAGAAGAGACCAACCCCTGCTCGACTACAACCTCCTTTTAGGTAGTTGTAGAGAGCAATGAGGTCTCCCCTGAGCCTCCTCTTCTCCAGGCTAAACAGCCCCAATTCCCTCAGTCACTCCTCATAGGGCTTGTGCTCCAGCCCCCTCACCATCTTTGTTGCCCTCCTCTGAACACATTCCAGCATCCTAACATCTTTCCCAAATTGGGGTGCCCAGAACTGGACACAATATTCAAGGTGAGGCCTGACCAGTGCCGAGTACAGGGGGACGATAACTTCTCTGGTCCTGCTTACTACACTATTCCTGATGCAGGCCAGGATGCCATTGGCCTTCTTGGCCACCTGGGCACACTGTTGGCTCATGTTGAGCTTCCTGTCCACCAGCACTCCCAGGTCCTTTTCTGCCTGACTACTCTCTAGCCACTCTGTCCCCAGTCTGTAGCTCTGCATGGGATTGTTGTGTCCAAAATGAAGTACCCGACATTTGGACTTATTAAACATCATCCCATTAGAATCGGCCCAGCTCTCCAATCTGTCCAGGTCCCTCTGTAGGGCCATCCTACCCTCTAGCAGATCAACCCTTCCTCCCAGCTTGGTATCGTCTGCAAACTTGCTGATGATGGACTCAATCCCCTCATCCAAATCGTCAATAAAGATATTAAACAGGACGGGACCCAATACCGATCCCTGGGGGACACCACTGGTGACCGGCCGCCAACTGGATGAAACACCATTCACCATCCTCACTCTCCAAGACCTTCTTAGAGAAAATTTAAGATCAGGTTGGGTCTGACAAGCTCCCTGATTTCTAAAGACATAACACCTATCTGTACAGGTGAAAAATATTGGTGTTTATATCTAAGGAAAGGCACTACCATCTGCTGTCTGCTGAAGAGAAATAAGCACTATGGGACATCAATTCTTTCAGAAAATCACTCGAGGATAAGGTAAATTGCTGAAAGCTCTTTGTCACTTGGTTATGCCTATGCCATGGGCAATGTGGGCCCTGAGGCATAAAGATCCCATAAGTTTTTCATTAATACTTAGCCATTCCTTTGGCAATGGTCTGGCCCACCTCAATGGGACACTTGGGGAAAATGGGCTCAGGAGCATGTGGGTCTGAACACGGAAAAAAAAGCATAACAGGCTTTTAAAACTGAGGTAGTCTGAAGCTGTAAATTTCACAGATGAGTTGCATTTCAGGTGAACTTATCTGTTGTATCATGAGTTTAGATATTCCATGATTTCATTGAAGGCTCCTCTGCTCTTTTTACGAGCAGACACAATTCAGTTGTCTGTGTTGTTTGTTACTGTACTTACACACACACATCTGTATTTACACACATGAACGAACCGTGATAAAATTACATATTACTTTTTTTTTTAGTGACAACCTTGCATCTACCAAAGCATCCATTTCTGACCGATTTCTCATCATTTAACACAATGGTTGTGCTGCCTGTATTGCGTTTGCCAATCTTTCTTTGGAAATTTAAACGCAGAGAAGCCAAAAACCTGCTGAAAAATCTTACTGTAAATAGTATTTTCTTATTTGTCTTTTTTATTGAACACCAACAAATAACCTTGATTTCTTACAGGAAGGGAGGTGATGTTGATTGCCTACTCTAAACTACGATGCAACAGGTTTAACTTCATGCGCTACCTCCAGCTAAATACTGAGATTTTTCATAGGCTTCAGCTTTCAGATGTCAATGTTTCTGTTTTGACAAACATTAATAAAGATGAAAGTTTAGTCACAGATGTATGAACTCCTATATGGTTTTAGTTCTGTTATAAACTACAAAACTGACCACTATAAAAGTTTCTTTATTATAAAAACGATACCAAAGAAAACGCTGAGAAACAACCTAGTGGTTTCAATATGATTCAACATTTCTTTCAATTTTTAAAGAACTTAAAACTTCTTTTCATTCCCAAGAAGTTTTCATTCATCGTATACCCCCCAACATTTCAAAGTGACTTTGAAATAAGATCAACCCCACATATAAAAATAATTAAAATATTTCTTAGAAAGACAGTTATTTTCAATGTCTTTTTTTGTCTATTATCTTTTTTTTACCCCCTCTAAAAAAGGTACCAAGGAACATTAGAGTCATGCTTAGCAGTGATGCCTGTCAACTACAAAGAGAGAGAAAATATCCAGCGCTTAAGCAGAAACACCCTGATATTTCTTTCAATGCCTTTCACACTATTTCAATCAAATACATCTTCCTCTATTTGAAACAGTAAGTTGCTTTATAGCAGGTCTTGCTCCCTGCACACAACCATTCAGCTGCCCTGACTTCCCTTCACTCTTTCCCTCTGACTTGTGTAATCAACTGTGAAAATGAGAGTGGGGAGACCTGGATGTGTGTGTTTGGGTCAGTTTGCTGGACTGATTTGTTTGAAAAGCATGCTAAGAGATGTATTCTCTGATTAAACTATTTTGGGAGCCCTCTCTTGGTGCTGAATTAAAGCAGTCCATGGGGACATAGACTCTAAGCACCTGGGTGCAGGGGGAAGCTCTGTCTCGGAGCAGTGAGCCAGAAGTGATGTGGTACTCTGGGCTGTTTCATTGTGGTCTATTTAGAGATACTGAGCCTTCCTAGAGCTCATCATCCTCCTATCCTGAGCCCATGTGACTGATAACTGTACCAAAAAACTGCATCTAGAGTTACATCTAGTGTTACATCTTCTCTTGTTTTTTTCATGGAGATTTGAAAACTTCAGATACAGCACAAGATCACAAATAACTTAAAGCTACCTTTGAACTAACTGTTCCTTATTAAATACATGTGCTCTAAAAGGTAAAAGAGAAAGTTAAGACCAGCTCTGCACTATTGAGGTCCATGAATTGTTTTTGATCTTAATGACAGTACATGCAAACTAACTTCTAATCCACTTTCTCCTTTTATACTGCTACCCTGTTCTTCTCTCCATCATCACTTTAGTGTCTCTGGATATTCTCCTTACCTTGATTAGCAATCTTAGCCCTCCTTCTTCCCTATCAGAGTCCTTTGATTATCCCATCTTGTTCATTTATTTAAGGAAAATTTTGGAAGAATATATGGAAATCAATTTCTCGGACACCTGAGTTCCTTCCCTCCACTCATCTTATTTTGCTTTGCCCCTCACACACACCAGTCATCACTCTGTACATAAATCAGGTTCAACACTTGCAGTGCAAACTTCTCTGCATCACAACATCACTGAGTTCAATTTCCAGCTTCATGGCATCATTTGATCCATGTCATTGGGCTGTCTATTGGCAGGATGAAAGATTAAGATCAGTAGCCTAGTTTGTCTATACCAAACATGTCTTGGATGGCACCTACTGTAGCTGTACTCATCACAGAGCCAAGCACAATTTACACATGGAACACCTCACCTGAGTGACCATCATCAAACTGCATTTCCTTTGACCCCATGGAAATTAAGGCCAAATCCATAACAGTGAAACAGGTAATGACCACTTTTGCAATGCAACTGGGAACCATTTGGTAGACTGTCAGCTGGGCCAAGACAAAATTTTTGCAAGAACTATTTATACAACTGAGCGTTACTGGGTGTCAGGGACCCTGATTGTGCCCATTCACTGAAGCTGCTTAACTTAATGGTACATATGCAGCCTGCATTTACTAAAAGTGTACAATTGCAATGTGGCAGCATTAGTCTTTACCATTAGTCTTTTCTACTGCAGCATCACTGGCATTTTCCAAAATGTTAGCCTCTCAGAATGTCAGCTGCTGTTAAATTCTAAATATGCTCCAAATATTACCTGTGTTTGAAGAAGTTCAGCTTCATTTATAGATTCTGAAAAGACAATATGTAGGCTTACAGCTGTGTGAAGTGACAAAAGATGAAATCTTGAAACAAACACACCCATGGCTTCTCATTAGAGGCCTAACAAGTGAAAAGACTGTAGCACCAGCACATATGAGGTCAGGGGAGACACAAAGGAAAGACCCCATGAGCACACGGACCATTCAGACTCTTTAGAACAATCACAGTGCTGAAGAAGCTAAAAGAGCTTTATTATAAGCAGCTAAAGACTTATTGCACTGAGCTTGACAATGTCTTCCCAAGCCAAAACGACAAAAGGGCAGATAGTCTATACAGTGTGCAACTGAAGATTAATTCAACACCCCAAATTCCTCCCCATACTCATTACAATGACTTCAAGGGAACTATTTTGCCAAAGGTATTACAAGAATATTTTTATTTCAATAAAATGGCTACTTTGCCAGAATTAATTCCAACAGATGTTTTAGCAATTACAAAATCACTTAACTAATTATCTCAAATACCTTTTTGGCCATCTCCACTATGATAAACACCTCAAACTAAATTACACTGAGTAAACTGCAGTGGGATTGTTCAAAACCTTGGCTTTGGGAGAGACAGGATGGAAGTTAGTGCTTGGCACTTAATGTCATCAGCATTATAATGATTCAGCTAGAGTATATATAATTTTGTTGCTGACCTTACATTATTATATAATTAAGGTAATTTAAGTAATTACTTGCTAAAAAGACTAATTTTGTTCATCAACATAAAGACTCTCAATGCACAGCAATATGAGGGAATTAGATTCCAATACAGCAATTTGGGGAGAATTAGAACCTCCAGTGAATAAAGTGAAACAGGAGTAAGCAGTAAAATGGATGAAAGGACAGTAAAAGTTCATGAAACCTGGTTACTACTCTCTGTTCTGTCACAGACATCCCCTGAAATTCCCCATTGCTCTAAACATAGTAAGGATTTTCCTATCAGATGTAAAATATTTGCTGTGAGACTTCTAACTGTAAACTTAAATTGAATAAGTAAAGAAGTTAAAATTCTTTCTCAAGCTAGACAAGCAAAAATTTTTCCTTAGAGATGTCTGTAATCAGAGTGACTCTTCGGAAGATAATTTTGCCTCTTCCCATCAAAATAAGATTATCCTAGAAGAACGTAAGCAATTAACTCTTTAATTGAGTACACTGAGTATGCAGCAATCTCAGTTATTCCAAGCCATAAGCTCATCCATAAAAATAGACCACCTCATTCCTGCACAATAATGTAATTTTAAACCACGGAGTTTTCCCTCTGGAGACACATCTTATTATAAATGATCATATTAAACAATGGTGTCTTTTGCAAACATACCAAGAATTAAAGAGAAGACTTTGATGTCAGAAGAATGGTACATTTGAGAAACTTCAAGAAAAGCTTTTTTGGATTACTTTCAATTCCTTACTTCTTTTAGAGGTGACAACCTGCTTGTTTATCTGTGTTCAGACACTGTAAAACTTCCTCTGTCTAAACTTTATTAAAATGCAATTCCTATAGCAGAAAATAATTTATCTGTATTTAAACATTGCTTGTGGTTCTTTTGATGCTATTTTGAACTGGATGATAACATGTACCTGCTTTTATGACAGGAGGAAGGTTTTGTTACAAGTAATCAATACTTTGGATGTTTAATAACTAAGTAATTGCTTGAGGATATAACTGAGGAGTTAATTTGGCAGGCCTATGAAACATGATATTAATATTTTAAGTTACGAGAAGCCTACAGAAGTATTTAGTAGAAGATATACTTGAAGAGACTATTTTAGTATTTTAAGCTAGTGTGCCATATTAATAACATAAACTTTCAAAGTACTTTATCTATAAAGGAAGTTTGATATATACAATCTATATTTTTAATGCAAGTGAAAGAACTTTCAAGCGCTCTTAAGAACATCAAGGTAAAGGACTTATGGGACTGTGATGATATTGTGAAGTATACATGTTTTCCAAAATAAAAATTTCAAAAGCATTACAGAACCTGATGCATTAAGAACAGAAAGTACTGTCTAATTAAAAAAAAAAATACTGCAAGCAGAGAAAGTCATTACTGACCACATACATAAGAGAGACAAAGTAAAAGGAGGATCCCAAAAGAGCCCCCAAAGAATACGACAGCATTTTGGAAACAAGCTGTCACCCAGACTCAAAGGGACGAGAGAAATCACGTCAATGGCACTTGCAGAGGTTTATGTCTTCTTGATGTTGCTTTCATTTGTACACTGAAATGTTGCTGTAACTTGAGTTTCATTAAAAGCTCATTCCACTAAACCCCAAACAGCTAGACAATGTAAGCCGACTAAGGTAAAACAGAGTCTGTGAGGGATTTAACTTGAATTTAAGATGCTTAATTTTCATTAATCATTCCATCTCAAATTAGTCTTTAAACTGGAGGTTAAATGACATTGAGTTTTTAGTGAATACTTTCAGAGCTGCTTCATCAAGTAATTGAATTAAAGCTTTCTTCCAGCTAAAAAGCTTCCTGTGATTTAGTTTTGTCTTCTCACAAACATTTTCAGTTTTGGTAGGTCAAAATAAAAGACCATACCTTTCTAAATAGACTTGTCATTAGAACCAGCTAGATTATCTATGATAATTATCTGTGCTTCATTTCAGGATTTAATATCACTTGCCTCCATAATAAAAGTAGGGAATAAAGGAACTAATGAGGAGTTTTGTTGCTTATTTTTTTGACACTATTTTCTATATGAAAAAAGAAAAAAACAGATTTGTTATTAATAATTTCCATTTCCTTTGTCTGCTTACTTTTGTCAGGTTTTCCTCCAGGGCACGGTAAGAATCTTTACAGTGTGACACTAATAGGACCATCACATCCCTGAAATTGCATTGCATAAACAACTACATGTAATTCAGTTCATGGCTTCCTCAGAGGCTTCCTCAAAGGCGACATTATCTGGTTCCTGACTCTAAAATATTTTCTCCTTCATATCTACCAACACTAAAAAGACTAGGAGGATACTTCATCAAAGCCTAGTGCTACCCTACAATGGGAAAAAAAATCTTCTCATTCTTTAATGTAATGGACAAAGACAAATGGGATCTGCTTACTAGGAATTGTAAAAAGGAACATCCAGATGGGAAATAAAGCGAATGTTTTGACATTAGTTTACTAATAGAACATACTGTCAAGGAACAAGGAGGATTGCCCATCAGGAAATAAACTAAGGATGAAGGGGATTTTCAAGTAATTTTCTTGCTCCATCTTAAAGAATGGAATCTGCTCAGGATTATTGGGTGAAACTCTACGGCTTTTCAGAAGATAATCACAGGCATCATCTGTGGCCTTAAACTCCACAGATACATGGAGGGAAAAAAAATCTCTTATATGCTGTCCAAAGTGGTTGTGAAGAAATAAAATGTGTCACATAAATAAAAAGAAAGGCTACAGAGATATAATGGTAAAAACCCTAATAATAAACAACATTAACTGGCTTGAAGAGTGTTCATGTCTAAGTGCTTTTAACTGGGGAAAATGGTGGATAAGTTTGGCTTTGGGCTTATAACATGGCAAGCTGTGATAGGAGTAAAAAGCCTGGAGAGCTATATTTTAGCAATGGAATACTGAGGGATGAACTTCCGCTGTGGAAATGGGACTTTTTCTTTCCACCACCAAATAATTTTTAGCAATTTTAACTATGTGAAATACAGTTTATTTGTTTGCCATAACCTAGAAAAGCAAATGCTTTTGGGTTTGTTGTCTCTTTGTGAAACAGCATTAGTCATTACGCACTAAGCCTCCCAGAACCTGTCTGAAAGGTCCAGCCTTTTCAAACATGAATGAAGAACTCAAGTGGCTTGAGAAGTACAACTAGATCTTATGGCTGTCAGGTATCTACAAATACTCTGATACAAGTCAACACTAGACAGCATTAAAGAGAACAATGAAAAAATTCTGTAAACCTACATGCAGTCTAGGTTTTAAATGTGAATGTATTAGTGTCTCATCATTCTTCAGAATTGAGCCACTTCTAGAGGAAATAAAAAAATAAAATTTAGTAGCAAAGGATGAATTATTTTTAGTCATGAAATATTTCCATTGCACATTACAACTTGGGAATCTGCTGGATGAAAAATGTCATTTCCAGGAGCAAAATAAAATAATATGACAACATGAGAAAATCATTGTTGTAAAATATTTTTTCCCATCCATGAGCATGTGATCTCCTGCTGTCCTTGGTAGGGATAAATTTGATAACCAATCTAACAGGTAATGCGAACAAAAGGTGTATCATATCCACTAGAGTGAAGAAGTGATCTTCATGACACCTAGCCAGTATGTCTGCTGATGCTGATTTTTTCAGCTAATTTTGTGTTCTCCAATTGACCTGCAGCTTCCTTATTTCTGGAGCTATTATCCTCTCTATGGCTTCAAGGCTATTTCCTGAAATTGTCCTTTTTATAATATTAGTCTAGGAAGACTGGCATGAAATAAAACCCTGACAAGCAATCAAAGAAGGAGTTATTTTCTAAAGGAGTTTCTCTAGAGAATTGGGTCAAAAGCCTACTTCTAGCCTTGAACACTTGAAAGACATGAAAGAAAGCTTTGTTTTAGAAGCTTAGATGTCTACACACAAAGTTGATAATTGTTTTCTCTTTTTTTCTGTTTATTGCTTTTGAAGGAATTCAGTCCGAGACCTGGGAAGCATCAAAGAAAGATGTGTATTTGGATGAGCTTTGTTTGATGGCAAGAGCTTTTCCTTATTAAGTCATCAAAACAGCCTAGAGTGAGAAGGTAGCAGAAGCCCTCTGGAAAAAGAGTACCAAGCATCACTGAGGACAATCACAGGGCACAGAAACTTGACAGCTTTTATATTCTCTCTTTTTATGTGTACACAATTAGGGAGCTAGATGTCACATGTGTGAAGAGCCAAGGTGTCTGATCCAAAACCCATCAAGTCAATATAAACATGCCCTTTGACTTCAAATGAGCTTGGGATAAGCCATCAAAGATTTTAGCACTAATGAGTTAGAGCTTTTCCAACATCACTTGGATAATCTTACAGGTGGAGGTGGTGGAGGGCAGCTTCAAAAGCACATCTGAGCTCTGTGTATTGTTTGTGATCCATCAGAGAAGATAATTTCTTTGGTCAGACAGGGACTGTTTTTCTTGTACTCTCTATCACGGTGCAAAGACTTTTGCAGGAATGCCAGCACATATTCACCTACCAAAATCCTTGCTGCTGCAACAACCTAAGTAATTGATGATGTGCTTCTGTATTATAACATGGTTCATGACTTTTGTTTCATTTTAGGAAAGGGTTTAATTTGTATGGAGTGCTCAATACTTCCAACAAGCTACGGATATTGTCTGTGGAGCGAACACGGACATGCTGCATATGACTTTGTTGCCAGTGTACAGACAGACTGGGCTATCCTGTTAATTCTCTACAGTCCTATGTGCCTTCTGTATTAAAAAAACACACAAACCACCAGTCTTTCAGTTGCATCTGAATACTTGTTTTCATTGCATTCAAACCTGAGCCACCTCAGTTATCAGTCAGTCATAGGTTTCAAACCCAGTCCATTTCAGGAGTAAGTAAAGAAAATGCTGAGGTCTTGTGGGATTGTGCCCTTGCCCTACCTGCCCTGCTCTTACACTTGCTCCTGGCTCTCCCTCACTTGCCAAAAAGCCACTATTGCTGTTCCAGTAAAGACTGGTGTAAAGATGCAGGAGCACATTTAAGTTGTTGGAAAGTACACAGAGAGGAGGAGGAAGGGCAGGAGTGTAGAGGATGAGCCATGGAACAAGAGAACAACTTAGGTGCCACCCAAGCCTCCCCTGTCACTCCCTTTCAGTCCTCTTCCATTCTTTTTCTTTGTTATGTGTTTGAGCAACAGCATCCTTTTAAATGGCACCTCTTCCTACTCCTTTCTATTTTTGATTTCTAAGATAGAAAATAGGAAATAAATAGAAATCTCCCACAATTCTTCAGGAATTTTCCCAAAAATAATGACGTCCATCATGGAAGCAATATATTTAATTTCTATAAAAGTCCAGTGTTGATTCAGGTTTCATCACCTGGTATCTAAGAAATCTTTGCCTGATTAACTATTGAAGTTACCTTTCCTTGGCAAGGGTTTTAGAGCTCGATTCTTAGCTCAGCCTCTGGAAAAAGGAGGCAGGAGACCCAGCTACAGGCATGCCTTCCGTATGAAGCTGTTGTAGGCACAGTGTCACAGTTTTGTTCTTCACTCAAAGGTCTTACTTCTATTATCTGATTTTGGTTTTGCTTTTGAGAGCTTATCTCCTTTATCACATTCTTTCCTGTTCAATGCTTTTTAATGCATGTATTATTTATATTAGGAAGGTTCTTTACGCTCTTGTGTGATTTCCAATTGTTATGGCTCATTTTAATTTCCTTTAAGGCCCTTGGCCATTTTTCAGTTGGAGTATAGATGGTTCCAATTTAAATTTTGCTATGCAGATACATGAAGCTTCTGTGCCCTGCCTTTGAATCTCCAAATAAAACTACTCTATCTGATACCTTTCACAAAGTCAAATTCAAAAGAGATGATGGAGCCTAAAGCACAGAAAAAGTCACGCTTAACTCACTCTAGTATGTACAACAAACCAAAGAACTGGTGGCATGTGTCTACAGAAAATGAAGCAATTTACTTTTCAATTTATTTTACTTTGGCCCAGCTTGGGTGCTTATCCGTATCAATGGAGAGGAACATATATCTATCATATGGCCATATATTTGGTCTAGATAAATCCTGCTATACCTGGAAACCTTCATCAGAGGCACAATTAGCCCTAACAGAATTACATAGCAAAGAAGGATGCTTCTCAAACTCATCCTAGTTCAATTCCAGAGGATCTGATCTCAAAACTGTTTCTGAAGAATACTGTTGTCTGAATGTTAGGTATTTTTCAAGCAAATGGTACTGGTTCGACAATACCAATAGAAATTTCAAGTGTTTTCTCATGTGTAATTTATTTTTCTGCAGTTTATCATATCAAAACAGTTTGAACAGAGAAAATAGCCATGACTTTTCTATTCAACAAAAACCTTGTCTTCTCTCTTTTATTTGTTGCCTCCAATCATGACACTATAAGCCAAGTGTTTGGGTAAAGTCTCTTCCTTTCATTGCATGTCACATCTTTAGGAACTGTGTGATTTGGATTTCCATCTATGAATAGAAATAATTAGAAAAATATGATTCAACTATTTGAAGTCCAGAAAACATGCTGGGATAAATTCTGCCTCTCTCTGCTTGAGGTGAGGAAAATTAAATAGAGCAAAGGGCTCAAAAGCAATCCAGAAAGCTGTATCCAAACTAGTACATGGGACAAGAAAATAGAAGCTTCCAGGGTATGGTGGAAGACAAGCCAGGAGAGGGACCCTATCCCATGTGCTGAGAGGTACCTCTGCCACCGCTGCCATATGCCCAGCAAGAACTGAGGTCTACAAGGGACAAGCCATGGTAATCACGGAACCCATCCAAGTTAATTCAGATATTTCAGGAAAAACAAGGATTCATTTTGGTTTCCATGGGTGATGTAAGATGCAACAGTAGGGAGCTAAATGAGGTGTTCCTACTTTCAAAAGCACACATAGGGTTGTGGGCTGTGTATTGCCAATAGTGAATGTATTTCCTATGGACAGGGGTGCACTGGAATAAATACGACAAATTTGCTCACTTCTCAGGGTAAAACTGATACGATTTGATACCTAAGATTTTTATAGGCCTATGCGTGTGGAACATTCCAGAAAGCAGATCCATTGCAGTGAAGCATCTATTCCTCATCTAAGTGTGTGCAAGTTTGAAGCCTACATTTATGTTCTCCAAATCCACTTCTAAAATACTGTTATAGGTGCCTCAAACCAGAAAACTGAATATATAGATCCTTTTTTCACTGACAGAAGCCAAATTCAATTCAGAGTATTCTTTATGATCTTTGAATACCACAGTCGTCTTGCACCAGAGCAGAACAAGAAAAGTGTATCACACCTCAAATCCCTGAGATTTCATCAGAAGGAAAAAGATCACAGCACTACTGAGAGCAACTTAAGTGCCAAAGTCAGGTAGAAAAGATCTCACTTTGGGAGCCTTCAAAGCAACTGTTTCTCCTCAGTGACTTTATAAGGAATTTATGCACTTACCTTATGAGGGCATCTTCACCAGGCACCTAAAATCTAGGTGCAAATTAGGCACCTACATTCCTACATATGATGCACTGGTGACTGGCTTGGAATAAATAGACTTGCAAGGGATTAAAGGAAACAGCCTAAGGATGTACAAAATACATGCATATAAAAATATACAGATAATGAACATTGCAGCTATATACACAGGCTCCCAAGACAAAACTGACTGCAACGCAAATGCTCACAACAGACAGAAATACGAACACTTGGATTTGGAGTTAGGCTGGACATATTTCTTTCCACCCTGCACAAGGAGATGGGTAACACCGAAGTCCTTCACTGCATTATCTGATATTCATTAACTCCAGATAAAAGAGTGAGGTTTGATGTGGGGAACTCTACCCTGCTCTATCATGCTCAACCTCAGTGCTGTTGATCTTACAAGATATCCAAAGATAGATACTGGAGTAGAAAGGGAGGAACACGCCTCAAGGCTATCGAAACGTTCTCAGTAATAGGTTAAAAACGGGAAGCATTTAAAGTGTCTTATGTTCCCTTTGATATTCTCCAGGCACTTTCCTAAATGAGCTTCAAATTTTACACATTTTCAGCTTTAAAACAAGCGGTGCCTCAAATGATTAAAAGAAACAACAACAACAAAAAATAAACACACACCCAGATGGTAACTATTATCTGAGCCAGAAAATAGAGACAAATACAACCACTTAGGGCAAACTAACATATTGTATTATATCACTATGATCTACTGTAATGGGATATGATTTACATTAAAACTTGTTGTGAATTAGAGATTTAACTTATGGCCTTTCTCCACAAATTACAACAACAAACAAGAGCACGAAAATAAGCTCTAATAACAGCATGCATCCCATCACCATTTGCTGGATTACTTCTAGACCAGAGCTGCGGCTAAAATATTCAAAAGTGCAATTTATAATATCATTCTAGAAATGTGATTTAAGTGAAAATCCTGAATCCCTGCAGTCAGCAAAGATTTTAAGGCAATATTCCCAAGAACTGGGGTGTTTTAGTTAAGATTTTGACTTCAGAACATTCCAGAACAGTTAGGCAGATGGTGTGACCACGGCTTATTACGTTAAATGGAATGGTCCTGCTTTGTGCTCCCTCCATCTGTTTGTTCCATCCACCTCTTGTCTTAGATCATAACCTCATAACATACTTATTTTAGGAACAATCTTTTAGCTATGTATGTTGAAGCATCCAGCACAAAAGAAGCCAGTGCTTTGGACTTTTCCTTTTTAATGCAACTGAGCTAAGCAGATAAACAACTTGTCAGGGATGAGTTTGCCACATTTATTCTCTGTAGCAAATTGTACTTCTAATTGGATAAGGTTCTCTTCCCTACGTGCCATCATCTGGTTTGTAATGTGGTGCACCTTTTAAGCACTGCAAAATCTCTTGCTGAGACAGCTGCATTTTGTGATGGATACTACACAAACATACAAAGAAACACAACATATTTCAGTTCCCTAATTTATATAACTTCTTCCTCCAAAGATCCTAGGACTGAATGCTGCTCTGAGAGGGAGGATGACATCGTAAATGAATTTCAAAGATTTGAGGTTTCTTTTCCCTAAGTGACTTGCCAGAGTCAAGCTTATCTGTATATGCCAATATTCTTTAAATAATGAAGAAAAAGCACAGTGTTTCCTCTTCTGACGAATGTGCACTCGACTTTATCCACACACTACATAAGCAGCTCTGCAAGAATGTAAAAAAGCTATCTAATTTCCTGCTTAACTTTGTCTAGAAATAATCACTGAGATCATGGAAGGCAACCTCTTCCACAAGAAAAAAAGCTGAGAGTTGGATTTGTTCAGTCTACAGTAGAGAAGGCTCCAGGAAGACCTTAGAGCAGCCTTCCAGTAATTAAAGGGGGCCAACAAGAAAGCTGGGGAGAGGTTTTTTATCAAGGATTGAAGTGATAGGATGAGGGGGAGTGGTTTTAAGCTGAAAGAAGAAAGATTTAGACCAGATACTAAGAAAAAATATTTTCCTGTGAGGGTGGTGAGGCAATGCCCAGAGAAGTCGTGGATGCCCCATCCCTGGAGGCTGAATGTGTGCCTGCCTGAAAGCTTAAGACTGGGAAGGGAATGATGAATACCCATCTCCAAAGTTAGATCAGTCCTATTCCTTCCTGCTCTGTTACAAAGAGAAAAAAACAAACAAACCCACAAAATGTTTGATCCAGAACTATTAAGAAATTACAAATCTAGAACCTCCAGCAGTACTGGAGGCACTGTTGATCTGTCTGCCTCGGGTACCAGCATGGAGTCACCCACATGGTGAGCCACAGACGACATTTATCCTGCTTCACCTCCTCTGTTTTTGTTACAATCTACTGTGATTAAGGATGGCCTCCTTGATTGTACTGTGGTCACAGTTCTGTTTGCAGCACAGATTGACCTTTCCTTACTGACTGAAGAAACATGAATGATATATCTGTAAATGTTAGCCTGTTTTTTTTTTTTTAAAAAAAAAAAGAATGCTATTCTCCAGCCATTAATAACAGGAAAGTAGGAGCTGAAAAAAAGGAAGATAAAATTTAGTTGCTCATGTCTCCTTAGCTTTGGAGAGATTCTCAGATCAGTAAATAATTTCTAAAAGGAAGATGGTAACAAGAAAATGATGTGCAGAGAAGGGAGAATAAAATCCTATTCAGGATGAGCGTACCGGATACCCAGGCTGGTGTGACTGCTCTGCTTGGGGAAACAGCCAAGATAGCTCCTATGTTTTTGAAACTTCTGGAATTCGTGCTCACTGCCAAAGGAAAACAAGGAAATTGCTACGAAACAGAGATAACAGTGTTATGGGAACTACACCAGCAATGAAATGTCAGCGAAAAACATTAATGGGAAGTAGAATACGTCAAAGAGAGATGGCATATGATGTCACCATAGTTGATTCCATGGTAAGGGAGAGATCAAGTTTTGTAATGCTCAGGGTCAGGCAATAATAACATAGTAAGCAAAGCCACAGGAGTGACTCACAAGCAGGTGCTTACACTCTTCCATGAAAACTAGAACTTCTCATGAATTTCATAATGCCAGATATGTTTTTAGCAATTACCCTACAGACTCACTTCTCCCTCATTTGCAACTGCCTAATATGCTTTTAGTAACTGCAGCTATCCCCAAGTTAAGATAGTAAAATAAAGAAAGCAGAGAAATTTCTTGCTACCATTTTTAGCATTTTGTCTCTTTTGGATGAAATGAATCATACTGTTTACTACAGTCTTTCATTTTAGTCCTCTGTCTTATACTCCAGCTGGAAGTGGGTAGGATAACCAGCACTGTGCCCAGTTACCTCACAGTTGGCGTTAAGAGAGTATGCAACACCTGAGATGAGACGGAAAACATATGTAGGAAGTCAGAAAGACATGCCATGGGGACTGCTCCTTTGCTGCATTGCTCAGAGGCACAAATTATGGTTCAGAAGAGCAATGCAGACCCAGCAGCTCTGCCAGAATGGCACCTCCTCACACCAGGTCTGAACGTGGACACTTGCAACCCATGCCATGCATCAACTTTATACCTGCTATGGGAAATAAGGACAAAAGTCCTGTAAAATTCGTCTCTCACACAGCTTAACTGTAAGTTCCTATCTTGCCCACATAAGTCATGCAAGATGTTTCTGACGAGTGACGAGCAGTGACAAAGCTTCAGTGCAGACATGAACCACCAGCTACATGTGTGCTAGGAAGTATCAACACCAAACAGCTAATGAAAAACAAACAGAAAGTGAAGACATCTCACAAAAAAAACCCCAATAATGATAACACGATATCAAAAAAACAAATGTAACCAATAAATGCAAGCAGGACTTAATGCATGATACTCTTGTTGGCGTTATACAAATGTCTTATTCTGTTCCATTCTGATGCTATTGTAGGGTCAAGCATATTCAGTGTCCTTTATAATCAAGCTGTCAATACACAGTCTTGACGCTATACATCGATTTTCTGCCACAAAAAAGAGGAAGCTATCCCTTTGTGTCGAGCAACGTCGCAGTCACTTAATATTTCTTAGAGCACAATATTCAGTATCACCACAAAGACCAAGGCATGTTCCTGGCCTCACCTTTTAAACATAGTTTTTATGTGTGTAAGTTCTTTACAAACATATTGACAATTTTATGTAGCAATTTATTCAGTAGCAATGGCAAATCTGTGAAGTTTCATGTTGTATGAACAAACTAGTAATACACATTTCTGTGAAATAAAGGGAAAAGGGCAAGAAAATGGCTCTGAAATCCTCTTAAGGAAGATACAAAAAAAAACTCATAAAAAACCTGCTCAGAGAATAAATTATAGTAACAATAATATTGACTACTTACATAATTCTGTCTCTAAATTACTCTAAAACTTTACAAAAGAAATCAAACTGAACCTCAGAATGGCTAAGGAAAGAGAAGTTACATGGCTTGCCCAAAACAGTATATAATCAGCTAAGAAAATTTGCACTTTCAGTCCCGTTTCTTCATATTAGGGATAGTCTTGTCAACTTTCTTGTGCATTTTTAGACAAGAGCAGGGATGATACAAGGGCTCTTCTACCTGAACTTCCAGCTACTTAAAATGAAAATGAAAGCCCATAATGCTTTTCCTAAGGAAATTCAAACATCAGAATAAACAGATGTTGTCAGGGCAGTTCTGCAAGCATAAAAATCCCATCATCATAATTGTCAGGTGTATTTCTTTATTCTGTGTTCGGATAGTACCTGTCAAGAAACACGTGAAATACAGGAAAATGTATTCAGCAGGAAAGGAGGTAACAGGGCTGAGCTCGAACAATGCCAACAGTCTTCCATTACAGGATATTGATTTGGTAAGGCCTGAAAGGTATTATCTAAAACTGGAGTGAGTAGGAAGCTGGAAGGAGCTCAGCCAGCCATCTCAAAGGTGATACCCACAAACACAGCCTGTCCCTGGTGTACACTTCTCATTAGTTTTTAAAGGCCTCCTAAGAAGACAATTCAAAACCCTGCCAAGGAGCCCAAATCCAGTGCTTAACTGTATCCATCACCAGAAATATTTTTCCTATCAGCTGACACAAAGCTCCTCTTTCAATATCACTTTCGAGCCAGTGAGTTCCTCTTTTATATTTGTGCCTTTGGATGGCTTTCTCTTTCCTATGCCCACTTCTACTCACAGAATTGCATCGCACTGATAAACCAGGCAATCAAAAGAAAGGAATCTTGGTTTCCTCCAAGTCCTTCACCTCCTCCCCAGGCATCACCATCCACACACACCAGCACTGTATGGCAAGCTGGGGACAGCCTTGGAACAGGTCATTCCATGCAAAACCTTCTCTTAGGCTGTCTTCTCAGCTTCACCACTCTTCTTTGGTTTCCTTATAAAAATGTTACATGTGATCATCAGAAAAAACTTATTCAATTCCCAACGTATCACCTTCTCCATTTCCTTCTCACCCATTGGGATGGTTTTTTCACATCCTGCTACATGCAAGCAAAATAAATTGGTCTTTGAAAAGAAACACCAAAAAAGTAACTTCAAATTCTTTGAGTATAAGGTTTATTAACACACAAAATATTTGCTTTTATTTCAACTTTATTAGCTAGTCTGAAAGCTTATTATTTGCTAACAGTTATTTAGGGAACTGGTTGGCTCTAACAGGATCCTGTGGGTCTCCGGGTACTTCACTACTGGTAGTGATAGGATGTAGGAGGAAAGATTTAGATTAGGTATTAGGAAGAATGTTTTTCCTGTGAGGGTGGTGAGGCACTGGCACAGGTTGCCTGTAGAAGTCATGGATGCCCCATCCCTGAAGGTGTTCAAGGTCAGGCCGGACCAGACTTTGAGCAACCTGATCTAGTAGAAGGCATCCCTGCCCATGGCAAGGGATTGGAACTGTATGATCTTAAGGACCCTTCCCATCCAAACAAATCTATGATTCTATTTGTCATCGGTGGCCCCCATTTCAAAACTAGACAGGGGAATTCTTTGAGCAAGATCTGCAGAACAGGAGGATGCATCTTTTTGAACAAAATCCAGATGAGCTGTTTCAAGTAATTACAAGATATTTCAGAGCATTTGAGAATTATTTTCCCAGTTTCACCTGGCTTGTGGCTAAACTTTGAGATCTACTTTTTAAATAGGAAGATTTCAGATCATAGACTTTTAGAATTTTACTGAATTACGGAAAATGCAGTGAAAAAAAGAAATGTTGTGAATACATGTATTTTTTCTTCATAAAATAGGACCACACATTGGCAGCGTGGGATATGTGACCTCTTGAACTACCAACTACTGACATTAAAGAGGTGCTGCTTCCCCTGGGGCTGTTCTATTCAGAGCAGGAGAATACTGAACCTCAGGTGCCAAGATATGCATCCCATCCTCCCTCAGCACATTTCTCAGGCATTTTTTTGGCCTGAGCTGCAGTTTTGATCACATTTCCATTAGGCATCACTGATTTTGAGTACCCACGCATGCTGAGCGGCACATGAAAACTACTTTTTAATGTCTTACTATAAAACTTGCTTTCAATATCAAACAAAACATTAAAGATCCATTATTTCTCCATACCAGCTAAAGACTTTTTAATGAGATTAATTACAAGAAAAGAAGAACGTATTTTTCAGGAGATCAGTTGAATAACACAACGTCTAATGTTTAGCAACTTTAAATAGCATCTTTTAGATCTGATGTTACTTGACAAACGCCTGAGAACATTTACAGTATTTCAAGTTAAACTGGACACATTCTAAACCTGCCAGAAATAAAAATGCCCATTTTTCTGTTACATGCCTGTTAGAGCACACTACGCTTTTCAAAGTCCTACAGTTTTCAAATGCCTTTAAGAAACTTATATGCGCCTTGAATGGGAAATTATTTGATTTTGCAGAAATGCTTAAGTAAAATGTCTATACACAAAATATGAGATAAAGCAGAAGTTATCAGCATTAACCACTTTTGTTCTGCATGCAGGAGTCAGTAAAAAAATGTTTTAAAATGACTTTGTAGGATGATGGCTCTGTCATGATGGTGACAATCTTCCTGCATAAAGGACCAAATAGCAAATGAGGAGAAATGAAGAAAGAAATTATTACATAATAAAATTTAAAAATACTATATGCAGGCTGCAAAGGAAGAATACTTAAGGGTTTCTTTTTTTAATCATTTCAGGCGGGGAGAAAAGGGACCAAGGAGAGCAAGCACAGGGGAGACGATGCTTCACTCGTTCACTGGATGTCTTTGAGGATATTACAGCCTTGTTTGACAAGGAAAGAACAGCAAAGATTAGCTATCTGGATTTCTAAACCCCTTGACCTTGTTTCTCACTAAAGGTTAATGTCTAAGAGAAGAAGATAATTGACGTGCTTCTATAAAAGCCTAAAGGTAAAAGACAAAGGACAGTCTCAAGGGGATATTTTTCCAGCTAGAAAAAGCTGTTGCACATCAGCAAAAGCATGAAGACTTACTTTTGCTGCTCTTTTTATTATTAATATCAATAATCTTCATTTGCATTAAGATTTCTAATTTTGCCAGAGAAGCCAAGTAAGAGGCAAAGGAAATTATTAATGCTGATGGACTGGGATAAATCAACCACCTGAGCGTAGGGGGCTCCATGCAAAGCAGCAGAAGACTCTGCCAGAATTCCTATGAAAAAAAAGTGCAAGGAAAGTAGCCTACATACTACATCCCACATCCCCAGTTAAGCAGAAGACATTGCTAACCTGGCTGATCTTGTCTAGATACAGAGCTGAAACACAAGTTACATGAGGGAGACAAATGACAGTGCTGAGATGCAGTAAGAAGATAGGACGCATCAGTTTGGGTTCACCTGTGCAATCAAATGTGCACTTGTCCTTGAGCACAACTGTTTTGGAGGGGCTGGTTACAGATCTTGCAACACAGCCAGAGGTAATCAGCTCACTGACCTCTCTGGCACCAAATCTTAGCCAGAGAAATGCATTTTTCAGCACATGCAACTGCTTCTCTTAAGTATTCCAAAAAAAGAATACACGTAGGACACTTTTAATTGAACTTTGGTGTTAGCCAAGAAAAAAAAACCAAAACATTCCCCCATAAATTCAACATTTCACAGCTGAGGTTTTGAAGCCAAATGAGAAAAAGCCACAAAGGTAACAAGAACCATCATTCCCTCTCCTCTTTTCCAAATAACACAGTACAACAAAACTTGCAATCAAAAAAAATCACCAGAACTGGCAAACCTGAAGATATTTACAACATCATGAATCACATTGTGTCTCAGAGATTTAAATCCCTGAGAGAGGCACATACTCCACAAGGTAAGGATACCATGGTGACCTTACTTTAAGAGAAGGACAGTGCCAAGGTTGACAGGCCCCCAAATTAAAATCTAGTCCAGAAAATACATTTTTCAAATGTCCTCCTGATTCTGAAAAAATCTATCAGCCTGCCAAAGCAAGGGCTGCAAGATTATTAAAGTGCCAACTACAATTTATGCCCAAGGTACCTAGCTGGCCATCTCTCATGTTACATACTGCCAAGGCTCTGGGTCGCCCATCCTTCGAGGCACACCATTTCATTCTGATTGAGGTCAGGTCTTCTCACTCCAAGGACTCTGATGGCAGAGCCTTGTCCCTGACCATGTTTCCCAGCTTCTCACTGTTTTATTCTCCAAAACTTCAGCATAAGATCAAACTGGCCAGGCTATTCCTGCCTATTTTAATTTTCTTTGTTCATTTATGTCCCACTGCTCCGTTCTGGTGAGTTGCAAGAACACCTTCTACAAGAACAGAGTTGTAGTAATTTCCACTTACTGCTGCGCAGTGGTATGTATATGTACAGCATGTTCTATGTCTTCGGTGCACAGCAGTTGATGTGAAACAAGATGAATTAAGACAAACCAACTTCAGTATAGTCCTTGAGAGATGGGATACAGGCTCAAGCCTTGCTGCATCCTGGCTCAGGAGTGGACACAGATCAAGCCCTCTGCTTTTCAGGAGAAGGCCTGAACTCATTTATGGCTGTAATTCATTCAACACAGCTGCTGGGATGGAAATACTTCAACTATTCATCAGGAAAGAGAACACGAAGGCATTATTACCCCAATACACCTTATTTCATTGCAACGGCTAATCCAGCTCCTAGAATCCCTCATTTTGCTTTCTTTTATCCCTATTAGGCAAAAAAAAACCCAGGATGTGTGGGTTTTTTTCCTCCGGGAAAAGGGAGACAGCAGGAGCCAGGTGGGAGGGGAGGAGGAAGCAAACAGGGTTTGGTCGATATGCCCTACTCAGTGTCCTGCTACTGCAAGGAGTTTGGACACTGAAGCAATGAGCATGGTATGAAACCTGGGGGGAAACAGCTACATGCTGTTCACTTAGTTTAGCCCTGCTTGGTCCAGCTATGTCAGAAAAGGACAGGTCCTTCTATTCCCTGTAGGGATGGTGTAAAATCCCCCCCATCTGTGGTGGGTTCAGCTCGTATAAGGTGCATCAGACTTCTGTCCCTCACCTCACCCTCCATCTCACCCAGTCTTCTGGCTTAGAAAAAGAAAGCAGCATTAGATTAGTACCATCTCAATCTGAAGAAATTCCACCTTTTCCAGGAAGATTTCCCATAGGAAATGTGGAGCTGAATTTTAGCCCAATTTTGTGCAAGGAGATGCTCTCGCACACTGGAGAACACAATCACAAAAGCTTAATGGAAGCACCATAAAAACATAATTTAAAATGCAGGGAAGAAAGTGAGGAGAGACAGTGCTCAACTGTGAAAAGTTTGGGGTTATTTTCCAATTTTGCTATAGGATGCTGCAGACAAATCCAGTGCTATTATTTATTGAGAGGTGTCCCATGTGCACACTAGGGCTTTGCACACAAATGAGACAGCGTCTGCTCCAAGCCAAGACACAAACAGTTTGACATCTGAATACACCAGAGACAAGCTCTCCGTGAAGTGGTGTGGATATTTTCAGAGATCATTGCTGGAAGTCTTAAGGGAAACGGGATGTTTGCAGGCAGAAGGCGTTTCATAGAGACATTTCTTACTGAATACATAATGCAAAGGAGTTTCAACAGTAAACAGGACACAAAATGGGTGGGCAGAAGACGGATTTGGGAAAATGTAAAATATGAGTTCAAAATTGTTAACAGAGGGAAGTTAGGAAAGAAACTACAGTGGTAAGAATTTAAGGAGAAATGGGAGAAGTCAGTATGACAAGAATGAAGCAATGACTGATGCCAACCATGGTGCTTGATTCAGACCTGACATCACCCACAAGCCAAGTGTGTGATGGGTGAACACCACATCAGCACCCCCATGACAATGGGCTGGTAGGTGTAACTGCTATGGATGGGATACCACATAGGAACATGGGTCCCACTGAGAGTCCCAGAACAATTTAGGAACTCTCTGGAGACCAGAATTTCACTAACATCACCTAATTTTAAACAGGGAGTATATGGAGGATGGTATGAAAGTCCTTCATCATTACTTGGCCCCCAGTGGATTTGCTTGTGGTGCTAACAGCTAGGGAAGTTGGGGCAGCCCCCTGCCAACCACTGCCATCCATGGAAGACCCACTATTTACAAGATGCACTAGCAACAACCTAACCTCTTTAACTCCATAAAACAAACTAAAGCACAGCAGAAGAGCATGGAAAATTCTTCTTCCATCAATGAGTTCCCTTGGAAATGCATGTAGTCTTAGCTCCCATTGAATTTGGCCAGTGTGTTTATTAGCCATAATGCATACAAATGCATTCTGCTGGAGAAATACAGCATGAAAAATTAGCTCACCAGGCTATGGCTATACTATTAAATTATATCAATTAGTGTTTCTGCTCTGCCTGTGTTGTGCTCTCAGGCTCCTCAGCCTATCTCATGGTCCCCAGGGTTCTAAAGGTTGCAACCACAGGTATGGGCCTTCAACCTCAAGAGCTGCGTTCTTGCTATTTTTAAGCAATACATGAAACCAGTGATGGAATATCTCACAAACCAAGTTCCAGCCATCAACCCAGCTCAGTGTATTTGGACTACAGGGTCCTCAAGGAACTGTTCTCTAGGGTAAAAAAAATAGTCTATGTTCTTTCCTGTCTATGCTTCAGCAGCAAAGGCTACACATCACAGAGGGGCTTTTTGTTTATTTCGCTGGGCTCTTTCCTCCTATGGGAGAAATTTTTTGATTGATACCTACAATTGAGGCAATTCCTACATGTCAATATGAGTTTTCAAATGCATGGCCCTCTTCAGTGTCAATACAGGGAATTGACAGGACATTCGATATTAATGAGTATCGATGTGTGAACATGTGCACACACAGAGTGATGGCTGAAGGCTGATGGCATGAAGGTTTCAATAAATGTGCCATGGAAAAGAACAAATCAACACTTAACATGGAGAGAAATTATTACAAGTCTTGTATCATGCTACATCAGGAAGACCTAAAGCGCATTACAACCCAAGGGTGACTTTCATTCTCCTCCTGGTAAAGGCAGGACAGGAAGTGTGGAGGAAGGAGAAGAGGGGAGGCAGGCTGCTGGGCCACCAAGAGGTAGAGGAAGGGAAGTTTTTTAAGAACAATCTGGGTACCTTCGCCATGGTATGGCAGTAGAAGACAGCTACCAGGTTGAGCATGTCATCCTTACACAGCATTTGTGACCATTATGAGAGGTAAGACCTAGAGAAAGGGGAAAAAACGTAAATGACCTGTACAAATTAGGGCTCTCAGGCTAAAATTAACCACGTTGGAGGAGAAGAAAAAGAGAACAGCAAAGATATAGAGGAACAAAAATGGCTTCACTCAGGATTTTAAATTTCATCCAACAAGATGATCCAACCAGATCATTCATTATAATACAGGGACAGAGTACTCAATATGAACTGGGTTTTCTATAAGCTTAAAACCCAGACATATAAAGCTTGAATCCTAACACATGCTCACATCCTAGTATGAGAAAAGCTCAGAGAAGACAACTTTCTTAAAAGGTTATGCAAAAGTCATTCATATTTTCGATTTCACAAAAAAATTTGATCAATTATCAGAGATCTCATTCTCTCTTCCTGGAATACATTAAAGGGTAGGAAATTGCAGAGACACTGTAGGGAAGTCAGGTCGTACTTGAGGGAAGGGATTCATGACATGGACAGACTCCTGCAATGAGAAGCCTGTATGAAATCCAAGCCAACCCCTCCCTTAATTAAAATAGTAGCTGAATATGAAGACTTGCATAGCCAGCACTGCAGTGATAAAATTGAACTTCTCCCGTACTGCCAGCTTCATGTTTGCCCAAGTATGTTTATTTTTTAATACAGTACTTTTTCAGACTCTCATAAGATATGGCCCAGAAAATTGAAATCATTATTGCCAGCTGTAATAATCTCAGATGTATCTCCAGTCTAGTGGTAGTTTGTATTCTGTTGAGCCATAGTTCTTAGTGTATAACAACTAATGAAGAATATGGCTTTCATTATAAATTTCTAGCTGCTTTGGTTGGGAAAAATTCAGTCACTGAAGGTTCAAAACCCAGAAGGCAAACACCTGAGTTTCAGTTTTGGGGTGTGTTTGTAGCAGCACAACAAACAGTATCTTTGTTTTTAATCCTCTGCATGTGTCAAAAGGATTTTTTCCTACTTTTTAACAACCTAAAATTTAGCAGACCTGCTCCGGGGGAAGAAGGGCTTCCAGTTTCAGCAGTAACACCAGGGTATCTATGGAAACCACTGTTCGTTCATTTGTGCTAAGAATTTATATATGGATCTCACATTAAATGCATATAGTTTAATGAGTCTTATAATCTCTTTCCCTCCAAGTCAGACCATTTATGCTTTAGTTGACTCTTTGGAATATGGAGGGAAAACAACAATTTTAATGTTGGTAACAACTCATATAACTGAGGCAAGACTATCATGTTAGAGAATTATTTTAAAATAGAGTCTTTTGTCAAACACTCTTAAATGACCTCCAGGGCTAAGCCTTTCCAAATCTAGAGTTAAACTATAGCTTAAATAGATATAACAAAATGCAAAGTAGGTTAGTTACGTATGAAAGTCTCGAAGTTGTCCATAGGACACATGAACCAAAACCCACGTGTGTGCTCAGCTCCCTGATCTCAGCTGGGGGAGTTCTGCCCTTCGTTTTTATTTGGCAGAAAGATGTCTGTACTTGCTGCAGACAGAAAGAAACAAAATAGAGAAGAGGAGCTCCCCTAACACACACGCAGAGCACGGCTCCTTCCTTATTTTATGGCTGTGCAACTGGAAGCAGAGAAAATTCTTCTGAGGCTCAGCAAAAATCTTCCATTCCCTCTCATTTGGGGGCTTATTTTGGACTGGGGAAAACATGGTCAAGGAGCTTAGCTGAATGAATACCTTCAAGCGTTTTCTGATCCTGCCATGGCACTGTCTTTGCAGACCTAAAAACCCCTTCATGTATCATTTATAAATAATCCTGTCCATTGCAAAAGGCAGCGAGCATCGCCTCGGTTACAGGCTAGGAGCACTGACCAGCTCTTGGCCTTCCACGCTGACCTGGTGGTTAACTCGGGAGCTGAGGCTTGCCTGGAGCACTCTCCTCCATGCTCCATTTCACGTGGAGAGTAGAGAGAGCCAAGACCTTTTGCTTGGGTTTGCTCTTCCCTTTTTTCATTTTGAGTGCACGGGTGGGAAGGACAATTGGGAAATGGGTTCACAAGCCAGGCCGTGAGCAAGCATATTTCCGCAGCACTGCAGGAGCATATGCAAGTGAAAATGAGATGGTAAGGGATGTGACAAGGTGTTTTTACCCAGAGCAGCTCCTTCTGAGTACATACATGCGCATGCTGCATGATTTTGCTTCTCCTTTGAGCTATCCTAGCTGGTGCGCACCTGTATTTACAAGGCAAACTTAGCAGGATATTAAAAATCAGCATTGGAGGCGACAAAACAGGAAAGGACATACAGTCTGGTTCTCACTCTGTTCTTTGGTAAATTTAGTACTTTTCCTGAGCACCTAGGTGGCATGACAATTTCAAACTGTGGCCATCACTGTTAGCACAAAGAATTAAGTACATAAACAATATTAGCTATAATAGTGTAACAACGTACATAACCTCTTACTAGGGAATTGGAAATTTAAGCTGCTGTTTTGTTTTGCAGCAAAGGTAGGAAGCCAAGACAACACGTTAGGTGGTGAAAGTTAGAAAGGAAAAAGCACAATTTTTTTCAGACACTTACTGTGGATTGCCTACAATATTGTACAATAATAAGCTGAAAATACAGACTTTATTTCCCTTTGGAATTCAAATGTTTGTACATCAACAGGGCACCTCTAATATCTAAGTAATAAGCATAGCTGCTCCGTAAGGACACTACTGAAGCTCAAATTCCCTCAATGCAATTTCAAATTGAGAGTGTGAGCTCAGGGAAGGAGAACTTTATTACATTTCATAAGGTTCTCTTAAGCATTTTTTGAATTTAAAGCTAAACCCACAACCTCCAGTGGGAGAAAGTACTGCACTCTTCACCTTTAAATCTGCATTCATTTATCTGATACACTGCAACTGGACGAAGTAAAAATGCTTTTATTATTTCTGCAGACCTTGAACATTACATTGAAGAGCTCACAGAGCCTGAGAACAATGACTTTGTAATATATATTTACAATGCAACTATTAGGATGTTCTGATGTGTTTGCTCCACTTTAATACATACAATGCACCAGCAAAGATGATAACAATTGTATGTTTTCCCCTTTTTCTTGATAGCTGATTGTACCAGGCACACTTGAACAAAAAGCATTTCCTTACACTGTTTGAAGTACCCAGGTTCTGGCTGTTAGGTTATCAGATATCCTAATGATCTGCATTGGTGAAATGGGCACCCACGCACTAGGAAGTGCAGAGTTAACACTTTTTAACTGTCAGTGGATGGGTGCAATAATTCTGTATCTTCTCAAAGTTTAAGATTAAACAAGTGAGGAGTTCAAAGCAAACAAAATGCCTAATCAAAGAGCAGATGCCCTGCGAGGATTCTCTAAATAAATACCATTGCATTTTATACCACTCCAATTGCAATGACCCTCTTTATTTGTTTATAGTATCCCTGGTTCAAATGGCAGAACCTCTAGATCCAATTTAAAATGCTGAAGAGGTCATTTAGAATTGTTGACTGAACCCAGATCACACCATAAAAGAGACTTTGTAATGAAATAAATATTTACTAATCAGATTATCTACCCAGAGCAACAATCTTTGTTGGTAGGCTGCCATTTATTACGCTTTCAATCAACCCCGTGGCTTCTAATAAGCTGCGTTTTCATGGTTTTCTTAATATAGAACAGCTTGTCATTCAGCATCGTACAAAGCACCGTTGTGCTCCAGGAGAGACACGATGCCCGGGGCGAGACGAAGGCCGATGGCGATGCCGTGGAGCCACTCAGTTCTCTCTTCTCATTGACTTGCCAGGTGCGGCAGGCAGAAGCTGGCAGCAGTGGTGTGGCTCCACGCCGGGGTTCAGTAGGACTTCCCGTGCCCTGCAGCCTCTCTTTGCATAGGTCACGGCTCCGTACAAAAAAAATTTTGACAAAAATTTGTTAGGTCGTTTTAGAGATGCAAACAGGAAAAAAAAAAGACTAGTGTTGAGAGATTCCTTCTACCTGTGTGAGGATGCAAGTGTTATTATCCACACGTGGCAGGCACAGGTTGTTAATTACGGAAATGAATAAGAAAAAAGGTTTCATGAGGTGCACGGATAATGATCCAGGTGCTGCTAAGTATAAAGTATGCTGAGACAAATGAGCCCTCGCAGAGTCTGAGGAGATGGATTATCAGAAACACACAGTTGCGCTGACAAAACATACACATCTGTTTTACCAGTACAATTAAGATGCCTGCGCTCATGAAACAGGGAGTGGGATAAATAAGTGTTTGTCTGTGCATCTTTCTGGTTAAAAGAAGAAAAGAAAATACTTGGTGTTGGTACCACATCCACAGTAAATGCCTCCGTTCATTATACAGCTGCTCACTTGAGTTGGAAGACACAAAATAGGCCAACTGAAAATGTCAAAAGACACAGACATGCTGGAAAAATACTCCCTACCAAGATAAAGCACTCCCTACCCAAATAGATAACTTACTATTTTGTGCATCCACGATTAGGAGTTTCATGGAGATTTCCTGCATTTCTGAATCTTAAATCTGTGGATTTTAATACTGCCTCGTAAACCAGCTACAGTTTCAGTAACGCAGGCTGAAGGCTATAACTATGTCCTTAACTCACTGCCACCTGCATAAAAAATCCTACAAGCTCATCGGCAGTTAATCCGTCCTATCAGAAGTGCCTCAGTGCATTGACAAAATTAGAAATACAAGTTTGTTATTTTAATGAGTCACTGACATCTGCTGCTTATTCTTAGTTTTCAGTCATATTCCCCTGCTCTTACATCACAGTGCATGTGATTTTTATTTGGTTACCACTCCTAGCACTGGCTCAGTCCTTAATATTACTTTGACAGCACTTCTCCTCATTCATTATTTAACAATAACTTTTGCTTACCAAGCACATTTCCACACAACTAACTAAACTAAGAGCATGTCCTAATCCTTAATGAAGTCCAAATGCTTCTCCTGGGAGGCAGGTAAGTATCATCATCATTTTCTGGATGGGAAAGCAGATATTAAGTAATTTGCCAAGGTCATGCAGCCTGTCTATGGCACAGCTTAGAAAAAAAAGACGCTCTCAGAAGCCCTGACTATCTGTCCCCAGGTGCAAGTAATAAATTTACCAGCAAAGGCTACTCTCTACCCAGGCCAAAGAAGCAGGGAGAGAACGTGAAAGCATGAGCAAGGATTGCAACCATCTTCCTTAGCACACTGCACCAGGAGAGGCAGCAAAGTAAAATCAGAACATGAGGTTTTTGTCTCATCCCTTATGAGTTAGGGTAAAGAAACAAAGAAGAAAATCCTGCAGCAGGGTCATCTCATCAGCACAAGGCTGTGGCCGATGACATTGTTTGTTATCAGATAATGCTGGAACAACAGTAGCCCAATGTCCTGCTTGGGAGCCTGAAGGTCTTGAGAGATTAACAGTGGATTTTTTTTTGGTAAGTCCTGCATTTGTCAGTCTCTTTTCAACTCTATGTTTTTTACAATGATGTTATTTAACACATGCCAGTATGAATAAGTTTATTCTTTCTTCTGATCTGCTTCTATAAAAGGAGCTTGTGTTCCACAGACTGCCTATAACTCATTAAGCCAAATTCCCTTCCATCTGGAGGCTTATACAGTTGTTGAAAAGCTGTCAGTATAACCTATTGTCACTGAAACTTTTTATGAACCAACCTACATTTTTATGTCAAAATTTATCTCAACAATTTTGCAGTACTTACTTTCAATTATTTTTATATCATCAGCCTTTAGGTAATGCAGCATTCAAGATGATACACTGGGATAAACTCTCTCTGGATCTGTTCATACTGAAAATAAATATGCGTTTGTATTTTAACAAGAGCTACACAGAAGAAGATACAGCTTCATGTGCACATCCCAGTGGACGCACAAACCAATGGCAGTTATTGATTTCACCCACCCCCAACTGAAACAGTCATAAATAAATGCAATGGCCTCCATTAGGAAGAAAGAATGGCTACAAAAAGGGAATTCTTCTCAATGAAAAAAATGAAATTAAGCTGTCCTTATTTTGTTTTACAAGAAAAAGGCACATATGCATGCAAATTCCACAAGTTCCAAAGGGCAGATACATAAAATGATGCACACAGATAACAAGCCAAAGACAAACAGCAGCACTTCATTTGTCTCAGGCCACGATTTATAGAAAGACTTGCTTTCCTCCTCGTATTCCAACCTCTGCCAGACCCACCTGTTATGTAAAAGGAGATTAAAACTCCAGCGTGCAAAGAGTCAACACATCCTCAATTCTCGCCAATCTGGAAAGAAGCCTTACTGACTGAAATTCTAGGAACCAGGACATGGCCCTAGTCCTAAAACTCTGTAATAAAGCCCTTCAGGCCACCTTTTCCTGACTTTCCATAGTGCCTTTATAACAGATTATAGCATTGCCTATACGAGCGGGCTGTACTGGATTAAACAGTGCCAATATGACCAGGACTAAATCTGCAGCAAAGAGAATGCCAGAATGCAAATCAGAAACAACATAGAAACATAGCTGATGGGTAGAAAAACAGGTTTTGGCAAGCCATTCTATCATAAAATTAACCAAGGGTGTATCCCTGTTTGCAGTACAGCATAAAGCTGTACTTTTTTTAGTAAAATAAAAATCACAACCTGAACTGGCATGGTTGGAACAGTGAGATTTAAGTCTTAACTAAGCCCATGAATTAAAATACTGTTTCAAAAGTGGGGAATACCAGCATTTTTTGAAAGCTCAATGTTGTCCAACTGAAATAGTTTAAAAGACATGACTGGAAAAGGAAGTATCAGTTTCGGAAACGACAAAGATCAATGTGTCTCCAATATGGCATATCTGGCAAACTGCTGTGCAGTAAAACAAAGCGAGACACATAACTGCTGAAGCAGTCTTGGGCCAAAACTCACAATTCTTACTCATCTCGCACTAAAGCAAAACTCTCTCTAATTGAAGCGATGGAGAGAAGCTGTGCTGAGCAGGAACAGTAGGGCTTGGCTCATGCAATATATATATGTATGTTCTGTTGGTAGCTCGACTGCAGACCATACAAGTAATTAAAGGTTTTATCTCTGGTAGAAGTATGCATGTTTGGGTGGGAATCGAAACAGATGGAATAAAAGCAATCGCTGTCAGGTCTTATGTTCATAAGACTATCTCTCTGAATATAGACAGACACCCTCCCCATGTACCGCATTTTATTCTTGCAGCATCTACCAGACTATGAGCTGCGGATCAAGAATGTACTGTGTCAAGTCCTGCAGAGATGAACAGCAGCAGGATGGCCTCATGCCCCTGTACCTTACCTGAAAGGGAAGTGGAGGGCTGTTTAATCAAATTCTCTCTACCAACTGCTATAAAAAGGTGGGATGGTCTGTAAGGAAAAGGAAAAAACTGGCGGCTCAAATCTTATTAAAATATGCTGGAGGGTCTAAAAACACTGCAAAGCTTCATTTTATCAGAAATGGGAACAGAAATTCCTTACATCTATGGATCAGCAATACCAGCCTCTTGTGCTTACTGTGGTATTGGCTCTGTGCTCAAAGGCCCTTCACTTTGTGCTGACTTGGGCTTAATTGCTGTGTTTTTGGAACTACTTTAAATGCCAAACCTAGAGTAGCCATTTCAAGGAGTGATTCAGCTACAAAAACAGGTGGGACTGTATTTCCTATCATGTGGTACCAGTGGCATGCACACACTCCCTTTTGGCCTCGTCATAGTTCCCCATGGGAACTCTGTTCTAGATTTTGGCACTGGACATGCCATAGTTTTTGCATTTTTTTCCTTTTTTTTTTTGTTTTGCTCTGTTTTTTTTTTTGATTTTTTAGGTTTTTTGCAGTGAACAGAGCAGGAATATGGAAGGGAAAATATCTCAGTAGTCCTGAAAGCGCATCCTTCTTGTTTCTGGTTTTAGGACTTCATAGCCCAATTACAGTCCTAAGATGTTACGCCTTTTCACCTTTTAGCCCTGCAGTAATCCAAAGAAGAGCACACCTGCAGTGGTACAAGCAGATTTTTCCCCATCTTCATCCAGGCAAATGTCTAACCATGATATTCTGAGCAGTTTTCCTACCTTCTTAACATGCTGTTGCTTGCATGCCGTAGTCTCCTTTCAGGTCCAATTTTCTTAACTCAGACTAACAACAAAAATGAGGGGATGCCAAGAGAAGGAAGAGAAACAAACACATTAGATCATCTATTTAATATCCTCCTTGTGAGCTCACCCAATCTTAAACAGCAGTGTTTTATAACAGGTACAATCTCAATTTAAAAACTACAAACTGTGCTCTCTATTAGAGATAAGTTCATGATTCAGTGTAGCACCAACTGAAGGTGGATCTTGTAGGGAGCACACGGTCAGCAAACCAACAGGGGAGATGTAACAGTATAAGGATGTATAATTGCTCTCTGCTAATACAGGGGTAAACACAAAATGTGGTTTGCTCAACAAGAAATGGTCATGACCTGTCAGTGAACACACGAGCAGAAAAATGAAATTCTGAAAGGGCTTTCTTAGACAGTGATAGAGATCAAAACTCCATCTGTTTTTATGTAGTTCTTCACATATTTATGAATCTACTTCAAATAACGTGTTTCCATGCAATGTCAAGAGTTTAGACTCAAGGAACAGAAAGATCTTTTCCAGGTCTACATCTTCTGGGAGTGAAAATCTTGTCCTTTAAAATTCTTTTAGAACAGTTTCTGCATAAATAAATGTAGGTCCATGACCAAGGAAGCAACTCCCTTTAGATGATTTAATGCTTTTAAATGCCCGAGGAACCTCACCCCGGATATAACATGGCTACAGGCTGGCACAGTTGCCACATTTGGGATTACTCCTCACGCCTTTTCCAGCTAGCTCATCTCACCACAGTAATTTTGCATCGTTTAAAATAAAAAGACATTACAAGAATCTTCTTTTAATTAGGGTAACTGATGTTCTGTGACCACAAAACCCACATGCAGACCTTTTCAGAAGTATAAGGGAAAAAATCCAGCAGAGGAGTTATATGTGCTCTCTAGGGAACTTTCTGGCAATGTAACTTCAAAAAACCAAGATCAAGACCTCAAAGGGGCACGAGGAAGCCATCACCCAGTCTTCTCAACGGAGCAAACTTACCTCCAAAAATATACGATTATTCTGCAATATCTGAAAGGGATATTCAAAGGAACCAGATCAGAAAGATTTGAAAAATTGTTTCATTTTGCTTTAATGATGGGAAGATCAGAAACAGTGAGGGTCTCTCTGATGACCCCTGAAAGCTAGGAGCTGTAGTGGGCACGTCCATTGCTACCATGAGAGAATCCCACTCCTGATAGCTCAGATGGTCTGTAGGAAATGAAAGTTCCATTATGAAATGGATGTTTGCCTTTGGCACTAGACTAAATGGCTCCTCTACGTGTCCTCTACAATTGCCAAGTGGAGTCCTCACAGGGATGCTGTATCTTGGGAGAAGAAAGATCTGATGAAATGAAGGAGATGATTCACAGCAGCACAGGTTTCTTGTTTTGCATGATGGCCACACACCAGGTTCTGGATATTTTAAGAGTAACAGTTACAGGTTTTTTATTCTTTCTCTCCTGTCTTCAGAGACTGCTGAAGGGTGAAGAAGTCCAGGGTCCTCTGCCAGTGGGCTCTGTTAACATCTCTGATCTTTGATAAGACCACGGTGTCTAGGAAGACACAATTCAGCCTCTGCTACAACAACCAAAATCTAATCTTGTCTTGTCTTTTGACTAAGGCTATGTAATAAGCTATGATGAAAACACCTTGGCTTTGCCACCACCCTCTATCTTTTGTTGCTCTGAGTTTCAACTTCATTCCACGCTACCCGTTCCATTCCCCATTGCAATCAGGCAGCTGAAATCAACTGCCACCAGCCAAACAGATCATGAAGCACTAACTGTAGAGAGCCCAGAAGGCAAACCTTCTGCTTGAAAGTCTCTCATGATGAGGTATAACCCCACTTCATTCACATGTAAGGGAAAATGCTAAGGGATTTAATTAGGAGTAAGGAACAGAGTGAATTCAGGAGGTTAGGAACTAGCTTTGTGTTTCATATACTTCGAAGAGACTGTTCCTCATGATGTGTCTTCACTGACTACCTGATGCAGGGGGTAGGATGGTATTTCCCTATAATCATCCAAGTGGCACAGAATGAATGAATTTGTAGAATTGGACAAGATTTCTCCAAGTGGTTTCCAACTGGAAAAGCTGCCCAGCAGAAATCTGTCTGGAATGGGACCATATCATGTATCTTTGGAGGAGAGGGCCTTCTCCTCTCACAAGAAACTTTCCAGGAGAAAGGTGTCGTAAACATGACTGGCACTAATTTTTATTACTACTGAGGAGGTTATAAAAAGCAATGTCCCCCTTACAGGATTACGAGCTAACCACTCTTTTTCTCAGCTGCAAATGAAACGGCTCAGCCATCTTCGGGGCACAACATAAAACCCATGAATTTGTCATGTAGTTTCCACAGGCACCTCAAGCATGTTGAAGCTTGGTTAATTATTGTTGTTGAACTCCTTCCTTCTCCTGTTTGGACAGAATTTTTCATTGTTTTTACTTTACTCTTGTTTCCTTTGCTACAGATTTTGCTTGTGATGCCTGCTGGGGTGCTTCAAACATTGAAGACATTTTTTAAAATGCTGAAAGGAAACTAATAATCATAAATAAATAATTCTTTAATTTCTCCAAGGAGCTGTCCAGCAAAAAGAGAGAAATCGCTGAAGTAGTTCAAATGTACAAAATAAGACAGGAGGAAGAAAAATGCTTTCCAGAATCCCCCTTCAGGCTTTCTTTCAATAACCCATTGCAAGAAAACCAGAGAAGGAAAAAAGAGAAGACTAATCTGAATATTGCAAAAGGTGATCTACCCAAGTCAAAATTTAGGCCTGAGTACATAAAGGAAAGTAAACCAAACCCCAAGATCCCTTTTGTCTTATGCCTTTACAGATCACATTTGCAACCAAGGCACCAACAGGACAAAGCCACTGTGGATTTGAGGGGAAAATAAAGCAACCAAAATACAGAGATGTCGCCTTCAAAAGCCCTCTGATATCATGGTGAAAGGAAACACATTATTATTACTGCATTTGAAATAGTTATCCAATGAAGGTTTTGTGTTTTCTAAATTCCATATGTATCACTTTAAACTTAAGAGAAAAAAACCAAACAAAAACATGTTAAAAGTAAAAAATAATCTCTAACTAGGAGACTTCTACTACCATTCATGTGAACATCTGTTTACTACCCTGCTTGAGGATGAACAAGGACAGGATGTGGGTTAAGCTGAAGAGGCATTAAAGAGTCAGCAAGATGAAATGAGAGCATACCTCTTCCCCTTGACAGCTGCAGGCTGTTATAATTTTTTTTAAATTGTGCATTAAGATTTTGGTTAACATATCTTACATTCCATGTAATGTAGATTTTATGGCACTGAACATCCAGTAACAAGTTTTTTTTGCCTGTATAACAACTTGAGTTATGCTTGTTATATACTAACCAGCACTTGTCATTCCAGTTTAATTTTTCCCCATCAATCCTCTGGTTTCTTACCCAACTGACAGCACAGGCACATAGTAAAACTGAAAGGGGAAGACCTTTGGACTGACACAAAATACAGGCAAAACAGAATCACAACCAGATCTACAAACGCTGAACTGAAATGAGAATTCAATGCATTTTTTTTTGGAATTACATTAAATTCTTCTATACAGGACTAAGGTGATACACAGATGATTGAGTTACTGTAAAATAACATAAAATAACAAAGCTGCAGTAACATATCATGTGTTTTCTTTTTTGTGCCCCTCTGGAGAAGCAAAACGAGCTTAAGCTGCATGTGTACTTTTGAGACTTGAGCTAACACGTTTTTCGTTAGAAGCGAGGCAGGTTATAAGAAGGCTTACAGTGTGTTACTTCAGCTGAGCTGATGAAAAATACCTCACCACATCATGGTAATGCTGCCCACTGTGATTAGGGGTCCACAGCACTGCTCAGACTCAAAGTGGCTTTAAATTTCCAAGGGAGCTAAACTAGACACACAGAAAGCCTGTGGAGCTCTGAATTAGGAGGCTCCAGTATTGCCTATCCCATTCATTCAAAAAATCTTTCACTTAAAAAAGTTTGCTTATCTGCAGTCTCTGTGTTTGCAAGCTCTTTATCTTAGATAACTGTTAATTTTTTATTTATACATGTGCCCATGGCTTGAAAAACTGTAAAGAAGAGCATCCCTAAGAAAGGATCTTGTCACTGAAAGGAATGCACTACTGTCATTCCTTTTGGAGAACAACGGTTAACAAAATTCAGTCCAAAGTAAACAAAACAAATAAGTCAAATAATTAAAATACACTTTCATTATTTCAGGAGCTACTTTCTCATTTTGCTCAAACTCTCCCAGCTTCACATTGTTTCACCAACTTTTTTCATCCACTCAGGGCCCAGATGCCACAACTGAATTTCAACAAGGGTAGCAAAGATGCCTCAAAGGCTTTGGAGAGCCCATTTAATTTCATGCGTCTCTCACTGAGGTGGCTGTTTATGGTTGGTGTTAAACAATTCTCCATTTCTTTACCAGGCAATGTACACTGAAGAAATTTCAAAATGGTAAGTAGACCAGGCCAACTCCAAACCGAAATTTTATACCCTGCTTAAGATATCTAAATTAGTTCCTCTAAAAATTCCTGAAAACACTCAATCTATTGTTCTAGTGTGCATTCTTTAAACATATGTAGGGCTCTCTTTTCTTAGTGCTATGAACAATAGAGACTATAAAATTCTAAACTAATATTTCAAGCTTACAGAAGATTTGTCAAAATATACAAGAAAATTGTTTACTATAAATTTGCAGTAGCTATCTGCTGCTTACATTGTGTTTATACATTGTTTATAAAACAATATTATTTTAAAATGATTACATTTAATTGCTACATCTAAAAAACACTGTAATCAAATTAGCTCCAGTTTTATTCTTCAAGTGCCACTGAGATTTTTTTAAGTATTTTAAGCAGATGCAATAAAACAAAGCATGTATGAAGGCATCGATCAAGCAGAAGGATTATCTACGTAAGAACAATAACAAACAAGAAAGAAAATAAGACAGGTGAAGCCGACAACAGCAGCTGACTTAATACGTTCTTTCCTGAAAACTAAATCATCTGAAGCTGATGGCATAAAACTGAATATTTCTCCCATTGTTTGAAGTAATTTTGCTGCAGCTTACTGAATTCATGTAAAAAAACACTCTGTAGCCTAAAGTTGGAATGAAAATGTTCCCATTCAAAGAATTAAGTGATTTGCTGAATTACTGTTTTTTTGCCCAAAATAATTTCAGTTTTCATTCACTACAGTGGATGATGATGTTGTTACTGTAAAACATGTTCTCCAGGAGCCTTTTAAAGTTTAAAGTTACATAACTTTTCCATAAATACACCTCTAATAAGACTATGAACCAATATATTTTATATAGTCAAGAAGTAGAGCCATTCTTCCTACGCAGCCTCGGCAGCTCACACTTTCAGGGGTCTCTGATCTTATCCATAAATGTGAGATGAAATTCTGACTTCTGCCAAGTGTCTGATTTCAGCTGGGTTGGGATTATACTTTACAGGTAAAGGCTGTTTTCTGTCTTACTTTGTACAAACCAAAATGAAAATTACAACATACACATAAAGTGTTAGAGAACCCATCCTAAACCACACCAAATATTGACTAATTAGTTATAGATAGTGTACCTATTGGAGCTCCCAATAGAGCACAAAGCAATGGCTCACATTTGGTACAGGTTAAGTTGTACATCTCAAGTAGAAGATTAGTGTACACTGGCACATCTTCTACCATTGTGAGTGTGGGAAATCGTGGGGAGTTCATTTTGCTTGCTACTTTTTTTGTTTTTACATGTGGAATTCTCATGCTTATATTTGTTGCTATCTGTTTATGCTAGAAAACGCAAGCAAAAGAAAAGTACCTTGCACTACAAGTAGATTAGCAAAGATCACATACACATATTGCTAGAGAGGCATCACCTTCCAGCTACTGAGAGGAAATCGAGCCTTAGTGATGAATTAGAAGAAATATCCTTCAGGGCTACCTGAAACTTTTAACTCCACACATGTAAGGAGGTCTTGAGGTTCTAAGAAGACTCCCAAATGAATGAGGACTACAAATGTGCATTCAAATCACACTCCTGCAGCACCGAATCCACGCACAGTGACCTTTAACTTTTCAGTAGCACTGGAGTGAAGGTGTATTATTGCTAAGTAAATATGCAAGGCAAAAATTCTCTGTGCATTTGCAGTAAACACCATCTGCCCAATACCGCTCCTGCAAACACAGGATATCTTCGTTATCTTCCTGTTTGTTTTGCATTATATAAGACGAAGCCAAACAAGCCTATACACTTCCCAGAGGTTCACTAGATGCTATCTTACCTGTGCAAGCACTTTTGCAAAAAGGCCAGGCAAATTCCAGCGGAGCCACACTAATCACTGTGACTCTGGCAGAAGCCTAAAGCTTGAGGGGCATTTTTGTTCCTAACATTTCTGTGCTCACTGCATTTTTGCAAAACAAAACACAGCAGAGGGTGTTAAGGACAGAAAGTTGTTTGTTTAAGAGCTGCTCCTTCTGCGAGCAAAACCCTAGATGTTCACAGGAAAAGGAAAATATCCAGAGTGAACTTACATTAAGACTGCTCCATCCTGGAGCTGGTGAGCATGCGTGGTGTATGAGCAAATGCATTTGTTAATACAATTATTTTTAATTATTCTTATATCGCTAAGAAATTAACACTGCATTAGCAGTTCCTCATGCATTGCTGGGCTCAAGCAGATTGGCTTTGTTCAGTTGTATAACATGCTTAAACTATGAGGATCTATTTCCACAAAATTGAGATAGACCATAAGTGCTAAAGACGATAGTCTCTCCTTAGCCAAAAAGCCAAGTTTCTCACTAAGCATAAGATGACAGAGGATTCCAAATGCAATTTTGGAATTAACAGCTAATAGTCTGTATCTTTTTATACCTGACCTTAAAATACATACATGTCTTCTGGTTACCATGGTGCTTTATGTAGATTACTTCACACAAGGCATCTGTAATTACAAATCATACTATGTAGCAGGTTGGGAATCCAGAAATTATGTTGCAAATAAGCAAACAAACCTACAAGGGCATCCTACCAGAAGGGAAAAAAAAAAACAAACCAGCCCTTATGTACAACATACTAGTTTGGTGGAGATTATCACAACAACATTATAAGTTGGCTGTAGCTGTGGAAAGTGCCTGGTGAGAAAAAAGAATTTTAGAATCCTGTTTATACACAATTATTAAAAAGGGGGATAAATCACTGGATATACTATTAGAATTATAAACCATCTGGTCTTCCTGCCCCTTTATTTTCAGGAAAGAAAAAATCCCACCTCTAATTTAAACCTCACTTCCCCCCCTTGCCCCCCCCCCCCCCCCCCCAACTAAAATATCCATATATACGCACTCTAAAGTATTTACAAATATTATGAACAAGATTTATATGTGTAAAACTACTTTTCAATGGATACTAACTAGTTCTATAGTGTTTGGAGTGCTTAGGATTATACAAGTTTTTCCTCAGATGCATATTTGCAAACATTTTGTATTTGAATACAGACTTTCCGTATTATAACTGCTTGATTACATTTACATGAATGCTAAGATGTTTTATGCATATTTTTATTTGATGTTATAACCAATTTCTAATATTAGGCACCATCTGAGCATAAAATGTTGTGTTAACTGGGAAATTAAGTCAAGACTTAGTTCTGCAAGGGCCAGCAAGGCAAATGGGTATTAATGTATTGAGCAAATACTTCTGTCGAAATTTGAAAAATCTAGAATACTTATTTTCAGTGATGCATGCTTTAATTGTAGGAAGCGAGAGCGGCTTGTGATTTCAGTTGGCCCTGGCAGAACTAAAAGGATAACTCTGAAAATGACCTGATCAAAGAAAAGATTAAAAGTTTTCCACCATAAAAAAAAACCCAACCCTGTTGCCGACCTGCTCTCCAAATTTATAGTCATGAGCAAAAAAAGATGGTGAAACCAAACTGGAGAGGAACAGATGGAGAGAAAAGCAGCACTGGCTGATGTCTGAATTCTATCGCCACCTTGACATATAATTTTACAGCAGAAGCCCCCTCTGACTGGGGCAGTAAACAGCAGCCACTGCAGCAAAGCTTTTCCAGCTCTGTTCACCTCGAGCAAATCTTCTGCAGCAACAGATAGAAACAAAATACCCAATGGCACTACCATAGAACTGCAAGTCCAGCACTTCTGCAACTCTGTAACAACACTTAGGTTTCATTTGGGTTTTCTTTGCTTCCTCTTTCTCCCCTTCCTTTTTTACAGCTTTATAAGTTCCAATAAACCATCTACTTTTAATTTCTTTTTCACTGCTTTTATAATGGAATAATGAAATATCTTTGCAATTTAAGAGAAACAGCTTTTGTTATTCTCTGTCATATCCCAGGTTGTACAGACTATTATTTCTCAGAAAGAGAGAAAGAGCAAGACCTATTGAAAAAATAAGATTATTAGTATTAGCGTATTGACTATCTGAAAGGCTTTTTTCAGTGTGTCCTTTAAAAAATTTCCTTCAATCTCCTTACTTTACCTTATCTTTACACGTTTATAACCTCTTTAAAAAAATCTAAAAATACCCCCAATGAAATTTAATTTGGATTAAAACAAAGTTGATCTAGAAAATAATGACCCAAAAGAAAAACAAAGTAATATTCCGTTGTCGTTCTTAAGACTAAATTAATAACAGTGAATATTCTGAGGTATCATTAATACTAGTTTTCAAAACAAGATACTTTGATCTAACCTTATATAAGTTAATTTTGACTTGCTTAAGGTATAATCTGTATTGGTGAATTTTTAATAGACATAAAATGTTGCCACTGAAGAAACAGCAATGCAGCGACCTTCTGATGTTCCACTTAAAATTCCTTTTCCTTCCTCTTTTAATAATAAAAAGCCACAGTTCAACCTGTGATCAATTTGCAGTCCCTTAGTCAGTGAAGGATAAACAGAAACATGAGCGACAAATAGTATGAATCAAACATTTTAATTATTTTTAGTAGAGATAATTATTGACATTTAGCTGACCATGTCTCCTACCTCTGGACCACAAATATACAGAGCAGTAATCTGAGGGGCACAACTACGGGGCACTCAACAACAGACAAGCACTGTCCTTGCAGAGGGGACAGTAGCTGGAGTCTCAGATCAACAGAGAAAAATCAGTTTCCAAGGAAAAGTTCACTTTACACATCAGTTCTTCCGTGTTCACTCATGATGAGGAGTAACAAACTCATCCCCCAAGCACTCATGCTGATTTCCCGAGTGATTAATTCTACTGATTAAAGGTGTCTCTAGCTGCAAGGGCTACCCCTTGGTGCAAGCAATAGAGTTGATACATCATGCTAAAATGTGTGTTTTTAAAGATGCAGAACACCACGTTATCTCCTGGGGTTGTGGAGACACGAAAGGACTGAATATTAGATCAAAAGGCAGCAAAGTTTATGTTAAGGGATATAGATTCATCTGGCATCCTGAATTAAAAGAAAAGTGGATGCTATCAGGACTATGAATGTTTAGGCAACGGAAATATTTTTGTAATTCAACCTCCTGACATACCTACATGGGGTAACTTTGATCTTACAGAAGGGGGTGGTTAAAGTGGAGAACAAGCATATCACCTGCAATAAACATGAAATGGACTCTCCTGGAGTACAACTGAAAGCTTAATTTCTGCTGTAAATGATTGTTTTAGTTTACTTGGAAGAGCAGCAGTAAATCTTCATAAAATTAAAAACAATACTTTATTAATAACATGAACAAAAATGTAAAAGTTCAGTTGCTAGCAGCTATCCAGAATTACACGAGTAGCACCAAAATAATTAAAACTACTTGTGTTTCAAAAATAATAAATACATGTCATGACCCTAAGCAGCAAAACAACATTAAAACCCATTTGGTATGTAAATTCACTCGAATGATAACAAGTCACATATCTCAAAAAAGAAAAGAAAAAAAGAAAAAGAGAGAAAGAAGAAAATATTTACTACATAAATTATGAAAGGAAAATCAAAGAATATAAAAAACTCAGTTGCGTCTTTACTCATTATTTTGCTTTAATTTCATCTAACTTTATGAAAAGCCCCATGGGCTAGGGACATTAATTTCTTGCTTTTGCTGTTTTACTAATTGCTAATTGAGAATTACAAAAGAATTTCAATCACATGAATTGTAATCATGGGAAGGAATGGGAAAGAAAATTGAAGAAAACTGCAGGATACTCACAAAAGCTAAAAATAAATTAGTATATTCTAAATGCCTTTTGAAAAAGAGGAAAAAATGCCCATGTCACAACCACAATCTGAGCTGATTTCAGCACCAGCGAGACAGAAAGAAAATAATCTAGAGGAACTTAAAAGCAACAAATCTCTAGGACCAGATGGAAGTTATCCCTGGGTATTAGAGAAGATCAAGAAAGAAACTTTCGGGCCACTGGCAGACATCATGGAAAGGCTGATAAGTTCCAGATGGAATACAGAAATCAGTAAACATGGCACCAGATTACGAAGTGATATGAAATTACATTTTAGTGTGAAATTAGCAATAAATACGGTTTGTAACACGGCAGCATATCACAATTTTGACATAATTTGACAAGTTGCAACATAAGACATAGTGTCAGAAGCTATCAAAGCAAAACAAAACAAGTCTCCCAGGTGGTTTGCTGGGAGAAAAGCAGTTATTTTGCTGAGTTTTCCACATAGCCATTCCTGATTTCCTGCTGCCCAGGCTGGCACTGTATTAAAGTATTACTGCTTTTAACATGGCCTGGGGTCCAAAGCAAGCCCAGCTGTGGTGGGCACTGGCACAGCACTACAGGAGGACACCTGACTCCAGTGACCTTATGTCCTAAATGGCTAAGATGGATGATTCCCAAGAGGAGGTGCCAATGTCAGATGTTAAGCAAATTGTTCAAGGTCACAGAGGTGGTTTGAAGAAAAGAACTCCTATTTTTCTCAGTCCAGGTCTTAGCCATTAGATTACTGTACCCAAGTGCCATAGCCTATGTGTGCGTTCAGTGACAGTCCTTATATTACTCCCTTTTCATAACTATAATCATATCTCATTTCTCCTGACACCATTCCATTTCTACTTCTGCATCAGATCACTTGGAAGTATGATGGGATACTAAAGAATATTCCCAATCTTTTTTTTTCCAAAACAAGCCATTCCTAAAAATCTATTGACTTCCTTTCCTCCTCCTAGTTTCCTCATCTCTTCCTCTACTCAGCATCTGCCGTCATCCCTGGTATCACAAGGATGTCACTGTGTCCATTCATCCTTCCACCAAGGACAAACTCTCAAACAATGCAGAGTGTCCATTATCTTCAAAGGCACATTTGCTTAATTCACTGAAATGTGCAACAAAATTGGTGTGAAGTTACTTTAAAAGAGTGCAAGCATTCAGCTAAACGACTAAGACACACAGCAATTTCATGTGATCTAGTATTTGAAACTGGGAAACTTTGGCTGGGATTAATTTTCTAAGCATCCTAATGAGGTGCCTCAGCAACATTGTTTCTAAAGTTCCTTTTCTGATCAGTGAGGAGATGAGACAGACCTTCACTGGGTACTCTCCTCGGATTATATGGGGACCATCCTAACTCTGATGTCTTGTTCAAGCATCTAAAGTTCCATGGGAGGCATCTGGGTGTCTCTAAGCATCTGTAAAATTCACACCAGAATATGAAGTGAGTCACAGAAAAAAGCATAAAAAATAAACTTGAAGTAATTATTCACCACCATGACAACAATGGGTTATAGGTGTCTGAACTCTCTGCCCTGGTCTGTGATGAGAAAAAGATGTCTCTAATAGAGTGGTAGAGTACTCGAACAGACTGCCCAGGGAAGTGGTGGAGTTATCGTGCTTGGAGGTGTTAAAGAAATGTGTAGATGTGGCATTTCTGGACATGGTTCAGTTGGCACAGTGATGTTGGGCTGACAGTTGATCTTGATGATCTTAGAGGTCTTTTCCAACCTTAATCACTCTATGATCACTCTATGATTTTATGTGATTTATGTCATATATATTAAAAAAAAATAAGGAGTGAAGTGCTTGGCAGCAGAAAGAGGGACAATAAAGGAAAGTCATAAAGTTTTTGTGAAACAAAGTTTGACAGAAATGTAAAGCAATGCACAATGGTCTCTGAAGTAGGAAACACATGTCAAAAATAAATGGAATTGAACTTGACCACAAGATGGACTTTGAAAACGCCCTGGAGTAATAGTGTAATTCACTCTTGAAAACACCACAGCAATGTTAGGGAAGAGTCAAACAGCAGAGCAACCACGAGGCAGAGGGCTTAGGCACCAATGTAAGAACAAAATAAAAGCTCAAAATCTAGTCCATCACAAAAAGGCACACTCAGAGTAATGCTACCGGCTGCGTTTAAAATGCAAGAAGAAATCTAGAGTTAAGGTTGACACATTTGCTCTGAAATCAGCTGGAAGTGACATCTTTCAGCTTAGTAATGTTGGGACAGAAGAAGGTAAAACATACCAATGAAATGAGTTGCGTAGTGGTAATGCTGATGGACACTTTGTCTGTATGACCCAGTAGGCCCTCTCGTTCCCTTTTTCTTTTAATGAGAGCAGTTGTATCATACAACACAATACCAAGACATGATCAAACATTATCCCTTCCTCAGTCTGCTAAGCCCTAGTTTTGTTTTCATTTGGAAACTTCCCTCTTCCCCCTCCAAACAAACATCTTAACTGAAGTTAAGGTACGAGAGAGAACAAAGCTGCTTTCAGGATTAAAGAATAGAATCTACAAAAACCACTCCAAGCAGCTTAATTCATGTAGCTGAGGAAATAAACATAGGAAAAAATTACATAATTAAAAAAGTCTTCAGTCCCAAACCTGAACCACTGGAAGGAACAGGCAGATAATGTACAAGAAATACATAAGGATCAATCAACCTGATGATAAATGGAACTGCATAAAAATGTTTTTCTGTAATGGCAAAATAAAGATATTGTGACTGATGGAAAGGAAAATGCAAAGATTTAGGTCATACAAATTCTCCCTTCTCTCGTTCCACAGAAAATGCAGGGAAAGTTACAATTTGAATGTTCCTCTGCAGCAAGAAATCCATGTTTGACGGAAAAGAAAAGAACAACTCAATGGCTATCAGGAGTGACTGAAAAAGTGAAATGTCCATGCTGGAAATAACAGTTGCAGCTTTAAGACCTACCACAGCTACTTTCAAAGCTTTTTAGCTGCATTAATAAAAAAATCACATGCAGCCATTCCATATTGAGCTACTAAAATGTTTTAAGCTTGTGGCTCCATTAGAAACACTCTAAGTACTGTGTAACGACTAATGTATTACATACTGACAATGCGTTCAGTGCCACATGTCAGAGCACCATAAGTATTTACTTACCTACAACAGTCATTCTGAGCTTGGTTATGCTAAGCAATATAAACTTTGCATTTTCTCAATGTAATGTTTATTCTTGGGATACATATACATACTTTCCACGTGTTAAGCTTCAAGATTTTCTTCACACTTCTCAATTAATATATTTTATTAATTGCAGTTTTCTCAGGAGCTTGTAAATCTGACAGCTGAGCATCCTTATTTATTTTCCTTCAATGACCTCTGTGTAAGACTTGCTTAGTTTTCTCTCTGTCAGGCACCTTGGGATCCATATTTCAAGCTGGATACTTTTTTCTTCTTATCTCTAGTTATTATTATTTTTTGTTTGTATTACAGCGGCATCTTACAATCCCAGCTGGGGCTAGACACGCCAGGAATACATAAGAAAGAGTATCTGCCTTGGGAGAGAGTCTCTAGCTCAAAAAAAAATACAGAAAAAAATAAGATACAGGAAGAGGAGGCAGGCAGAGAAAGAGATGCAAAGAGGTGCTGTGACTTGCCTAATGTGATACATAGATAAGAGCCGCCTGGACTCCATCCTATCACATAAACACCACATGATGAACCACGGACATCAGCAATAAAAAGAATTCATTTTTTAAATTTTTTTGAAGCACATGAGAGAAACAAATTCAGCTTGGCTGTTTTCTAGCATGAAGTCCTGCAAAATCAACACAAGAGGCTTGGTATTATCAGCCTGGACTCATGCAGAAGCAGGAATAATCACAATGTCTTTACTGTACTGGTGATAACAGTCCTTAATATTACATATCCCTGTTACGATGCCAGTGTTAGGTCTTTTGTCTCCAAGAAATGCAATTCATATCATGAGCCCTAGCCTACATTACTCTCAGATTTGAGGTATTCTGAAATATCACAAAATTGTCCTTACAAAATATTTGTCTGAAGGAGCACAAGAACAAAAGGACAATTGGAACAAAAATAAAAATACTAGTGCATTGCCTAACCTAGTAAATGAACACATGGTTATATAGGTGGAATAATGAAAATGAAGAACTTAAGGGTAGTGCATGAACAACCTAAACTCTGGAACAGATAAAAAAATAGTTGAGAGATTCTGGGGCTATAGCATGTATCCTATTCTGTTCCATTCAGTACTTGACAGGGAATTCTGCCAGAACTGCTGTTCTCCATCCCCCTGCTCTTCTTCAGGACCTCTGTGCCATAGGGCAGCAAGGACCATAGTAGGTCCCTACACACTTTGAGCGATCTGCAGCAACACAAAATACTGCCTGCTGGGGACCTGCAGACTTAAAGCTTTTAGGATGTGTGACAGTAGCTGTGGTTACAGTGAGCTATGATTCAAGATGTTGCGGATAACCCCAGCAACACCAACCAGCCATCACAAGGATGGCCCAGCATCTCTTCTTTGCATCTGCTATTTTACTTTCCTAGCAAACTGGACTTTTAACACATGTTTAAGCTATTCCAGAGCCTTGGTCCTCAATATTTGAAAGATTGTGCCAAGCTGTTCAATGAAGATGGCAGTCAAGAGCTCAGCTCTTCAGGTGAAGCTGTGGAGGGTAATCCTCCACCACTACAGGGCAGTAAAAAACATCACTATTCACACCACAGTGTGCCCCACATGAAGGCCAAATTTCTTTGACATTGTCGTCACCAACAAAGATGATATCAAAGTAGACCAAACAAAAGTAAACAAATAATACCCATCATACTGCATTGTATATGCTTCCCAACTCACTAATCTACAGTAGACACTGCAGTGTGATCCATACAGGAAAAAAAGAGCAATTCACACATGGACTAAGTCACATAGGAATTTGAATCTCCTTTCTAAAACTATGTTCTCTAAAATGTCAATAAGGAGATAAATTATAACCATGTGAGTTAGGAATATATATTTATCCTACCAGAAACAAATCTTATTTGCTTAACCTCAAAATGCAGTGTGTTTCCATCTCCAGTGCAGCTGCGATTTCTTAAGAGTATTCTGAACAATCTGTCACATTTCTTCAAATATGCTTTTGCAATTCATTTAGCACCAGGCAAGGGGAGAACTGTATTTCATATAAACTGTGATTTTTCTAATGGTCTTTTTTTCATACAAGAGGTCAGAAGGGACCTTTTAAAATTATCCAATCTGACCTCTGGCATAAAAGAAGCCACAGGACTTCCATGAATTGATTATTATTTGATCTATAGCGTATCTAGTAAAGAAGCATCTAATCTTCATACAAAAATCAACAGTGATGGAGATTTAGTGCAAAAATCTCTTGGTATATTGACCTCTTGGTCAATTGCCCTCACTGGTGAAAACTTGAGTCTTGATTTCTGAATCTATCTGTATTTGTCAAGCTTCAATTTCTCAACACGTTGTTTGGCAGACATATTACTTTTGTTTCACAATGATAACGTGCATTGTTTAAAATAAAAAAGGGAGGCAGAAAAATGCATCTTCTTTCCAAAAGCAACGATTAAAAATAAATACATAGCTGACTCATTCCCACACTTCAGTCAGAGCTGGTGCCTCTGTGATGTCAAATCTGCTGTATGAAACTGAAGACACGGATCTACCGCGGTTCTCATGCCCTTAGATCAGCTACCTTGGTTCTGGTAGCGGGCTGGCTCTTACAAATCAGGCTGATGGAGAAGGGAGGAAGAGCTCAATTGTCTTGGACCCAATGCGGATTCAGTGTCATGTGTGGCTGCAGAGAATTGCATGGCAAACCAGAAAAGCCCAGGCTTTCTACAATCCAGCTCACACAGGGCAACCAAACCTATCTGAGATGGTGGCAAATGCTTAAGAACTTGGCCGCAGTTACATACAGACATATCCAGAAACAGACAGGAAACTGCTCTGTATACTCTTGGCACTTTGTAACTTTGGTCCTCAATAGCAACATCCAGTACAACAATTAACAAGCTACAGTGGAGAACAGACTTTTGATCTAGGCTAAATAATTCTGCCCACTGCCCCAAAATGCTTCAAAAATAAGTCTGCCTTTACCCAATGCTTATCTTCCAATGATAACTCCTTCCCTCTGCCCAGTTCAGAGTAATTCTCTCCTGTTGCTTTCATGCAATACTTTTTTGTTGTTCCTTTTTCTTTTTATTTAGTTGGAAAATCTATTCTATTTTCCAGGATTAAAAGAAAAACAGAAGGTTTTTTTTACCTGCCCTGATCAAAGTTCAAGTGTCTTTATTTGTCCAGAAACTACTGTTGAATCATTAACACCTGAAAACAAGGCCAGACCTGCATTCTCTGTGGATCCTCAGGCATCGGTGATTCATCACGACCTGCACAAGGTACAACACAACTTGCAGGTCAGTACTTTACAAATGTAAAAAAGGCTGTTTAAATATTTTGCTTTAAAACACACTTGCAAAGTTCAACGCTGCACAAATACGCCACTAGCAATCTGGAATTTTATGGTTTTATTAAAAAAAATAGTCATTTATTGAAGTGATCACAGTGCATGGCTAAGGTGCTGGCTGGCTGGTTTCAGCGAAGCTATTTCTCCTTGTGAATGTGCTGGTTTATAAATTGCTCACTCATCGTGAATCCTGCTGGATACCAGAGGAATCCTATTTAAGCTTCTGGTAAGCAATTTGCTTGGTTTACTAAATTTTCCAGTCACATGTCCATGCAAAAGCTGCTTTTGCTTCCCATTCAAATTCTCCTTTCTGCCTGCTATTTGTCTTTGCCACATCTGTGTTTATTGTGTGGCTGCAGGCGATGGCATGCCTTTGCGGCTAGGATCTGCCCGATAACCACTGCAGGACTTGGCTGCCTCTCAAAGGTGACCTGCCAATCAAGTTGCCAAATTTTTTTCATCCATTTTAGGTCATGTGAGCCAAACACCCCAGCAGAGAAACAAGTGGGAGGAAAGGAGTGCCTTGTTTCTGATTCCCCTCTCTGCTGGTGTTTGCCTCGCCTGGCCACGGCTGGCTGGCTCCCATTGCCGTGTGCCCCAGAGCGCAGGAGATGAAGGCTTGAAAGTAAGTTGTGGCAAAACTTTAAGTTTACTACTTAAGTTTTCTCCTCATGCTGTGTGCTTCAGTGTTGACAGTTAACTCGCATTTAAAACAACCCTCTGCAACAGAGCTGTCAGCTGGAGATGTATCTGAGCCACGAAGATCTTTTAAAATTCTTCCCTGGCTGAAAGGACATCAGTCAGCCAGGAGAGACCCTTACCTCTGGGTTAGGAGTCCAAGGGATACACACAGAATAACCTTTTCCCTTTTTTTATTTCTTTTTTTAATTTTTATTTTTTCCCAGTGTTAGTACGCATGAAAAATTGAAAGCAAGGAAAATCAGGTCATGGTTTACAAAGGGAAGGGAGAGCACTGACTGAGATTCTGGAGAAAGTATCTGCACAGAGCCCACCAACTTCACCCAAACACCACGGACTGGCTGAAAGCCCACCGATGGTGGTTGCAGCAGCCGTGCCCTTTTCGAAGAGTCCTATTTTACTGAAGAGGGACATTTTCAGTCCTGTTAGCGCAGTCCTTCTCTGCAGCTCACCTTCAGCTGGGGTTCACACCTAGCCCAGAAGTAAGAGACTTGCAAAAAAGGACTTATTTTGAGAAAGCAGCTCAGAAACTGAGGAAAAAGTGTTCAAGTGGGTTTTTTTTTCATATACTGGAAAACATATCAACATCTACCACAAATCACACTGACCACATTAATAATTAAATATAGGTTCTTCTCCATCAAATTTTACCTAGGTGTTGTGAAAACCACTTGATAAAATAATTCTTTATGAATCATCAACAGTCACAACATTAACCCAGAAAGCTATAAATAAAAGAAGGAAGTGAAGACTACAGGGTTGCCTCTGACATGCACACACACAAGCCAATTGGGAAAGACAAACTAAGACAAAACCAGAATATATATATATTTCCCTCTCTATAAAAATACAACCATGTTAAAAGAATGAGAATAAGATCCAGGGAAACAAGAGGAATACCTCCAGCAATCTTGCATGCCAGATCTTATCTTGTCCATAGACAACAGGTGGCCTCATGCATATCACTGAGCGTCCTATAACTTTCTCTGACGTCTTGTCCCAGCCACGTCAGCCAGCAGTTTAATACAAAACACTACTGACAGATACTGTAGGCATTTGCTGAATGCAATGAGAGGCTCTTTGCAGTGTCTAATCTCCTTAGATCAGGGTCCTGCGCTCTGATTATTACTTCATGTTGTTTCATCTACATGTTGTAAAGATTAAGGAATAAAACCCAACCAACACCCTTACATCCTCAGGAAAACAAATTTTACATAAATGTTAAGCTTAAAACGAGAAAACTTCCACAGTAAATGGTTGAGGGTGCTTTTGCACATTTGCTTTTGAATGGTCTTTTTCTTATCAAAAAGCAGGATGATAATAACTGGGTCTGATTTTTAATATTTCTGACTCTTTGACTTATTTTAGATGTGTATTTGATAGTTCAATATAGCGTTGTTCTATTCTCACATCAAACCACACTTGACAACCTATGAATCCGACCTAACTGAAACCAATTCCCTTGGATTTTCCTGCCAACGTTGCGTTAATTTAGCATGCCTATTTCTAAGAATAACAGAAAATTTCCAAATATGAAACACCATTTTATTCCCTATTTGCCAACTGTATTCCAGAGCACTGCTGCTATACATAGTATGGACAGCACAACAGGAGCTCTGCCAATAAACTAAAATATTCATGAGATGTAGGGTTGTGTGAGACTGCTAACATGACTTGTCTCTCATTTAGCACTCCATCGGGCTGTACTGATGGCAATGTCACCGATGACAACTCTTCCAGGCACCAGGAAACAACGGAAGTAGGCAATAAACACACTGCGCGCAAGCGCAGGGCATCCAAAACAGACTGAAGGCAGATGGGAATGTGAGAATATTTAACAGATGTTTCCTCCTCTAAGTCACACAGACCCACAGCCATGGATCACCTTAAACGTCATTACTCAGAAGAATAGCCAATTCCCTACCTAAAATCCAACAAAGATAATTTGAGATGATAACCACACGACGATGACATGGTATCAGCATTTTGAAGACTGCACTAGCACAAACAAACACAACAGCAGGAAATGTTAGGGGAAAAGCAAACATCTATAAAAGTTACATTCTGCTGCAGACATAATGGAGGAAAAATAAAACAGCTGAACTGCTGGCTCTCCCAGTTGGCAGGTATTTTAGAACCTAAAGGGCCCTGAAAACTTAATACAGTATAAAACTGCTGTAATTTAAAAGACTCGTAATTAAAAAGCTATAACATTAACTTTTGGTCCTCTCCCACCCCCCCACTCCTATTACTTTAATATTTGCCTCAACTGTACAATAAAAATGAAATAAAAAAGTGTATGTAATCACTGAAGGAACTACATCGGGCTGAAGATGTAGAAAGAGAAAAATAAAAAATGCCAGGTTTAGATTTACTCAAGACTATTGATATGTACAGCAACCCAAAGCCTTAATTTTTCTACGAAATCTACTACGTAATTTCTTTCTTGCTCATTCCAGCTAGATTGCCATTCTGATTTGACCACAGGCATTGCACAGAAAAAACAGCCATTAGCTCATCCGGTTCGTGCTGATAGTGCAGGATTGTCCCCTAACACAGTTTCTGCAGTGATATCCCATCCAATGATGCAGTCAAGGGTAACACAACTTCCTCCACATCACTTAGCAATACAGTAAGGCTCATTATTAGCAGCTGTCTCTGTGGCTTAGTCTTTTCAATTTTTGTTTAAGTCCTCAAAATGCACCACTCACTGGCAGAATCTCTGCTGCCCCTCTGTGAAGGACAGTCATGATCATGTTTGATGGCTGAAGACAGGACACATGGGTATCTGACTGCTGCATGACTAGCTCTCGACAACCTGCTGAATTGCTACATTACTGTTGCCTTTGCAAAAAGCTTCATAATTTAGCACATAATAAATTAACGGCGATAGAGGTTCAGCTGCCTGCACTTCAGTGTCTAGTGCTGTCTAAGCCAGACATCTGCACCAGTCTGGGTGATAGAATACAGGTCCTACAGGAGACATAAGCCCTCAGGAAGCCGGAGAGCTGGTGGGGTACCCCGTTGCATCTGTAGTATCTCCAGTAACTTATTTTTAAAGAAATTGAGTCTCATCCTTTCCATCTGAGGCCTAAATTATTATTTTCAGTGAAAACCTCAACAGACTATCTCCTGATTGCACACTAGACTAATACAAACCTTCACTGATGATACAGCCCACAACTGAGATGAGCTGCATTTACAGGTTGGATACTCATCATAGTTGTATACTACATCATTTCAAATGATTCATGGAGTTATTCTTCTGCTCACATCTATTCAAAGATACTTGGGTTGCAATGCATTTTCTGACCTGTCCAGGCAAAAACTCTGCAAGACCTGCTGTTTGGCGAAATATGTGACTGGTTTCTGCATAAACAGTGCAGAAAGATGCCAATTTACTTTTCTTACTGCTTCACCCTCCTCAGTCCTGCTTCTTGTATAGTCCCTCATCTTTTCAGAGTAAGAAACCATAGGCATGGCATAGCATTACCAGAATGATGTACAAACTGTTCAAATTTTTCACCTAATGTTGCATTTAGAAAGGAGGTTCTGGAGGTTAGATACTAAAGCCTGGATCCAGAATAACTGAAAAACAGATTTAGGTACCTAAATAAACAGTATTGACAGCATGTACCCATCTCAGCCTCATAACATAAAAAGTATCTGGAGTAGGATGCAACAAACTGTAGATTTCTACAGTGCACAGATTTCTCTGCATCTCAGCAAGCCACCGTGGGCTTCTTTTGAGCTTCTCCCAACTCCTATCTACACAGTGCCTTTACTTCAGTTATTTTCAGCTGTAGGAAAAATCTTTTTGTGATCCACAGACTGCAGCCATTTGCTTGGAGAATTTTCCATTTATGAAATATTGCCCACGTCCCTCCCTAAACCATTTTAGTTGCCATATGCACTCCAGGAACACTGCTGAGATGTCCGTATTATGGGATTCTGTTACAAGTTTGGGTTTTTTTTCCTTGTTGCACCAGATTTTTATCAACTGACAGTCTTCTGTACATGGGTTGCTTTGCCAATCTGCATGTTCACCTCCTTCTACAACAGAACTGTCAGTTGTCTTCACTGATAGAGATGAAAGCATTCGGAACTGGAAGGACACAGTAAAAAAATCTCAACAGTCAGGACTTCACTTTTACACTGTTCTTCAAAACACAAATGGAAAGTCAATGAGAAATTACAGCTCAGTTGTTCTCTTATAATAAAAAAGTAAATAACTGATACTGATTAATCAACTCATGTTGTGAAATTGTTGGCAGTGGAAGGATAGAGGGCCAAATAATTCAGCTGGACTTGTAATGTAACTTTTAAACAGCCACATTTTGGGTCTTTTAAACAAAACTTAAAAGAGTTCCTTCCCATGCCTAAACATACAGACCAAGAAATTAATCTTCTTAACCTAAAATCCAACTAAAAATAACCTCAAAAAACCCTCCAGATCCAAACAAATCCAAGAATGATGCAGACTGAAATGTAAAAAATGGGTCAAAGAGTCGAAGCTCACAGCTTCGCACTCAAACCAAGCAGAAATTAAAAGCCAAAAATATCCTTAAACTGTGGCTTCGCAACATTATAATCATCAATCCTTGTTCATTCCCTTCTTCTGGAGCCCATCCCCAGCAGCCTGTGCTCACCTGCCCCAACACCATGACCCACTGCTCTACAGTGGTTGCACCCACACCGCTGTCAGCAGGGCTCCACTCAGAACCATTGACTTCCTTTAAAAAATACTACAGTCTTTGTTTCCAGTCTCCTTTAGGCACTACTGACACTGCTGCATACATAAAATTAAGCTTTAAAATTTCATGGCTGAAAATGTGCAGGACTGGGAATTGTAGAAGACTATTCCGATGGATCAACTTATATGGTGGAGGGACAGGATTTTTGGACCATTTTTGCTTTCCTGGTCCAAGAAGAAGCCAGAACTCTGTGTCAGGCATTTGGGCTTGATGTACTAGGCACCATATATACACACCATGCAAGAATCTGCAACCCAATGGGAAAGACGGGGGAAGGAGGGAGTCTCAAATCCTCATGCACTTCATTCAGGGTTGTCTGGCTCTCCAGCCCCACAGTGGGATCAGGAGCTAAGAGGGAAGATTTAGATTAGATATTAGGAAGAAATTTTTTTACAGTGAGGTGGTGAGGCCCTGGAAGATGTTGCCCAAAGAAGTCGTGGATGCCCCATCCCTGGAGGTGTTCAAAACCAGGTTGGATGATGCTTTGAGACATGTGATCCAGTGGAAGGTGCCTGCCCATGGCAGGAGGGTTGGGACTAGATGATCGTTAAGGTCCTTTCCAATCCAAACCATTCTATTACGCTACGATTCCAAGAGGCAGGTTCATATCCCTGCTCTTAGAATACTGCATATTTTTCAGAAATGTTAACTGTGTAATAAAATAGTCCTGGAGACTTAAGTGTAAGCCTGAATCTACTCAAACTGAGAATGCAACTGAAGTAGATTTTCTATTTCATAGGGTAGTGGTCTGATACTGTGCTTATTTTATAAAATCAAAGGATTTTTTTCATACTGCTTCTGACATGTAACAATCTGGGGCTTGACTGGTGCGCTGAGAACTTCTCTGCCTCTTAGAAAAGCAGCCGGGCTTATATCTACAGGGAAATGCTTCTCTCTAGAGCTCAGAAACTTGCGATGCCAATTCTCTTACAAACTGTCATTATTCAGATCGAGATAAACCCATCTCCCCAGCTTGAAGGTTCCCCAACACAGGCTGCTGTAATTGGATTTTCACCTCCAAAGAACACATGCATCCTGTATTTGTAAGCTACAGACAGACTGACTTCTAATAACAGACTGACTTGAGAGTGAAAGCATCACAAGCATATTATTACAAGACTGAGTTATTCCATTATTTGCAAAGTTAGAATCATGTTTACAAACTCTAAGCCACTAAAATTAAATGTATAATTACAGTAAGATCCTTTCTTAGCCATCATATTACAAAGTGATGTGTTGTATTAGTTTGAGTGACTGAGAAACAACTCAATCTCCAGTACGTTCACCTTCATTTCACTACCCATACGACATGAACCCCAAAATTTCCCTGCAGCTCTGAAGTCACAACGACTGTGTTCGGAGGCTCTTTTTTTTCCTTAACTTATTTTAAAGTGGTTTTTTTTTTTTTTGGTTCTTTTAAACAGGGAGATCACACCTACTGGGCTTGCCATTCCTTTTGTCAAACACACGCCATACCCCTTCCTTCTTCTTCAGCCCTTGACTTTTTCCTTTCCCTCTTAAATATGAGCAAAGCATCCACTGCCAGGTCTTGAAGGAAAGAGCTTCTCCAGAGAGCGCACACCTGACCCCAGAGCAGAGATGATGAACCTGCCACTTGGAATGCTCTATCCAAAAATCCTTGTTCCCTATGCTCTTTGACAGTTTTAAGGTCTCCTAGTGCTACATTGTTTTTTTAAAAAAGAAAGCTGCTGCTGATCTTATTTCTTCTATTCAGATTTCCCTAATTCCTCATTTTTTTTTTTTTAAGGCATACTCTGAGAAATGCTGCTTGGTGGATTTTGGTAAAGGAATATTTGGTTTCCAAGTCTCAGACACGTTTAGCTGCAAGCCAGGGGCAGTTCTGGCACTTCAGATATACAGCTGACGATGCCAGTGGTATTCTGAACTGTCAAAAAATAAGGCAGCTATGGAGCTTGTAGTCACCCCCAGTGTGAAGCAGCAGGGATTTTTAGGTTTACAGGTTTTCCAGATTTTGGTGTTTGAGTTTTGCTTCCCTATTTTCCCCTTGGGAGCATCCTGTTTCATGGGTGACTTGAAGGGACGTGGCTCCAAACAATTAACGGAGGCCAGCTCTGCTTTCATTTTAAAAAAATACACATTTTCTCACCCTGAGTGTTATGGGGAATAATGTGAAATGCAACATGACCATACTTCAAAACATGAAAAGGAAATAAAGGAAATCAAAGCAACTCCAAATTTATTATGGTGTAAAAATCTTATGATTTTGGGGACTGCAACACATCGGAACATCTGAAGTTGGCAACAAGACAAAATCAAAAGCTTTAAAAAGCACTATGAGCCCCAAAACTACACAACACTGTATGGACTCTGATGCCCCATTCACCAGTGGCTAAGCAATATCACTGAATGCCTTTCACTGCAGCCTCTGCAGCCTTCGGTGATGTGACAGTGACTAACATCTGTCATTTGTTTTCACATGCCTCTCCTTCTGTGCCCAAGTCTTAAAGAGAGGCCTACATAGGTTTACATACTGCTAGACACAAGGAATGGTCTCCCTAGTGCCCCATTACTAAATGATCCTGATCAGTGCAATCTGATTAATCGCTGCATTATGTTCACAACTGAGTTTAATCCTAGCTACCACGTCACTGCTATTTAGATAAAACGAGCAATATGATTAAAGGAAATATTTAAGAGCTACACAGGCAGGAAAAAACCTGGGCAGAAAGTAGTGTTATAAAAATAAAAATGGTGGAACACAAGAAAGAAAATAAATTTGGACATATAGCAATGCAATACAGCTAAGAACCTGGCATTTGCAGGAGACCTGATAAAAAAGGTTCTAAAATTGTAAGTAGGATTAACACAGCAAGCATCTTTGTCTAACCATAGTTTTAGATCCCAAACAGTGCTGAAGCTATGGGTGTTTCTTTTTTTTCAGTCATTTTCCTCACAAAGCCTTTCATGTCACATCATCCAGTAATTTTGTATTAGAAGAATTGTGTTCAAATGCACACACTGAAATCTCTAGAAGGAACAGTAAGAGGTTTAAAATCAAGACTCTTGATGGAAAAATACAAAACTTGTTTTCCCCTGATTTCTGCAAGTAAGCAAATGTAATCCAAGTGAATAAGTTAAAAAACTTTATGGTAATTGCAAAATAAATCTTTGGTGCGAAGACCTACTCAAATCAAAACCTTTCAAGAGAGCATCGGAAGACATCACAGCACCTAAGGGAGAGATTGTCGTCCTTTAGTCATTAAAAAATGCTCTAGTTCTTCTAGATTCACCATCTAAGGCTGCAAGAACTTGCAGGATCATTTTGGATGACTTGATTTTCTGATACCATCTAACTGTTCCTTCCAGTCAGTATTGTTCACAAGATTTACATCTTCTCCACTTCAGCTATTTTTCCATTCATCAGCACTGAAGCAATCATCTTGCAACCTTCCTTCAGCAATCTGTATAGATTGAAACACATTTTATAGCTTATTCTCCAGGCCTGGGTAACTTTTATGGTCCTCCTTAAAACTTGCTTTAGTATTTTTTCATCTTCTTCAATTATGGACATTAGAACTGGGCAGAGTATTTAAGTATCAGTCTTGCTAATAGAATAGACTAATCAAAATACTTTCCCTACTCTTGCTTGATATTTCTTTTTTTATGCAACCAAGGTCTTTGCAGGCTCTCTCAATTACACTATTATACTGACAGCTAATTTTGAGGTGATTATCTAGGAAACTGATGCCCTTTCCTGAGGGCTTTAAGAGATAAGTCTTGGTAGTTTAAGCTGTGAGGCCTAAGAAACTGCTGTCTCCAGAAGTCCATCTCATGGGACAGCAGAACAGAAGATGCATCCAAACTTCAGTCACAGCAGCTGAGAAGATCAGCTTTATGCAGAAGGATGGGTTTCTATTCATAAACCAAATCAACAGCATGGCCAACCAAGCTGCAGTTACATATCTGCATCCTGTAGTCCTTGCTATAAATCAATCTATGGCAAAAGGGCAGACAGGTGAGGCAGTCATGTTAAAAAAATAGTGCCATTCTGTCTTTCAGAGTTTTCTTTTAGAAATTCTTCCCGAAGTTTCTAAAGCCTAGAATCATGTTTTCGCAAACAGAATCATCCTACAGGCACATCACACAATGTCTTGGTTTCTTGCTATCAAATAAGATATCTAATATTGTTTTCCTGGAGCATTCCAGATCACATTTCTTTTATTTTCCCCAACTCCCTTCAGTCAGCTGTAATTTTTTCTAGCAATGGTGATCCACCATAATTTGATAACATTTGGTAGAATTTAAATCTATTTACCTTCGTGCTGCTCAGTACAATTTGCTCTTGCATTGCTCTGAGAATTGCAAAATGTTAGGCCCATGTCCTGGTTGTTTAGGGTACAGGTATGGATGTAGCCTTGGAGTACCTCATGATCTTCTCATGTGTTTATCATCAAAAATACCTCCTCAACGTAGGTGCTTTCCCCCTTTCTGCAGTGAATGAAACAAAACACTGAAGTCCAAATTCAAAGCTATCTACACCTAAATGCCACCAAAATCAGGAGACAACAGATATTTAAATACCTGGATGAATTGCCCAAACCAAGACCTCTGTGAACAACACAGTCGAGAGTTTCTTCAGATCTACCTACCACTAGTTCCCTCAACACTCCACTACCACGCCACTTAGGATCCCCCACCACCATTTAATGGAAATGAAAAATCTGCCTTCATAATCATAGAGATGAGACCTACAATAGGGATAACACCTCCAGCAAGCATTATTCAGCACGATGCACCATCAGAGTACAGACAGCCTGGAAAGAAGTGCAAGCCGTGGCTTTTTGCAGCTGAGTTTCCCCCCTTAGTGCTTCAAAGCCACGGGTCATGGTGATTTTTGTCCTTTCTTGGTTTGAAAACAGTGCCCCATCTCCTTAACAGCCTAAAAATGTCATTGTTCTTTGTGCTCATTTTCCAGCTCCCCATGGCCTCTACAGGTACTCCACCAAATTCCTTTATAGCCTTCCCAAATAACTGAAAATGAGCAATTTGACCAGAGATGCTAAACTGCTTTATTTATGTGGATTTACCTCAAAATCTTGAGTGCTGTAATTGTAGAGAAAATGAATTTAGTAACATCCAACTCCAGTGTGATAATGTCATCGACAATCCAGAGCAAAATTTTCCAACAGACACTTCTGTTCATGAGAAAGAGCAAATACCTTGTTTATGACTAAGCTATGTGTAATGGGCCAAGCGCTTCCTACTAGTGTCACAAATGAGAAAAATTTGCATTAATTGAAGAACAACAAAAGGAAAAACAAAATAAAAAGAGCAAATAAATGCATGCAGTGAAACATTGGGCAAAAAGTCTGCCACTTCAACGGTTCACTTATAAGCAAGATGCGACATTTTTTCCCCTCAGCAGGTGGATAATTATAATAATAATTCTACCTAAAATATCAATAACCATTTGCAGAACATGTATTCTTTTCCCACTTAGATCTTTAAATACTTATTTAGCTTTAGTTGACACATATGAATAAAATGACAAAGAATGGGAGGACAGGCTTTGTTGCAATATCAGATACCCCAAAGCAATCTACGGGGTCCCTCTGTAGCGTATGGGAACAGAAAAGCATGCCAAAGGACAGCTTCAACCCACCTGTTTTAGGATGAGAAAAATCATCTTTTGGAGAGCGCTATCCCTCTCTGCTGAATGAAAAGGAAGGCTACAAGACAGCTTTAAATAGATGGCTAACATTTGGATGGATAAAGATATACAATGTGAATCAAAGCTTCAATGATTCATCAGATGCTTCCAAGTGAAACAGTATTAGGCTCTAGGTTTCCCTAAACTTTTCCTTATATCTCATCTGCTAGACTAAGCCTGTTCCCAGGAGTACAACAGAAAGCTTCCAGGTACTCGACACTGCAGGAGGTAAAAATAAATGGGAAGGCATGAAAATGGATGAGAAGCAAAAAAAAAGTGCATTATATATGACAAATCTGTATAGCAGGCACAAAAAATAAAGCCTTCCAAGAGCAGGAAAGAAACAAAGATGAAGCGGTTCATTTGTGCCTTGTCTATTTCATTTTTAGTGCTTAAGTAATAAAACAAAACAAAAAAGATCAATAAAACAATTTGAGATTTTCTGTTATCATACAAGAAATTTCATTAGAAAGAAACAGCTTTTTCTATTTTCTTTTTTTCATTAGGAAGAGAGCAAATACTGTTGAAAGACTTGATGAGTCGGGAGAAAACTCATCAGAGAGAAGGAATGTTTTGTTAGGATCAAGAGGACGCAGATGTGCAGAATGGCCCAATGAGCAGCAGAAAGATTGTTGTCTTCAGGAAGATCACTTTTCCAGGGGAAATATTGCTAAGTAAATTTCTTCTTTTGTTCCTTCCACAAGAGACAGTCTAGGAGCTCAGTCTTTCAGATGACTGATGTAGCTTCTTGGTCAGGCCTTCAGGGCTTGGTCTTGATGACACTGTCAACTTCTCAGTTTGGTTCAAGGACTGACAAGCTCAACTTTGGTGGCAGTGAACAGCACAGAGCACTGCTGCTTTGCCACCACCCTGACATCATGATATTTCCCTATATAAGGACAAATCAAAGATGTGCTGTGAAGTGGTACTTTTACAGAGACTTTTACGAAGCATCTCCGTTTAGCTTTAGAGAAGCCTTTTCCATACCTAGGCTCCAAAGTCTGTAACAGTACCTAAATATACAGATAGATTAATATCTAAAATTATGTGACCATGCTCCTGCCCTACAGCAGGCAGAAGCTTGCTTCTTCCTCAAGTAATTTTTTCAAAACTCTCAACGCTTGTGCCAACTCACTCCTCGGGCTCTTTCAAAAGACCTTCCAAGACGGAAAAACAAAATGGTCTGAATATCAGCAGGAATCGGACTTCTGCCTAGGCAGAAATTTCAAAGGTGTCTGTCTTCAAATAACTCATAAGAGAAGTTCAAGGAATCCAACAAAGCCAGAAGGAAAAAAAAAAGTAAATAATACTAGTCCTGTATCTTTTTAAACTTAATTTTAAATCAAGGGAGGGCAGATTTAAACTGGATATAAGGAAGAAATTTTTTACAGTGAGGGTGGTGAAACACTGGAATAGGTCACCCAGAGAGGTAGTGGATATCCCATCCCTGGAAACATTCAAGGTCAGGTTGGATAGGCCTCTGAGCAACCTGATCTAGCTAAAGATGTCCCTGTTCCTGCAGGGAGGGTGGACTAGACGACCTGTAAATGTACCTTCCAACCCAAAGCATTCAAAGAGTCTATGATCTATAGGAGGTGGAAAGAAAAAAAAATATCAGTGGGAGTCCTCAAGGCCAGTCACTAACTAGCTTCCCTGAATCCTGCTGCTCCACTATTCTGTTGTGTTGCAAATGCCATTGATTTTTCATTTTCTTTCTCTGAAACCCCATACTTGCAATATTAAATAAGATTGAGGGAATTTCATTTTGTATCCAGAATACACTAAGCAGACAGCAACCCACTATTGTCTGTCCTACCTCATTAACTTTATTAAAAAATGCAACAGAGCTGATTTCTGAAAAAGCAATTTATCAGTCTGTAGTATAAATACTGTAGCATTTGAAAGTTATTTTATTTGAATTTAGCTGTTCCCTAGCCAGGACGTACCATCATACTTTCTGAGCTTGTCAAGACCAATAAAAGCACAGGTCAAAAGTGTACGATAGGTATAATTGCCTTACGCTTTCTTATCTCCCCTTTAACCAAAATGTGTAAGCTTGTATTGCTTTTCTTTAGAGAAGAAGATAATTATTACTGTCACTGTCACATTCGTTTCTTGGTCTTGATAACAAATGAATTAAATCTGGCATCTGACCAAAGATCCTTCAGTTACCCTGTCAATGCCAATTCATGATACAATACATTTTGCATAGATTTGTAGGAAAGGAAGGATGGACCTGGACTATATGAAGCTCAGGATTTGATTAACGTGTAAGACTTTGGCCCCTAGCTATCATATATGCTCCAACAGTGTAGGTATATTTCCAGAAGGAGGGGAAAAGAATTCAGATGACAAGATTCCCTGGATATTAACAGATATCACATCACCAAATCCTGAAACTCAGTTGATAGAACTTTCATACTATTCGACCTGTTTACACTTTAAGTCCAACAGGTAAGCTTTAAATTTGCAAACGCTGCTGGATTTCAAGAGCAGCTTGAACTGCTTTATGACTTACTGTGGTTACAACAGCTAAAATAGACTAGAGACAGAAATAATCCCACCTCATGCAGGAGAGTACACATTAATTTGAGAAAGAATTCTTGTTTTACTCAGCTTGCTGGAAATTTATTGAAAATATTGTGAGTTTTCCCCCCAAAAATGTGTGTCACATACAAACCACTTAGATGAGATATGACACCTAGCGTATCAATATTCTGTCCAGTATACAGTAAGTCCTACTTTACTGAACAATTACATCTAACCTTTTGGCAGTGGCAAACTTTGCAGGCAGCTGTAAACTTTATTGACAATGCAGAACCAAATAAAGGTTTGCCTAAGAACTCCAATTCATAGCTGGATGCCAAATTAGCATAAGTGAAATATGAGTATTTAATATAATAAAACATGAGCCGCAAGCGTCTACCCATCCCAGGAAAAATGTGAAACCAGAAGGTATTTTAATGAAAAACTGGAAGCAAATATCACAGTCTAATGTTTAAAAGCCATAAGAGTTAATTTTAGTTTGAAAGGAAATCATTTTTCAAAGTTCTGTACTCTGCTTAAAAACAGATTGAGCAAGTTTATTAAATTAGCAGACCACTGCATTTATGAAATCCATAAGTCAGATCAATGGTGCAAAGTCAGCTCTAGGAAGTAATTGCTGGCTTCTTTCAAAATGGACAATCCAAAAACTTCCAAGGACTAGTTTTTCCCTCCATTATTTATAACAAGCAAAACATGATGCAATAGATTCTAATTCATAATGCCTTTTTAATGTTTTTATAGCACAACATTTGGAGTAATTTCTAATCTCAGTGGATGACAGGTTGCCATTATTGAATTTTTATTAATATGAATTATGAGTACAATATATTTTACCCAATGTTTCCTACCTCAGGACTAATGTGACTCTACAATAAAAAATCACATGATCAGCATATTTTCCAGAAATAGAAAGCACCAACAGCCATCACAGATTAGTCTTGCTACAACACTACGCATCTGACCTTGACATGGCATCCATCTGACTCTACAAAACCACCAGCCATAACTTACATGCACATTTATAGTTGTTAAAACGCCAGTAGTTTGGTAACTGTCTAACTACACCCTCCAAGCAGCAAGTCAAGGCTGGCTCAGTGGGCTTTCCCTCTTCTGCCCAGCTGGAAATTACTTGGCCATTTGGGCCAGATGAATGGACATGAGCTGAGTCTTGTCCCTCTCATGCATGCCTCTAGATACTGATGCGGGTTTGAAGAACTCGTTCTCCCTAATGAAAACAGCTCTCAAGGACCACGCAATCTCAAGCACACTTCAGCTTCTTCTGCTTTGCTCACCAGAAGCCGCTTGCCATGGATATCTCTCTACAGGAAAGTCTCAAACCACCTGAATGATTAAAAATATACAAACCCTAGCCATGAAAATAGCCATCCTGAGGCCAATGGGGCTACTTGCATGCTTGAAGGCAGGCATATACCTCATGTTTTACCAGATGGTTGGAAGATGAAGATAGAATATGCGGTAAAAAAGTCCCCAAGCTGCAGGCTGTGGGAAGTACATCCTGGGGAAGTATACTTATCATGTACTGCAATGTAAATCCTCTACTTGAGGCATTACATTGAGCTGTATGAATGCACTGTCTCACCTATGACAACTGTTCTTATCTTTTATGGCCTGATCTAGGATTAGATGCATAGAACACGCTTTAACATTATCATTAATACCATTAAAGTATGGCAGTTGCTTTGGAAGAAGTCTTTTTTCATGGTCGCCAACAAAATTTGCACAGACCTTGCTGCACCAGAGCAGAAAGGCAATACAGCATTTTTCTTTGCTTTTCAAAAGACATGTAGCAATAAAAAGCTATTAAACAGAACAAAGAACTTCCCAAATGCCAGGAATGGCATGGACCCTGCCCTGCAGAGCTCACATCCAAAAATGACAAGAAAATGACATGTAAAGAAAATAACACAATCAAGTAAGTGACAGGTAATGATGTTGAGTAATACCATATGTGCTTCCGTACACACACTCCAAACAGGTATTTGGCAAAGTCTGCTCCTAAATACAGATGCATTCAGAAACACGCACAGCCCAGTGACAATCAGAGGATTAGTTTTTGCCAGCATCATGGTGGTAAACAGTTCTTTAGGAGATATCCATGTACGAAGAGAGCAAGGGGCTTGCAAACAATCTCTGGAAGTACATGCCAGGCATAGAGGATAAACAAAACATTTATCAGAAAAGCAAACAAAAAGGTAATCAAAACTGGAGTCCTTGGGACAACAGATGGCAGGATCGGGGACACAAAAAGATACATGGGTGGAAGCTGAGCAGGAGGGTTGTTTGAATGCTTCTGACATTTCTTTAAATGTCAGCTTATAATTATGACGTTTCCACCACCACCTTGTAGGTATATAGCCACTTCTAGCAAAGGCCTCGCAGCTTGCAGAGAGCTGCACTTTAGCATTTTGAGCTATCCATCATGTTCCCACCTTTTATTCTGGTGAGAATGAACAAGCAAACACCAAACTCCCACTGAACACCTACTACTTCATTTTTAATTTCAAGGTTTCCTCGCTGTTCAGTTATATCTCTGGCTATATTATACAGATTTATATGGAGTGCTACACACTGAGAAGCACAGTGAGATAAGAGGGAGAAAGGGCAATATTTAAAGAAGCTTGGAGAAGCCTGCACATACAGCGTACTCTGTGAAGTGTGGCATAATCTTTCGCATAGGTTTACACGTATAAAACCTATGTTAATAAAAATCAATCCTTGTTCACTATTTGAACACAAATCCCATTAATAATTCCATTAAGCCACCACTTCAGTACATTATTTTACCCATTTGCACTTCACTACATTCACTGTCAACATCTGTTGCTTTCCCTGAGAAAGAGGGCGAACAAGGCCATGCAATCGCATTTATGTTCAACGCTGTGCCCTTGGCTTGCTGGCGAGCAGTGCTGATATAAAGGGCATTTCAACTCTCTCCTACCCAGAGACAGAATACATTGCCTTCCAACACAACCAGCCTCCATCCCACAACTTAACATCTTACATCCATCCCCGAATTCAAATTACCTAATTATCAGAGCTACTCGGCATGCTTGTTCAATACTTTACTAAGCAGATACTTTAAAGAGGAAAGGGTGGGGGGAGAAAAAAGGAGGACAGACACATGGAGAGTAAAAGATAACAAGCAATGTAAGTTCATATTTTGAAAGTACAAGCTTTTTTTTGCAGGGGGGGTAGACCTAAACAAAAATTCCCCCCAACCACAGTCCCACAACACAACACTCAGATCACGTTAAACATTCAGGGAGGCAACAGATAACATAATCACAATGCACACAGCAGGGTTCTCAGTGAAGAATGGCTACACGTCTCTTTTAAAAGGTTATTACAGCAAATTTAAGCAAACCAATTGCACTGAGACCAGAGAGCAGCTAAACAGAGGTTTTCAGGACTTCTGTTCTGATCGCTGCGGTTCATTCCAACTGCCTCAATTTGATCTGACAATCAAAAAGTCAAATGATATGAAGAAAGATATTTCCTCCAGTAAATTGAAAAAAAGTCGAATGGGAGCTTATTTAGATTTACTTCCTGCAATTGCATTTCTTTCTTTTTTCCTTTCTCTAAGCAGCCTAGCTCTTGTAAAAGGGTTTCAGCAGCAGTACGCACATATAGACATTGCTCCATCTATGTACTTTTATTCTGTCCAGGAACACTCACCTCCAAAGGAAAAGGGAACAGTCAGGGCACTAAACACAATGAAGCAGAAACACAAAGAGAAAGGCCTGAGCAACAGAAGCTCATTTCCAACAGCACTGAACACTAAACCTGGCACTAACAGCATTACATTTGACTGAATTTGACTGGCAGGACACGCCACTATTAACCCTTAAACTGTTCCTCAAATAGACTTGTAAGTTGTTCCTCTGTATGGTAGATGTCACAGGTTTTATGGTTGATGGTATGAATAAAGTCAGTCATCAGAGTTCTTCAAGAAGGAAAACCACAAGTCAGATACATCAGGCTTTGTTTCTATAGTCTCTTCTGAGAGTAAGTATCACAAATATAACATATGCTCATGGATTTCTGCCCAAGTGCCATCATAACTAGAGCAGGGAGACCTCACCTGGAGTCCTGTGTTCAGTTCTGGAGTTCTCAGCATAGGAAGGACATGCATCTGTTAGAGCAAATCCAGAGGAGGCCCACAAGGATGACCAGAGGGCTACAGCTCCTCCCATATGAGGACAGGCTAAGAGAGTTGAGTGTGTTCAGCTTAGAGAAGAGAAGGCTTTGGGAAGACCTTATAGCAGCCTTCCAGTACTTCAAGGGGCCACAGGGAAGCTGGGGAGGGGATCTTTATCAGGGATTGCAGGGATAGGACGAAGGAGGAATGGTTTTAACCTGAAAGAGGGGAGATTTAAGTTAGATACTAAGAATTTTTTACTGTGAGGGTGGTGAGGTACTGCAACAGGCTGCTCAGAGAAGTTGTGGATGCCCCTTCCTGGAGGTTTTCAAAACCAGGCTGAACAAGCTATGAGCCACCTGATCCAGTGGCAGGTGTCCCTGCCCATGGCAGGGGCCGTGTAACTAGATGATCTTTAAGGTCTCTTCCAAAATAACCATTCTGTGATTCTATGATTCTGTGAGAAATAATTCAGATAAAATATCTGGCACTGAGAAGTCTCCAAATTTGTCAGCACTGACTGAAAATAAAGGCCAAATCCACCCCACAAGGAGATACACACATGAACTGTGGTACTTTAACTTTGCATAGGCTGTGTCATGCACAAGAGGGTGTGTGCGGCCTGTGGACCAACTTGTGGGAACACTAATTTTACTTCATATAATAACAAAAGTGCTGAAGGTAAAGCAAAATCTCTGGCACCATCAAGGCAGTTTGGAACTCTTCCCCTCAATGTAATCAAGCAACTTCTGTTAATAAAAGGCATTCATAATTTATCTCCAAAAAAATCAAGATGCATACATAACTGTACTTTAGGCAGCTGGAAATGGAAGCATGCAGATGAAAACAGGGCAGGACAAAAGGATATAACCATACTTCTGGAATTTCCCCAGTCCTGGCAAGCATCACAGGTTTAATGGGCCTTCATTGGCAGAAAGCAGTATTATTTTCTACTCTGTGCTGTGGTGAGAAAGGAAGAGAATAGACATTCTACTAAGAGAAAAATCAATTGTGTAAGTAGTGAGAGGTGTTTCTACTTCAACAGTTAATGGCTAAAATGATCTTTCATACCAGCTGTATGCCAACATCCATCCAACAGACAACACAAGCTCTTATTTCTAGATCCAATAGAAAAGATAAAAATGTTCCTGGCACCAGGAACATCTGCAGAACATATCCTTCATTCTGATACAGGAACTGAACTAGCCAGCAACTGATGGCTCATGTACAAAACCATGACAACTATTTCTGAAAAACAGCTGAAACAACCCTCTAGAAAAAACACTCCTAGACTCCCTTAGACTATGTATTTCTATTCATAATGGGAAACTGGATTCACAAACCATTTTAGTTACTGTGACTATTACAACAAGACGGACAACATCATATTAGTGCACAAGTACACCAGGTGAAAGAATAGACAAAGTGGAGATGTGCTCGCGCTCCTTACTGTTCAGATACAACTCAGTCAAGGATTAAACTGTAGAGTCCAGTAAAACCAATTACTCTTGCCTCAAACACAAAGTCATCTCAGTAGCTAGAAAACTAAGCAGGGCCAGGACCTGTTATATGGCTCTGAGGCCAAATTAAATGGCCTGGCCACACTCACAGGATTATACAGTTTTACCCTCCAAAACAAGGTGGCTATATCCAAACTGCCGACCGGGAACAGATGCTGGACCTTGCTAATCCCCAAGCCATGCCTGAGAATTGTTTATGACAGTACTAGCTGGCCTCAGCCAAACGCAAGGCAAAGCCTGTGCTAACAATTTAATGGTATAGATGGTCAAGTTCCAGCTCTTGGGGCTGTGCCCTGGCACTGCTCAATCTACTAGTGTAGACCTAGCCAAATGCAGTTGTATTGTAAGCAGAGCTGGCTGCAAAACAGACACAAAAAAAGAAATGAGTATCTGACCAAATTTATAATCTCTATGCATTTTCATGATTCCCTTCCTTATTATTCTGGGTTTTTTTCCTTAACTTTTATTCTCCAGGCAGCCTTATTTCGACAGAAGTGTTCTATTTGCCAAAACAACAGAAGGTTGAAGCAGTTGTGGTAAACTCCAAGTGTGTTTCATTTCTTACCCATGATTCAGTGGTAGCTGCCAGCAACCTATGGCATTTCCCGTACAGGCAGATATGCTGTGGGAAGTGTCAGAAGAGTTTAAATCAAGTGCCTGATGGAAAATGGGGGAGAAGGACAAAGATGTCGAGAGTGAAGAAGAAAGGCGAAAAGATACATGAATGAAAGCTTGGACTGGTCCACAAACTTTGCAGCATTGCTTAAGTTTTTTTTAATCTCCTAGTTCAAGGAATTGGATGCAAAAAGGCATCGCTGCTCAACAACTGTTGCAATTGCCTTATCTCTTTCTGGTTTTGAATCACCTTTGCTCCATATCAAAAGACTGACCCAAAAGGTCTTTGCTGCAGAGCAAATCTACTTCCTTGCCAATGAGTCACAAGGCTAGGTAAGCAAGATTGGCTTTGCAGACCTATTACCCAGGTCAAGCCATCTTCCATAACTACCTTTGCTTGGCAGGTGCCAACTGTCTCATCTCTGAAAGAAATCTTTTAAGAGAGTCTAGACTGACTCTTCTCAAAGACTCCTCTCCACAGCTGTTTGCAGGCTTTCACTATCAGGAAATCACCAGCTGGAAGGGGCTCTTGAAAGCCACCAGGTACATCCCCTGCTTAGAGCAGGCTGACACTACACTGGATTGCTTGAGGCTTTGCTTCTCACCTTTTGGATAACTTCAGGGTATGCAACAATACCTCTGGCCACCTGGGACAGTGTTTGGCGATTCTTAATGTGAGTAATTTTTTCTCCCTTTCTAACCAGGATTTCCTTTGCTGCCTTTTGTATGCGTTGCCCTTTGTCTTTCCATCGTTTCCCCCTCAGAAGACTCTGTCAGTGTCTTCTTCATAAGCAAGCATGAGAAGGCAAAAAGAGCAACTGCACCCCCTCAGCCTTCTCTTCTCCAGGCTGAGCAAACTCAGCCTTCAGCCTCTCCTCCACCATAGACTTCACTGGGACAACCACCCAGCACAACCTGAGGAGCAATGTGGCCCACAGGAAACAGAGGAACACAAAGCGAAGTGGTCAGCTTGGGTCTCTCTGGTGAATTTATAGGTGTCTTGCTCTGCTCTTTTACTTCTCATTATTTTAAAAGGGTCCTCCTCTCACTCCACTTGGTTCACTGCATCAAAGAGCATGCTCCAGTCTTTACAAAGCACTGACACTGAACTATTGTTGCCCTGTCCCTTTAGAAAGCAACCAGTGATAGGAACAATGGCAACTCAGAGGAGAACTGAGAAACTATCTACATAACATGAAGATGGAAATGAAGATTAATCTATTGAAAGACTTGAAATGGCTGTACAATCTATATCTTACACAACATCTAAAAAAACCTTGAAATAGCATTATCCTGCTCTGCTCAAATTACAAATTAGTTACTGTAAAGCAGTTCAGATTTCTAAGTAGGCTGAGAAAGCAAAGTGAATGGCAGCCTTGAAATGTATGGCCAAGGCTGGTCATACATATGTTCAAAAACCAAATACACATATATGTCCTAATCTGAGATAAATATGCATGTGCATGATGACCTTAGAAGCCATCAGTTCTACACATCAGAAATTTCAGTCGTAGGAAAATTATCAGAAGAAGTATTGCAGGCAGTGGAAAAAATGTTTACGAAATGGAGTTTAAAACTTCATGAGCAAAAATGGAATTAACACATTTAAATTTTCCTCTATAATCCAGCTTGAAGAACCTTGCAAAGATAAATGTTAGACCTTTAAAAGCAGGGATGATAAAGATAATTAATGGGAGCTTAGAAAGATAATAATGTCTCAAATCCATGTGGGGTATAACTATTGCTCAGCTTTTGAGGAAAAGGAAGATAAATTATTCAGTCTTACTCTAGCCCAGCATGAGGCAGAAATTCTAAGGGAAACAAGCTGTTCAAAAACAAAAATCTGATGACTATGCCAAGATAGGAGTTAGGCTCAGAAGACCTAAAATAAATCCAAAGTTCTAGTATTTATTGGCTGATGAGGATTCTGGGTATTGTTCTGAAGCAAAATGACAACATCTCTGCCTTGTGAAATATAATTAAATGGTGATTCAATTCTAGGATGATGTCAGGATTATATCACAGACTGCTTTTGGTTGGAAGGGACCTCTTCAGATCACTTGGTCTACTCCTCCTCAAAACAAGGCAAACGTTGATATTAGATCATTGTGTTCCTGGTCATGTCTAGCTGAGCTTGTGGTGTTTCTGATGGTGGAGATTCTGCAGTTGTTCTGGGACATTGCTCCTGTTTTGGATGCCACATTAAGAATTTCTTGGGTTTTTTTCCTTATATGTAATCAGAATTTCTCTTGCTACAATTTGTGCTCATTGCTGATTCTCCTTTCACAGGGCACTTCTGAGAAGTATCTGGTTTCCTTGTTTATATTGTCCCAGATAAACAGGTGTAAAGAGATACAAAATTCATACTGAGCTTTCCCTTCCCCATGTTCAACAGGCCCAGATCTCAGCCAGATCTCAGCCTCTCCTTCTCAGGCAGGTCCTGCTTGACTAACCTGATCTCCTTGTACGACAAGGGGACCCGCTTGGTGGACGAGGGAAAACCTGTGGATGTTATCTACCTATACTTTAGTAAAGCCATTAACACCATTTCCCACAGCATTCTCCTGGAGAAATTGGCTGTCAATGGCCCAAACATGCACACTCTCTGCTGGGCTAAAACTTTGGCTGGTAAATGGAGTTAAATGCAGCTGGCAGCTGATCATAAGCGTTGTTCCCTAGATTGCAGTATTGGGGCTGGTTCTGTTCAATATCTTTATTAATGATCTGGATGAAGGGATTTAGTATTCTCTCAGTAAGTTTGCAGACAACACCAAGTTAGGCAGGAGTGTTGATCAACTTGAGAAAGCTCTACAGAGGGATCTGGACAGGCTGGATTGATGAGCTGAGGCCAACTGTATGAGGTTCAACAAGGCCAAGTGCTGAATCCTGCACGTGGGCCACAGCAATCCCATGCAGTGTTATAACCTTGGTGAAGACTGGCTGCAAGGCTTCCGAGCAGAAAAAGACCTGGGAGTGTTTGTTGACAGCTGGCTGAATATGAGCCAGTAGTGTACCCAGGATGTCAAGAAGGCAAATAGCATCCTGACTTGCATCAGAAATAGCGTGGCCAGCAGGATTAGCGAAGTGATCATCCCCCTGCACTTGGCATTGGTGAGGCTGTGTTCAGCTGAGTACTGTGTTCAGTTTTGGGCCCCTCAGAGAAAGACACTGAGGTGCTGGAGTGTGTACAGAGAAGAGCAAAGAAGCTGCTGAAGCTTGCTGGAGTACAAGATGTGGCTGCTTAATCTGGAGAAAAGAAGGCTGCTGGAGACCCCATTGCTCTCTACAACTACCTGAAAGGAGGCTGTAGCGAGGTGGGTGTTGGTCTCTTCTTCCAAGTAACAAGTGACAGGATGAGAGGAAATGGCATCAAGTTGCACCAGGGGAGGTTTAAATTGGGTATTAGGAAATCACTGAAGTGATTTAGTGGTGGACTTGGCAATATTAGATTATCAGTTTGACTCAATTATTTTAAAGGTCTTTTCAAACCCAAATGATTCTATGATTCAGTGAAAAACAGGAAACACCATTTTACTGAAGGGTGATAATACCAGCACAAGTTGTCCAGAGAGACTGTGCTGTCTTCCATTCTCGGAGATATTCAGAAGACACCTGGATACGGTCCTGCAGAGGGCAACTGGCTCTAGGTGGCCCTGCTTGAGCAGGGGAGCTGGACCAAATGACCTCCAGAAGTTCCTTCCAACCTTAACCTTTCTGTGATTCTGTGTTTCTCCCTGTTCCCACAAACCTCCTTGGTTTATTTGAGCTTGCTCAGGATTTCCATTTTCTGGCAGGATGACCTCCAGTCATGCCTGCTTGATGCTTGTACACTGGATGAGCAATTCCTGTGCCACCAGAAGGTTGTCACTGATGAACCACTGGATCCTTCTGCAAAGTCTTGTACAATACAGTTCCTCATATACAGACTGGCACTTTGAAAAAAAATATGGATTTGCAGGGGAACACATGGCCAAATTATGTCCAGTATCACCCTTTGGCAGTGCTCCACTTGCTGGCTGACAAATGTACCTGATGCATTTCTTCAATGGTTTTAAATGTATGGACTTTGTATAACACTTTATATTCCTTTGGAATAAAAGGATAACTTTAATTATATATAATAGAATAATATAAACAGAATATAACTTTAAACATTAAAATTACACAGCAAAAAAGCTCTTCCTTGACATGTTTGTGAAACAACTTAGCAGTAGCAAATATTATTCGCATACTTCTCAGTGCTTTGTTTCAGGATTACCATAAAAGACCTGGGATCATAAACAGTAAGAAATAATGATACAATATTAAGAATTTATTACTAGTTTTATTATTCATTATTTATACAGTGGGTGCATACCGCTTTACACACAAACAACACTTTACAGACAGCATATATTTCTCTGCAAAACTTCTACCAGCTTTGATTTCCAAAGTGAACCAGTTTGGTGATGCTAAATTTTTGTGGGTAACAACCGCATATATTTCAGCTTGACAGGAGCAGAGAACAACTGAAAACAGAAAAGGGAGACGGATTCCTGGAAGAATTAAGAATAGTCAGTTACACCAAACCAAAGCAAAATGTAGATTTTGTTCACTGAAAAATGCCCATTTCATCCAAGAACAGAGCATTACAGCAGTTAACGAACGCTTGGATATTTAATATAGCTTCAAATTCCAAGAGAACACCCCAACAAAATAATTTGGATACCTGCAACGCTACCCTTTTCTGCAGATTACTTTGAAAAGTAATGGCTGATTATAAATTTTCATCAGAGCTGCTTCCAGAGATGAAAACTGGAGTCAGGAAAAAGCGTAAGGAATTCCTTTCATGGCCTCCCCTACTTGTACGTTTGCAGGCTGACAATAAGCCTGTGTTTTGCCCACTCACAAGATTGTGAGTCACTGTATTTCCATTTATGCAGAAGATGTTGCAACTTGTGTGCATTGTTCAGATGGGCTGGAGCACAGTTCAGCATCGCTGATGTAACATGACTCCTGGCATTACTTCTGTGGTAATGACAGAGCAATCCTCTGTCAAAGCAGCCCAGCCTGCCTACGTTTCATGCCACCAAGTCACAAGATCGACGTGCTCCTCTTAAAGGTCTGAGCAACTTTTTCAAGAGGGTTTTCAGGACAGTAGACAGGGCAGTGGTGCTGCTTTAATGCCAATTTGGAGTGTCAGCTCTGGCTCATCAGAGCTTCCCGGTAGGCCCAGTAGATCAGCCTGTGTCCAGTGTTTGCAGGTGCAACCTTCAGCAGCACAAGGAGTCATAGAGCAGAGGTTAATGTACATTTTATCAGGGCTAAATTTGGTTTTATGTTTATCAGATTGATAGAAAATTGCTGTATCAAGTAGGAACTCCAGGCTGACCAGAATCACAAGGAGAAGTGAAGTTTGGTTCTCTTCTATGTAGTTTTTGCTTTTTATTCATTTGGTTATTTGTTTTGCAAGCAACTTCTAAATTAAAAACTGCAAATCGATTAGCAATTCAAGGGAACCAATGCCGTGTTGTTAGGCGAACAATTTACTTTCCTTCTGATACGCATTAAAATTGTGTTTTTAAAAATGACCACTGTTTTCCTTTTACCTATAACAAAAATCATGGTATGGAGACATCCCACCCAACCATTTCTGCAGCCTACTACAAACTGCTTGCATTGTGCTCCTCTATACCCCACATATACCTTAATCCACTCATCCCCTCCCTCAATCATTTCTCTGACATTACCCTCTTCATGCAACATCAAAATTAGAAATTACAGTTTGAGAAATGATCAGCTTTCTTGAAAATAATTTCTAGAGCCTACCCAGTAAAGTTAGGCATTGACAGTAAAAATAATAGGAAACCACCAAATGATTCCTTGCAAAATTCTTTTTGTAGGTAAGTTTGATAGTGACAATAGCAATAGCTTCCTAAATGACAGCAACCAACCTTAGGAGTTTCTGCATCTAGAACTCAGATGATATCGATCTTTTTAAAAATAAAACCTCTAGTAATGAACATCAAATCAGAATCACAGAATGGTTAGGGGTGGAAGGAACCTTAAAGATCTATTTCCAGTCCCCCTGCCATGAGCAGGGACACCTTCCACTAGAAGGCAAGGAACAGGCAAGGAATCTCTCCAGCATGTTTTTTTAGCCTGACAAGAGACTGGGACAAATTTTCTAATGAAACACCCAAGTCACCTGAATGGCACAAGTATATATTCTGCTGCATTTTTAATGAATAATATGCAACTAACACACATGAAAAAGAAATAATAATGACAAAGAAATAAGGAAATAGAAAGAACTCTAAATCATTTCAAATAATCAAGCACTTAAATCCCGGCCAAAACACTTTTTGTTTAAGTTACTGTTATTACTGATATTTATTCCTTTTGGAAGTCAAGATATTTTTTGATCAAAGTGCCAAAACCTAGAAATAGTCTTCTTCTTTATCCAGATCTGTCATGTTTGTGACCTTGTAAGTACTTGGCTATGTCAATTAGTGCTTCAAAAATGCTGTCTTTCATCTTCAAATTGAACTGGGCCTAGAAACTGGCCAGACCCCTTAGCTCTTTCAACAGATGATAAACACATTGCAAGTAAAAAAAAATCCAGGCAGTTTTTTATGACTATAAAGAGGAATTAGCATGTGAGACCAATACCAGTCCAATAAAGTATCTGCAAAAGTTGACAAACTAAAACCACATTTTGCATGTTCCAATTTCTACACTACTAAAAATACATAAAGATATATCTGAGAAAAAATATTAAAATAAGATGGTAGGAGGAAGCAACAGATCATCAGCACAATGTAAGCCCTCTCTAGGGCCACAAATCATTAAGAAGAGCCTTCTACAGAGAAACCTGAAAAATGCCCAAGGTGTCTCTACAGTTTGTTCAAATCAAAGAATTGGTTCCTCTGCTTTAAGGCCTCTAACATGCCCGTTTCGGAACCCAAGACTGATTCACTTTACTTTTTTGTCCCTTGGTGGCATGATTACCTTCCAGAAGTTTTTCCTAGTAGCTTAATATGTTTACATCAGTAGAAGTCACTGCCGTGTTAAATTCACAGAGATTTTTGGTCAAATTGTAAATAGCAAAAAGAATAAGTCTCCTGGGAGTCAACGATCAGATGTCTCCTGCTCTCATTTGTGTTACAAACTCTGTCCATTCCTCAAATGCAACTCTCAAAATTATTTGAGGATACTAGGAGGATACTACAATGATATTTTTTTTTGTAGTGGACTCTGCTGGTTTCACCTTCGCTGGTGCTGGTGTGATGGCACGTCATTGCCAACATCATACACTTTCATGCCTTTCCTTGCTTGCAGGTTCTTACAGAAGGCACAATCTGGAAGGTGCATTCTAGTTAAATGGTGTGTCACCTCAAAAGGTAAACTGTGCAAACTTGCCAGCTTAGAGAATCAGGAGAATGAGATCTGGGTGCCAGGGAAAACCTATCCTTATCTTCTGTTAGAAACCACAGAATGTTATGTACTCTGGACACTGCCCTAATTTCCTATATATTCCTGTAACAGTGTGCCATAATTAGAGGTTCATATACAACAAAAGTCTCTGCATAGGTGGGAACCGGCTTGCATCTCATTTACCAATTAAACTGGATGTTCCTCTGTTTTGAAAACTAATGTGTAGGTAAAAATACGCTCCTGAAAAAGTATCAGTTGCACACTTTGACATCAAGCAACTGAAGCTTCTTAGTGTCACAGTAATTTGCCAGAAGAATCAGGAGGACACTTAATATGGCTTTTGCCATTATTGCACTTGGGTAGGACTGCTACATCACATCCAGATCAAAGAATTGACAGGTTAGAATCCGAAATAGTGACAAAAATATGCCAGCTATCAATACAAACCCTCAGGGGAGTGGAAGAGTAGCTTTGCACAGAAAAGCTGGAAGAACAAATTCTATATACTTCATCACTGCATGTTTTGACTGCTTTTAAGCAACTGTTGTATTCCAATATTTATAATCTCTCTCTTTATGCAAGCCTCTTATGTTTTATAATAAAAAGAGTACATAAATTTCAGTTACCGTTGCAGAGCAAATTGTTGTAAGTAATTAGTCATGTACAACATAAGGCGTAACTTGAAAAACAATTCGTGTTTATTTTTCCTCTGCTTAATCAATATTTTAAATATTTGTGGAAGCCATACAACCAGCTTAGCAAATCATCACCTCAGAAGCAAGAGAAAGAGAACAGGCAACACAAATTCTGCAATGTACAGCAAATCACCTGCGTATGACAGACTGCTGTTGAGGGAAGTAAATTTTCCGACCATAAAGGAAGGAAACATGTAACATTTTACCTGTGTGCCTTTTTTCTCTATTCCTTTTTAACATGTACACCTCAGCTATACTGACTTGGTTTTCCTCTAACATAAGAATTTTCATCCCTCTTCATGCATTTTTTTCATGCTATTTAGTCACAGTGATGCATGGAGACAAAGACAGTGGGGGCGACTTTCACCCCTGTAATCCTTGCCTGACTTTCCAGGAAGGTTAATAAATGCTTTGCCATCTCTGTCTTCTGGCTAACCACAGTGGGATAAAAACTACAGTAGCAATAACACACACAAGTCTTAAATACTACAGGAGTACTATAAGTACAGGAGGCCAGGATCACATCTCAGTTATGCTATTTAAAGACTTAAACCTATACAGTTATCCCTGAGCTCAACTATAGAAAATCTTATCAAAACTGAAGACTGGCATTTTTATAAAATTTGTCATAGGTTTAACCTTGAGAATAACAAATCATTAAGTGTGTGGGGGCTTAAAAATCAATTTATGTTCCAAGCAAAGGGTTTTTAAAATTAAGGGTGGGAAAAAAATCAGATCTCGCTGGTGTTGTACAGATTCTGTTGATGTATCAATCTTTTCAGGCATTTAAAAATAATATACAGATGATAAAAGTAAATGTTCTATAACCAAAAAATCTCTTGGTAATAAAACTTCAAATTACAGTCCATGACAACACTTCTAAATTGAAGCTGTGATACAGGAGCTTTGATGGAGAAAATTGTACAAGTAATTCGCAAAGTAATTCAGAAAAGCAACAAAGAATGATGGTGCTGCTGAGATGAACAGAAAACATAGCTGGGATGACGTGCAGCATCCTTAAACGAATTTTAGACTGCTTTGTTGCCAGTATCTTAAGCAGTGTTGCAGTCTTATATAGATTTCTTTGATAGCTTACTCCTATCAACAAATAGCCTCACTGTAGGAAAAAACTCCAGACCCCACCCTACACAGACAAACCCAAATCTGAGCTCAATCATCATCTACGGCTGGGCTCAGGGTATGACAAATTGATCTGAAAGCAGCGGTTAAATGGCAGGAACTGCACAGTCACTATTGACTACTACAGGTATTCAAGGAGCTAAAGAAGTATCTCCAGTGAAAGACTCATCCTTTCAAACTATGCTGACTCTGGGTGCTCAACACTTTGGATATTGCACCAGAGTAAAAGTGAATTTGAGTAAAAGAGCTTGAACTTTGCTCACAGTGGCACAGAATGAGAAGAAAAAACAGCAATCATGACCTCTGAGTGCCTCACTTTACCTGTTGGTATACTGGGAGTGGAAAATTGAACTTTTTCTTCTAGGCTGTTGAGGTTTAAATAGTTTTTCTGGCAGCCTCAAATGAAATGGGATACAGCAGTGCTCAAGAACATACAGCTTTTGTGTTTAAATAAGTCAGACCAAACATCCGTAACCACTTAAATGTGGCAGATGCACTAAGTGTGATTTGCAGCAAAGCATCTGTGCTAAGAAGGCTACAGGTATGCTTTGAGAATAAATTTCAAAGGTGTGCAAAATATAATTAGTTCTAGAGTTCTCCCACACATTAATAATTAGTAATAAAATTCTTGAAAACCCCTCCACAGAAAGACATAAAACACAATTCCAGAAGCATAAAAACACAGACTAAACCCAGCCTCCTCATAGTTGGTGTTATATATCTTAAGCTTCCCTCTGAAGATAGTTTCATCTCTCTCCAACAGCTAATTTCATCATTTTTTTCTCTCCCTTTCAATGCCTTTTCCAGTCATATCACATAACTCGGGGTGAAATATTTAATCTTACATTTACAAAATATAATCATAGAATCACAGAATGGTTTGAGTTGGAAGGGACCCTGAAGATCATCCAGTTCCATTCTCCCTGCCACAAGCAGGGACACCTCCCACTGGATCAGGTTGCTCAAAGCCTCATCCAGCCTGGCCTTGAACAACTCCAGCACTGAGACATCCATGGCTTCTCTGGGTAACCTGCTCCAGTGACTCACCATTCTCACATGAAGAACTTCTTTCTTTAATCTAAATTTACCCTCTTTCAGTTTAAAGCCATTACCATCTGTCCCACCACTGCTAGCCCTTGTAAAAAGACCTCCTGATTTCTTGTAGGTCCCTTGAAGTATGGGGAGGAATGCTAATTCTCTCAGTCTGTGTAAAGAGGTGTTCCAGCCCTCTGATCAATTTTGTGGCCCTCCTCTGGACTTGTTCCAACAGGTCCATGTCCTCCTTACATGGGGGCCCCAGAACTGAATGCAGTACTCCGGGGGGGGTTCACGAGAGAAGAGCAGAGAGAGAGATTCATCTCCGTTGAAATGCTGGTCACACTTCTTTTGAAGTAGCCCAGGATATATTTTATAGACCAAAAGGTTCAGCCAGATTAGATAATCTAGCAGTCCTTAAAACCATTTACTCATTAATTCCTTGATCCACCACCAACACAAGAAGTTTCACAGACCAGTTACGTGTCAGAGAGAAAAGAATTTTTTCCTCCATACTGAATTTGTCACCTTAGGATTGATTTAATCAGGAGGTGAAGGACAGAAATATGACCAGTGTTTGCCAATAGAGGTATCCAGAAGACAGATCTTGTCAGACTTCATTTCAGGCTTTGAGAAGATGGCCTGATAACATGTAGTGGGGGACGATGGTATGTTCATGCATTTTTAGGAACTATTGACTCAGCACTTCGGGAAAAAGTCTAGTGCAATTATTACCTGTGCAGACATAGAAGCAGTGGAAGGGAGTAGTTTTATTGCTGTGCAAGGGAATTGTGAATCTGATGCTGAAAGGATGCCTATAGTTTTGGTAATTCTGTTTTCAAAGGCAAATGAAGAATGGAGCGGATGGAAAAGCTACATAGGTCTTTGGAGGCTACTAAAATTGGGAAACAGCAGGAAATCAAAGGAACCAAGGACCAAAAGTTTGAAAACAGACTAAATGGTTTATGAAAAAATTGAAACAAACTTTTAACTGGAAGGATAATTAATCAGTAGAAACACAAAATGAAGGGAGATGGACAACTGGCCTCTATGCTTTAAGACAGAATCACAGCATCACAGAATGGTTTGCACTGGAAGGGACCCTAAAGATCATCTAGTTCCATCCTCACTGCCATGGGCAGGGACAGGTTGCTCAAAGCCCCATCCAAACCTGGACTTGAGCCGATCTTCACATAAGCTGAAAAAGATAGCTAAAGTCAAAACTGGCAAGCAGATGACACAGAGTCCTTTCTGTCCTCAGTCTGGAGAAACATTGCTGGTTGTACCAATATCCTTGGATAATGAGATAGGGAGAACAAGATCCTCAGTCTTCTTGCTCTGTAACATCAGGATGCTTTCTTTATTCACTGTGTCACCTCTTGCGTGGGACACTGCCTTGCCACTGAGTTTAACAACATCTCCCATAATGTTAGGGAAGGTTTAGACTGCAGAAGGGCAGCTAAGCAATCAAATATCCCACTACCAACCATAAAAAAAGAACTAAGAAATTCAGCTTATGATGACACCTGCCCCCCCATGAGCTTGTACCCCATAAACATGCTCACAGAAAGGCTACAGAGAGTAGACTGTGAACTCTCCACAGCTTAAGGTAACTCGGTACATTCCTGTTTTTTAAAATAAACCAAGTAACAGTGTTATTCTTCTGACTTGTGATATCCTCATTATACAGATTTAATTTTTTATGCCTAACCATAAGCTGGATTCTAACAAGGGAAAGGCACAGGCTGGTTACATTGCTAACCACAAGCGTAGATCTGCTGTGTGTGTGAAGGAGAGAGACAGAGTCAGGCAGGGTGAACATGAGTATGTATGAGCACCTGATGGTTTTTTTCTGACACTGTTCCACATCATTAGTTGGAAACTTTCTAGGCACCATACCCTTACATCTCCGTTCATTCTACTCACTGCACTTCTTTTTCAAAGCTTTTTCCTCTTTAGTACATGCAGTTTTGAATTTTTTAGAGCTGTTTAGCTGATTCTCGGCAGAAGAGGCTGGTGCAAAGACTGTATTTTTACACATTTATTTTATGGGAGATTACACAGCTGATTAACAGTTCTCAGAATAAAAATTGTCCCATGTTACCTTCACTCTTGTCTATTTATTGCTTTTGATCTATTCATGCCAAAACATTCTTACTAATGAAAGTCATCAGAAAATTGTCTAATAAGGTAATTTAGAAGGCAGTTCACATTGAGTATATGATCAAAAGGCATTTAACTTGCTGTTCCTGCCTCCTCTCCCTCAATAAACACATGGTTTACTGCCACTGCTGTGCTTCAAAATGGTTTTGAACATCTGGGAAAAGGGCTGATCAGTTCCAGACAATCGCTGGACTCTAAGTAGACCCAGGAACAAAGGTCATGATAAATGAAATGACTGCTTTGGCTCCAAAATTGCCTCAATCTTCTCCAGACAAAGCATGATTGAAATGCATCTATCTGTGGATAGCATCTGGAGAACTCTAACTATGTTTTGATCAAAATCTGATTGGCTTCTTTCAAATTATAATGATTTAAAGATGCCAAGGAATATTTTTAAAACCAATCACACTGTAAACTTCGGCCTAATGTTTCCTTCTGCAGCACTGACCTTGTTTTTCTACAGTGTGAAAAAAATCAATATAATAATGGTACTGCAGTAAAATTTCAGCTTGCTCTTGGCTTACTTTAAATAACTTTATTGTCTCCTTTCCCTCTGTCTGCGTCTGCTGTATTTGGCGCTTGCAATTATTAAAATGAAACCAAGTTGAAAGAAAAATGTTAAATATCATAAAAAGAAAACCAGCAGTGCTTCTGGCTCACTTTGCTAATGCTGTGGTCACCTTTACAATTTGCCAGGGTTTTCTATTCCCCAGCTGTTCGATCTGAATTTGCATGCAGAAAGAAACTCCAACTTTCTACTGGAATAACTTGTACTTTGCAGATTTAAAAGAGCTAAATGTTTAAAAAAGAAGGAAAAGTCTCCTTCTTCCCTCCAATTATACAGCAGAACAAAAATGCCCAATGGTTTACTAGTGATTTCAGTTCTTCACCGCTCAACATTTTCTTACTCCTTAGTATGCACTTCCGCACAAATGAGAGAGCCTGGTTATAGCAGTCCCACTATTACACTCCTATCTGCACTAGGAACAGGGCTTTGAGAACCTTACAGGAAAGTACAAACTAAAGAGAAGAAAATAACCACCATTCAGCCAAAATCATCCCCTTCAGTCACTTTCCACTTCCTCTAGATGAAAACCACATCCATTTGTTGTCAACCACAGCTCTGCCTTGGTTAGCAGAGAAGAACATTCCCAAAAGCAAAAGTGGAAACTACACTTTCCAGGGAAAGCAACAGAAACCCCAAATGCAGGCACTGCTGAAAGAAAAGAGGCATTTGCTCTGCTTGGGTTTCTCGGGAGGATGGGAACCCTCAGGTTTGGAGCAAGAAAGACCTACTCTACTGTATGCAAAACACACATAATAATAAAAAAGACACAGACTGCCTGTAGAGAATTTTTGTCCTCCTCTTGGAGGATATGCAGATTTTGCAAAGGGAGAGATGAAGCTCCATCCTCAGCATCCATTCAGTACATCAACCCCAGGAATAAAAAAAAAGGTTAAATTCTTACTTTGGTAGTTGAAGCTGGAGAAGAGTTGGCCACCAGGCTCGTGATCACATCGCTGTTGACGGTGGTGCAAGCGGCGGTGGCCGGGGTGGGGAGCCGGGAGGGGACAATGGGCAGGGGCAGCAGCCCAGGGCGGTTGTTGCTGTTGTTGCTCACGGCGCTGCTGCAGTTGGTGCTGCTGACGTGATTGCCGTTGGAGCTCCAGTCCCGGCGATCCCACCCAGCCCGATAATCTCTTTCAAACCGGCTGTGGTGCCGTGACATCTCGATGGAGGGCAGCTTCTTCTCAAAGGGAACTCGAAAGCTTGCCTGCAGGATTAAAACCAAAGAGGTGTTAGGACTAAGGTCCCAGCACAGTGACTGCACTCCATAATGATCAGGGCAAGTCCCAGCCATGCTTCCGCTGCTTTAGGAAAGCACCGTTTCTCCCCTTTGCCAGCTGAAGATCAGGAGGAAGACCGTGGTGTTGTAGTGAATGTTCATCTAGAACACAAATGAGAGAGTCTGGACAACTACAAGAAAGCAGTAGAGAAACCAATCCCTCAAACCTCAGGAAAAAACATCTGTTCAAACTCCCCAGCAGAATCCCAAGCAACAGTGCACAAATCATGTAAAGCTGAGTTACAAGAAAATCATCATTCAGATCTTCTGATAGCAGGAAAACGTTTCCAACAGCTCTGTCTTGCAGTTTTCTCAGTAGCCATCAGATTATTTCTGTAGCTCTTTTCTACACCTGATGCATGACCAAATATCAGTGGGAGAAAAAAGATCTATTTGCGAAATCTATCCACTGCCTCTCTGTTTCAAACCCAAATATTGCTTTAAGAAGACCCCTCCTCTCCTTTTTTCTAGACTTCCTTACTGGAATTTTCTACAGGAACGCTCCAGCCCTGCGACATCTGAGCATGGCTGCTCTCCCGGGCAGGCCAACATGCCCTGTCTCCTCTTGTGCTTCTGGCTAGACTTAAAACACTTAATATATCTAGAGTGATCAAGTGACCAAGTTGTTTTGGGCAATCAGCCTGTCCTTATCATTACTTACCACTTTGGTCTTTGTTATCCATAGATTTTTATCTGCCAGGAGCAAGACCTCTGAACACAACATTGGGAGTTGAGACTCCCAACGTCTAATCCTAGTTCTGATAATTACATGTTATGTAGCCTAGAGCACTTACTTAAATCTTCCTGCCAAGGTCTCCTAACCTGCAGAATGGTGGTAATAACGCTATTTTCCCAGCTGAGTTCAGAGTAAGTGGAAGTTTACAGCATTTGCAATTGAAGAACAGTATAAATAAATGCTAAATACATTTATTCTCATAAATAAATAATGACTATCTAGGTCACTGCAGCATCTGATTATTTTATTTGCATCACACGACCCAGATAAGTTCTTCGCAATAGTAACACTAGGTCAGTTGAAGCAATTTTGTTTCACAAATTCTTAGATACAAATATGGATAGTGGAAACATCTGCACATAATGGCTGAGGAAGGAGTTGGAACCCAGCTCACCCAGAAACTTAAAACCAAGAAACTACTTAAAAGTAGTATAAAACAGTGCATCTATTAACACTGTTAGTTATTCAACTGATAGAAATTTAAAAAAAGGCAAACAAATCCAACTATCATGTCTCAACAATTAAACGCTCATCTGATTCATCAGAGAGATACTAGCTTAAGATGAAAAAAACTCCTACTCAGTTAAAAAATTCAATGATATAAGTGTGTAATAATAACTAATAAATAAATAAACAAAAAAATTCCCTCCCACAATTACTACCTTCAACAAAAGGCTGAACTAAATCTCCCAAGAAGCCGCATTTGCGGTCATTATGGTGCTCCTCTGAAGGAGCAGAGCACCTCCAGCGACAGAGTACATTGGGTGTCGATGACAAAATTAATATTCCTCAGAATCTGACATAGCTATATATCTTTTCTCCAGTAGGATTTGATGAAAGATATGACTTGATTTGAAGGTTGATGATTCACTGATATTTAATTAGATTCTTCTTTTTTTGTGTTTTTGTGGCCATCTGATATCTCATTTCTCTTTTTTCAAAAGCTGATGTGGAGATGACAGCTATACATGGAACACAGCAAAAGTCAGAGACACAAGTGCTGTGAAAGATGCTGTAGTGTGAATAGAAACTTTTATTTTAGTAAAGGTGAAGAAAGCAAGTTTTTTTCCTCTAGTGGCAACCACCTCAGAATCAAATCAGTACTTAAAGATAGTGTCTTCAAAGTTTAGAAATGCCACAGGTACAAACCCCTTTTCTTTTGTTTTATAAACCTTCTGCAAAGCCAGACAAAAAGGGAGACAGTAAACTGCAAGCTATAATTTCAAAATATCCTTTATCATTCCTTCCCTTTGGAAAAGTTTCTTTTTAAATCCACACAGTCTTCACCATTGTATGAAGCAGGTTTTTTTGACTGTTTGGATTATGGCTGTCAAGGGAATGCCTTTCTCCTTCTGAGCTTGAGGACCTCCATTAGCTGTATTACTGTACTTCTTGACAAAGCAACCAGAGAGAACCAAATCACACATCCCCCACCCACACCCACACTTGAGTATATCTGACACTTAATTCAGCAGAGAGCAGAGGCACACATACACATAGTCAATAGCTAGCACTTTTTGCCACACGATTCAAGACACCATGCCCCCAGCAATTCTACTATCAGATGAGACTGACAGGCAATTATGTCAATAACAAGCAGGAAAAAAGCCTGTGACTAAGCCACGCACTAAGAAGTTCACTTAAAACCCACCACCCTCTCCACGAGCACTTCTTTCACTTCTTTGTCCAGCTACTACATTTCATGAAAATATATCCAATAAAAAATAAAAGCCAGGGCTGAATATCATACTTTTTTTTCTATGCAATGCATTAAATATACACTGCTTGTTTCAACATGTCATTTCTGGCTGGGTACAAAGATATTTGACAGCAACAAGATGTGCAGAAAAACCGGAGGGGATAACTATCTAATAAATGAGTATTCAGCTGCTGGTGCTCGCTATTAATTGTTTAAAATTAGAAACTATATAAAATGTTCTCATAAATAGCGGCTGGGTGAGGTAAGAAATGGTTTGTGAACAGGCTAGCTAATTTTTAAATGTATTTTTGGAACCAGAGTTTATGCTTTGTCTAGACTATTATTGTCAAGGATCATAATCATAACAATGATGCTTTAAATATATTCTGTACTCATAAGAAAAGCTTCTCCAACAAAGTGTGTCCTGAGCCAAGCATAATCATGACATTTTTCTGCACAGAACTTTACACAGGGCAGCATAAACCATCTTGAGAAATGGCAGTTACGGAGGCCAGTGGAAAACACGCATGAACGTCAAGGAGGACAGCAGTTACTGTCATCAAAGATGTATGAGTATTTTCATCCTAACCCAGTCATTACTAGTTCCGAAATACCCATTTTTAGGTTAAAATTTTGCAGATATGGATGATTTTGTTATTTGGGTTTGGTTTTGTTTATTTGTTTGGGTGTTTTAAAGAATAAGCAAAAAACTCCCTTATAAATACCAATACCAATAGCTACAACTAATTTAGATGTTTTCCCTTTTTAAGGGAAGTTATCATCAACATTCATATGCACATATTTTCATCTTAAACAGCACTAGAGAAGAGAAAGGTTTGCCTCTTGTTTTTTGGGAAACTCCCCAAACTGTCTGCACTGAAGTAACTGCCTCAGCTAAGCCTTGGCTAATTATAACTCTATCAGCCTCAGTTTTAGGGACGTTTTTTCAGTTAGCACGACGCTCCCCACCACTGCATCAAGAAGTCAGTTCTTGAGCACATAAGCTTAAAGCCATCATCTCAGACACATCTACCCTACATCAGAACCATAAAACCATGATGTAGACATAGCTGGCAACAGAAAGAACGTATGATTTGTGTATCTTGGAATAGAAATCCATGAGGAGGCACACTGCATGCTGTTACTGCTGAAAATCACTCTATAGCTAATGCAGCTGACATAGTGTCTTGTGAAGGTGGTGAAGTCAATGAGACAGGCCATTCCCCACTCTCTGTTCAAGACGTAATCACTGGAGTAGCCAGGTGTCCTTAGTCTCGATTAGAAAGGAAATGCGTGTTCCTGTTTGTCACATAGAATCAAAGGATTTTATCGTGCAGCCAAAAGGAACAAAAACTCTTAGAAGGAAAAAACCTCACCCTACTAAAGAGAGAGAAGAGAGAAACGCATAGGTGTTACTGGATGAACTGATAAATTCAAAGCAAAAAAGGAGATCAAATTGGTATTAAGGGAGAGCTGTGAAAAAGGCCATAAGCTAAAGAAGAGAGATGGAGCAACCAGAGGAAAACAGAAGTCCTACAAAAAATCTGAAACGAGATTTAGTGATATGGTAAAGCAAACATAACGCCTATCTCAGTCCCCAAAGACTGCATCGCTGTGTATGCGTTGCAAAAATCATGCCAACACATAGGCAGCCCTCTTGGCTTCAGAGAAGTGTTATGTAAAGTGTCCTAGAGTCAAGCATAAAGACCATACATGCGCTTGACCCCTTCCTCCATAATTTACTTTCATGGCAAGATGGGTTTGGGACAGTAGAGGAGTAACAAAGTAATGAAAAAATACTGAATGCCCTTCTGAGGAATGTGGTAGGCATCTCTATATACAATGCAGCAGGTAAGAAAAACGTCGCATTAAATCTATCAGTCTTGAGGGCAAGTAAATTGTGAGAGTACCTCTGCTAGAGAAAATAACTTTTTCTACAATGAGGATTTTTATAAACGTCTCACATAAACAGCTTGTTCAACAATAAAAATTGAGAAAGTTTTTCTGCAAAACGTTAAGTGTCTTCAGGACTAAAATGTGGGGTACCTACACAGATGACTACATCCATCCTCCAAATGTACCTAAAACACTCTGGCCATTTGGAAATCCTCCTACTTTCTTAGTTTAAAAACACCTTCCTCCTGGTGCTCATTTTTCACCACTTCTCTTACGCAAGCTCATTTGTTCCTTGTTTCCACAGCTTCCACACACATACACAGGAGGAAAGAAAAAGACCAGAGGCGTTTGAGATAGCAGCGTGCTAACTACAGGCCTCTTACCAGGTTCAAACAGATCATTGCTGCAGATTTATTAAACTTAAGTGATTAACATTTCATTTTATGCTCGATACATTTAAACACAGCCCTTCTTCCCCCAAGCTCAAAACACTCACTGTTCTGCAGAAAAGAAACGCCTCCTATTCATGTTCCTCTAAATGACCGTCCAGCTCGAGCCTTAGAGCAGCTTTTTCCCTGCTCTCCACACTTACGTCTCCTTAAAACGCCTGTCCTCAGAGATATAAATATAAGGAAAAACAGGCTTTCAGCCAGTCTGAAGCTGGAGAATCAGATTTCTTAGACTATTAGTCAACTTCATTAAGTGACTTCAAAAATAAAGGTCAATCTTTTAATTTAAATTATTCCTGGGTAAGCACTTGTTTCTAAATTTACCTTTTAAATAATAACATTAGAGAAATATGATAGGGAGGAGAGGCTGGGAGGTAGAGAAATGGAAGTAGACACATGGTCACTAGGGAAATGGAAGAAAAGAAGGAGTCTGAAACATTAAAATAAGCAGCTAAATAGCCTTACGTGTTTTCAGACTGGAAGAACAGCAGCACGGATAAAATAGCCTACAAGAGAGCTCCAAAAGCAGTTAAGTGCATGTAAAGCATAAGTATTTTATGAGATTCACAAAAAAAAAAAGATGAGGAAGAAGAGAGAGATTTGCTGTAATCAGATCTAGCATGAAGAACTGTAACCGATAAAGAAGATGTCTAAGTACCCAAACTTGAATAATTTTAGATATACGCTGCAGTGAAAACGTTACTGGATGCAGTTTTATCAGAGCATACCGACACAACAACCTCTTCTGAGGCACAGGACTTGAAGGCATAATTTATGCATGTAACACCCAAATCCCAATGAAATATATCAATGTTAATATAAATTCAGGATACTACTCAATTGTAAAGTCATACAAATATTCCACACATGTGAACACATCTTTAAGAAAACCTTACAAATCAAATAAGGTGCCAGCATACCTAGTGGCCTCAGCAGCTGCTCTGTGCTTCAGAGTTGTGATAAACTCCAAGCTCAATATTATTTATAAATTACAAAGACTTAGACACATACGGAATCACTAGTATAAGCCTACATGGATCTGACTAATCCATTTTCACAATTTTTACTTAACTTCTTTTTTTCCGTTTGGGTGACTTCATTGAAAGACTCCTTTGTTAGACGAAGGCAGTAGGAATCCAATCAAGAGATTCTGTAAAGCTGAACTACAAGCAGCTGTGTAGAAAGATAAGACCCAGAAATATTTGAGGGGCAAGGAAACAACTTTATTATCAAGCAAGGTCTACTTTTGTAAACCCCTGATTTAGTCTTGTAAACAGTTGTAAAGCTCTTGTAAAATCCAAGACAAGGCAGAGAGACTTGAGCTGCTTTGCTACAATCAGATCTTCAAAAAAAAAAAAAAAGAAAGGCAAAAAAGCCAAATCCTAACCCTGTAAGTGATAAAGAAGCAGTAGATTAAAGAGATTATATAGGATTTAATTTTCCAAATATATGCTGGAGGAAGCAATGCTTTGGGACATACACACATAAAAAAAAGCAGAGCACAACAGACTCTTCTCAGAATAGAGTTCACTCTGCAAGAAGCAGAAATGAGGCTTCAGCTTCTCTGTCTAGAAATATCATAGAAAAGTGTGTACACTTATTATTTATGAGTACTTAAGATGAATACAGAAATATTCTCTTTAGATAAGTAAAAAGATAAACTAGACTATACAGCTGAAAAAAAAGCCACAACAGAGTGAATCCATACCTTACCAGTGTTATTTCGTTCTCTCCAGGCTGAGAGAATACGATCTTCCTAAATAAAGGGTTACTAAAATATCTGTATGTGTATGTTTTTATTACTAAGCTTGGAAATTTATCTTCAATAGGATCATTTCCTATATTTCATTACTTGCTTTCAAGTGCTAATTCCTTTATAACCTGAGCGGAGCAGATAACACATCCTGCAATTCACTGATCGTGAGCATTTGCAGGGTGAGAAAAACTCACAGAGGTCCCGAGGCATCTGTGGTCCTGCTGCTTGCAGTGCTGAACAGAAGATGACCAGTCCCATTCTGAATCCTGCTCTGTGCCAAATTTGGATGAACACAAAGTTATTGGGTTTACATCAGGCACAGGGCTTTCCTTCTGTGGAAGCCGTCCATCATCCAAGTGTCTTGGACTATTTTGCCACATCCTCAGATGCAGTTATTATCAATTATAAACTGACAGAAAATATTCACAAAAACCAATTCTATTTATCTGCCATTTGCTGCAGATTCTTGGGCTTTCCAAGGTACTTCTGCACCAACATGAGTGGAATTTTGCACAGCAGTTTTCTAAATGAAAATCCACCAAAACATTAGGCAAAGGCATAATAACGTTCTCACATGTCTCTACAGGGTCCCAGGTAGCTGGCACTTCCTGGAATCAGCCTCGTCAAAAACAGGGAGAGAGAAAAACATCGTGTTCCTCTGTCATACCCCTGCTTGCAAAATGCTGTCCAAAACATTGACTTGCCTAATTAAATTATCTCATTAGCATGAAAAGTAAACAAAAGAAAACCAAATGCCAAAAGCTGCTGCATTAAAGGCCAGTTCGCGGAGGGTTTGGGCAGAAAGACTCAGAGGGCAGAGCCAGTGGCCGCGCCCAACTCCCTGCACAGGGTCTGGCTGAGCATCAACTGATGGCCAGAGTCCAAATGTGCTCGCCGGAGAGGTAGAGGAGGGAGGTAGAAGAAGTATGAGTGGATCTCCTCTGGTGAAACAGGCTACCTTCTCAAAATGCATCTAGTGGCTGCCAGCACCTGACATACCTAATCTTGCCTAAGACTTCATAGTTAATAAAGCGAACTGTGGAATAAGCTACTGTCAAGTGCTGCCAAATGTCACAAATTAAATCTCACAAAATTTAATTACCATGATCTTGGCTGTTTTGGGACTGGTTTCTTGTGAGGGGAAGAAGGAAGAAAGTAGGTCTTCAAATTACATTTGTACAAGACAGGTGAGATTCCCTTTGATTTACCGACATTCTCAATTTTACAGTCCTTGGGAAGACAACAATCAGTCAAAACTCTCAGAGGAGACAAGGAAAGGGTTAAGTGTAGCATGTTTTACAGTAAAAACTCTCTAGATGACCCACATTGCTGCAAAACTGCATAATAAGGAACATGTACTTTGAATTTCCCTCTTAGAGGATATTTTTGGGTCATCCTACCCCTGTCATTGCTCACATTTAAAAAGCTCCAGGTACCAAATTTTTTACTCCAGGTAGTAAATTTTCTCTTCCAGGAGTGATGCCCTCTAACCCTACTGAGTTTTCTGACACATTTTATTAAAAGGAGACATATATCACTCTCTCAAATCAAGATCACAAGTACACTTACGGCATGAAACAGTCGCTAAGGATCTGGTAGATAGAAAGAGCTTATTAGATGCAAAATACCTCAGAAACAAACAAAAAACATTAAACCTACTAAACATTAGACTAGCACAGCTTATATCAACATGTATCCAAGCACCTTCAAGGTTTTAACATGATTTGCTTCACATTGTTGTCTGAAGTAGGAAAGGGCAGTTATCCTGATTCTGCAATAAGAAACTGAATTTCCAGAGACTATGCAAGATTGCTATACAGAAGAGAACAACTACAGTTATTCTAATTTCTGTTGGCTTAACTGCAGGACTGTTGCTAACCTCCAACCACATACCCTCAAAAGCTACCTCTCTCCTCATTTAATGAGCCACCTATATCCTTGTCACACTCTTGTAGGTGTGATAAGCCTGGGGAGGAGAGTTTCTCTGCATATCTCCATGAGATGCTTCACGGCATGAGACGCTTCATCCTCTTCTCCTGGCTACAAATATTGGACTCCTACCTCACCCAGCAGACACTTAGTGCTTTCAAATCTACATGTTCCCTGGCACATGTCACTGAAGTTGGCCAGAGCTCATGTTATCTGTCCATCTGCAGTCACAGCTCAACACCTCTGTGTGGCCCAACCACGCTTCATAAAATGGACTGATTTTATTTTCAGTTGATTCAATAGAATAAGTATCACTTACATCCATTTGCTATTTTTGTTTTGTTTTGAAAGGCGATGCTGCAAAAGTTAGAGGGACACTGCCACCATCCTAATGAATTAATACCACACCCAATATCAACGTTAACTGCTTCTCAGCTTGCTCCAGTGCCTCTTAAAATCTATTCCTATTACCACTTCTTCCACAATCCATTCTTGCTTCTCACTTAAAATTTCTACCAGCACCTCATGTTTTATCTTTTCAACTGTCAGATGAAGAATGTTTGCTGAATGCAGTAAATCAGCAACCTACCTTTTCTAGGCCAGAGGTCTGAAGTTTTTAATTAGCTGCTTTAGAAATAACATGATCAAATAAAACTCAGCTCATTTCTCAAAAGTATGAACCAGCCAAAATATCCCTCTCAAGATGTGTTAGGTGATGCAAACTCTTTCAAAATTACAAAGAGAAATGAAATTATATTTGGTAAGCACCTACTTAAATATGGATTTAAGAATACCAAGAATGTAGTTAAGAATACAACTCTAAAACTCCTAGATTTGCAAGCAATGGTCAAAACATTTGCATTTTATCCTGAACAGCAATCATTCATTTTCATTCAACCAAAGCTGTCAAAAACTCTATAAGCAGTCTTGTAGTAAGAATCTTCTATAAATGCCAAATGCCTGTATAGCAAACATCTGGCCTCACTTCTGTTCCATGGATTTGCCAAAGCTTAAGTCCATCAGTTGTTTTTTTCTTGTGACTTTTATTTTTTTTTCTCTCTGCTGTGCCTCAGGTCATTTTTCTTAAAATGAAATCATTAAAACAGGCAGAAAAAAGCAGAGTAAGGAGGAGTGAGAAGAGGAGCTGTAGTATCTGAGTAATCTTCCAGTGGGACTAATTTTACTAAGTATTTGTGCTACTGCTACCAGTCAATCATTACAAGTATTACCGAGAAACTAAAAAACCTCCAAAATTAAACTGCATTTAGCAAAGAATATTGGCATAGAAAGGAGGAAAAATACATATGCTCTTCTATAAACTAGAAACTCATTTTATTCCAATGTCCTCGATATCAATATAAAATATATTCACATAAAAACCCTAACTTGCTGTTCCCTTATTTTGCATTCACTTTACATCCGTACTTCTCCGAGGCAACAGATCAGAATGGTGCATTGCCTTCCCCTCAGGCCAAGTGTAACAAACAGGCAGGTGTAATATAAAGCTGCGGTGCCTCGGCTCTCCTCCCAAACAATTGATCTTCCAGGCCTACGGTGTAATACAGTCTTGGTAGCTCCTTTCACATGCCTCATTCCTGATCGGTCAATTATTTCAAATCAAGCAGAATTAAAGCGGTATTTTTGTGAGGGGGGATGATATTCACCAGTGACCGAAGTGAAACTAATAAACTAATTTCCCTTTGCTGCCTCGGGCAAAAGAGAAAAATTCAAGTCTAAGGAAGAAAAGACTGCAGCTGTTTCATCACTCTGTTGCCCATATGCGCTTGCAGTTTACTATCTTTAAATTCAATTTTTGCTCAAAGGACAGTTTTTGGAAACAGAATGCAACAAAAATAAAGCAGCAAAATAAAGGATGCAGCGATGGTATACGACTCTGCAAGACAGAGCAGTGCAGTGCGATCTACCCGAGAGGAACAACACGCTCCTGTTCTTTGAAACAGAGCATATTCCTCCTGCCAGTAGCAAATTTATCCAGTAGATGTCAACACCAGCAAAAAATATGTGTAAAGCCAACCTTAACAGCAACAGTAGTCACTTCAATTCACAGGAGTGCATCAGAGGAGAGTTTAATATTTGGAAGCATTGCATACTTATTCTCTACCATCCCATCCCTGCGTCTTCCAGTACGGATCCTGTCAAAAAAACGTATGTGGAGCAAAATAATTTCTTTTTTCACTTTTAGAATCATTTTGTCTGGTTTGCTGAAAAATGGAAAAATTGCTCGTGAGTGTGTGATTACTTTCAGATTAGATCAGAGGAAATTTTTCAAAGGAGGAGCAGGGAGAAGGGCAGGCAAAATACTATGTGGTGCAAAGCAACTACTACAAGAAAAATCTTCGTAGTTACTAAATATAATCTGAAGAAGTCTGTTCCCTTCTGACCTTTCACTGCGTGGTTAAGCAATGCAATGATTTCATGGATTTTGCTCTTACTTCAAGAAGCTTCTCAGCCTACAACAGTGACCTGAGATTCCCACGCTGACCCCAGGTCAACACATACTTGTTGTTCCTGTAAGGTTTTTCTCTCTTTTGCAATACACCAAGGACAGTCTGTTGTAAGTCTTTTAGTGTTATTATCACTCAAAAGACTGAATTTGCTGACAAGTTTTTGCATGGTTAAACAAGGCCACTGCTGTTGACACGTTTAAATCTACTATTAAGATCTGACTGTTTGAACAGCTTGTGTGTAGAATCTGAAGTACAGATTTCTGTTTCATTTTTGTTTATTTTTAGATAAACCTTGTGTTTCTACTCTGCAATGTTTGCATTTGGCTGCTGAGCATGCTGTAATCGCATACATTATATGCATTGCTTAGAGAAACTTTGCATCACATCCCATCAGTTTTCTTTGGATAGATGAAAAGAGAAGGGAAATAACAGATCATTTTCCTGATTGATTAATCTTTCCTCACATTGCCATTTCCCCATAAACACGAGGAGGAAAACCAAAAGGATGTTGTGACATCTAATAATGAGATATCGAGGCAAACTATTTTATTACTGCTACAAACATTTCTAAGGAGTTTGTTTTCACAGAGATCTAAAACACAGCAAGGAGACATAAATGAATGTATCAGAGACATCACTTCGAGCAGTTATTCCTCACATGTAAACCGTACAGTTCTTAAGAGAAGCACGCATCCTGCACAATAGCAATGACGTAGCTGTAGCTTATCTAATCAGTTTGGCCAGAAATTCAAGCTCTTTGAGAAAGCAAAAACAGTGGTCAAAAGCTGAGACTATGAATTACCATCACTGGTTACGAATCAACAGAAGTGGGCATGGGAAGCTAAGGCAAAAAGGTACTGCAATCCCACTAAATAATCCTGACAAATGCGAAATATCGCCATGTGTGACACGGGGCACCAGCAGCACCTCCCATTTTGGGAAAGCACGTCCTGCTCCACAGCTTTGGGTGCAGCTACATTGTACCTAAGAGGGAGCCATACGTAGTTTGGAGATAAGATACATATCTTATGAGGCAAATGGGAGTTTCGCAGCCTTGTATGAGCAATTCTTTTAATTACCGTCAACATTTTCTCTGAATCCCCATCTCAAAGAAGCAGTGGAAACTTCTGATTTGCTCTGACACCTTGATTGCCGTGTGGATGAGTCACTGCACCTTTCCTGTTAATCTTATGAATTTATAGATTTTTAAGGCCAACAAGCACAAGAAGCTGATATGATTGCTCTGCTCTGACTCTATGAACACCACAGCCTTCCTGTCTCATCCAGCAACCTGCCTGTCTGACACAAATAGGGACAAGGTAAGTCACACATAAATTTATAATATATATGTCTACACTTATCCATAAACAACTGAACAGCTCCCTCTCAAAAAAAAAAAAAGAAAAAAGGTAAAATTATTGATTACTGAAGTGAACTAGCATGCCTTTCTCATCCACATCTTTTGCCTAGTAGTTTATCTAAACTGGGGATGCTGCAGGGGGGTGTCTGCACGAGGAGGCCAGGGGCTGCTATGTGGGCTCCATGAGGACTCCACTGTCTCTCTGAAATGTTCCCAAATACAGGCTAAAAACCACTGCTCAGGCAGTGAGGAATGTGGAAAAAAGTGTGAGAAACAACCTTGTGGACACTGAGGTCAGAGACGGAGGAAAGGGAGAAGGAGGTCCAGGCACCAGAGGTGGGATTGCCCTGCAGCCTGTGGAGAGGACCACAATGGAAGCAGGTATACACAGTGTAGCCCCTGGAGGACTTCACAGTTCTCTCCTCATGGACAGGAGCCCATGATGGTGGAGCAGGGTCCTGGCAGGAGCTGCGGCCCATGGAGGACCCACTCTGGAACAGCTGAGGCCCTGAAGGACTGTAGCCCATGAGAGGGACCCCTGTTGGAGCTGTCTGTCAAGGACTGTATCCCATGGGAGGTACCCATGCTGGATCAAGGAAGAAGCATGAGGAGGAAGGAGTGGCAGAGAAGGTGCTGTTATGGACTGACTGCAACCCCCGTTCCCCTTCCTCCCATTGGGGAGGGTAGAGATGGGAGAGCTGGCAATGAAGGAGTGAAGCTGAGCCTGGGAAGAGATATGGGTGGAAGAATTTGTTTCAAAACAACAAATTTGCTCTTTTCTTTTTACCATCCAACTCTATTTTAATTGGCAATAAATTAATTTTCCCTGAATCAATTTTATTTTGCCCGTGTTGGTTCTCAGTAAGCCCTGTCCTTATCTTGACTCATTTTTCATCTTATTTTCTCTCCCTGTCCTGTTGAGGAGTGAGACTGAGAGAGTGGCTTGGATGAGGGTCTGGACACTGGCCATGGCCAAACCACCAGAGTGAGTGAAGATCTACAGCAAAAAATAACTATTATTTTTTACTTCCAGAATCTCCCAAGGCAGTTCATGTACTCATTCTCTGTACTAGTGGATAGGAGGGACAGAAAGGACTATTTCTGTATCTGCAATATTTGATTGTATTTATGAAAGACGCCATGGGGAAAATCTCCCACATTATTACGAAGGCTGTGTTTTTGCTTTATTACTTGCTTTGAAGAGATGTGCTTTATTCCCAGTTTTGTTCAAAATTTTGTTCCATGCATTATACCATTGTAGTTTTGTCTATCCACTTGCAAATAATTTCTAAGCTGACGTAAGTGTATGAGCTGCTTGGCATGATCTTCACAGATGGAGTGCTCTACCAATTGCTTTCCTGAATAAAGTACATCTCCACTGCATTTCCTTGATCTTTTAGGTAAGTAATAACATCCACTGAGGACGGATTAGACATACACTTCAAAATAATGCCTTTCTATAACTAGATGTCTTATCTCACAGCATTCACATAATGGCCCCATTACATGCTTGATGAGTGTGGCCAGGCAAAACAGAGTCATTTGTTTAGAAGTTTCATTTCTTTTTTTCTTTATTACCAGAAAGTTCAACTTTGTCTGTTTACTGAATCCTATGATTTTCTGAAGGTTATTTTCAATGGTCCTGAAGATTGCCTCTGCTAATTCTTCAGAGACAGACTCTCCAGTGCATTTCATTCAAAACTCTTAATATATGATTTTGCAAGATGTCTTTTCTTCTCCTGCTTTGGTCTTCATTCCCAAAGTTAAAGTTTCTAGCAAAATCTTCCTATACAAGGTTATCGAGTTCCTCATATTTTAATACGATAAGCATTTATGTAGCACTCTTTGTCTTCAAAGCACTTTACAAACATTAAATATTTAATGGTACTCTCAACCCCATTTTACAGGTAGGGAAACAGACTCACAGGTTAAATGATTTTGTTTCAAGTCACATCACAAGTTACTGACAGATGTGAGAACAGAATATATGAACTCAGATTTTCAGCACCATACTGAAAACTAGACCATCCTTTTTTTTCACTTAAATAATAAAAATAATAATGAAAAACCTTGCTCTTGTTCAGGGAGAATTTATCCATCACTTTGGAGGCTCTGAATGCAACTCCAAAAAACACAAGAAAATGACTCTAAATTATCCAGGAGGGCAGCTACCAGTTTTGTAATCCATATCCTCCCTTTCCAGTGTTCTAGAGGGAAATTCACAAATGTACATTATAAGAAAACAGGACAGTATGTTTTTCAAGCATTTCTATACAGTCACACACAGATCTATATATATATACTCAAACACTACCTAAAGTGTACAGAGATCTTCCAGCCAGAGAAGAATTTGCATTTAAAAACCAAAGTGCGTTTCAAAATGGCATCACTAAAGAGCTTTAGTATTTGATAAGAAGATTACAGTACATTCAATTGAATACAGCAAAAACCTTTTAAAATAAAGTGCAGGAATAGCGAAGCCATGCATTTGCAACAAGATAACAAGAAGCTAATAGGCCAGTGGAAAAGGTGTGTCCTGCTGCAGAGAGTGCTCAGGAGCCAGTTGGGTTTTGAAACTCAAATAACGAATGGGGTTTTTTTTAGCTTAAACATTTTTTATAATCCAAGCAGGAGGTCTAAACACAGGCTGTATGCAACACTAACTGTATTTCCCTGTAACAGGCTTCTGTGGGAACAAATGCTCAGTGCCAGGCTGGTACTGTATGTCCATTTAATTGAGCTGAGAGAACTCTTCTGCCTCTGAAGAAAGCTCATCTCCTCTCTCCATGGACACGACTATACAGCTAGCAGATAATATCTGCCCCTCACTCATTATTTAAAAAGTACCTAATTATCTCCCAGAGATTCCCCATTTTATAGAAGTTTCTTTTAGGAAACGTCATCCATTGACTGAATGGAAAGCCAAATCCAGCCCTAGATCCTGTGACAGTGAGTGCCATACCCACTGACAGCCAACACCAGAGCATCCCTTGCTACGACATGCGGGAAGCAGCCCAGGAGCCTGCAGTACTGCTCCCATGAGAGATGTGTTCCTGGTGTTGTGCTCAGGTCTGTTTAAGATTTCTCTTGGGAGATGCACACATGCGAGATCAACAGTATAAAAACATACTTAGACTTTAAGAGAAATATGGTACAGGTAGAAGCCAAAGATAAACAAAATAATATATCTGCACATTGTGCAAATTTCCTCCTTTGTGCCATTGGTTTCTCACTGCTTATATTGCTTCAGCACTGCCACTTCCAAACACTGCTGCTACAAAATCTTCTGAGGTCAAGAAGTTGTTACACTTCTCTCTGATGAACTGAGGATGGAGAGAATAGAGACTAAAGCTAGAAGAAGCCCTCAGGTAAGAAGCAGAGCTCAGACACCCTATACAATTTAAACACATGCAAAACCCCTCAAGGTTTATGTACCTCAGAGCCTGCAGGAAACCACTTTTTTGCTAACAAAACTATTTAGATGCCTTGTGTCCTGCTGATGTAAACCAAAGGGAACATCATTTTGACATTTATCTCTGCAGGAACAGCAGAAATTCCCAAATGAGGCAACCACTGCCCAAATCCCGCTGTGTCATGTCATGAGCCCTTCCAAAACACATGGATGTTCTGAGATGAGCACCGAAGGGAGATAATAACAACTTGACTCATCCTTCCAAGAGATCTAGTTTCCATCTTCAGCTCCCTATATAATTCAAGCATGGGTCAGTAAAGAAATCTGCTGGAGTCAGAGGTTTCCATGCCAGGATCTGGATGCTGACACACTCACCATGGCTATGTTCAGCAAAGCACTGGGGCTGCAACTCTGTTTTAGGTGATACTGTCTCTTTTTTAACTACAACTGCAGACCGAAGGCAAGGAGTGAGTATAATCCTCTGTTCTCTTGAGATGTCCTGTGTGACTCTCTGCTCATCTCAACAGAGTGCTGGAGCTCAGTGGAGCGAGATAGGAAAAACAATCCAAGATGTGCCAATTTAGCACCATGCCCCCACCACTTTGCCAACAGAGCTTTTGGGCAGCCTTAGCCAAACCCCACAGCTCAGCCAAAGCCCATGAATGAGGACATTGCTGCTTCTGCTGCCACCACTCTTTGGGACTGAGACCACGGTGATTTAGCAAGCATGCCATTGTATTTCTCAGGCACTTACATGCTCAGCTACTGCACAAAGTACACGCTTCTGCCTTCCTGGTCAGATGAAGGCACTTTTTTTTTGCCATCTCATTTTTAAGATTATAGGATTTACACATACACTAGTAAAATATTTTGTAGCACTGCCATAAAACAGCTGAGTGGAGGCAACATACACGTATTTTGAAAGCTATATCATTATAATATGTAGCTTCTCTGTAATAAATTACATTGACGAGCTAAAGTACAGGTTACAGTAAAGTCTACACAAGTCATATTGTGTCAGTAATGTGTATATGGAAGGAAAAAGAAACAACAATTTTCCCGTGGATTTTAATACACTTAGTAAAACGGCCAAGACTAAATTCCTTGGAAAGGCGGAGCCAAATCCTATTCATGAAGTCGCTGTAGTTTTTTTTTTTTTAATGAGAACTACAACCATGCAGTTGTCAAGACTGTGGAAATATGAAATGACACCGAATTAAAGCACATTTCATGAATGTACAAAACACAGCTTGCTATTAACAGTCTGATTTTTAATCTCGAACCACCGGCTTTCTGAAGCAGCCAAGAAAACCTGACTAACTTACTTGCTTGCCACACAAGTCAACTGAAACGCACTGCGTCCAGCCCGCCACCTTTATAATATCACAACTCGGGGGCAGCTCAGGGCTGGAAGTAGTGGGATGTTCGGGTGTTAAGAAAGGCTCGAAGGAAGCTCAGTGCAGGAGGTCCTGAGTTAGCTTGGAGGAGCTGGGGAGGGACAAGGGGCAGGAACAGACCACCTTCAGGTGTAGCTTAAAGCTGGGACACTGCCAGACAGAATTATTAAAGTTGGAAAAGACCTCTAAGATCATCAATCCAAACCATCAACCCAGCACCACCATCCCTACTAAATCACGTCCCAATGTGTCACATCCACACATTTTTTGAACATCTCCAAGGATGGTGACTCCAGCAGTTCCTTGGGCAGCCTGTTCCAGTACTTCATCATGCTCCCGGTGAAGAAATTTTTCCTAATATCCAATCTAAAACTCTACTGCCACAATTTGAGGCCATTTCCTCTCATCATATCACTTGCTACGTGGAAGAAGACACCAATACCCACCTTGCTACAACCTTCTTTTAGGCAATTATGGAGGGCGATAAGGTCTCCCCTCAGATTCCTCCAGACGGAACAACCTCAGCTCCCTCAGCCGGTACTCATAAGACTTGTTCTCTAGAACCTTCACCAGCTTTGCTACCCTTCTCTGGACATTGTCCAGAACCTTAACGTCCTTCTTGTGGTGAGGGACCCAAAACTGAACAGCATTCAAGGTGCGGCCTCACCAGACAGTCTTCTCCCTCAGTGCTGACGATTCTTTCAATCAACCTTTTTCTCTATCCTTATCATGTGTCCATTTTGTTTCATATTTCTTCTCACTACCTCCCCTTCCACCGTGTGCCCTTGTTCAGGTCCCTTTCCCTCTCTGCTTCATGTTCAAAGGAAGAATTCATCAAGACCTTCCCCTGCTCCAAAACAAGACTGACCCAAACAGGCAGTGTGCAAAACTTTGTTTTCTTTACTTGGCTCCTCTTATCTTTTTCACCTTCTTTCTTCCATCTTAAAGTCTCTAAATTAAATTATTAGGTGCACAAGAGCAACTTGATGTACCAATAGTTTGGCAAGCTGACATTATTAAAAAACAACAAAAGATTCATATCCTATTCTCAGACACAGAGAGGAGCAAACAGAGGTGAAGAAGCAAGTGGGAATTTAGTAGTCATGAAACGGAAGGGACAAGCTTATAATTTATTAAGCTTCTACGCAGAGTTTCATACAAAAACCAGGGAAATAAAAGGTTTTCTCCTAAATAAGTATTTAGCAGGAGCCTTTAAGAGAACTAACAACGCCTTTCTCTCCCAGCTCAGTTATCTACTGCTAACCCCTCGCAGGAGACTTTAGTTTTGGACAATTAATTTTACTAGCTTAGAAGGGAAAATTTCAGTGGTCAGCAGGAAGACCTGCCAGTCAACTAGCCATTTCTATTTGGGGTGGAAGTCATGGAGCTAAATCCCGCAATGCAGTTTGGGACAGGAGCATCCCTGCCACATCCCTGCCACATCCCAGTGTCTGGGTGCAAAAGTTGGGCCAAAAATAGTGATTACTCTTTTGCAAGTAAGAAAGGCATGATTTTAAAGATGTCTCTTATTTTCTGCACTGCCTCTGCATATCCACTGCTGGCAATGCTACAACATGCAAGCACTGAATATTGTACTTAGTAGCTTAATAGCGCCAAGACACTGCCATTTTGCTCACTCTCTTCCTAGGCCAAAATGCATTTTCCCAGAAAAAAAAAATAAAAAAAAAATCTCCTCCTCTCAAAAGAAAAAAAGAAATACACCCCCCTTTCTTCCTGCAGATGTCTTCATATGTTGAGAAGAATCAGAGCGGCACCACCTTCAGAGGAGGGAACGCATCCTTGGGAGGTTTTTATTCTCGATAGAGAGGCTCTCCCCAAGAAAGCTTTTTGCCAACTCATGGAGAGTTTGGAAAATGAAGGCAAAAGCCTCCCATCTGACTGAATTCAATGGGAAGGCAGTGCAGTGCACAGAGCACTGGGGCAATTTGCTTCTGGCAGCCTATTTCACTAAGTAGGTGGGCTGCATTCAGAGCCAATTAGAGGTTGACGTTTTCTTCTGTAGGTACAATGCGCTGCGACATGGCTCGGACTATGCTTCCCTCCCTGCATCTGTGTTTACTGTGGCTGTTCATTTTTACTGTTGGCAAGGGGGATGTTTAATAAAGCAGGCCATTCCCTAGTTACAAACACGGTGTATCATCGTTTGGTGTATGCACACATATGGTATGAAATAGAACGCTGTTAAAAGTCAAAGCAACTCCTGCCAGAAATTTTTGATGGTGCTGTTGTAAAAAAAAAAAAAAAAGAAAAAAAAAAATCCAACGAAAAAGCAATGCAGTTCTCTGTTTTCTGATACAGGGGAAAAGGGGGAGACATGGCATGGTGGGTTTAGATCAGAAGTTAAAAGAGGATTGTAAAACTGAAGAAATAGGAGTAATATTCAGATTTCAAATTCCCCATTCACAATTCAAGATCTAAGCTTTGTTTTGGCTTGTGCTGTTCCACAAATGGAGCCAAAGAGGTTCTTGATCCAGCTTTTTATTTCCTGCAGTCCTAAGCTACAGGAATGTTCACATGTAGGGTCTGCTTTAGTTCCCTCTCTAATTAAGGTAGTTTATTCTTTCAAACATGCTACCTGAGACCTGCTGATGTTGCTTCAGGTCATGCAGCCATGCTTTAAACTGCTTTCTAATATACCTAATAGTGCCACAGCGATGTGTTCAGCTTATTACTGTAACAGAAGCAGTAGGGTCATGGTATTCTCTGCAAAATACTTCTGTAATGGAGTGGATTAATTTAATGAATGCCATTTACTGCAGCAGAAGTGACAACGATTTGATGTTTTGTTACAATTAAGACTCATTAGCCAGTGACTTTTTTCTTAGTTGTCTGACACCATAATAGATATAACACATATCAGATACAAAAGTTCTGAACTTCTTTCTAGTCATTTGTAATAAACATGAAGGAAGTGAGAATTAAAGTCTCAGCATTCAGCTGCTTAAGCATGGCCACTTGAGGGATGCCACCCTCGCCTCCCCACAGAAACTGCTTCCTGGAAATCACTGGATGATATCTGGCATTTAAGCTTTCAACTAAACAACTGAAAGTTTAATCCAAGAGATCCCATGACCTGGCTAAGATGCAAAAAGGCTTTTGAGAAAGGAAGCAGAGCCAAGTCTTGATGCTTTGCTTTTAACAAGATTCCAGAGCTTTGCCAAAATGGGAATCCCTGTATCTGAGAATCTGCTTGTGGAGGGACCAGTGTGTCCTTCCATGAGATTAATGGAAAACACAAACCTTGTTTCAGTGATGCTCCCTTCTTTCTCAACCACCGTTTGAATGCTGAGGAATGAATCCCACATGCTTCTACCAATGTAAACCTTTTTCATCCTTGGGAACACAACTCATTCGCTTGTCACAAATCTTGAACAGCATTATACTGAACTCTCAGAAACTGAGACAAAATCCCCAACTGAATGAAAAATACATTGCCAATTAAAACCAATATTGAGTAATCCAGTGTCAATAGACTCCACATTCAGTTTTCAGACAAGTCAAAAGTCCAAATAATATTTTTGCAAATGCACCATTCCCTTGCATTGTTGGGGACACAAGATCACACTCAGCTGTACAATCTGCAAACACATCTCAGTCAGCAGAGAAGTTAAGCTAGGAAACTAATTTAATTCTCCAAGTCAACAGCATTTAAAATTTGAGTTGCAAAATTGGTATGTATATATATATATCTAAACCTCCCTATACTCCACAAATATCCCCCAAATACCCAACCAAGATCTACAAATTTAAAAGATTTAATTTTAAAAATAACTTAGATATTAATTGAAGGGAAAAAAATCTTACCTGTACAAATTATGAACTATTCCTTTAATATTTGGTAATGATACATTTAAAAATGTTTTCTGACTCATTAATACCCTTCTTTTAATCAAAAAAAGTAAAAACTAAAATTTTTTAGCTTTTAGTTAAACTTAACTCATAATCTGGTCACACTAAGTGCTGTATAGGAAATCATTTAGAATATAAAGTTGTGAGTGAAAATAATACAACAACAGCAAAATGAACACCCTCAAAAACAAGTGAAAAAGAAACATGAAAAGTGACTTGCTCGCCTTTGAAATCTAGTACAAGAAACCCCTCAAAATGCTACACTCAGGGAAATAAAGAAAAAGAATACCATATCTTATTGTTCTTGTGCAAATTCAGCATCGTTAACTTCCATTCTGCCTGGGATGGACACAAGTGCACTTGCCAAGACACAGATAAAAACACTCTGTATTGTAAAAATTTCCAGCTGACACTGCCGATGACTTCCTCTTGATCAATAGATTAAGTCAGGGGCAGCCTTAAGATGTAAGAAAAGAGTAAAAAGTAGGGGAGAGGTAGGAGGTGACTCAGCCGGCAGGACTGGAAGCCTGAGATGCAGACATTAGATGACAAAAAGCATTATGGGGGTAGTTCTTTGAAGTTTCCCCCACCCTTAGGCTTCTCCAGCAATTCTGAGCACATCTTTGGTAGGAAAGATTCTCCCTAAACATATTTGGTATTTAGAAACCTCTGATTACAACTTGAAAATGAGCCATCCATGCAAATCCCCAGTTCATTCCCACCTACATGCAATCTCTGTTAACCCTGCCATGCAGATGCAAACTTGAGCAGTGACTTGCTAATGAATAGAACACAAAATCTGTTTTTCCCTTCTATTGTAGAGCGAAGATAAAAATCACACTCCTGCTCCCTTATCCCATGCCAGAAGAGTTATAACCCCATGAAAATCACTTGAGTTAAAGATAAGCTGGGAGCTTCAACTTCATATTCATTTTTATCAAATTCTTGAAACTGCTTCATGGGGTTTATTTTAATAGATATTTCTACTAACAATAATAACCCACCTTATCTGTACTAAAGAAGAGAAAAAAAGTAGATTGCATCATAAATCTTAGTCATACCAGCTAATAATCTTCAAAATCATCATTTTAACATGGATGGCACCTGTTAAGCCAAAGCACTTTTTCCTGCTGTTTAGGAATACAGTCTCATCCCAGCTCCCCCTATGAAAATGGAAGATTTTCAACAAACTGCGCTGGCAGCTGCATGATCATAAAATCCTTCAAGTGTCTCAGAAGCCAAGCTGTAAGCATGGCATGCCTTATCTATAATTAGGAAAAGGGGGGAAAAAAAAAAATCTCTAAAATGCTATGTTTAACCCCCCCCAGCCCCTCACTGCAGGGTTTTGTCCCTGGGTATTTCTAATAAAAGAGTTTCAAGAGTCAGCTGCAATGTAATTTTGTTTATTAAAAGGAGAAGAGTCATAGTAATGACTATGTCAAAACTGAACTACAAAAAGGACCACGTATTTACAATCTTTTTACATAAGGCACACTGATAAACACAATTTATTTCACAATTGCCCATGATTTACCATACAATGTACCTTTATATATGTTTAAAGTAATTTTATTCCAAGAGATGCACATCTGATTTCAGTGGAGGGTATGCATTAAGATCTTACTAAATTTATTTTTTAAAACAAGAAGAAATGTAACTTATTACAACAATGCAAACTATTATTGTCATAAGAATGTAAAGTACCCATAGATTTAATACTACCACTGCTCTATTCATCACAATCTCATTTGGCTATAGTGTCATTTCACAGTATTTTATTACACAAGCATTTCTCCAAGAGCGATGCCATCTCACAGAAGAGGTGCAAAACCCACGGCACTTTCAATCCAAAGTATCTGAATTGTAGTTCTTTATCAAATTGTTTGAAAATACACACAACTGCTCCACTAGCATTTCATTCCTCTTCCAAATACAGTAAGGATGTAAAACCTTCAGCTCTACAGCATGGAATATAGCCAAAACTAGAATAAATCATAATCTTGGCTGGATGGAGAAATTGAGGCAGGGAGTTACTCCAGTCACCAACGATATTAGGAACAGAACAAAAGGAAAGGTTTGAGATGCTAATGCAGGGCTGCGGTCCAACCACCAGGCCACATGGCTTTGCCAATTCTTAGATGGCTCTTAGATGGTACCAGTTGTATTTACACTAGCTATTTCTCATCAGTGGATTAGCAGAATAGACTAGCATCAAATTCTTACCTGTAAAGGGATGATACTGTCCATGCAGGCAAAGAGCTGATATGTGACATGACAAAAACTTGCAATATTTCAGTGTTTCTCTGCGAAATGACTTTCTCCTGTGCCACATCGTGAGATACTTGGTAAGATTCCAAAGTAGAGATTACCTATAACCGCCATCCATTCCTTTAGGAATTATCACTGACACTCAACTCCTGCTACACCCTAACTGCAGTCAGCCTAACAAATAAAAAAGTCTAAACAGAAGGGAGCAGTCCGGGAGCAATTCTCTAGAGTAAGCAGACGGGCAGTAACTTTCCATCACCTATCTAACTTTCCAAGGTAAAAGAGAAGTCCAGTATCACTCAGGTGTAAATCAAATCATACCACCTGTCATAAGACTTATGTCAAATGATTCAAAAGCATTTTCCACTATCAGGGAGAAAAATTGGATCAAGACATACTGATAGCAAAGTGAATGCAAATATCTGACTTTGAAAGCACAACCTACCGGATATCTTCAAAATGTACATTTTCAAAATCCTCAGTTTTTAATAGTTTAGGTGTTAGAAACTGTAGTGCCTAAACTATTAGACTACATGTTCTTACCACCTTTCTTCCAGCCTTAAAATTTCACATACATACATGACACAACACGTCCCAGCTCAGACCACACCACCCTCTCCTGCACAGGTTGCGGCTCTCCAGTCTCACCTTTGGGGACCCACATCCTTCACCCTCACCTCAGTCTCCACTTCTTTACTTTTTGGCTAGCTGCTGTCATCTTCACTGCTCTCATGTACTGCCCTTCTCCACGTTTCCCTCTTTCAAATCTCTGCAATCATGGAGCCTAGCAACGTTAATCTGCCACTCATTTATCATATTTCAAGCTCGGATATACAAATCCGCTTCCCTTTGTCTGTTTGGATCATTGTGATTACACTTTGTGGTCTCGATTCCTCTTTTCTGGTCTTTTGCTTACGGGCTGTTGTTCATTATTATTTGCCTATCTGGAAGCTAATCTCTCTGAAGCCAGAGTCCTTGTCACTGCCTTCCTCCGTTCAGCATGAAGCCGGGTGCTCTGTCAGTGCTTGATAAACCATTTGTCATTCAGGCAGCGGATAATGCGGCTGCACACATGTCCATTTTAAGCAGTGTATACTAAAGTACCGAGAACAAAAGCGTTAAAATAGCACCAAAGGATTTATAAATATATGTCAATTTTTTTTCTCTATGAGAAACACAGAAGGTAGGCGTTGCATTGCTGGGCCAGGCTTGAAGCAATATTTAAAACTTGCAGAGCCTTGCGATTTCAACGAGAGCTTCAATAACCCTAGTCTTCTGTAGAAACCCCCCTTTTGATTTCTCCAGCTGGATAACTATAATTAAAAAGTCAGGGTCTTAAATTCTCTCTCTTGGCTTTCTCATACATGCTACAAAGCAAACATTTCTTTTTGTTGTCCACCCACTATCAGAGGCTGATTTAATGAAATGATTTGCAGAGGACAAGTGTTAAGGACTCAGCAAAACTACAAACAACTTCTCCCTCTACATCCCAGCAGCAGCAAGGAGGATAGAGGTGGCCACCCACAGACTAAACAGACATCTCCCTTTGGTACAAATCGTTGAGTTTTTCTCTATATTCTTCAGACTTCACATTGTGTGTCACATCACTGTCTGAGGAATTATTCTGACTTTCACACGATCTTACCTGCCGTGGTCAATATTTATACATTCAAATCTTGCAACACAAGAGATTTCATAGGGAAGATCAAGAGCTCCTCACATTATTTGTGCTGTGCAGGATAACTATGGTTTTGTTTGTAGATTTCTGAGGTGCCAAGAAAGAGAACTTTCCAGAAACACTTGCTGAAGACTGGGCCCAAGAGGAGCTGGATCTGAACCATCCTCTCACCTCAGTTGTCCCTAGCAGCCAGTTCAGGTAATGGAATTTTTAGATACTTCAAGAACAAAAGCAAACAAAACCCCCTAACCAGAGGTGGCTAAAGCAAACAATGTGTTCTAAACCAGAATTTTAACCTGAGTTGCCTGGTCACGTATTCACAGGCATGCAGAGATGGCTATGGCAAAATACTGCCATAAACTAGGATATAGCTGCAAAAACCAAATAACTTCATCTTCAGAGATTTCAGGTGCAAGTGTTACGAAGCTCTCCTTGACATTATCGCCTACAGGCAGAAACCTTCTGAAACCAGAGGCTGTGGGGAAAATGTTGTGGGTGTGGAAAAAAGACAAGACTAGCACAAGCGCAGAGTAAACAGATATTTTAAACTGGCTGGTTTAATTTTACTAAGCAAGAGTATGCGATTTCATCAAAACAAGATATGCAATATGTTCCAGTAATTTTAAAAAAAAATTCTAATAACTTCTTGTCTTTGCTTTTTTCCTTTTTTCGTGTGACAATCTGAGGAAAATGACAGGGAGGTTCAAGAGTGTCTCCATGTGCTTCTAACAATTTACCTGAGGGAGTAAAACTGCAAATGTTTGAGACAGGTTTATCAGTTTATACTGGTTCTAATGTATTGAGGAAAAAAATGAAAACAAACAGCCTTCCACCCTTGTTACTGCTGTACAAACTTATCTGGACATTCAGATTTCAAGATGAAACTGTTCACCATTTTTTTTTATTTGGAAAGTAGATTTTTGCAACCTCAATGTAGACTAGATTTATTCTGAAATTAAGGCCATTTGTACACAAATTTGCACAACAATAATTAAGCATTTTTTTTAAGTCCACTTTAATTACTTTGGTGACAATACTTGCGCATCAGCTTTTAGTTTTATAACTAATTAAAAATGAGAAATTTACCTTTTAAAAAGCTCTTTCCTTAAAGTAATTTGCATTTACAACAGGCATCCAGTTAAGAGATCGTACTATGGGTTAGCTATCCACTTGTGCCAAGGAAAGACACTAAAAATACTTGCTTTAAACAAAAATACAACCTTTCCCCAAACCATTCTTACGTATCTTTTCACAGGATCGTTAAATTATCCAGTTTTATTTTTTATCTGTAACATTCCCATATATTAAAACATACATTAGGGGCACCCTGAGCTTTGGATCACCACTCTGGTTGACATTTATATGAGACTGAAAGCTAAACAATAAAGCAAACGAAGAAGCAAAAATACAACTTCTATCCCACTTTATCCTCCTTGCAGGTTTCACCTGGCAACTGGGATACAAAATCCAATTTGATTAATTTTCTTTGAAATCTGAAGAAAAATTCTAGTAATTTTTCAAAACCAACCTGGCAGTTTTTGCAAAATTTTTTTCTTATAGGAAAAATCTATAGATAGTTGTGGAAGAAGAGAGTCAGATGTGATCTGTGGAACCTGAATGCAGTTTTAGCTATAACAAGTCTACTTCTCTCTCTGTGTATCATACCGATGTACCACATGGCTCCTTCCCTAAGTACATTAAAAATGAGTCCTTGTGCTACCACTGTGCTATGTCAATTATATTTTGTTTGAATGCTGTAAAAGTGATACCGCTATTTCTGATCTGCTGAAAGTGTTTTTTAGTTTCTTCTCTTCAAAGTAATTTTATACTCATTTCTCAGTTAGTACTTGTGAAACTGAGGGCAGGAGAGAAAGGCTGGGGAACAGGTCTAATGTATGCACATCAATTTTTAAATAGCTTTCTTATGTTCCCTGGGACGAAAATGCATGCAGCATGGCTCATTTAGGAAAATCACAACTTCCCACAAAGTCTCCTTCCCCATCAACAGACATAGCTGTGTCACTTGGGCTGTCTCAATGGAAATCTCAAACCTTATCAAGGTCAAGTGCTGCAAGGAGGGAGCCTGGTGACCTCTTCAAACGCTGTTACAAGGATTGTTTTCCAGGACTGTTTGCCCTCTCTCCTCTCCCCTGCACCAGCGCGTGTATCTTTGATCTCTGTGCCCTTTCGGACTGTCATCCCTTTCCGTGCTCCTGGCATGCTGACTTCCACCTTTGATCAGCAATGTCAGCCCTCACCACCTCACAATGCTCCAACCACTCATCTGTAGCTGACACTCTCTGTAAATATTCGAAGAACAGCTTGTAAGATGGCAGAACAAAGTAAATTTCTTCCCTCCTTTCAAAATATTTGGTGCCACATACAGAAGATGTGACTATATGAGAAAGTGAGCTCCAACTCCTGTTTCTCCTGAATATTTGCCTTATTGCGGTTCATCTCGCACGCCACCCTCTGCCACCGCGTGGCCCATCTTTCCTGTGTTATGCTTTGCACACAGGATACCTGGAGTAAGTTGGAATGCTGGTTTTACTCTTGTACACACCACCTAACTTAAGGAGATGTTGGTCTATGACCCTGGTTTAGGGGATTTTCTGTAGAATGAACTAAAGAAAAAATATACACTAACATTCAATTATTTATTACAAACTAAAAAATGTTAAACAAGAGCAGGTGGCAGCTTTCTCTGACCCTTTTGCACAACATCATTACCTTTTTCTCCAGACTCTGCATCCATTCTGGCAGCTGGAGTTTTGTCTACTCCAATTCCATCAACAGCTGACTGAATGCAGTGTTCTCTGCTGCTTGCTTATATTTAACTTTGTGTTGCTCCACAGCAATAAACAACTATTTTATTCTACCTCAAGAGTCCCTGTGTGTCTGTTGAGGATGGAAAGACTCGACAGAGGTCCCCACATGTGCTGGGATCTCCCCGGAAAAAAGAAAACACAGAGGAGGCGAATAGCTCAGGAGATGATGGGCTGTAGCGCCTCTCACCGCAGCTGTCCTTGGCGTTACACAGGAAGATAAGACGTTTGGGATGTGAGAGCACATGGGGCTCAGAGGGGTAAGCTGAGCTTTGGGTACAAGAAGAAGAGTTGACGCGATGCTCAAACCCAGTGCCAGCAGCTCTTATCAGAACCAAAACCCAAAGACGACTACAACTGCAGGTTGCTTTAATAAAAGGTGAATTTTATTCTGTTTTAAAAATGTGTATGTGTAATCATCTCTATTTGGCAAACCAACAGCAGCAATTTCATGCACACCATAGCTGTTTTATCCAAACAACACTGAGGGCTTGACTTTTGCTGGTTAAACATCCACCTTGCAAAAAAGAATAGCTGCAAGCTACCCTATACCACAGCACAGAACAGCCATTAGGCCAGCATCATACCTTCAGCAGGTCAGGCTAAGAGAATAAAGATTAAACCCATAAAACATTCCAAAGTACAGTGACTATCTGCTATGTGTTAAATTCAGTTCTGTCATGTTTGGTTTTCTCTTGTATGAAAACAACCCCTCAGCGATACACTCCAAAGCAGAACCAAACTCCCATTTCTTCTGAAGCTTCCTACAGCTTATTCGGTGCCCTGCTTCAAGGTGAATAATTGCAAATTGGAAATAACTTCTTGCACTGTAAGGCACTGAAAGTATTTAAGTGCTACACCCTTCTCATCTAAACTAAACTGGCACAGTTCCAGTCTTCAAAAGAAAGTAAAAAAAAATTAAGTGGAGCAAAAACTCATATGGAGTGAATGGAAGATTATCTGTATCAGTACTATACTGTGGCATCCAAACCAAACTCAGATGTACTAAATACATAAAATAGTAAGATCTTCTCTTTAAAATACCCTGCCAAGTATATACACAGACTATTACAACTAAGTGTGATTCAAGGATAACTACTGATTAGCTGTTTTATTTCTGCATTTCACTCTGCTTGGAAAGTACACTAGTCTGCTCCAATTCTATTCATAAGTGGTTTCAGTTTCTGCCTTTTATGAAATGGCACAGATCTACAGTCATTATTTTTTTTTAATATTTAATGTAGCTGAAGTGCCATAATATGGAAGAGGTTTCCAAACTGAAACCACAACTGTAAATATTTTCCTAAAGGAAACTGGAGGAGAGCTCTCCCTCAACCAGAGAAGGCATTTCTTTAGTATGTGGAAAACCTAGTGAAATCCAAACAAAATATCTTCCATTGGGTTAATTTTTCCATTTTGCTAAAAATTTTTTTAAAGCATGACTGGGAAGAGGAATTTTCCATGACTAAATCTAAATTTGGAGGCCAAAATACCGAACAAAGCTGTTTCAATAATCCAGCATAGACATTTGTTTGCCCTCCCTGCTAAATGAAGGAAGCCTCGGCTAGGTTAGACACAAAGGCATCACTACTGAGTCAGAAAAGCAGAGTTCCTCCAACCACAGCTTATACTATTTGTGAAAAACAGGAACACTGCAATTCCTGATGCATTCCCAGATGCTAGGAAGGAATTACACCAACGATCACAGCATCTTTTGCAGGAACTGAACTCCATATGTCTGGAAGTAGAAAGGTTTGAATTGTGCCACATCACTGAAATGACCTTTGATACATGGCAGCAGCTGTTAAGCTCCAAATCCTTTATTTGATTAAGACTTAAGAGTCACAGAATCACACAAAACACAGAACGGCTGAGGCTGAAGGCACCTCTGGAGACAGTTGGGTGTCAAATTCAGGGCCTGCAGGCTGAATCCAGCCTCGACCTTGTTTTATCTGGCCCGGCACCTTGTTTCTACCCGGCAGCAGCACTGAGCTCCGTGTCCCTGCGCTCCTGCCAGTGCTGGCCACGTGTGCACTGCGCGCAGGAGCAAGATCACCGTGGGAGCCATGAGTTTGACACCCCTGGTTTAGTCCAACCCTGCTGCTCAGAGACAGGTCACCTACAGCAGGTTGCCCAGGGCCATGCCCAGTCAGGTTCTGACTATCTCCAAGGAATGAGATTTCACAGCTGCTCTGAGTAACCTCTTCCAGCATTTACCCTCCTTGCAGTAAAGAATTTTCCTTTTACGTTTAAATGGAATTTCTCACATTTCAACTTTTCCTGTCACTGAGCATTACAGAGATGAGCATGGCTCTGTCCTCCTTACTTCTCCCCTCAGATATTTACCCACCTTGCTAAGATCACTCCTGCACCTTCACTTCTTCAGGTGGAACACTCCCAGTTCTCTCAGCCTCTCCTCATACAAGAGATGCTCCAGTCCTTTGGCCCTTTCTGTGGGCTTTTGCTGAAATTATTCTAGTAAGTCTACATCCTCCTTGCACTTGGGAGCTGAGAACTGCTTCCAGCATCTCAGATGGGTCTCACCAGGGCTGAGTAGAGTGGAAGGAAGACCTCCCAGCAGCGGTCTTCCCAATGCAGCCCAGGAGGCTGTTGGCTACCTTTGCCACAAAGGCACACAGCTGGCACGTAGTCAGTTTGCTGTCCACCAGGACCTCTGGGTTATTCTCTGCAGAGCTCCTTTCCAGATAGCCAGCCCCAGCCTGTATGAGAGTGTGGGGTTATTTCTACCCTGGGGCACACCACTGATCTTCCATTTATCCGGCCTCTATTTCATCACTCTGTTTTTGAGGATGCCAAAACCATGCCCAGAACCATAAAAACACTTGGGATATTGTTGGACAGGGCTTAAGCCCACGTCATGGTGTTGTTTACTTTACTGTATGGATGTAGCCCCTGACAAGCAGACATAGCTGTGTTGTACCACCCAGCGGAAATTATCCAAAATTAACATTTCACTGGAAGCAAGCTTCCAGTACTAGGGACCTGAAATTAGAATTATAAAGTTTCCTTTATGCTAAATATATACAAACAGATGAGATTGGCTGCACTACTCTTGAACATGGAGGGCGATTCAGTTGCCTAACACAGCGTAATTTGAGATGTCCCAGGATTTATGAGAGATCTTCACAGAGTCGTCAATGCAAAAATGACTATAGATCTCCAGAAACTCATACCCATCCGGCACGGCAAGCTGGAGGCACGATGGAGAGACCCTGAGGCATCTTAAATGGCTACTGGATGCCTATGTTGAGCCATTTAACTTGAGATCCAAGTATTCAGATTCAGGAACTTTATTCATTTATTTATTTCAAATGCTCTTATGCTTTTAATATTTACAGGATGACATTTTCAAGTTCCACTCCATGACCACATGGCTACAAACCAACAATCCTAGCTTTCACAACACATTTTTAGCACCAAATCACAGGAATTCCGGAAAATGAACAGCAACAACAAATACTCCAAATACTGAGACCCAGTTAGGCATCCCGAGATTGGCCCTCCAACACATTCTGCTTAAACATGTTGACTAAAGTTTATCACTGCTATATTTCCCTTTAAGCAGCTTTCTGCAGATTGCCTTTTGAGGAAGCGCTGCAGGCTACTGGCAGGCCCAGCAGCCCATACTGTGAGTATCTGTGACTTGTGATTCTTCTCACTCATTCCCTTCAGGAGCAAACATCATGGAAAACTGTAACACGATTAGCGTATTATGCGCCAGGTAAGTAATATTTATAAGCTTCACGACCTCGCCTTCAAGGTAATACACATCTCTGCACTCTGCATTCTTAAGTCAAAACAATTTCTCTGATCTAATGGATAACACCATGGTGGCACTGGAGAGCTGAGAGGGCAGAGGAGGAAAGAGGACAGACTGTAAACTACAAGACAGGAGCTGCAGAAACCTCTGAAACTAGCACTGCCCTTGAGAAAATGCAATGAAGAATTACATCCTAAATAATTCTGTTGGTCTTAGTTAGAGACATATTTTTAACCAAGTTTGATTTAGAAAGCAGTCTTCTTATGGAAGGGCTATGCCTTCCTCTGTAAATCACATAATAAATACATTGTTCCCAAATTATGGTATTTGCTTCTCACTTGGATGGAAAGACTTTTATTTTCACCACACTTCTGCCTGGAGTTATTTTTCCCTCTCCACTTGTGCTTTTTTTTTAATGTAAACATTACCTGAAATTATTGCAGTACAGATGAACAACTATTAATTAAAAGTGAGGAAGATTCATTGCATCAGACAGCACTGCTGTACCAGATCAAATAGCAAGAAGGATATGGAGCACAATGTGCTTCAATTAGCTGCTTAATGCCTCTCAGATCACAGCCCTCTATGTTTCACAGCCGTCATGGTGGGTGTGCACCTCACCATGATTTGGTTCCCTGCATTTCAGCTCTACCTATAACATAAAATCATGATTTGTGAAGAGGAGTGAGATAAAAACACACAAGGACGCTGCAAGAAAATACATTCTAGCTGATACTGGAGTGCTTTTTTGTCCCTGTGTTAACTCTTACACTTTGAGTTAGATGGCATTAGCAGTGGGGCCCATGAATTCATTAGCTGGGGTTTCTCAGCAGCGTTATTCACCCTGTGCTGCTGAGAGCTAAGAAAGATTTGCTTTGAGCTCAAGTGACAGATGCTCCTAGTCCAAAAGCATGGGGCTTTGGAGATGTAGCCCTACTGCTGCTGTGAATTTGCAAACAGCTCTGTGCGCAGGTACTGAGAACTTGGATGGCACAGCTTGGAGAGATTTTTTACTATGTTGTTTCTGCAAAACTACTGCAAGATCTATCAAGAGGTTTTAAGCAGCTCCAATGCCTGTAAACAGGAGTGCTGGCACATGGAAACAGCCCTCTCTCAGCAAAAGGCAGAACGTACCTCACTGTGAGGAACACAGCACTACCTCAGTGAAATCTGTGTCTAAAACCTCAGAAACAATCATCAAACTCCACATACATAGAGCATGCAGGACAAACACCCCCCCCCCCCCCCCACCCCCCCCAAATTAGGTATTTATTAATCAACCAAACAGGACTTCAGATGATGCAAATTTCTGATTACATCTCACATATAGAAGCAACAAGCCATATGGAAAAAATCAATTTCCAAGATTAATAAAATGATCAATTCAGGCCATTAATGGCAGTTACTTCTTTAAGACAGATATGAGCAACTGAACTGAGACCGAACTCATTACCCAAATATTTGCCTATCAACTATGAAATGGCAACAGCCTATTGTTGATTCAGTTCAGACCCAGGACTAAAGATTTTGGGGTAAAGAGTTATCAATCTCATGATGAGCTCATTGAACCACTCTTTGACAGTCATGTGTGAGGAAAAAAAAACCTCAACTCTTTCTGTTTCTAACAAAAAGCAATAGAAGACATTTTCTACAGCTGATTTGTTATCTGCCCATTTTTCCCTGACTAACACCAAGTGCTGGGAAGCCAGAAGCTGTTTGCAACCTGTGTGCTCACATACTTACTGTGGTTACAACTCCGAAGTTCCTTTCCAAGTGTAAGAAAATGTCTGCACATATAGCAGGCAGAGAATTATTAATTCTTCACAGCTTCAGCTTCACTATTTTAAAGCTCACACCAGCTTCAAGCTCAGGCATGCTGATGGCAAATGAAAGTTACATTTCTAATTATCTTCTTCCTTACCAAAATAAATAAAATTTACAAATTCAGGGCTATGTATGCACAAAAAAGATACTGCTATTAAGAGACAGGAAGGCTGTGCTAGAATACCCCTAGGCAAACAAAACAATTCCTTTTTCACCCCCCTCTCCTCCTTCCAAAGACCTTCCCATTTATAGCCTGTCACTTACAGACACACTTCCAGCATTTAAAAATACTCCCCGTGTTTGTGGAACCATTTTCCAGAACAAAACGTTATCATTCATCAGGAGCAGAGTTGTTTGCAGTGTGAACAATTCGCTTTCGTTAAGTACCATATGGCCGCCCGTAGGAAAATGCCAACATGTTTCAACTCTACAGCTGGGCCACAGTTCCTTTATTCATCGTGCAGATGGTTGTAATTGACACCACTACTAAAACAGGTCTCGAGCACTTCTGTAGGATCATTAGAGTAATTAGTTATTAAATACAGTTACCATTTTTAGAAAGAAGGTTTTAAGGCTTGGCATGTAAAATGCAATATTTTGCTATAATGAAATAGATAGGCTAAATGTTACGGGGAGGGGTAAAGCTTATGTGATCCTTTTTAGTATTTTATCGGAGAGGCTATGGAAATTGCCAGAGCAAAGCAAAGCACACAAAATTATGTGCTAAGGAAATCAGCTGAAACCAGGAGTATTCTTAAATAACCTCCCAGCACAACTGCATACTAAAATGTCTGCAGAAAACAAATCCAAAATTCCGGAAGAATTCTTCCAGGAAGAAATGAAACTACCTATTATAAAATTTCAAGGCTGAATCTGATATTAAATGTGGGATGTTAACATTTTTGTTAAGATCACTATCGATTCCATATTTTTGATAGTCTGATGCACATATTTTCAGGGTTAAAATCCAAATGTATGGTTTATTTTACTACCACTGCAGGTTCAAATTAATATATATTATTACAGGGGTCTTGCTCAGCTCCATGAATTTCAGATATGAAGTACAAGTTTGCAACTTGAGCTGTGTAGCAACACAAATTAGCTGAAGCACCTTTTACTCATAGACCAGCAAAGAAAACTCATCAAAATAAAACCAGGGTTTGCCTTTGAATAAACTCTTTGGGTAAAGCCTTAGAAATCAGCTCAGTGCGAGCTAAACCTCAGAATTCCAGCAAGGAGACATTCTGCCTTACAAAATAGAATTATACATGGCTTCTGAATGCTGGTCTTCAGAGATGAGAGGAGGCAGAACAAGCACGTTAGGATAGCAAAATTATTACTGGAAATTGTGGTAGCTTCAACTCTAATGAAAACTTATTTTTTTCATTACAAACTGAGTACTTAGTGTTTAGGACTACTTTAAATATTCATTGCTATTGTAAATCTGGTAGGGATTATCAGAAACAAACAAAAAAAATATTTTGTTTCACAGCTGATGAAAATAATCGAGAACTGAGGTACATAACTGTAGTCTGCAAGAGATACCAAAAAATAGCATTGACAAATAAGAGCATAAACCTCCTCTGAATGGAGGTAGGCTAGAAATCAGAAAATCTCTTCATAATCATGAGAAAGGAGAAGATGGGAACAGCCTTCCAACAGCACTTTTAAGCTAAAGGGTTCCACAGGGGAGCAAAGTAAGATCACGACATGGCTATATTTCTTAGCTGGACTCAGAGATTTAGGAGCTCTCCTTGTTGCATGTTCCCATGTATTTCACTTCTCAAATTATATTTGTTTAAAATATATTACAAAAAACTTTAATAATGAATATTGGAAAGCCTTTATATAGCACAGCAGACATTAAAGCCATTTACAAAGAAAAATAGATGCCATTAAAGTGAAGTTATTTATCTCAGGTGGCTGCTGTTGTGTGTTTACAGTTGAATCAGTTTTTATGAGTCTTTTTCAGATAAGCCGTCATAGAAACATAGAATAATTTGGCTTGGAAGGGACCTTAAAGACCATCTATTCCAACCCTCTGCCAAGGGTAGGGACACCACCCCCTAAGTCCAGGTTGCCCCATCCAATCTGGCCTTGAACACTTTCAGGGCAAGAGCATCCACAGTTTCTCTGGGCAATCTATTTCGTTGCTTCACTACCCTCATAGTGTAGTTTTTCCATATATCTAATGTAAATCTGCCCTTTGTCAGTTTATAGACATTCTCCCTGTCCCATCACTACATGCCTTTGTAAAAAGTCCCTCCCTAGCTTTCTTGCAGGTTCTTTTTAGGTATTGGAAGGCTAATCTAAGGTATACCCAGAGTGTTCTCTTCTCCAGGCTAATTTCAATTCTCTCAAGCTTTCCCCATAGGAGAGCTGTTCCAGCCCTCTGATCACCTTTAGCCCTCCTCTGGACTCATTCAATGGGTCCACATCCTTCCTGTGCTGCGGGCTCCAGAGCTGGACCCAACACTCCAAGTGAAGCAGAGGGGCTCCACCTCCCTCAACCTGATGGCCACACTTCTTCTGATGCAGTCCAGGACTCTGTTGGCCTTCTGGGCTGTGAGTGCACATTGCCAACCCAAGACCAGCTTTTCACTCACCAGTACATCCAGGTCTTTCTCTTCAGGGCTACTCTCATTCATCCCCAAGCCTTATGGATACCAGGATTGTCTTGACCCATGTGCAGGACCTTTCACTTGGCCTTGTTGAACTTCATGAGGTTCGCACAGGCCCACCTCTCAAGCCTCAAAGTCCCACTTGATAGCATCCCTTCCTTCCAGTGTGTCAACCATGCCACACAGCTTAGCGTTGTCAACTTGTTGAGGTCGCATTCAATCCCACTATCCACGTTGCAAACAAAGATGCTAAAGAATACCAGTCCCTGAGGAACACCACTTGTCACTGACCTCCACTTGGACATTGAGCCATCAACCATCTAGACCATTCCTTATCCACCAAGTGGTCTATCCATTAAATACATATCTCTCCAATTTAGATACAAGGATGTCAGAAAGAACAGTGCCAAATGCTTTGCACAAGCCCAGGCAGACGATTACATCAGTTGCCCTTCCATTATGCATTAACATTCTGTAAGTCCACCAAGTTTGTCAGTCGTGATTTGCCCTTAGTGAAGCCATGCTGGTTGCCACCAATCATCTCCTTATTTTCCATACATAGCATAACTTCTAGAGGGATCTGCTCCATGACCTTGCCAGGCACAGAGGGAAAATTGACTGGCCTGTAGTTCCCTGGGTCTTGCTTTTTCCGTTTTTAAAAAATGGGGATTATGTTTCTCCCTTTTCAGTCAGTGGGAACTTCACCAACTTCCACAACTTCTAAATATGATGGATAGTGGCTTAGACATCGCATCCACCAGTTCCCTCAGAACTGGTGAAGGTGATTCTCCTGATCCCTGCCTTTGCCTTCTGCAACTTGGGTGTTATGGCTTGAGCCACTGCCGGTGAAGACAGAGGCAAAAAATCGTTGGGTACCTCTCAGATTTTCCATATTTTGGGTAATCAGGTCTCCCATTTCCTTCCAGAGAGGGACCACTTGTCTTCCTTTTATCACTGATGCACCTATAGAAGCTTTTCTTGTTGCCCTTGGCATCCCTGCCCAGATTCAATTCTATCACGGCTTTAGCGTTCCTCGCCTGCTCCCTGGCTGCTCAAATAATTTTTCCATATTCCTTCCCACCAACCTGTCTTTGATTCCATCCTCTGCGGGCTTCCTTTTTGTGTCCGAGTACATCCAGGACCAACTTGTTTATCTATGCAGTCCTCCTTGCAATTCTTCCTGACTTCCTTTTTGTTGGAATGCTTTACTCCTGAGCTTGGAGGAGGTCATCCTTGAAAATTAACCAGCTTTCTTTGGCTCCTCTCCAGGATTTTATCCCATGATCCTCTACCAAGCAGATCCCTGAAGAGGCCAAAGTCTGCTCTCCTAAAGTCCAGGGTAGTAAGCTTACTGTGTGCCCTAAGGATGTTGAATTCCATTATGTCACAGCCACTGCAGCCAAGGCTACCCTTGAGCTTCATATTCCCCAGCAGCCCCTCCTTGTTGGTCCAGGATAGCGCCTCTCCTCATTGGTTTCTCCATCACTTGGGGAAGGAAGTTATCACCAACACATTCCAGGAACCTCCTGAATTGCTTACACCCTGTTGTGTTCCTCCAACAGATCTGTGTTGAACAGAGATCCTGCATGCTATTGTCAGTGCCATCAACGCTGATGGCGATTATCCCAGGAGTAGCAGCACTCACTCCAGTTATCCTGGCCAAATTCCATTTCTGATAATAACCTTCCGCCCACCTTCGTTCCTCATGGAGTTTCAATTAAAGGTGGTGTTTCTGCAGTGCCTGCCCTACAGAGCTGTACAGCTCGGTTGGGTGCTGTTCCAGGTATTGCCACATCGCTCCTCGATGGGAGCACCACATCTCCCATGTTACACTGCTGAGCAAAATGATTGTCAACTATACAATTTATCCAGTTCGTGTGATTTTTTTCTTAAAGTAACACATTCACTTATTAAAAATTGCTAATTTTTTGTATATCTGCATAAAAAGGGCTTTCAAATGTAGATTTTCAGCTTTGCATATTAAACTTTGTTAGTAAGTCTCAATTCCCCAAGCAGAAAGTTATAGCAGGATTTTTAGCATAAACACATATTTCTCATATGCAGGAGATGAACTGCCTAATCTAAGAAGTATCAGTTCTGGGTATTCAACTATTTACTTGGAAGCTATTATGTGCTTTTCAAAGTTTCTAGCAACTTTCTATCCAATAGATCTCAAGAGCTTATATGGTTATGATAATCAATATTAAACAGAGCTATCGAGGTAGGAGAACTCTAATATTCAAGTCACCCCTTTTTCCCTCAGAAGAGGCTAGGGAAATCAATAAACCATTGCTAAGAAGGGGTTATCATAAATTACCAACTGAGCATTAGATTTCTATGCAATGTTGCCGTTATGAAGTTGAATAAAATCCTTCAGTATATAGGAAAGGGGGAGAGAATTAGTAAAGCCAGTGCTACTGTCTCTGTTTCAAAACAGAGACATTAAACCAAAAAGTAGTCACTAAATATCATCTGCAAATGCAGAGAAATCTTGCCTTATAAATGACAGACATAATAAACACAATCTTATCAACATGGGATTTGATTGCTGTCTCTGAAGACAGAACTTTAATCTATTGGAAGAAGATTCAGTTGGAAGACAAAACTAAAGACCAAGACAGAAATGGTTACTAAACATTAAACACTAGGTGTTTCAAGTGGTAATTAATCACCAGGAAAAAAAAAACGTAAGGATGTTGTGGATTTTTGATCGCTCAGAATTTTTAAACCAGACAAGTTAATGTCCTAAAAGATCTGCTATAGCTCAGACAGAAATTAAGAATTTAAGGCAGAGATTACCAGGAAAGCATATTAGACTTTCTAATCATTATGAAGTTGATTAGGTTTGTGCTTTGAGATTTGGATCAGGCCCTCAAAAATAGATTGTGAGGCAGTTTGTTGTTATTGGGGTTTTGTGGATGGTTTTTGTTTTTGGTCTTTATTATTCCTATTGGGAAGTTAAAGCAGAAACTTGTTAAAATGTTGCTTTCAAATTCTATTTCCCATTTCTAGTCTGAACTTTACTTACGTTTATACTCACTTGTGTACCACTAACACAAACTTAACTCGTACAGTGCAAAACCAGCTGAAACAAAAAGACAAAGCAAGCCAGGTTGTAAGCTGGAATTCGAATGGTTTATTAAAGGATGGAGATCCACCAACAGTGACTGGACATGGTGACCCAAACCCCCTCCACTCCCATTATTCCCAGGCATTACAGCTTGAAAACTTCATGGAAAATGTCAACATTTCTCTGCTCTCTTACATTTATGTATGCTCTACTAGACACAAAGCAGTGAGGCGTATTCACGTCTGCATCTTCAGGTTGTCAGGGTATAATTGACAATTAGACTACCTGCAGAATGGCACACAGACCATGGAGGAAGAGATTAGAAGGGGAAGGAAAGAGATCACATCTCAAGGAAGCAAGCACAGGAACCAGTAGAGAGGGAGCCCAAATTTAGACCCTTGTTACCTGAAGATCCAGACTTAGTATTCTGACATTATTGATTTCAAATTCAAAGTCTAACTGACTCCCCAATGATGCAACTTTCTTATTGACTGATAGAGTGAACAAGCCTTGAAATCAGCAAGGAAATAAAAGAGTTAACACAAAAAAAGCCAAGAAAAAAATATATATAGTACCATTATGGCCCCTTTATAATGTCAGAAGGAAGTTGTTAGGCTGTCATTCCACAGATGTTCATCCACACATATACAAGAACACAAACAAACCTCATGGGATCCCTAACTTCATGTGTGGCATACATAAACGTTAAAATTCTTCCATCATCACACATTTCCCCCTCCTCCTGCTGTGATAACAACATGGGGAATAAAAGCATGCCACTTCCAAAAAAAAAGGATTAATCGAGCTCAGGAAAAATGGAGGAGACTATGAAAAAGCTTATGAAAAAAGCACTGCCGTCCTGGAAATGTACAAGAAAAACTATGCTGAAATTACAGAGGAAAAACCTATTAGCTTATATGGGGTAGAGTAATTATTCTTAAATACTACAGGTCTGCAGATTCACATCTGTTCTGCTAGATTTTTCTTTGTCTGTAAAAAAAAAGAAAATAGTAACAATTTTACTACATAATTATCTTCTTTCCCTTCAACAAATGTTGATTTTTTTTAATTGCAGGTAAAAAGACAAAGCTCAGCCATTTAGACAAAATAGCTTAGAATTAATTTCCTATTTTAAAACCCTAGCAAACAGTAGTAAGCTTCTCTGCAAAAGTTTCTTTGTCTTTGTTGGGATACCTCAAAGATCGTCAGAGAAAGAAAACTCTTTGCACTGTACTAAGACACAAGTGGTAGAATTAAGGAGAATTGATCATCAGGAAAAGTTTGGAAGCAATTTTTGTCCTTTTTAATGTAGGAAATCAGGGAGGACAGTTGTAAATCTTTATATCCAAAACCTGGCTATTTTATCATGTTGTATGGTTGCTCGTGAAAGCAGACCACAAGACTAAGTCCTGAAATGACTCCAACTACCCTGTCATAAAACCACTATTTCTAGACAGCAAAAGATGCTCGTGTCAGCGAAAGAAAAGCTTCAGCTGGAAAAAATTTCCCTGTAGGAAGGTTCAAAGAAAAGAACTGTAACAACAATTGACTGGAAAATGAAAACCGTATTTTGGTGAAGATCTCCATTGCCTGGGATCAAAAAGCAGCTGAATCCCAAACCTGGTTGCTTCTTTGGTTTACATGCTCCCAGTGGGTTACTTTGTGCTATTTTGATCCAGTACAAATTTTGTAATGCCTGTCCTTTCCAGTTTAATAATTTCAAATCCTGTAGCAGTTTGGGCTACATGAATAATGTGGTTTAGAAATAAATTGGTGGCTGACCAAAACAAAACATAAAATATAAAGCAAAAAAACCGTTTTATTTTTATAAGAAAATGTTTGGTTTGAACCCAGTTTTAGTAAAAATAGAGATGCTCCTGGATAACTCCCAGCCTTTCTCAGGTGGGCCCTTCCCAGTTTTCCCTTTTTGATCCATCTCTGTTCCATATAAAACAGGGAGAAACAGCCAGTGACAACACTAACAGCCCTAATCCTGAGACAGTGAAGTCTCTCAATTGCTCCAACACTATAAATGCAGAAAAACCTTATGGAAAGTGGAACAGCTTTGCCAGCAAAGATTGACAGAGGCTGTCTGGTGCTCACAGTGCTCTGCTGAGATGTGTGAGATCTCCTTTCACATCCCAACGCAGATCCTCACAGAGAAAACACCTTGGTTGGGCTGGGATTTCTTTTTTTATGAATTGCTCTGAGACTGCCTTTTTGTCAGAGATTTTGCGCAACCCAGTGGTGTTGACTGTATCCACATCAATTTCTAGAGGCACAAGGCCAGGCAAGGAGGCAGTGGCATGCTCTGCAGCATGAAAATCAAATTTTTAAGCTTGCAGGAAGAGTGTAGAGATGTGTGCTCAGCATACCCTCACAGCAAGTGGAAAAGCTGAACATCCATCCCTCCCCGAATCTCTAACAAAAGCTAGTAAGTCCTGGGTAAATGAGGAAGTAACAGCCTTGGAGACCAAGATGCTCAGCATCACGGTGGGACTGGGTGAATTTTACTCAGCAAGAGGTCAGAGTACCAAGGAGCAAATCTTTCCATAGTGACTTGTAACGCTGAGCTAGGCTTGAGTAACAACAGCATTTCTTTTCCTGTTTCATGAAAAAATAAAGGTCTATGTCAAACCTCCAAAATTAGTGAAAAGAAAATCACCCTGAAAAAGGGGATTAGAAACTGCAGTACTTCTGCAATATTTCCTAAAGCTATTTGGAAGCTACAGTTGTAACTAATCAATGACTCCAAACAATTTTCTCCTTAATAAGAATGATGAGGCTGAGAAAGCTAAAAATAATGCTCCAATATTTTAAATCTGAATTTTCACTTTAAAAGGCCATTACTGGAAGTCAGCACCACGCAGACCGGAGAAAAATCTTCACATGGTCTAACAGCTTGATGAGTCTTTTAACGAATGACCAAGTGCACTGTTCACTAGAAATTAAATCTTCCTGTTAACATTTGGCTTTTCTTGAAGCAGTGGAGAAGAGATGGAAATAAAAATAATATATAAAAAGGCAGAGCAAAAAAATTATCTGGAAAACATGAGTAAAGAAAAAAACTACTGGATAGTTCACTGCTTTTAATTCACAGTGAAGTATTTATAGATATAAAGGGTCACTGGCAGTCTCACTAGTAAACAACAGCAGCTGGTTGAAATTGTACCTCTAGAATTTCATTCATTTTATTGCTGACAAATAAATGCGGTGAATCAATGCCAATGTAATATAGTGTCTGCACAGAAACATCAAAAATAAAAAAAAGCAGCTTGAAAAAAATCAACTCTCAAGAATTACAAAAGGGAAAATGCCATTAAGGGCAGATCTGACCCAATCTACATCACCTGGATTTAACTCCTTCTATATTTAAAGGCTTTCTGGTAGACAGATTTCTGCCTTGCACTTACTTTTTTTTTTTTTTAAAAAAAAAAAGCAGTCTCAAAAATACAGGTTTGCCTGTGCATTTTGTTCAAGAATTAAACTACCAGCATTGCTGACTCTTCTCTCCCTGCTTACTCACCAGTATCTCCTTATAGCCCGTGCCCATGACCTCACTGTCTCACTCACACTTGAATTAGCAACACCACGTTATCTGATAGGGAATCTCATGTTTCATTATTTAATAGGTTTGTGTTCATCATCCACTAGAGCCACTTGCAGAAAGGCCCCAACAGCAGTGATACAGCCCCTTCTCGAAGCACTCAGCCTCTCAACAGTGAAAAAAAAACCTGTAACGTACATCTGAAGTGCAAATGTATGAGTAAACAAGTAGCAAGATTGGTGGCTGTCGTCACTGCCGTACACACAGCTAAAGCACCTGAAGATCGTGGCTTAATAAATATGGTATGCCTTAATCTGATGTTGACGCTCATGGGGTTTTCTAAAAATGACCTGTAGCTTAAAATACTTGTTTTCAGATGCAGGAAAAAAAAATACATTGGTGAGGTAAGTCCCCTCTCCAGTGTAATTTTCTTGGTAGAACTGTTGTTTTATACATATGCATATGACATGGGTAAAACTAAAAAGAAATTAAAATAGTTATTTACACAGTGTGAATTGGTTATTAAAACCCAGAAACATTCTTTGTGTGGCTGTATCACTACCTCTGTGAGAAGCAGCGGTGTGAGTCTGACCACCACTTAGATCCACAATCAGCTCAGGGAAACCTGATCCAGCAATCTGGCATCACCAGAGACCATCACTGGAGCTTTTGCTCTGGAAGCAGCTTCCCCGAATCGCATCACAGTGCTTCATGGCAAGACAGCATCTAACTGTAATATGCTGAACAAATGGATATTTTTCTTTCACATTAACAGAGATTCTTCTGTGTATGTGAATAAAAGCTCAGATACGGTTTGCAGTGTTCACGCTGTGAAGTCTCGCAGACTGATCAGCTACAGCGTTGAAAAGGTTTCCTGGGATGCCCAGACCAACCCACACCATGCCTATCCCATCCCACTAGTTTGAGGCTGCAGCACATATAGTTTGGTAGGAAGCAGAGAACTGACAGAAAGCTTGGCACCAGGAAAACCTCATGAGAAAGTGGCAGAACAGCACAGTACCACATGTGCCCCAGCAGCTCTAACCTCCCTGCATCGATCCTGAGCCGTGCAAGGAGCAACAATGCCCTAACTTTTCCTTTCACAGACATCAGCTTCCGGAAAAGTCTGGCACTGTTTTCCCATCTACTCAAGCAAGCCACACTTTTGGTTTGGAAGTTTTTTTGGTTTTTTTCTTGCTTTGTGTTTATCAAGCCCTTCCCACAGCTTATGCCTAGAGATATGAACTCAAGGTTTGAATGCCCACAAACTCACAGAGCACTGTGCCCAAGCAAGCAGGCACAAATAAATCAATTTTGAAGGTGCACAGCAGGGTGGTGAAGGGAGTAGACCTGTTGGTTCTGCACAATTTGGGCCATCCCTCTAAATCTCTCTCTTGTGTAAATGTGGTATAGTGAGAGCAGGCAGGGAGCAACAACAGCACTGCTGGGCTTCCCATGGCTGCAGCACAGCAATCCTCCCTGTGCCACCACGGAAATGACAGTGGGAACATTAATGGGCCACTCCATCCCATACAGGTTGCCCTACCGCACCCACACCTCCTTTGCAGCAGTAAGCCCACTGCATCAGCATCATCCTCTCTGCTGAGAGTGAGAATCACTCCAGCTTGTGCCAAGCAAGCCCTGGGGCTTCCTTTCATTCCCATGCAGCAAAAGCCCTGCGATATCAGGCCCTGGGCACAGGCAAACAGCAGAGAACTTAACGGCTGCGCAGCTGCGCTCCAGCCATATGGCGACCGATCCCCACAACAGGTGGCAGGACCTGATGGGTGCACAGAGAATCAGCATCACACTGCAGATTATTCCCTTCCCCGCAGGGGTTTAGGCCACTACACCATGCTGTGTCTGGTATTCCTAAGCTGCTCCTCAGCTGGCCAAGGTCAGAGAGTGCACTGGCTTCTCAGCTGTCCAAGCAACAGGCAGCAAGCACCAGCTCTGCACCATACCCAGGGTAGTGTCTTCCCAAAGCATCACCTAAATTAAGAGAGCAAGGGCAAAACCCTAAAAACTACTCTTGGGTACCCAGGAGTAAGTACCAAAACACAGCCAGTGCTGATCAATCATTACCTGACCCAAGAATCATGCCAGCCACCTTCTGAAAGCACATAAAATACTTGAATTATCCGGATTCTCCTTGCTTCCTCCCTCTCCCCTGTATGATGAGAAGTTCAGGACCAGCACTGCCCACACAGCAGCCCGAAATGGAAGGCTCACAGAAAATATGGCATAGGTGTATTTTTAAGAGAATGTGCCAGTTTTTGATCACACAGACCCACTGAAGACACAGATCTGATACACAGTGACTCAAATACACTTGATGAGAGGTTAGTGCATGTGTTTGGGGGTTCGCTGTTTTGAGCTTTACTATGTAATTTTACCTTAACTTAATTGAGGTACAACAAAAGGAACATGGGACCCTCTTTATATATTCTCTCCCTGTTACGCAAGACAAAACCCGCTTAGCATGTTTCCTGTTCTAAATTTCTTACCACACTATGGCTTTCATAGAATCATAGAATGATTTGGGTTGGAAGGGACCTTTGAAAACAATCTAGTCCAGCTGTCCTGCTCTAAGCAGGGAAGTCTTCCACTAGATTGGGTTGCTTAGAGCGACCTTTCCTATCTTTTACGTAAATAAGCAAAGTTGCAATACAAATCTTCATTTTTGCACTTTCTGAACACATCACCAGCTGCATCATGTGCTACCACCTCTGGAGCGCGGGACAGTGCACAGGCGTCCACTGTCAGGGTCCCTGTTCCTTCACATGGAAAATATGGCACGAGTGATGGTGAATATAGTGCCAAGAAGCTTCCAGAACAGGCACTTGTATGTGAGATTTAAGAAATACTACTAAATCGTACAAAACAGATAGCGCCCAGGACAGTTCACCGCCCATTTAGGCAATGTGTGTGTTGGCACCAGACAGTCTCTCAGCAGACCAACCCTCACAGTGGCACTGTTCACCCAGAAGAACCTGTTTCTGGTAAAAAGCAGAGATTTTATAATTGGATTTCCCCTTGTACAACACTTCAATTTGTGAAAAAATCAGATATTTTCTGTTTTGCAATTCTATTATATACACAATTCTGCCCTATGCATGTTACCTATTTATTTGTTTATTTACAAGGTATAGCATGTGCTGGAAGCTTGTCCTCCCTCTGGAGAAACACCCATCATAGTCTCTGGTGTGCCTTTCCTGGCTATGGCTGAAAGGCTGTAATTCATCTCTACTTTTGTTGACCCTTCTGCTTCTTTACTGCCTCTGATACTTTCCTCTACTTTGTCTTGCTTCCCTTCCTAGGGCTGCATTTTCAGCATCTACTCAAAGACAGGAGATGAGCAGGGGATGCTCTTCAGAGCTAGAGTCCAGAGGGACTTCAAGCAGATCACAGGCAGCAACCACAGCCTGAGTCAGGCTTGATGCTTCCAAATGATTAGAGAGAGGATGTCTGTACCCACAGAGATAGGGTATGGAATGGCTCATGCGTATGCAATATCCCGTCCATGTGCACAGCAGCCAGGTGTGTACTTCAGCTTAAGTGAAGCAGGACTTGAGCTCAAGGACTCTCATTTTTTATTTCCCACTGTGGCTAATTTCAGCAAGGTGAGTTCCAAAGTCTCATGTTTGCAATGTAAAAGAGACAACAGAAATACAAATGGCCACTTGTGTGATGCTTCAAAACTACCAGACTTCATTTTTATATAGAAAATACAGAAAAGAAGACAGGTTTAAAAATGATAAGTAGAAGGTAGTAAAATCATGAGCTGGAAAGAAAAGCTAAAATAAGTTGGGAGAAGGTGGTAGAGAGCAGATCATGAACCACAGCTGTGTAAAATCCTCTCCAAATCCATCAGCACAGTGGGCAAGTCTGTGAATTTGAGAGAAGTTACAGGAGATCACTGAAAGTGCAGGATTGCATGCAATGACAAAGTAAATTTGTTGTTTAAAAGCAGAGAGAACCTTGTGTTCTGCGTTTATGATTTCACAGCAACAGGGCAGTAAGAGAGGAAAATGGGGAAAATCCCAGTCAACGATGACTGTGAAAGGGAAGCTACGTCAAGGAAAAAAGAGAAAAACAGACCAGGATGTTTAAGCCACCAAATACGTAGAAAAGAAATCTACTGCATGGAATAAAGCTATGATCAGAGAAGGAGAACAGAAAAGAAAGTGTGCTGGAGCACACTAAGGTCTAAGAAGTGGCCATTTTTCTAAGAAGAGAAAACTCATTCTGGTTTGAAGGTCAGGTCAAAGAGCAAAACCAGAAAACAAAAAGGGAGAAATGACATAGCGGAAAATCATCAGAAAGATGAGAGGGAAGTTGGTGCCAATGGACAAAGCAACAAGAAAAAAAGAGGGAAGTGGAACTTGGCATGGTGCTGATCGGGAGAAGAAATGGGATGCTAAAAGGAAGCAGCAGTAGGAGCCTCTGAACAGAGCAGGAACTAGAGATAGAATCTGCACACAGCACAAGCCTCAGCCCGTGGTGGAGAAATATTTCATTGTTCTGGAAGAGCAAATTTCTTCTGGTACCTAAAATTAGTTCCTCCCCTTCTGAATAGGGATAGTCTTAAATAGGATTTAAACCTAGCAGTAGAAAGTGTTAATATTTGTATAACTAAGTGGCCTTAAGCCAATGGAAAAACTATACACCGAAAAATGTGTGATTATCTGATATTTGATAAAGATATTAGACATTACCAAGATTTTAAAATGACTTTATGTCGTTATGTAATGATGCTTTCAAAATCAATGAAGAGCAGACACTAGCTGAGGGCATTAATTAGTATTGCCTTCTTTGAAGTACAAAAATAATCCTGTGATCCACCTTCCAGAATTGGCTCTGGGTACTTACAGACAAACCTGCACATAGGCAGCAGCTCCGGTAGCAATTGGCAAGTTTGCAGTAAAACCCAGCCAGGCTTGTTGGAAACTGGACAAGCAGCGAGCCTACTTTTAGTTCTTGTACTAGACTGCATTTCCCAAAATGCCTGTATCGTCCAAGAACCTCGAAGAAGAAACCAGGATCTAAAGCAAATTGCTACAGCAGCAACATGAGCTTGCAACTCTATGGGAACAAGAGGAAAAATATCTTCCTTAGCTTCTGGGAAAATAAAAAAGCAAAATACAGCAAAGGAAAAGGAAGAATGAGGATGTACATACAATAATATGTGGAAAAATCCTGCTGTAAAAACTTTTTCCTCTTTGTCTTGTTAGTAAGATTTTTATTTTTGTTCTGAATAATAAATGTGATTTGGATCAAAAGACTCCCAACCTCCCCTTGGTGGCCCTCTTTGTCTACTGAGTAAACTCATGGCCCTCAATGCATATGCTCCCCAAAACGTTTTGCAGGAGCATAAGCATGAAGTCTGCTTTGCCTGGAGGGACCAGGGCTACAGCTCCAAGTCAGAAGCCCTGGCTCAGGCATTGTATTTCCTTGTCACACTGCTCTGCTCTGCTAGCAGCTGAGTATAATGCACTAAAATCCTAATCTCTAAAGCACTGTGTGCCAGTGCTTCGGAGATCAGCCTTTCAGTCCATTTTACTTTGCTGATGCCATAGCATACAAGAGAGTTGCACAGCAGGGGAAAAGCAACACAATATGTAGAGATGGAGAGGCTCACACGGCTGGGGAGGGGTGGCGGCAAGACCATGGTAACGCAATTTAAAGGGGAGGGAAAAATGAAAGTAGTAATTGGGGAAGAACAGGACTACCATGCATGAATACCTTGAGGCCTCTCCTTCCCAGCAACTCTAACAGCAGGAAGTCTCCAGCCACAATAAATTCAGTTTTCTACGTCAGGATTTGAGTGACCTGCAGAATTTTTCCTATTTCTTTCCCTGAGAAGGGAAAGATTAGAAAGTCTCTGTCACAATCTTCCTATCCATTGAAGAGTCTGTGAGTATTTAAGATGAGTTCTCTCCTGCCTCTACTGCTTGCACTAAAATTAAACCCAAAATGAGACTGCAGAGTCTGGAAGAGCTGAAATCTGACCCAGCCTGGTGTGGCACACATAAGGATATGAGCACTTGACTGAGCAAGCAGAACACTTCGAAATTCAAGGCGCAATGGACATGGCTAAACCAAACAAAAAACACCACCAAAAACATCAAATGCTAAAACTAAAACCTATAAAAGTCGAGGTTCAAAAATAATTGCAATAATATTGCAAAGTTGACATCAGGTTAATGATTGATAAGCACTTGGGGCAAAGACTTGATGCCATCCGTCAGAAAAGCAGTATAATTTAAGGAAGTATTTTGGCCTGTCAACTCTGACAGCATCTTAATGTCTTTACTAAACTGGTAAGGGCAATCTACGTCACCAAAATCTACTTCACGGTACCTGTGTCAGGTTGGAGTACCATTACATAGGATTAGTGTTACACACTGATAATGCTCTTTGGAGTGAAAGCTGATTGAACTTTGCCCTGTAAGAGTGCTTAGACAGTCTAGTGGTCTGCTAACCCACATGGGTTTGCCCATTGTTATTCCATTACGAACAGGCTGAGGGCATCTTGGTCTCCTGAGCCTCTTTCACAAACTCCTCCCCAACCTCAGTCATCTTTCACAGAGGTAGGGAAACACTTACTCATCCTCACCCCAGAAGCCATTTAGTCACTGATTTGGAAGGTGCTGTGTAAATTCTGCATCAGCCAATGTCCCCTTTGAGTAAGGCTGCAGAAGGGGAAGCTTACGTTACCTTTTCAATTTGGGTGTTCTGACAGATGTGCTCTACCAGATTTAGTGACTGTGGTTTAATGCATTATTGCTCTGGCCTTCTGCAAAGGTTACTATTCTCAGATCAACAGCGGTGGAATGGGATTGTGTGTCTCTGCCTCAGCAACCACAGCAACTGCTAGCAAAGCTGGGCTTGCATTAACATATCAACTACAGAGCACCATCATTGAGATACCACTACGGTAACTGCTGCAAGAGCAGAAATTATTAGAGCATGGTGAAAACTTGCAAGAACGTTTGCAGCAAGGCGCATCAGGACCAGCTACCAGGTCAAAATCCAAAATTTCTGGTAGAAAGTTGTTTTACAGAGCTCCTACCTCTCCCCAGCCTCTAGTGTCTTGTTCCAATGCTTGTATGTCATCACGTTGTCTCTTAGTTTGAGCTGTTGCAACAATCTGTGGGGTCACCCTACAAAATGGTGAACTCGGGCAGGTAGGAAAAAACCCACCATTCCTCCTTATTGTGAAAGATTATTTTTAGCGCAGACCAGTTGGTAGTCTGGTGCATGGCATGCCCCTCAAACTACAGCATCAGCACAACTGAAAGGGCAGCCACAAAAAGGCCGCAAAGAGAATCAAAAAGGGTGAAGTCTTTCAACTATTGCTGTTACCAAGGCCTTTGTACAGCAAAGTCGTGGCTTGACTAGTACCCCTAAACTGCCAAGTAGTCCATTATCCAATAAAAAAAAAATCTAAATAATCCAATCCAGTAGTTCCAAAATTTCCTCAGCTCCTGGTGCTCTTCATTCCACATAGATGTTTTTGAGATTAATGCTACAATCAGTGGTGAAGACAGTAAGGACATAGTGAGATAACCTTACAGGGAAAGAATTAGCCAGCAAACTATTGCTGAAGAAGATGGATTTACATCTGAAGGCTTCTCACACATGATATAGATGTCACTCCCTCCTTGCCTGCTCCCTCTTCCTCCCAAAGTCACTGGAAAACACAACAAAACACACAAAAAAAATTTAAAGAATAAAGTTAAAAGTGGAACCAAAGCAAACCAAAAGTAAATAAAAATGTTTTACCTGACTCCCCTGGGCACAAAACAGCAGGCCTCACAATAATGAGAGTGAGGAATGAAATTTTAAAATGAATGCAAGTGGGAGAAACTGCAGAGAAAATTGAGACAGAGTTTCACTTTTATTTATCCCAGACAAAGCATACATGCTCAGCTCTGAGCAATCTATGGCACAGGAACGGCACCAGGATGGAGCTTCGACACAACTAATCTTCCTTCTCTATTCCCTTCTGTGCTTTTGAGGAGGAAAGGGGAGAGAAAGCAATTTAGTGTTGTGATGCAAGTTGTTTACTTCTCTGTACCTGCTCAGATCTGTTGGCTAGAATATGTTTTGAGAGATGCGAGAGGAAAGGAAAGACAGAAGGAATTACAGGGATAGAAAGAAGATGAAATTGTAAGACAGGCCTCCAATTTTTGCCACTGCCCAGTGGTTCACACAAGTGGCATCCATATAGCCAACAGCATGCCAGCAAAATTGCATGGGTTACCCAAGACTTACTGTGCTCGAACTGTTTAAGCTCTGGCTTGTGTTAATGCAGTGGAAATGCTCAAATGAGCAACTGAGATGGCAGATCTAACATGGTAGCGTATGCCTGGCCTGATTTATCACCATGAGAAGCCAGCCCACTCCACAGCTGAGGCCCTAACTCTGTCTGCTGAGCTGGGATATGCTCAAGTGGTTTGGGTAATTCAGATTATGACAGGGCCACGCATGCGGGCATCCTCACCCTTTGCGGCTTTGCATCACCCTCTACTCCCAACTCCAATCACTTTGACTGCAAAGGGAAGAATGCAATGGAGAAGAAGGCAAAAGGGAACATTTATAAGCAAATATTAGCTCATTTCTCCTGTCATTCTCTAAAGCTTTTTCCTTGTCCCTAATGCAAACTAAATGGTACTACAAAGGCAGAGACAGTCCCTTAGGTTAAGAAAACAAAAAAATGTACCCAGTCACCAACTTCTTACTGCTTTATAACCCTCTCATTAGAGCTGATACACCAACATTTACATGACAGAGCTCTTTTTATTAGAAGCAAACTGTTCTTAAAATACATTAACAATCAGCACCTACATACTCAGTGGCTCTTTGTAGTTTGCCTAACACTTTGGAATGTGTTAAAATCACACATAAAAGTCATAGTAGTCTAACACTCAGGAAATAAGAGTCTTTTAAAGGTTTAATTCAACCACTAATGGATTTTCTCCCAAGTTAGGAAACATTTATATATTGCTGATTTACTGCAGGTGTGGTAACTGAATTTGGACTTACACATACCAGCTGCAAGCAAATCAAGGAATAGGCTTCATAAATCAGTTTAAGGCTCTGTAGGCTTCATTGTGCTCAGACTGAGACAGAATCTCACTTCACAAGCACACAAAACAAATGGGAGTTTATAATTTTCTCTGTCACAGCTCATAACTTTTAAAGGTTAGAAATCAAAGCACCACCACAGTGGAATTTCATACATTTGAATGGGATGGACATAAGGCATCTCAGAAAATGATTTATATCATCCCCTCTTCACACAATGAGAGAATGAAGAATGCAACGGTTCTGACAAAGACATTGACTAATTGCGTTATTTGGTAAATACCTTCCCTTGAAATTTCTCTGGGTAGATCAAGATTTTTTACTTTCTCTTTGTTTCACAGAGACTGTTCTCCAGCAACTGTTCTGCCTTTTCAAATGAATCTTCCAACACACACTGCATTTTGCAGGTTTCTTTTTTTTTCAACAAGTTGCATTGGCTGGGAGTCAGACATTGTAAGACGAGAAGCCACATTGACTTTATCCAAGAAATATGAGGTGGCAGAGATCCAGTATGGCCACCACTCAAGGTGAAAGAACTTCTTGGAAAAAGATTCACAAATTAATCATCAATTACGGAAGACCGCCAGTGTGAATAGTGGATGCATGCATGGGATAATTTACCCAGGCACCTGCACGACTGAGTTGTGGATAGTGCTGAAACAATTACTCTATTTTTTTTAAAGGAATTAGATATCATCGTTGGAAAAGGCCATAAAAAAGAGAAGCAAGTTTTAAGAGTTTCTCCCAAGTAACAAGTGATAGGACTAGAGGAAATGGCCTCAAGTTGCACCACAGGAGGTTTAGGTTGGATATTAGGAAAAAAGTCTTTACTGAAAGAGTGGTGAAGCATTGGAACCTGCTGTTCAGGGAGGTGGTGGAGCCACCATGTCTGGAGGTGTTCAAAAAAATGTGTAGATGTGACACTTCAGGACATGGTTTAGTAGGCATGATGGTGTTGGGCTGATGGTTTGACTTGATGATCTTAGAGGTCTTTCCAACCTTAATGATTCTACGATTCTAAATTCAGTGGAGTTAAGCACTGAAGACCCAAACAGATGACGGTCCTGTGGAAGAAGGCCGGGGTCAGAGCATCTCACTGAGGGAAGTTGTGTCTAAGGAAAGCAATGAAGAGAATTGCTCGTACAGTTTTTCCACTGTGCAGAAACCAAAAATGTGCTGCTATATCCATACCTACAACATGGGCACCTCATGGGGAAGGGGTAGAAGGTACTGAGAATTCATTTCCCATACTGTAGTGTGGGAAAGTCATCAGGTGGCAAGGACTTCCACCTTCTGTGATGCAGATGTTTTTCTACAAAACGACTGGCGGTGCTCCATATCCAGTTATCAGCAATTCGCTGGACAAACTGCACAAAATTTAGATCCTTCCTGAACAAACAAAGGAGGGGTTTTCTGATGTTTAAGAGACTCAAGGATGACACAGCAAATTCACTTTTTCATCTCTGTTCTCCATGCACCTCCTTGGTCCTAGCTCCCATCGGCATGCCACCGGAGTGCGGGAAGAACTCCGGTGATGAGACTCAGCACAGCAGCTGCTCCTCCTGGCTCTTTGAATAGAAGGGAAAACAGCTTTTGCCCAATGCACGGGGAGTGATATCATCAAGTTAGCAAGCCAAGAACAGAAAGGATACATCAGAAAGGAAACAGGAACAAGAGCTTCTCCTTACAAAGCAAACAGTCATGCTTTTTTAGAGCAAAATCTTTGCCTATAAAGCTCTCACAAAGTACCTCATGGGAGGTTCAGACCATTTTCAAGTGCTGGAAAAAAAACAGTCCTGGGGTTAGAGTGGTAACCTGGATCTGGGGAGACCCACTTCAGTTCTTTACTCTGTCAAGTGTTCTTGCATGACCTTAGGCAAAAACACTGAAGCTGTAGTTGGCGGATACCTTGGTTTCAAAAGCAAAGTCAGTCTAAGAAGTTCTTGCCTTCCCAGGCCTGCCATTTGCTGTCTTAACACTTGCGCTGCCCTCAGAGCCCACAGGCACTACCCTGTAGACCAAATTACTGAACAGAACGATGTTAAAAGCAAGCTTTTTGTTGTATTTTGTGGGGAGGGAAGTAATTTTGCACTGGACTGCTTAAAGGATTCAAATCCAATCAGCTACGGCAGCAAAACTGCAGAAGAGGGGAGGCTGGGGAAGCCTGTGGTGGCACAGGGGCTGGAATAAGCAACCAGGAGGAAGGCTGCAAAGCCAATGTGCTGTCCAAGCCAGGTGGAAGAATTTCTGTGGTGGTGCCAGGTGCACTCTGATAGCATTAGCCACTGCTGTTTGATATGGATGCTGCTCCCCCTGCCTGGCTGCCCCTCTAGCCCCTTTTGCAGGGATAGCTGCCCTTGTAGCATGAGCGTCAGAAGGAAACATATGTCAGCACTTCACCTGCTGCTGTTCAGCCAGAAATTTGCTTAAGCTACCACCACCGAATACAATGTGCTGTGTAGCCTCCTCCCTAAACCCCAGACTCGCAGGCGTTATCTCCTAGCTGGAGATGGCAGCACCCCTCACACTCCTGGGCTGCTGCAAGGATAAACAGAGTAAAGGTACTGAGACACCCCAGCTAAATGGGGGCCATGGAGAGGCTGACAACAGAAAGCAGCAGCCAGTCTCATTTTGGTAAGCTCCAATTTTAAAAGCTGACATGCAAATCTCTGCTTACCCTACATAATACGAACATTCTCCTACAAACCCCAGCTCCTGATTAACTCTGTACATCACTTGCCAGCGCTATCTAAATGAGCCTGTGAGCCCAATTAGCAGCAGATGCAGCACTAACACTCCTCACCTGCTGTGCTTACCAGTCTTCAGATCAGGAAGGGAAGGGAATATATCAAAGACTTGTGGAGGGAAGGAAGCTTAGAAAAGGGCTCAGAAAGGATGAGGGAAATAGATGTCTGCAACTGTTCCTCAGGCAAGGAAGCAGAGCCCTGCACAAAAGGGAAAACATATGGGCCTAGGGAAAACATTGCTACAGATCATGAAAAACATCCAAAGGGTTGTTCTAGCACCCCAGGAGCACGGTGCAGGGTGTAGCCAGGAGTGGTGCTGGGGCTCAGGGGACTTCCTGGCCTTGCCTGAGCCTCAGGGAGCTCTGTCATATGCAGAGCTTCTCTCCATGTGCTTTGCTACAGCATCACAGACACCTAAGTCATCCTACCCTTTCCATGAGTTCTCCTTAACCCACTTGTCTTTCATTACTGCCTCAAACAAGAAATAAGAAGCTTCTCAAACCTACAGCTAAAATGCTAATAAAACCCAGACAGGGACTACTTAACTAAACTTCTCTCAATCCCCAGACTTCAAACCTGTCTCCAAATTCTACCTCAGAACCTCCATACCAATGAAGTGACTGGTCTTACCTACCTATCTTACCTACCATCTTGTCAGCTGCTAGCACAATTTTTTAACAATAAGAAAAAAGCACATCATGTGCCCGGTCAGAAAAGCTGAGAACCTGTCCCTAGGAGGAGGTCCTACAAGAATGGGTAGTAGTAGATAGATGCAAATCTCTGAAGGCTTAAGATGTTGTGAAAAGATGAGGATTTAATACTATATTTAATGCTATAATTTTCTATGAACCAGCAAAAGGCAGCTGCATACTGTGTGTGCTGGCCACTTGCACCTCATTCCAAGAAGCCTAAATCCACGTGTTGGGCAAGGACCATCTACATATACTACATAAACCAGTGGCCAATTCATCTACACGCCTATCTTTTCTAAATTACAGCTGTACCAGCAGTAAAAGGATAATGTTGCGGTTGTTTTTTTTAGAATACTAAACACATATCCTTTACACATAGAGCAGTCACATATTTGATGAACCGTTTTTGTTCCTATCTTCAATATTGTCATTGTGGCTGCAAGGTCTATAAATGTAACAGAAATACTTTGAAAGAATAGTTTGATTCAAGGTGTATTCAAACAGGCCATCTAGGATTCCAGCACCATTTCTGTGCATTTTTAATGGTGTCTAGATATTAAATCTGTGGTTTACAGTGACTGCTAACCAGCCCTGAAGTGCCACCTGCACATCATCTGCTGGCTTGACAGCAGTCTCAGTGGAGACACATCACCCAGTCTGAGCCAACTGGATTGTGCAACACAGAAAAGCATCCTACAGTTTCTGACAGTGCTTAATATAAAAAGACCTTCAGTTTCCAAAATATGTCACAAATGGCCAACATTTCCAAACAACGTTCCTGACAGAAACACAATTAAATAGATGGTTTTGTTTTCTAAGGACGCATTCCCTTATCTTTGAAATGGGAATGATGATGCATTTTCTGAAAGAGGAAATTAATGTCTCTTTCACTGGGCTTTACAACTGTATCTGCTTTTCAGATGTTTACTCTTCATCTACAGCAGGAGAAACTACTGCTACATGTTGAACTACTGCTACACATTGACACAGAAAGCTGTCAGTGGTGGCCACATCATCCTAGTGAGACAGTTAAAGCCAGGTTGAAATTCCATCCTTGCAGGTCAGGTGCGCAGATGCGAAAGACCAGAAGAAAACAAACAGTGCAAGAGATTTTTAGCCAATACAACATAAAAGTTTTTAAATTATTTTTCTAGTCTAGCCTTTCATAGTAGAAGGAAGATTGAAATCATGTAAGAATTCTAACTTAGACTGAAAAGTAAAGGAAAAATCTGTTCTTAATACTGAAAATAAAGAAGAGCTGAGGTAGCAGCCTACTCTTCAGTTCTCTAGAGGACAAAACAGTCATGCAGTGCACAGCAGGTCCAGCCCTAGGTCAACCATGGGACCTCTGGTCAGCTCCTGGCTATTACAGGAACCTCAAGACCTGGCAATGCCGATGACTGTTTCTCCTTTCTCAGGGGCATGTGGTACTTTGGCTTTTAGGCTTCTTGTTCTTCCAGAGTACTGGGATACATTTAGTAGCTTTGTGATATGGGGTAAGGGACACACAGTAGACTTTTTTGGGCATCTCCAGACTACATGTGTAAGACACCTGCTGCACGCCCTTGCAGAGAACTGAATGTACATGGTACCTTGTGATATTACATTTCATGACATACCTGTCATGTACCTAGGAAGTCTCACATTTAAAATCTTCTCCACTGAATACCATTCCACTTTTATGGCATGAAATGACTCATAAGCAACTATAAAGTGAATTCCCTCCAGTTGACCAGATGTCATTGCACCATGCATCCATCCTAAAGCACCAGTTTTGGCTGAAAGAAGAAGGAGCTGCAATTTCAGAAGACATAAGGTGGCTAGTCATCCTTGGTAAGGATCCTTTTGATCTTGAACATCCACATTCATCTTGACCCAAAATCATGATTCCATTTATTTAATATAATTTGTGTTACCACAAGGTAGGGGTTGTTCTGAGGAATGAATAATGTCAAAACAGATTTTGCAGATCTGGCATTCAAATTGTGTCAAATGTGCCCCTACATACACATCTTACAAGACAGTGAGCATTCAGATTAAGTTCCATAAAAAATATCTCTTTTTAAGACAAGCAACAACAATGGCCCAAAACTTAGAGCACGATGAACTAATCTGGGTTAAAAGGAATTTGGGTCATGAAACGCTGAGAAGGAAAATTCTTTTTCACAGGGCCTACCCTCCGCTGCTTTTGATTCAAAAGCAGAGCAGTTCTGTTTCCAAAATGGTATTTTCAAAATTGATCCTCCCCTTCCCTCCCTTGCTTTTGCAGAGGCTAAAGGTGTTGCCCTCGTGACTGTCCAGCACGCACCCAGACCAAGGTTAGTTCCTACCTAGTCAAACACATGTATCCTGACCTCCACAGTACAGACACAGCTTTAACAGATGTAAATTACAGATCAAAGCTCTCTTTCAGCGAGTAACCTCATTCCTTCTATTACAGGGATCGCAACACACAGGAGTCACCAGTAACTATAACTATTTCTTCTGGCCAACAGCAGGCAGCTCTCCTCAAGTCAACATCTCAGATTCTCACAGTTTCGGTTCACTGGGTCTAGATGGTACAAACATCATTGACCAAGGCAGCCAGCAGAAAGGTCACAGCCCCCTAAGCTTGGCCAGCACCACCAGGACACAAAATCAGAACAGGCAGCAGTAAGGCCCACTCATCACCAAATTAACGCCTGTGTGTGGTTGATCACTGTTGCCTGTTCTTGACTCTTGAGAATGCTAGGACTGGGTTTTCAAGTGCTCTAAAAGCATGAAGTGTGACATTATTTGACAAAATCCAAAGGTGTGAGTAACATATGCATATTCCTCTATTCCCAGAGAAAAAGACAGTGTATTATAAATGGTAAATTAATAAATAACAAAGACATGAAGCCAAGAACACTCAGAAATATACTCAGGAATACAGCTGCAACTTGGGATTTTATACATAATTTGGGCGTTTCTGTTCTTCATTCCCCATATGGGAAAAAAAAAAAGGAATGAGCTCTAGAGAGGACTGACAGAACATGGAAAAAAAATGAACTGTAAGATCCATTTGCACTTGGCTTGTTTGTTGTTGTTTTTTAATCAGGGGAAAACGACCCAATTACTTTGCTGAAATGAAAGACTCACTCCAGATAGTCATTGACACTTGTCAGATTGTACTTTATAGCTTTCCTTCATGACCACCAGTACAATAAGCATCCAGTGTTTGACTTTCAGTGCAAACATTTCAAAACATCAAGTACATGAAAACAGACTGTAAAGAATATCTTTGTGATAGTCTCTAAATGTCCACCAATGTTATTCAAAGAATGAGAAAAATATTTTTTCCAAGATACATTAAAAAAAGTCGAAAATATGATGTGATGCTACTTCAGATTAAAACCAAGCAATTTCATTTTATGCTTTATACGCTCTCCAGTCCTACTAAGTATAATTACAGACGTCTGTCTACTTACAAATCTCTCTGTACAATAGAAAAAGGAATACAATTTTTAGTTGTCCAAATTACAAGAGACTGTAATACACAAAAGCAATAAACACAGGTTCTGCCAGCAATCAGATAACACTTATCGTAAACAATAGCTTTTGCAATTTATTTGAAACAGGTTCAGCTGCTACAACTTAAGATTTGGTTATACTTGTTTTTGTGTTGGACTTCCAGCAGGTGGTGAGGACATGATAGAACTGTTTAACCACGAGAGATTTCAAAAAGGGACTACGATCACATTGTATATGAAATACAACAGATTTATTTTGCAAAACCAGTTTTCCATCTCCCAGAGGCCCCTACTACTTTGTAGAGGCTACTTCTGATACTTTGTTTTTATCAACTTCCAGCTCTCCTGGCACCACATACAGCTTGATGTCACACAAAACATGACCTATGTCCAGAACTGACTCCAAACCTCATCAGTTCTGTGTGCCAGTTTCTTATGCAAGTGGGAAATTGTACAATGCATTGAAGTAAATGTTAACAGTGTATGCGAGCCCAAAAAACATGGGTCTAAATTTCCTGCAGCAGTATTCAGAGGAGTGTGATTTATTGTAGCTCTGGGAACCAGTAATGAAAGGAGCCCTCAGAAGTCTTAGCGTCCTGCTTTGAGTGAATTACCACACCTTGAAAACATCACGACACACCACTGTGCAGGTTTTATATCAGAGTAGTTATCTCTGCAAGTGTTAAGTTAACATACTGGGAATTTAGCTGCAGTGAGGATGTTGAGTTAGTAAGCATCTTAAAAGCTGGGTGGGACAGGATTGTCCCCTCCATGGATGCTACCTCTATAGAGATGCAATGGATCCATCTTGCTCCAAGAATCTGACAGGTTGAGAGAGTTGGGCTTGCTCAGCCTGGAGAAGAGAAGACTTCGGGGGACCTCACAGAAACCTTCCATTACCTGAAGGGGGCTGCAGCTGGGGAGGGACTTTTTACAAGGGCTTGTAGTTATAGGATGAGGTGGAATGGCTTTAAACTGGAAGAGGGGAGATTTATGTCAGGCATTAGGAAGAAATTCTTCACCATGAGGGTGGTGAAGCACTGGAACAGGTTGCCCAGGGAGGTTGTGGATGCCTCCTCCCTGGAGGTATTCAATGTCAGGCTGGATGGTCTAGTGGGATGTGTCCCTGCCCATGGAGGGAGGTTGGAAGTGGATGATCTTAAGGTCCCTTCCAACCAAAACCATTTTATGATCTTCTTTCTCCTATCCACCTCCTTACTCCCATCATCCCCAATGGCTGAGCTCATCCGTGTGGGACACAGAAAAATGCTTTACAGACTCTCCAAATGAGTAACTGATTTCTGCCCCATTTTCCAAGTCTCAGGGCAATCAGATCCAACAGGTTCATTGATAATTACCATGCAGAGAAAGAATATTTAACAACAGTGACCAAGGATTCAACACTGATGAAGCCACAAAAAAAAAAGTGCTGCAATCTAACGTTATCTCTCCCTCCAGGTATACATCACTTTGAGCTGCAAGACACTTAAGGTTTGTTCTTTGTTTATTTTCCTAAAGCAGATTAGCAAGAAAATGGAAGGTTAACAGAACATTAAGGTTGAGAATTTAAATGAACTAGTTAGGAAAAACAAGGCCGTAATTCTTATAACAACTCTACATCAACCATCTTGAACATATTCAGAATTCAATGTTGTTGTAGAGGCTGGGAAATTTATGTTGCAGTATACCTGTAATATGATAGAGTCGCATTTATTGCAGGAACTTTTAATTTCCTAACTTGTACATTAAATTCCCAATATAGTTTTGTGCTCTCTTCTGTTGGTGGTGGTGGTTTTTTTAAACACTCATTTTCCATGTTTCAAAAATAAATGAATGAAACAGTATTTGAATATTGAAATAAAGCAGATGACTTTTGCCAAAGTTCTACATAGAATTTACAGACTAAATATATCAATCCACCTCATACCTATACTTTTAGAATCATTTACTGAAATAACCATATTTAGTGTGTAGAATCCAACAGTACAAGTAATTGGAGCCTCACACATTAAAAGTTTAGAGAAACCTTATGTATGCATGACTAGAATTTCAATGACCTACAGAATCACTTCAAACCACTCAAAAAGACACAACAGGGTTAACGTTTGGGATTGGAGACAGGGACTCAGAAATCTTCAGAATTCCTCACAGAAGGACCTGGTATATGTTGTGCTAGTCTTCCTCCCCACCCTTCCAAAAATCCCTCCTCAAAACCATGACTAACACAACTCCGTTTGACAAGATTTTTCTGTGACTGAGTTAATAAAAGTCTGTGAGCCAAGAACACAGCAGCAGCCATCCCAGCCAAGAAACCACCTATGCCTGCTTGAGAAGCACTTGGTGCCTTTGGTGGCCATGGCTTTGATCTGAGTTCTTCCCATCCAGCTCAGAAAGAGCACCTTTCAGTATGATGCACTTAGCAAAATAATTCTACTCTGATTAAAACTTCTTGACTATCCTGCAAATGGCTAGCAAGATTCAGCCACAAGTACTCCTTTTTCTAAAAACTAAGTAAGTTGGCTTTCTTCAATAAGACATCAAATGCACTTACCTAGCACAAACCATTTCTACCCTGACTTGTGTGATCAAGTGGAGAGAAAGCACCATGGTTCCTCCATCTGACACTGTCTTCAGATTAGTATCCTTTCCAGTAAAGCCAAAGCCAGTAGTCCTACACGTGCATTTCTTAAGTTCACATTTGTTTCAGGGAGGGAAAGATGCATTAAAAGAGGGATCCAGGAGAAACACAAGACCTCATAGCTGACATAACCCAAAAATTCGGACTGAGGAACAAAACTACTTAAAACTATTCTTCTTCTGCCTAAAATATGCAAGCTGTCCGTACAGCAAAAGAAAGATGACCATCTCACCTCTTGCAAGAACATATTTCAGAAATGGAAGGTAACAAATGACAGACATTTTTATTTTTGCAGCCTCAAGATGTAAAACAGATCCCAAAGCCATTTAACACTGCCAAATTCGTTCATAGTTCAGCCCATATTCAAGGGAGGCTGAACCTTTGAAATGGCTGCTGCAGCTCATCCCAACTGACGTACTGCACTTTCACAGACCAAAAGTTTAAAAATCCCAAAATAGCTGTAGTGAATGTGCTTGGTATGAATGCTGAGGAAGGGCAATCTGGGTCACCTTCCCCTCATAAAACTATGCTGAAGCCTGGCCATACTCCAGGAATGCGCATTTCTCTGCAGATGGCTGAAGCAACATTTAACAGTAGGAACCACAAGACTTCCATTTCTGATTATTTACTTTTTTTTTTTTAAAGAGGGTGAGCTTTTTTTTTTTCACCACCTGTTTAAAGGTAGTCACCACATACTTAGATTTCACTCTCCAGAATTTATTAAGCTTTAAGTCACCCTGGCCAAAATTATTTTATCTGTTCGATGCATTACAGTTGGGTACACTGCAGAACAGACTGAATTACTGCCACAGTACTACATAAATCAAACCCACATGTTAAGTAAAACACTAATGCAATGCAATGCGTGCCTGTCCATAATCATTCAGCTATAGGTGTCACTCCCACGTTTACCATATGAATAGATGAAGATACCCTCAAAGCAACAGAATCTTAATTCTCCCCCTAGATTCAAATGTATGCATTAAGGAAACACTTCAAACATCAGTATCTTTTTCTCCTAAGGCACATTCCTTGTCTGTAATTAGTTTCCATTGGTCAAGTGGTTTTGCTTCTATATACCAGGCTATAGTAATGTTTTAAGTGATGCTCTATGATTCATTCTACACTGCCTAACACGATTTTTTCCCTTTAACCCAGAATGAGAAGGAATGGAGAGAAAAAGGAGAGAAGGGAAGGAAGATTGTCTGCAGTCATATTGTTACACTGTGCACAGTATACGGCTGGCACACATCCAAAATTTGCAGTTGTGATAAGAAATGTGTAATCCTATTATACGGAGAGGAGTCAGAATGTACAAATAGGTCCTGGAAATAGGAACTTCTCCTGTAAGATTATTCTTTTTGCCATAATAGTTCTGCAAGTAGGCCTGGACAGTAGCTCTTTGCTATTCTTCCCACTGTTAATGGAAAGCCAACTGTCAATACAATTTGCCACGAGTTGGGATTTTTGCAGAAGACAAAAAGAATCTGCACTGTACGCTCGTGTACAAGATTAATGTTAATTAGAACAATGGATATGAATCCTTGCAGCCTGGCATGCGACAAGCATATTGCATAAAGAGATCCTGGGTTTACTCGATGCTTCCATGTTCTGTAAGGTTGTCAAATCCTGCACAGTAAACAGTTTTTAAGAAATATTAACTGCTTACTAGTGACAAAAGCCGGTTCTCATGGCATTTCGTGTCCCTGTTTCCTCAATAAGACAATACAGAAACCATTTCCTGAGCACAGTGTTATTAGGCTGCTAAAAGCTTGTTCTTGCACTGAAAGTAGAAAACCAAATACCACCTACCACGTAAGTCAGCATCCCTGTGGAGTTAAGTTCCTGGACAATTCCTATCCAATTATCTACTTTTTCCTCATTTCCTTCGCATGACGATACTGCATTACTGTGTTTATGATTCAAAAAGTGGCTATGTGTTCCAAAACTTCCCCCATGTGCATAAGTGCTTTTAATTTAAGCAAATTAAGTTAAAATACAGGACGGTGCTTTGTTGAAAGGAGGTTATTTTCTGCATAAGGACCCTTGCAGCAGCTAAGTGATGAGATCCATGCCAGAAACAGCTGCGTTCCCTGGTAAACCAGGTCACTGCTAAACTTTACTCCTGTCTGACCAAAAAATAAGTTCCTCAGTGGGAAGGGCTTTTGAAGTCCAAAATAGTAAGAAGGAAGGGGGAGAACAAATAAAACAAGCCATGTACAAACATGTCAAGCACGAGTACACGACATGGTCATATGGTTGCAAGGTAAATATAAGGACCATAAATCATCTCAAGCATCTACAGAGTTCACCAGCTTATTATGAACTCCATCAGGCTGTGGCTAGAGCATTATCAGCTTGATAAAAACCTGGTTTGGTGTATTTGTGTATACCAAGCTAGGCTGGGTATATTTCCATGATACTGCAATTACTTCTGTGACTGCAGCATAGACATATTCAATAAGTACTAACAAATGCCTTTAGCATTCTGTCTTCCAGCTTGCTACTGCAGCAGCAGAGCTCACAGGTAGGAAATTTAATTCTCTTCAGGGTAGAAAAGGCAATTGGTGACGAGAAAGGAAGAAAAAGGCAAAACAAATAGTTCTATTTAAATCAAGACACTCTACATCTACAGGCGTACAGAGACAGTGACTAAAGTGTCCTAGGTCGAGGAGTATACACCCACTTCCATTAAGCACAGCAGGGGGATACATGTGTGTAAATCAGAATTTAAACATACTAAATAACTAAGGTGTGTTGTTTTTTTAACCTTAAGTAGTATTCTCTCATTAAGATCACTGAATTCTGGGTTTTCCTAACTACTCTATGATCCAAGCATCAGGCCATGCAGAGACTAAGGGCAGCCTCAGGTCTGACTGGATGAGGTGTCTTCCAACCTCAGCGGTTCTGGGAGTCTCTAATTAAATAATATTTATTTCTTGCAAAAAAGGTTGAATGTCACAAATTCTAAGTGTAAAATAACAGCGAGGGAATCAAATTAAAATGATTCTGTTGAGTTTAAGTGGGCAGTAACATACTGCAATCCAATTAGCAAAGAACCTTTTCCCCGTGTTGTTAAAGTGCCTTTTGCACTGAACTACCTTCACCTGACCTGACAAGCAGCGAATTATCTGTTGTAGCTGCACTCTGTTGCAGATTAATTGAAAGAAAACAGCAGAAGAAAGACGAAGGAAAAAAAAAAAGCATAATTTTTCCATTAATGTGAACCTAGGATGTTAATACAAACCTAGCAGTTCACAAAATCCTCCAATAATAGGAAAATGATGAGTAATTCAAAGTAGTGAAAGATAACAAAAACAATCAGAAAATCAGTACTTTAAAAAAATAATCATGAGACTTGTAAAAAATAATATGGATTCTCTATTTCTTTGGAAGTTTAGGGTTTTGTTGTATTCTCTCCCCTCAGCTTTTTCTCACTACAGTTAGTGTTGTCATTACAGAGAGCAAAAGACACTTGCACGCACATATAGACACAAATCCCCAGTGATTATTCTGCAAACAAAAGCAACACCATGCCGTGCTCAGAGCGGCAGCGCAGGCCATTTAATCAAAACAGCCTTAAAAAAAAAAGGATTCGTAATCATCTTCTGAGGGTCACTCAAGTTTTTCTCCAAGAAACACATGACTATTTGATAATACAAGTGCCTCTTCGGAGTCAGTTCAGGGAGACCAAGAGGGTGATTGGCAGATCTAGGAAGGACTGATAGGCTGACTAGTGTGACAGTAAGCACGGTGATGCTGCCCTTCTTGCTATTCAGAATAGCATTCAGCTCGGGCACCCAGACACATACAATGGGGATAACCCACACACACTCCCCAACATTATTTGGAAGGAGAACGATGGCACTATAGCCTGAAAAATTTTTCACCACCATCCCCAAAGGTGGACTCAAGCTGTCTTCTCTATATCCATCAAGGACCACCTCCAGTGCACAACCCTGGCATTGCCTGGCAGTACAAGAAAGGTGTGTGGTTTGCAGCTAAGCTGGATCGCCTAGCTCCTTTGTACTTTCTCCTTTCTGTGTATGACCTCCTGGAGACCATTATGTAGCTTCAAGAGGAGCTGACATGATGACAGGGAACAAGTTGTCACCTGGGAGGTATGTACAGAATGGATGGAAAACACTGTACTTTGCTGACATTTTCTTTAAAACACTTCTGTCCTTGCTTGGGACATACAATCACGATGAAGAGTCATCCCCTGACTTCTGCTGGTTCCTGCCCTGAAATCACATTGCTGTTTTTTTGCTATCTGACTGAAGTCTGAGTAACTGATGTCATTATCAACTCAGAGCTATAGAAAGAAAAAGGAATCTGCCATTTTGCAAAAGGCTTCAGCTAGGACAAATCATATTGCTTCTATGGTCTATGTTTTACATAATTCACACAGACAAAAATAAATCAGCAGCTGGGGCTTCAGCATGAGGGAAGATCCTTCTACATCTTCTCCATCATCTCTTGACAAAGCAGCAGGCAGATTACTGGAAAATTGTCTGCAAATATCTTGCCAACTCGAAATAGGTTCCTGGTACCAGCAGCACTGCTTAAACCTTGTAGGAACAAATACTCCCCTTGGCCAAATGTGGCTGATGACATCACAATTTACCTTTTCCATGTATATTTTACATAAGACCACTTACTTAACTTTTACTCCATACAGAGGCTAGGAAAAAAAAAAGTTTGCATAATGACAGGTCATTCAACAAGTCATGTTACATTTAGAAAAGCCCGCAGAAAGGCAAAAAGGCATTAGGCACTCTGACAGTACACATGACTTCCCCCTCTTCCATCTGTTCCCTATCTTAACTCATACTGTCTACATATGTATTTTGATCTTTGTTTTAACTGTCTAGAAAATGAAAAAGGAGGAGAGGAAAAAAAATCCCATGAGAAGTGTAAAGGTTGCTGTACAAAACACGAGGACAGATAGGTAGTTACTGCTGGATGGAAAAGACTCATTGAACTGATCTACAGAAAAAAGCACCATACATGAGCTAAGAAAACTTATCGATAACCAAAAGGAAGTCAGCAGTTACCAGCACATTTCTCACTGACCAGTTACGACCTGAGTAATTTTAGTAGAACCGAACAACTTTAATAATTTTATATACAGGAGAAAAAAAATGTATTAAAAAAGGCAGAGAAATACAGAGAAAAAAATCTTCAGATGAAAGCACTTTTAAAATTTTTTTGTTTTATTTTTTCCAAGAACAGAGGTAGCCTATTAAAAACCTATTAAAAAGCCTGTCCCTGTTCAAATTGCCAATTTATATACTTACGAGAAAACTGAAGTATGAAAATGCCAACTCCCCCCCAAAAAATCCCCTCCACATCAGTTTCCAAACCAAACACAATACTGCACAAGCCTACACAAAAGAACACATCAGTTGCATTAAAGAAATGCACTTTTCATAAAGTTCATTGTTTGAGCTAATTTAATTAAAAGAGGGTCCAGATGATTATTATCCTGATAAAAGGATACTGTATAGACAATACAAGGGCAGACTGCCATGATTTTGGAGTCTTATCTCCAAACTGAAAGCACAGTTCAAGGAAGAGGATAAAACAAGCCCACTTTGCTAACCATCAAAAAAGCTGACATCTTCCAGCTATGTGCACAGGCTGGTACGAGACTTGGGTGTTGTCCAGTCTGCCAACTTTTGACAACCAATTGTGTGCTGTAAACATGACCACAATCAGTTTAAGCAAGAAAATTTACCATTACAGTATGCTATAGTAACAACTTAGCCATCTCCCAAATAATGACGGTGGCATTTTTTTTATGGTCCAGACACTGGTCTGGAGCTCAGCTGGACTGGGCTTTACTCCCAACAGCATTGCAATACTTTCCGTACTGCTTGCCTCTATCTATAAGGCCAATGTCATATCAAGTGGATAAGGACTGTATAAATATCTAAAGTAAAATAAAATGATACAGTTTATGAAATATATAAACAGCTCAGGGGTCGAAGTCAAAGTTCAGCTGCCTGCAGAGCTCCACTCAAATCAGAAGCAGCAAGCCTTCTTTGGAAACCTTTCTGTAAACCACTCTTGGATTAGGAATACTCCTTAAAACTCTGTAGGGATATAAATCAGTGTTTCTGCTCTGCACACTCTTTCAGTTTGAAGACTAGTAACACTGAACTGAATTTCATTGGCTGAGTACAAATATTTCCATGAGCAGATATTTCTAAATTAGGAATGCTTTCGGTTTTTTGTTTTAATGACTGGAGGATATTTTTGCATGCAATTTCAATTCTGATCTACTCCGTCCCAACTGAAAGTTCCTCTGTCTGTACTGTGCAAGAATATAAAAAGGAATAAACAAACTAATTCAGTCTCTACGCAGCAGATGAATGTTATTAATAGGAAAGCAAAAACATAGGAAGAAAAGGTCAAATGATTAAAGCATGGGCAAAAAAAGTAAGCCAGTGGGAAACTTAAGAGTAAGTCAAGCACGTGATTTCACCTGTGGATTTCAGATTTAAAGGCCAATGGATTATCTGATAGACCTCCTCGTCTCTTGGGTATCCATGTGTTTAAATGAACACTCCAACCCTAGAAATAAATAAATCTTCCTAAATTGGAATGAAGACACTCAAATTTAGTGTTTGAGAGGACAGACATTTCAATGACTAGGAACTTGGTGTTACAGGTGAGATGAAACTCAAACCTATTCCTTCTCCAACAACCTCTGAGACCCCACACAGATGATGAGATGTTAGGTATCCAAACAAATTTCAGTAAAGCAGTCTCTGATCAGTCCTTCGCTCAGTTACATCTCTGAAACAGAGATAAATCCGCTACCCGTAGATTAAGTTTTGAAGGAGGTACATTAAACAAGACTAACATGATTGTTTTGGAGGACAGCAATTCTAAGTGCTGACAGATTAAAATACTACTGCACATCTGTGGGCAAATAACACAGAAGGAATGCATTTTAAAGTTAAAATAGAAATACAGTCCTTTCAGATTGGCATGTTTGTCCTCCCTGCTCATTTCCAGTTCAGAAGAACACAAAGTAGAAGAAAGACTGCAAAGCACCAGAAACAGCCATCAGTCCTCTTCACCTCCAGTCATTCTGTCATTCTCCCCTCCCAGTTTCGAGTGCTTTCTGCGCTAATGCACACATGCACACAGCGTGGGCAGCTGCTGTAGCTGCTACACCACCATTAAGTGATTACGGGCAACAGGAGAAGAGCCTCCTGCAGACATACTCTTGCCTGAACACACCTTTCATATCACAGAAGTTCGAGAATTTCCCAGCGCAGACAGTTCGGACATGGTGTAATAAAAACCCATCTACACAGCTGAGGATCTGCGCTCAGCCAGCAGTAATTAAAATTAATAATTCACAATTATTTTCATGGGCATGTTTGGAAAGAGACACTGCCAGCTTTCTGAATCCTCAAAGCTGACAGACCTTGAAATAGGCTGTGGTCAGGTACAGAATGTTCCTGGGTTTCAAGCAGTTAAAAACATGCTTTGCATATTGATTCCCTGTCCCACTCGCAGGATCCGCAGAACTGACAGTCAGGGGCATCTCTGTCCTGCAGTCAAACACCTGAGCTGGCATCAATGAGTGGGATTGGTAAGGAAAAGGTTTTTTCAGATAAATATCATTGTGTCTATAGTTACTGCTGCCCAGCTGGGATTCAGGGCTATATCAGTGTTAAAATTTCTTATTCTCGAATCTCAGAGTCTTATGGACTTGATATTTGTTCCCTGTTTCCAATGCATTCAGATTAAGTTTTTAATCACTATCTTCTTCCATTTCAGCTTCACCGGTAAACAGGTTTCTAAGGTACAGAGTAGCCTGAAGGTTATCAGTTTCCAAGCTTCAAAACTACTGAAAAATTACATTTACAGAGGTAGAAGAATGAATAAAATTCGATGTAAGGGATTAGGAATGTCAGTTTCTGGAACGCTATTTAGTTACACAAATAATTTTTATGGAAGTGAACATCTACTATTCATGATAACAGCCTTGATCAATTCTGTCCCTTTGAAACTTATCATAAAACATAAAAGCACATGTCTTGCCTACATAAACCCAAAATTTGTAGGCAGTGCGTAAGACCAAGACTGTAACCATGGCAGAGAGAAAGCAATCTCACACCTAACAGATTGCAGGTATCAACCTGCATACCACTCCTTCCTTCCCACCAACGGGAATATTGATTTTTATAATACATACCAGAAAAAAAAAAAAAAGAAAAAAGGGTTTTCTCTGGATGTACTGAGTGAGGATCAGGGTAACAGGATTGTCTGCCTCCCACCACGGGCATTCTGTAGTTGGACCTCAAAACTGGAAGTAAAACCAAGAGATGGTGGGAGATCCAACTTCTTATATTAAATCAACTCTCAGCATAGCTTTCGGTCAGAAGACTTCAAAGGACAGACATTCCCTCTTTGCTGAGATGGAGCAATGCCTGATAAACATGTTTTCCTTTTTGTCTTTACAATCTAGTGTGATTTTGCTATTTGGTACACAGGCATTATGCTGTGCAGTAAACACGAGCACTGAATGGAGAGGGAACATCTAGGAAGGCAGGGCTCAGGAAATCTCTCTCTTTTGGAAATTCAGCCTCAGAAAAGGAGGCAAACACGTAAAACAACTGCAGCACTCAAGCTCAAAAGTATTCATGGTGGTAAGCAACACTGCAGCAAGTCTGAAAATGTCACCTCAAATTTCTTTAGGTTTCATCCAGGGCACTAGCTTTTTCTTCCTATGCTGTGTATTTATTCCATGCTTCTCTTGTATTATTCACCCAGGCTTAACTATCAGTTTCCAATTTGCAATATATCCTCATTAAGCCAGTTTCCCCCAGAAAATGACAGCAAAGGCATTAGGACTCTAAAATTTAAGGCTCCCGCCTCCCCAACCTCTCCTTTCTGCACCGTGAGCCCTGCATTTGCAGTGAGATATCCCAAGATGTAACTGTAGACTCATGGTGAGCACTGCCAGCTCCCAGATCAGCTCTCACTTCATCCCCTCCTCCAAGAGCCATGATTGTTTGCAGCTCAGAAGAGCAGCAGGGATCGATATCTCCTGCTAGGCTGGCCAGGGAGAGCCTAGCCAGCATCCCAGCTTTCCCCACAGGAATTTGACCACAAAACCTAATTCTGATTTGTGCACTTTCTATGATTTTTGCTCCCCAGCTCTGAAAGTTTTAAAGTTATCTGGAGGAACGACCTCAAAGGTGTGCAGCAGAGAACTAAAAAGCTTGGCAGCCCCATTTCATCATATATTATGGTCCCTCTTCTCCCTTTGGAAACTGGAGTCTAAATTAGCACAACTAAGACATACTACAGGCTTGTAAAAACTCATCGAGGACCGTGGCTGAACTCCTGTACATGAGAAAACAAAAAACAAACAAACAAACAAAAAAACCCCAAACCAAACCCACACAGAGAGAATGAGGTAAAGGGAGAGTGGTCTGTTAGAAGAGGCATGAGGAGCCCCAAAGCCACCTCGGGAAACCAGGAATAGCCAGAGCAGGCAGCACAGGGTTGGGAGAACACTCACGTGCACAGGGAAATGCTGCCTTCCAGAATTATCTGGCTCTTCAACATAAAATGAAGGCAGCCCAAATGCCCAGGCACTGACGTGTTCTCCCCCAAGCAGAGACACAGAGCAGCTCTGTCTGAGCAGAGATGAAAGCCCAGTTTCCTCTTCCAACTAACAGACAATCTTGCTTTTAATGGATTAAAGCAGTTTAAGTAACTATACGTTTAATAAGGTCAGAAGGGCAAGGACATAGTTACATTTTGATTGCTTTTAAATACACATGGCTTTGCATTTTTGTTCCTGTTTGAAACAGAAAAGTAGCATTTTATTTGCCAGAGCTGACAGGGTCTAAGGATATAAGTAAGGCAAAGCGTACAGGGAGAAGTACTATCTTTATTAGTCCACTGCCAGAGACAACAGATAAGCTTTCAGACAGCAAAACCTACAAACATAAAATCTTCACCAATTGAAGACCACTGCTCTTTAAATACATAAACACATAAATACACATGTATATACATACATATGTATTAAAACTTCCTACCTTGCTTTAAAATCTGAAAGATTTTCTCAGGCTTGCACTGCAAGTAACAAATATAGCTCATCTTTTCTTTGATTGGTGAAAGAATGTGACAGCTGAGAAAAACAGACCGTGGAAAGACCCCAGCAGCAGAAGACACAGTTAGCTATTACCTGCTGTGATTATGGAAAAGTGCTATTTCTTTTTCTGTGCCTCACTCCTCTTTGTCATTATTTACATCCACCTGAAAAATTATTTTAGAATTTAAGCAAACAGGGCATTTGGGGAATTGTATGCTCCTAGTTAACGACTTCCCTGCCCCTCCCCTGGGGAAAAAAACAAAAACCAAGCAGTAACAAAAGAGAAGTTTGCAGTTCTTCAGTGGTCCCTTTCCCTTTTCCCTAATGCAAATTCAGAGCAGTTCCTGTAAGTGACTTAACGCCCACACAGCCTTCCAGGTGAGGGGAAAAAAAAAACCCCACACCAGTAAATATATGTGCAGTTTCTTTACCCTTCTCCTTTGCTAAGCAACTGGATATAAAATCTGTTGCTGCCTTATGGACAAACACATACAGAGCCTTCAGGAGAATGGAGAGATGTTTTGAGGCACTGAAAGGATTTGATGGCTGTCTTGCCTTTCCTTGTACACTGAACAGTCTGTATAACCTAATAGCATTAGCTTACTAACAGATATATTAATAGGTGTGGGGGAGGGGAGGGTAGAAAAAAGCCACTAAAACATATTCCACCTACACATCTTGCTATTCAAACTCAGGTAAAAAGCAAATTACTTCTCCTGGACCAGGAGAAGAAAAAAGAATGAAAGAAAGAAAAAAGACTAAAAAGAGAAAAAGAAGCAGGAAAAGCACCTATTTTCATCTTTTTCTGGAAATCAACATATATTAAAAAAAACCCTTTATACTAATCACTGCATTTATCAATCCATGACAAGAAAAGTGAAACTAAAAAAGGAAAGAAAACACCTCAAGAACTGCCACAACATCTTATAGTTAGTAATTTCAGAGTGATAAATATAATGCTGGCCTCAGACTGCTACAAGGATTAGATTTAGCTGTAAAACAAGAAGTGTAGTTAACAGTTGCTGCTGGGTCTGGTGTTAGGATTAGAAAGCACTGTTAATCAGAAGAAATGTAAAAAGATTAAGAGGTGATGGTTGCCAATAAGTTTAAGAGCATGGATGCGCTGGAATTCATTGAAGGATTAAAATTCCTCAAGAAAAAAATGAATAAACTCTGTGGGATATCCAGTTTCATTTGCACTGTCCACAACAATTCCCAAGTATTTGGACAGTTAAAAAGAGTGAAATGCATGCCATGGCTTATGCTGAAGGGTCCTAGGAGGGCTTCAGGGAGAAGCAAGCATTTCTATTCTGGTAGCTACACATTAACTACTGCAATCTAAAGCCTGTTAGTGTAGTAGGTTTGGGTTAAGAGATTCTGCCTACCAAAAACCTGCCGGAACACAGTGGAGCTACAACTTTTAAAGGCACTGTAAATTATGATGGTATCTAGTATCTGCATCCTTTCAGCACTACGAATAAGGTAACACCCTAACTTCCTGGTTTGTTTCCGGTTGGTATTGATTCATCCATATGATCTATTTATGTTCTTAGTTATTAAAAACAAGCAAAGCTCCCATATAAGATACTCAATCTGGAGTACGTAAAAGAAACCTCCCCGGGGTGGGGGGGCAGGAAAAACCAAAATGTGCTTCCAAATATCTCAAATTAAAATATACCTTTTAAAAAACAAATTTGAAATTTGGATGGAAAATTACAAAAAGGCATTTTAACCAGTGCAGACCACAGCATCACGTGGTCAGATTCCCCAGCTCGCTTATGACAGAGTGTTCTCCATGCAAAGTTCATTGCTGTCACCACCATCCCAAACTGCATAGTTCGTAATACAACATCTTGAGGAGAATGCAGACTGCTGCAAAGCCCATCGGCCTCCCCACAGGCCTGATGGACAGTTAACAGTTGTTTAGTGGTGAGGCCACCCAAAACTTCCCTCTCTCCCAGCATCCCAAATCTATCCAATGATTCAGAGTAAAATTCAAGTGCCACCATGCGGTTTCATAAGCATTCACTCTGCTCAGTTGCATTTCCTCCTGGAACTCCAAGGAGCTCAGACGTTGATTCATACCAACCTCTTTTCACTCATTAATTTACCCTCTGTACATCTGGACCTTGTTATGAAAGGGGCTGGGGAGTGATGCAGAATAAGACCATTTCATCATTTTCTATCATGCCTTTCACTCAAGTGCTCCTTTTGCATCTGTCTGGATTTTCAGACTCTAAGACTGCTTTTCCCTTCTGTTCCCCCAAAATGAACATTTTTTCCAGACGCCTGTAGCAGAAGCAGAAATAACCATCTTCCAAGAGTTATAAAACAGTCGTATTAAATAATAGAGGTGAAAACACTGGGTATGATTTCTGCAGAAGTCTTTTCAGTAGAATAGACAAATTTATTCACTGCATTATGGAACAGTTTGAGAAAACAAGATCATACAATGTACATTGCCTCTATTTAAATTGTTTCATTTCTATTCATGAGTGCTCTGATTAGATACACTGAAAATATCATCAGTAAGGAATAAATAATTCTGCCAAATTAATAGTTGTTGATTTCTTTTACCTGAAAACGTAAGTAGCATCTCATTCACACTAGATAAAGCTGCTATAATTTGGATGCATTGATCTTATTGGTTCAAGTCTACACAGCACACCAACACAGGTATCTATCTATGTTTCCTTAATATTAAACACCTTCTCTCAAAATCATGAGTTCTTTAGCAAGGTAAGAGGGGCTATAATATGCTATGCTTGGTCAGACTAAGCAGTCAAATATTTTTTTTTTCTGTAGTTGTTTTCCCCAAATAGTGGGTTGAGAGAAATAAATTGTTCCAAATATGGAAAGTGGTTTAGAGTTGGTATTTTTAGGGAATACAGGTAAACTTTCTGTATCAGACAATTCACCACAAGCTCAGAAAATGCTCTTTACTTAATAACATCTTTCTGCCTCAGAAAGGAAGCAGCCAGAAGAAACCACCACTAACATCATTAGATGATGGGAGCTACTAATCAACCCCAATCCCATGGCTCTCCAGTGCCTCCCTCCCTTTAAAGCATTTCGCTGGAGAAACGTGGTAAGGGGTGAATTTTTGCAAATGGAGCAGACGAAGTTCTTATTCAGCAGAAAGATTAGACTAATATTCGGTTTGGAAAAAAAGGCTAAAAACATAGAGCTAATATGTTTTTTGACATTCCAGAATAAGGAATGAAGTACATCTGCTCAGCTTCCAGAAATATGAGAAAAAGCCCTCTACATTTTAGAAAAATTCATCCAGTTTGACTCAATAATGAATTCTTCTTCTAAAAATCAAATATAATTGCCCTGATATTTCAAAAAAAATAAATGCACAGCTGAGTATCTTAAGAGCACCCTGTTTGCAAAGAGTCCAAATGACACACCTCAGAGAGCAACTGAAGGCAAGATAAATTAAGAAAATGCCGAGTTGAGGTGCAATTTGACAGTTATTAGTAGAACAAGAGTAATTTGGTAAAAAAAAATCTGACAAAATCTCAGTTCACAGCTACAGATTTTGGAAGCCTATTTGCACATAAATTGGAAAAAACAATTCTTGCATTAGAAACTGATGAAGATGAAACAATATACCCTAAATCCTAGCATATTTGAAATTATTTTCTTTGATTCAAAGCTGATAATCCTGTAACAGGCAGTAACTAAACAGGGGCTTACCAGACTTGCTGTGCATGTTGAAGAGACTGCACAGTCAGATCCTGATCTAGGGCCATTCAACTATCAGAATAACTGGATTTACTGCTATACGCACCTTTGTTTTTGCCATTTGAAAGCATCTACAGTGCACAGAACATTCGGCTGTGTTTTAAGCATTAGCAGCATAAATATCCCCCTGTGTACCGTATACTTCACCACTTCTAGCTTCCAATAAATCAAGCATACAACCAATCATCTTTATGTTGGACGTTAATGGCAACTCTATTATTCAAATCCAGGCTGCTTAGATTTGCCTTTCACGGGCATGTAAAGGCATGCTTTCACGAGCAGTCTTAAGACTGAGCAAAAAAAGATTCAAATCTGGCCACGATCTTCCCACTACAACCCCACCACTGTCAGAGATGTGGTATTCTGCATCTTTCCATTTATCTCATCCATGCAAAAGGCTTTTTAAAAAAAATCCTATAAGCAGGAAAAAAAATTAGAAAGCCTTTTGCGCTCTTCAAGAGCTGCTTCTGTGTCTCCATAAACATTCAGTGTAAATGCTTTCTCTCACATATTCGTAAGCAGGGATGCTGTTCTTTACTGCATTACAATTAGACACAGAGATTAAGAGATATCTTTTGTGTCATTATATCAAACTCCTCTACAAATGTGGAAAGGGCTTTTATAGATTGTTGTAATTTCTGCTTACCACTGTATTTTCACGCTCAGCACGAAATGCTGAAAAAGTGAAAGATACCTTTCTCTGTGTTTACAGTGCCCACCAAGAACCATTTCAAAACCAAATAAAGCAACTTAGCTATGATTTAGGCAGCACAAACTGTTCTCCCATGGGGTTCTTTTTGTTACTCTCCCTTTCCCCTCATCTTTCAGTTCATAAGGATAGGGAACATGAAAACAAAATGGATTTATGTTTAAATAATTCATATTTTCAGGCACATCAAACCAAGTACTAGAGTTCATTCATGGGGCTGGCCAGATTTAGCTGATGCCAGCAGTATTTTAAACAGCATTCTGGAGAGCTAGTCACAATAGGTTGTGAGGAAATGCTGAACAGCTGTGCTGATAGAGTTGTTTAGGAACTACATGTGTTGAAACTCTACCTATTCTTACCGAAGACAGCTGACACTGAGACATTACCAGCTGTCCTGAACTGTTCCTGCATTTTGGAGACTCCTGCCCTCACAAGCAATGTTTTGTGAGCAGAGCAAGTTTGGCACAACTCAGGAAGAAAAAGAGAATTACAAAGGCTGAGCATCATTTTCCTGCCAAGCAGTAGGAAAACATGCAGCAACATAACGCATCTTTAGGAACACAAGTTTCACAGGGTAAACATCCACCCTAGCTTGAGTTGATCCTACAAGCCAAGTTACCTTAAACTAAGGTCCCATTGGGACTGGTAAGTGAAGTGGTAGTAGTAACTCTCCTCCTTTTTAAGCAACAGAAGAAAATAGAGGGTTTTTGGTGTATCTTTAAACATCCTTAGCAGTACAGACAACGGATTTACTCTCGCGGGAAGTCAAACAATATTCCTCTGTAACATTTACCACACTTGCATTTCATGTTTACTGCTAAACAAATGATACCAAATTCTTGCAGCTAAAGAACAGAAAAAAAGAAATCTAGGAATCTGGGTTTTGTTTTGTTTTTTTAGTCCTCAAAAAGCCAGAATCTAAACCTTTCAATTCTTAGTAGTAACTGTTGCTTTAACAACACAAATGCTCTCTCTCCTGCACACAACTATCATAATAGAAGAGTCTTCAAAGAGAGACCAGCGTACGACACCAACAACTACTCGTTACCCAAACTACATTAGAAAAAGCAGCAAAGAAATATGATTAAAATTCAGGATATAAAAAAACAATTGACAACAATTTTGGCAACATTCCTTTGCCTGTGTAGGAAATGGTTGGCTGAAGTGGAGAAATCATTTTGCTATGTGGAAACCTTGAGTGGGTTAGTAAACCACTACAGTATGAGAGATGAATTTTTTTCAGTCAGTTTTATATCTTCAGATTCACTGAAGTGGAGATTTATTGCAACAAAATCAGAAAAAAGCGCTGGAGGGATGTGTTGGAAATAGAGAAGGACGGAAGGAAAACAAACACAGAAAATGCAGTATTCTTAGATCTTCAGTGCAACCCTCACTGACTTATTCAAAATAATAACAACTTTGCATTTCCAGTCTCGGTTAATCTGGCTCATAATATTACAACCTAAATCACAGAAAACTTTTTTATTGAAGAGTTAGATTGTACAGAATGTGTTTTGGATTATTTTCACTAGAAATAGCTCAAAATACCTTTAAAGAAGCATCATCTTCATGGCGCACTTACTTTTGAGGGCAAATATGGAGCCCTTCAGCAGAAAACAATCTCATTGCAAGCAGGACACTAATGTCTCAGAGCCACTGCTTATAAGAGTGGGAGCTCTCTTTATATCCCAAGATGTTTAAAAGTGTCCTTGTTCTGAGTTGTCTCTACAGGGCAACCCATCACAAACTTATGTGCTCATGCTTTTGAGAGTAATGATGTTGATATACCCACATAAGATGTCCGAGCAACGCAGACTCTTCCACTTGGCTAATCTTTCCACATTACATGGGAAAATTAAAGTGCCTCAGTCTTCGTGTGTGGAAGCCAATCTAACAGAAAATGTACAACATTTTCTGTCCATAATATTTGCCTATAAGCACACGTAAGACGAGAAAATGTGGGTTCCTTGATTCTGACAAAGAACTACTACAATACAGTCCACCATCATAACAAAATGGTTACAGTAATGCCTATTGAACAAGTTCTGACCTTCGGTGATGTGGAAAACAGCATTTATTTCCTTCCTTCATAAAAGAAAAACTTGCTGTAACGTTATTTTTAAAGTCTGAAACTGAAATTGTTCTTACTCTAGCCCAGTTGACAGCATTAGTTGTAGAGAAGCTCACTTCCAGAGGAAGTGGAATGTAAAAACAAAGTTGCTGAGACCTTAACAATAGTTCTGTTTGCATGTTACAATACATTTTCCTACTAAAACAAGGCAAGGTCCCTTGTGTTCCGGTCAGAAAAAGTCATCTTCCAGTAAAAGCATACTGTGATCAATAACATTTTCTTAATATATTATATTATCTCTCACTGAAACACTTTTTCACTTGGCATTTCAGGCTGCCGAGTAGGGGAAATTCATGACAAAACTCAAGATGGTAAATGAGATACTGCAAATTAATTCCATCCAAGAGCAATCTTTCCGTTCGTGAATGATTTGACAAGCCTGCGTCGTCTGACTTCAGCAGAAGCTCTCTCAGCTTTCATATACACATGAAACAGAAGAATCTGCTCCACTATCACTGCAGTCGTCACTTTAGCCTGCATAATTCTGTGTTGAAATACATTATAGTTTCAACAACCAACTTTTGAGACCAGAATTGGGGGAGTATACTTTAAATATTAGTTTAGAAAATAGACTCAAGTGTGCGCTACATCAATTGCGAAATTCTGTTTTCAAGTCACAGCCCAGAAGCATGGCAGAACACAGGAATCCTGCATTTTCGAAGCTGTTTTGCCGGAGTCACCTGAAATGTTATCCTGTAAAGGCCCGAGTGTTGAAAATGCCAGCTGAAGGGTCTCAATTTGGTCACAGCAAAGTTCAAAGAGGGTTTTGTCACAATGGCATTATAATAAAGTACTTCTCTAGCTGTGTGGATGAAATTACATTTGGTACAATGAGTAGCAACTTCACACCCCCTTTGGAGCTAATGTCCTTCCACAGGCTGAAATGGTCACCCAGTGGCACATGACTGGCAGCAGAGCCCATGCTCCTTGCCTTCCACATGAAAACCCATCATCATTTTCACAGCAACAGCTGCAAATACAGCTGCGTTTCTGAGAGTAACTGGTGTTCAGCATGGTCCTGCAAAAGGCTTGGGTGCACGCCGGCTATTGTCAGTAGGATTACTTCCACGCACACTATCTCGGCAAGATCAGGTACAGAATGACTGCTGTACTAGTATTTTAGCAGAAGGAATAACGGGCAAAGAGTTAAGGAATATTCATGCTGTAGCAATGCTCTCTGTATGAATTCTCTAGCAGAACATGTAAAGGCTGTACCCATACCCTGAAGAATTTACCATCCAACACCCCAATTAAAGAGATCCTTTAGTACGTACCCCGTTTTAAGTTCATGGGGAAGGCTCATGGACTAGTTATACTCCTACAGTGAAGGATATGCTCAATTTCTTAAGTCTCACATTGAAAAGAACAAAAAAGAAGTGGGAGAAAACAGATGAAAAATTAATTTACATCTGCAAATCCCAACGCCTCACAAGATCAGAAGCATGTAAAGGGCCAAACAACTCATCTACTTAAGTAGTCAGTCTTAAAAAGATAAACATCCATTTTTATCTATGGAGGAAATGCATGTAGGGGAGATGCATAGTATGCAGATGATGGAATAAATCCAAGCAGCAGCAGATGATATTTGTGAGAGAGAAGGGCAAAATAAGATTGGTCCCACTGATAAGTAGTAGCACAGATGAATTATAAGCAAAATGGATGAGAATGACAAAATAATCAAAGTTTTGAAGGACAGGATAAAATTTTTGGCATTATTGGGCTGTTTTTTTCTTTTTTTTTTTTAAAACAAATAAATTAGGCAGCAAGTCTTCATGTAAATGAGCACTTATAAAACAGCCTTTCTAGGTGAATAATTTCTTTTATGATTAATAAAATCTGCAATCTGAGTAACAATGTTCTGATGACTTTTTGCCATTTGCAATTATCGCTCATCCCTGCATCAAAAACTCATTATTAAAGCTGAGGGGAAAAAAAAAATACTTAACTGCTTCTTTGAAAGGACTTAATTTTTAAAAGAATAGCAAGTTGGAGCTTTGTTTTTACTTCCAAATCTTGAAATTGAAAAATGAGGCCATCCTAGCAACCCCTGTGTATGTCTCCTTCAATATTCAGCAAGTAATTTGGATAAAAGCACCTAATTTGTACAGTAACACAACGCATTACAAAAGCATACTTCGGTTTAAAAGCAACCTACAAAGAGTATGGCGGTAACGTAACCCTATGTAACTACAAGCATGCAGTTTATACTATAAACACACATTCTTTTTTCCCCCTTTTTTATAGCAGCTTTCTCCCAAGGAACTAAACCATTTAACAGCTACCATAGGATGCACAGCACTTTAGTGAATAAGATATACAATCTCTATTTTAATGGTATGGAAGCTGAGGCACAACTATTACAAAGGCAGTTGCGGCAGAGATAAGAGTGGGAACCGTATCCAACGCGTAGCTCTGGGTAAACCCAGGCCTACCTGACATATACTGCCTACAGGCAGAATGGAATACAGGACACCTACAGAGATGTTTGCATGAATGCTGCCTGTGCCTCATTCCATTCTTGCTCCTTGATGCAACAAAACAGCAAAATCAGAGCCCTGTTAAAAATCTTTGAACGCAGATCCTGTTAAATGGACTCAAACACATAAAAATATTGTCTGATGCAGAGGCACTTAGACACTGATCTGAGCTCTTTATAAGCATGGTTTAGTGGACGGTTAAAGGTCTGGAGCCCATGGGTGGTAAGCCAGACTCTTCTTGGGGCACACAGTAAATACAGAAGAGGCAACAGGCGTAAGCTGCAATAAGGGAAAATCTGGTAAGATGTAAGGAAGAAAAATTCAAAGTGGGTGCTTAACCAGTGGAATGGCTGCCCCAGGAGGCTTCAGAGACCTCGCCCCCAAGGGTATTAAAGGACTCGTGTGGACACGGCCCTGAACAACGTGCTCTGTCTGAACAGTTGGCCTGCTTTGAGGAGAAGGCTGGACAAGGTGACAAGCCAAGATCCTTCCCAAACGAAACTATTCTATGAATAACATGCTAAAGACAAGTGAAGTTATTCCCTGGTTTCTCTGCTGCATCCCAAAGCTTATCACAAATTCATACTGACAGTGTGATTCCAGACTTCTGTGACTAACTTACTCTACTAAGGTAGGGAGGTGAATGAGGTGCTGATCTCTTCTCTCTTGTAATCTATGATAGGACTAGAGGTAACGACACGAAGATGTGCCAGGGGAGTTTTAGACTGGATATTAGGAAAAGGTTCTTCACCCAGCAGGTGCTGGAGCACTGGCACAACTCCCCAGGGAAGCAGTCATGGCACCGAGTCTGCCAGCATTCAAGAAGCATTTGGACAATGCCCTCAGTCACGTGGTGTGAATGTTGGGAGTGTTCTATGTAGAAATAAGATCTGGACTCAACGATCCTTTTGGGTCCCTTCCATCTTGGGTGTCTATACTTCTGCTTCATTTGGCTTGCTCCTTCTCCTGGAATAGATTAAACAGAACAAACCAAAATCTTTGCCTTTCACCCACCTAGAAACTACTACAATGAAAAGTAAAACGCAATAAAGCCCCTAAAGGCATAAGGTCATTTGAGGTCTCACTTTGCATTTACATACCTTCCTGACCTTCTATCCTCCTAAGAAATACTCCAAAAAGCAATCAGTCCGCTGTGCAGACAGACCCACAGTTATTAAAATAACTGCAACACAGAAACTTCTTAATTTCAAATTCCTCCCTGCCACCCACACTTTCATATGAGGTGCTGCATATGGTGAAAACTAATTCTGTCTGAACCAGACAAAAATGGGGTTAAGTACTTCCTCAGCTGGAATACAAAAATTGCAACCACACATGATTGTCAAGATATGCAGGGCTACAGTCAACATGAATAAACACTTTTTATATCCTTCAGAAAAACTAAGCCAGTTAAAAGGCCTTTTAAGGGGAACAGTTGAGCTAGGAATATCCAAAAACACATAAGACAGATGAGAGGGCATACCATCCAGCGCATTCCCAGAAGGAGACAAAGTCCAACCTGGAATACAACTGCTTTTCAAACAATTTCTCATGAGTAACCGAAGCCTGCACACAACTGGCCTCTCATTTCCAAATTATTTTTTTTTCTTCTTTTGTTACAACCAGATCACAGACACGGTGGCAGAAGCACCCACAGGCATACCATAGCCTAACAGAGTAACCTCACAATAATTTGGTATTCAGCCTGTGACAACCCTCAGCATTTCACAGTGATGTGAACTAGGTGATGCTGTAACATATCACAAGCCAGATTTGCTAGGCATTCCCCACCACAGAAAGTGAATTAAACTGTCACTCATAACTGTGTGAGTTGCTCTGGTATAACTACTTCTGTATAAGTTGGACATTTCTCTGAATTAAAAACAAAACTCTATGTTGCAGCTTAAAGTCTTCATTGTAGTTGCTATACATTTTCTTTTCCTTTCTGCTTCTCTTACCTATTTTCTGCTCAATTATTCTTCCCCTGACTCAGTATGTCGAGCCACCTCTGCACCACTTGCCCCCTCAATACTTCCGCTTCCTCCCTTCCCTGGTAGTTATAAGCTGAGGAATTTGCACATGAGCTCCAGCCACCCTGGCAAACTTATTAATGATGTTCTGATCACTAAGCTACTGACACCCTGTTAGTCCTTTTCCTAGTCCACTTACAAGGCAACAAGTCAAAGCCTGCAGAAGCATAGGAGCATGGGCCGCTTTCCCATTGACCATCTGATCATTGGGTCAAGCTAAGGCTGAGACTGTGTTCCTGCACGTCCATTCTCTGGCACATCTCCCAATACACACATTCTATTATAATACAGGAAAAACAGACACATTATTCATCATAGGGGCTTCTGAAATATAAAATTTGGAGAACGTTTGATTTAACCACAAGTACAATACAATTACAGTTGTTGGTATCTGCAAATTGCAGCATTATACACACATGTGGGAACAAACAGAAAGGAATACAAAATAAAAGCCTTATTCATAATTCAGACTCAATTTCCAGCAACAGTTTCATGTATGTATTATTATATACACTATGACTGCATACAGGTAGCGCAGGAAAATGGATTAAATACACTGTCTCATGCACACTTGTACACACCCAAGCATACATCAGTTTCCCATTTTACCGTGAACACAACAACGATACAAACTGAACAAGATTATCAAAGCTATAGTGAAAACTTTGGGCTAGCTACTCAGGAAAATATGCTGACTTTCAAGAGAGAGACCCGGAAACCAGCTTTCACTGTTTCCAAAGTGTAGCTGAAATTAATTTATGGGAAGAGGCTGCCAGGGATGTTACAACCAAGGTGTGTTGGGGAGACTGAGGTGTTCAGTAAGGAATCCTGTGAAGAAACACAAGCACTGAAAATAAGGATTGCCCAAAAGTGTGTACGATTAAACAGATTAAAACCAGAAAATAAAAATAGGACTTGGTGGTCTTGGCAGACACTAAGAAGAACTTGAGCCATCAATATGCCCTTGCAACAAAGGCTGAGTGCATCCATCCTGGGGAGCACAAGCAAAAGCACAGTCGGGAGGTTCACGGAAGTGATCCTTCTCTTTCATGCAGGACATGTGAGCCCTCCAAAACAAGAAAGCTTTGACGTAGTGGAGGATATTGGTGGCTGGAACACAGGCAGAGCTCCTATGAACCTCACTATGTTTTCCAGTTCCTAGAGGGAAGGAGCAGAGAAGACAGAGTAACCCTGTTTTTGGTAGGGTGGAGAGATAGGACAAGAAAAAAAAGCTACTACTATAGAAATTCAGATTATAGATAAGAAAAATATCCTCCATGATGTGTTGAAATACAGCAACAGAGGCGCAACAGTGCTTTGGAGTCTGCATTCCAAGTCTGATAAGGAGTGGCTGAAGGATCTGGGGTTGTTTAATCTGGAGGAGGGCGAGAGGAGACTTTATTGATCTCTACAACTACCTGAATGAAGTCAGTAGGGAAATGAGTGTTGGATTCTTCTTCCAAGTAAGTAGAGATGGGATGAGAGAAAATGGCCTCAAGTTGTGCCAGAGTAGATTTAAACTAGATATTAGGAAATGCGAATTCACAGAAAGAGTTGTCAAGCATTGAAACAGGTTGCCAGGGAAGTGATTGAGTCACCATCCCTTGTAGGTACTGAACAGTTGTGTATATGTGGCACTTTTACATGGTTTAGTGTTGGTGTTGGCAGTGTTAGGTTATGGACTGGACTCTATGATCTTAAAGGTCTTTTCCAACCTAAATAATTCTGTGATTCTCGGAGACAGCCAAAACCCAGCTGGACATGGCCCTGCTCAGCTTGCTCTAGGTGACCCTGCTCTAAGCAGAAACTTGGACTAGATGATCTCCACAAGTGCTTCCCAGCCTGAATAATCCCACAAATCTATGTAAATGGTTGGGAAGAGCCAGAAATTTGGTTGAAGGAGGCCAAGGGCCTCCAAGGGCCAGGATTAGCTCCACGAAGAAAAACACAGAGGACTGCAAAAAGAAACTATGAAAACAGTGAAGCAAGAAAAATAGCAGGTTGAAAGAGAAGGTGGGAGCAGAGGATCAAGACTAAGGAAGAGGCAAAAAAAGAAAAACCAAATGTATGTCCACAATACTATGCTTTCCTCCAGAAGCTGGGAGGTGAAAAAACCCACAAGAGTCATTCAGCAATGAAGTCAAGTATTTTAAGTTTCTAGTCTGATATGCACAGTAAATTGCATAAGAGAGGGATTCAGTTTTTTCTCCCCATGCCCCCAAGAAACCAAGTAACCTTTAATGTCCCTTTTCCAAATATTTAAACTTGATCCTGCAGACTTCACAGATATTTATAACTATGTATGTTATGAAGAATGTTTCATTTGTAATACAAAAATACAAGCACATTTGTCAGCTTAAAAGTCAAGATCTTCACTACATCCAAAAAAGAGTCTAATAGCTTTTTACAGTTTTACAATATATAGGCTGTAGACATGGAAACTTTGCTCCCTCTTGAAGCTATGATCCCAAATTCAAACACTCACAATTAGGTTTACAGCATTAGCATTCCTCCTAGTACATTAGGTTTCTATTGCAACAGAGATGCTCAGTTGCACACGCTCTGATAGGGACTTGCTGCAGTCACTGAAAGGGAAAGCACAGCCCTAATTGTGTTTGTGTAAGCAAATAAGAGACCATGGAAGAAAAATAAACTACAAAAAAGAACAGATATCTGCACACTTACCCTGTGATATCCACAATCTGTATCAAAACCAGCCTCAGGTGCAGCAGTCAGTAAACAGGACAGCAAACCCTTGCATTTAGCAGGAGGTTTCTGGGAAGCCAGATTACCTAGAAAGAGTTGAAAAGAGTTATTTTAATACATGAAAATGAAGTCACCTGTGCTTAATAAGAACAGGCCTCAGCTGAGCCACAGCACAAGTGAAAAATAGCTGCACAATGGGAGATGTTACATGCCACCATGATAGGCATGAAGAATTTAATCCCCTGAAGGTGACAGAAATTTGTTACGAAGCACAGAGTGAGATGCTGGTAGATACTTAGGGTTTAGCAAAGAACATCTAATACCCAAGATAACATGGCGTTAACCCTTTAATCAAGGATGCAGACAAGACCAGAAAGAGCACGGTATTTTCCTTAATTAGGTACTATCAAAGAGGGGATGAGTTCAAGCACTTGCAAAACAAGACAATCCAAGACTATTTAAAAGTTTAAAGGCATTCTAGAGTCTTTGGTAACATAGGATTTGGCTGTGAAATAAAAATAATCCCTAGAGATAATTTAAAGAAATATCTCTCATTTTAACACCCAGAGTAAAACGTCTATTCATTAAAGCAAAACAGTTTTATTCCTATGTTCTCCATCTCAGATGTAATATATTTGAAAGCAATCTTTATGACAGGAAGTGGCATGTAATCCTGCAAGAATGAACTGCTGTCATTATCTGCAAATCAATACAATTTTTTTTTAAATGGATATAACAGTACCTATTGATTTCACGGTTTAGCACTGTAGTTTCGGTTTCTACAAAGAAAATTCTTACAATGATAAGAAAGCTGCACGTAAGTAATTGAGTTGATACAAACTAATTTGAAGTTTACAGTGCAATTCCCTTGAACAATGCAATCAGGGCTCCCCTTCCATCACCTCAGCTTAAGCTTTTCTCATTTTATAGAAACTTTGTTTTGCATAATTATAATAATTCTGAGGTGGTAGAGTAACACTTCACTAGTCCTACCTGCAAGGTGCAGAAAGTTTAGCACGCAAACATGTCCTTGAGAGGTACCTCCCTATCCTGATAGCATATTATTACAGAATATTTGTATGACTTTTGCTGTGCTTAAATAAGCCTGATCAAATGATTTCTCTTGTGAAAGCCTAAAAATGGCTGTGCTGAAGAGCTTACAGTCCAAATACGTGTGGTGAAGGTGAGGATAGTAAAGGAACAGGGAACAGAAGCACATGGAAGAATTAAGCAATTTATCCAAAGTCACTTGGTGGACCAGTCAAGCAATGAGTTCCATTACACCATGCTCTATTCCTTTTAAAGGAGTTTTATCAAACTTGTAAATTTTTACTATATTTCTGCAAATGAAGATTATAGAAACTTTGGCTTGATAAGCTGATCAAACGGCTCATCCTGTAATGAATGATCTGTAATGAGAGCTGGCTGCAAGGCAAATGTACCATCACACAGAGGAAGGAAAAAAAAATATCAGACCACTAGAAAAAAAGAGTTTAAAGGGATGGGATTAGGGCCAGCTGACATCCCAAAATTAATCTCATAAAGCAAATAGACAAAACATTTACTATTTTTATCCCTCATTTAATGCAGAAAAACTAGAGCCCTGCCTCACAACTAGCTGGCTGCAGGTTACTTTCTTGAAAATGTAAAGCAAGAGAAGGCAAGGAAGAAGCAGCTGAAAGGTCTGGGAAAGGCATAGATATGTAAACATCTCATCCTCATTATCCCCTATCATTCCTGTCCTCTGTCACACAGAGCTCCATTCTCCTCCTCAGCCTGCTTTGTTTATAGGGTTAAACTCATTTTAGAGTTAAAGCTTTTCAAATAGCTGATCTGCTTATTTATCTATTTAACGCTTCTCAAACATGTTGTTGAGATAGTTCAATAGATAATTTCTGACTTTCACAACACGACTGAAGAATTTAGCATGGAGCATCTGAAAAAGCTCAAACAGAAATAGAATCTCCTTTTTGTTTTGCTTATTGTTTGTCAGAAAGAGCACTATTTTCATGAAGCAGTTTATGGAAAAGACAGAAGAAACTCAAGGGAGTCATTTCTCCTTTGCATAGCGACTACTCATATCATAGTTACCCCATCATCTCCAAGCACAACACTAAGCCAGAGCTGCACTGGAACATCTCCTTGGGGAAACCCACTTTTCAAAGCCATCTCAGGATTCTTGTTTCAGGACCATGCAGAACAGAAAAAGAGCCTTTGATAGCAATAAAAAAATAAAATGGGTTTCTGATAGGGAAGAAGCCAGAGAGGCCAACAACAGTTTTACATGCAGGAAATCTTTTTCTTTCCCACCTCAATAACGAAAGATGTGAAGAATATTTACAAAGTGTATTGTAGACTCTAGACAGCAGTACCATAGGGAAACGCAAAACAGACCTCACAGCTGGATACAGGACATCTGAAGAAAGAAGGATCAGAAGGAAAGAAGCAAGAAAAGAAACAAACCGTCACCATGAAAATGGTACACAAAGATAGGTTTAAGTTCAAAATCTGTTTGCTTGCTCCTGGACACACAGTTCCAAAGAAGAGTCAAAATTATTACTTGGGGCAACACAAAACCAGGATTAATGGTCTTTATTGTTGAACCTACTGCAATTTACATTATTAGGAGCATCTGGGTGGGATTTACTTCCCCCCTTTAGAAAGCCTTAGCTGTTTATAGGAAAGGATTTTAATCTTGCCAAAACTTTACGGCAGTTCCCATTGAGGGGGACTGAGGAGAGTAACACCAGTTATGAACTTCTAAACCACTAGAATAAAATACTGAAACTGGAAGAGGCAGAAGTACAGCAAGGAGCTTTACACCAAAACCAAGCATTGCCACCTCATTAAAGTGTAGTATCTGTAAAGGTAAAGCCTCAATTCCCTCTTTCAATACTTATGAAGTTGAAGGTTCCTTTATAGAAGCCTACAGCAGCAGCCCCATCTCCCTTTGGGAGCTAACAGCCACAATACAGACAGGTCATATATCCTATATTGTACTCAAGCTTCTAAATTAAATTATTTGAAGCAATCTGATGAAATCCAAGCACCTGCTTTAGATACTGCATAACTGTAGTAGCAAGCTTCAGCAAGTAGGCAGCTCTTTCTCCAGGGTACAACTAGCAGAAGGCCAGAAAAAACATGGTATAAGAAGTTGGTGTCAGCTCACCTACCTCACCAACATGGGCATATTCACCAAGGGATGGAATAATCAGAGTTGCCTTTGGCTCAAAAGGTCTGTCGAGAAGCAGATCTGGATCTTTTAGAGAAACCAGCTATAGCAATTGGATTCCCCCCAAACCTGAGCAGTTCTTGGGCAGACACATTGGAGTTACCCTGCACTAGCAAACAATGAGATATGGTGACAGCACAAGCAGCTAACAGAAAGCTCAACATGATTCAGTTTTAAGTAGGAAACTAGAAAAGCAAGGAAGAATGAGGGAGAGAATGATTTAATACGATGTCAAGTCAAAATTATACTTTCCTTATGCAGCAAGACACTGTTACATAGTTTCTCTGTCACGGACAAAGTGCCCAAGGACAATACAGCAGATCAATTCAGCCACCTTGAGCTGCACAGGGTGCGAAAAGCACAGATTTAAACAGCATCCTCCTGCTCTAAAGTAAGGCAGGGCGCAGGGAGCAATGTCCAGCAACCTAGCTGCAAAGAAAAGAAGCCTGGAAAACCAGCACTCGCTTGGGTCAACTGGGATCAGCCACCAGGACATCTGCCTAACTTTGTGCAGCATCTGAGGAACTAGGAAAACCAGAAGGAAAGCAGGGCAGGACTACTAAAGGATCTGCCTACTGCTACAGAAACACACCTTCCAGAAGCAGGATGAACAGCTTCCAAAGCATGGGGAAAAGCAGAATGGAAGATGACATCTCTAGCACAAAGACAAGGATTTAAGCAATGACTAGTTAAATCAAGGGATCAAGAATAATTTTCTCCTTCCAGAAGCAATGGTGCTTCTTTGAGAAGGGAGAAAGAGAGTAATAAAAACAGACTAAAGCTGTCACATTGATCTCTGGGCACGGAAATACTTGTGTTCGTTCTTCTGCATTGTGGAAACTCCTAGAAAGCAGGGAGCAGCCCAGGAGTCCCCCATGGACTGTCTCAGAGCTCCCTCAAAGCAGAGTTCACCCAACAGACTGCTGCAGAGGCACACAACACAGAGCTCAGCAACGAGGCAATGCACCACGCAGCACCTGCCCTCATCTTACTCAGTTGGAAAATTATTTGGAAAGGAAGCCAAGGACATGGAGACAGCTATTGTAGGTTAATTAATCAGAAAAAGTTCAATGCAGGAGTATTCCACAAAAGCCTGCCCATGCAGACAAGCTATAAATCAACTGTGAAGTAGAAAGTGCGTTAAAAATGCCCTTTACAAGCTGCTCTGCATGCAAACATAACCTCCCCCATATCACCTACTGCAGCTTGGGGCAGGGGATAAAGAAAGGGAAAGAAGCACTCAGAAGCATGGTTGCTGCTCTCTCTCTTTGCAAATAAAGAAAGTAAAAGAAAGCAAATTGGAAGAAAAAGAAAAAAAAAACAAATCAAGACTCCAGTATAAGGCATAACACCTATTAGGCAGACTAAGTAGTTGTTTAATAAGCAAATTAAGGAAGGGTGCTAAAAGCCAGCATATCTGGCAAATAAAAAATTGGTCACCCTGCACACAGCCAAGTTTGCACAACTGAGAAGCCCTCCAGACACAAGAGTTAACTACAGACCAAGGAACCCAAAGCTCTCAGTGATGTGCAGGTTAGGGACTAGAAGGAACGGCTGAGGGAACTGGGGTTGTTTAGTTTGGAGAAGAGGAGACTGAGGGGAGACTTCATCGCTGTCTATGGCTGCCTGGAAGGGGGTTGTGAGAGAGTGAGTGCTGATCTCTTCTCCCAAGTGACAGGTGATAGGGCAAGGGGAAATGGCCATAAGTTTGCGTCAGGGGAAGTTCAGACTGGGTATTAGGAAGAATTTCTTTACTGAAAGGGTGGTCAGGCACTGAAACAGCTGCCCAGGGAGGTGGCTGAGTCACCATCCCTGGAGATGTTTAAAAACAGGATAAGTGAGTTTTTATGGGACATGGTTTAGCGTATAATGGGTGCAGTTGGACTCGATGGTCTTTTCCAACCGGAAGATTCTATGTCTATGACTACTGCTGTGCCATCCCAGGATCTTCAGTGTATTTTAGATTGGGGCTATTCCACCTCTACAAGAAAAAATCTCTATCATGCCTGGTATTGATCCAACATTGCCAGAAAACAAGCAAGTGGCCTAAGAACAGAGCAATTATGAATCCTGTGAGAAGTTACACAACCTTTGAAGCTGGGCAAAGCTACACCCAAGTGTTGCAGGCTGGGATAGAAAAAAAACAAAACACAGGGCTGGAACTGAAGGAGGCATCCATTTTCACAGCTGCACTTGACTTTATGGGAAAGAGTGACTGCTCTGCATGGTGACGCCCTCAGAATGCTATGATGTATGTTGACCCTAATCTATTATTTATTACAGAATTTACAGAGCTCTTTTCCAACAACAAGCCAATTACTAATTTGCAGGCTAAACCACTCCAAGGTCTGCAGACCCTAGATCATTTGCAAGCCAGAAGGATTCTGACATGTTGGAAAAAAACACAGTAACGCTGCCAGTCCTTGTCAGGGTCCAAAATAATTTAACCAACAATCACTGAGAATGAGGAGTCACCCAAGAAAGACGACCAGAGAGAAGGATGCCTGTACATGCCTGAATTGCAAGTTATTTATATAAATCTTTTAACACCACAAATGAGAGCATCACTGCATGTACTGTCTAACAACTCCAAGTTTGAAATTATAATTGTTGTATTCCTAGGACTACTTGGCACATTTTACTCAATGTTTCTCGCAATCACACTCATCTTTCCAAAAAGGAAGCTGGGAATTATTAACATCTCTTCATCAAAGATTTAGACAGACTGACACTAACCCTGAGGTTACTCTTTGTCATACTTTTGCAAAAGACCCTCAAACTCAAACACTGGCCTGTGCTTCAAAGAGTTAAACTGGGGAAAGAGAAGGAGAGAATAATTTTAGCTCGATACCCCTCTGTTCCATTACATCAACAAACAAACTCCTCTCCTATGACATTACGTAGCTTTTGAGAAAAAACACTTGCGGTTTAGAACTGACTGCTCCGTTTGTATTCCTGCATGGATAATCACTTCTTTAGAAGGAAGTATACATCAATAATATTCATGGGGAGCTTTATAAGAGCTTGGCAAACATTTCTGACAAAACAAAAAACTCAAAACAGAAGGATTACTCACAAAATGCTACATCAACAACTCTTTTTGACAGGCATCTGGATTATGCTGCTCTTTAAAAGGGAAAAACAAAGATGTCACTTCGAAGTTTAAAAGGAAACAGTGAAATATGCCTTTAAAAATATCAGATCATAAACAAAACTATTTTTGCAAACTCAAATGCAATGAGCAATTATGATAGTTTGCCAAGATAACTTACAGGCACTCTCTTTTTTTCAAAAATTACTTTTAAAACAGCGCAAGATGTACAGAGATCAGAGGCCAGTAATGAGTTTATAGACCTAGAAGATCAGACATCCCACATTAATAGTCTATCAGATCTCATCTTTCTCTTCAAATGACCTTTAGCTGATGCACTAAATTAAGGTAAAGCATACACACTTGCCCAACTGAACAAAACTCCAGAAGAAAATGTAGACAGACACATTAGGGACCCATCCTCAAAGAAGGTACTTCAATATACTTCCCCTAAACCACGTTAAGCATAGAATTGCATTATCCAGACAACATTAATTTACGGTACTCTGTAGCAAGGCTCACAACCAGATGACTGATGATGCAAACAAGAATTTCTTACTCCTACGTTTATTTAATTTTTATTTCCCAGGAAAAGCTCAAGGAAATCTACTGAGATGTGTAGAGCTCAACAGAGACATGCAAAATACTCACACACAAAAAAAGACCGCTGAAAAGACTGCTCATTCAAACACACAGAGTTGTAATGGATCTGCAACGCACAGTTCAAAATTGTTCACCTGAATAGTGAGTTTTCTTTCAAGACAAATATATACAGTCTAGTAAAAGGGGCAGATTTCCTTAAAGTGGAGTCAGCTTCTTCACAATTCATTGAAGTCCACTTGCTTTGCTGGGGATTCAGTGAAGGTAATAGGCAACCTGTGTTGAAAGGTCTTTTATTTTTTATTGAAGCAAAGACTAGCAATGGTACCTTCTGCTGAAATGGTTTGAAGGCATTAGGATTAAAAGGCTGAAAAGTTTTAGGATAGCTTGACTAACATATCTTCCCAAGTCCATTGCTTCAATGAAGCAGCTGGAGAGACTGGCGTTCAAAGCACTGAAGCATTTGAGGCTGAAAAGACCTCAACTTCTTTGACTTCATGAACCGTCTCTCTGCAGTTTAAGGTCTTTTCCAGATTTTTGTCAAAAAAGTCAATAGAAAAAGCAGAAATGGAAAAAATCTGTTGGTTTGCCATTTGCAGATGGTTTTTAATAGAAAGTCCTGCTCTTCTAGTAAAACTCACACAGACTATCACGGAGTAGGTAACATAACCAACTGCAAGTGATGTGAAGACAGCCACATCATACCTTTTCTAGTGTGGGAGGAATGCTATTAGGCAGCTGCAGAGCAGCAGGACAGGAACGGGCTGCTGCAAAAGAGCCAGAGCAATGGCAAAGCAAGCACCTGACTTAAGAGTTTTGTGTGTCCCTCCTTTGTCTTATGTGAAGCCTTGCACAATGTAAAGACAGAGTGGAGAATAGGAACTAAATTTGGTTCATGATGTACCAGACACAGCAGGGATGAGGGGAAAAATCTAAAAGCTCATTCTGTTAGGTCTGATGCTGCAAAATGGGAAGGAAGAGCACAGTACCATTAGCTTGGAAAGAACAGTCTGTGCCTGAAAGGGCAAAACCAACCATTTCTCTTATGATCTGAACTAACACTGTCAAACCCGAAGAGACAGTAACATCTTTAAGCAATACAGAATCATAGAATGGTTTGGATTGGAAGGGACCTTAAAAATAATCTAGTTCCAACCCCCAGGGCCAGGGACACTTTCCACTAGATGAGGTTGTTCAAACTTCATTCAACCTGGCCTTGAACACCTCCAGTGATGGGGCATCACGACTTCTCTGGGCAACCTGTGACAGTGCCTCACCAACCCGATAGTAAAAAATTTCTTCCTAACATCTAATCTAAATCTCCCCTCTTTCAGCTTAAAACCATTACCCCTCATCTTATCAATGCACTGATTTAGGTACAATTTATTCACATATTTACATACAAAATAGTCTAAAAGGTAAAAATACAGCCAAGGTAAAAACACTGCTACAGTGTGGTATGGCCATTAACATACGGCATCCCAAAAGGTTTTCAAAGCTGTAGGTGTATATTTAGAGGAGTTACCCTTTGGGTATAGAGGGATCGACAGAAGTCACCTCTGACTCCCCAAGCAGTCTCTGTTTACTCTTGGACACCTTTTGGACTCACAAACTGACCACAGCAGGCAAAATCCTATTCTTTTCACAGGGAACAACACACTATTTACTGACTAGATAATCCTAGCAGTTCCTTTTCGATCTTAGTCTGATTCTCTTGCATATTCTAAGGCACAGGACTTGATTTCTTGCCTTGTTCATGAAGAAAAAAAAAAATCATGTCATGATTACCTAATTTCTAGTGATGCCTTGAAGGTACTGATGAAAGGTTTTTGTGATTAATTATTCCTGCTGTCAAAATCTATTTGTTTTTTCTATTATGAATTTTCTTGGCTTTCATTTCTAGACAACGCATCTTGCTATATTTTCATTCAACAGAATGAAGACTCTTCCTTTCTTAAAATTTCCCACATAGAAAAGCTAATTAATGCTTTCCCTCTCTTGGATTAGGGTAATGAATGATTGCAAGCAATTCCAGTGGCTTAGAGGCATGACTTTCCATCCTTTAGCCACCATCATCACTCTTCTACATCTCTCCCTATCCCATCAACCTCCTTGAGGTACAGACAGACCCGAAAACAATATTCTGGGAGTGTCTTCAGTATGGCCAGATCCAGATTTAGCACAGCTTCCCTGAAGATTTAGCACAGTCTCACTGACTTCAGAGGGAACCTAGGACAGCTAGTTTAGAATAGGATACCAAACTGTAAATAGATGGAGGTTAGACAAGCTCAAATCCCATCCCTCACACATGCCAAATCAAATTATTTTGTTCCTAGTGTCTTAATCACAATGGTGTGGCCTTGTAGAACCCATAAATAAATACCAAGCTTGCAATCACATAGAAACCACTTAACAGACATCAGATTAGCTTGACAGGATCTGTCTTCTATAAGTTCGTGTTGATTTGCATTGATTTTGTCTTACTCAATCCTTTATCAGCTGCCCCATTTATTATACCCCAAATCAATATCAGAACGACAAGACTCAGAACTTCACACTTCTGAGGCACAGATCTTTGTGACTTTTCCAAAGCAATGAACCAGGCTCCCAAAGCTGACAGCCAGCAGCACACTCGCATAACGGAGCTCTTCATCTCCACTCTCCACCTCCCAATTACAACACTAAAAAAAGATCTGTAGCTTAATTTGTCATCCCGAAAGAAACAGTAGAATAAACATATCAGTTGCAAAAGATCCCCTTTAGAGGAAAGAGAAAAAAGCATAAGAAGACAGAAGAGGAAGTGTGGGAGGTGAGCGGGTTACAGTCAATCAAATTTTTGATTCTATGAGAATAATCAGAAAAAGAAGCAATTCCTTCACAGCATGAATTTGTTCTGATGTAAATTGTTGATTTTAGCACATATGACCATCACGTATTTCATTCAATTGTGTGAGGAGATCATGCTGTTAAAATTGAGCTGCTAGAATTAATTTAAGAATTAAGTTATAAAAAAAATAGGGTTTAGGCTCTTTACATATGGTGCTGAGAAACTTTCATCAGTGGGTAGCCTGAGAGCTAACCTTCCCCAAGAAGAGTCAGCACTGCTTGCAGTCATCCAGATTCCTATACACGAAATAAGGGGTGAGAATGCATTTTCCTGGAGAATTAATATATTCCTGGCAAACATATATTTTCTGTTGCAGGTTTGGCTGTGGCATATCAGTGCTACCTCCAGCATCTCCCAACTAGAAAGCTTTCTTTCCATCGCAAGCTTGGTGGACAGCCTCCATACACCTATGCTGAATTAGGCATTACAGCACATTATTACACATCATTAAGTTGCTACCATCTTTGTGATGCTTTGATAATACCTGGAGACATATGAATGCTCCAGGTGAAGAACTGCAGTGCTTCCCTTGACACACTTGTTTATAGCTCCGACTAAAGCACGTGCAAGTTCAGCAGTTACACAGATATAGCACAGAGCTTGCCTGTGTCCTACCAAGCCACCACCAGCACAGTCAGGAAGGTATTAATTTTTAAAAAGTCAGATAGCACCCATGGAGAAGACTACTGTTATTTGTCTTACAGCCCCAGGCAGTGTCCTGCAGCCTGTCATCAATGGCTTTGAATAAGACTATCATACACCCATTTCTCGACATAAAGAATATGCTGATGATAGAGTATATACGAAGATCATGCTCCTGCACAAAGGATGCTGTTTACTTCCTCAGTTTTCTCCTCGTGGTTTAACAGTGGTGTCAGGATTAGTACAATTTCATCCCTGCTTCTCCACAGCTCCAGCTCTCTGGCGATGTACTTTTCAGGTGCAAGCTCTCCATCTCACCTAACACTTCCATTCAAATTCTCCCTGCTCAGTGCCCTGGATTTGTTATGTAAGTAATTTAGAGAACTCTCAAAACATGAAGGCAGTCAGTGTGTTACGTCCAGACAACTGTCTGGCACTAGACCACTTCCACAAACTCTACAACCCAAACACCACAGTACAGGAAAATATTGTTGAGAAAAAGGTCTATCAAAATCATTTTGCTGTGCTGCATGGCTTCTGCAGCAACTCAGATTCCAAGATGTGCAAGGCCTTTGCAAAGTAAAGAAATTTCGTAACAGTTCAAGGCAAATCAACTGAAGATATCCATACTCCAAAGAACTTCAAATGTGTTGGTTTCTCACGAGCCATCAAATGCGAAAATAAAGTCACCAGCATAAAAGAAAATGCTTTCTTCCTTCCTTTGCATCAAGCCTTGCTGTGTGTGTCATCACATTAGTTACTAACTTTTGACTACACTACTGCAATTCTCATGGAAATGTGGGCATTATCTAACACTGAAAGATAATTTTTTTCATGTTACTGCATGCATGGAGGATATCGTTTGGCACTGGGCCCTCACTGAGGTGCTGGTAGTGTGAGCATCCCTCATGTTCAGAAAAAACTCCACAGTATTTTTCCCACTTCTAGAACTGTGGCTGAAAAAAAAAAGGCATTTTAATCAAAACATCTGGGATGGCGCAGGATCTTAATCTATAGTTTAGTCTATACAGAACTCTGTCCAGCACTAAACACGCAAGTCTCTTGTTTCTGTGGACTCCTTCTCCCAAACTGCAACAGACAGCCGCAGAATTAATCTCTGTGATTGCAGGGGCAACTTCTCACTACGAGAACAGCGTGGCCATGGGTTATAAATCTAAGTCCTGATCAAGTGCACATTCAGTACAAATCATTTCCTAAAAAGTTATCCTCCTATAGGCTATATAAATACATAATACATCTACATTAACCTGTGTGACACGGAAGCAGCCTTTTCAGCAATCTGGCCTACTTTATCTCCAGAGTAGACTCTTATACCTCATTTGTGTGAGCAAGCAGACGTTTTAAATAATGATGAGAGACTCCAATTTTCACATTTTCATGGATGCAGTGTCAAATTTATTTGTAATAGGATCATCTATTATCTGTCAGTACTGAGCAAACTAGGTGAGAAAATAATGGTTAGTATTATCTGATAAAAATTAGCACAAGGTAAGTAGAGTCATTGAAAATCAAAATGTTACTTGTCGATCGCTTAATTCAGCCTTCCTTAACTTATTTCTAATATGAGATCAGAAGTTGTTGGGGTTATTTTGTTTAAAAAAAAAACAATTCCCTCCACTCATTCAATTTATAACATGGAATATTTAATCTGCTGAAGTACTCCTGTTTGGTAAATCTGTTTATAGCAAGACTTAAACCAATGCCAGAAAGAGAGAAGAAATGGTGTTACCAGCTCATGTGAGAGGTACTGAAGCTGGGATTTTCACTCACTTGATCCTGACTTTAGGGCTTCTATGTGGACAGATATCCTACCCTTTATCTGGACACCTCATAAGTTACAGGAAGAGCTGGAAGGCTGGCACACCTAATTTTCTCACCTCCCCCTATAAACTGAGGTGAACAAAACCCAGTTAGACTTATTGCTGTAAGGTTTTCCTACCTTTTAAAGCAAAGGAGCTCTCCTACTTGGAGAAAAAAAGTCAGCATATATTTGCATGTTTATCTGGGGATAAGCTGTACAACCAGATTATGGATCACTACAGTGCTCAATATAGCAGCAGCCTCTTCTGAAACTAGAAGGAAGAAATACCTGGTGATAAGGATGTCACCTCTCCATAACTCATTTGGTGTCTTTTCCCTTCTTCACTTTTCCAAACCATATTCAGGTGCAAGTTTCAGATTAATTCCGTGATCACATTCCAAAACCACATTACTATTAACCACTGCCACTTCTTGCCAAGGATGTTTTGATACCGCAGCACCAGGCTTTGGCCAGTGCTGCTTTCAGTGCCAGCCATTGCTGAAAGAACCACTGGGAAAGACGCTGCGTGCCAACACGGACCGAGAAACGGAGATTGGCTTCAGCAGATCCCCCCAGGGGTTGTGTTGGCCCGTGGAAAGAGGATGAGCAATCACTGAGGGGGAGGACAGGTCTTCTGTTGAAGTTACACATTTGGACAGCGGGAACAGTAACTGAATACACCTACACAGTCTTTTCTTTGGTTTGATCACAACATATTCAAGGATGGGGGAAAAAAAAGTAATCAAAAAGAACTAGATAGCAAATGGAAACACTGTGCTTTGAAGACTATATGAAATTTTAATGGAATTTTGTTTGTTAAGCCTATTAAAATGATTCTTTGATTTATGGAAACAAATATTTTTAGTTGCCATTAATTAAATAGTTTTAAATGTTCACTAAATGGCAATACTCTTCCAAGACAGTAAAATGTTTTTGTTTTGTTTCTTATTTTCCTTAAAAACACACACTGAAATTCATACTAAGTTGCATTAAAATAAATATTTCTCAGTTATAATGGACTAAAATGTAATCATTTCAAATTTAATTTAAAAAATTAATTATTGAAACTTACGTTTAATATAAGGCTTTAAACAGACTACGGTTTAAAGAAAATGTTAAATTATATCAGTGAACTCTCTTCAAGATATGTATAAAAGGATAACACCCTGAAATTATACAAAAAATATCCATGGAAGATCTCCTTGGCCTCCGAAAAAAAATCAAGCATGTTTGTGTATTTAAACACTGTAAATCCCAAGTATGTAGCTAAATTACTAATTTTATAACTTTTATAACTTATAAATGCTATTATTTTTATCTTTTCCTTCTGTAACCCTTCCCAATAAGTCAGATATGGCAGCCTTGGCTGTCCAAAATTAGTTTTTCTTTGTTTTAACATAGCCAGCAGTTATTCAGAAAATACTTTCTTTACTGGGAGCAACCCACTGAAAAAGACCAGGAAGAGTTTACTTCTCAGTCACAGGCTGGAAAAAAAGAGAACCAGGTGGAAGAGAAAGAAATTACAGTACAATATTAGAGACTTACAGGCACGGGGCCATAGAACAACCAGTTTTGGTCCCTAGAACTACATGCAAGCTCTTGGAAAATCTCATTCCCTCAATGCAGGAAAACATAAGCTTGTGTATATGTAATTCTCTTCAAAATCAATAAAACTTAAACTGTAAAGCACGGATACACACAGGTTATGGGGCAGATTGTGACCAAAGGAGGACATTAGCATCTAACACACGGTTTTGGCAAGCTTTATGAGGTTACATCCATAGTATTAATGATTTACAGGCTATTTCTGTATGGGTTTTTGTCTACTCGGCCTGACATTTTTCAAGACTGTCATGTTTGCATACGCACCAGAGCTGTGCTAGTCAGAGTAGTGAGGTTGCAATCTGGCTTTGCAACCCAGAAACTAAATGAAGCAGCACCCAAACACTGCTAAGGAGCCACCTCACTTTGTCCTGTGTAAAACATCAAAAGAGGCAGCGTAAGATACCTACAGCTAGGACACACGTGAGAAACCAAGGAGCAGTACAGTTCTCCCCCCTCCTAGGTGCATCCCAGAAGCAAGGATCAGATGCTGGGCTGCAGTCCGGTGCCATTACCATGAGGTCCTGTGAGTAATAACCACCAGTTCTGCCTCATTATGCATTCCTCCCATCTCTGTTCAAAACAAAGAGCTTTACTGACTACGGCTGTTCAAAAAAATATCTAAAGTATGGCTTGCCATAAATTAATTAATCCATTAAAAAAATAATAAAGTTACAATATTTATTACTTAACAAAGACTATAAAACATTAAAACCTAATAGAGTGTAGAGATAAGACTATATTATTATGATTAGCAAAGAGTGATATAAATTTAAGGTATTTAGTTGCATGTCATAATATTTAAATTATTACTAACAGAAGAATATTATGGAAATAAGTTATATGAAATACAGGACAAATATAAATCAATTACTTAAATTAGCATTCCTCATTTTAAACCCTAAATAATTAAAATCCTAAAGACTGTAGACATTTTGATATAGAGCATTTCACCCTGATATACACTTGGAGTAAAAATGGAAACGTAGTAAATTATCTCTAAAATAACTGGGTACATCAGGACACAATGAGAATGGAGCTATTCAAGGGATGAGAAATATTTCAAGAAACCATAAAGGCCAAGAATATGTTGGACAGGATGTCAATGAAAAAAGCCTCATGCTAAGAAGTACAGGAGCACCTTAAACAGTGGAGCAAGAGCAAAGGGAGCTTCTGGTGAGCTGGCACTAGAACGCCAAAAGTAGACTCCATCAAATTCTTGGGGTTAATCACACCCTTAATGACCCGCCCACGAGGAACAAAACGTGCTTTTGCTCAGGTCACATCACGACTGACAGGTGAAAGAAGGGATGCAGCTTTATTTTGAAGGTTTACATGAACGCTTAATGGGCTGGAAAAAACCACATTCACGGAGCTTTGCATTATTCAGTAATTTCTCTAATTATAAAGTGAGTTCAAGCACCGTTATTGTTGCAGACAGTCCTTTCCTATTACAGCTCATTGTTTGAGAAGCTGTGTGTGAGGACCAAGAACCTCCGCATGCAAAAGCGAGCATCTCTTAAGTGTCACTTCTACCCAACAATCGTTCCTCTAGCAGGTAATATGCACATTAACTATGCTGACCTCTCCTTAATTTATAGTACCTCTACGCCATAAACCAATTATCAGCATTTGACATGAACAGCACTTGCTAGTTTGAAAAGCAATTAAAATTTAGGAACTGTCTTGCAACAAAAAAGCATTCACAGAAGTAGCACTAAAGAAAGTTGTGGTATGCAAGCCATCAGTTTAATTCTGCCTCTATCAATCACGTTAGGTCTCGCTGAATGGCAACACAGAGGCAAGCAAACAGCAATGTTTACGAGGTGCAGCTGGTAGTACTTATGTTAACAGCAAAAGCAGCAACAGTTGAATTAACATGCTTCATTCTTTCATTGCTCATTATGGTTTGACAGACATACCCACAGTCCACATAAATGACTTAGAGCAAGAGAGCTGTCTAGCAACCTGCCATGAAACAAGACCACCTAATGGGAGCAGCCACTGTAATTAAAACTATAGAAACCAAAATTTATACCAGTTTAAGAATGCAGCGGTGGGTATTATGACCTACTTCAAGTTTATTAAAGGAATCATGAAAGCTGGTGCCATTACTCAAGTGAAAAGTAAGAGCCAACTGTTTGTGATATTTGTCCGATAAAAGGGTTCTCCTGATCTAGGAATCATTCGTGTTGTTTCAGGTCTGGAGATGCAGGGGCAGAAGAAAGAAAAATATATTACTTAAGTATTAACTAATCAGCTTTCCCAGGAGAACATTCTTCCTAAGTCTTATTCGTTCAAGTCCACAAGATTTTCTTTGATGGGGAATTGCAGCAACTGGTTCTGCTTAAAAATTTACAGCCACGTTTAATCTCTTGGATCAAGAAAAGTTAATTTCATTAGTTCAAGGCTGTATTTCATGGAACGTGTCAGAGATGAATACGGTACTAATAAGGGGGTGAAAACCCACCAGTATTTTATAAAAGCATTTCCAAAGCCCTAGAATTAGACTTGACAAAGTAACAGAGCCTGTTCAGACTGGAACTCAGGTGCACTAAGGAGGAATCATAACATCAGATACATGTTAAATAAATAAAACCATATGGACCTTCAAAACACCACCTTTAAACCCCCATGCGAATGAATCTTAATGCTCTTAGTTATTAAACACAGGACAGATCATGAAAGATGTTTCAGTGTTTGCACAAGGTGGGAACCACCAAGGAATATGTCATGGGGCAGCGTGATGATGCTGCTGCTGTCTTCTGGGCATGTGGCAATGCGGGCCTCAGAATTTGGGAGGCTGAGCAAACAGGAATCCAGCATAAGCGTGAGAAATGCTGCAGAGAGGAATCAATCTTAAAATCCAACTCTCTGTGGGGGCAGAAAACCCCTCACTTCAGCTTTCCAGGCCTGATCTCCCTACGAGAGTTTGCTTTTGGTTTCATCTCCCTTGCTCTCTGCTAAGAGCAATAAAAACATGGAGCTCTTCTTACCTCTTCCCCTTAAGCAGTTCAAAAGCATCGCTCTGCTTCCCTTCAATGGGTCAGCGGTTCAAGTATTTGCCTTAAATACAGATATCTGTATATCTCCCTTCCAAAGAAGTATTTCTGTCCATCCTGTTTCCAAAGACATGCCCACCATTTGGGCATGGTTCAAGGAAAGCCATCAGCCAAAACCCTGCCCAGGAGCACACAAAGATCACCCAAATGCACAATTACATTGAGTTTGTGCCCTGGCCCTATTCAGTTTACCAATATAGATATAGCCATACAATATGAAGCTAAAATTAAAAGTCAACCTTTACAGCATTTAAACCAACCTCAGGTATGCAGAGTCTAAAGAGGGTGACAAGATCCTGGATGGCTTAACTTCTCAAAGCCAGGACTTCAGCCTGTGCGGTTTTAACTGGCAATGTAATGCAGATTGTATTGGGGGAGGAATAAAAATCCTCAAACTCTACATTTGCTGTGATCAACTGCTCTTTTTCTCATGAAATATTCTCTCTTCTTGTAAGATGTACTAGTTCGAGAAGTGAGTTAATTAGCTAAGGGCATATCTACATTTAAAGCTCTTCTGTGAGTACCCCATCACTCTTGCGTGCTGCCCCAGCAGCCTTGGAGCTTGCTGTTCCTCACCCAGATGACTTTTACAACAACCAGCTTCCTAACACAGAGGGCTAAGCAGAAACCCCCTTGGGAACTAGTCAGCACTGATCATGCTTTCGTCCTTGGTATCTCTTCTCTCCTTGGTATCTGGTTGCCCCAAGGGATCGTATGTGGCATCTCCACAGCACAGGTGCTCATGGGCCACACACCCCATCTTCCAGGGTGACAGCCTTTAACGCCCAGACAGGGCACCCAGCCAACCTCCACATGAAACAAATAACACTAGTTAACTCACCAAGAAAAACTTTTTTACCACGACATTTAGCAGGTGCTACAAAGCCTCTTGCAATATTGGCCCGAGGGCTGCAAGCAAAAATGGATCCAGAGCTCCTTGTTCCCACTCCTGTCACTGAAATCCCAACATAAAGGGCTTTGCTGCATGTGGGTATAGTTTTGCTTATCCCACAATGAAATTACAGGAATATCTATAGAGGAATGCCATTTGGGACACGCATGGCATGGGGGAATGGCTAGTTTTGCTATATAGTCGAACCATAGTTTAATACGGGTAATTCTGTTAGAAGAATGTTGCCTATCACAGAAAGATGAAGAAGCAATGGTCTCCATCTGATTTATTATTTTTGCCTTTTTTTTCTTCCGAAGAGATAGTAAAGAACAACTCAACCTGAACAACTGACATAGTAGTCTAGCATTTTTCTCAGAAAGAACAGTTACATTCTGCTTCCAAATAACATGTTTACTCAGAACGGTGTTAGAACATAGAGATGCTACTTAATGTTGGTGGGAAGACTAAGTGCAGAGTCAGATATGTAAACATTGGAGATATAAGTTTGCTGCAGATGACATGCTGAAATTTTAGGAGTCATGCCAGAACACCATTCTGGTTTCCCTATATCAGTTTTTAATATTAGAGTCCCCTCTGAAACTCTGCCTTGCTGGCATCTTAGAAGCTTATGGAAATAACGCCACAGAGAAGAATCTCATTTAAAGTTAATAGGTTCCAATTAGTAAAATTCAGACAGTCCAAATAGAGCAGTGGGGTGGGTGTCAGGGAACAAGCAGAACGCATGTGAAGTTGTTAAATCACCCCATTATTTCTAATGTCATAGAACCCAATCCAAAGTTCAGACAGAGAACATCCATTTCACTGATTGTAAGGAACCTTAGATTCAGCGTAAGCAGTCCTTTTTTGTCTGCAGAAGAGCTGCTGGGAAGGATCTCAGTAACCACTTCATGGATATTCAGATAGTTGTTTTAATAACTGAAGTACTAATCAAGCAGTTAACTAACTAAGGCTACTAAGATACTCCATCAAGCAGGCTTTATTTCCTACAAAACCCCTCACACTAAAATGGCAACTCAGCTTCCGCTTTCCATTTGTTAAGAGTGTAAATCATTACTGTTTAACAGGGGTGAAAATCTCTGCATTTAAAACTTCTCCAGGTTACTTAGTGAAATGCAAGTCCAACAAAACACATTACAGCTTCTGACAGAGCTGAAGTATTAGGTATCCAAGTACAGAACATGAATCAGCTATTCAAATTGAACCCTTATAACCTGAGACAAAGCTTATGCTGAAAGCAGCACACGCTCCTTTTTAAAACCAGGTGCAGGCTTGTGGAAACGTGTTATCTTGTAGCTAATAGCGATCACCAACTGGGATTTGATAAAAGGACAACTAAGCTTTGCCTGCCTCAGAAAGGTACTCAAAAAACAGAAGAAGGAAAGAAAAAGCACTCACGGTAACAAGCAACAAGAGATTATCTCTCACTGTGCAGTCTTCATCTGCGATTACATGCAGTACCAGTAATATGCAACACTGTCCAAGATCCCAAAGAAAGCTGGAAATGCATGCCCGCATATTAGCTCACTGTAATTCCATGTCACATAAATGACATTCAAATAATACTCGTGTTGTACTTGGAAGACATGGATAATTTATTTTTTTTTAATATATAGTTATAGGTGTAAAGTTTATTATATAGCTACAGGCATAAGAGGAAAGCCAAGAAACCTACATGTGGTAGTGGGCTGAAGATTACAGGTCAGCATGCCACACTACTTGAGAACAAGTCAAGTATAATTTTGGATTTCCTATACAGACAAATTTCACTACTGCAACAGAAAGAGATCTCCCTACCATGCACACAAAGCTGGATTTAAAAAAAATTAAAAATTAAGGAGAACAATTTTATCATTGTTGCAACTCTCAAACACACATAACTTCTGTGTAAAAGGATTGAGCATAATTAAGAATGGGAAAACATCCATCTCTAAGCAGAGGAACATTTAAAACTTAACCTCATTTTAGTCAGCGGTCTCATCCTTAGGATCTGCATGTTGACACAGCAGAAGAAAGTTCAGAACATCATGGGAACCTTGTGAGCTACACTAAGAGTTGCACCTTCCTTCAGTATAGGCTAAAACAAGACAGACAGGTCTAGAAAGCAAGGGTCACATGAAAAGCAAGTAATTTGCTGTGTTACAGCCCCAGTGACTTCCCAGTTAACCTCAGCAGTGACTTGCAGACTTGACAAACAGAGGTACCCTAATAGGGCAGTGAAGTCAATAAGCCAAACAAAGTTGCCACTGCAACCAACTGTATGCTAAAAGAATGTCTCAAAAGAAAATTATGCCTTTAGAGAAATTATCTGGACACCAAGGCAGTAAGAAGCCCATACTGGGAGCAGCTGCAGATGGCTACTATACTCTGCCAATTGTAATCATTACCTGCCAAGTAACAGTTTCAACTCCACTGCACTGTTGCGAGGGTCTCCTTCCCTGGGTTCTCCAAACCCTCTTCAGTGATTTCTGAGGCTAGGCTGACTGGGCTGACTGATGAAACTGGATACTGGAGTGCTCCTATCTCCCCTTTAACCAGCAGCACAGCTGGGGAAGGCATGGAGGAGTGGCAGTAACATATTCCATATGCAACAGCAGTTTCTAAAATGAATGCTTCTCTACTGGCTACAATTATAGCTCTCTGGGATACTAGAAATCAGCACGGTCAAGAGCTATATAAGCAACACAGAAAGCAGATGAGTCTGTTGCTAAAATCCACAGCTTATGTTGATGTTGAGGAGCGGGTTAAAAAATATAACTAAATATAAGAATTCATCATCGACATGATGAACCAAGATGAGAAAATGTTCTTCCTCCCTGCAGAAAGAGCAACATTAAATTAGGATTTCTAATGCTGAAATACTGCTGAAGGACTAAGAGCCAATTAACAGCCAATTTCTGCAAGCTGTATTTCAAAAGTGATATAGGAAAATGACAATTATAAGATACTACACTCCAATAGACCAACAGTGCTACTGAACTCACAGCTTACTACAAACAGTGACAGTGTCCTCAGCCATGATATCTGCTTACATTGGAGAGTCCCAGCAGCAACAGAGAGAGAATGAAATTGGTAAGCATACTTGGAAATAAATAAATAACACTAATAAAAAGAGTCAGGATGGCAAAAGACTGACAGAATTGCTCTGGGGATTCCTGTTGGTAGAATATTCATTCCCCTAGTAAGATATCTACCCATAGATCAGATTAAAAACCTGTCTACTGGAATGAAAATATAGCTCAACTTATCCAGGATATTAAAGTGTGTAGCACAGCTGACATCTGGTCTGATCACTTCTCATGCAAAACAAGAATAAAAACCAAACTTTAAAAAGGCGAAACAAAAAAGTACCAAGAAAAATGCATGATGGAAGACTAAACACGACTACAGTGGCAATTTCAGATCAATATCAATAAAAGATTTTACAGAGTGTAAGATGCGTATCCAACACAATTCAAAATTGACACGTTATAGGCTCTACACCAACCACTTCCCACAATGGAAGGCAATTTTGGAGATGCAGAAACCAGAGGCAAAAGATATTCTCTTCAGCAAAGACGGTACAACATATTTAACTTCTCCCATGCAGCTTCAGAGAAATAAGCAGCTGACCTTAGGAACAAAATGAAAAGTAAAAAACAGGCTGAAAATAAGAATTATGCAGTTAATGATATTAAACAGGTAGCTTGTGAAAGAAGATAAACCAAAATACCTTCTAAGTTCAGGGGCCTGACCCAGAAAGCTGCTATCCCTTATGACAAAGTAAAAACCTGCACCAAATGAATATAATGGGAGGATATCCACAAACTTTGGAGAGGTGCTAAACAGGCCATCTCTATTTAAAAACACCAGGTTTAACAGAAATTAAAGTCATGGCTAAGCTGCTTAACATTTACCACCCCAGAGAATGGCATGAAAGATACAATAACAGCAGCTTAGAGGAAAGTTGTCAGTGAAAACTAACTCGGAGAAAATGTTGAAACTCTGGGATAAAGAGATGACTGATAAAAATTCCCCAAATTCTTCCAGACCTGGAAAAGCACATAAAGGAAAAACAAAACTAAATTATAATGAAAACATCAAATAAAGATGACAGAGATATTACGCTCCTTCCTCCAGCATCTTCTTTGCCATGGAAAAAAGGGAGCAAACCTGTAGCTAATCCCCAAGCTTCCAGCTCAAAGTTTAACAGCATATCAAATGGAAAATGCTCTCCCACCCTTTTCGTTAACCACAGGGGCAGGATAAGCACCTCATGAGCCACTCACAGAAACCTTCTAAAGTATTGTAACGCGGAACAGAAATAAAACATCATCATCCACACTTATCCTGCACAGTTGAACTGAATGAATAGTCTTAAAACAGTTACCAGTGCCAAAACCAAGCAAACAAACAAAAAACAAAAAAAAGAAAAAACCCCAAAAAACAGACAAAATCCCACCACACAAATCCAACACCACCATCAAGGCACCGTTACCACAGGCCCAGAACAACCCAAACCCACCACTGCAACCAGGAATACATGGAGGCACTGGAATAGTGCGGGGAGAAGTTGCGGATGTCAATGGCAGTGTTCAAGGTCAGGTTGGACAGGACTTTGAGCAACCTGATCTAGAGGAAGATGTCTCCACCCATGGCAAGGGGGCTGGACTGGATGACTTTTGAAGGTCCATTCCAACCCAAACCACTTTGCGATCCTGTTTGTTCAAGTAGTTTGCTGACAAATATATCATCTCAGAGTTGTAACTCAGTCCATGTACAAGTAAAGGTTGAAGTGTGCAGGGGAGAGGATCCCACACAGCATTAAGTATTAGCTTGATCTTTTTTTTTTGATAATTTGTATTTTGAATATTCCTTTAATATTAACTGGCTGTAAAACCAAAGGATCAACAGTCCCAAGTCAAGCATTTTTTAAGAAGAGAGAAGAATACAAACGCACAAACAATTCACCCAGCTTGTCACAGAGAAACAAACCCTTGGAGCATGAGCAGGACACATGCTGGCATGATCTGGTCACAGGAGGAGGAGGTGGGGGAGATGACTTGAAACTCATTTCCAGCTTACTGTCTGGCAATGCAAATAAAATTTGAAACTGCAGCTGGACATCTGAATACCTTCAAAACAAGTCCTCTGGGAATGACTGAGTATTAATATAAGCGAAGTCAGTGAATAAACAACACGAGTCATCAGAATTGAGGTTTCCCAGAAAAAGATGAAAGTATTTCAGATTTGTAATATTGATGAGGTGAAAACATCTGCCAACAGCTACACGGGCAGTAAAGTCACTGGAGAAAATGCAGGAAAGGCTGAAAAAAATAATCCTGCTGTATCTGAGAAATGACCATTATTTGGCAAATAAGTCAGACTAGATCACATCAAAGACTGCTGGACCTTGATGGCATTGAAAAGAAGCAGGCTTAGATAACCCAGGAAGAATGGCAATTGCATTCAGATCAGAAAGATGTTTCTGGAGCTTCAGGTACATGGTAGGTCTCTGGTTCCCTCCGCCATGCATTTAATGGGGAAGGACTGCCTTCAGTGGCTCGAGCTGTGTCTAGGACAGCTGGACTCACAATACTGGTTGTGGTTCCTAATTGCCTCTAATATATCAAAATACTAGCCTTTTGCAAAAAAGAAAAGCAACAGACTTCAGTATCTATAGCTCATGTTCATACTTGAGGAAAAACTAAGAGCTTGTACTTTAGATTAACTTATTTTAAGCTGTCAACAAGAGGGAAAACATAAAGGGCATTCCTTTGCTTCCAGAAATTTCAGTTCATAATTAGTGAGCAGATACCAGATCAAATTTATTTTCTTTCTTTAAGATTTGACGCAACTCTCGGCATTTCCAAGGGTTGTTCTACTTTTTACTTTGCCAAAACATAATTTTGTTTTCATATTAATGTAAGAATGTCTTCAAAAAAAAATAAATCCCAGGCCATTTCCTAACTAAATGGAAGATGCTGAGATCAGATAACATCTCTCATTACTGAGTTATACCAAGTGGTGAATGAGAAGGGCAGATTGCTCAGTGAAATTACAGAGTGCTATCTTAGAAGAAAGTCAGTTGCAAGAAAGTACAAGCTCTCACACCTTTCAGATATTGGTTACAAGGGTGTATTTAAGGACAAGAGACCAACAGCAAAACGCTTCCTATTCTGCTTTAACCCACACCACATCCTTCCACTATTTTTTCCTCTGCACCATAGTTATGAACTGGAAGGCTGGAGCTAAACTACAGGTAGTTGCATCCTGCACCCACGCAGAGCCCAGCAGTTCACGCACCACTCAGTTCACTAGTTGTTATTCAGTAGCATCAGTGACAGGACTCCATTTCCACCCTATGATTATTTGTTACTGTTGAAAATTATTTTCAAGAAGGACAGGTAAGGAGCAGACCCAAGTGTTGTCCGATAAAACGATCACTTATAAAAATGGATCAAAAGTTGAAAAATAGTTACCTGTGACAATATAGTGGCCCATTTCTACAATTTATATAAGCCCATACAAAGATTCCCCTCTGAGCATCTCATTAAATCTAGGCTTGAAAGCTAGAATTGAGTGCATTTATATATTTCAGCAGCTGAATGCTGTCAGAATTCAGAGATAAACTACTTCTTCCAGACAATTTAGATTTTATAATATTTGTTGGCTTCACAAAAGATGAAAGACTGTTGTTGTTTTAAATCATTGCTTTGTACAATCTGGTCTGCATACATTTAACAGAGAGCCATTTACTATCCCATCAGCATTAGGAATGCGGTAGCAGAAAGGTAAGCCACAACTGGGTCCTTACACTGTGACACTAGAGTTCAATTTCCACATAATCTTGTTTTTTCCTGTATTCTTTCCCCAGTTAGATCATTTAGGGGCGGGGAGGATTGTCTTTTAGAGTTCACCACCCATCTGCTTTACTGAGGGTATGCTTCAACGCATTTATTTTTCAGTCCATAAGCTCTTGGCAGGTATCAAAAAAAACCTCAACAAGCTCCATTCTGAGCCACAGGTGCCTGCAGACAGGCAAGACGAAGACTAGCCACAAGGTACCAAACCTTTGTCCTCTGGCCCTTCAAAGGAAAGAGTAGAAATGCAGAGTTAATATTGTTTCAAAGACCCCTCTGTAATGACACTAGTGTGAAATGATGGCAATATGAAAAGATAGGGGAGGACAAGCTCTCTGCTTCCCACCTCTCACACCACACATTACTTTTCTCCCAATAGTAACCATCCACGGGAAAACATTCTCATTCTCCACCCTTTCTTGTATCTGTTGCCTACAACTGCTAAAGAAAAATCAAAGTGTCAAAACACAGGACACAGGCTACATCTTCACTCTATTTATGAGTGGTCTGAAAGCCAAATTCCCTGCAACTGTCCACTTTTCCTCAGGAGCATACTTAGGGCTGCATTCAGCCAAAACTGCTCAAGGGAAACCACTTGTTCAGCCACCCTTTCAGGGACACCTGCATGACCTTCTCTGTCTGGCCAGCAGAAAGGCTGCTGCTCATTGCCTGGGTCTGTTCCGCATTGATGGCCTCAGAGACACTCAGGAGCTCACGCGGCCTTCTTGTCTGGGGATGATGGGTCAACACTGCCATGCAAGTGCCTCTTCTGGCCTGAGGTAACCTTCCCTGAACTGGCACAGTCACACCACTGGCAAAGGTTCCTCCAGGCCCTTGAAAAGCGACACTAGCAGCCCCCAGTGTCTATTGAGCACTTACCCATGAGCCAAGGAGTAATGTTTGATAGTTTGTGATGCAGAAGAAATTAACTTCTTAATTTGACCAGGTTCACTATGGGACACTTCACTGAACCCTTATCTAGACCAGGTTTTAATGTTCTCTTCTGATAATGCACGGTTTTGGTGTAAACAATGGAAAAAAAATGTCCTTATTAGTTCTTAGCAATTTCTGTCAAGCCCATTCCCACACTTTCAAAAGACTCCTTTCAGCTATAGGAAAAGCTATTACATTCCAGAAGGCTATGTCCATAGATCATGAAATTTTATTTATCCTTGCAGATCTCTCAGCATTACATTGTGGGTATGGCTGGATGGCATATGCAGCTCTTAAGTCCCAAAGATTTTGGCTGTCTATTGAAGAGCTAAAGAGCCTCTTCTGGCAGACAACAAAACTACTATTCCTCCCTGGTTTATTCCATTTAAAAAGAAAATTCCAATTTTTATCTTCCCACATTTACTGTTCCTGGACAGTTACTTCTCTTTGATAGAAAATCTTATTTGTTCATTGACACAGCCTAATGCGGCACTACACTGCATTTCATATAGTTTTAGTTAATAGTTTAGCTGAGTTTAATATTATGAGAAGTGACTACTTTCCTTCCTTCATAACTGTTGCTATGATATTTACAGTGTATTTGAAGTAAGCCCCCAACAGCCTACTTCATATGACCTAAATATTATCCTTTCTCTATAAAATTCTGGGAACTGACTCACTGAAAATAGCTGGAGGGAAGAACAGTTTCCTCATTTCCAAAAAGGAAAAAAAAGTCTAGACATTAAATTACAAAGAGTCCTTTTCTGAAAGGGTTATCTCAAAATCTCTTTAAAAAAATTAATGCATGATTCTCTTCAGTTTAATGTATTCATTTCTACTTGTGGTTCTGGTGAGAAGCTGCTCTCTCCCCATCACATATATCAACGTAAATACAACTATATTTTAAATTAGTATTATTAGAATCAGAAAGATCAGTAAGTTAACAGCTCTAAAATAATGTTTGTCTAAAACACTGTCCAATAATGAGCACCAGTAATTTTGCTGAAATATACTTCTGCATAAAAAACAATCCTAAAGGAAAAAATAACCACATACAGCAACCAAGTAAGTTCACTGTACACTGGTACCTGCATATCCACTCAGGCTCCATGTCAGACAGATCTGGTGTTAACAGACCCAGCAGGATCTCTCTCAGCCACAACAAGAAGAAACCTAAACTACAAACATCTGGACGAAGATAAACTATCAAATTAAAGCCAGGATTTGCAGTACCCTCCCTGAAGGCCTTGCAGATGAGTAGGTGAGGTTGAATCCAGAAGTGGTAAACATCACTTGAGAGAAACATCCTCCTGTTCTTCTAACAGGCACTTAAATTTTAGTTAGCTCTCTGGGCTTATTATTTTCATGTTAATGTCATTTGGGACCAACCACTGTCATAGTTTTATCTGCAACACACAACCGGCACTGCCTACTCCAAACAGTCAGTCAAAAGAGCACAGATGGAAGCACATGAAGAAAAAGAGGTAGACACTACAAAAAAGAAATGGCAACAAGCATTACATTATTTCTGAATTGCCATTTAATTGTGTCTTGCTGGTTTTGGAGGCAAAGAAAAGGGAAAAAAGCGACACAGCAGACAGATAAGGTCTGAAACCCATGGTAACAAATGAAAGCCAAGGGATATTGTGTGAAAAGTCTAGAGGAAAGCAGTCCAGAGCAGCATCTTCTCTCCAGCGCACAGCCTCCAGCCAGGGTGTTGGTCTGCTCCATCAACCATTGCTGGGACAGCCCACCCCGAGCACATTTCTCTATCCACAACATACATACTTTTCTAGGGTCAGTCAACCTCACACCGTTCTCAGTCCTCTCCCAAGACACAGTACTTCCACATGCTTTGGGGGAAAAAAAAAATACATTGCCGCAGTACCCTTGCAATGAGTGGTGCCCCTGGGACCTTCCTAGTGTAGTATTTAATACCATGCCACCCTTTCCACACTTCCTCTGGGAAGGATTATGAATTTAGCCATTTCAGAGCTTCAAAAGTATGCAGACAGACTGAAAATCTAAATGAATTATCAGAGGAAAGAGCGGATTAAGATTCTTCAACTAAAGTCTCAGCTGTGTGCTCACTCCATTAAAATGCAGAGTCCTGTTTAATATTAAAACCAGCCTCAGCCAGTGATTTCTGGTTAGCATCACCAGAGGTGGATTATGGAGCAAGACCATCCATTTATCCCCATTTAATTCCATTATTCCCTCCCATAGACATTATCCTTGGGGTTTCCATTTGTTGAAATAACACCATAAGTCTTTAGAAAAAAGACAGTATATGTTACTTTAGGTCTCTAGGAAAAGTTGAGTATAACTCATCTCATTGGTAAGATCCTAGTTTCATGTCCCCTCCAATCCCCAAAAGTCAGGTTTGTTTCCTGACAAATCAGTATCCTAAGGTAGAAATACAAGAAGGCACCTGTAACAAATCAAGTCATGAGGATCCCTGCCCAATCACACACGTTGGAGAGAGACATCACCTCCTCCATATGCTTCCCAATAAGCAAACCCATCCTTTTGTAAGTGGGTCTCTCAGTCAGTTTTGCAAGGACTCTTGCCATTAAATTCATGTCAATCATCCCACAACCCTGCAGTATCTGCACACATGAGCTTCACCACATCTCCAACAGCTTTTTTCTACACAGAATTACTATAGGGACTACTTCTCACACTTTTGAAAATTTTTGCAACTCCCCAGATGGTGGCATAATCAACACTTTTTTAAAAAAAAATCCCTCAGGGGAAGAGGGTTATAAATGCCATGTTCACAGCAATGCAGTTAAAGTTTTAGAAGTTGTGCAGGTCCTAAACAATAATTGTTCCTTGGCTGAAGCTTTGGTTAGAAATGCTCCCTGCCACATCTTTGGGTGCTCTTCTGCAGCCTGTAGAGTAACATTAGTGTAGGCTAAAGTTAAAAAATAAAACAAAACATAATTGCTCCAACTTAAATATAACTCCATGAAATCATAAATATTAAGTGGGATGATGGAATCTAGCAAGCGTGTCTTTTAAAAAATACTAATCATTAAAAACAATGGTTTTCTTTAATTTTTTATACAATTTAGAACATTTATTGTGAAAATACTGTAAACACCTACCAACTATCACACCCTCAGAAGGTGCTTTTTTCCAGTTGAAATATGGGCTTTCAAAGCTTATTTATGCTTTCATTTTAACAGGTCTGTGGGATTATTTTATCTCAGCAGTGAAATTATTCCAAGGTAAGAAGAAATTTCCTATGCTTTAGCTGAAGAGAAAGTCCTTCAACCTTCCCAGGGTATTTTAATGGAAGAACAACAGAATTTCTTAACAACTTCAAAATGAGATGCTACAAACTAAACCCCATGTATCAAGGGGGAGATGGGGTGAGAAAGGAGCATTTAGAACAGAAGAAAATGCAACAATAAATAGATATTTAAGGCTGTGGTCCTTTTGTCTCCTGTCTGCAGACCCTTAAAATTTCAACCTAAGGGCTCACTTCTTCAGTTACCTTGAAAATCTCAGCTCAGCTCGATGACATCCTTTTCATGTCCTAAAGTTGTGTCCTACTTAAAAACTACTTTGTTTTGCCTCAGAGACATCTGTATTTCAGTTTTCTGGCTAATGACCACAGGGACTGGGTTATGCTGTATGACCTCCATTCGTAAGTTGCAGAGTGCTCTGGGTTTGTTTGGAAAAAATAAAAGGAGGAAGTGGCTCTATTTAATTGACACAACTAAGTTTCCAAAATTCCAATATTTAATTGGATGGTTAGATTTATTTTTATTATTATTTTCTTTACTTCTTGAGGGAGAAAACTTTAAGGCACAAAATGGTCTGAATTCACAGAGAACTTGTTCTACAGCCTTAGCAGTTTAAGGTTATTTTCACAAAACGGAATATTCCATATGGAAGAAACTGGAGTTTTAGCTTTTTTCGTTCTTTCCCCTAGAAGAGAGCTGCTTGCCTGGACTAAGTGGACTGAAAAAAAAAAATTTCCTGTGAGTGGATATGGAGGAGAAGAGGAGGTAAAAAAAAGGCTTTAAGAGGCCTTGTGATATTCCAGTTTTACTGTGCTTCTGTCTCAAGTCTCAGTATACAAATAAAAGCTGTTCTCCCAACGTCCCTGCCCACCAACCTCACAATACACTCCCAAGCCATCCTGAGCTCTTTTTGCATTGCCCATCACTATGAGTAACGCTGCGACAACAGGCCAAACCCACATGCAGGGCCACCTGCACACTCCCACTGTCCCCAGTGGGCTGGCACAGCTGTCAGCAATGCAGAATTTGGCAAAGCAGCTGATAATTCTGATTGCTGTGTCTGGCAGCACCCCTCGATCAACACTGCGCTAGCTCTGCAAAACCAATGAGAACAAAAGCATTCATCAGGAGGAAGGAAGAAAATAAAATAAAGAAAATAGACCCCAAAATACAGGCTAGAAACAGACCTGCTGAGCAGGACGTCACCTTTTTATAGTCACTTTTTTGACAGCAGAGCTAGGGTAATACTTGCTTTCCACTTTCTAGAAATAAAGCCAGTATTTTTTTTTGCTTCTAAACAACTTAAAGCATCTGGTTTCTGAGTTACAGGGTAAGCAATTTTACCAAGGGATTTTAATTTTTATTCTACAATTTAAAAACATATGCTTTTGCTACATTTCCTGCACGTCACTTGGACTTCACAACGTACAGATTCATTCTATTTAGATTTATCTAAGTTAATATTTCATGTAGCAAAACTAACTTTATCTTAAAAGAGTCCTTCATAGGTCAGCAGGTAAAATTCTGCTTCGATAAAAGTAAGCAACAGTATACTTAAAGCTCTTTCTGCCTTTAAGGCAGTAACTAAATTATGTATCAGGAAAGAGATTTATCAAAATCACAGACCAAGAACATATTTTGCTATCAACTAAATGAATATCATTCATTTTGCACAACTGCTCAAACTGAAATACACAGAAAGGAATGAAACCCCACAACCACCATCAGTTTCAGACAACTTAAAAAACATTATTAGCCTTGCAGTATAAATGACTTAATTTCTATGTTCACTCAGATTCCTGATCAAGTCATTGCACCAAAACAAGTCACCATGTGTCAGCAAGGCAGAGTACCCAGCTGTACCCTCTTAGCTTGCAGGGAATAAGGTAAGTCTTTAACTGCTTTCTTCCAAGATTAATTCCCTTGAACATGCTGCAAGTGACTTGCACAGCGAAGTGACACAGCCTAGATGATGCTGTTACCTGGCCTTAGTAAAACCATAGTCACCTGCACTTTGTCACGACCAACAAATGCCCATGGTGTCTCAAAGCCACACTCCTCTGCACACTCATGAAGTTCTGTCTCCTGTTTCCACAAAGCTTGGTAGGATACAGGACTCAGATTTAGTAGGACTAGGTTGTTGTCCTTTACCAAGGTCTGTGGAATTCTGGGCCAAGCCACGGTCTCCTCTCAAGCCCCAAATTCAATTAGGGACAGAAATACTTCTTTAACACCTTGAATCAAAGCATGAGGCATATTCTTAGTGATGCCAAGCTATAAATAAAATCATCATGAAGTTCCTATCATCCAAACATCTTCTAGTACTTCCTTCCCCACAAATAAATATTTTAAAGTCAAACCAGATCAAGTGTTTCTGCAGAGTTATGTTTGCATTGTAAGAGATGCTGCTCTTTAGACTCTGTGGTAAGACAGGAAATGGGAATAACAAATGTATCATTTCCTGAAACCAAAGGACCAGGACAGACGGTCCCATATATTGTAGAGACATCAGCCTGCCAAAATATGAATACTTGTAAGCTACTGCATTTGGCTTCCTCATTAGCTAAATAGATAGCATTTCCCACAATAAGTAGAGAGAGAGGGAAAAAGTTGGATGCAGTGGTCCTATTTAGGCTGTCATACTGGCATAGTAACAGCAAAATGTGGTAACATTTTTTTAAGACAAAACACTGACGCTAATTCACACTGCAGACAGAGGCACAAGCCAGAGGAAGTATTTACGCACACATTCCCTCCTATGGCATTCAAAACAGAAGCTCTGTGAACTGATATTTTTGTTTAAAGTGTCAAGCTTTTACACAGCAGAGAGCAAAGAGGAGGCTCGCTGGAAGCAAGGAGAAGCATAGAGGAAGACGGAACCGAAAATTTGAGGCTGAATTTGCAATGAATGCAGCGGCAGCCATATACACAGTGCAACAGATACTAGTGTGGTTTTATCTGAACCCATCTCAGCACATACGTGAAGACTCTGGCTGGCAAAGAACCTCTACAAGCACAAAGCCATCTGAGAGGCACAGAAGGTAGGGTCCATCTCAACACACTCACTGCCAGGGAATCCTAGAACTGTTTACATTGGAAGGAACCTTTGAAGATCACTTAGTCCATCCTCCCAGCCATGAACAAGGACCTTTGACTAGATCAGAGGTTGCTCAAAGCCTAATCCAGCCTGACCTTGAATGCTTTTAATGACAGGATATCCATAATTTCTCTGGGCAAGCTATTTCAGTGTCTCACCACCCTCATCATAAAAAAAATGTCTTCCTGCCCAATCTAAACCTACCCCCTTTCAGTTTAAAACCCTTACTCATTGTCCTGTCACTACAGGTCTTGTTAAAAAGCGTCTTGTAAGCATCCTTTAAGCATTGAAAGGTTGCAATAAGGTCTCGCAGAGCTTTCTCTTCTCCAGGTAGAGCAACAGTCCTTCACAGCAGAGGTGTTTCATCCTTCTGACCATTTCCATGGCCCTCCTCTGGACCCACTACAACACATCCATGTCTGTCTTGTACTGGGGACTCCAGAGCTGGATGTAGTACTGTGGGTGGGGTCTCAACAGAGCAGAGGGGGAGAATCACGCTTCTTTTGATGTGTCCCAGTATACAGTTGACTTTCTAGGCTGCAAGCGCTTCTGTCCAATTTTTTATCTACCAATATCCTCGAGTTCATCCCCCAGTGTGTACCAGTGCTAGTGACTGTCCCAACCCAGATGTAGGACCTTACACTTGGCTTTGTTGAACTTCATGAGTGTAACAGTAAGGGAATAAGCTAGAAGCACAAACCGGCCAAGAGAGAAGCTAACCCCAGCCTAAGCTTAGTGCCTACAATATTCAAAACACACACGTTCAGAGAGCAATATTTCTTTCTCCTGACTGCGCAAACACCCTGGAGCAGGGAGCTTAAACTTAGATGTTTGAAGTAAGGGGAGACAAATTCCACCCTCACTGCCACAAATGCAAGCAGCTTTTATTTTAAGAAAGGCTATCAAATGCTAGAAATTGCTCGAGTCACCCTCACCATCCGCCGTTGCCACCTCTGAAATCGTTCTCTTCCAGACCTCCAGCACTGTTGCAGACCTCCTCCAGCCTGCCTATGCTTCCTACCACGAGAGGTTGTTATTATCCTGTGCATCGCCATGATCACTGCCTGCTTTAACAGGACAAACCACCTGCAGCCAGTGTTGAATGCCAGAGAAAAATCTGGGGGTTTTTAAAGTATTTTTATTATTTGAGATCTGTCAGCTACAAAACTGTAAGTAACATTTATGTATAGCATTTACTGGAGGCATCAGAACAAGCTAGCAGGAGCAGGCTCTCACTGATAGGCAATTTTGAAGTACATCACTTACCACTAGTGATACTTTCATAGTTTCATTTCTAGTAGACATTTAATTTCTTTGCCAATTACAGAGAGATACATGCTTTCCCCAGGCATGTCCCTATGATCTAGGCTGTAGTTTGCACAACTAGCAATGTAAAAGATTCTGCTCCAGAATAACATTAGTGAGATCAATCAGGATGACTAAGTATATCTGCAAGACTTCATTCATGCAGAAATCAACTACTGAGAAATATCCTCCATGTAGTTTTATTTCGCTGGGTACCAGATTTCTTTGTTCTCAAGTCAGGTATGATATAGAGGCTTGCTCCCAATTCTGTGCAGGTTTTGGCCAAACAGGAGCTTAGTAGGGAGATGTGCTGGGGAGCAGGTGTTAAATTTTGACTTAAGCATTGAGAAATAAACGCAAAAAAAGAAAGCAGTAAGAATTCTTATTGAGAAGCAGTGCAGAACTAGCCTGAAAAATGGCTAAAATGTGGTCAGAGCAGCCTGGACAGCCAGTGGGACTGCTGCCTGGGCGCAGGGAGCACACCTGAACTAATTCTGCACAGCATCTTGCACACCTGAACTAATTCTGCACAGCATCTTGCACTAGAGTGTCCATTTTGGGAGCAGCATGACACGCTCAATTATCGATTCCATGTACCCACAACAAAAACTACCAATACCTCTGTGCCACTCTTTAAGCCACTGTTTTACCTCACCACCCAGCAGCTTGCTGTTGGAATCCTAAATCTTTACAGGTATTTCTGATCATTTATTTCAGCTTCACACACTTGGGGGGGGGAATAGGGTGACAAGATGAGAAAATAAATCTGGAATCCAAATTGTGACTCAGTGAAGAAGACACTCCTGTTTGGATTGCTGTTACCACTTAGGAAGCGCCACGGCAGGTGGAGCTGTCATTAATCACACACATTGACAAGATCCTACTCTCAATCACAGTTTCTGATCAAATTTTGCACTAATCAGGAGCTCCAGAGCAGGCTGGCTGTTCGGCAAGGTTAAAAATGCAGATAATACTTTCCTTAAGCTTCCTAACAGCCAGTAACAGAAACAGAGATAAAAATAATGCCCAAATACCCACCACCACATGTACACATGAAAAGGAGCAGCCCTAGCACATGCTTGCAGCTGGACTGCTTTTTGTTATGTACACGGATTTCTCAAATGGACTCAAATTTGCCTTGTCATTTTAAGGGTATAATAATCAACAATCCCATTTCAAAACTTTATGATGAACAATACAGCTGCACTTACGGAATATGTTTGCTTGATGGCACCTCAAAGTGCCACATTCTTATAAATTAATGTGCAACAAAAATATTTTTGGTCAAGTCATTACTTTGAAATAGCAGATAAACAGCTTTTTGTACTTAAGTACATCAGGAATCACACAACACAATGCACAAACACACAGTTAGCAAGTTAACTGTCAGGTATTTATTTGCCTCAGGGGAGGGAGAATTCACTAGTCTGCTGTTTTCAATAGAAGGCCAGGTTTTAGTTGATGAAATTCATATACCAGCAGGAGCAGCCCTGTTCAGCTTTCCCATCAAAGGTGGTTTGTAAAAACTCAGGGCACACAAGTTTTGATAGATCAATATTTGAGTTTCAAGGAATAGCTAGAGTAAAAAGCAAAAATAAAAAAAAAATCAAGATAGCTTATGGAAAGCCAGCACAATGCATCCTCCGACCAAGTTGCTCTGAAGGTGCCTGCTTTGCTACCCGTGGCAGCCATGTGTGTCAGGAGACTGGGGTAACTGCACTTTCAGAGAAAACAAAATTTGATTAACCGAACACACGGAGCAACAAATCACAAAGGCAACATGGACATGAATGCCATGATACCCTGCTGCCAGAATCACCTTGCAGGTAGCGACAACACTTAAGGCATTACTCTCACTTTTGCAGTTCTCTCTGCTACTAATTCATCACGGATGTGAAGCATGAGAAACACAGCCTCTCTGAAATGCTGTTCTTTCTAGCAGTCCATCTAAAAGACATCATACCACTGTCCAGCCTCTGACACCCACACGACTCAAGCAGCAAGGACAGAAACCTTACAGCTAAAATAATTTTTCTGCTCATTAATTCTCCAAGGAAGCACACTGCAGCCAGAGACAAGTTTTAGAACAGACACTGCCAAGGTTTCAGCTATTTATTATCTCTAATTTAACTGAAAAGGCAGAAATTGAGTGACTTAAGATTCATTAACAGCTTCCTTATAAAATTTAATTTTGGCCACTTACTTCTGTATAGGGAACATAAAGTAACATAATTAAAGCAGATGATTGCACTGATTGTAAAAGGCTTCCTGCTCGGTTTTCACTGATCACTCCATCTCGAGCCACACTAACGAGCTGTAGGTTAAAACCCTCTGCAGGATCTGCAGTGACCACTCACTGACTCTTCTTTCCAAGTAATTAAATTAAAGCCCTCCTCTGGTGTATTGTGTCTTGACGGGAAAAAAGTGAAACAAAAACACTGCAGACTCTAATGACACGAGGACAGGACTTGAGATCATTTACCTGATGAGCTAGTTACTGACAGCTAACCCAGCATACAGGGGACCACAGGAAAAAAACAACCTCTCTAGTACTAAAAAGAAAGCATTGTGACTTCATTTAACACAACACTCACCTATTTGGCTGCAAAGGAGTTGTTGGTCACATCCTGCTTGGTTTTGCTCCTTATTTCAGTCTACGAAGTTACGTTTAGACATTTGGCATGCTTGCTGTTTATGCACCCTCAGTAATTACAGGCACATATTCACAGATATAAGCTGAATAGGACAAAAGGACTGCCAAAATGAGTATGGTCTACACCACACCACAGCATGGAAAGAAAAACACACTGCAGAAACACAAGGTATGGAGGAAGGCACTGAAGGAAAGAAGCAAGCACACAGCAACACACAAAAGCAAGAGATATGTGATGCAATGAACACCTTTGGAAATTCAATTCAGCTGCTATGGGTTTAATTTTTTTTTTTATTTAAAGATCATGGGCTCTGGCCCCATGAACAGAAACCACTTAGTTTCTGAGACCCAGACAGCACTTTATTCATGCAAGTCTTATTGCTATAAGACTTGGTACGGCTGTATTCTCCAGACTGGAAGAGCATCAGAGACTTGCTCAGGGAGGAGATTACAGGGAAGCAGAGTAGGATGCAGGAGCCAGCCTGGATGTGGCCTCTTGGAGAGATGAGCCGACCTTTTTTGCACACACTGCATACACAGCTCTCCCATGAACAGTTTGCATCTGACCTTACAAGTAAGTACTGCTAACTTGCAATTTGAGAAAACCTCCATTTTACTGAAGACATTCGGCTTTTCCTTCTATTTGGGGGAAATTTGCTACCTACATTTTGAAGACGTGGAAAAGGGACAGATATCAGCAAAAAACATGGTACTACAGCAAGGACAGTTAACAGTGACATTGCTGAAATGTCCGAGGGAGTTTGTTAAGTCAACAGGGTAACAAGAGATCCCATAATATGTAGAGGACCAAAATGTCTTAATTACTTTCTGGGACAAAGTTTCCGTAGGCCTCCTATAAGCTGCTCTTAGGATCATCTACAATACAGCACTACTTCAAGTCTCTACGCAGTCTCTGAAATACGTACAGGCTCCTTCCCACTATGCAGAACTCCAATTAGTGTCTAATCAATAAGTTTATTTGCCTGCCTAAAACTATGACCCACTTTCTGGTTTAAGTGGGAGGCATTTTCAATCAGGCAGGCTGAAGCAGGTACTCTTTCTGGAAGGTAAAATTGTTCTTGGAAGCTTTCCATTAAGAGATAGCAGGAACTCCACCACTAACCCTTAATTAAGTGCTCTATTGCTTTGGGTTTGTTTTTAATTATTTTTCTTTGTAGATAAATCATTAATAATTGAGTATCTGCTTGCCTGAGTCATGACACTGACGTACTAAGAAAATAAAAAGCAGTGGCAGTTGTCCATCGGAGCAGCAGTCAGAAGAACTACTAAAGTGATCTACGAGGCATGTTCCTCCAAACTAATTTTAGTAAGTTTTCCCCCAACCTCCAAAATAAGCAGCATAGAGAGGTTTGCTTTGAAAGCAAACGCAACTTGTCCACCACTGCATGCTGATACATACAATAGTATATTCATTTTTGCCTCTATACAACAACAAGCCTCCACAATCTGCAGAGATACCAGACATGCTCTGAAAACAGGTGTGCGTACACAGCGAGATCCCCATGTCAACCATCTGAGAAAGACATATCCTTAGCAGCAAGTGCTACTGCTGCAGGAGCAGAGGAGCACTTTTCTCATATGGCACCACCTCCCTTGCTGTCTAGATCAAAAAAATCCAAATCATCTCTAATCAGGACCTAAGCATCTACGCAAGAAAACCATTTCTTCTCCTTAATAACTTACTTTCAGAGTTTAGTCTATGCAAGACTGTACAGCCAGGGGTTGATTACAAAATTGCTGTGCAAAAACCAACACTGATGTGTCCCCTTTGTAAGAGACAAAGCACATTTTGGGTACTTCTGCTTTTTAAAATTAATATTCCTCTATAAAAAAAATAGACTTCCTCTCCAACAGACAGTAAGTATTTTCAGATCACCTTTTTTGGGTCAGCCCTACTAAGCTGTTGACTCCAATGAATTTAAATAGCCTCCTGTAGACAAACCTGCAGATTTGGGTGAGGCAGAAGATAGGAAGAAAGATGCTGCTACAGTCACTTTTTTACTGGCTGTATCATTTGACATATTGGTACTCAAAATGCTATCTATTCAACACAGTGTGCAGCTAATCTAATCTAAAGCAGCACCGCAAGCACTGCTGTGCTATGGAAAGGTTTAACAATGCAAACATGATTAGCCACATAGGTGGAGCTTTACATGCAATTGTTTTGGGAGTGAGATTTAACAGTGCCACAGTGACAACATCATTGCCTTCCTCTTCAAATTCATCTCAACAACACTCACTTCAGACTAGGCTTTAATCTTGCCAGGTGCAATTTTCTTCCCCCTCTTCCTAAGATGTAAGCTCATCTTTCACCTATTACAGCAATTTAACGAAGAAAAAAATTTATTAATCTAAGTCTCTGCTGCTCATTATGGTTTTTGGCCAGTCAAATTGTGCTATGGGATGCTTATATCAAGTACATATGTGCTGACAACAAAAATATTTTTTGCCATATCACAACATAAATTAATTGCAAAAACAAACAGCAGCCCACAACTCAAAAACATCCATCAGACCTAGAAATTAAGCAAATATTTTTAATAAAACACTCAAGACTCCAACTTACCTGGGAGGATTTAAAAGACATGTAGATGGGGCACTAAGGGACATGGTTTAGTAGTGGACTTGGCAGTATTGGGTTTATGGTTGGACTTTATGAACTTGAAGGTCTTTTCCAACCTAAATGATTCTGTATGATTTAGGCATATCACAGTATCATAAGGTTGGAAAGGACCTCCGAGATCATCAAGTCCAACCTATAACCCAACACTAACACTAACACCAACCCATCATCTAGACCATGGCACTCAGTGCCTCATCCAGTCTCCCCTTAAACACTTCCACGGTCGGCGACTCCACCACCTCCCTGGGCAGCCCATTCCAATGACCAATCACCCTTTCAGTGAAGAACTTTTTCCTAACATCAAGCCTAAACCTTCCCTGACGAAGCTTGAGTCCATGCCCTCTTGTTCTGTCACTGATCACCTGAGAGAAGAGACCAACCCCTGCCCGACTACAACCTCCTTTTAGGGAGTTGTAGAGAGCAATGAGGTCTCCCCTGAGCCTCCTCTTCTCTAGACTAAATAGCCCCAGCTCCCTCAGTCGCTCCTCATAGGGCTTGTGCTCCAGCCCCTTCACCATCTTCGTTGCCGTCTGAACACATTCCAGTATCCTAACATCTTTCCCAAACTGGGGGGCCCAGAACTGTACACAGTATTCAAGATGAGGCCTGACCAGTGCCAAGTACAGGGGGACAATAACTCCTCTGCTCCTGCTCGCCACACTATTCCTGATGCAGGCCAGAATGCCACTGGCCTTCTTGGCCACCTGGGCACACTGCTGGCTCATGTTGAGCTTCCTGTCCACCAGCACTCCCAGGTTTCCTTTCCCAGAAGTATGGGAGAAATTAAAGATTTCCTTCCAAAGTGTGGCCAAGGTAAGGCAAATATCAAGGATTTCCAAAGTCAGAAATGTGAAGCATTAGTGTCCCTCTGCAACTGCGTTCATTTGCCACCACCTCAAGAAGTGCCCACTGCCTGCTGTGTTACTAAGTTTTCTCAAATTACTTTTGTAAATAGTGCTCAAAGGGTTGGGTGGCATTTAGCTTAGTCTACTTCAGACCAGCTAAGGCAATAATGTTAGTCAACCCGATACTATGTAATGCCAGCGTTAAGCCTTTTGGCATACCCTCTGCAATCGAGGCATTCCCAGAACTAGGAGCAGCTTTATGCAAGGTGACTGCATGCGTATTTAAGGGCTGTTCCTAAGTCCAGAAGACCAGCCAACCTCTGTCCCGAGGGCTTACTAAATACACCCACACACAGATCTCAATCATCACGAAACAGGTTGTGCTTGCCTTCCTAAAATGCAAGTCTCTGCAATTGTAAGTAATGTTGTGCTGAAAACAGACTTCAAAATATTAAATAAAAAAGATTAAAAGTTCTCCAAGAGGATTTAAATAAAGGCAGCAAGCAAGTCAGCACTTCACTTCCTACAATCCCTTCTGAGAGAGATTAGGGCACAAGAGCTCAGTACCTTGAAAGTAAAATAGCTACAAAGACTGTTGATTTTCTTTCTTAGAACAGTGGACGCGGAAGATAAGAGGCACCAGTACTTACGTTTTAAAACCAAATACGGGAAGTATTTAAGAGATACTGTCAGTGTAAGTATTAAAGTGATACCGTCAACTTCACACTTAAACTCTTAGAATAAATCTGAACAACTCTCAACTAGAGTTTGGGTCTTTTTATATCGTTAGTTTTGAGAGCTTTTAGTAAATATATACACACCTACATACATCCATTAATACAGGTACGTGTATATGTAAGCATGTACATATACATGAAAGTTGGTATCAACGGAGCTTGCAATACTCATATAAAACCAAGTCCTGAAGCAGGCTGGCATTGTTGGACTCTGAGCCTCAATCCAAACAAATAAGTTTCTCCTGAATTTCCACAGAACAGATCTCAAATATCAATGGCTACTGCTATATTTTTGCTGCTTACAGAAAAACTGGCCATAGATAAAAGTAGCCTATCCTCTCACAGGTTAAATGGGATGTTTAAGGTAGGAGGTAACAGTAGACCCAGAACGTCCAGTGAAAATACTTTACAGTGTTCATAGAGTTCTGCCAATCCTGCAGTAACACTGAAGTGGTGGGTGTGAGCTCTGTGTTTTTATTACTCCCAGTCCTCCCTTGAGACCTTCGCCATTCTGACACCCCGTTCGCTATCCTTTTACAACAAAAGACCAAGAGGAGGGCAGCTTTTGGTAAGAGGTGAGCTAAAAAAATCCTTCCCCATTTCTTCTGTCTGCATTTTCCATGATGGCCTAGTGCCAACTCTACTATTCCCATCCTGCAAACAGCAGTGACAAAACTCTGATCTCTCCCCTCACTCACACCACAAATAAAATAGAATTATACGTTCCTTCTGCCACCAGACTAAGCCTGAGGCAAAAAAGTTCTAAGATACCTTAATCCTTCTGGCTGCCTTCCGTCACGCTGTGCCTCCTTGGTGCTCACAGCTCTTCTCTATTGCTCTGTAATAATGCCAGCTGGCCTCTCATCCAGTCTATTTTTTAAAAAATATAATATAAAATAAAAAAAACCCTCAAAACTAAAAAAGGCAGAAAAACAATCCCCTGAATATACTATTTCATTAACGGGTTAGTTCTTACTAAGTTGTGACTTATAAAATTAATGATAATTCAAGGCAGCATAGCATACGAACAATTATTTAAACATTTAAAAACAAAGTGGACTGCTGGCTCTATACAATGCTGTCATATTTAACACCCAAAACAAATCCTTTTACTGCTGTCTTTAATACAAAAGGCACACATCTTTCTGTGAGTGAGATCCCATATTGCAGCACTCTCCATCCTTCTGCAGGAAGAAGGCTATTTTCAGTACTACAAAGTGATGGGACAATAATAAAAGTGATTTTACCAGGTGGAAAAAGTACTTTTTGTTGCATGCAGGGGGCGTAGGGGGTGGGGAGTGGAAAATTGATAAATTTTTCACTTTTAAACCAAGGGATAGACTTATTTTTAGCTAATTTTCTTCTAACACCAGTATATCTTTGAATATATTTCCTAGTGGTTAAACTACCATTACTCCAGCTTCTTTGCTCACACTAGCAACTATTTATTTAGGAATTCTGTCACCATGGGGAGGTCAATTCTCTATTCTTTCCACTGTAGAACCTTCTGAAGTAAGTATGTTTATTTTATAACCAACAGGGAAAAATCATGTAGAAATAAGAAGTTGTGGGAGGGGGTAGAGGGTAGAAAGGAAGGAATACGCCATGCACTCCAGCAGAAAAACCTCAAAGCACACATCAAGGTTTAGATGACTGTCAAAAAGTCCTAACTTGATATTCTTGGACAAAGGTTGAAAGCACAATTTTAGAAAATCAGCAGCACTATGCTCAATTCTACACAGTCTCATCATTTCCTTAAGAACAGTTCAGTCTCAATTTTGCTTGGTTTTTTTTATTATTATTTACACAAAATAAAGTCAGCTTAAAAAAAATCCTATAGACTAGATAGAGAAACTGATGTGCCCCTAGGAAATAAGGTTTAGGAATCTGAACTCCAATGGCATTTATTAGTATAATCCCAGTGTAGTATTCTTGCAATTATGTCCCTCCTCAATGTTTAAGATTTCAATTATAGGTGAAAACAGAATTCTGGCTGAGTCCAAATGTTGCCAAAAGGCTGACGTTATAGTTTATACCCTAGAATAGTCTCACCACTCCCCTTCCGCATATCGATTGAGCAAAGATGGGCATCTCCAGTGTTTGCACAGGACAATGCCACTTCATATTTAACTGTTCCTCTGTCCAATTTATCTCAACGGCCTGAGCTCAGGACTCCTTATGAACTGTCTTCAGTAGGAAGGTATATGATCTAAATATTTGCATTTTAACAGTTGGCAGTGCACCCAACAGCTCAGCATTCAAACATTCAGCACTGCATAACTGAAGAAGCTTCACAAGCCTAGCTTCACCAATCTGACAGTTAAACACACAGTTAAGTGCTGACCATCAATCACAGCAAAATAAAAATACACACAAATAATGCAAGAAACCTTCTCTTTGGCAGGAATATTAACCCTAACACAGCAGTGCTTTACTTTACTTATAAGCCTTGCTAAATGAAACATATTTACAGTATGCCTGAAAAAATTCTTAGCCAGAGATCAAAAGGGCCAAGTAAATTCCAGATGATTCTGTGGCAACAAAGTGAAAATCCATCTCTGTAACCTTCAGTGATCACAGAGTGGCTTGTAGTATCATATCATCTTGAGCAGAGTTAGACACAGATGACTTCCAGAGTTATGACACTCCATTGCTCTTTGTGCTCCCACTACCCCAAGTTACTAATCAATCTGCTTTAGCACAAGTTCTAAAATTAACTTGTGTCTCTTCTACGAGGTTGTAATACCATGAAAATAAGTAGTTCAGCATGAAAGAGCAATATTTGCAACCCTCCAAATTTGCCAGCAGTACATAGTTAATGGAGCACTTGAGACCAAGCATAACCAGCTCCTTCAATCTGGTTTTACTTATCATATTTCTCTTGAGAAGGAAACTTCTTTAAAACAGGAACAAAAAGATATCACTAAATGTGTATGTCAACCGTACCCCCAACAGCAAAAGAAGAGTCTGGGGACAAAATTTAGAACAAATTTATTAGAAGTATATTTCAGACCAGATTGAAGTATGCAGGAAAGCATCAACTATGGAACAAGCTTACCAGGCCAATACAAAGGAATAGGCCTCTGATCGCAAACATCTATACCAAGCATAGGAGGCACTGATTAACACGTGCTTCACGACGAGAACAAGTTCTTCCCCTGTTATCTAAGATGAAAGAACAACATTCAGGAACAAAACAAAAAAAAAAAAATTGTTTCTGCCGTGGCATCCTGGATGCTAGAAACACAAAGGAGCTTCTGCTGCATCATATCACCAAGGTTTCTTTCCAACTGCAGTCTTTCCTCGGTTAAAAAACCTCTGAGGAACTTTAGCTCAGTAGCACTGAAACTGACCTCTTCATTTGAGCCCTGCTTGGTGAAGCAAGAAAAGATAAGAGTGACACGATTCGTGTTTTACTGTTATCCAAAAAACTTGCCGAGATAGCTAGGAAGACACAGATGTGGAACTGCAAGGTGCTAACATCTGATTAAAGCACAGTTCAATGAATTACATAGTTTCTTTCCTTTCCCTCTTACTCATGTAATATTCACCAGTCGGGACACACCTCCCTTGATACAGAGGGGGAAGGATCACATCCCACACAATCATTCTGTAAGAATTAATGCATTTACTAAAACATCTTCTCTGCCATCTTCACACACGCACAGAAGCCTCCTCTGTTGCAAGGATTCAGTTTGTGACTGCGACACAAACCAGTGCTTCGTTCCCTGATGTCAGTAGCCTGGAAATACTTCAGACGCAGCCATTAGCTCTCCAGCAGCAACACAAGGATTTCTTCTACAGTCAGTTTTCACCAATGCTATTCACAGCCTCACAGACAGTGAAGGAGCTGGCAACTCACCCCAATTTCACCTTGCATCTTCTGGGAAAGCTATGAGCAACAGTGGAGGCAGCTGCAGCTCGAATGAGTGGATCACAAAAACAGCCAAGCTGCACCACTCACCTCCCAGCACAAAAGGAAGAGGCAAAAGGCGAGACCATGGCCCAGGTTTAGCTACACAGGAGGGTCTGCAACACTTCTGACATTCCCAAAAATATCAAAGCTGAATCACACAGCAACTAGACTGTGACGGACAGCACAACAGTGAGTTTGCTGCTGTCCCGGCAGGTTGCAGGCAGCTGGTTCTCCAGTCATGAAGAAAAGCTTAAATTACGCCTTTAAATTCAGACCAAGTCAACAAGTGCTTAGTAGTGTATTGGTCCCAGTCGCAACCATTCTTCTTTCCTTTTCTTTCCCTATTCTATTGTGATACTTATTGGCAAATTTGAGAATCTAATTAATGCTCACTAATGAGTGGGAGACCAATTGCTAATCCAAAAGAATTTTGGTATGTGCAAGTAAGCAAACAAACAAGTTAACATACTATAAACCGTGTTTTCTTCATTTATTTTGACAACTATAGTTTGCTTTTAATTATGATACTTCCCAGCAGACTAGTTTGCCTGTCTATTTTGCAAACGTACTGAACTCTCTCATGCTTCCCCAATACTACTTTTTATTTTTTAAGAAAAAAAGCCCAAACCCAACTGATACACCAAACAGTGGCTGCACTGTGTCACTAGAAATTATGAAAAGTCATAAAAGACCTGAAGAAACTTGCCTGATTGATGATCCACATTTTCTGCTCCTGAATCCCCTTGTGGGGAAGGATCCACCACTGGTACTTACTTCAGGGTGCTGGAGAATTTTTTATTTCAGGCACCTTTCCAGTGGGACTAACAGCTCTTTGCAGAACAGATTGTTTAGCTATCTGTGTTGCTGATTTTCTTTTCAAGCTGAAGATGTCTAGGTGGACTCAAAAGGATATCCTTCTACACCACATCTATAAACTAACACATTTCAACAGGTTTTCCTCTGACTTAAGTTAGGGTTTTCACCAGTTTAAGTCTTTAAATAGTTTAAGCAACCTCTCCATTAGTGTGAATTTTCCCCTATTATTGCCCTGAGTTCCATCACTGCTTAGAATATTGCTTAACTGCTGAACTTGCCAGAAGTGGCATAAGCCAGTAACACATGCAACTATTTGTGAAAACACCCAGCAATTGCTTTTGTTACTGTATAACAGCCTTTCTTTTACTTCAAACATGATTTTAAAGTATACTTGCTTATGGTGTTGAATTACTGATTTGTTTTATTATTTGTTTCAAAATCAAAGAATATAGGACAGTAAACCCTGACCCTTCCTATATTCAAAACACAAACCTTTGCCTCTTAGGTGAAAGCTTGTGTGGAGCAATTATGAGCAATAAATGTTTTGTGCTCTTTGTCAGGATTATTTGCCAAACAGGTAACTATTAGCTCCCACTTTCATTCCTGGGTTTGGTCCCCACGCTAAGAAAACACCGTGGTCTGGACTTGGCGATATCAAACAAGCACGTAATTTGGCACATGCAGTTTGCTGGTTGGGTGAGATGCCAGTGCCAGATGAAAGCAGTAGGTCACTCAAGAAAAGCTGCCCTAGGACAGCCTCTCAGTCTAGTTCTCAAGTGGCAGTCAAATACCAAAACCAGCAGATACTCCTCATTCCTAAAGCACTGCCTACAAAGAGCCAAAAAGAGAAATGGGAACTCATGACCTCTTGTTCCCCAGATCAGAGTAAGTCTTGACAGACCACAGCAGGGCTGGCTTGGTTACAGAAAGAAAAAAGTGGCTCATCCAGTTTGTTAGAAAGCAACGTGTTCCTCCAAAAGGCTGAATACTTCTGACTGCCTTCAGACACAACTACTATTCAAAGCTTAAAGACTTGTCTAACCCCTGCACGAGTATGCTCATGACAGATGAGGAGAAACCCCATCAAGGCAAGAACTACGTGATAAGGCAACTAAAGCAAGTAATAACTAAAAAAAAAGAGGTAATTGGCAACATTCTCAGGCTGGAAGCAATGTCAACCTCTATAAGAACGCAACTGGAAGATAGTTGAACAGTGATTTCCTTCTCAGATAGTTTTCAAATATGGAAATAAAACAATCTGCATAACCCAAAGGCTTGAGCACCTAACAGTTCTCAGAAACAAGTACCTCCTTTTCAGTTGCTACTTCCTGCTTTCTTGAAGGTTTTCAGAATTGCATAAGCAACACTGCAGCCTATCTTTAACTGGAAGTCGCTTATTTTAAGCAGAAAAGAAGTATTTTGCTCTGTAATTGCTGCTTTTTTCCCCATAAGCCAAGATCTTCCTCCTTCCTCGTGGAGTGAATATCTCCACTTGGCTCCATCCAAGGCTGTATCCCTCTATCAGCAGCTGGCAGCTGTGGGTGCTAGGAAAGGCACATCACTAACGTAGTAGTACAGTAGCTACCTGGCAGCTGTCACAGCAGATTATCCTCTTAATTCTCCTTTAAGCTCAAACAAGAAAAGCTCTATCATCTCCTTCCTGTATATCCTTCTTTCCGTGCATGGATGTTTCCCTTCTGGACAGTGCTTCAGATTTTCAACACCCTACTTGCTCTGATACCCACTGCTTACACCACTCATCTCTGCAGCAGTATTACCCACTGCTGCTCTGATCCTGGCTTGAGCCCCAGCTCTATACTCTAAGGATATCTTCTTGCTGAAGAGTTTCAGTCCCACCCCATAGCCCTAGCTTCTCTCTGCTACTTGAGAAAGAAATATCTGACAGCTCTTGTTGGTGTCTGGGCATCAGATACCTAGAACAGTGCAAAAGGCTCTTCCTGCTTCGTGACTCACTATTTTACAAGCAAAAAAATCACCTGCAGGCAATACAGAGTAATCCCCACAGCATCCAGCAGCAACAGGATGAGGACTATCTATCAAGACAGCCTTCTGACAGATCATCACCCTACACTCAAGTCTTTCAGCTCCATTTGTTGCTGTGTCAATGCGAAGGCTCACTGCAGGGCACTACTATTGCTTTGAGTTGTACTGCAGATCAGTTACACACGTTCTTCCAGGTAACCAGAGCATTGCTGCCTCCTGCTACCTAAGCTTACAAGAGGTATCTCATTTGAGGACACAAACAATTAGGAGTCGCTGCCCCAATTCAACTACTTGCATTCAGCAAAACTCAGCACTGATAACCCAACAATTTAGGACTCTGCAGTTCTAATCTACACTAGCATCGCATAAACACGAAACCAAAGATATACGCATTTCCCTTCAGCATGATGGCTCTTCCAGCCACTCACAAAACTACAGAACCTCAGACTCCAGTCTTCAATAAGGCTGTCACAAAGCACAGCCAACTCTGGGGTTTTTCCAGGTTTGCTCACGTGAACTCTCCTCTGTTGATCCCCCAGAAGACTTCAAGGAAATACCCATCACAGCCTCCTTTGCCAGGATCAGAAAAACTCTGCTTGAGTCTCAGCGTCAAAACCAGGTCTTTCTCTTCTAGAGCTCCAGCCCATTCTTCTTTACTACTCCTCTGAATACTGTGTTCACCAGCTCCCTGGCAAGGTCTCTGGGGCTGTCGGCCATCACAGAGGTGCAACAGAGAAGAGGGAGAGTCTTTCTAAAGAGCCTACAGCACCCCACAGCTCCATGTATTTCACAAAATAAAATGGCAAAATTCAAGTGCTGAAAGCCACAGGCACTTCTGTGGCAGGATATGACAGAGCAGATTTCTAATCTCGTTAAGGACCACTTTGCCTTTAGAGGAGAAAAAAATCATAAAATATCACTGTCTTGTCTCCATCTATTCTTTGAGGACTAGGATGGACAGTCATACTAGAAGCAAATTTTACCTTTAAGACCAACAGAGTCCTTAGCAGTTGGGCAGATGTGGTTTTATTATCACCACAACAATCTTCCCCGAAGCACAGGCAAAGCCTTGCCTCCCCACTGTAGCCAAGAGCCACTAACCCACCCCTGAGGGCAGGTCACCTCTGAGACTGCCCAGGCATAAATACACAGTGCTGATCTACAGGACAAGAGATTATTCGAGCCTAGAGAGAAATGTGCTATTCACAATTTTTGCTACCAGAACTGGGAATACATTTGATCCAAGAGCCTCAGGCAAATCCCTTCTCCTCTCTGCATCTTAGCTTCCCATCCTTACAGCCTTGCAAAGTTTGACATACACGAGTGAAAGGCACTGCAGAAATGCAGAAAGTCACTGAGCAGAAGGGTAAGATGGGGACCAAACAGACACAATTGCCTCAGGTTTTCCGAAGATGGTTATTTATTCATTCTCACATTGTTTCAGGAGCACTGAGAAGCCTTAACTGTGATAAAGGTCCAATGGTTGCCAACTGAGTATTTCCTTTAATCACATTTGATGTTGTTCTTAAAGCAGTCTGCCAGCTTCTGGAGTCATTTGATTATATACAAGTGTTACTTCAAAGCAAACAAGCAAAGGATACATTTTTATTTGTTTGTTTCAGTGTTTATAAATATTTTCTTAGAATTTACAACATGAAGGAAATTCACGGTACTTATGTTTGGATCTAATTTTCATGAAAATTGAATAAAACCAGAAAAACACCAGCTACCCAAATGCTTCCTACCCCCAGTAATTAAGTTCCCATGAGGTGAAAAAACCCTTCCTAGTCAGCCAACTTTGTTTAGGATATATTTCATAAATCAGCCATGTTCAGCTTAATCAGCACAAACGAACAGAGAAGTAGAAGCCTTGGGGCAACTGTTCAGACGCCACAGAAATGACAGCCAGAAGCTGAAGACACATTTGTTGAAGGGAGGGAGACAGGTTGGTTTTGAGGGATTTTTGATCAAGTCTTCAAAAGCAGTTTGACTCGACTCATTATAAAGGTGGCATGGGAGAATGGGTGGGATGGGGATGAAATACACAAGCAGAGAAGGACATTGCTTAGCTAGGGTGTGCTGCAGTGTAGACCTTGAGAACTCAAACAAAAGACTGTCAGCACTACTACTGTTCCAGCCTGAGCCAATAGAAACCTCAGGGGCTGTACAGCTTGTCAAACAGAGGGGGTATGATGTACACACCAAGTCATACTGCTCACTCTTCCCCTCCTCTTCACGTTCTATTCAAAAGAGTGAAAAAAGAAAGAGACAAAAGTTAGTGTCTAATCTGGAGATCAGTAAGGGAATAGCTAAGGTCACCATCTCCTGATGTAAGGCTTGGTAAAGAAATGTAAATCTATGTAACTGAAGGACCCTTGATAAAATACACATCCTTGATATGCATATGAGACGTCAGCAACCATCCACAAATTTCTTGACACTAGTCTAGTTCCAAAAAGAGAATAAGACTCAATTCAGATTCCCAAAACGCATCTGAATCTGCAGGACCGCTCAGAAGAGCCATTGCAAAAGGGAAATTCCCACCCTTACAAACACCAACGATAACCTGTATTGAAACAAACAGAATAGATTGACTCATTTCATCTCAGGGAGAGCAAGCTAGACATCTTTTAAGTATTTCAGCTAAATTCATCTGGGCACCATTCTGGAAAGGTCATGAAAAAATCCTGAAATATCTGCTCAATGAGACACAGAAAATAATACCAAAAAAACCCTTCAGTGCGTTAGCTTGAGCAATAATGCAGTTTTGAAGTGCCACTATCAAACCAACAGTATTGTTTCCTTGTTCTCTGTGCTAGACACCCAAATCCAAGGGAAATACTGCAGACTCAGAGAGGGCTCAGAGGACCATAACAACAATCTTTCGGATGTGGAAACACTTATTTGAAGGCAGACTGAAGACTGAATAGCAGACTTTAGAGACAAAACAAAAATATAAAATTGTGGCTAGCAGAGAGAAGTCATAACTTCAGTTTCTCTCCTCTTGGTCTCATAACAAAAGGGAATTCAATAAAAGCTACAAGTTATAGAACAGATAAAAAATAAAATAGTCTCAAAATGTCCAACCACACCAGTTTGAAGCCAGAAGCAGCTGTCAAGGCCAAAAAGAAAAGAATCCCACTGCAAAGCAATTAGACATGTTTATACGGTCCATGACAAAAATTCTCAGTACAGGTTATTTAAATTCTGGAATAACTGTGAAAGGTAGTGAGGGACAAAGATAAATACAACTGCCCAAATCTAAGCATGAGGTCTCCTTTTACAAATGGTTGGTCATTGTAGCTGATGGAAATAGGTACTTTATTAGATGGGCTAGAGGTTTGGCAGCTCCATCGTTAGTCTATTTTTAAACTTCATTTGGATACAACACATTTAGCCCTTGAATATGGTATTTTTCAGAAAAACACCTATCCAGTTAAACTAACACCCTTAAAAAAGAAAGGAATATCACATGAACTTAAATTCAGACAAAAACACACATATTTCAATTCTACTTACTGAGGGCACAACAGAACCATAAGATCCACAAGATGAACAAGGTCTTCCTTTCCTAGCACCTTTACTGCTCAAGAGGGCATAAAAACAGTAATACTAAAAACTATGTCCTCAAAACACATTCAGTTCTCCAGAAGTAGAATTTACTTGCTGCTTTCCAAAACTACATTTTGTTTTAGCAGTCTTAAATCCCATCAGATTTCTACAGTATTTATACTAACAAATAGTACATGCAATCAGAACCATATAAAGTGCAGGAGAAGATACAAACCAACCTATGTAAAATGTTTACGGGTACTTTTTTTTGTTTCTTTGGGGTTTAGTTATTTTATTTTGGGGATTTTGTTATTAGCAACACCAAATATGTAACCGCACAATTGATTTTCTGTTTGAAGTTTCTCAAAATGATGAAAAAAGTTCAGATTAGATGTTAGCAGAAAGTTATTCGTGGAAAAGGGTGGTTGGTCACTGGAACAGGCTCCCCAGGGAAGTGGTCACAGTGCCAAGACTGCCAGAGTTCAAGGAACATCTCAACAACACTTTTAGTCACATCGTTTAGTTTTAGGTAGTCCTGCAAGGAGCAGGGAGTTGGACTTTATGATCCTTACAGATCCTGAGATAGTCTGTGATTCTATGAGTCTAAATACACTGATAATCACTTTTTAACCTACCTTACTAGCAGAAGCTTCATCACAAGTAAACCTTGGGGGAGCTGCAGAACAGACACACTGAAGTAACAATTCCAACTAAGAGGCATTTTTGTTTTTTAAAATACTAAGGACAGATTCAAAAACAACCAGGCCATTTCCCAAACTCCTGACTGAATAAAGCCGCCAGCTGGCATAAAGCATCTGGCGGCCAAGCAGGAGCTCTGAGGAGAGGAGGGAGCATTCTGCAGAGCTGAGTCCTCAGGCAAGGGAGAGATCTGGCGACTTCCCCGTGATCCATGCTACCTCCTTCAGGGAAAAACATAGGTTTCACAGTCAGGCACAGAGGGCCACCAACTCCACCATTTATTTTTAGTCACCAATATTAAAAAGAACCAAAAACCCAACCTGCCCAGATCAATATGAGCCCTGGAGCCTACCCCCCCCATCATGTGAGGTCCTGGCTGGGGCCACAGGCTGTTCAGATTGGCCACGCAAGGATCATTCTCGTTTGGGTTTTAGGTTGATGACAAGCTGAACATGAGACAACAATGTGCCCTGGCATCCCCAAGCACAGCTTATCTAACCAGTGGAGGGAGGTGACTGTCTGAGTCTGCAGTGCACTGGTGCAGCCCCACCTCAGGTACCCCGTGCAGTTTTGGATGCCTCAACACAAGGATTTCAAACTGTTAAGTGTGTTCAGAGGAGGGTGACCAAGATGGTCAAAGGCTTAAAAGGCAACACTGATGAGTAAAAGTTGTCACTTGATCTGTTCAGCTTGGAGAAGAAAAGGCTGACAAATGCTGATTACTGTCCACACCTTCCTCAAGCAGGGCAGTGAATGAGGGTGATGATCTCCTCTCTCTGCTGACCAATGACATAATAGGAGGGAACGAAATGAAGTTGCACCCGGGGAAGTTCAGATTGGACATTAGGAGAAGGTTCATCACCGAGAGGGTGGTCACTGGAACAGGCTCCCCAGCAAACTGGTCATGGCACCAAGTCTGTTACAGTTCAAGGAGTGTCTGGACAATGTTTTAATTCATATGGTTTAGTTCCAGGTAGTCTTGCAAGGAGCAGGGAATTGGACTTGATGATCCTTATGGGTCCCTTGCAACTTGAGATAGACTCGAATTCTATGACCTTCCACATCACACCCTCCAGCTCTATAAACCACTCAACACCTTCCAACAGGATAATTAAAGCCCACAACTGTGGGGGAAGGAGCCATTATCTGTGGAGAAGGCACTGCAGCTGTGGGCCCAGCTCCTGCAGTTGGGCTCTGCAAGCCTTCACTTCCATAGAACACTTAAATCATATAAATCAACATTCATCCCTAGAAGGTGACATTGTTATCCCTTTTCTGCTCCTTGATGGTTTGCAAGACCTACAGAGTCCCCTTTTCCATACAGCACCCTTCTGGGGGAAGCTCACCTTCCGCACCATCAGCGGGCTCTCCTGCTCCCCAGTTAGACAGAAAGTTGGAAGCAATTGTTTTTGTTCTTATGTCAAAATCAAACCACATGCATTTTCCTCCATTCTGCTCAAAGCTGGGTGTCCTGAAGGTATCCAAGTTCCTTCCCCTCTCCCAGGCACATGCTGCCAACTCCTCTCAATACTGGCGGGCAGGTGGCCTCAAAGCACAAGAACAATAACGAATTAGCGACTTCCTTTTTATTTTATTTTGGAGTTTACAAAATTGAAAGACAGCCTTTCTCTGCTTAAAAATATTTTCTAATCAAGGTCACCTGGATCCAATGCATACATTTCTTGCCCCTCCCTCCAGAGGTGCCTTAAATCAGTGTTTGACACCACACTGAGCAGAGCAGCAAAGTTAGCAAAAGGTGACAAGTAGTTGTTTTCAATATGAAAGGCTTCTGCTGAAGCATGTCAAAATACTAATTCAAATACTGGATAATCAGCATGTTTACAAGATTTCAATCTGGTACACCTTACTTCTGTCAAAAGAATGCCCTTGAATATGGTGTACGGCTATGTGGTCCTCCTAACTGAGCATAACTCCCAGAAATCTGCCACAAACCTATATGCCAAAATGAAGATATATTGAAATTAGCTATGCTTTTGCATATTCTTTGGAAGCCAAGAAATTGTTTCTGATACAATAGCAATAGTGCTAACAAGTTAGCACCAAGATACAAACAGCAGCCAGGTCAAATCCTTAAGTCACTCTGTAGGAAACCTAGATATGAGCTTGTTTTAGCTCAGAATTACACTAAGACCTCATATGGTCCTTGCTAATGAAATGAGAGGAAGCAATAGTATCTATTCCCAGTGTAACAGCAGGGAAACCAGATTGCAAGGTTCTTCTGCTAATATGAGTTACTATAGTGTTGCAGGAGCTTTGCACTGTTGCAATAATTGCAGATTTAACAGGCTTTTTCATCCTTCTCACCTTCAAATCCTCTCTCCCTCATAGCAGCTTAGTGCTGCCATCTACTTTTTTTCTTATCCTAACAAAGTTCTTAGCAGACTAACTCACCCACTACAACTATACTGGCTCACCTGAGTCTTTACAGCTGGGTCCCCACATCTACACTTAGTCCAGCTTATCGCTGCAGACAAAATTAAAAGCAAAGGAAACAAAATACAGGATCCGATCCAAAGTCCTTTTATTGCTATTTTACACTTCAGCCCTCAAATACGAATAAAGAAAAAAAAAAAACAACCACAATCTCTCAACTCTTACCCACAAAATATTTTATAACCCTTGCAGGCACAAAACTAGTATACTCGGAGATATCAAGGTGCTGAAGACATAGGTCTTATCAAATCATCAGGACAGTTCTGGAAAGCAAATTATCTAGCTAAAACATGTTATTCAAAGTTTCAATCCTAGAGGATTAATAAAATTTTTATAAGTCATTTATTTGCACAGACACTAACACCGCTGGAAAAAAAATATTTCTTGGCTAAAGGGTCTATCATCCGAATAAAGAGGCTGAAAAACATTCAGGCATTTTACGAGGAGACTGCCTGCTGCTGATCAGGCAGGAGCTAGTCTTGATTAATTCTCCACCTCACTCTTTCATTGCAAACATTTTTTTAAGGTCTACGCAACTGTTTCCACACAATTCCCCAGTCATTATTTGTTGAGACATTACCCCTGTTTTGGGTTGAAGGAAGAGCCATTCTGATCACAGCACTACTCCCACTGTGGTCTTCACGTGAATCACCAGGTGTAAGGGGAAGGCCACAGCACCTTCTGCCTCCCCACCACACAAGGATGACAGTGCATCCATCCGCACTGCAAGTATCTCCCCAGACACTGAGCTCCAGAGGAGCTCGTTGCTGGCTTATATCTTTGCTTCCCTTCATCCCAAACAAGAACATTCTGAACTCTGTGGATTAAGGCCCGATTGTCAAAGAAATCACAAAGCCTCTATGGGCACATAATTTTGGGTGGAGCAGTGAGAGGTCTTATAGGTCTGTGCTTGCTTCAACCTAGCCAGGTACAGCCTTTTGACCTGAACAGTTTGGAGAACAAGGGAATAAAAAAAAAAAAATCTATATTTAATCACCATCCATCCTCATGACATCAGATACTTCTGGCAAGCGATGGACATGCTCTGAATAATTCCCATCTTTATCCAGATGGACACAAACACAACATGGGGTTCAAACCATGGGTTCAAGAGCTGCATTTCTGATGGGTATCCAAATCTCTACTCAGATCATTTACAGTGTGTCCCACACACATGTAGGGAGGTATTTTACTACTGCTTTCCCTACACGTCACAGCACAGGCCGTTCAAACCCCTGAGCAGGTTTGCAGTTTGGTCTCTGCTTGAGGTTGCAAACAAGTCATGGGGGCTTTGGTGGAGTGAATATATTTGTCCACAGGGAACCAAAGGGAATTAATCACATTATGTGTGCTGTATCAGGCTGACAAAGGTCACATCTGAACTGGGGCAGTCTAACCTTCAGCACAGATATCGACTTTACAAGGAATCACCCTGAAAAGGGGTGAGAGAATGCATTTTCAGCAGTGGATTTCCCCCCTGCCCCCTTCTTTCCTGCAGAGGCTTTATTTCATAACGGAAAAATGGACAGGAGAAAGAAAAAAAACAAACCAAAATACAGTTTTTCAAATAAAAAATCATTTCCTAGCTGTCATTCTTGGATTTTGCATATCATGTCTTAGCATTAACTGCTGCCAAACACAAGATGTCAGGTCCATCTGGCACATGTACACTTCCCCAACTGCCAAGTGTTTCCTTAAGATTCAAGGACTTTGCTATTAAATATATTTGAAAATTCCAGCCTCCTAAATGAGTAGAGCTCTTTAAGAGCAGGTTCTGCTTCCAAGTGCCCTGGAAAAGGAGGAGTAGAGGTATACTGCAATCAGCCGGGGTATGTGCAAGTACTTGTTCAGCATGGAGGCCAGTTTCCCGGTAACTGATGGCTAAACCAGCTGTGGGAAGGCTTTAAATAATTCCTTTTTCTTCAGATTATCCATAAGTAAAATTAGAAAGTATTTAGGAAGCAGAGGGGAAACCCAACCATTCAAGCTGACATCAGTACTTATTTACATATAAATACAGCCAGGAACTAAGCATATGTATTTATATATAAACAAAAAAAGCTATCTGTATAATGTTTCATACACTGCTCTTCCATCCAATATTTACTACTTTATTTGTGACTTTAAAAACTTTCTCCCCAAGAAATTGGTGATAAAATGCCCTCTGGTGGGCGTGACTGCAGACCTCTACAGCAACAGCTACCTCCTAAATAGTTCAGACACTTCAACATATTCTTGGGATTGCTATTTTTAATGGAGCGAGACAAAGCACATACTTGCTTTCCAGAAGAAGCAGACACATCACTAACTAGTGAGCCCATGTTTTACTGGTAAGTATCTCTGGATTAGGACATGAACTAGAAGTTTTAAAAAAAATCTTACAGTATTTCATGATTCCTAACATTATTTCAATGTTCATTTTACCATTTAGGATACTTTTTTTTGAAGAGGAAAAAGTAATTGAGAAATAGAACAGGGAAGTGGCATTAAGTTTTGCTTTGCCTTGGCATAACAGAACCTTTGTAGACCAAAATGAAGAAAGGAGGAATGGAGAAAAGCAGCATTTTCAGAGCTTATGAATCATTTTTGTCCTGTTAGAGCACAAGACACAACTAGGAACGAGGCCCTAATTGTACAGGCAAAAAATAACAGCCCTTGTCCCAGAAGACTTTATTGCCTGAATAGAAAAGGCAAGGATAGAAAAAGAAAAAACCTTAAAAATAATCTGAAGTTAACAGGATATCTTTCATCCTTATTTGTAGTGCTTTCACAAATCTGAAATAAGATTATTCTGAAGAGAACTGAAGGCTTAAAATACAGTGACATAAAAGGTAATTCACCAACCTGGGGACAGAGTGCTTGTATAGCTACTTTGAGAACATATATGTAAACCAGACTGCCTTAAAACACAGCTAAAACTGGAAAAAGAGAGCAAGCAGATTGGACTATGCAAGCCTGATCCTGGCACAGCCAAGAGAAGCTGCAGATATACACAAATTAAAATTGACACCACATAGTTTCAAGTGATTTTTTTTTTTTTTTCCTTTTAACAGAGAAGCTTCAGAGCAGCAGCCAGGTAAGGATCAGTAGAATAAAACATTCACAACACATTACGACTTCCACTGCTTTTGACAGGCTCCTTGGGACTCTGTTGTGCTCTCATTTCATATAGGATATAGCAATTCCTCCATTCAGCTGGATGGTCAGAAAGCTATTTCCAGCTTCCACAATGCAATTTGCAGGTAATTGTTGCTTTATGCTAAGAATATTTGCGCGTTTGATCTTTATATGGAATGTGAAGCATTTCTGTCTCTTTAAAGTTGTTTCTGGGCAACAAAACTTTGCTTGTGAAGTTGTTCTTGGATATAAATAACGGTATGATTTAACATTCACCCCCACCTTTCCTACCTTCAGAAAGGAAAACAAAACTGTCAGAAACCCGCTCATTTGAGATCTGCCCTGTATGTAAGTGAAGCACCCCTGCTCTGTATAGAGCTCCGTCCCTCTCTAGTGGCAGCCAGGTCACATACCAATTGGTAAGCCTGCTCCCGGCTTGGCTAACAGACAGGTTTTCAGCTCAAATTTCAGAAACTTTCAGTTTGTGATGGAGAGATCCCCTGTTTATTCCTCTCTGCCAGCAGCCCACCCAGGGGTTCACAGTTACATTTGCAATTTTTTCTGTAGGCAGAGGCTAAGGGTTTCACAGAACAATGCTGTCGCTTGGTGTTGTACTGTATAAGCTCTATCACCACTTCACGGTCATCAATCTTGAAAGCATCTCTACACATCATGTTTATTGCAGCTTCAGTGAAACAGTTCTTTTTTCAGATACATCAGGCCAAGCTTAAACAGTGTATTTGTGCATGTAATAGCTATACACACAATGCCCACGCTCCTAAATTTCTGCCCAAGACTATCCAGGTAAGATTAGTACTGAAATTTCTTGGATCTTATCCTGATTGTTGGTCTCTGCTCAACAGCAGCTTTGCCGTTACAGCAGCAATCACAGGCATAAGTTACACTATTCTCTTTCCTTCCTGCCCCCTTAAAACAAATATATAAAATATTTATAATATATAAAAATATATGCTACTCTGCATTACAAGCACAGAGAAAAAAAATACACTTTTCTTTCATTTTTTTTCTGTACTTTTCAATTTCTAATCAAGAAGATAGCCCAAGGCTGTATGGTTCTGATTGTGAATTTAACAACAGCCTTTACACATAAAAAAGGGGGGTTGTAGTTTTTTTTTTAAGGTAAAACTATGCTTTTAAGCGAATGTATAAAAAAGGCTATAGTAAATTCAAGAGGATACAGGTCTACTCCAAACCAAGAACTGATATGTTCTAGTTTTACAAGGCTGATAATCTGCTGTCATATGCCATGTCATTTTAGTAAGCATCTTGATGAAATCTGAGCCTATTCATGATTTGCTGAAGATGAATAACTGCATGATAAGTAACGTAGCCTGAAAACAGGAGAAAGGAAATGGTTAAGCAGGAATTCCCCTCAGATTACATGCACCAGAAATCTTCAACAGTCCAATGGCTTCTCCAGAAGGAGAAAAAAGTACAGAGGTACCCAATGTCCTGATCGAAAATCACCTCAAGGAGTAGATGCCTGGGCTCAAGCTGCACCTGCATTTCCATTATAAATTAGAGTTTAAGCTTTTCAGCCCAGCCTGGTGACACTGTTGATCTCCAGCCCAAACCATCTTAATTCTGCCATCAGATCCCTGCAGCTGCATGAAATTCACTAAAAAAAAAAAAAGAAGCCAGCACAGGATAGAAATTTGCATTTGACTTTTTTTGTTTACTAGTATTATTCTTGAAATACGGCAACTTATCTGTTGCAACCAGAAGATTTGTCTACGAACAGATTTTAGAAGGCTTGAAGGATGCTGCTGTGAACTGTTCAAGTGTGATATTGAAAAAGTGAGTTTAAGGAAAACTTGCTGCAATTTCTCTTTTAGCAAGAGCAACCCCTCCCCACACAAATAGAAACTTTGAAAGCCTGAGACAGAGGAAAAACAAACCAACTAAAATAAGGAGTCTTATCTCAGCAAGTGAACCACAATTTTCCTCTTTGTCTTTGGCTGCATTTCTCTATTAGAGTACCACTTTTAAAGTCAGTCCTGTATTTTATAGACTTGAGGCAGGCTTTTATGTTTCCTTATTTCCTATACCATTTCTATAGTCTATTTTTTCCTCCTATAAATAACAACTCAAATAACAGCCACAACTTCCCATTGCCCTTTAGTTCAGAGAGATAAGGTTGTGATGTTGCAAAACTAGAACTGCCCAGAAGTTTAATCATAAAATTACACACTTTTCTTCCACAAGGTAAAATGTGCTAGAAAATAAGCTTTACTTTGGGGATTTCATAATCTTAAAGAATAAGCAGATCATAGTTATCTAAGATTTTCAACGTACCAAATGTAACTTAATTTAACTTCACATTTGGGCCAAGGACAAATTTGGCTCACTTCATACAATATAAAACTGTAAGGAGAAAGAAAAAAGGTATTAAAGCACCTGGACCACACAAATCAGAGACCAGAAAATATGCCTATTCTTCAACTGTCCATCTCCCTCTTTCGCAGTTGCTGTCACCTACTGAAATTTGCAGACTTGCTTTGACCTTAAGACCTTCACAGTTGAATTTCACAAGAGATTTGCTCCTCAGGGTACAAAAACACTGTGCAACACCACATACATACTGGAACATATCAGCTCCACAGGTGTTAACGAGACCAGGATTTGGTCCACAGTTCAGCAGCTCTCATGACAATTCACACATCTAGATCAACTGAGAGGCTCCCCATAATGTCCCACACAGCCACATACCACACTATTACGCACTATAGGCAACTTTTAATCAAATCTCACTGCATTTGCTTGCAATCTCAAGGCTTAGACTTCAGAATGCAAGTGAATGTTTACTTTCAGACTTGTACAGAGCCAATAAGAAATAAAATATTGGCACAGGCAGCAAAAGTCTCATGACTTCTGAATTGGAGATTAAGGCCTTCAATCCAGTCTACATCCAGACTAACATCAGTGTAAATGAGATACAATTTTACTCCCAAAAGACCAAACCCAACTTTCATCTATGTCTGTGCAACATTGATTTCTATTAACTATGTGTGTAACCAAGAGTAACATTTGATCTGAACCCCAGTTGATGTCCACCTATTGTAAAACAGAATCAAAAAAAAGTAGTTACAGACATTTGACTTACATTGCCTGCAAGCAGAGCATTGCAGAAGGCTGTACCACCAATTGATACTGACAGAATTAAGATGGGGCATAGCAAACCTCGCTATTAAAACTAATTGCACAAATATTTGGAGCATTCTTAAAAAAAAAAATGACACAGGGAAAATGCAACACAAAGCCACAAACCAAGAAATAAGCTACTACATGCAAATACATGCAAGCTTCTCCCAAGTTAATTCTCCTCTTAATGGAATATTGATTGGTATGCTCAATGTTTAGAAATGTGAAATAATGGAGGGAAAGAAGGAAGATACACTTAGAAGAGTGAGTTTTCTTTAAATAATACATACTTTCCTCATATGATCAGCCAGAAATAGCATAATAAAGACGGCAGTAAGGAATATTTAACGTTTTGCCTCGCATTGTATAGGCAAACCCGTCACAGATGACCTGAAAGTGTTAGGCACATGATTTTTCCATCCTCCTAAAGGAGAAAGGACAGCACTTTTCATAACCTCTCACCACACAATATCCTGGTAACCGGTATTTCTCTGCTCCAAATAGGATTGACTAGAGAGCGCCCGTGGCAGTATCTAGGTTTTTCAGATGTTATATATCAAGATATTTGTGAAAGGCTTGAGGGTCAAACCAGTGTTTGAGGGGAAGTAGAGCAGTCCACAGTCATGATGGAGAACATCTGGTTAAGCTTTGTTGCACCTACTCCTATCTCCAACGGAAAAGGGAGGATGATGAAGAAAAATTTGCACCTTTGAAGCAGTTTATAATTCTCCCATTTCTTAAACAAAACCCTTAAAATATAACCAGTGCCACATAATCAAGCAGCCACTTAATTCTACCTTCCAGAAAGATCTCCCAGTTCCAGGGACTATTATACCATCTGTACAATTTTAGACAAAAGCTTCTTCTATCCTCTTCTTTCTGTCACTCAGAGTCTTTCTGAGATATCCCTTACAGCCACAAACACAATTTACTAAATCAAGCCATTTAAAAAGAGCAGAATGGAAAAAAAAGGCCCACCCAAACCAGAAGAACCAACTTCCATTGCCATCAGAGTTCCTAGTCTTGATAATCCAAGCAACAGAGGCATTGTGCTCAACAGCTCTGCTGACCCATCCCACTACAAATATTAGATATTATTAAAACCCCATGCACTGTCAAGAAACTGTTTCATATTTTATAGATTGATACAGTTGAATTAGTTTATACTTTCTACATACAGACATACTTTTATTCTCTGCCCCTCATTCCAAAACATAAGAAATTTCACCCAGAAATCAGCAACTTTTCCTCCCACCTCCCCTGACTCCCAAACCTTACCAAAAGGTAAGACATAAGGTCTAAGAGATATTGCTTTAGTTATTATGTAGAATTTTGTATAGTTACAAAAGCATTTTCCAGACATTTATATACCCAACAACATTTTGTATTATAAAGTGTTCCCATTTGGCATTTTTCCACTCTTGGCAAGCAAGACAATAAAAATCAAGAAAAACGTAAAAATAAAGTTTTTCGAGGTATACAATACGTTAAGAATCATTTATTGAACTCAGGTGTTCAACAAGCTACTAGTCAACCAAAATTTGCAATACATATAAATTTCAAAGCACAGGTAAACACACCTGCATTCACTTTAAAGTTACTCCATGTCAAGTGATTATTACAATAAACTTCCTGAACTCTTTTGCTTCCCTTCTTTTGATCTATGGTTTACCTGTGGCTGGAAAAACTAACAGCATTTAAATTCTTCTCCCTCTAATTAAGGCAAGCAGCATGTTTAAGCCTCAGACTGGAATGAGAAACTTTTCTTTGAGTAGTTACAGCATGCTGCAATCTGCAAATCCATCAGCCTTGTGTTCACAGACCAAAAAATAAAATCTTACAAGGTCTAACGAAGCATACCTCAGAGCAGAATTATCTGATTTAAATATTAATTACTGATCAGTATGGACCTTAAAAAGAGTCTGAAGCATAAGCTCTTAAATCACATTTTAAATCCAGAATTCTACTGTCTGCACTGTCATACAGATCACTGCTTTGGGATGAGGTGGTGTTTTTTGTTTTTTGGTTTTACAAAAAAAAAAACACAAAAAAACAAAAAAAGAATGAAGATTTATGAGGCTTTCCCTCTCAAGGTTCAAATATATCAAGAGCTGGATGAATAAAGTTCAGTTCAACAAAATACGTACACCTTGAGTTTCTGCAGCCTGCTACAGGACACCGTCATTGTCTCAGATACTGTTAAGGGTCTCTCAAGTTCAGACAGAAGTATCTCTCGACACTGACAGTCCAAAACACACTCCTACCATGCGCACATCTAACAGTTTTTATCCAACAGTAATGTTGCCAAGGAATTGTAGCAGGTTTTCTTACAAACTGCTGCAGTGAATGAGTTCCAGAACATGCCCTTAGAAATAATCTTGTTTTCTCAATCAAATTGGGTTTTCCCTGTATTTATGAGAACCGGAGACAAATCCAAGAACTGTACATTCCTGACTTCCAGTAAGCCAAACCAAACCTGAACTGAAGTCCTAGCATTTAATATCACGTCGTACAGCATATTGTAATGGATGGCAGAGAAGTAAAAAAACTAAACCACAAAACACTGCAAAATGAATGTTGAATTAATTTTAAAAGTCTGGTTTTGACTTTAGTTCAAGCAGACGGCTTCAGTAAATCCGGATTACTGTTACAAACCAGCACTATATGTTATCTGAAGTTGAAGGGTACCAAACCCTATGTGTTCTTCTTATGTTAACATTTATTCTAGCAAAATATCCAAATTAAGGATATTCGAAACCCAGACCTAAGTATCACTGACCAAAAAAAAAGCAGCACATAAAAATTAAGGAAACTGGTTCAGTGCTGCAGATACTCTAATTCACAACATAAAATTATTTATGGAAGAGTGTGACCAGGAATTCAGATACTGTCATTTATCAGATGGTTAAGACAGCATAGAGGTAACCAGCTACACAACAACAGCACCAGGAAGGCTTCTCAAGGCATCTCTTGTACCAGGTCTGTTCAGTTCTGGTTTAACAGCCACAGGTAAAAAGCACACATTCGCAACCTGTAAAGTGCATCGACTTTTAAAAATCTGACATAAAGGCATTCCCATAAGAGATTTCTAATCTATTCCCTTTTAATCTTTCTTTATAGCTGAGGAAGAGCTCTTTGTACTTCTGGTAACAAAGGAAACACAGAAGTGACAGAAGCATGTCAAAGTTGTTTACATTTCATACAGCCTCACACGTAGAGTTGCTGTTGGCAGGTTACTTTGAGAAGACCGTGTTCAGACTTCGCATAGGAGCTCCATCTTCCTATGATTAACTTTATAGAAGAGTGAACTGCACAGGGGGATGCCAAAACTCTTTCCCACACTCTTTTGCTAACACAAAACCAGAAAGGAAATTAAAAAAATGTGACAAAGGGTTAATACTATAATTCCAAGTACCCACAGGTATATTCAAGGTAACACTATCTCATTTGTATGTTTATGGGCTTTAGGATATAGGTATTTATACAGTATTTTTTCTATGGAGAAAAGAGTACTTTAATAAAAAGTGATTAGATAAAAAAAAACACAGAATCTAATGGTACTCGGTCATATTTAAGGTTACTGAATCGGCACATTGAGAGACCAAATATTGCAAAATGGAATACCTGGAGAGGGGAAAAAAAGGCTGAAGGACCAAACAAGGCGCCAACCCATGCTGAGATTTTAGCTAGCTAAAAACATTGATTACAGCACAAAGAACTAATGATCTGAGAATGCTCTAGACCTTTGCAGTGCACCATGAAGTTGATGCCCTGAAAACAGTGAAGCTTCAGAATCAGGCCTTCAGGTGTCTGGTCTCCCTGGATTCATAGCCTAGGGAACCAAACCCAGGTGGATCAGCGTAGCTAGCAGACAAGTCACTGCAAGAGCCTTTGTAAAGCTCTGCTCAACCTTGAGTTAAAGAAGGGATGCTAGAAAAATTAACAAAAATATTAAAGAGCCCCCCAAAACTTAAAAGCACAACAGAAACCCTCCAGATCAGTTTTAAAATTAAAAGAAAGAAACTCTACAAGAGGAATATAATGGATGGGACAAGAGTTAAGCAAGACAGGATAGACTGGAATTCCCTTCTCCATTTACAGATCCAGGGGTACTTCTTCCCCCCTTAAAGCTGTGTGTGCGAGTTTCCACTGCAGCACACAGAGGCTCTACACAGAAAAGAAGAAAAAAAAAATTAATTTCATCCCCCCTTGATTTTAGTTTTTTTTTCCCCCTGTGCTTCAGAAGAACTGGGTCTATAGGTTTTTAGAAGTAAATTACAAGGTCAGGAAAACAAGTAGACATGGACAAGACTGAACTGCAGATGAGCACAGAGAAGCAGAGGAACATCATTGCGGTAAGCGCCAGTGACTGCAAACAGTTAAGGCTCCGATTCTGGTGGTTGTTACCACAGTGCCGAACTAGAGCGACTCCAATGGAAACAGCAGATCGCAACCTGGTAGAAGGACACATGGGAGCAAAACAAAATCGCTGGTGAGATGAGCGCAGCAAACCTGGGGATAATGAATTCTCCTCACAAACAGGCACTAAAAGTGATAGCACCAGATATGGTGCACAGTAAATCCAAAAATCATATATAGTTTCTAGATGTGTATCTTCTTCTCCCTTCACTGAGAGGATTTCCCGTCAACATACATACTATACACTTATTGTTCGAAGAAGAGGAGCAGTAAACCTGGCATCTTGCTAATCTAGAAGAAGAGACAAAACAGAGGTGGCTACTTTCTTCCCTCAAGATTTCTGCCTCAAAAGCAAATGAACAAGAAAGGGTTTGCTCCTGCATATCACCACTTTTTGTTTCATTTCAGCAAGACTTTGACAAAATCTAATTCACTATGCCGAGTATCTAACACACTGAGTACTTGAAGTATGACCATCACTCATTAGAAACGTAATTAAAAAGTGACAAAACTCGATTCCCCTTCCCCAGCATGCAGATGAAAACCAGTAACCCTGCCTCTATTTGTAACCATGACAACTATAGAATATTTTATTTCAGTAATATAATTCACACTGAACATTTGCTCATAGGTTTTGTTGTTAAGGGAAAGGTTGACACACTGTGCATGCATTTCATAAGCTACCGGAGACGACAAATACAAGAAAGTCAGGTAGTTTCCGAGACCGAGAACCTAGTATGTATTCATAGTTAATTTGTGACCCTCTACAGGGAGCTAAATGAACATGAACAAAAAATTCATGCAAATTGTTACTGGTCATTACTTGTAAGCCAACATGTTGGCATTACTGGATGTTTTTCAACTTAAATAAATCGCTAAGATACTCTTGGATTTTAGAAGAGGTAGTAACTCAAACCCCAAACTTCAATTTCCAATTAAAATACCATAGGCTTTCTTTGGCTTCTGTCTGGAAATATCAAAACAGATGTTATAGAGAAAGATATGTATATGAAACAAGGCAATGAAAGACGTAGATTACATGTGCTGGCTAAGTCTTATTCTGGATGGGTCACTAAATTATTTGCATAGCTCTCATATTTCATCTTAAATTGAAGACAACTTCCATAAATATACACAATGAGGACAGGTTATAAGAACAAAAAAAACCCTGTACATTATTCAGAGAAGATTAAACAACCTCCTGAGCATAACTAAAGTTTGACGCAGATAAATGTCAGTGCAAAACATGGCTGTACTTTATTTTTCTCCACACAGGGTAAAAAAAAAAATAAAGCCATTAGCAGTTTAAGCCAGAAAACAACAATAATAAAAGAAATATGCACTGTTGCTTTGTTTTGGACAAAAAAATAAAAATAATAAAGCTTACTAGAACACTGCTCCTTCTCTCACACAGATCATCATATCTATCCAGGAGGATTTAAAGTTTCAGCAGATTGCTAATTATAAGAGACAGTAATACTGCTATCTGCAGTCACCTTAAAGCTACAGTAGTTTGGTTTTTAAGTATCTCAAAATTAACCTCAAAAGGACAGCCCAATAAATGCACTCAAATCAGCGCAACAGACCCACACGTGCCTACACGTACACACACACACTTGCTCAACACACTTGCTCAGCTGGTTTAAAGAAATATCAGAGAAAAAGAAAGTTTTTCCGATTATCAGAAATATGCTCTATACAATCTTCCATTAAAACCAATAAGCCTGCAGCAAACATGCACGTCTTTTCTCTTCATTGAGGGAAAAGTGATTAAAGCTCCCTTAATCTAGTTACCAGAATGCTGTATTTTTCCCAAACTGTTTTCATACACAATAAGCAAAAGATAAGCAGCCAACTACATGACCAGGGCTCCATAATTTTTTGGTGGTGGTTCGGAGATAAATCCATCTCCAGCATTCTAGGAATATTTTCAGTTTAATAAATGAAGCTGAGGGAGGGAGAGGGGGGGGAGCGAATATAAAATAATCTCGGAGACTATGAGCACACAGTATTTATGAAGTGCATGATAAACATCACCATCCATCCCCAGAACTCGCTTCCTCCAGACCTTTCTCCATCCTCCAGGGAGGTAAAAGGAACCCGAAGCCAAAATCTCAGGGACCACAGACCTGCATCCTTGCACGACAAGGACAGCTGGTCACATCCACTCAATGTCAAAAAAAAGAAAAGTCGCTTTACCCTCCCATCCTAAGCGACACCTTTCGAAAACAGGTACCCAGGGATGCGCCTAACGGCGCCAGACAGCACTTCGGCTCAAAGATAAGTTAAAAGAAAACAAACCCCCTAGAAAAAAAATAAAAAGCATCAGTAGAAAAGCGCAGCAGCAGCAAAACAAAACCTCACACGGGAGGAAGGCACGGTGTGCGGAACGCGTACCGAGCGCTGCTGCGAAAAATACATCTCTGGAAGCAAAATCGTGCCGACAAGTTCCTCGTACACATCACGCGTGGGGAAGGGGGGGGGAGGGGGTTGTGAGAAAAAGGAGCTGAGGGG